>BSBN01000110.1:900000-2359146 GCA_027924645.1 Cunninghamia lanceolata | reverse complement strand
ATCCATTCAATATCAACTAAATGAGATTGACAATTAAAAGTCAAATTACTACATACTCTACAAATCCTTTAATAAATCCAAACACATTAAGCTATAGCTTGCATATTGGATCACATTAAAAATGATACATCCAAATGATAAATTTATTAGATTACATCATCATATGAATTTTATCATGAAAATCAACTAGTTTCTCAAAAGTAATTCATGACATTTACCCCTAGCCTCATGAAGATTCTATACCACCTAGAAATTATTGGCGTCATGATTAAGACTTTCAAAAAATTCACACCAATGGTTGACAATAATACCTTTCATTTTTTAGAGTAAGGCATAGGATGAAGTGTCATGTCATTCTTGACATATAACATAGTTGGAAATGTACAAAGGGAATTCGATAGCACTAACCACTTGAACTCTCCCATCAAACAATAATTTTCCACATTCCCCTCTAAACTACACTCTAGGCACCATGAACTCCATTGATATCTCGTATACCTACCAATTATTCCATGTGCATGGCCATGAGACCCATTTTCTTCTAACGAAGTGGCTACCCCATATTATTATGGTTCTCCAATAGCTTTGAGGCATAATGTATCCTATAGTGAATCCTTTTGGGTCATAAAGGTCCTCTAGACCAATTCATGTTATATATGTGTAGTCAAGCCTCCAAAAAACCTTTCTCATTAAAGAGTAGAATCGATATGTAAATGCCCCAAGATTCTACCGAAGACATTACTAGGAAAACACATTTTTTATATTACAAGTGTGACATCAGTATGTCACATTGCACACCTACATGCACAAGGAATCATGACACCATGCAATGGCACTCAAGGCATGCAAATCACCAATACACCAAGAAAGGTGAGAAAAGTAGAAGAATTACTAAACCATAGTTCAATTCACCATGATAGCATAGCAACAAGATGTGACAAAGATGTGGGGTTCCCCTACAAATTTACAACTCTAACAAGCTTCTTCCTAACATCTACTTTATGCATACTTGCATATTAGAACTTCAAAAACAAGGAGCAATTTTGCATCATTTTAGACTTTAGAGTCTAAATGCACTTTTATAACACTTCAGACTTTGGGGTTTAAATTGCATCATTTTAGACTTTAGAATATATATACAATTTTATAACACTTCATACTTCAAAATCTAAATTGCATCACTTTGGACATTGGAGTCCCGATGTAATTTTACAACACTTTAAACTCCAAAGTTTGAATTGCATCATTTCAAACATTGAAGTCTAGACACAACTTTACAACACTTAAGACTTCAGAGTCCAAATTATATCATTTTGGACTTTAGAGTATAGATACAATTTTACAACACTTCAAACTTGAGAGTCCAATTTGCATAATTTCAAATTTTGGAGTTCAAATGTAGTTTTACAACACCTCAAAGTTTAAAGTTCAAATTGCATCATCTTAGACTTTCAATTTTGGATGCAATTTTACATCTTGCAAATGGTCAACCCAAACTCTGACCACATGAATAGGTGCTACAAACTAAAGGGCATGTTTTTCTCCTTTTTCATGGTGTACACAAATGGTTTAGTTCAAGCACTTGAGCATTTATAGGCTCTTCACTGGCCCAAAAATAACTCCTAAAGACCTCAAAAACTATATAAACTTAATGTCAAAACTCTTATACTTGCATGAGTCTACACGTGTTAAGGAAAAGACAAGGCATGCAAAGGGAAACAACTACTCAAAAGTAGTGAACATTTCAACCTCTAATTGAAACATACATTCATAAAACAAATAAATAATTCATCATGAGATACTGATGATTATGTGCTACAAGTTGATATGATGAATATATAATGGTTATTTATGTGTTATGTGTATGAGATAAATGTATATATATTTTGGAAGGTACAAAAATCTCACATACTAAAAATAGTATTCTAAAAAGCAATGCTCTTTCCAAATAAGGAAAGTGATTCATTTATTAATCAAAATATTTATAGTTGCACAATAATGGCAAGTTTCCAATAAAGAAATACAATTTCATACACTAAAAGAGTGTTACATTTACATACACCACATAGGGTGTTACATTACATCTGTTTCAATGTTACAAGTACAAAATGTTACATCAATTACTTCAGTTACTTTAGTGAAAGTATTCATACAATTTTTTAGATTGGCTATGCAAGCCATACCAATATTAATACAAAGGAACATATATACATCATGAATCATATAATATAAAATGCTCTATTCTCAACCACCATGACCCCAATGGCCTTCCGCAAGCCGAGGCCAAGAGTGTGGTTAAGGCACTTTTTCCACCCAACCACGAAATATTAGACTTCCTCAGGTTTCTTCCTAACTCAAAGAAAGCATCGACTATGCACGAAGAGCCTAGCAACCTAGAACGGTAAAGGCAGGAGGGAATCTCTTGATGTGTGCCTAATGCCTATATGCATTCCTAAACTAGAATGACATACTTCTTGCATACAGGATGTGGTAGAGACATATAACATATTTTCTAGGCTTTTCTAACCCATCTATTTCAATGATACAGTAGCTTTGGCCAAAGCAATAATAAACAAGTGGTAATTTAGAAAAAGTAAATTACTGTCTTTGTGAGCCCACATTCGACATCCTGTCCCGGAAGTAATTACACAGAAAGAATAAATATAACATTTCTCATAGCTCAAAAGAATAAATTTGTTCAAGTTTCAAACATTTGCTAACATTGTTTTCTTTCAGAAAATTAGAATTTACTCAAAAGTTCATTATTCTGGTTTGCATAATTTTCCTAGATACTAAGTTACCATTTCAGTGATTTTTATTAATATTTCAAGAAAGGTTGATTTTCTAGTCTTGTGATGTAAGATAATTGTTTGAAATAGTGTCTTTCTGCTAGTTTTTCCATTACTTTGAATTATACAATCTTATCCCGAAAGGTAAGCTCAACGTACACATAGAAAAACAAGTCAAATCTATTGCAAAATCAATTCATAATAGCACATGCATTTTACTAGTTACTTTCTTGCAAAAGATAGTGTGAGTCTGCTTTTACTTAACAAGAATGAAAATTATGATGGTAGAAGAATACTATACATCAATCAAGAGTTCCACTATTTAAATAATGAACTAATGTCATAATTGATCATGAAGGTCTTCATGTAGATAAACATATATATTGTATGTATAAATAGTGTTGCAAGTATGGGCCTAACCGGTGTTGTCATTGATGTCAACATACTCCTGTTGGATTGATGACAAGGATTGGATGATTTGTATGCTGAGGATATTGAGAAAATTAGTCCTATCAGGAACAGTGAAGACAGTGAAGTGAAGATCCTAGCTAAGATGAAGATTAGAGGATGCACATCAAAGGGTTTGTAGATATGTGTCTAAAGGTGATCTAGTAAAGATTTGAGAGGTCCGCATGAAGATTTGAAGAAGTTATGGCCATGTGAGTAAAACCGGTTTTGGCAGATGTTCAGAGGTGACAGAGTGACACAAATAGGTTTGGTGAGATCCGAAAATGCAATATCTTGTTCTGTGGATTTGGTGGAGTGTTTAGGAAGTCAATGTGAATTGAAAACTCAATTGTTTCATGGTCTAGAGGTCTACAAGCATCTATTCCAATATGACAGTAATGACAGACTGTATTCTTGAGGTTCTAGATGAAGGAGAGAATGATTTCAATAAGTAGAAGTAGTGTGGATGTTCTTGGTGATTTAGGCAAACTTGTGGGGGTCTCTGGATTGTGTCCAATTTGTGTTGGTGGTCCGCATTGAAGATTGAGCTTGTAATTAAAGAATTACTTCCGGATGATGATGTTCTTCCTAAACTTGGCTGACCGGATAAGTTACACATCCTGCAAATGATCTTGAAGATGTTCTGCAAAGCATGGCATGTTCCTCAAAGAAGATTGAAGTCCTAGATCTATGTAGCTGATAGTGTGATGATCTGCATGAAGTCTTTTGTAATTAGTCAAGTTGTATTTGTGTATTTGCTCTGTAAAGTATGCCGACTTGGATGATTATCCCAAAGTCAATGTCTTGTATAAATAAGAGTTGTGAAGTCATTTCAAAGGCATCTAGGTGGAGATGAGAGTGTGGTAGAGAGGAGAAAATTGAAAGGTAGAGAAGAAGTATTGAGCTTAAATGGAACTGACTCAAGCATGGTGAAGATGCTATTCTTCAGTTCAAGTATGTAATATTTATTATTCTGTAGACAATGTGTCTCCTGTAGGCAGTGGGCCTCTTGTGAGAAGTGTGCTCAGGCAGTGAGCCCTAATTGGCATGTGCCATTTTGTTCTTCTTATTCTTTTAACAGAGAATACAATCTTGGGTTAGTCACCCCGTGGTTTTTCCCTTAACCCAGTTTTCCACATTAAAATCTTGGTGTCATATGTATTAATGTGTTTCTACTCTTGAATTGTTGCATTATGTTTCCATGATTGATTTATTATTATGCTACTGAATTACAAGAAGGATTTAAGTGATTAATAAGAGAAAGTTTTGGGACAACTGATTCACCCCCCCTCTCAGTTGTCTATCTTGAATCTAACAATTGGTATCAAAGCTAAGTTCCTCTAAAAGAGCTTAATTACTTGAGGAGATCCAGGATGTCTTCCTACAAGAAGGATAGTCTGAGGTTTGACGGAACCAATTACACTCTTTGGAAAAGCCGCATGGAATGTCACTTGAAATGTATGGGAATGCAATATTGGATCATGGCTTCAAAGAAGTATGTTCCTCCACAGAATGGTCCAAGAAATGTAGATGAAATCAGAGATGATGAAAATAATCTTCGGGCTAAAGAAGCTCTTATAAATGCCTTAACCTAATTCAGAGCTGACAATGGTTATAGATCTAAAAACTACATATGAGATTTAGGAAAAACTGGAACTTCTGCATGAAGGAGACAAGTATGTTAAATGTACCAAGCTACAGAGTCTAAAAAGAAAATTTGAAAACCTGAAGATGAATGAAGATGAGAATATCACTACATTTATGTCAAAAGTAAATGATCTTGTTTGTGGCATTAGATGTGCTGGTGGAATCTTAGATGAAGATGAGATTGTTGCCAAAGTTCTTAGATTCCTACCTCCTTACAAATACAAGGTTGCTACTATTGAAGAATTCAGATCTTTTTCAAATATCACAAGAGATCAATTGGTTGGAAAATTAGCTGTAGTTGAACTGGCCGAGTTTGGAGATGCACCCCCAAGATTCAATCTGCATTCAAAGCTAGTGCCTCTGTAAAAGGCAAACAAAAGTTTGATCCGGGAGAGAACTCTTCAAAGAAACTATCATCGTATGAAAAAGAAAGAAAAGATCTAGAAGAAGATGAAGCAGAAGCTGCTTAGCTTGAAGCCCTTATTGTAAAAAGACTACCAAGAGGATCCAGTAAGTATGAAGGAGACAAGTATGTTAAATGTACCAAGCTACAGAGTCTAAAAGGAAAATTTGAAAACCTGAAGATGAATGAAGATGAGAATATCACTACATTTATGTCAAAAGTAAATGATCTTGTTTGTGGCATTAGATGTGCTGGTGGAATCTTAGATGAAGATGAGATTGTTGCCAAAGTTCTTAGATTCCTACCTCCTTACAAATACAAGGTTGCTACTATTGAAGAATTCAGATCTTTTTCAAATATCACAAGAGATCAATTGGTTGGAAAATTAGCTGTAGTTGAACTGGCCGAGTTTGGAGATGCACCCCCAAGATTCAATCTGCATTCAAAGCTAGTGCCTCTGTAAAAGGCAAACAAAAGTTTGATCCGGGAGAGAACTCTTCAAAGAAACTATCATCGTATGAAAAAGAAAGAAAAGATCTAGAAGAAGATGAAGCAGAAGCTGCTTAGCTTGAAGCCCTTATTGTAAAAAGACTACCAAGAGGATCCAGTAAGTATGAAGGAAAATTGCCCTTTAATTGTTTTAACTGCAATAAAATTGGTCATTTTGCCTCAAGGTGTCTGGAAAGATTTTCAAGGGCAAATCCAAACAAATCATGATTCCAAAAGAAATGTTACTATGTTCATGAATATGATGATGATGGAGTAACAGATGATGAATCAGAGACAGGAAATAAATTCGAAAGTGACTAGGTGTTTATTGCCATCAAGGAAGAAGATCCAATGCCCTCTGAATCTATCAATCATAAAATAGAAAGAGCTCTAGCTTCCCAAGTTGAAGAAAAGGATGACTAGGTCATTGATAGTGGATGCTCCCACCATATGACAGGTGACAAAAATAAGTTCATAGATTTGGAAAGACATGAAGGAGGAGTGGTAAAATTTGGTGATAATTCTACTGGTAGAATTAGAGGTAGAGGAACTATTTATTTTGATGGAAATAACAAAACTAGTAATGTATTGTATGTTGAAGGTCTGAAGCACAATCTTCTCAGTGTTGGACAGTTGGTGGACAAAGGCTATGATCTCTAATTCAAAAATAGAAAATGTGAGATCTTTGAAAGTTCTGGAACAAAGATTGCATCCTGTACTCAAACAAAAGGTAACATCTTCCACTTGGTTGGTACTAGAAAAAGTTGTTTATTTGTTCAAATTGATTAGAGTTGGTTGTGGCATAGGAGAATGTGTCATTTGAATTTTGATAATATCATCAAGATAAGCAACACTCAGGCTGTAAGAGATCTTCCAAGACTGGTGAAACCTACTAATAGTTTTTGCAAAGAATGTCAGTTGGGTAAGCAAAGCAGAGTCACATTCAAAAGTAAGGAACAATCTTCTACTGGATTGTTGGACTTAGTTCATACTGATCTATGTGGTCCAGCAAGAATCAGGAGTTTGCAAGGTGATAGATACTTCATGTTATTAATTGATGACCACTCCCAGATGATGTGGGTGACTTTTCTGAAAGAGAAATCTGAGGCTCTTGAGAAATTCAAAATATTCAAAGCTATGGTAGAGAATGAAACTGGATTAAACATAAAATGTCTCAGTTCTGATAGAGGTGGAGAATTCGCATCTGGAGAGTTCATAGAATTCTGTGAGAAACATGGGATAAAAAGACAGTTGTCTACTCCAAGGACTCCACAGCAGAATGGAGTAGTGGAGAGAAAGAACCAAACCATCCAGGAAGCATCTAGAACCATGATGATGGAAGCAAATGTTCCTCAGATCTACTGGAGATAAGTTGTAAGCACTGCTGTCTATACTCTTAATCGAGTACAAATCAGAAGCAATACTGGTAAGACCCCTTATGAACTCTAGTTTGGCATCACTCCCATTGTGAAGTATTTCAGAGTCTTTGGTAGCAAATGTTATATTAAAAGAGATGAAGACCTTGGCAAATTTGATGCTAGAAGTGATGAAGGAATATTCTTGGGTTATTCTACTCAAAGCAAAGCATACCGGTGTTATAACAAGAGATTGAGAAAGATTATAGAAAGTACAAATGTGAAGGTTGATGAACGTATTGAAAAACTTTTAAGGTTTTATGAATATGATGAAGATGATCAGAATGATGCTTTGGTCCAAGGAGTCCAAGCCCCTTCTGAAATTCAGATCCAGACCGATCTAGAGAATCAGGAAGAATAGATAAGTTTGAATGAACCTGTTCAAGAAATAGAAGTGCAAGAAATTCCCAAAACTCCCAGGTATGTAAGACTGAATCACTCTAAAGATCAGATCATAGGTGATAAAACCAAAGGTGTTCAAACAAGAAGAAAGATATCTCAAGACTCAGAAAAGTATTGTCTGATTTCAAAGTTTGAACCAAAAACTGCGAGTGAAGCATGCAATGATGAAAGTTGGACTAAAGCAATGAAGGAAGAGCTGATGCAAATTGAGAAAAATCACACTTGAGATCTTGTTCCCAGACCTAGAAATAAGAATGTTATTGGAACCAAATGGGTCTTCTGGAATAAACTGAATGAAGATTGTGAAGTAGTCAGAAACAAAGCTAGATTGGTCTGCAAAGCCAGATTGGTCTGCAAGGGTTATTCTCAAGTAGAAGGAGTTAATTTTGAAGAAACTTTTGCTCCGGTGGCAAGAATTGAAGCAGTCAAATTATTTCTTGCCTTTGCTACCTTCAAAGACTTCAAAGTATATTAGATGGATGTGAAGTCTACCTTCCTGAATGGTGACTTAGAAGAAGAAGTATACATTGAGCAACTGGATGGATTTCAATTATCTGATCATGGTGATATGGTCTGCAAGTTGAAGAAAGCACTGTATGGAATCAAACAAGCCCTAAGAGCCTAGTATGAAAGACTAGATAAGCATCTTTTGAAGATTGGTTTCAACAAAGATACTGTTGACAGTAACTTGTACTTCAAAATTAATCATGAAAAGATCTTGATTGTTGAAGTATTTATTGATGATATCATTTTTGGAGGAAGAGATAGTATGTGCAAAACATTTGCAAATCAAATGAAAAGTGAATTTGAGATGTCCATGTTTGGGGAAATGAATTTCTTCTTGGGTCTACAAATCATTCAAACAAAGAAAGGAATCTTTATTTCACAGACCAAATATGTGCAAGAATTGTTGAAGAAATTTGGGATGGAAGACTCAAAACCAATGAGTACTCCCATGGCAACCAGATGTAAATTGAGCAAAGATGATGACTCTCCTAAGGTTGATCAAAAAAAGTACAGGTCAATGATTGGAGGACTATTGTATCTTACTCAAACTAGACCTGACATTATGAATGTTGTTGGTCTTGTTGCTAGATTCCAAGCTAATCCTAGAGAATCTCATGTTATGGCAATCAAGATGATTCTTAGATATCTAAAAGGAACAGTTGAGTATGGTTTATGGTATCCTAGAGATCATGATTTTTCTCTTCATGCATTTACAGATATGGATTGGGCAGGAGATGTGGATGACTAGAAGAGTACTAGTGGTGGAGCATTCTTTTTGGGGAAAAGATTGGTTTCTTGGCTGAGCAAGAAACAAGAGGCAATATCTCTGTCCACTGCAAAAGTAGAATATATTGCAGCAGTAGGTAGTTGTACTCAAGTATTGTGGATGAAGCAAATGCTAAGAGACATTAAAGTGGAGTATGAGGAACCTATCACAATCTTCTGTGACAATTCAAGTGCAAGAAATATATCAAAAAATCTGGTGTTGCATTCAAAGACAAAACATATATCCATCAAGTTTCACTTTTTGAGAGAGAAAGTGAACAAGAATGAAGTCAGATTGGAGTTTGTACCCTCCAAGGATCAAATTGCAAACATTTTTACTAAACCTCTACCTAAGGACTCTTTTAAGTATCTCAGGGAGAAGTTAGGGGTTATTACCCCTCCAGTTCTGAATTAAGGTGTACTAATGTGCATCACTCTGGTGGATCTCACAATCATATCTTGTGGTCTAAATTGATGATGGGAAGCTGCCACTTAGGGGGAGTAGTTGGTATGATTCTGAGTGATGCAAGTATGTGCCCTTTGCCATTGATAATAAAGGGGGAGAGAAGACATGTGAAAAACAAAAAGTGGTTGCTGATCAAAGGGGGAGCAGTAAAGGAAGAGAAGACATGTGAATGGTTGTTGTTGATAATGGGAGTTATGTCAGTCAGTAAGGAGAAGTTCTTGTCTTGATGGTTAAAACAGTTTTTCACATCATATGTTGCCATCAATGACAAAGGGGAGATTGTTGCAAGTATGGGCCTAACCGGTGTTGTCATTGATGTCAACATACTCCTGTTGCATTGATGACAAGGATTGGATGAGTTGTATGCTGAGGATATTGAGAAAATTAGTCCTATCAGGAACAAAGAAGAATAGTGAAGATAGTGAAGTGAAGATCCCAGCTAAGATGAAGATCAGAGGATGTGCATCAAAGGGTTTGTAGATATGTGTCTAAAGGTGATCCAATAAAGATTTGAGAGGTCCACATGTAGATTTGAAGAAGTTATGGCCATGTGAGTAAAACCAGTTTTGGCAAATGTTTAGAGGTGACAGAGTGACACAAATAGGTCCGGTGAGATCTGAAAATGCAATATCTTGTTCTGCAGATTTGGTGGAGTGTTTAGGAAGTCAATGTGAATTGACAACTCAATTGGTTCATGGTCTAGAGGTCCACAAGCATCTATTCCACTATGACAGTAATGATAAACTATGTTCTTAAGGTTCCAAATGAAGGAGAGAATGATTTCAGTAAGCAGTAGTGTGGATGTTCTTGGTGATTCAGGCAAGCTTGTGGGGATCTCTGGATTGTGTCTAGTTCGTGTTGGTGGTCCACATTGAAGATTGAGCTCTTAATTAAAGAATTACTTCCGGATGATGATATTCTTCCTAAACTTGGCCGACCTGATAAGTTACACATCTTGCAGATGATCTTGAAGATGTTCTGCAAAGCATGACATGTTCCTCAAAGAAGATTGAAGTCCCAGATTTGTGTAGCCGACAGTGTGATGATCCACATGAAGTTTTTTGTAATTAGTCAAGTTGTATTTGTGTATTTTCTCTGTAAAGTATGCCGACTTGGATGATTATCCCAAAGTCGATGTCTTGTATAAATAAGAGTTGTGAAGTCATTTCAAAGGCATCTGGGTGGAGATGACAGTGTGATAGAGAGGAGCAGAGTGAAAGGCAGAGAAGAAGTATTGAGCTTAAATGGAACTAACTCAAGCATGGTGAAGATGCTATTCTTCAATTCAAGTATGTAATATTTATTATTTTGTAGACAGTGTGTCTCCTATAGGCATTGGGCCTCTTGTGAGCAGTGTGCTCAGGCAGTGAGCCCTAATTGGCATGTGCCATTTTGTTCTTCTTATTCTTTTAACAGAGAATACAATCTTGGGTTAGTCACTCCATGGTTTTTCCCTTAACCGGGTTTTCCACATTAAAATCTTGGTGTCATATGTGTTAATGTGTTTCTGCTCTTGAATTGTTGCATTATGTTTCCATGATTGATTTATTATTATGCTATTGAATTACAAGAAGGTTTTAAGTGATTAATAAGAGAAAGTTTTGGGACAACTGATTCACCCCCCCTCTCAGTTGTCTGTCTTGAATCTAACAAACAAGTCATTATATTGCAGTCATAATTATAACAAAAATAACTTAATCTATGCATTTATATCAGAAAGCAAGGTTGATTTATAATGCTATAATGATCAAATTTATGAATGAGAAGAATTAGGGATTCACATATTTAGTTAATTTCAGGTTCATACTTTTTAATAGAAAACACTCCTTAATGTATCACAAGTAGATAAGTCAGTTACATTCAGCTTATAGGTGACTCATTATTTACTACGAAGCCCAACTATCTACTACAGGAGATACAGTAGGCTACATAAATCAGAAACAGAAGAAAGAACACAACTACTGAAATAAAGAAAGTTGAGACAAGAACATCTAATAAAGCTAATCAAATATTGTAGAGGCAGAAATAATAGGTTATAGGAATACTCTCTATTGCTATAAGATATCACTCTACTACAGGAAAAGTTATATACGTCTATAAGAATAATGTCTGTTGTGACAAAAAATGACTAAACTGCAATAGGAATAACAATCACTAATTATTATATATCTCCAAATTGACAAACTGGGTATGGCTACGTTTTGGATATGATTTACAAAACTAAGTGGTGCACCTTATATCAAAATTGTAGAGAAACTCAGTTCCTAAATCTAAAGTTATTGGTGACGCGATAGACGGTTTTGAGAGACGAAATGTGTAAGATATATACAGTCACTAATTTTTACATATCGCAAAAAGACAAACTGGGTAAGGCTATTTTTTGGATATGTTTTAAATGACTAAGGGACACACCTTATATAAAATTTTTAGAGAAACCCAGTTCATAAAATGAAAGTTATGGGTGACACAACGGACTGTTTTATCAGAGACGAAATAACACATTCCAGATGAAAACATTAAGACAGATCATGCAGATCAAATTAGCATGCAAGTCTATATACAAATTTAATCAGAGATATAAACCAGTAAATAAGGTACCCGATGGATCATCACAATCCTCCAGACTACTGTTTTGCTTCTTGCAGTTGCTAGTCTCCTCCTTGCAGTTGCTGCTTCCCTTTTTTGCAGATGATCGCTTCTCATTTTTCTTTCTGTTGCTGCTGGTATTCTATGATATGCTGTGTTCTCCTCACTTTTCCACCGTTCCTCTTTGCTTCCTTTGCTAAATCTTCAATTCCTCTTGTCTCTGTTCTTAACTCTTCAGAATGAATATTGTGAATGAATCTTGTGTGTTGTGAGAATGAGGGTTTTTCTCTTTTTATTATTTTCTTTTTTTCTTTTCTTTCTTTCTTTCTTTCTTTTTTTTTAAATTTTTTCTTTGTTTTTGTGTTTTTTTCTTCTAAATTTAAGTCTCTTTTTCTATTATTTAATTGTTTCTATCCTTTATTTTGTTTTCTAAGTTTGTTTTCTTTTTCTAGGTTTTATTTCTAATTTATCAAATAAAACACATATTTCTATTTTTGAAAACTCATATTTAATAACTAATTTAATTTTATTAACTAAATTTTGCAACACAATTATTTCTAAAATAATAAATAATAATAATTCTAACTTCAAATAAAAAAATCAATAAATAATTTTAAACTACTTTTTATTTTTCTATGAGCATTTAATATTAACTATCAATTAATTAAATAACCAACTATAACATAATAAAATAAGAAGCAATATAATATGATTAATTAATGCAATTCTAATGCAACTATATGCATCTAATTGTCGGTGTGTCAGAGAGAGACCACTCCATCCTAACCCTGCCAAGTGGCTAACCTCCTCTATCTTAACCACACCCTTGTCTTCGACAACTTGCAACTCATAAAAACTCAAAGTTTTCCATTAATAGGTTAGTGTCCAAATAGCCGAAGCACTATAATTTATCATTCCAAAATAACATTTTCTATATTGCATCATTTCGGAATAAAATAATATTCATTACATTTCATCTTTTCAAATGAAATAATAATATCCACTTATTTCATCTTTCAAAATAAAATAATATTCATTCAACCACACATAATTATCCATAAAACAATTCCACATATAGTAAGTTCCAAATGCATCAAAGTCCAAGACGTGACATATTTATGTTTTAATTTAATTGTTTTGTACTCCACCGCACTACTTTGAAATTCACCACATAAATTCTAATCCTTCTTTTATCCTTCACACTGAGGTATAAATACAACTTTAAAGAGAAGAAGCCTAGGACTCTAGTCTATGATCTTGTCTTTTTCAACATTTTGGTTTCATTGCTAAGACTTTGGTGAGTGGTAAGAAAAGGTTAAAACTTGGAGGAAAAGTTTTGTGGTAAGAAAGGTTTCTATAATAAAATATTACAAATAGAAAGGAAACAACTTTGATGTTTTGCAATAAGATACACTAGGTCCTATCATGTAGGAGGGGTTAGGAACCTAGGGGATGATGAATGGAAAGAGGGGGATCCTAAAAGGGATCTCAAAGAGATTGAACCATTGAAGGTAGGTATAGAATAATCCATAATGGATGAATAAAAGGATAATGAAATTCCAAATGAAAAAAGACCCATGGCTAAAGGAGATAACAAGATTGCAAGAGAAATTATTGAAGAGATCATGATGGCAATGGAAATGAACATGGAAGAAAAATGATTGAAACAAGTCTAAGAGAGATAAGAAAGATACTGCAAAAGCATGGAGAGGATTGAGGAATCTAATTTGGAACACACCAGAAGGGATACTACTAAGGACATTGAGAATTTGGAGAATGTGGTGAATTTTGAGAATTGTGAGAATATTGTGAACATGGAAAATACTAAGATTTAGTCGATAAAGGGATAGATAATCATTGCACCACTCACTAAAAATGTAACATCTAAGAAAATTAACACCCATATCAATAAGGAAAATGAATATTTAACTAGAATAGTAGATCAGATAAAATTTTATGATGAATTTAAGGAGTCATTGAAAGGAAGGCTTGGGAGTTGTAATGTTTATCCAAGGCATGGAAGTAGGGGTTCTCTACCATTTGAAATTTTGATTCAATGACCATGCTCTAAACTCAATCTATTAAATGTTAGGGTCACTATTAAGGATGGGTTTGAGGGTGTATTAACCCTAATTACAAAACTAAAACCTTTTGACTTTAGTGCAAACTACTTAGATAGTGTGGTAAGAAAAAGTGTGGGATTACAAAGGACATGTTAAATAACCTAGCCATCAACACAATTAAAACATTTGGAGAAGGATGAGATAATCCCATACTATTTAATGAATGTCATTAACTAACAAAAAGTTATCAAAAACCCCATCTCCTAAATTGAAGCGACACCATGATTAAGTGAACCCCCTAGACTAGGAGTTATCCCTTGTGCTATTAAGTCAAGAATGGTTTCAATTAAGGATATATTTAGTGGATCATTTAAAATAGAAGAAAAAGAAAAAAAATAAAATAGTTTGTAATCTTGTGGGAAGATTTATTAGGGTAAGATTTCTTTGAGATAGAATTGCCTAGGGATAAAGGCAAGTTGAGAAAATTAGTAAAGCAAAAGGAAAATATTAAGTGTGGCACGAGTGCCAAGGATTTCAAGGAGAATAAACTTTAAAAATTAGGGACAAACACAAAAGGTATAAAAGTAAGTAAAGGAGAAACCTCAACCAACAATGACAAATCAAAGGTGCCTATCACCAAAATAATGGAACAATATCACATCAAACTGCTAATTTTTGTAAAGACACAAAAGAAGCCATCGAACACTTATTTGTCCTAGAATCTACCTAGAGGAGAAGTGGAGTAAGAGAGAATCAAACTAAGCTTTATGATTTTGTGGGAACACTCAGAGATGAGGCCGTTAAATGGTCTATGAAAGTATATATGGATCATGATAAGGAATGGATGGAATTAAAGGAAGGGTTCTTAAGAAATTTACAATTACCATAAGTTCCCTCAAAAAGCATGAGGAAGATGAGGGACATGATACAAAAGAAGGGATGAGGGACATGATACAAAAGAAGGGAGAAACCATAAAATAATTTGATTAGAAATTCAAAGGAGTGGTAAGAAGACTTGAGGAACCATTGATAGAAAGACAAAAGGTAGAATGGTTTGTCCCCAGGTTACTACCTACAATTAGGGCATCTTTGGATGGGAGAGTCTTTGAAACATATGTAAAGGTAGTGGAATCAACCTCTAGGATTGAAGTGCAACCCTAGAGGAGGGAGAATGTAAGATAATAAAGCATTGAAATAGAGAAGTAGAAAATAGAATTGGAACAACTTAAGATTAAACAAAAATATGACAATCAAGATATGACACCTAATAGAAGGAAGAATATTTGGTGTACCTACTATTCAAATGGACATCTAAAAAATGAGTGACTAGTCATGGAGGGAAAGAAAAGAGCTACAAATTTAAGATTAGAGGTTGTAGAGCCTCCAAGGAGATTAAATAGTGTCTTTTGTGGAATTTGTAGAGAGTGGGATGATTACCAAACAAATGGTTTCCCTTCATTATTGTTCTAGTTAAGAGCTGAAGAGGAACATGAGCCATTGTGTAATCACATATGTGAAGATAATGATCCCTTCCATAGGGGTATGGTAAAAGCCAAAGGACTAGTAGAAGGATATTTTCACAAACAAGATTGTGGGTACTGCCAACCAAAATGGAAAGATCAATGCATCATCAACATAATCCAAAATGTGACACCTCAAATCTTGAAGGATAGACCTTCTACTATCTATAGAAATGATTATAATGATAATCGAGATTACCGCAATGAATTCAAATGAGGATGCAATAGAGGTAGAGGTTGAGATCAAAGGAGAAGAGAGGAGGTCACATGTTATAAATGTGGTGAGATATGACACTATGCCAATGATTGTAGGGAGGAGAAAAAGGAGGTTTGTGGATTCTGTGGAGATTCTACCCATGAAACATTTAGTTGTTTGAGAGTAGTGCAATATTATAAGAATCACTAGATAGCCACCAAGAGTAAAGAACTATCTAGGTTGGATGCACCAAGAGGAGAAAAATTAATTATGAGAATAACTAAATAAAAATCCTTAAATGTTTAGAGATGTCAAGGAACAGAGGTAGAAAATAATGATAAGAAAGAGGAAAATCTATTGACAAAAGAAGAGCAGCTAGAGAAAGAATATTTGGAAAGGAAAGATGTATTGTGAATGATCAAACTAAAATAGAATACAAGAAGAAGAATAAGGTGGTTGTAGTTACAAGAGGCAGAAGAAACACCACAAAAGATAAATTCATTATAAATGATACAAAGGAAGAGGATGTGTTGGATTTTTATACAAAAGGGGGTCATGACCTTGTGATAAAAAGGAAAAAATAGTTATCATAGAATAAAAGGAGATAGAATACTACTGCAAGGCACGATTATCCAAAAAAGAAGCACTAGTGTTAAAGTAGTTAGCTACTTTTGTGGAGGAGGGAACATCCTGGAAAAACTAAGACATTTTACCAAATATTGGAACAAGTGCAGTGTGACTAGTATGACATAGCAAATTAGAAGATTGGATAAGACCTTGAAGAAATGGTGAAAACACCCTATTTTTATAGAATTGAGAATCCAAGATAAATGGATGAGGAAGGTGTTGGTAGATTTGGGCACTAACGTAAATATCATACCCAGGTGAATTTGGGAGGCTTTAGGTACACCAATATTACATGAGACACCATATAAAATCACATTTGTTGATGGGACATTAGTAAGTGTCATAGGAACTTGTAGGAATGTATAAGTAAACTTGTTAGGGTTAAAGAGAAAGGTAGACATTGAGGTCATAGAAATGGAGCCTTTTGACATCAATGCATTCAGTGTCGTACTAAACTTGGAATGGTTTGTTAATTGTAATTGAGTATTTAACTCCCAAAAGGAAGAATTGATATTTCATGGAGAGGATAGGGTGGTACATATACTACTATACATAGACATGAGTGGCACATGTATGGAAGAGATAGCACAAGAAGAAGATGTCTACAAAAAATAATATTATAAAGGCTTATACTCTCTAGGAAGAATCCCTAAGATAGAAACATATGATAATCCTAATTCATAAGCAGAGATTGAAGTAGGTAGTATCCATTATAGTATGGAGAGTCAGGATGTAATAGAAGCATGGATTATTAATGAACCAAAGGTAAGAGCAAGAAGGGTCTAGGAGATAGGAAGGTATATAGTCTTAGAAGGGACAACAAAGCAGTTCAATGCAACACTATAAAAGTGAAAATTACAATGCAACAATAATGGGTAGAAAACACTGATAAAAAAGTAGTAACTACATCACAAACTCATATGGTTTACTGCATCACTAGGGGAATTTCCTATATTAAATTACTATTACCTAGATTTCACTACTAGCTCAATCAGGTAGAGCTTTTCTAGTTTTAAAAGAGAAAAAGGTACATTTTACTTCTACTGTGTTAAACCCAAGCACATTTGATACAAATCAAGATGAAATTGTATTGTTGCATTCAGATGTTTTCAGAAAAACTCAAGAGATTGTACAAATCTGTTAAAAGATTAGCAATATGTATTAAAAAAAAATAAGTGTATAAGTTCTCACACAAGCCGTGAGACTAACTGGTTTAATGCAAAAAGAAAAGACAAACTATACATTTATACATAAACTAAAAAACTGAATATACACATGAGATAGGGTGATTCGTCATTGCCTGAATGACGAGCCTTCATGTCACGTCTCCTATCTTCTTTGGTGTATCCTGCATCCAGTCGCTGTCTCCTTGCTATCCCGTCATCTGCATAAAATGTTGGAAAACGATGTTAGAGCAATGGCGAGGCATCATACATCATATGATATACATTTTATAAACATACAATTTGTGTTTTTAGATTGTAGTAAACCAGTTAGCGTCACAGAAGCTTTTGAGAAAATAAAAATCTAGAATATCAACCGAAAAGCAGGCATTTATTTTCTAACAAGTTTGCTTCATGTGCAGATACAGATGCAATTATGTTTCCATTTGATTTATCAGTTACGTTATGAGTGGAGGAAATGTGGCTACCACAAGGGTTGAGCCCAGCTCAGTAATGAGGAACAGATGCAAAAGGCACAGCTCAAGGAGTACATTCAGAAAAATAGATACAGCTGTCATGAGGTTTCATACTGAGTAGGACAGCAAATGAGCAGAGGAATCCAAGCAAAGCAGGACAGCAAGACACAACAATAGCAAAGTATAAGAGAATAGCAAAACATAATGCTCAGAACTGAAAGAAATACAGTTTTTGAAGGGCATATATGATATCTTTTCAATAGCCTAAACATATATGCTCAGTTTTTCTTCCCATTTTATGCCACAGAAAAGAAAGAAGAAATAGAAATTTTCCAAGTTCAAATACGACAGAATGCGTTAGAAGATCATTGAAAAATGGCATTTCAAGGACAGAGTTGCCAGCAAAATATGAAGAGTTTGCCACAGTAATGGAAGTGTTTGTGTTTAAGTCCAAATATGCTGAATCTGTTGAAAGAGGATTACTAAAATGGAGTTTTGATAGATATCTGTTTTCCCAGTTTTTGTTTAAGCCTGTAAATAATGAAAACAACAGAAAATGGCAGGCAAACACATTTAGAAAAAGAGGTTCTTTCCATTATCAAAATATAGTTTTCAGAACAGTAGAACAACATACATGTTATGGTTCTAATTGTTTGTGTTACGATGGAGCCCATGAAAAGCCAAAAAATGCAGAATATAAAGGAAAAAGCCCAAGTTTTGCATAGAAGCTATCCAATAGAACCCATAGGACACTCTGTAAATAGTGAATTTGACACTAGTTTGGAGATTAGTAATTCTGATAATTCTGATCCTTTATCTCATTCTATGGAAGATGAACATGGGAAATCAGATTCTGGGGCTTCCCATGCTGAATATTGGTTTCCTACAGAACCGATTGCAAATATGACAGTGAAACCTATTGACTTTTTTTTATACAGAAAGTCAGGCATCAGACACAAAAGTGATTTGGGGGCCATCTTCTGTATCTGAAGAAGATATTAATATAGGACCTCCAGTGTTACCTCCTTATGAGCATTCAGAGGAACAATTTTTTGAGGAATTTGAGGATTATTTTGAGTATTTATCAGTGGATAATATTCAAAAAGACCAGTATCCAAGGCTCGATTTGCAGAGTCTTGTATACTTAGATTATGCAAACTCTGCACTCTTTTCACAATTTCAGGTGGAGGAGCATATGCATATGTTATTGGAAGAAGGGCCCTGCTTGGGGCCAGCCTCAACGTCAGATTTCTCTCACTTAGCTTACATATTATATTGACATCTTTTTCAGCTCTTGAACACAAGCAAAGAAGATTACTCCATAATATTTACAAATGGAACAACAACAGGATTTTGAGTTTTTGGTGACTTATACACTTTTCAGAGGGGTAGTTTTATGTTAGTTTGCCAAGACAGCCATGATTCTGTGAAGCTTTCAGTACAAACAATAGCTCGGAAAGGTGCAAAAATAGCAATGTCCCCTGTTGGCGAGCTAGACCTGTGTATGCATGGTCTAGAATTGCGCAGGCTTCTGAAGAAGCAAGAATGGAATAGTGGAGGTACTGGACTTTTTATCTACCCTGTACAGTCATGCTTATCAGGGGTGCGACATTCATTAAACTGGATCGTTGAGGCACAACAGATAGGATGGGATACATGATTGTTTTTACTCATTTTTTTGACATAGATTCACAAACACCTTTGAGTCAGCCATCAACAAAGGTGGATAATACAAGAAAATTCCAGAAAATGATGGATATATGTGTTGAAAATGACTTGCTTCTATTTCTACTGAGTGTTATGTTTGCAAACTCCAACGATTCCCTTAGACGGCCGTCCAACAATGATTTCAAAGCATCCAAAATGCAATAGAGGGTCGGCCAAAGCAAGAAATAGTGAAAAATGCATCAGTTTGCAGTAAAAAACGGCCTGAAATGCCTAAAAAATGAACAAGTATGGAATCAAAACCTCATAAAATACAACTTACCTGAGAATCGACAAGGAACAGCCAGTAATCGACCAAAAATGCTACATTTTTTCACCCACAAACCCTCATGGTGGCGCGGCAGGGAGAGGTCGACAGAAACAAATGCAAAATGAAAATGTTGTTTTGTTTTTTAGGTCTTCTTTCCTTCTCTTCACAAGGTCGAATAGACCTAAATTCATATTTATCTTTTGACCTTTGATTTGCAAATAGTCATTTTTTTCATATGGTGATGGGGAGACACTTCATTATTATTGAAGCCTAGTGAAGATGTAAAGGGGTCGTGGCATTTTATGCCTTTTGGCCTCTTGTTTAAACAAAAACCAAGTCAAATATGCAAGATAAGAAACACAAGGTCAATGCTTTATAAGGCATCCCATGATATGTCATAAGGTGAGTAAAAGTGCATGTAGGCTAGGAGATATAAGGTGAGATAGAAGGTAAGTTATGAACAAAAATGTGTATAGAGAAAGGTGTTTTGAAAGTGGCATGGTGAAGTGTTTTTTGGGAGTCATAAGGGTCATTCCAAATGTATTGGTTCAAACCATGTATAGGCATGATGGTAGCGATGTATGTAAAAATGAAGATGGTTCGGGGTTCTAAGACATGTTGACATGGCCTTGAGATGCGAGATTGCAGATGTGATGAGTCGGGTCATTGTGCCAAAAAGTCGCAAACGTTCTTGTGTCAATTTTTGCATAATCAACATTAGGAAATTAAATGTCATAAATATCATTCTTTTCTGCATAGGATTATTTAATTTTGAATTGTAAAACATTTACTAAGGTGGTACAATTATAAACCTCTTAGTTAAATGTTACATAAATGTAGAAACTATGTTATTTTGTCATTTATTTGAAAAAATCAGATATTAAGATGCTGCAAGAAGATGATGACATATGCCAGAAGCATTAGGGAGCACTAAATGATATTTTATCATATTTTTAAGTGCCTTCATGATAGTGGATGACATGCCTCCACCATTTCTGCATTGGGACCCCTTTTTGGAGTATTTTAAGGGGATATTTTTTCACTGTTTCTGAGATACACGGGAATGGAGTTAGTGGAGTTGGTGGAGGTGGATCTTTTTTGAGTGGAGCATGAGCTATTTACAGCTGTTGGAGCTATATATATTCCTCTTCCTTATTTAGTTTTAGGAGGTTCTGGCTATTCACAGCTCTGCATATTGTAATTTTATGAGTTCTTTTGCAGAAGTGAAGAGTTTTGTAACCCATTTTCAGAGATATGTAGCATTGTAACACCTCTTTGGCAGTAATAAGCAGTCTAGACCTTCCCATTTTCTTCTGATATTGTGTGTCCTTGTGTTAGTATAGGTCTTTGTGATGTTTCTTTGTCCTTGGAGCTGTAGTGCACGTTGGAGCCTTTATGCAGGGGTTACATATTGTTTGCAGGTTGTGAGATGTGCAAGGGGTAATAATCAGTTTTGGATAGTGAGAAAATCTATTTCTCCTAAACAGGACTGTTGTTATTTAGCCTCCTCACAAAGTGATCATGCAAAGATTGTGATTTGTTGGGTTGTGTAGAGGATCCTGATTATTACTGGTTCTGTAGTGTGTCATTTTTTGTGTATTTGTTGATGATCGTTTGGTGTATCACCTTAGACAGTAGGTTTCTTTTTATGCAAGCCTTCTTACCCTTTTCTCTGTAAAGTCTTAGTCTAGGTAGCTTAGGTGGAGTACCAAGAGGAAGCCGGCCTTCTCTGGAGGTTCTTTCCATCACAGGCCACCCACAAACCTAGGAAAGATCCCATGTTTCTCTAGATTGCCCAGTTTCACAACTCAACGAGGGTGCAAATCTGAGAGACAACAGTTTTTGGCACGCCCGGTGGGACTGTGAAGTCCATTTTTACACATTTTGTTACTGCTGTTTGGTGTGTACAGCAATAGTTGCAGCCTTTTAGAGGTATTTACTTTACACATCTGGTGACTCTGGTGACTCTAGCAAGATCGTCTACTGGTTTCAGCAGTTCAAGTGCTGGTATGTTTCAAATTTTAATCAAGAAAATGTACTCTATTCTAATTTTCCAGCTTTTTGAGTGATAGACATGTTTATGTTTCATTGGAATATGCCTTATCATCCTCCATTTCATGAGAATGATGCTTATGCCACTTATTATCAGCCATACCAAGCAGAATATGCTGCTAGTTTTGTCCCTAATAACCCACCAATGGCAGATTATTAGCATAATCCTCATGCTTGCCACCCTCCCACCCCTGCTCAACTTTCTTGGCAACCTATCCATGCCTTTAGCCATTCGCAAGAAGCTCATTTTGCTCAAAACCAGCATAATACCCCCTGAATCAGCCTTAAAATGTTAACATCAGTATCAGGGAGATGGCTTTAAACTTGCAAAGGGAATTTAACGCTGTCACAACAGAGCAGGTGTATAGTATGCAGCAGGAGGAGCTTGCTTATCAAGCTCATATTCATCAGAGAGAGGTAGAGGCACAAATGTATAAGGAGGAATGTTTGAGTAGGCAGATTGCTGCCAAGGAAGAGCAAATGAGGCAATTAATAGCTCAGGTTCGACAACCTAAGGTCCAAAGCCCTTCTCCTCTTCCTAATCTTGTACAAGTCCACGCTATAGGTCAAGCTGAACCTACCAAGGAACCTTCTCCAAAGTTTGAAATTTTGAGTTTCAGGTAGCCTTCTACATTTAAGATTCCAAGTTGGAAAGGGCCATCTTTTTCACCTTGTGAAAACCTTCCACCAAACACCCAAATGGAACCATGCTCTAGCATCCAGCTAGCAGAAGAAGAGCAAAAGAGTGTTTTGTTGGCTCCTTTTCAAAAGTTGGAAACTCAATCAGCTATTTGTTTTTTGAATCTATTCTTTGAAGAAGAGGTTTCTGAGTTCAGAATACTAAGCTTCAAGCAAGGTGAGTCTCTTAAATCTTCTAAATTGAATATTCCCAGTTTTAGAGTCTCATCCACTAAAAGAACCTATACTTGAACAAGAACAGCCTATATGTCTGCAAGAGACTAAGCCAATTCCTCAAGTTTCCTTGTCAGATTAGCCTTCCTGCCCTTTTACTATCCGTCTTTGCCTAGGTGGACCTATTGTCTATCAAGATAGTTGGTTTAGTGGACAAAAGAATGAGTTACCCGAGATAAAAGAAGAACCTGTTGTTCATGAACCTATATGTGTTAAAAAGGAGAAGAAGTTAGACATCTTGCAAGAAGAAAAGGAACATGAACAGTCAGGACAGCAGGTTGAGAAGCTTGAAAAAGGGATCAAAAGCAATGATTTCATGTTTTTAGTAGATGGACTCCCTTTTTTTATCGAGTTGAATAAATAGGAAGAGGTTAGACAAATTGATGAATTGCTGACAGAAGACAATCAATGTGATAGTCAAGTCTTGGAGCAGCTGAAAGAGAAAAATGACCAGGAGGATTCATTTTGGAATGATCTTGAATCCTTTCTGTCAAACTTAGATGGTAGACAAGATCAGGTTGCACATGTTTTGGAGGAAGGAAATCTGACACTACAAATGAGGCATTTAAATCAGCAAGATGGGGAATCAGCAATACGTGAGCTAGAAGCCAGCAAAGAAAGAGTGGCGTTCATCAGCTTAAACGGATGTCCTATCAAACATCTTGCTCAAGTCAGCCCTAACAAGGTGTTATCAGTCATGTTCGCACCTGAAGAGAAGATTGAACCCAAGGAGCAGCTTGTACAATCTGCCTATATGCCTCAAAACAGTAACAAGCATGATCAAAATTATGAGGTAGGTGGACTTGTTTTCCTTCTCCAAAGCTCATTTCATCAGTTGATAATACTTTTGTCAATTATTCACCTCTTGGAGGCTGTTTATGAGCATGTGAGAAATTGTAAGTTGTTGAGAATGGGTAGCTATTTCAAAGAACTAGTGAATGGTCATGTTTGAGTAGCGCCTCTGCTGGTTAGACATAGGATAGATTAAGTTTTTTATGTTGAATAAGTGCTGTTGCACCCTAGATTAGAGGCAGTTTTTGTTTCCCTAAGTGCGGTTGCGCACAGGTTTGTCAGTCTTTTATAGGTCTGGTTGTGCAAGGTGTGAAATTGCTGTAATGTATGACAGTTGTATATAAAAGATAGCCATCATATGAAACAGTGAATACATTTACTCACTATTGCACATCACGCCTATCTCCCTCATATAACTATCATAAATCGCAGCAGTTTGCTAAGGAGGTGTTCCTATTGGTTATTCCCTTGAACTCATCAAGTAGATGCATATCCTCAGTAACAGTGTTTTTATGCACCATCACTGACCATACCCATGCATTTGATGGTTGAGGTTAGTTGCAGAAAGAAAGGAAGTATTTTCAAGTTTTTGTCAAGCATGTGTGACTCTATGCCCAATGGATATGCTTCAGGCAACTGGTCTGATGTTTAGCAGGCAAACATATAGCAGATGTCGCCAAAGATGTTACCTAGATTTCACTACTAGCTCAATCAGGTAGAGATTTTTTAGTTTTAAAAGACAAAAAGGTACATTTTACTTCTGCTATGTTAAACCCAAGCACATTTGATACAAATCAAGATGAAATTGTATTGTTGCATTCAGATGTTTTCAGAAAAACTCAAGAGATTGTACAAATCTATTAAAAGATCAGTAATATGTATTAAAAAAAATGTGTATAAGTTCTCACACAAGCCGTGAGACTAACTGGTTCAATGTAAAAAGAAAAGACAAACTATACATTTATACATAAACTGAAAAACTGAATATACACATGAGATAGGGTGACTTGTCAATGCCTGAATGACGAGCCTTCATGTCGCGTCTCCTATCTTGTTTGGTGTATCCTGCATCCAGTCGCTGTCTCCTTGCTATCCCGTCATCCGCATAAAATGTTGGAAAAAGATGTTAGAGCAATGGCAAGGCATCATACATCATATGATATACATTTTATAAACATACAATTTGTGTTTTTAGATTGTAGTAAACCAGTTAGCATCACAGAAGCTTTTGAGAAAACAAAAATCCAGAATATCAACCGAAAAGTAGGCATTTATTTTCTAACAAGTTTGCTTCATGTGCAGATTTAGATGCAATTATGTTTCCATTTGATTTATCAGTTACGTTATGAGTGGAGGAAATGTGGCTCCCACAAGGGTTGAGCCCTGCTCAGTAACGAGGAATAGATGCAAAAGGCACAGCTCAAGGAGTACATTCAGAAAAATAGATACAGCTGTCATGAGGTTTCATACTGAGTAGGACAGCAAACGAGCAGAGGAATCCAAGCAAAGTAGGATAGAAAGACACAACAGCAGCAAAGTATAAGAGAATAGCAAAACATAATGCTCAGAACTGAAAGAAATACAGTTTTTGAAGGGCATATATGATATCTTTTCAATAGCCTAAACATATATGCTCAGTTTTTCTTCCCATTTTATGCCACAGAAAAGAAAGAAGAAACAGAAATTTTCCAAGTTCAAATACGACAGAATGCGTTAGAAGATCATTGAAAAATGGCATTTCAAGGACAGAGTTGCCAGCAAAATATGAAGAGTTTGCCACAGTAATGGAAGTGTTTGTGTTTAAGTCCAAATATGCTGAACCTGTTGAAAGAGGATTACTAAAATGGAGTTTTGATAGATATCTGTTTTCCCAATTTTTGTTTAAGCCCATAAACAACAAAAACAACAGAAAATGATAGGCAAACACATTTAGAAAAAGAGGTTCTTTCCATTATCAAAATACAGTTTTCAGAACAGCAGAACAGCATACATGTCATGGTTCTAATTGTTTGTGTTACGATGGAGCCCATGAACAGCCAAAAAATGCAGAATATAAAGGAAAAAGCCCAAGTTTTGCACAGAAGCTATCCAATAGAACCCATAGGACACTCTGTAAATAGTGAATTTGACACTGGTCTGGAGATTAGTAATTCTGATAATTCTGATCCTTTATCTCATTCTATGGAAGATGAACATGGGAAATAAGATTCTGGGGCTTCCCATGCTGAATATTGGTTTCCTACAGAACCGATTGCAAATATGAGACAAGTGAAACCTATTGACTTTTTTTATATAGAAAGTCAGGCATCAGACACAAAAGTGAGTTGGGGGCCATCTTCTGTATCTGAAGAAGATATTAATATAGGACCTCCAGTGTTACCTCCTTATGAGCATTCAAAGGAACAATTTTTGGAGGAATATGAGGATTATTTTGAGTATTTATCAGTGGATAATATTCGAAAAGACCAGTATCCAAGGCTCGACTTGCAAAGTCTTGTATACTTAGATTATGCAAACTCTGCACTCTTTTCACGATTTCAGGTGGAGGAGCATATGCATATGTTATTGGAAGAAGGGCCCTGCTTGGGGCCAGCCTCAATGTCAGATTTCTCTCACACTCAGCTTACATATTATATTGATAACACTCAAGAATGTCTTTTTCAGCTCTTAAACACAAGCAAAGAGGATTACTCCATAATATTTACAAATGGGACAACAGCAGGATTTCGAGTTTTTGGTAACTCATACCCTTTTCAGAGGGGTAGTTTCATGTTAGTTTGCCAAGACAGTCATGCTTCTGTGAAGCTTTCAGTACAAACAGCAGCTCGGAAAGGTGCAAAAATAGCAATGTCCCCTGTTGGCGAGCTAGACCTATGTATGCATGGTCCAGAATTGTGCAGGCTTCTGAAGAAGTAGGAATGGAATAGTGGAGGTACTGGACTTTTTATCTACCCTGCACAATCATGCTTATCAAGGGTGCGGCATTCATTAAACTGGATCGTTGAGACACAGTAGATAGGACGAGATACATGATTGTTTTTACTCATTTTTTTTACTTAGATTCACAAACACCTTTGAGTCGGCCATCAACAAAGGCGGACAATACAAGAAAATTCTAGAAAATGACGGATATATGTGTTGAAAATGACTTACTTCTATTTCTACTGAGTGTTATGTTTGCAAACTCCAGTGATTCCCTCAGACGACCGTCCAACAATGATTTCAAAGCATCCAAAATGCAATAGAGGGTCGGCCAAAGCAAGAAATAGTGAAAAATGCATCAGTTTGCAGTAAAAAATGGCCTGAAATGCCTCAAAAATGAACAAGTATGGAGTCAAAACCTCATAAAATACAACTTACCTGAGAATCGACAAGGAACAGCCAGTAATCGACTAAAAATGCTGCATTTTTTCACCCACAAACCCTTATGGCGGCGCGGTAGGGAGAGGTTGACAGAAACAAATGCAAAATGAAAATGTTGTTTTGTTTTTTTAGGTCTTCTTTCCTTCTCTTCATAAGGTCGAATAGACCTAAATTCATATTTATCTTTTGACCTTTGATTTGCAAATAGTCATTTTTTTCATATGGCGATGGGGAGACACTTCATTTTTATTGAAGCCTAGTGAAGATGTAAAGGGGTCGTGGCATTTTATGCCTTTTGGCCTCTTGTTTAAACAAAAACCAAGTCAAATATGCAAGATAAGAAACACAAGGTCGATGCTTTATAAGGCATCCCATGATATGTCATAAGGTGAGTAAAAGTGCATGTAGGCTAGGAGATATAAGGTGAGATAGAAGGTAAGTTGTGAACAAAAATGTGTATAGAGAAAGGTGGTTTGAAAGTGGCATGGTGAAGTGTTTTTTGGGAGTCATAAGGGTCATTCCAAATGTATTGGTTCAAACTGTGTATAGGCATGATGGTAGCGATGTATGTAAAAATGAAGATGGCTCGGGGTTCTAAGACATGTTGACATGGCCTTGAGATGCGAGATTGCAGATGTGATGAGTCAGGTCATTGTGCCAAAAAGTTGCAAACGTTCTTGTGTCAATTTTTGCATAATCAACATCAAGAAATTAAATGTCATAAATATCATTCTTTTCTACATAGGATTATTTAATTTTGAATTGTAAAACATTTACTAAGGTGGTACAATTATAAATCTCTTAGTTAAATGTTACATAAATGCAAAAACTATGTTATTTTGTCATTTATTTGAAAAAATCAGATATTAAGATGCTGCAAGAAGATGATGACATATGCCAAAAGTATTAGGGAGCACTAAACAATATTTTATCATATTTTTAAGTGCCTTCATGATAGTGGATGACATGCCTCCACCATTTCTGCATTGGGACCCCTTTTTGGAGTATTTTAAGGGGACATTTTTTCACTGTTTCTGAGATACATGGGAATGGAGTTAGTGGAGTTGGTGGAGGTGGATCTTTTTTGAGTGGAGCATGAGCTATTTACAGCTATTGGAGCTGTATATATTCCTCTTCCTTGTTCAGTTTTAGGAGGTTCTGGCTGTTCACAGCTTTGCATATTGTAATTTTATGAGTTCTTTTGCAGAAGTGAAGAGTTTTGTAACCCATTTTCAGAGATATGCAGCATTGTAACACCTCTTTGGCAGTAATAAGCAGTCTAGACCTTCCCATTTTCTTCTGATATTGTGTGTCCTTGTGTTAGTATAGGTCTTTGTGATGTTTCTTTGTCCTTGAAGCTGTAGTGCACGTTGGAGCCTTTATGCAAGGGTTACATATTGTTTGCAGGTTGTGAGATGTGCAAGGGATAATAATCAGTTTTGGATAGTGAGAAAATCTATTTCTCCTAAATAGGACTTTTGTTATTTAGCCTCCTCACAAAGTGATCATGCAAAGATTGTGTTTTGTTGGGTTGTGTAGAGGATCCTGATTATTACTGGTTCTGTAGTGTGTCGTTTTCTGTGTATTTGCTGATGATCGTTTGGTGTATCACCTTAGACAGTAGGTTTCTTTTTATGCAAGCCATCTTACCCTTTTCTCTACAAAGTCTTAGTCTAGGTAGCTTAGGTGGAGTACCAAGAGGAAGCCGGCCTTCTCCGGAGGTTCTTTCCATCACAGGCCACCCACAGACCTAGGAAAGATCCCATGTTTCTCTAGATTGCCCAATTTCACAACTCGGCGAGGGTGCAAATATGAGAGACAACAATTACCTCATTACTTGAGAGTAGGTGACCTTCTAAGATACCTAGAAAACATGGGATGAACATTTGAAAAGGAAGACTTAAGAAGGGAAGCTTTAGATGACACCCTAATTTGTAGTGCAACACACTAGTGTCATACACACAAACCCAACATTCCAACTTGGAAGGTGTTGATTGTACTTATTAAAACAAGATACTTACCTAACAAGAGGGAATTACAACTCACACCAGAGTATTGTGGAGAAATTGACCCAAGGCTCCACTTGAGAAATTGCATTAGAAAATGGGATAACATAAAGAAATATGATGAAAGACTAATGGTGCAACTATGTTAATGGATCTTATCACCCATTGTGAAAACCTGGTACATCAATCAATAGAAGAGGGTTGAGACTAGAAATTGGAGCATGATATTGGAAGAATTTTGTGAAACCTTTGCATTCTATGACCTAGATAAAGAAGTGAACATTGATTTACAAAAGATGATGTGATAATATCACCACTAAAAGAGATAAGAAATAAATTTGGAGAAGGGAGGAAGATATTGTAACATCAAAAAATGTCCCCTTGGGGGCTTTTCCCTCATAAGGTTTAGCTCCCGGGTCTTTAGCATGCATTTAGGACATCTTAGTTCATATTTTGGCATCCTAATGGAATGAGGCCTAGGTTTCATGGCAAAGTGGACCTAGGAGGACCCCTTGAGCTGTACCCTACCCAAAATAGGGGGGAGGACTTGGGCGCCTGTGCCCTAGTCTTGCCCTATTTTGGGGTTGCCCTAATGTTTGGGTGTCGGTTTGTGACCATTATTTGGTCCTTTTGCTGACACGGTAAGTTTTGATTTTTTAAATCTTGGCGGGAGTGCTTGTAGTTGCATATATAAGCATGTTTAGGCATTCCTTTGTAAATTATATGGCAGTTGTGATGTTCAAGTGTTCTTATGGTGATTCAAGGCTTTCATTGTGTTGTAAGAGTAGACTTGTGTGTTTTGTGTGTTGATATTTGTAGATTTGAGCATCAATTTCCTCATGAAATGAAGAGGATCTTCCTCCCATGAGAGCTTCACTACAAAGTGACATAATATTGTGTTTTCATCATTGATTCCTTTAGTTTTTGCCTCTGCCTCACAAGGGCATGCACTCTTTATCTGATAATGGTGTTCAGAGACTTAAGTGTCCTCCAGGGCTTGACTAAGGCAAGCCTCTAAACACCACAACCCCCAAACCAAGTCTTGTGATTGCAGGTTACAGGTGTCGTATTTGGAAATAGTGGAGTTGTAGGAAGGATTGGCAAGCATCAAGGATTCAAGATATGAAGAAAAGTAGGACACAGGAGCACTTCTAGGACTTGGGTGCTTGCTCTAGTGACCTTCGCATGCAAGTTTTAGAAAATAGAAGTTACAGGGCTGATCAGTGTCAAAAAGAGGTTCAAATCCCATGAAGAAATTGGTACCTTGGACTTGGGTTCCCGCTCCAGTGTCCCCGACTGTTTCGCTTCAGAACCCTGAAAACAAGTACTTTGTGATTTGGTATTTTACTCCTATTTGCAAGAGCTTTTTCTGTTATTCGTTAATTTGTTGCCATATTTGCATAATTAGGGTTTTAATGGTTAATTGGGTATAAGAGAAGGAAAATTGATAATTAAATTCCCTAATCCAAGTTTCCCTACATTTGCAAGCAACCTAGGGTATGATAGTGCTCGTCACTTGACCCTAGATCCTTGAATGTATAGTGGAGAGGCAAATTTAAACATCTAAAATCTAGAACATTAATAAATCCAATTTTTCCCTAAACATTTTGGTGAACCCGTGTTCTTGGACTTAAATTGCAACTTACTGAGTGTGTGTCTTAAGATTTGGATTTCATTCATTCATTCATATAGTCATTCATTTTATTGCATTGAGAAAAATTCCAAAAAAATAAAAAATTTGGAAAATACAAAAAAAATGCATTGTTTGGCTTATTAAATTGCATCAATTCTTTCTAAATTTTTCTAATTCATGATTTTTGCATCAGATCTGATATAAACTACAGAAAAATAAAAACATTCATAAATTTGCATTGCATTTTCATTATTAATTTGTTAGGTTTTTGTAGAAATTTTGACAATTTTCATATAACCTAGTAATTCCAAAATCTAGGGTTAGTAGGCAAAATCTTTTCTCATATTTTTCTACTGATTTTAGAGGCTCATTAAAATTAACATTTTTCTATAGTCTTGCATTTTAGTGTAAATTTGCATCTAGATTTAAAATATTTGCAATTTTGCATAGAAAATTTTAACAAAAACTAGCAATTTTGATGCATTTTCATTAAATTTGCATGGGCATTTTGCATGTTCAAGGTTGAAAATAATTTTCAGATCTTTGATTGTTTAATTTCCATCATAAATCAGACTTCAAAACATTCACATAGCATCTTGTCCCAAGATCTCAAACCTAGGGCTTCAAAAAGAACGATTTTCACTAAATTTGGCCTTATCGACTCTATAAACTTGCACCATAGGCGTGTTGTGAAAGGTATTTTGGCATTAATTTTCTGTTATCATGGTAATAATTTGGTTCCCCTTATAAAAATATTCACAACACCCTTTTAACGGGCTCTTGTAGTGAAAATTCGGTAAAAAACTACATATTTTGGCTATTTTTGCCCTAGGGTTTGACCTAGTTTGCACTCCAAGCGTCTTGTGAAAAATTTTATGGATTGAGGTGACTGATATTATTGATATTATTTTCTGTACTTCCTGAAATTCATTACAACACCCCTTTTGCTAGGTCGTGGAATTGAAAAATCGTGAAAAATAGCCTATTTTTACTATATGTTCACTAGGGCTTTGCTTTAAGTGGCACTAAAAGCATGTTGTGTTGGGTATTTTTGCATCAAGTGGCTGTTATTACTGATATTATTTCTTTCCATCATTATTTTCCTCACAACACCCTTTGTCATACCCTTTTGCATTGAGTTTTGGTGAAAAAAGTGTCTATTTTGACATATTTTCACTATATTTTGACTTGGCATTAACTTAAAATCACATCAAGAGTGTGTTGAGAAGGATACTTTTTCTATTTTGGACTAATATCAGACATATAACTTGATTCCCTTGACTAAAATCCTTACAACACCCTTTGTTTCATTTATTTGCATTGAAAAAGTACCAAAATCAAACATTTTAAGATCTTTTTTACATATAGTTTTGCACTTGTCTTTTGCATCAATTTGAAAAGCTTCTCAAAATCTTATATTACATTGAAATGACACCTTCATGTAATTTTTCAAAGGTATCTTTGCATGCATTTATCAAAGATCTTGATTTTGACCAATTTTTAACCCTCATGAGTGAACATCCTACGATATTAGAAAGCTTAACTAAGTTCTTCTCCATGAGTAGAAGGGAAAAGGCTAATGATGATCCCATAGGTTATCCTACTTCCCCTATAACTGAATACTCAAATGAGAAGACTAGGGATAGCTTTAGTAATTCCACTTCTTTCCCTTGCCAAGATGAAGCATTAACAAATGAAGAGCTCCCTTTAACAAAGAACATTCCATGGGTAGAAAATGAGCATTCATCTAACAATAATCAAATTCCTACCTCTGTGGATCATCCCACCAACCTTCTTCCTTTAGTTGATTGTTCACACACCTTGGATTTCACTAAGGAAGAGAAGACTTTTAATGTCCCTCCTTTGTTTGAATATTCAAGTCATTTGGACATCACTAAGAGGATAGAGAATAAGTACGATAGTAAGCTTCAACAAGAAAACATTCCACCTAGACAAAGGACCTTTGATCTTGGTGCTTTCTCCTCTACAACACAAAAATCCATAACAAAGCAAAGCTCTACATTACAAAAACTAAGTCGTAAAATACAACAACGTAAACTTGCAAAAGGGAGTAAGAGAAGACGACGAGCTTACCTTGCCTCTCACCAAGAAAACATTGATCCCAACATTCAACTAAACAAACATGATCCTAACAATAAACAACATGGTGAGAAAGACATGGATTGGGCTATGATACCTTATATCCCACCTTCCTCTAACATTAGGGAGTGGGACGATGATGATGATTTACTTGATGATAAGACTTAGCATGAAGACCCTAGAGGTAAGTATCTCTAACCCTCTCTCTCTCTCTCTCTCTCTCTCTCTCGTGATGTGCTTCCCCCGTGATGTGTTATGTGTTATTTAGTCCTCCTGGGATGACCTTGGATTCTCCCGTAAGGTCTAGGATACCAGGAGTGACCTTCTATTTCTATCATCATTTTTCTAAATTGCCTCTCTCTGATTTTATCGTTGTGTGTTGTGTCTTATGGACATAGTGTCATGGTTGGTGACTTGGGGGCACCCTCCTACATGACTGTCCCTAAGACACTTGCTTCTCCTCTCTTATTTATTGTTTCCCTTCCTCTAGTGTTTCCACCTAGCCGGCGAATGATGAAAAACATTTATACTGATGCGGACCTAGTGTCCCTTTAGAGAGCAATCAAAAAATGGACTTAGTTCCTAATATGATGATGGGGTTGTATATTTTATCCAACGCTTGGCTAGTGGAAGCACTTGTGCTTTCCACGTAGTGAATTTGATGTTTCTATTGCATTTACAAACCTTAACAATACTATTGCTCTATGCACCTTTGTTTGTCTTTGAATCTATCCTTGGCGGTACTCGATTCGGAGAGCTTCGTGATATAGCCCTATGGTTATCCTCGAACTCCGAATTCATTGCATAACCTTGGCTCTTTGTGTGGATAATCAAATTCATTGATGTTGTTGTTTATCATGATTTTGTAAACACTAACATGTTTTTTGTAGGGATGTGTTTGTGGGAATATTTGGTGATCGTAAAGTACATGTCACCTCCGGGGGGCACGAGCTTTGTGAAAGTTGGTGTTCCCTTGTGTGTTTTCTTCCTACCTTAACATGTTTGATATCAATGCTTGATATCAACCACCTTAAGGTGGGGACGTATATAAGGTAAGTTGTCTGTTGTAGATGTTAGCAATGTACTTATCCTTAGGTGCAGACTGGTGTGATGAGTACTTCCTGCATCCTGAGTTTGTTTGCAATCAACCAATCTATCTTGAAATCTATTGCGTATACCTCCTTTTCACTATAAGGCATCTCCGTGATGTGGGTGGGGTTGTATACTTTTGAGCTCATACCTTCTTTTCACTGTAAGGCATCTTCGTGATGCGGGTGGGGTGGTATACCATGCTTCCTTTTCATTGTAATGCGTCTCCATGATGCGAGTGGGGTTGCATTTTCAAAAGTCCTCTGCGGAGGTAGGGAATGGTTCTGTGACTAACTCAACCCTTAAGTGTGTCTTCGGCAATTGTTGTGGCAAAGCCCAATCATTAGTGTGTGCCTGTAATGTGCCTGAGATGGTGATGAGCCTAGAAATAGGGAACACCATCGCCTGTCTTCTGTGTTTTCTCCATGTCTTCAAGTGCGTGTGTTTTCGCATGCTTATTTTGTTTGGCATGTTTGTTGCCCCATATGCAGTATGCATTTTGGGAGGTTTTGCTTGTCTTGCATGTGTGTTGCCCCATATATACAAAGACCTACGTGATGAGTGCATCACGTATTATGGAAGGTTTGTTTACTTTCCAGTACTTGCATTTGCATTTCATATATATGAGAAAAAGAAAAGAAAAGATATCATTTTTGTCTTCCATGCATTAATGTGTCTTCTATGCATAGACTGTATTCTCCATGTTCTGCGTGACTATAACTATCTTCTCTATGTTTTGCATGCCTATTACTATCTTCTATGCGATTAGCGTGTCTTCTCCATGCTTGGCGTGTTTGCTGTGTTTGTGACCTTACTTTAATGCATGTATTGGCCTCACGTTTATACATACATTAAAGTGGGGGCTAAATGTAATGTCAGAAAATGTCCCCTTGGGGGATTTTCCCTCATAAGGTTTAGCTCTCAGGTCTTTAGCATGTATTTAGGACATCTTAGTTCATATTTTGGCATCTCGATGGAATGAGGCCTAGGTTTCATGGCAAAGTAGACCTAGGAGGACCCCTTGAGCTGTACCCTACCCAAAATAGGGGGGAGGACTTAGGCACCCATGCCCTAGTCCTGCCCTAATTTAGGGCAGCCCTAATTTCTAGGTGTCAATTTGTGACCATTATTTGGTCCTTTTGCCGACACGGTAAGTTTTGTTTTTTAAAATCTTGGCGGGAGTGCTTGTAGTTGCATATATAAGCATGTTTAGGCATTCATTTCTAAACTAGATGGCAATTGTGATGTTCAAGTGTTCTCAAGGTGATTCAAGGCTTTCATTATGTTGCAAGAGTAGACTTGTGTGTTTAGTATGTTGATATTTGCATATTTGAGCATCAATTTCCTCATGGAATGAAGAGCATCTTCCTCCCATGAGAGCTTCACTACAAGGTGACATAATATCGTGTTTTCATCATTGATTCCTTTGGTTTTTGCCTTTGCCTCACAAGGGTACGCACTCTTTATCTGATAACAGTGCTCAGAGACTTAAATGTCCTCTGTGGCTTGACTGAGACAAGCCTCTAAACACCACAACCCCCAAACCAAGTCTCGTGATTGCAGGTTACAAGTGTCATATTTGGGAAAAGTGGAGTTGCAGGAAGGATTGGCAGGCATCAAGGATTCGGGATCTAAAGAAAAGTAGGACATAGGAGCACTTCCAGGACTTGGGTGCTCGCTCTAGTGTCCTCCACATCTAAGTTTTAGAAAATAGAAGTTACAGTGTTGATTAGTGTCAGAAAGAGGTCCGAATCCCACGAAGAAATTGGTACCTTGGACTTGGGCGCCCGCTCCAATGTCCCCAATTGTTCTACTTTGGAACCCTGAAAATAGGTACTCTATGATTTGTTATTTTACTCCTGTATGTAAGAACTTTTTCCATTATTTGTCAGTTTTTTTCCATATTTGTATAATTAGGGTTTTAATGGTCAATTGGGCATAAGAGAAGGAAAATTGATAATTAAATTCCCTAATCCAAGTTTCCCTACATTTGCAAGTGACCTAGGGTATGATAGTGCTCGTCACTCAACCCTAGATCCTTGAATGTATAGTGGAGAGGCAGATTTAAACATCTAAAATCTAGAACATTAATAAATCCAAATTACCCCTAAACAGATATTAGCCCCACAAAAGGAACATGGTATCTAGAAATTGGTTGAATAGATGGATGAGTCTAACGTGGTGGCTCAAAGAGTATACTATAAGGATAAAAGAGTACATGAAATTGATTACAATGAAGAAGATCCAAAGAACTTAAATGTTGAGGTAGAATGAGATAAATGATGTTCTCATACATAAACTTTGTTTTTGTTTGTGTAGTACAATCTTAAATGTCAGTTCTACCTCTACCCACCTAGTCAGATATTCAATACTAATTATAATGAAACATGCATGGGTCTTCTAAGTAGGGGGATTGATTCATCTTATGAAATCAATGGCTCATTTTTTAAATGGTGCCATGGCTAATACTAGGTGTAATGTCATTTTGTCCCTTTGTAGTTAGATTGTCATTTCTTTGAAAAATGTCAAACTTTTGGGTATATCTATTAGCATTTTTAAATAATAGAGGCTACCAAAGTCCATCCAATAGAACCTTTCTTCCAATACCATCACCAAAATTATGTCCTCTAGAGATGCCTTCATGATCTTCATTCAAGATTTTCTCTCTTTCATGTTCCATTGCTACTCTTCATTTTGACTTCATCTTTTCCTATAATATATAGTTCTCCACTAATGATAGTGTATGGGAGATTGTTTGTGATAAGTCTCCTTTTATCTTCTTTTCTATAATTATTTGGGAAGTTACTAATGGATAATAGTTCGGCAATATCTTTTAATTCATCAGGTGTCGCCTTTATTCTAAATAGATGTTTGCCTAGAAAATCATATTCAATCAAACCTCCATTTTCAATCTTGGATAGATAATTTGGTCCTTGATTATCTTTCCCCAATTTAACCATGTTATTAAAGTTAAATTCTTGGAAAAACATTAACCATCGGCATATGCAACCATGTATCACTAGTCTATTCATCAAGTACCTGAGTAGTTTGAGATTAGTGTTGAAAATGAATGGTGTTTCTAAAAGGTGGTGTATAAATTTGTGTAGAGAAAACACCATTGCTAGTGCTTCTCTCTCTATTGTAGTATAGTTCCTTTCAACTCCCGCAAGATTTGTACTTGCAAATGCAACTGAGTGGTCCTTTCTTCCTCTTGGTTGTGTTATTACCACACCTATTGTAGTACTAGATGCATCTACATGGACATGCAATGGTTGTGTCCAATCTAGAAATATCTAAATTGGATCTTTTTATATCTTATTCTTTAGTATATCAAATGATTTCTGGCACTTCCCTATCCATTTAAATTCCTTATTCATCTTCATTTTAATAATTTATTCAATAGGTTTAGAGATAGTTACATAGTTCTTGATGAACTTGTGGTGATAGTCGATGTATGGACTAAGAATGTTTTTATTTTTGTTATATTTTTTTAAGGGGGTAAATTTAAGATTATGGATATTTTGAGAGGGTCTACCATCATTCCTTCCTTATAGATAATGTGTCCTAGTAGAGTTCCAAATGAGGTAACCAATATACATTTCTTTAAATCTAGTGCAATCCTTAGATTGTGACATCTTTTTAACATTAGTCTTAATGCCTAGACATGATCTTTCAATAGTCCATAAACTATCCAATCATCTAGATATACTTCATGGAAGTAATGCATAAAGTCCCTTAATTTATTCAACATAATCCTTCTAAAAATTACCAAGTGCATTTTGTTAGAATCTAAAATGATTATTAACCCAGAAAACTAGTGCAAAGAATAGATATCTAAACTATGAATGCAAATGATACGAAATCAAAATAGCAACACAAAGTTAGTCTCCAAGAGAGTAATACAAATGCTAGAAGCAAAATAGCATTAAGAGGATGCAAAAGCAAGAGATACAAAATACAAGCCAGGTAGCATGCTTATATAGACCAAGGAGAGGGAGGAGGTGGCAACACCGACCAATGAGGAGCAACCATCTATCAGACTAAAGATAGAAAAGTATCTTCCCAAGATAGCTAATGGATGCTCACATGTAGGAAGGTGACACTTTGCAACCACTGACCTAATAAGACATGTTTTATTAACCTAAGCGAGATTAAAAGAAGTGTAGGAAAAAGATAGGAATATAGGGAAAAATAAATAACCCAACTAGGAAATAAAAACCTACACTAACACCCCCCCATAAGCGAAGCTTAGGTGGATGTAGAAATGGGTCCCAACAAATCAAGCTTGATGAGGTACCCATGTACATAAAATTCCCCCCCCAAAGAGAGAGAAAAGCCCCCCCCCCAAAATAGAGAGACAAGAGACCCCCCAAAGTAGAGAGAGTTAGGACTCCGAGTGAGAGGAAGAAGCCCCCCAAAAGATGAAGCATCCCGCACCCCCAGCAAAGCTCGCAAATGAAGGAACTTGCTCTCAGTGAAGGGTTTGGTGAAGATATCAACAACCTACTCAGAAGTTAGATAGTAGCGAAGGTCGACGACGTGGCCATGGATGAGCTCCTGGATGTAGTGCATGTGGACCTCTATGTGTTTGGTCCGCTGATGATGGACTAGATTTCGTGAGATCTAAATAGCACTCTGGTTGTCACAAAATATGGCTGATGGCCATCTGATATGGATACCAAACTCAGTGAGAAGATTTTGAAGCCAAATGGCCTCAGTGACGGCATTCATAGCCCCCTGATACTCGGCCTCAGTAGAAGATAGAGCAATAGCAGACTGCTTCTTGCTCGACCAACAAACAGGACCTGAACCAAGTGAGAAGCTATAACCTGAAGTAGACTTGTGATCCTGCGAATCACCCACCCAATCTGAATCTGTGTAGCCCACCAAGTCAAGCTCAATGCCTTCTGCATAGTGAATCCCAAAACTGTGAGTACCCTGAATGTAGTGAAGGATCTGCTTGGCTACTTTCCAGTGCAGCTCATGAGGCTCCTACATGAATCAAGACACCATGCCTATAGCATATGAAATGTTGAGTCTCGTATGAGTCAGATAAATGAGACTCCCAACAAGCTGTCGGTACATAGTGCCATCAACAAGTGGAGAAGAACACTGAGCCTCAAGTTTGACTCCAGAAAGAAAGGGAGTCAGAGCAGGCTTACAGTCGGCCATATGAAACCTCGAGAGCAAATCTAGAGCATACTTGGACTGTGTGATGGTGATCCCAGAAGAAGACTGAAAGATCTCAATCCTGAGAAAGTAATGCAACAAGCCCAAGTCAGTCATCAAAAACCTATCATGAAGGGCAGTTTTGACTGCCCCAATGGTGGATGAAGAACTCCCTATGATCAGCAAGTCATCAACATACAGAACTAGAAATAGGAGTGAATCATCCTACTGCAGAATGTAGACATTGGGATTAGAATGGCACTGAGTGAACCCAACTGATAGAAGGAAGGAGTCCATCTTGGCATACCAGGCCTGAGGAGCTTGTTTGAGGCCATACAGAGACTTCCGAAGATGGCACACAAGTGAAGAATCCTGAAGGAACCCCTGTGGTTGCTCCATGTAGATCTCCTCCTGAAGGTCACCGTGAAGAAAAGCACTCTTCACATCCATCTGGTGTACTTCCCAATGATTAGCTGCAGCAATGGCAAGAATAAGTCGGATGGAATTCATTCAGGCAACTAGTGCAAAAGTCTCAGAGTAGTCAATCCCAGGAACCTGGGAGAATCCTTTGGTGACCAAGCGAGCCTTATGCTTGTCAACTGACCCATCTATTACAAATTTTGTCTGATAGATCCACTTACATCGAACAAGTTTTCTTCCCTTAGGAAGAGGGACAAGATCCCAAGTGTGGTTCCTCATCAAGGAACTATACTCCTCCTGCATAGCTGTATCCCACTCAGGAATACCAGAAGCCTCATGAAAAGACTGTGGATCTGAGGCAGTAGCAATGAAGACATGTGGAGCATCCTGGAACTGTGAGCAAGTCCACCTAGTGTCTGATGGATCCCCAACCCAATCACCTGCAGACTGCAAGGTCTGTCTAGCCCAAAGTGGATTGAAAGATGGAGAATCTGGAGGAGAATCATCAACCTCTGAATGATGACTAGGAGAGGAAGGAGGTGAGTCCTCTAAATCACTCTCTACATCAGAAGTGGAGGTAGTAGACTGCTCAGGTAAATCTGACTCATCAAAAGATCTGTCATGTATCTCAAGTGACTCCAATGTCAAAGTAGGAGTTGGAGAAGTGATAGAAAGTTAGATCGAAGAGCCCTCCTCAAACTGAACACTCCTCTCAATGAACAACTCATGTGTAGTAGGGTGGAGCAACCGATAACCCTTCACACCATCAGGATAACCTACAAATATGTAAGGTCTTCTCTGCGGATCCAAGGCCTTGTGTTTCTCTGCAGGAATGTGGGCCCATGCAGGAGAACCAAAAACTTGAAAGTTCTTAACTGATGGTTTCTGACCGCTCCAAGCTTCAAAAGGAGTGACTCCCTTCAAGGCTCGGTAAGGAACATGGTTCTGGATATAACAAGCACAGTTAATGGCCTCTGCCCAATACTGTGGTGCAAGAGATCTGGAGTGAATCATGCAGTTAGCCATTTCCTTCAAGGACCTATTCTTTCATTCTCCAACACCATTTTGTTGAGGATTGTATGGAACTAAATGCTGCAAATCAATCCCCTCTAAAGTGCAAAACCTCTCAAACCGATGGTTGACATAATCACCACCATTGTCAATGAGCAAAACTTTGATGGCTTTCCTAGATTGCTTCTCTATAAAAGTTTTGAAGTTCTGAAAATGATCAAATACCTCTGACTTTTGTTTGAGAAAGTACACCCAAGTATATCGAGAAAAGTCATCAATGAATGTGAGGACATATCTAGCCCTATTGAAAGAAGGATGCTGAAATGGACCAACCAAATCACTATGAACTAACTCCAGTATCTGTGAAGCTCTCCATGCCTTACCTTTGTCAAACTTTTCCTTAGGATGCTTACCAAGAATGCAACCTTGGCAAACACCACTTGAAAACTGAACTGAAGGCAACCTTGTGACCATGCTCTACTGGTTGAGCTACTGCAAGTAGCAGAAGTTTAGATGGCCAAACCACTCATGCCATAATCTACTCACATCATTAGAATGAGTGAGTGAAATAGTTGAAGGAGGATCAAGAACAAAGTGAGAAAATAGATAGAGCCATGACTGATGATCTGCTCTCCCAACTGCAACTATAGAACCACTGTGCAACTCACGAATCTCCACTGAATCAGGAGTGAACTCAACCTGCTTGCCTAAACCTGTGTGAGTGATCTAGTATACTAATAGGAGATTAGTTGATAATGAGGGCACACAAAGAACATCATGGAATGTGCCATCCCCCATATCAATAGACCCTCTCCCACACTCCTCAACAGGAGTGTCATCACCCATCAAAATAGAAGGCATAGTACACGGCTCCAAAGATGCAAGTTCTTCCTTAAATGAAGCCATGTGGTGCGAAGCACCCGAATCAAGAACCCAAGTGGATGGTGAAGAAGCAACTACAACAAGGGCCTTGCCGTTTCCTTTCCCCTTGTTGTTTTCTTTTGCCTTATTAGACCCCTCATTAGAACTCTGTTTGATAGACTCAGGAACACTGATATTATTCTTCTCAAGAATGTGTGTCAAGTGATCAATTTGTTTCTTCAAACATTTATGTTCATCATGACCAGGTCTTTTACAATAGGCACATTGGACCCTCTCTTTCTTAGGTTTGTCACCCTTGGAAGATTGGGTCTCATTAGTTGCTTTTAAAGAAACCGGTATCTGATCCTTCTTCTCCTTGCTATTCTTCTGTTTCTTATCCTTACTATTGTTGCTACTACTTTGTCCTTTTTATTCTTTTGTGCCTTGGTTGGCAGCCAAGGCATGTGACTTAGAGGACTTAAGAGTGCCCATCTGGATTAGCTTGTCATGTTCCTGAGTGAGATTGACAGCAAAATCATCTAAAGATGGCATGGTGAATTAAGTACCAAGTGCACCCTTAGTAGCATAGAAAGTAGAAACAAACATAGAATATTCTAAACTTAGCTTAGAGAGAATACTAAGAATCAGTTGTTCATCTTTCTTTTCAATTCCACATTGTTTTAACTGCAGCCTTAGAGATTTTAATTTAGTAAAGAAATCCTCGATAGTGTTGAAATTGCCTGGACTTAAACTAATTAGTTCATTTTCCAACATATGACCCCTCATTGAATCTTGTGTGCCAAATAGTTTTTCTAGCTTTATCTAGATTTCATTTGGTGTATTCAAAGAATCAATGTGAAAGAGCAAATCAGGAGAAACAGTCAAACACAATGTCCCATATGCTTCATCACATTTTTTAAACCACTTAGGCCTATCTTCATCTTTAGCAGGTTCAGTTTCAAGTCCCATAGTTATCCTATTTAATCCAGCTTTCCTTAAGTGAATTGTCATACGTGATTTCCACTCAAAGTAATTGTATGGAGTAAGGATGAATAGATTTGTTTGATCCATGATGAAGAAATGCCGAAAAAAAGAGAACCCAACCAAGAAACCCCCCCCTTTTCACTCAATCAAAGAACCCCCCAATAAAATATGATTTGGCACTTTATATTAGTGCGTTTACAACTGCCACTAGCAAGAAATACTAAGTGATCTTGATTTCAATGCATTACAAAACCCTCATGAAGAGCATATGCTAAAAATACAACTTTGACATAATATCCAAAGAAATAAACAGTACCACTGCGATCTACTTGAAAAATTATGCACTTTCAAAACAAGAATCACCTTGATACAAGGTCGTATGTGAAAGTTATGATCCTCCGAAGTTCCCAAAACGTGAACTGTGCAGTGTCACGACTGAGAATCTACAATTTCTAAAAAATCTCTACATCAAAATCAAAAAATGTCTACACTAGTGCATAGAGCATGAAAAATAGCCAAAATAATAAAAAAAATTCATGGGAAACGGAGTTCATATGAGCAAGAACGGAGCATTTGAAAGCTGCCTTCAAAATTGCAACAGCCAACGGAGAGGGGTACTGTTGTAGCTTCCTAAGTTTGATTCTGCAAAATATACTGATTGCATGCAAAAACTAAAATATACCCAGATGGTTTTTCTGTGCTGCAAACAAAACCCAGAAGGCATTTTTCTTGCTGATGTAAAGAAGATGTAGTTCTAATGTAAACAAGATGCCTTTAGCAACAAAAAATGACCTCAACAACCAAAAAATGGCATGCAAAGGCTGAATTAGCTACCTAGGACAAGAAAATGCATGCTATAACCTACAATATTGATTAAAAACACCAAATATGTAAGTTGGTTGTCAGATTTGAGCTTGAAAACCCTGGTTCTACAACTATGTATGACGATATCCAATTTTGGTGAAACTAAAGCCAAATCTGACTTTCTCAAGCCTCCTGGATGTGTTGGAACAACTAGAATTCTGCCAGTATAACCAAAAATGTTGCAATCATCTAGATTTCATAAAACACATGTGCAAACCCCAGAGATTAAAAAAGTTTTCGTCAAACTTTTCTGATTCTCAAGATCATCCGAAGATGCAAGAGAAGAGCATACTGGGTTTTTTGAAAAACTACAATAAGCTTAATTATCCCCCCCCCTCGAATCTCTCAAATAAGGAAACTAAAATCTACTCTTGCACATAGCAAGGCTCTGATACCATGTTAGAATCTGAAAAGATTATTAACCCAGAAAACTAGTGCAAAGAATAGATATCTAAACTATGAATGCAAATGATACGAAATTAAAATAGCAACACAGAGTTAGTACATCCAAGAGAGTAATACAAATTCTAGAAGTAAAATAGCATTAAGAGGATGCAAAAGCAAGAGATACAAAATACAAGCTAAGTAGCATACTTATATAGACCAAGGAGAGGGAGGAGGTGGCAACACTGACCAATGAGAAGCAACCATCTATCAAACTAAAGATAGCAAAGTATATTCCCAAGATAGCTAATGGATGCGCACATGTAGGAAGGTGACACATCACAACCACTCACCTAATAAGACATGCTTTATTAACCTAAGCGAGATTAAAAGAAGTGTAGGAAAAACCTAGGAATATAGGGAAAAATAAATAACTCAACTAGGAAATAAAAACCTACACTAACACATTTTTAAGACAAATGGTATTATTGTGTACATACAAGGTCCCCATTCAATTGCAAATGTGGTCTTAGGTTGATCTCGTTCTAGTATCTTCAACTATGGTACCCTAAAAATCCATCTATAAATTAATATACTTCTCTTCCAACAACACTCTTTAGTACTTCTTCTATGACTAGAGTTGGAAAAGGATCACGAATACATGCTTTGTTCAGTTCCTAAAAATCTACACATAGCCTTATTTCACTGGTCTTTTTGTTCTATATTACTATAGGACCTATGTATACTAAAACCTAAAACAAAACATAGAGAAAGCAATATGAACAAACTACTATTCTAAATTTTGATACACCTCTATTATAGTAAATAAAGAGTAAAAACATAATGGGAGAACACCATAAACCCTCACCAATGCCCTCTTTGATATCTTAGATGTGTTCAAGATGTGTGTTGATGGAGAGATTTGGTATGTGGTTTATCTTTCCAATATTTGGGTAGCATATACTTTCTTGGATTCCACTTGCTCTTGATTGAGTGTACTTGAAAGTGAGGATTTTATAGATTTTTGATTGAGATCATGGATGGTTGGGATTAGATCTTAGATTGGAGGGTAAGGATTGATTATCTTCCAAGGTAAGCTAATGATGAAGGGTTGAGATTGACCCAAATGGATGGGAAAGTGAGATGCTCAGAAGTGGTGGCTTCGGATAAGTGCAAGTGAATGACACAAGGATTGAGGAAAATGGATGGTGGAGATTACCTTAATTTGAATGGAGGGTGGAGATGAAAAAGGAGATTTTTGGATTTTAGTGGAGGTTGACTTTTACTTTATTTTTTAAATGAAGTGTATCTAATTAATTAACTAAAGTGGTTAATCTAATTAACTAGTGGAAGAAAGATAGATTGATTAATTAAATAATCTAACATTTAATTAATTAATCATGAGTAGAGCTTTAGTTTAATTAATTAAATATTATTTATTTATTTAACTCGTGGAGGAATGTTGGAGAGGGAATTAATTTAATTGATTAATTAATTATGATTTATTTAATTAATTTATGGAGAAACATTAGAGGAAAAGTTAATTTAAATAATTAATTAATATAATTTATTTAATTAATTAATTAATATAATTTATTTAATTAATTGATGAATCTAAACGTTGTAGGATTAGATGATGTAGTGACAGTGTTCAGTTAAAATGTGAGAGTGTATATTTTTATTTTTACTTTCAGATTTGGATTAAGTTGGTAAGGTCTTTGCTTTTGCCGACGTTTTTTGGGATCCCAAATTTATAACAAGTGGGTTGGTATGTGTGTTGAAGGGGATGTGTGATGAAGATGCATTTAGGTTTTGGTTGTTGGGTATGTACGTGGTATTTGGATTAATGTATTGAAAGTGGGATGAAGCACTTGTAGCGTTTTGGTTTTGGATGTAGTTGGGATTTGTTTGGAAAAGGGTGTTTAGGTCCACTTGTTGTAAGAGATTCGAATGGGTATCTTGATGTGATGCACTAGTGTTTTGGTTGACATTTAGGTGAGACACATGTTGATGATTTTGGGCAATGTTTTGATGATTCAAGGTGTGATTTTGAGTAGTACCAATGATGTTACTATTTTGATAATTTGGGTCCACATATTGATGACTCAAAACATTACCTTGTGTAAATCCAAAGTTTGTGTTCATATTTGGTATGGTGTTATTGTTTTGTCCAAGGGGGTCCATGTTTTGATTGCCTAAGTTGTTGTTTGTATGAGGCCCAAGGTTCATGTTTGCATTTGATGTGGTATGGATCCCATGTGTGTGTGCCCATGAGGTCACTATTGGTATCCTTCATGTTCTTTTGTTTTGATTCATGTTCATTGAAGCGAAGGGGTTTACAAAATTCAAAGGTTGTGACACAACATTTGCATTGTTGGTGTCGAATGTGGGAGTCACATGGGAGATTGTGGAATCTTGCAATGTTTGTCCTATGGGAATGGATGCATGTTCTTGTGCTGGATTTGTGTAGCTAGTGGATGGTGTTGCTTGTCCTTGGCCTTATGCAATATTGTTTGGCAATGATCCCACAATCCCATTGATGTCTACCCCTGTAGGAAGTTTGGTACTGGTTTGTAATAGATGCATGAGGTAGGTTTGATGATTGGCAGCTATCATTTCATCTAGGATGCATAACATTCTAGGGTCTTGGGAGGCTTCCTCAATTTCTTGTTGGGTAATCCCTTGATTGTCTTCTTGCAAAATAAGGTTTTCAAAGGGATTCGGCATGTTGGAGTGAGGTTTGTGTTGCTCATTAGATGAGGTTCCAAATCTCATTATGTTTGTAGGATTATCTAGGGGACAATCTAAGGATTCGTCTCCCTTTCTTTTCTTTTGCAACCGTGTTTCCACCATAAAAAGACTTGCTAGATGAGGGAAATGGGATGACCTATGGGTGACAATGCAAAGTGCACTATACTATATTTTTGGTATTTTTAGGATAAGATAGGGATGTTAATGCAAAGTGAGAATGCACTATGTAATGTTTTTAGTATTTTTTGTGATATAAGTATGCCTAATGACAATAGGGGTGGTAATGTAAAGTGACAATGCACTATACTAGTGTTTATGGAGATGTGGGAGTAAATGCAACTAAAGTTGATGATACAAAATGAATATGTTCTATGCTAATGTCTTTGGAAATTTTTGGAATATAGGGATGACAATAATGCTACTAGGCCTAAGGTGATGAGTGAGACTAAAGCTATGCTAGAAGCCAAGAGGTTCCAATTTTTTTAGAAGTTTGATCAAAGGGATACTAATGTCAAATTATGACCTTATCAAAGTACTAGTTTTTTTCAAGACCTTGAAATGATAATGTTGAAGAGAATAGTGATTAAAGTGAGCTCAAACTAGACTTGTGAGTTGAGACATAATTGTTGATTAGAAAAAGATGAACCTAGACTAGACTTGTGAGTACTAGGCCCAACTTGTTTGGTTGATTATGGAAAGAGATGACAAGGTCTTGTATAATCCAAGTTTGTATCTATGATTGGGGTCAAGTATGATGTTTTCTCCTATTTCTCAACCTCAAAGAAAATTGAAACTAATGGTATTCTAGAAAATAAATGGGCTGATTATGATAACCTAAGGTGAGATAAATGTAATGATTTGGGATGAACTAGCTACAGGATGAAACCTAAACCTAAGGGAATGAAATGGATGGTCTAATAGAATATGCAAGTCTTAGGTATGTTGACATAATTGTAATTTGAATTTGATAGGGAAGGTAGGTGTTCAAAGGTTTCCCTACGATTGTGGTGTATCATTTCTATGTTTGTTTGGACAATTTGTTTGAGAAATTAGAAGACACATAAAACATAGAAGACACTTGGCAATCAATTTGGTTGTTTTTGGTGACTCTTGACTTGGTAAGCGTATGTGTATGTTCAAGGGCTATCAAACCCCAAATTTCTATGGGTCTTAATCACAATTTGAAAACACTTCACACACATAAGACAATTCCTATCCCTAAGGACATTTCCTAATGGTGTGACGCTCAGGCCCACAACTTGGTAACTCCTTCGACGCAAGGTAGGGACACCCTAGAGTGGGGTGTATATCCTTTTTTCCTTACAAGAGAGGATGGCTAGGGGCCTCCTAGCCTGGAAGGATTACCCAATCACCCTTTCCCCAAAAATCTACATATTTTAGCTTATGCTAAGCTGAGGATTTCCATCTCATCCCAAGGGAGTCTATATGGTGAGTATATTTAGGGCATGGAACCCTTGCATTGAGAATGACACTAATAGAGGTCAAAAGGGGCAGCATCTAACTAATTTGTCTTCTAGTCACAACTCGGGGACTTACCACCTCGCGAGCATCCAGCAAGCCACTTAAGGCTTTAACCAATCCTACTTGTGGTACTAACAAATACCTCACGTAAATGTGGGTAGATTGAACTTTTGGATTGGCATTGTATGGCAAAGGCTAATGTTGTTTAGACTTGGTTTTCGCCTTATATATTTATATAGCGGCCCAAGGGAAATACCGCTTGGGGTCGCCAACAAGTTCTCCTTGAGGATGTGTCTCAAAGGCAAGCCCACTCTAAAGGGTTACAAAAGCATCTTAAGTAAATGCTTTTGATCTCCAAGTTCATATGATGATGCGAGGAGAGAGCATACACATTTACCTTGGCCACACTAGACAAAGTTCATTAACCTTTAGAAATTAAGTGTGTGGTGTGATTATGCAAATGTTGAGAAGAGATTTTGATTCCCAAGATCACTTAGAGTGTAAGGGAAGAGCATACACTTCTTCAAAACATAAACAAAATCACAAGACAAAGAAGGCAATTATGTAATTTGTGGTTCTTTTTACCCCAATGAATGTGAAAGATGCAAGTTATTTTTAAGCCAATGAGTGAAGATATGCAGGTTGTTGCTCTTTTTAACCCAATGAATGAAAGTATGCAAGTTATTGTTCATTTTAAACCAATGAGTGTGAATATGCAATTTGTGGTTATTTTTAACCCAATGAGTGTGGTTCTTTTTAAGCCTAATGAGTGTGAATAGCAAGCAGTTTGTTCTTTTTAAACCAAATTTGAAGTGTTCTTAATCTAACCACACACACACATGAAATGAAAGAAAACCCCGCAACAAATATGTTAATGATTTCAAACAAGATTATCCTCTAATGGATGCCACAAAGATGCAAACCAGAAATTAGTAACTAGAAAAATCCTCTTATCAAAGAGTGCAAAACAAAAAATCACAAATAAAATTCCACTTTTGCAAGCCACCCAAACAAAAAAGGCCAAGAAATTGAATCTAGAAAATATCTGATGAAATTGATTAGTCACATCAAAACAAATAATAGCACCAAAAAATTTAGGAGATTATAATCAATTTGAAAAAAAATGGCTAAAATTTGATGAAAAATGCCAAAGATATTTGCGTTTGAAGTTGAAAAGCAATGTTGACTTTGACTGACATTTTTACTTGATAAATGGCACTATTACCTAACAAAACCTACACCATAGTGAAGTTTGTTGAATTAGCTTTCCAATGAGTCTTTTTTTGCAAAAACCTGATATCGTATGCCCAAGTTATGAGGAAAAGAAAAAAATGCCCTATTAGGGCATGTAGGAGGTGAAGGGGTCAAGCTGACAGTCAGCATTAACTGTTAGTTATTTTACTTTTGCGGTCACATGGGCATGGTTTGTGAGGCAGTTTAGTGTTGGGAGGTTTGTATTAGGCAGAGCCCTTGGTCTCCCATATGACCGAGGGCTAAGAGCCCGCAAAAAATAAAAAGGCAAAAGGCCACGAGGGGGCTTTAAAGCCCCACTTGCGGTCACTGGGAAAAGGGGCTTAGAACCCTAAAGTGATTGCCAAGCTAACATCCAGAGTCAAACACCCACGGCAAAGCCTTAAGCCATCACAGGTCAAAAACTCAAGGTCGGTGAGGGATCTAAACCCACGTTAGTTAGGAGTGGCGAAAGAAATCTCAAGAGTGGTGACCACATAGAAGTTAGAAGGTCGACGGTGGAATGTTTGAAATGGATGGTGGTTTAGGGTTTTTCGATGGTAGCAAGATCTCTACAGGCGGGAGGTAACCGAAGACCTAGTGGCGACAAGGGTTTGTTAAGGGTGTTGACTGCTAAGCGGAAGCGAAGGTTACATGGAGTTAGGAGAAGATGTTGGTTGATGGGAGTTTGCTGAGATCAGGCTACTGTAGGTGATGAGGTTCTGACTAAGTGGAGGGATAAGGTGTTTAACAGGTGGCAGAGTATTAGGTGATTGCAACCGTGTGGGGAGGTGTAGAATAAATGGTGGTGTTAACTGTAATGCCAGTGGTGACACTAAGGTTTGAAACAGTGACAAAGGTGTTTAAACCAACAACATGAGGGTTAGGGTTTCGACCTGTAACCAAAATCAAAACATTAAACTTGCAACAAAAGCATAAAACCTAAGCCCTTAAACATTTAAAACTTGCAACAAAGCAACAAATAACACAAAATTTGCATCGACCCAGAATATTTTAATCTACAACCACAAAAACCCACCTCACAAAATTAGTACGGCTTGTCCGTACCATATGAATCAGTATGGTATGGATTGGTAATATAAAAAAATTAAAAAAATACAAAAATTTTCACAGTGAGAGAAACCTAACAAATTTTATGTCAATCTTCCTCTACGAGGCCTCCCCGACTCAAAGGTGAGGTCTGTTTGAGGCCTGGAGGTCACCTGCATAAGTTAACCACAAAAACTCAACAAAAATGGTAGATTAGTAAGTGTTTCACATTAGGTTCACCAAATGAAGTTAGGGAAAAAATCTATAACCTGCAAACAGTATCATGCATGCCCTAACAACTCAATTGAGTACTAAGTAACCTAAGATCAAGCAAATGCAAACACAAAACATAAAACCCTAGACTACTAGTGTAAATCCTCTATTGTTTCTCAAAGATTTTGTAGTACTTTGCTCTCAGATTTGCAGACCTGCAAATATAATGAGAAGGTCAAGAGTGTGTTGATGGAAAAATCAAAGAGAGTGCTCAAATTATGCAAGTGGGAAGTGAGGAATAAGGTTGAGAGAGTCATTTTATAGGGGAGTAGGGTTTGAATGGAGGGTTGTGATTGCAAGTTTGACTTTTGATATGATGAAGGGTGTAGATTGATTAGTTTCCCAGTCACTAAAGGACAAAGGACAATTTTTAATTTGGAGAAATGATGAGGTGCAAGATGTTTTTAAATTAAATAAATTATTTTCATTTATTTAATTTATTTGAGAAGGGGGATAATGTGAGGGGTTTTAATTAAATAAGTGGGACTTATTTAATTAAGGTAAGGCTTATAATTTAAATAAATATATTTATTTAAATTAATTGGGTAAAGTGGACATTGGAATAATGAATAATTAAATAATTAATTAATTATTTAATTATAGAAGAAATTCAGAAGAAGGTAGCTAAGTGATTAAATAAATAAAATTTATTTAATTAGAAGCATAAGAGGAGAAGTGAATTAATTAAATAATCAAAATTTCTTTAATTAATAGTAGAATGTGAAATTGGGATGAATTAGGTGTAAAAATGGCGTTTGCAAGTTTCAGGTGTCTACAAGGCATATTAAAAGGGGAAGGTCTGAAATCCTTCTATGTACCAACAAAGTCCATTTTGTCCCTTCTTGTACAATCACATTGAAGGATTTAATTATTCCAACTCCCTGATTCTAACCTTTCTACAGTATTTGTACTTCAAGTATTAAATCCCATTTGCAACAACAGAGAATTGTGTCCTTCAAGCTTTTACAACACTTCAAAATATTTTAAATTTCTTTAAAACATTTTAAAGCACTATGTTATGTTACATGCTTTAATTTTACACTGATTTCCCCTTTACTCTTATTTTGGCTTTAATTTTGCCCTATCAGCAAAATCTCTTTTTCACAAACTAAGCTTGCCTCTGCCTTTCCTTCTTTTCCTTGTTGGCAAAGTTCCACTTTCATGAACTTTTCTATCTTCTATTTTCTCTTCGGGCTTCATGGTCTTCTTCCCCGCCTTATCGGCAAACTTTCATTTCTATGAACCAACCAAGCCTCCTTTATCTTTTATTTTGCCTTATCAACAAACCTTTCATTTAGTGAACTTGACCTCTACGTCGCCTTATCAGTGAATCCAGAAAATTTTAAACTTATTGGCAAGTTTTTCTTTTTGTTGATTCTCCGACTAGCCACTCTTCATCACTTTTTTCACCTTATCGGTGAATTTCTCTTTTGGTGAACCAATTCTTCCTTCGCCACTTTATATCTTTCGTTAGCTTTTCCCTCAGTCGGTGAAATCTCCCTTTTGCTAACCATCTCCCATTGGCCTCTTTCTGCTTTAGGTTCCCCTTATTGGCTAATCACCTTATCAATGAACCTTAGAAATCATGAACCAGTTGGCGAGTTCAACATTTTTCTAACTCTCTGACCTCTCTTTGTGATTGACTTCTTTCTCTCTTTGCCTTAGCACTTTCCTTTCTCTCTTTTGGTTGGCGAATACTTTGTCGGCAAAACTGTCGATCGGTGAACTTAAGGTTTGCTAAACCTTAAGTTTGCTAACAAGGACAAACCTTGTCATTGACTTAGCCACATCTCTTTTTTCTTCTTTGCTCCTTTTCCTTCTTAGTTGGCACATTGGTGAATCAGCGAACAAGCGAACCAAAGGTTCGCCAAACTAGAATTTTGCCGACAAGGCAAAACAAAGGGCAAAAAACTTATAATTTTTTGGGATTTTCAAAGGGGAACATCCTTTTATTTAGGCTTTCTCAAATCAGATTTTTCTGATGGAAGGAGGGATTTTTGGGCTATTTTGACCTGGGAAAAATATGACAACATTTTGGTGACTATGCAGGGGGGTTTGCCTGCTAAACACAAGAATCCAGTTGCCTTATATGATCCATTGGGCATAGGGTCAAAAGAAACTATAGCAACATGACCATACAGAACTGAAAACTGCATCCAGAGAACACAACAAAATAAAAAACAGGGCAAACAATCTCCTAATGAGAATGTTGTCTATGCAAAAGTGCTTAGAGGAAGGGAAACCTAAAACAGAAACATACCTACTCTAAATATTTACAATGATCTCAAGAATAGACTCAGAAGTATGGCTTGAGATGAATCCCATTCACTAGGATTGGAAGTGATTCACCAATTAGTTTGGAGAGTTGAAATGCATTAGCTTTCTTGCAACTAGTGATGATATATGGACCACTCCATAAGGCATCAAATTTGGAATGCCTTCTAGCCTTAGCTTTGTCTTCATCCCACTTTAGCACTAAGTCTCCCTCTTGGAAGACTGTCAACTAATTTTCTATCAATGGTCCTCTTGACTTGATCTTGGTGGGCTTCAAGGGTCTTCATGGCAGCATCCCTTCTTTCTTCAAGCTCCATTAGCTCAACACAACCTACTGTCATAGCATCATTCTCCAGTAACTCTAGCTATTGTGCCAACTCAAGGGAAGGCAACTCTAGTGACAGTGGAAGCCTTGCTTCCTTTCCATACACCAACATGAAGGGTGAGTTGCTGATGGTTCTCTTAGGGGTGATTCTATCATCTTAGAGAGTTGTTTTCAACTTGGAATGCTAAGTTCTCTGATTATCATCCACTATCCTTTTGATAATCCTGATCAGGTTTTTATTTATGGACTCAACCAAACCATTACCTTGGGGATAGTAATTGGATGATGCCTTCAAGTAAATTCCATAGTTAAGTGCCCATTCACTAATTTTTGTGCCTACAAAGGCTTTAGCATTATCATAAATAATGGTGAATGAAACACCAAACCTGGTAACTATTCCATCAAGGAAGTCTAAAATGGAGGCCTCTGTGGCATCTTTCAATGCAACTACCTCTATCCACCTTGTAAAATAATCAGTGGCTACTAAAATCCACTTGTGGCCAGCACTAGAAGGTGGACTAATCATCCCAATGAAGTCCAAACCCCATTGGGCAAATGGCCAATCAGTCTAAATTAGGTGTAGGGGAAGAGTAACCAACCTTTGTTTTCCTGCAAATAATGCACATTCCTTGCAGCTTCTTACCCATCTATGGGCGTCTTTGAACAAATTGGGCTAGTAATAACTAGCTCTCATTATTTTGATAGTAGTTGTTCTTGGAGAATAATGGCCACTAACAGGGCCATTATGAAAGTCTTCTAGTACCCTAGAGGTTTGATCTTGTGCAATGCCTCTATGAAGAACTCTATTGATGTCCTTTCTAAACAAGCCACCATCAACAAGAACATAAGGAATGGACTAGAGACTGGAATACCTTCTTTTTACTTGATCTAGTCCATCCAGGCATCTACCTGATTGTCAAAATGTGGCCATATCATGGTATCAGTCAGTTGGAGCATCAGAACTAACTGGTTGTGTCTGCCCAAGTACACATACAACATCATCTCTATCTTCAAGGTCTACATCCATCTACTCACATAGGCCTTTGCCTCATACCAGCTTGGTGATGTTGATGTTTACATCATATTCTATTACCGTTTTGAAGCACCCATCTCTCTTTTCATTGATATGGCTGCTCAAAAGAAATTCTTTCATGCCGAATGGTTCACTATCAACTGTATCTTGTTGTTTGAAAGCATATGCCTAAACTTTTTGAGTGCTTTCACCATAGAAAACACCTGTCTCTCAATAAAAGCATACCTCAGCTCATATTCTTTGAGATACTGGTTGAAGAAAGCAATTGGTTGTTCCAATTTCTCTTCATTATGTTGTGTTAAAACTGCTGATATGCCCTCTTTGCCTCCAAAGGCATAAAGAATAAAATCCTTCTCATAGTTAGGGTTTATTAGTGTGGGAGCCTATGCAATGGCTTTCTTAACAACTTCAAAATTGTCCCTACCTTCTTTTGACCATGTGAAGGCAGTGTTTTTTTAAGCATGGCAGTGAGGGGTTTTACTATTGAAGCAAAATTAGGTATGAACCTGCTCACAAAATTAATCTTGCCCAGAAAAATCTATAGGCCTTTCTTGTGACTGGGAAGGGGAAGAGACACAATGGCACTAGTTCTTTTTGGGTCAATGGCCAGCCCTTCCTTTGAGACTATATGTCCCAAAAATTTGTCTTCTGGGATAACAAACACACATTTCTTTGGATTCAATGATTTGTCATATTCCTTGCATCTCTCAAAGACTTTTCTCAAATGACCCCAATGGTCAGCTGCATGCTTAGAATAAATAGTCAAATCATCAAGATACACTAAAATAATATCATTGATTAAGCCTTTGAAGGACAAATCCATTGCTCTTTGGAAGGTTGCCCCAATATTAGTCAACCCAAATGGTATTTTCTAATAAGCCAAGGTACCCCATTTGGTGGTAAAGGTTGTCTTGTACTAGTCTAATTCTTTTACAAGAATCTAGTTATAGCCTGAGTAGCCATCTAGGAGTGAAAATCTTTCAGCTCCTGTCACTATTTGTAAGATTTGTTCCATGGAAGTGGATAGTGATCTTTGAGAGAGGCCTTGTTTAGATCTCTAAAGTCCACACGTAGTATGATTTTGCCATTTTTTTCTAACTGGAACAAGGTTAGCCACCCAAGAGGAATGTTTAATGGGATAAATGATTTAAGCCTCTATGAGTTTGGATAGCTCTCTTCTCATTAATGGCTTTATTTTGGGGTTTATATGCCTTTGTTTTTGGTGGACAAGTTTTGCATTGGGATCTAAATCAATGGTATGCTAGATTAAACTAGGATCAAAGCATTTTAGATCCCTATAATCCCAAATAATTAAAGCATCAATTTCATTACAAAGTTTAACAAAACCTTGCCTTTCAACTTGATCACATACCTTGCCATGTTTTAGAAATCTACCCGAAGCAATTTCTACCTCTTCATAGTCCTCTTACTTGACTGTCAGGTTCATTTTATCCTTCTTTGGTTGATCATTGACACCAAATATGCTTTCTAAAGTGATCAATCCTCTAGGTAGTTTATTGGTCTTCAATTGAATCACTTGGTCACCATACTATTCTTGCAATATGGACTAATTCTTGGCAACAAACTCTACGTCATCTTGCAAGAAATTGACAATTTGCTGGTCACTTTCAAATACCTACCAACTAGATACATTATTAGGTATAGCATGCCTCACAACAATCTTCACATGTTGATCTGACTTTTGTTTGACATTCTGGGGGATGTCAAACTGAGCACCAACTGTAGCCAATCTATCGACATCTTTGTTTCTCTACTTGGGCACTGCCTGGATATTGAAGGCATCAAAGTCTTCAATCAGATCCCAGACTCTGTGTTTGTATGACTTGAGCAAGTTATTCCTTGAAGCACTTTGTGATTTGATTTGGTGAACAACAAGATCACTATCACCAAATTCTTGTAAAAATTGTATTGTTCTCTTATGTGCCAGTTGTATACCCTGAATTAAGGCTTCATACTCAGCCACATTGTTGGTACAACTAAACTATAATCTAAAAGTAGAGAAATAACTTTCTTCTTGAGGTTAAATTAACACAACCCCAACACCTACTCCATTTTTGCTTTTGGACCCATCAAAATATAACTGCCATATCCCACTTGGATTTGATGTTGCCTTCTCAAGATTAGGGATGATGGCATCCTTCATGGATACAATAAGTACCCATCTATGTGTCCTCTATATGCTCAGGAGTATCAAACTAAAAATAGTTTACCCACTCATCAAGTAGTATATCAGGGATTTCTTCTACTGTTGTGACAACCTCATGCATACCACTGCCATCCTCCTCTAGGTCATGGATCGTGCAGTTCATATTCAAAGGGGTGGATGAGTAAGGCTCTACATGATCATTAGCAATGGGCTTAGCCTTGATGGTCACCTTAGTGCCATATCTATTTCTATGTAACATATGGGACTAATCAGAAGATATTTACCCACCTAATTTGGCAGTGAAATTGCTAGATAGGCATATGCCAAAGTATGCAGGGAGGTCAATGACCAAGATTTCTTTTGAAACAGAGCAGCCAGGGCATGCATGCAGGGTGAGCTTTAGGTTTTTAATAACACGAACTGTCTTAACAATAGTACCATTTAGTTGCACTACCCCCTTATTCATAGGCTCATATTCAATGCCTAACTTATCAGCTATATTTTTGGGCACAGTAGAAGTAACCACCCTAAAACCTATCATGCAATTGTGCAACAACTTATCACCAATGATTAGGGAAACATAGAATGGAGGGGGCTTCCGAGTTTTGCTAGTGCTTGCCTCCTCCTTAGGTTGGCATAGGTTTGTTGGGGTAGCTATTTTTTCTTTGTTGTCTCTACGACAGGTTGATTAAAGCTCGTTAAATCTTCCTACAATCCCTCTGAGCTAGGATCAATAGGGCATCCCACATAGTGATGCTCAAGTTGGTCCTTTTTATTTGATCAACTATGCTAAATGGGATTTGATTGACCTTTTGGGAAGTCTTAGCAACAACAGAGTTGACCTTTGCTTGCTGACCGGCTTGGGAGTGCATTGTTGGCACCTAATTTACTCACCCAATAGAATAATCCGCTTGGGCTGAAGGCATTTCTAGTATTTTTTCTTTCACTACATTTGCTGAGGATGCATTAGGTGTAGATGTGTGTGAAGCAAGGGCATGAGTGGTTGTAGGGGTTGATGTATCTTCAACCACCCTCCTTTTGGCTCTTGTGTTGAAAGTAATTGGCTCTGTGCCCTGATTGATACCACATAAATCATCCTATGTCTAATTCATCAAGGTGGAATTGTTTTGCATTTATTCCTGCTCTCCCCCCATCTTTTGATTGGAACTGACCTATTGTTCTGGAGGAACTGATTGGCTTTGCACTGTCAAAGCTTTACTGAAATGACCACTCTGGCACAAATTCTGATCATGTGGTTGATTGCATGGATAACACCATTCGTTATCCTAAGCCAAATTGTTTTGTATGGGCACTAGAGGTCCAGATGTGCTTGCAGCACTAGGATGGACATCATTTAGTGGTTTGATATAACTAGGATGATTTTGCCTCTGCACATTACCTTGATATGGTGATCTATTTTTCTGATAAGTCTGATTGAATGGCTGATGTGGTATGCTAGGTTGTACTTGTTATCTTCTTGTCAATATCAATTCATTGGTCAAGCTTCTAATCAGAGCATCTTTCTTATCCTCTTTTTCAATTACACATGTAATTAGAGGAGTAGCAGGGCTGACTGTCATAGGAATTGGAGCCATAGTGGGCTGAATACCAGGGGCCTTTTGAAATAAGGGCATTTGTGGTCTTGGAGCAATTTTCCCATCTTGGATTAGATAGTTTTCTATCCTTATAGATATGTCATATGCATCTGGTAGCATGGTCCCTCCCATGAACTAAATCATGACATTAATGTTAGGATTCAAAGACTTTAGATAATATATAAATACAGTGTTTTGAGAGGGCTTCACCAATAATAGAGTCCTGTCCAATGTCTTTTGAAACCTTTAATTGAAGTCTATCATATATTGATGGGGGGCTCTTTTGATTGTAGCTAGTTGCTCCATCAGAGATAAATGATCACTCTTATCTTCAAAATGTTGGCATAGTCTTGTTCCCAAATCATCCCAATTATGGATGGAATTAGCTGGGAGACCTCTATACCACTGAAGGGATTTCCCTTTAAAGGAAGAAGCCAAAAGCCTCACAACCACATTGTCTGCAGTGACATTGTGGACATAACACACACTGGCAATATCTTGAATATGCTCAGCAGGAGTAGTGGAGTTTTCACCAATGAAGAATGGGATTGCTTTTAGATTTGAGGTAGGAATATCATCATACTAGGCTAAGTCAAGAGGGCTTTCTTCATTGAAGGAAACAAAGGGACGGTTCCTTTCCATGTTGTGGATATTTAAATTAATTCAAGGTATATGCAAGCTCCTTCTTGAATATTGGAACCTAACTGGAGGAGTTGTAGACTGGGCTCTTGAAGGAGATGAAATAACACTCCTATTTTCGCTCATTAGGGACCTAGATAGTCTATTTTTTCTTGAATCAATAAAGGATAGCTCAGTGAATCAAAAGTTACTTGAAGAAGAGGCTCTGGTATGCACTCCAAGCATGAAATGTTGAACTGATTTGGATATTGGATCAACAGAGTCATCAGGTATTTTGTTGAATGCTTCCACAATAGTGAATGAACCAAGAACAACACCAAGTCTTCTTAGTTCAGCTCTTACTAAGAGCAGAGGGGTCCCATCGGGCGTGCTAGAAACTATTATCACTTGAAATTGTACCCTTTTGTTGAATCTTTGACAATTCCAACAATTTCAAAGTAACATGGGCTTGGTCTCAAGGTGTGGCACCTTACAGTTGAGACCAAACCTCTAGAGAAGGTTGGTTACTCTTTCTAAGCTTAAGGCTCAGAGAACTAAGCTAAATCTAATGTTACACTTATCAAGGGAAAAGGGATAGAAGGAATGTAGAAAATAAAATGATGATGCACCAGATTTAGGATGTTTAGCTGGAATTGACCTAACATAGTATTGATTTCAAAGGCTGAATGAACTAACACAGACTCATCCAATATTTATCAGAGGCCAAAATAGAATGCTAAAACTTATAGAGGGATCATTTTATCCATAGAATAAATGAGCAACATTCAAACAGACATAGTGTAAAAGAAAGTGAGAGAGGCAGAATCAGTTACTTGTATTAATCATAGAGGCTAAATAGTCATTATAAAAGAAAGACAATTTGTTATAGAAAGGTAGACACAAAATAACCATTTACATTCATAGGTGAACCACACTCAAAGGCATCGAAGGCTCAGCTTCAAGTACAATGTATCAAATCTGACTGGTTCTTGCAAATGTGTTACAAGGTCTGTGACAAAAAAATATCTAGCTAGCTTAACAACCAAGAAGAACATCTAACATTATTTACATCTTTTCTCCATGTATATATAGTATTTTAGATCTATGTGCAGCAGTAGGTTCTAAAAATTAGTCAACTACCTCACCCAGATTCCTACATTGCATTCAATTTTGACCCAGAAGAACTTTCAGAAGATCTGCAAAATGGGACAACAACCATATTTCTGATAGGCCTGCAAATTTGTAGAGGAAGATTACCCACGCGCAGGGGTGTCAGGCATATTAAAAGGGGAAGTTCTAAAATCCTTCTATGTACCAGAAAAGTACATTTTGTCCCTTCTTGTATAATCACATTGAAGGATTTAATTATTCCAACTACCTATTTCTGATCTTTCTGCAGTATTTGTACTTCAAGTATTAAATCCCTTCTACAATAGCAGAGAATTATGTCCTTCAAGATTTTACAACACTTCAAAATATTTTAAATTTCTTTAAAACATTTTAAAGCACTACATTATGTTACATGCTTTAATTTTACACTAATTTCCCCTTTACTCTTATTCTAGCTTTTATTTTGCCCTATCAGTAAAATCTCCTTTTCACGAACTAAGCTTGCCTCTACCTTTCCTTCTTTACCTTGTCGGCAAAGTTCCACTTTCACGAACTTTTCTATCTTCTCTTTTCTCTTCAGACTTCTTGATCTTCTTCCTTGCCTTATCGGCAAACTTTCATTTCTATGAACCAACCAAGCCTCCTTTGTCTTTTATTTTTCCTTATTGGTAAACCTTGCATTTGGTGAACTTGACCTCTTTGTCTCCTTATCAGCAAATCCATAAAATTTTGCACTTGTTGGCAAGTTTGTCTTTTTTTCTGATTCCCTAACTAGCCGCTCTTCATCACTTTTTTGCCTTATCGGTGAATTTCTCTTTTGGTGAACCAATTCTTCCTTTTCCACTTTATCTCTTTCCTTAGCTTTTTCCTCAGTCAACGAAATCTCCCTTTCACTAATCATCTTCCATTGGCCTATTTATGCTTTAGGTTCCCCTTATCAGCTAATCACCTTATCGACAAACCTTAGAAATCATGAACAGTTGGTGAGTTTGACATTTTCTAACTCCCCGACCTCTCTTTGTAGCTAACTTCTTTCTTTCTTTGCCTTAGCGCTTTCCTTTCTCTCTTTTGGTGAGTGAATACTTTGTCGGCAAAATTCTCAATCGGTGAACTTAAGGTTCACCAAACCTTAAGTTTATTGACAAAGGCAAACCTTGTCATTGACTTAACCACATCTCTTTTTTCTTCTTTGCCCATCTTCCTTCTTAGTCGGCAAACTGGTGAATCAACAAACTGGCGAACCGATGAACCAAACTAGAATTTTTCCGACAAGGCAAAAGCACAGGCAAAAAACTTAGAATTTTTTGGGATTTTATGGGATTTTCAAAGGGGAACATCCTTCCATTTAGGCTTTCTCAGATCAGATTTCTCTGATGGAAGGAGGGATTTTTGGGCTATTTTGACCTAGGCAAAATATGACAATAATACCCTCAACTAAAATGTTGTGTCCTAAATAGTGAACCTTCCTTTCAAAGAAGGAACATTTGGATAACTTCTCAAACAACTTGTGCTTACGTAGCCTTTGTATGACTACCTAAAGATGAGTTAAGTGTTCCTCTTCACCCTTTGAATAGATTAGGATATCATCCAAAAACATAATTACAAACTTATCCAAGAAATCATGGAATACATTGTTCATTAGATTCATTAAGGTGACTGGAGCACTAGTTAACCCAAATAGAACTACAGTGAATTCATAGTGGTCATACCTAGTTCTAAATGTTGTTTTTGGGATGTCCTCTTCCTTTATCCTTAATTGATGATAACCAGATCAAAGATTAATTTTGGAGAATACTGAGTCTCCCTTCATTTGGTCAAATAGGTCATCAATACTCGAGGTAAAAGATATCTATTTCTCACGATTGCTTTATTCAACATTCTATAATCTACACAACCTTAGTGTCCCATCCTTCTTGACGAATATGAACGGTAAACCCCAAGGCGACACGCTAGGTCTTATCAACCCTTTCTCTAACAACTCTTGCAACTGTATTTTCAACTCTTGAAGTTATGTCGTATTCATCCTATATGGGGCTTTGGATATAGGTGCAATTCCAGGAAGTATGTCGATTGAAAAGTTGAATTCCCTTTTTAGAGGTAGCCCTAGTAGTTCTTTAGGAAACACATCTTGATAGTCCCAAAGAAATGGGATATTCTCAAATATAGGGGCATTCTTCTCTTCTTCCATTTCATCCAAAGATCCCAAGAATATCTGATTTCCTCGCTTTTGCCTTGCCTTCTTTAATTGCATTGCAAAAATGGTCTCTACTGATATGGGCTTGTAAATCCCTTGGATTCTAACTTTATTACCCTTGTCATCTACACACTCTATTACCTTGTTATAATAATCTATGTTGGCCTTATGAGTAGTTAACCAATTTATCCCAATTATGGCATCACGGGTTCCCAAGGGTGCAACATACAAGTCAACTTTAGTTTCCATTTCAGGAAATTTTATGAGGACTCCTTTTATGTACTTGTTTACTCTTCTTATAGCCTTGTCACCATACTGAATTGTCCATGATGTTTTCATATCCTTTGTTTGTAAAGACATCTTGCCTACCAACTCTGGGGAAATAAAATTCTTAGAAGAACCAGTATCAATCAAAATAGAGATGGATTTACCAAAAAGCGTACCTACTGCCTCCATTGGTACATTTTAATGACGAGTTTGCCCATTCCTTATGGCATCATTGATTTGGTGTTGCCAAGGTTACTGTGACTGATTTGGTCTGTACCTCTTTGGGCAATCCCTTGCATAGTGATTACCTCCACACATGAAGCATCCACTGGATGGTCCATTTGAATTCTAAGGTGGTGTATCCTAGTCATTCCTCCTGGCATTACCATTATAGTTGTTTCTTTGATTCTAGTTACCAACAGATTCTATCCTGTCAAAATCTCTTCTCTTGTTTTGCTGAGCCCTTTTGGTGTCCCTGTTGTCAGTTTTCCTCTTAAAGGCAATTTTCTTGTCCCCGAAGTTTTGCTTTGCTACTGCTAAATCCTGTAGTTTCTTTTCTTGCTTAAGGGCCTTTTCTAAGACTTGGTTCATGCTTTCAGGATCAAACATGTCCACTTCTACCCCAATATCGATATTCAGTCCTAAGAGGAAATTTCTTGCCTAGGACCTTTCATCTTTCTGGTAAATGGGGACGTACTTCAACAATTTTGCAAATCTATCCTAGTATTGTTGAATGGTGAGATTTCTCAACCTTAAGTTTATAAATTCTGTCATCTTTTCATCATAAAATAGTTGTGGAAGCCATCTCTCATGGAAGTGGTTCACAAATTGCCTTGAGTTTAGATTTTATTTTGTGTAGAAGTATTGTTCCTTCACATTTATCCACTAACTGGCAACCTCTCCAATCAGTTGTATGCCCCCCAAACTGCCTTAATGTTCTCTGAATAGTTCCTTAACTCAAAGTATTTTTCCATTTCGATGAGCCAGCCCTCTGCAACATCTCCATCTTGTTTACCATCAAATTTTGGAGGGATGTAATGTCCCAACTGAAAATTAATTAATAAATTTAGATATGAAAATGAATTTGGACAACTCCACAAAATCTGCATCAAATTTGAGTAGACTGGCTAGCTAGTCTTACACAGAAATCACACCCAAAACCATGAAACTTCTCCAAAACAATTTTGCATTGAATTTATGATATAATAACATATAATCAGGCTTGAGAAACTGAATTACAACAACAGCAAACAATATGAGTTCATACAACAAATTTTATGCTAAACCCACAAAACTAGGAACACCGAATAACACCCAAAATCACTACAAACTCCAAAAGTGAATTTATTTGATTTTTTGTCATAAACACCTGATAAAAGGTTTAATACATCATAGAAATGATACAGAAAACTTATGGCAAAAACCCACAACACCAAACTACAAACTACTCAAAACCCCAGCTCCAACATACACTAAAACTACTCCAAACTCACAAAGACAACACCAGATCTTTCTATAGATAGCCACAAGCATCAAAACTAATGTATAAATAGTAAACACATAGAAAACAATGAATTCCCCACCTGCAAACACTTACAATACTTCAAAATGCTCCAAGAACATCAAACTGCATACTCAAAACACTACAACAACACACCAACTGAAACTACATTGAACAAAGCTTTGAAGCAACCTCTGTAGTTGAACCAAGAGGATCTAATAAGAATAGAACATATGAAACATATCTTATACAGCAACCATAACACACACACACACAAATCGTAAAATGTAATCTCCCCAATGCTGCTATCAAAACCTGCAAAACACATATAAACTGAACTAGCTAAAATTACAACTGCATGAAGCTCCAATGCAACCTCTGTATGAGATTACCCTCATGTACCAAAGGGGTTTCATCCTCTAATACCTACAACCAACAATTTTACATCCACTGATCACCAATCTCCAATGGGTTTGTGTCCACAGAAGATTATTTGTTGAACACCAATGTCCAGACAATTTTCGGCAAAGTTTTTGTATGATAAAATGAGATGCCTGGAATGTGAAATTGCTTGCAAATATATAAAGGAACAAATCCAAATGACCCATTATTGGAAAAATAAATAAAACAATATCATTCCCATCAATTTCCCTCCAAAATAGGTCCCATAAAGATTTTTCATAACCTCCACTTGATTTCTAGCTAAAAATAGGCAATAACTCTCTCGTGCAAGTTGTCATAAAATCTGTTATAGAATATTCTAAAATTAGGTGCAACATGATCTTTGAAATTATTAATTGCACCACAAGATATTCTACACCCCACTTTGGATTACCAACACAAATTAAAATTATAAAATATTTAATATTTAATTGGCCCCGATTAAGTAGCTTGAAAATATAAATTAATTGTCGGTCCAAAATATTAAATATTAAATAAATTATTTTCCAATCTCCTTCCTCAACCCATAATATAGAATGTTGGAATAAGCATCTTTCCCATGAATCTGAATTAATAAAAAATTGGGACATGACAAGGGGATATTTTTTTAAGATCCCTGGATATGTCTAGAATGATGGTCTCCTACTGGGACCTTGCAATCACTAGTTCATTGGTCGGTCTAGCTATAGGAACTTCATCATTCTAGTTCTCATCTTGAGGTTCCAAAATGTTTTCCAGTGTACCTTGTCTATCCTTCAAGTTTTGCACCATTTGTTCTAGGATTTCTAGCTTATCTCTTTGTTCTATTAACAGACTAATGATTGCTTCTATGCCCGTCTGGGGCCCTTAGGTGGTTTCTGGTTTGGTTTTTGGTTAACCAGCTTCCTTCCATGAAGGTTCCAGGTTATAACCATCTTAATCCTCAAAACAAGGAAAATAATTTACCATTTAATACAAATTTATATATACAACATCATAAGTGAACACAAATAAATTTATCAACAAATCTATAGATACATCTTTATTTATACACAATGGTTACATGTACAAGTCTTTATTTGCCTTGCATTTACAAAAGCTTATGTACAATAATTTCTCTCTACATGAGTCCTAGAACTATTTTTCATCCTCAGGTTCCTCCTCGGAACTAGGAGTGGAGCTTGACACTTTAAAGTGTACTCCGAAATATTTGTCCTTTACTTCTTGGCTAAGGTGTGGGGCATTACGCTCGCAACCAGACAGAAAGTCGCGAATTACATAAGGCTTATATTTTTGGTTGATGTAACTATTTCTATCTTTATTTCCTTTTTCTTTCCTTTTTTTAAGCTTTAATCAGTTGACAGCTGAAGCCAAAGTTTCTGTATCTGAGATTTACACTACACCCTCTAGGGAGGGTTTCTCAAGGACCTTACCCTTTCCTTTTCTTTGTGTGTTTTTCTTCATGTCTGTCAATAACTAGACAATCATTAGATCACAAGGGGGAAAATATCTATCATATCCTAACATTTTATATATCAATTCTTGCCATGTTTCAGGTTAGTATACTTCCAGGCCAAGTGTTTGAGCCTGGATTAAAACCACATGTAAGGACTCGGTTAAAGACCTTAGGGGATTTTTTTTGTTTATCTTACTTAGCTGTGATCTAGTTTTCGATTCCAAATAAGGATCCTCATTCATTTTTCTAACTATACACCTAGATCTTAACTTTTGTTTTCTAAATTATAGTTTAGTCTGAGTACTCAGGAAATATCAGGTAGCCATTTTGGGCTAAGGTGTCCAAATGGGACGTATTGAGATAAAGCCAATATGGGTTCTTCTATCCTTTCGGCATACTTGTTCATATGGAACAAGGTCTACGGACTAAACCTCTACCCAATACGGGGTAGGTTAAATAATGGCCATACGGGCCTATACTGGTTGAACAAACCAAAACTCTATCCAATACGAGATAGGTGAAAACAATAGCCATATGGGCTAACAAGGACATGGATCATTTATTTTGCTCTGGCTAGAGACTTAGACTCATCGGGATCAATCTAGATCCTGAGTCACTTATAGGAAATTATGCAATAGGCCCATATATTGCACCGAGGAATCTCCATAAGTTCATTTGATTAAGGTATTTATGGATCTTGTACCCACCCTTAGATTTCAACAACTGCCAGGTACAAGATCAATCCTCCCAAGGATTCTTCTAAGCACTGGAGACTTCTTTAGTTTATCTAGTTTAATCTTCTTATGTTTAGATTTTGGGATTACAAAGTTAATTATAAAAGAACACCCTATAGCCTGGGTACCTAAGTACTGGGGGCATCCTTCACCTTCCAGACTGCCTACATACCTTATATCCACAGGATCAAGGTACACATAGGATGCGAATGACAATAGGATTTGTGATTATGTAGTTCTATTTTGCGTTATGTTTGATGCAACTATGAGTGGGTACGCAACCCTTTCTAGGGTATTTTCCTGCCCCAGATAGTTCTTTAATGGCTGCCACCCACTCAAGTGAATAGGGACAGTAATTTAAGTCACTGTTATCCTATTTTGCCTTCTGGACAAATAGCCTAACGATCCATGAAATGTCTAAGTGTTTTCCCCTTTAGGAATGCAAGGAAAAACATCCTAAATTGACTAAGTCCAATAAATCCTAAGTTTTCCTTGTGTTAATTTAGAATTTTTGAAGTTTTAGAGTTTGGAGTTCTCCCCTTCATCATGCCATCCTAATCAACTCCAAACTCCACTTTGTCCCTTTGCAAATTTAGCTAAGTGTTTCGGTCTTCAAAGGTTAGGAGTTCTCTCTTCCACATTCTCTTTTGGAAGGCCAAAGGCAGATGGCCCGATGTCTGACCCCTGACAAGTGTTATTCTTTCTAAGGCATTCCACCATTCCGCTGAGCCTTTTAGGTGGACCCACAACAAGCTTGCGGAACCATGGGAAGAAGACATATGGCATGGCGTGACAGCTAATCATCCTAGTGACCCGATGGGTGCCACGTGGTGTATTTTGTGGCTCTTTCACTATTTCGTAGAGCATTTCAATAAAGCTTTATTTAGAACCGCGGGACAGTGGGAAGCTACCAAGTGTGTGTATTTGGCTGATGAATGGACATGCATGATTGTTGATGAAATGTGGCTAATTTTTATAGTATGCAAGGGAACTTAAAGGGAGGTTCCCTTGTGCCATGTGACACGATTTGGAGTGTTTCTGTTGTTCTCGGGCCCTCATCTGTAGCTTGATCTCATTATTGCAGAAGCATGGGAGACCACCACTTGGACGAAGCTGACTCATCTTTTCGTCAGCATGCCTTTTTGCTAAGTTGTAAAAGTGATCACAAGTGGAATGTTTCCATTGGTTTGATATTTCTTCAGGGCAGATGTCGAGGGGGAAGGCTTAGGATCTGATTTCCGCTTCTTTTCTTTCAAAATATTTCTAAGTGTTTTAGACTTTGGTGCTCGAAATTTTCTTCTTCCCTCTTCCTTTCTTTTGGAAGGAGGAAGGCTAAAGGCCTGAACCCCAAACTCCATCGAACCTTTGTAAAAGTGGCTAAGTCTTCAAACTTGCAGGGCTCAGACTTTCTCCCTTCTTCTTTCTTTGGGAAGCGATAAGGCCGAAGGCTCAAGACCCGATCTTTGCTAATTTCTCAAATAGGGTAAGTGTTGCAGAGGCAGAGGTTGAGTTCTTCTTCTTTCCAAAGAACAATGCAACAGTGAAGGCCCAACCCTTGAAGCCCAAAGATTTCTCTTCTCTCAGACTTCGAAGGCCAGGATTTCCTCTTTCACCTTTCCAAGCTTGATTGGTGGGAGACTGATCAGAGGAAGTCCGATATGTCAAGGCTCGACCCTTTTGCCTTCCAGGGGCACTTCTATTGTTCACAACATGATGAGACTTCTCAGCGACCCTCTTGATCACCATTAATGCTTCTTCAGAGCCTGATTTCTTGTAGAAGATGGATTTATCACCTCCCCTTGCTACTATAGCATCATTTGCATTAAATCTTTGTACCCAGGGCATGGACAGACACTCTTCTTCAACATCTTTCATGAGCGAAGCCATTTGGGTGCGCTCCAAGGACACAGAATGATGTTATTGTAGTATGGGCGATGTTGTTTCTTGTTGACTTCTCTTTCCACATCTATGACTGCTACATTGCAATTTGTAAAATCTATATATGCATGTAAAAGATGTATTTTTGTCGATTGGTTGGTCGCTGGGTCTTTATTCAAACTAGAATGCTTCATGCTTGATCTTGACCTCATGATATTTCCTAGAACTTCATGAATCTGATCAACTGTGTCCTCTTCTAGACCTCTGTTAGTGCCTGAATTGACTGACAGTTTTTGAGCAATTTTCATGCAGGCACCTTCCTTAAAAATGTTCTAAGTGTTGGGCCTCCTCAGCATTTTTCAGCTGCAGCATCTTATTTTCTTCGAGGAGGAAGTCATCATCATCATGTTTTCTTCGATGGTGGTCAGCATCATCATGTTTTCTGTCAACCGGTTTTTCATCAGGATCATCATGTTTCAATATCGGGTGATGTTTGGATATCATCCCGATCCTGCTGATGAGCTACAGTGTGCCTTAGTTTTCTTGCGGAGGGTGATTTTTCAAATATCCGGTGATCTTCCAGTTATCACCCTGCCCTTATATGATGATGATGTTACCCCGATCTTCCGAGGGGGTTATTTTCTGAGTTGTTCGACCCAACTTGTTTTTTCTTAAGGGTCATCATCATCATGATCATATTTCCAGTTATCGCCGTGTTGCTTGCGAGGGTCATCATATTTTCAGCCTGCATGATCTTTCGCGGGGTGATATTTTAACATCGGGTGATCTTTGTTAAGATCATCCTGATGATGTTGCTGTAAAGTTCTAAGTGTGACCCGATTTTTATCGTGGTCATCATATTTTGGACGTCAGGATGATCTTAGTCAATATCATCCTGATGTTGTTGTATCACTTCATGTTCGTTGTTTTATCATCCTGATGATGCTGACATCATTCTTATGTCAGGGTGATATCTATTTCTCTGCCTATCTGCATCATGATATTTCCGAAGGAGGGGGTGATATTTTCATATTTGAATATCACCCAGATGTATGTTTGTTCCAGCATCATGATGATGCTGATATCAAGGAGATATCCGCCTGTCGGCTTCATGCATTATTTAGTGGGGGGTGATCTTTTCAAATATCTGGCATATTCATCTATCACCCCGATCTTATGGTGGAGCTACAGTGCAGCATGATATTTGTGCATCAGGATGATATTTCCAAATATCCGGTTATCTTCTGAATATCATCCTGATGTCGATATGACGATGATGTCATCAGGATGTTCATCGGCCAGACTTTTGGTATCGGCTAAGCAGGAGGATCTTCCTCCGATGCATCAGGTTGTGCCGATGAAGGCGATTATCATGCAGGTTATATTGCGATATGATGCTGACGTCAGGGTGATATTTCAAGCGACAGGATATCATGCTGCTGAAGGATAATGATGATGAAGGTTTATACTAGTGTCGTCGGGAGCAAAAGCACCGACATCATATATGCTCGCGACCTAGTATATAAAGTGTTGAAAAGGTCGCCGCGGGGTGCATGTGGGATAATTTGACCCTGCATATTTTGAAATATCATGATGATGAATCTTGGCGGGAAATGGTTGCGATCGACTGTTTGACGTTTTCCCGAGGCCGCGGGTTGGTGTGCAATTAATGGCGAAGGTTGCAGAGGTGTGGACGGATCTGGTACCCGATTGAAGATGTACATCAACGGACAGTGGCGCAGGGCTCGAGGTTTCTTCCTGTCTCCTCCCCTACCTACTGCATTCATGTTTGGGCGCCAATCTGGTAATGCGTTGAGCGCCATTTTTCTAATACTGTGTATCAGGTGGGATTTTTGGTCAACCATGTAATTAATTGCTGTGGTACACTACCTGGCTGTTATAAGCAGGAAGTGTTACTCATTTTAGGTTGTTGAAAACTAGACATTTTGGCTCTGTAATAAGATACAACTGGTTTTGGTTGCTCTGTGCAGCAAAACTTGTGAGTTTATGTATCTCCTGTTGTACGATTTGGCATGAATCCACTGATTTCATGGTTAATCTTATATGAATAATGCTGTGTTTGCATGTGTTATGCTGATTCTGTCTCCAGTTTTGCATGTATCTTTCTTACTGCAATAGGGATGCCATAAGTATAGACAGCTTAACACTCTTTATTGGGAGATATCTGTAAGGCAGATATCATGTGTATCCCCCTGAAATCCAGTTTTAGCTATTCATGCTGATCATTCACAGGTGTATGTATACCGACTCCAAGCCCTAGATAGGCACCAATCTAGCTCTGTGTTGAGGTTATACACCAGGTCCAGGTTTGCATCCAAACATCATTTCAAATCACTTCATCCTTCCATCTGTTAGTTGTAGGATTAGGATTAGGAACCTCTGCATGCTCTCATACCTAACCAGACATATATGTCCAAGAACGTTGCCCACCTTGTGATCTATCATACAGATCTTGGTCCATACATGAGAGTATTCTGCCTGTTGTTGTCAAGTAAGATATTTCTATCTTTGAGCTAGTCAAGGTTACATCTTGAGTTATAGGGATCCCCCCCTTGGTGCGGCAGAACCAGAAGTGAAGGGGAGGCAGCTCACGCAACCTCCTGTATTTAGTTGGCTGAATCTGCCTGTGCATTAGAAGTGGCAAATCCTAATGCTGATTCAAAAGAAAAGTCAACAAAATGGCGACTCTGCTGGGGAGAAAATTGATGAAAAAGTGTTATATCTTGTGGCCCATCTGAGTCACCAACAAAATGATGCTCTGCTGGTGGAATGAACCTGGAAAAGTAGCTTTCAGCTATTGAAAATTTTGTCCTCTCTGGAGAGGTGGCGACTCTGCAAAAGATCTGAATGCACATGAAAGATGGATGTATGTGATGTGACAAAAATGTGTTGTTCATTTTTCTGCATCTGTATGAGAAAAGGTACCTTGTTCCTTCCCCTTTATATTTGCTGTTTTGCTGCATAAGTTAGATGCCAGGGGAAGCCTTAGGTCTTAAACAGACAAAGGATGTCTAAGAGTAAGATTTTTATGAATCCAAGTATGAATTATCCCATACTCAGTGGTGAAATGTCGAATAAAAGAATAGAAGAGATAAAAAATAGGTTGATATTCTTAGAGGCTGAGCAGGCCCAGTTAAAAAGCAGTAACCCTGTTGTGTCTGCCAGTCAGAAGGCTAAACCTCTTCTCAGCCCTTTTGATCCTTTGTATGACCAACTGGATTTGTCATGGGTGGATTATAAAGTAGAAACTATGCCTGCTAGGATATACTGTCAGATGCCTAGATTTAGTGGTCACAATGTATGTGATGGGAATGCACATATCCAAAATTTTCACAGTTTTATGGGAAAATATTCATTCAGAGATGAGGATATGTGGATGAGGTTTTTTGTTAGGTCCTTTGATGCAAAAGCAAAAGACTGGTATTTGAGCTTTCCAAAGAAATCCTTTGCCTGTTGGGATGAGCTTGCTGACTGTTTCAAGGAAGAATTTGCAAAAGAACCGGCTGATCTTGTTGCAGAATTGATGAGAATCAGAAAACAAGATGAAGAGCCATGTGTTGATTTCAGTCATAGGTTTGCAATAGCCCTTTCACAGATCCCAGAAGTCTTCAGACCTGATATTTCAGCCTGTGTTGGCATATTCTTTGAAGCTTTTGAGGAGGGCTTTAGTGCAATACTGAGGGATTTCAAGGTGACAAGTATGTAGATGGCATACAGGTTCATAGAAAAGATAGAAAAAATCAGAAATGTGTACCTGCTGAAACCCCTGTCCCCAGGCCTTGGTGTGAAAAATCGTTGTGAAGCTGCAAATGACCAAATAATTAAGGCATCATGTGAAGATGAAAAGATGAATATTGAAGGTGCTAGTGAAAGGACTAATGAGGATTCCCATTGCAATGATGAGGCATCTGACCATGAAAACAATAACGAGGTTGTGGACAGCAATGAACAACTTTTGGAATGGACCTGTGGAGATAATTGTGAGTATTGTACTCAAGACAGAGAAGATATAAGCAAACAGAGAAACAGTCCTATGTGTGACCCATTGACTTCTTTTCAAACACATGGGGATCGTGAAGAGCAGTCAGAGATTGAAACAAGTGCTGGTTCAGAGCATGATTGTTTTTCATTTGATGGCTGTTTTGCTTATGACACACAAGCTGATACTCATCCACAAAGGGAATCCATTGGTGATGAAGATGCATGTTCTGCTGCCCATGAACAAATGGCATACTATGATCAAGCTGATGTACCTGGATCACCCATCTTTGACACATATGGTGATGAGGATTTATTTGAGCATGGTGAGGATCTAGACATTGTTTTTGGTTTGGATTCTATTTCTCATCCTGATGAAAGAGGAAACAACATACATCAGGTAAGTGACTGTGAAAATGTGCCTGATTTGAAAGAGATGCCAGAGCCTGATCTTTTCCAGCCTGGTGCTGCTGATTGTTGTGTACATGATGTGCACAATTGTGATTTTGAAAGCTTTTCTTTTGATGTGCCAGCATATAATACAATGAGCCCTGATCTTCCTAGTTGTGTGGTGGACTCTGAGTGTTTCCTATTTGCAGTCCAGCTAGGAGATCATGTTGCAATGCATGATGATGATACAGATGATAACCTGTGTTCTATACCATTTGAGTATGCATTGCCTGATACATTCTGCACCCACATGTCACATGATGTTGAAGGTTATCTGCACAGGGGTGATAATGACAAGCCAAATCAGAGGGTTGAATATGCAGATGACAAGATTTGTTTGTGGGTGGATCTCTGTAGTATCTCCAAGCTTGACCCAGTGCATGCAGATGAAAACAAGATATTTGACAAAGGGAGATACATGTTTTTTCTTTTCTTGGTGGCCTTAGGCCGTCAAGTGTGTTTGGTGATGTAGGTCGGTGCAGTATTTGACTCTGTGCCCAATGGATAAGGGACTGATCTGCATCCCAGAGATCTGGGGTTCTCGCTGCAGTCTTGCACCTGCACGTCCCCAGACAGAGCCAGTGTTAGTGCCTGAATTGACTAACAGTTTTTGAGCAATTTTCATGCAGGCACCTTCCTTAAAAATGTTCTAAGTGTTGGGCCTCCTCAGCATTTTTTAGCTGCAGCATCTTATGTTCTTCGAGGAGGAAGTCATCATCATCATGTTTTCTTCGATGGTGGTCAGCATCATCATGTTTTCTGTCAACCGGTTTTTCATCAGGATCATCATGTTTCAATATCGGGTGATGTTTGGATATCATCCCGATCCTGCTGATGAGCTACAGTGTGCCTTAATTTTCTTGCGGAGGGTGATTTTTCAAATATCCGGTGATCTTCCAGTTATCACCCTGCCCTTATATGATGATGATGTTACCCCGATCTTCCGAGGGGGTTATTTTCTGAGTTGTTCGACCCGACTTGTTTTTTCTTAAGGGTCGTCATCATCATGATCATATTTCCAGTTATCGCCGTGTTGCTTGCGAGGGTCATCATATTTTCAGCCTGCATGATCTTTCGCGGGGTGATATTTTAACATCGGGTGATCTTTGTTAAGATCATCCTGATGATGTTGTTGTAAAGTTCTAAGTGTGACCCAATTTTTATCGTGGTCATCATATTTTGGATGTCAGGATGATCTTAGTCAATATCATCCTGATGTTGTTGTATCACTTCATGTTCGTTGTTTTATCATCCTGATGATGTTGACATCATTCTTATGTCAGGGTGATATCTATTTCTCTGCCTATCTGCATCATGATATTTCCGAAGGAGGGGGTGATATTTTCATATTTGAATATCACCCAGATGTATGTTTGTTCCAGCATCATGATGATGCTGATATCAAGGAGATATCCGCCTGTCGGCTTCGTGCATTATCTAGTGGGGGTGATCTTTTCAAATATCTGGCATATTCATCTATCACCCCGATCTGATGGTGGAGCTACAGTGTAGCATGATATTTGTGCATCAGGATGATATTTCCAAATATCCAGTTATCTTCTGAATATCATCCTGATGTCGATATGACGATGATGTCATCAGGATGTTCATCGGCCAGACTTTTGGTATCAGCTAAGCAGGAGGATCTTCCTCCGATGCATCAGGTTGTGCCGATGAAAGCGATTATCATGCAGGTTATATTGCGATATGATGCTGACGTCAGGGTGATATTTCAAGCGACAGGATATCATGCTGCTGAAGGATAATGATGATGAAGGTTTATACTAGTGTCGTCGGGAGCAAAAGCACCGACATCATATATGCTCGCGACCTAGTATATAAAGTGTTGAAAAGGTCGCCGCGGGGTGCATGTGGGATAATTCTGCCCTGCATATTTTGAAATATCATGACGATGAATCTTGGCGGGAAATGGTTGCGATCGACTGTTTGACGTTTTCCCGAGGCCGCGGGTTGGTGCGCCATTAATGGCGAAGGTTGCAGAGGTGTGGACGGATCTGGTACCCGATTGAAGATGTACATCAACGGACAGTGGCGCAGGGCTCGAGGTTTCTTCCTGTCTCCTCCCCTACCTACTACATTCATGTTTGGGCGCCAATCTGGTAATGCGTTGAGCGCCATTTTTCTGATACTGTGTATCTGGCAGGATTTTTGGTCAACCATGTAATTAATTGCTGTGGTACACTACCTGGCTGTTATAAGCAGGAAGTGTTACTCATTTTAGGTTGTTGAAAACTGGACATTTTGGCTCTATAATAAGATACAACTGGTTTTGGTTGCTCTGTGCAGCAAAACTTGTGAGTTTATGTATCTCCTATTGTACGATTTGGCATGAATCCACTGATTTCATGGTTAATCTTATATGAATAATGCTGTGTTTGCATGTGTTATGCTGATTCTGTCTCTAGTTTTGCATGTATCTTTCTTACTGCAATAGGGATGCCATAAGTATAGACAGCTTAACACTCTTTATTGGGAGATATCTGTAAGGCAGATATCATGTGTATCCCCCTGAAATCCAGTTTTAGCTATTCATGCTGATCATTCACAGGTGTATGTCTACCAACTCCAAGCCCTGGATAGGCACCAATCTAGCTCTGTGTTGAGGTTATACACCAGGTCCAGGTTTGCATCCAAACATCATTTCAAATCACTTCATCCTTCCATCTGTTAGTTGTAGGATTAGGATTAGGAACCTCTGCATGCTCTCATACCTAACCAGACATATATGTCCAAGAACGTTGCCCACCTTGTGATCTATCATACAGATCTTGGTCCATACATGAGAGTATTCTGCCTGTTGTTGTCAAGTAAGATCTTTCTATCTTTGAGCTAGTCAAGGTTACATCTTGAGTTATAGGGATCCCCCCCTTGGTGCGGCAGAACCAGAAGTGAAGGGGAGGCAGCTCACGCAACCTCCTGTATTTAGTTGGTTGAATCTGCCTGTGCATTAGAAGTGGCAAATCCTAATGCTGATTCAAAAGAAAAGTCAACAACCTCTTTGTCTTCATTTTAGTTCAACTATGAGGGGAAAGCTAACATTTTGTGTCTCCTTGATCTGTATTTATCTTTTCTATCTTTGTAATGGCTATTTAGCCTCTATGATTAATATAAGCAACTGATTCTGCCTCTCTCATTTCTCTTTCATTGTGTTTGTTTGAATGCTTTTCACTTATCTTGTGGATAAAATAGTCCCTTTATAGGTTCTAGTAATCTATTTTGGCCTCTGATAGAGAATAGATGAGTCTGTGTTACTCTATTCAGCCTGTTGGTACCTAAATATGTATATGCAGGCCCCTTCCCAGAAATCCAAAAAATTCTAACACTTTCGGTCTTTGTAGTTGTAAAAAATACAAAAATTAGTTAAGGTGCAGATGTCTTTGTATATACAAGGGCGCAGATACATTCATTGGATGTGCAAGGAAAAACATACATGGGGCCTTGTATGTTCAGTAACATACAAAGAAGAAGATATACATTTGGTAGGGCCCACTATTGCACGCATCTCACGTTTGTATATGGCGTTTGGGTGCATTCCTAGAATATTCCGTCGTAGATTCTACAGTTGTATCAAAGGGTTTATACATTGTGTTGTATGTTTAATATGCAATGAGTAACAAACAACGTGGATTCCAAAGGGATTTAAATCAGGCTATGAGCAGTAGTGGTGTCTGTGGCTTGTACATTGCATTTGTATATGCGATGTGCAACGAAATGTGCAAAGGAGAGAGAAAATGGGTCGAGCCCACCAGTTGTATACAATGGCAGTTGTATGTACGCCGACATACATTCAAAACATACAATGAAAGTGCATTCCAAAGATACAAAGCAAACCTGAAGTTGTTTTCAATCTGGTCTATAGCAGTATGGGGTCCGTTGTATGTATATCACATTTGTATGATAAGATATGCAGGGAAATGTACATGCGCATATATACAAGGCCTGGACATGAAGGGAGAATGCAATGTAGCTCATGAGGTATGGAAATCCACAGTTTGCATGTATGTTGGGTTTGTATATGCAACATACAACCTGATATACAAAGAAAACATATGCATTTCAAACCCGATGGGGAAATCAAATGTGACAGGTAAGTGTTTGAGGTCTGGCTTGTATATCAGACGATTGTATATGCATTTGAACATGCATATACAAGGGCAAAATGGCAAAATGGAGAAAGTAAAAAGTCAGTGATCAGACCATGGAGTGCCTATGTGGCACGTAATCATTGGTTGGCAACTTTTCAACATTTTTTGGGAGTTGTTGATCCTAGTGATGGGAGTTGATCGACGCCCATGTTTTGAACCCGCAGCGAAGGTTTTTTCCTGTGTATTTGCAATCCTTTTTGAGCAAGAAAATAGTAGATGCATCAGCTGCCACATTTCAAAGGGGCCTATGGGTAGGTGAGGCAATAATGGTGGACTTACAGAGGATGATCGATGGAGTTGACAGGTCAACCACCTGATTGATGAAGAAAATCCCTGGGCGGCAGTGCAAATCCTGAGTTCACCTGCTCATTCCTCTTTGTCTCTCTGCTGCATTTACTATTTTTGACCACCATTTCTCATACATTGTATCTGGCAGCTTTTTGTTCTACCTTGTAATTAATTCGCTGAGTACACGGTTTTGCTATAAAATGCAAACTGTGTTACTCATTTGACGTTGTTGAAGACTTGGGCAATTTTGGGGGAAAAATAATGAAAGACAGAGCATTTTCTTGGTTGTTTTATCTCTGTTGGAGTTTATGAGTTGCATTTGAGTGCATCTTGTACATATGTTTAGTTTCTTGTCATTTTATATGAAAAATGCTCTTATGCATGTGTTTAGTTACTTGTCTCCATGTGTTGTATGCATTCTCTTCTTTTGAATCTGGTTGCTAAGGGCTTCTCAGATTCTAGGATATAGATTTCTGTATCACATGCTTCATCTCTAACTGCCATTCAAGGAGTGGATTAAATTGTTTTAGGTGAAGTATGGAGAAGGTTGTATGTCAGCTAGGATATATGTAAGTAGAGGCAACTAAATACCTATTCTTGGGTGGTGTTTGTAAGGCAAATACCAGTCCTAACCCCTTGAAACTGGAATGACAGTTGCAAGCCATTCTCATGTATACGTCTAGTTGACTCCTTGCCCTGAGATAGGCACCGGTATGCTTCTTGTGTAGTAGTTACAATCCAAAACCCCTGTCTTACATCCAAACCATCAAATTCAAACCAATCATTCCATTATTCCAACCTGTTAGTTGTAGGAGTAGGATTAGGAACCCCTGCATACTCTCATCCATAACCAGACAAATATGTCCAAGAATGTTGCCAACCTTGTGATTTGTCACGCAAATCTTGGTCCACACATGAGAGTATTCTGCCTATTGTTGTAAAGCTATATCTTTGTGTCATTGGGTGAGTCAAGTGTTACATCTTTAGCTATAGGGATACCCCCCTTGTTGTGGTAGAACCAGAAGTGAAGGAGAGGTAGCTCACGAAACCTCCCGTATCTGTTGGCCGAATTTGCCTGTGCATTGGAACTGGCAAGCCCATTGCCGATTCGGAATAAAACACCAACAGATTTGGCGACTCTACTGGGGAGACAATGTCATATCCATGAAAGTTTGACTCTAAAAGATTGAAAAATCAGACTTGAAAAGTGTTTGTTGCAGCAAATTTGAAACAGTTTTATGTGTGACTCTACTGTGGGAGAACCCAGAAAGAGAGAAATCAATTTTCTGCTTTAGCCTGTTTGAAGCTCATTCCTCTACCAAGGAGGTGGCGACTCTGCATATAAAGAACCTAATAAGAGGACACTAGAGGTGTTGAATTTGTAGTTGCTACAACATATCTAGGTATTTGTATAAATTGTAAAAAGATTCCCTATTTGGTGAAATAGCACTGGTTAAAAGGGAAATATTGGAGACTAGATTGCATACTTTTGTGAGGACCTAGTTTGCATTTCAAAGGGGGTATGCAATATTATTGAAAAGACTCATATAGAGGACTTTAGGAAAGCTGAAATAGCAGTCTGAATTTTAAAGGCCTAAGGTCATTATTATAGTTGAAAATCTGAGTTGAAAAGAAGGTTGCAGAAATGCACAAAGATGTATTATCGGCCCATGCACCCTTATGAGGTGTCAAATGTAATGGTGCATAATAATCAGTCCCAACCATGTAATAAAAGAAGTTTCAGCATTGATAGATATAAACCCATAGACTTTGATGGTATTTGTGGCTACCCAAATGCTTTTCCATCTAAAACCAGAAAGTATTTGCCCAAATTCAATGGTGCAAAGGATGAATCATCTGAGAGACACTTGCAGCAGTTTATGAATGTTATAGATGACTTTGAGATTGACCATGAGATGTAGTTATGAGATTATTTGTTCAATCTCTAGATGAAGATGCAAGGGACTAGTTCTCCTACCTTCCAGCTTACTCTGTCAGCTCTTGGCAAGATTTTAAATCTGCGTTTCTAAAACAATATGGTGAAAGAATTTCTGATTATGCAGTCTGTTAGTGCCTGAATTGACTGGCAGTTTTTGAGCAATTTTCATGCAGGCACCTTCCTTAAAAATGTTCTAAGTGTTGGACCTCCTCAGCATTTTTCAGCTGCAGCATCATATTTTCCTGAGGAGGAAGTCATCATCATCATATTTTCTTCGATGGTGGTCAGCATCATCATGTTCTCTGTCGACCGGTTTCTCATCAGGATCATCATATTTCAATATCGGGTGATGTTTGTTTTATCATCCTGATCCTGCTGATGAGCTACAGTGTGCCCTGATTTGCTTGCGGGGGTGATTTTTCAAGTATCCGGTGATCTTCCAATTATCACCTTGCCCTTTTATGATGATGATGTCACCCCGATCTTCTGAGGGGGTTATTCTCTGAGTTGTTCGACCCGACTTGTTTTTTCTTAAGGGTCGTCATCATCATCATCATATTTTCAGTTATCGCCGTGTTGCTTGCGAGGGTCATCATATTTTCTGCCTGCATGATTTTTCGCCGGGGTGATATTTTTATCATCGGGTGATCTTGGTTATGATCATCCTGATGATGCTGTTGAAGAGTTCTAAGTATGACCCGATATTCACTGGGGTCATCATATTTTGGACGTCAGGATGATCTTAGTCAATATCATCCTGATGTTGTTGTATCACTTCATGTTCGTTGTTTTATCATCCTGATGATGCTGACGTCATTCTTATGTCAGGGTGATATCTATTTCTCTGCCTATCTGCATCATGATATTTCCGAAGGAGGGGGTGATATTTTCATTCTGAATATCACCCGGATGTATGTTTGTTCCAGCGTCATGATGATGCTGATATCAGGGAGATATCTGCCTGTCGGTTTCGTGCATTATCTAGTGGGGGCGATCTTTTCAAATATCTGGCGTATTCATCTATCACCCCGATCTTATAGTGGAGCTACAGTGCAGCATGATATTTGTGCATCAGGATGATATTTCCAAATATCCGGTTATCTTCCGAATATCATCCTGATGTCGATATGATGATGATGTCATCAAGGTCTGGGGGGTCATATTTCTAACACAGATCATCTTGTGGAGATCTCCCGATATTTGCAAACATGATGATGACGTCATCCGGATATGAGGAGGTGCGCAATAGGCAGATATGCAGATGACGTCAGCAGGATATGATGATGACATCATCAGGATGTTCATCGGCCAGACTTTTGGTATAGGCTCAGCAGGAGGATGTTCCTCCAATGGATCAGGTTGTGCCGATGAAGGCGATTATCATGTAGGTTATATTGCGATATGATGCTGACGTCAGGGTGATATTTCAAGCGACAGGATATCATGCTGTTGGAGGATGATGATGAAGTCTTATACTAGTGTCGTCAGGAGCAAAAGCACCGACATTATATATGCTCGTCGCCTAGTATATAAAGTGTTGAAAAGGTCACCGCGGGGTGCATGTGGGATAATTGATATCCTGCATATTTGAAATATCATGACGATGAATCTTGGCGGGAAATGGTTGCGATCGACTGTTTGATGTTTTTCCCAAGGCCGCGGGTTGGTGCGCCATTAATGGCGAAGGTTGCAGAGGTATGGGCGGATCTGGTACCCGATTGAAGGTGTACATCAACGGACAGTGGCGCAGGGCTCGAGATTTCTTCCTGTCTCCTCCCCTACCTGCTGCATTCATGTTTGGGTGCCAATCTGGTAATGCGTTGAGCGCCATTTTTCTGAAACTGTATATCTGGCGGGATTTCTGGTCAACCATGTAATTAATTGCTGTGGTACACTACCTGGCTGTTATAAGCAGGAAGTGTTACTCATTTTTGGTTGTTGAAAGTTGAAGATTTTTGGCTCTGTAATTCAAAACAAGCTGATCTGGTTGCTCTGTAAAGCTTAACCTGTGAGTTTATGTATCTCTTGTTGTATGTTTTTGGCATGAACCCACTGATTTCATGATTAATCTTATATGAGAAATGCTATCTTAGCATGTGTTGTGTTAATTCTGTCTCCAGTATTGCATGTATTCTTTTTCTAAATCTGGATATTTGGGTAATGTTTAGATTCTAGAGCATAGAATTCCTATGTTGAATGTCTGATCTTTTAACTTCTGCTCAAGGGGTAGATTAAACTATTTTCAGGTTAAACATTGGGAAGGGTATACTGTAGTAGGGATGCCATAAGTAGAGATAACTTAACACTCTGTATTGGGAGATATCTGTAAGGCAGATATCACATATATCCCCCTGAAATCCAGTTTTAGCTGTTCATGTTGATCATTCACAGGTGTATGTCTACTGACTCCAGGCCCTGGATAGGCACCAATCATGCTTTGTTTTTGTGATACAACCATATCCAGCTTTGCATCCAAACTTAAACTCCAAATCAAAATCTAAAACAAACATTAGGACATTAGAATTAGTTTTAGGATCCTCAGTCCTCTGTCTACAACTGCAAATAGGCCCAAAGCTAGCCCCTTTGCTCTTATCTTTCAGTTTTGGTCTACTTACAGGAGGACTTATCTGCTTTCTGTCAGCATCCCAGCCTTTGTATGCATATCCTCATGGATGTTGAGTAGGGAATACCCCCCTAGGTTTTGCAGAGCCTGAAGAAGAAGAGGAGATAAAATATAGAGTCTATCTCCTACACTGTTGGCCCCTGGCCCAGAGATCCTGTTGATCACTGATGGCTACCTTGTAGGGAAATCTGGGAATAAGCATCCAGTCTGGGAAAAAACCAACAGAAATTGGCGACTCTACTGGGGAGAAAATTGATGAAAAAGTGTTATATCTTGTGGCCCATCTAAGTCACCAACAAAATGATGCTCTGCTGGTGGAATGAACCTGGAAAAGTAGCTTTCAGCTATTGAAAATTTTGTCCTCTCTGGAGAGGTGGCGACTCTGCAAAAGATTTAAATGCACATGAAAGATAGATGTATGTTATTTGATGAAAGATGTTCAGATTTCTGCATCTGGATGAGAAAAGGTACCCTGTTCCTTCCCCTTTATGTTTGTTGTTTGCTGCATAAGTTAGATGCCAGGGGAAGCCTTAGGTCTTAGACAGACAAAGGATGTCTAAGAGTAGGATTTTTATCAATCCAAGTATGAATTATCCCATACTCAGTGGTGAAATGTTGAATAAAAGAATAGAAGAGATAAGAAATAGGTTCATATTCTTAGAGGCTGAGCAGGCCCAGTTAAAAAGCAGTAACCCTGTTGTGTCTGCCAGTCAGAAAGCTAAACCTCCTGTCAGCCCTTTTGATCCTTTGTATGACCAACTGGATTTGTCATGGGTGGATTATAAAGTAGAAACTATGCCTGCTAGGATATACTGTCAGATGCCTAGATTTAATGGTCACAATGTATGTGATGGGAATGCACATATCCGAAATTTTCACAGTTTTATGGGAAAATATTCATTCAGAGATGAGGATATGTGGATGAGGTTTTTTGTTAGGTCCTTTGATGCAAAAGTAAAAGACTGGTATTTGAGCTTTCCAAAGAAATCCTTTGCCTGTTGGGATGAGCTTGCTGACTGTTACAAGGAAGAATTTGCAAAAGAACCAGATGACCTTGTTGCAGAATTGATGAGAATCAGAAAACAAGATGAAGAGCCATGTGTTGATTTCAGTCATAGGTTTGCAATAGCCCTTTCACAGATCCCAGAAGTCTTCAGACCTGATATTTCAGCCTGTGTTGGCATATTCTTTGAAGCTTTTGAGGAGGGCTTTAGTGCAATACTGAGGGATTTCAAGGTGACAAGTATGCAGATGGCATACAAGTTCATAGAAAAGATAGAAAAAATCAGAAATGTGTACCTGCTGAAACCCCTGTCCCCAGGCCTTGGTGTGAGAAATGGTTATGAAGCTGCAAATGACCAAATGATTATGGCATCATGTGCAGATAAAAATGAAAATAAAAGCATAGAGGTTGAGACTGCTGTGTTTGAACATAATGCTAACAATACTGCTCAACTGGATTGTTCACCAGTTGAGGATGCCAGTGAAAGGACTAATGAGGATTCCCATTGCAATGATGAGGCAGCTGACCATGAAAACAATAATGAGGTTGTGGACAGCAATGAGCAATTTTTGGAATGGACCTGCGGAGACAATTGTGAGTATTGTACTCAAGACAGAGAAGATATAAGCAAACAGAGAAGCAGTCCTATGTGTGACCCATTGCCTACCTTTCAAACACATGGAGATCATGAAGAGCAGTCAGAAATTGAAATAAGTGCTAGTTCAGAGCATGATTGTTTTTCATTTGATGGCTGTTTTGCTTATGACACACAGGCTGATACTCCTCCACAGAGTGAATCCATTGGTGATGAAGATGTGTGCTCTGCTGCCCATGAACAAATGGCATATTATGATGAAACTGATGCACCTGGGTCACCCATTTATGACACATATGGTGATGAGGATCTGTCTGAGTATGGTGGGGATCTAGACATTATTTTTGGCTTGGATTCTGTTTCTCATCCTGATGAAAGAGGAAACAACATACATCAGGTAAGTGACTGTGAAAATGTGCCTGATTTGAAAGAGATGCCAGAGCTTGATCTTTTCCAGCCTGGTGCTACTGATTGTTGTGTACATGATGTGCACAATTGTGATTTTGAAAGCTTTTCTTTTGATGTGCCAGCATACAATACAATGAGCCCTGATCTTCCTAACTGTGTGGTGGACTTTGAGTGCTTCTTATTTTCAGTCCAGCTAGGAGATCATGTTGCAATGCATGATGATGATATAGATGATAAGTGCTATATGCCATATGAGTATGCATTTCTTGATACATTCTACACCCACATGTCACATGATGCTGAAGGTTATCTGCACAGGTTTGACAATGACAAGCTAAATCAGAGGGTTGAGTGTGCAGATGACAAGGTTTATTTGTGGGTGGATCCTGACAGTATCTCCAGGTTTGACCCAGTGCATGCAGATGAAAACAAGATATTTGACAAAGGGAGATACATGTTTTTCTTTTCTTGGTGGCCTTAGGCCATCAAGTGTGTTTGGTGATGTAGGTCGGAGCAGTATTTGACTCTGTGCCCAATGGATAAGCGGCTGGTCTGCATCCCAAAGATCTGGGGTTCTCGCTGCAGTCTTGCACCTGCACGTCCCCAGACAGAGCCAGTGTTAGTGCCTGAATTGACTGGCAGTTTTTGAGCAATTTTCATGTAGGCACCTTCCTTAAAAATGTTCTAAGTGTTGGACCTCCTCAGCATTTTTCAGCTGCAGCATCATATTTTCCTGAGGAGGAAGTCATCATCATCATATTTTCTTCGATGGTGGTCAGCATCATCATGTTCTCTGTCGACCGGTTTCTCATTAGGATCATCATATTTCAATATCGGGTGATGTTTGTTTTATCATCCTGATCCTGCTGATGAGCTACAGTGTGCCCTGATTTGCTTGCGGGGGTGATTTTCAAGTATCCGGTGATCTTCCAATTATCACCTTGCCCTTTTATGATGATGATGTCACCCCGATCTTCTGAGGGGGTTATTCTCTGAGTTGTTCGACCCAACTTGTTTTTTCTTAAGGGTCGTCATCATCATCATCATATTTTCAGTTATCGCCGTGTTGCTTGCGAGGGTCATCATATTTTCTGCCTGCATGATTTTTCGCCGGGGTGATATTTTTATCATCGGGTGATCTTGGTTATGATCATCCTGATGATGCTGTTGAAGAGTTCTAAGTATGACCCGATATTCACTGGGGTCATCATATTTTGGACGTCAGGATGATCTTAGTCAATATCATCCTGATGTTGTTGTATCACTTCATGTTCGTTGTTTTATCATCCTGATGATGCTGACGTCATTCTTATGTCAGGGTGATATCTATTTCTCTGCCTATCTGCATCATGATATTTCTGAAGGAGGGGGTGATATTTTCATTCTGAATATCACCCGGATGTATGTTTGTTCCAGCGTCATGATGATGCTGATATCAGGGAGATATCTGCCTGTCGGTTTCGTGCATTATCTAGTGGGGGCGATCTTTTCAAATATCTGGCGTATTCATCTATCACCCCGATCTTATAGTGGAGCTACAGTGCAGCATGATATTTGTGCATCAGGATGATATTTCCAAATATCCGGTTATCTTCCGAATATCATCCTGATGTCGATATGATGATGACGTCATCAAGGTCCGGGGGGCTCATATTTCTAACACAGATCATCTTGTGGAGATCTCTCGATATTTGCAAACATGATGATGATGTCATCCGGATATGAGGAGGTGCGCAGTAGGCAGATATGCAGATGACGTCAGCAGGATATGATGATGACGTCATCAGGATGTTCATCGGCCAGACTTTTGGTATAGGCTCAGCAGGAGGATGTTCCTCCGATGGATCAGGTTGTGCCGATGAAGGCGATTATCATGCAGGTTATATTGCGATATGATGCTGACGTCAGGGTGATATTTCAAGCGACAGGATATCATGCTGTTGGAGGATGATGATGAAGTCTTATACTAGTGTCGTCAGGAGCAAAAGCACCGACATTATATATGCTCGTCGCCTAGTATATAAAGTGTTGAAAAGGTCGCCGCGGGGTGCATGTGGGATAATTGATATCCTGCATATTTGAAATATCATGATGATGAATCTTGGCGGGAAATGGTTGCGATCGACTGTTTGATGTTTTTCCCAAGGCCGCGGGTTGGTGCGCCATTAATGGCGAAGGTTGCAGAGGTATGGGCGGATCTGGTACCCGATTAAAGGTGTACATCAACGGACAGTGGCGCAGGGCTCGAGATTTCTTCCTGTCTCCTCCCCTACCTGCTGCATTCATGTTTGGGCGCTAATCTGGTAATGCGTTGAGCACCATTTTTCTGAAACTGTATATCTGGCGGGATTTCTGGTCAACCATGTAATTAATTGCTGTGGTACACTACCTGGCTGTTATAAGCAGGAAGTGTTACTCATTTTTGGTTGTTGAAAGTTGAAGATTTTTGGCTCTGTAATTCAAAACAAGCTGATCTGGTTGCTCTGTAAAGCTTAACCTGTGAGTTTATGTATCTCTTGTTGTATGTTTTTGGCATGAACCCACTGATTTCATGATTAATCTTATATGAGAAATGCTATCTTAGCATGTGTTGTGTTAATTCTGTCTCCAGTATTGCATGTATTCTTCTTCTGAATCTGGATATTTGGGTAATGTTTAGATTCTAGAGCATAGAATTCCTATGTTGAATGTCTGATCTTTTAACTTCTGCTCAAGGGGTAGATTAAACTATTTTCAGGTTGAACATTGGGAAGTGTATACTGCAGTAGGGATGCCATAAGTAGAGATAACTTAACACTCTGTATTGGGAGATATCTGTAAGGCAGATATCACATATATCCCCCTGAAATCCAGTTTTAGCTGTTCATGTTGATCATTCACAGGTGTATGTCTACTGACTCCAGGCCCTGGATAGGCACCAATCATGCTTTGTTTTTGTGATACAACCATATCCAGCTTTGCATCCAAACTTAAACTCCAAATCAAAATCTAAAACAAACATTAGGACATTAGAATTAGTTTTAGGATCCTCGGTCCTCTGTCTACAACTGCAAATAGGCCCAAAGCTAGCCCCTTTGCTCTTATCTTTCAGTTTTGGTCTACTTACAGGAGGACTTATCTGCTTTCTGTCAGCATCCCAGCATTTGTATGCATATCCTCATGGATGTTGAGTAGGGAATACCCCCCTAGGTTTTGCAGAGCCTGAAGAAGAAGAGGAGATAAAATATAGAGTCTATCTCCTACACTGTTGGCCCCTGGCCCAGAGATCCTGTTGATCACTGATGGCTACCTTGTAGGAAATCTGGGAATAAGCATCCAGTCTGGGAAAAAACCAACACAGTCATTAGTGATTTTATGTATATCCATATAGAAGAATATGAGTTGATTCTGGCTTTTAACCTCAAATTTATGAGGGCATTAAAGAGAATCCCAGAATGCATGAGACCTAATGATGCATTGTGCCTAGTTGCCTATTTGGGAGCATTTGATAAGAAAATGGGATATAGATTAAGAGATAAGGAGCCCACCACATTGCATTAGGCACATCAGTTTGCAATGGACATTGAAAACAATTGGAGATATGGAATTCAAAAGGGTTATTTCTCTAAAAAATTTTGCTGGCCTGTAGTCCCAAATGTCAATGAGGGATATAATTTAAATGTTGAAGATGAATGTCAAAGTACTAACACCCCTGTTGTCCCAGTTTTTGCATCATTCCAAATTGATGATGTTAGAGGAGGATGTCTTGATTTGCCCAGCAAATGAAGTTGACAACAATAATTTCCCAAGTAATATTTGCATGCTAGTCCTTAACAAAGAGCATTCATGTTTAAATGACCCAGTTGTGCAAAGTTGTGATCATATGGATCAAGAGTCAATATTAGTTTCATCAGGAAGCATTAGAGGGCTGGAAAATGATGTAGATAGTTCAACTTCAGAGTGCATTGAAGTAGCGGAAATCTTGTATGTGGGGCAATCAGATGTTAAAGATGATAAAGATGATATCCATGATGAATTCATGGATCAGGTTTGTTCTTCTTATGACATTAGATTTGATAGTGAAAAAGAAATGGATTGTCATGAAGAAGAAATAGAGACCTTTGCAATGAGTATGAATCCCCTTTATGATGAGCCTGTGGATGCATTAGACATTGTGAGTCATGACTTTCAGTGGTGCAGAGTTAACCCCCTATTTGAAAATGATGATATTGATGTGCAAACTATGGATAGCGAATGTTCAGCATCAGTTGTCCCAGACATGTGCAGCAATGTTGGCTATGTGGATCAGGTTTTATCTTCAATGTCATTGAATGAAATAAATGGCATTGAGGGTCTCATATTTTATGAGTGTTTTCAATTTTTAGATCACCTGGATGAGTGCCTAGTTATGTGTAACAGCCAGGTAAATGATGAGGAATGCCAAGAGCATTATGATATACTATTTATGGAATATAACATACATATGTTACCAAATGCTGAAGAATATTATAATGTTTATGGTTATATGTCTAGTTGTAAGGTGCAGAGTGACAGAGGCAGTACTGACAGTGGCAAGTTTTCAGAAATGGTGAAGCATGTAATTGATCAGATCAGCTTATGGGCAGATTGTTTAATATTTTCAGCTATGGTTGGGATTATTCAGTTTGGAATCAGGCATTTGATAGGATAAAGTTGTGGTTCTTCCTTTTTGGCTACCCGGGGCCGCCAAGATAATGTCTGAAAATATAATTTGTGGTGCAAGTTTGTGTAATGTTTGATTCTATTGCCCAATGGATAAGGCCCAATCTGCAAAACTAGGGATTCTAAGGTTCTCACCATGCCTGCAAGAGGCATACGTCCGCATACAGAGCCTGTTGGTACCTGAATATGTATATGCAGGCCCCTTCCCAAAAATCCAAAAAATTCTAACACTTTAGGTCTCTGCAGTTGTAAAAAATGCAAAAATTAGTTAAGGTGCAGATGTCTTTGTATATACAAGGGCGCAGATGCATTTGCTACAGTGGCAAGGGTGTAGATACATTCACTGGATGTGCAAGGAAAAACATACATGGGGCCTTATATGTTCGGTAACATACAAAGAAGAAGATATACATTTGGTAGGGTCCACTATTGCATGCATCTCGGGTTTGTATATGGCACTTGGGTGCATTCATGGAATATTCTGTCACAGATTCTACAATTGTATCAAAGGGTTTATACATTGTGTTGTATGTTTAATATGCAATGAGTAACATACAACGCGGATTCCAAAGGGATTCAAATCAGGCTATAAGCAGTAGTGGCATCTGCGGCTTGTACATTGCATTTGTATATGTGATGTGCAATGAAATGTGGGAAGGAGAGAGAAAATGGGTCGGGTCCACCAGTTGTATACAATGGCAGTTGTATGTATGCTGACATACATTCAAAACATACAATCAAAGTGCATTCCAAAGATGCAAAGCGGACCTGAAGTTGTTTTCAATCTGTTCTATAGCAGTGTGGGGTCTATTGTATGTATATCACATTTGTATGATGCGATATGCAGGGAAATGTACAAGCGCATATATACAAGGCTTGGATGTGAAGGGAGAATGCAATGTAGCTCATGAGGTATGGAAATCCACAGTTTGCATGTATGTTGGGTTTGTATATGCAACATACAACCTGATATACAAAGAAAACATATGCATTTCAGACCTGATGGGGAAATCAAATGCGACAGGTAAGTGTTTGAGGTCTGGCTTGTATATCAGACGATTGTATATGCATTTGAACATGCATATACAAGGGCGAAATGGCAAAATGGAGAAAGTGAAAAGTTAGCGATAGGAACATGGAGTGCCTATGTGGCACGTAATCGTTGGTTGGCAACTTTTCAACGTTTTTTGGGAGCCGTTGATCCTGGTGATGGGAGTTGATCATTTCAAAGGGGCCTGTGGGTAGGTGAGGCAATAATGGCGGACTTGCAGAGGATGATCGATGGAGTTGACAGGTCAACCACCCGATTGATGAAGAAAATCCCTGGGCAGCGGTGCAAATCCTGAGTTCACCTGCTCATTCCTCTTTGTCTCTCTGCTGCATTTACTATTTTTGAGCACCATTTCTCATGCATTGTATCTGGTGGATTTTTGATCTGCCTTGTAATTAATTCACTGAGTACATGGTTTTGCTATAAAATGCAAACTGTGTTACTCATTTGAGGTTGTTGAAGACTTGGGCAATTTTGGGGGAAAAATAATGAAAGACAGAGCATTTTCTTGGTTGTTTTATCTCTGTTGGAGTTTATGAGTTGCATTTGAGTGCATCTTGTACATATGTTTAGTTTCATGTCATTTTATATGAAAAATGCTCTTATGCATGTGTTTAGTTGCTTGTCTCCATGTGTTGTATGCATTCTCTTCTTTTGAATCTGGTTGCTAAGGGCTTCTCAGATTCTAGGATATAGATTTTTGTATCACATGCTTCATCTCTAACGGCCATTCAAGGAGTGGATTAAATTGTTTTAGGTGAAGTATGGAGAAGGTTGTATGTCAGCTGGGATATATGTAAGTAGAGGCAGCTAAATACCTATTCTTGGGTGGTGTTTGTAAGGCAAATACCAGTCCTAACCCCTTGAAACTTGAATGACAGTTGCAAGCCATTCTCATGTATACGTCTAGTTGACTCCTTGCCCTGAGATAGTCATTGGTATGCTTCTTGTGTAGTAGTTATGATCCAAAACCCTTGTCTTGCATCCAAACCATCAAATTCAAACCAATCATTCCATTATTCCAACATGTTAGTTGTAGGAGTAGGATTAGGAACCCCTGCATACTCTCATCCATAACCAGACAAATATGTCCAAGAATGTTGCCAACCTTGTGATTTGTCACACAAATCTTGGTCCACACATGAGAGTATTCTGCCTGTTGTTGTAAAGCTATATCTTTGTGTCATTGGGTGAGTCAAGTGTTACATCTTTAGCTATAGGGATACCCCCCTTGGTGCAGCAGAACTAGAAGTGAAGGGGAGGCAGCTCACGGAACCTCCCGTATCTGTTGGCCGAATCTGCCTGTGTATTGAAACTGACAAGCCCACTGCCGATTCAGAATAAAACACCAACACAACCTTTTAAATCATTATTGTGCTATGTCATCTCCAGCTGAACACCCTAAATCTTGGTGTACCCCTTTTTAATTTTAGTTCCCCTCTCTCACTTTACCTTAGTGATCATTAGCATTAGATTTAGTTCAATTCTCTGAGTCTTAATCTTAGAAAGAGGAACCAACCTTTGCTAAAGGTCTGATCTCATCTGCAAGGTCCCACACCATGAGATTAGTCACATTGTGTCATTAGAATGCTTGAATAGGCTTCAAGCAGGGTGCAATTTCATGTGACAATAGTCACTATTACAAACACCTAGAAGGAATCTTTGTTGATTAAGCTATAGTGTTAAGAAGTTCCTATATGGTGTCCACTCAAGAAAATAAGTTTGCATTCACCAGTCAAGTTTGGTATTTTGATGATTAAGTCCATACGAAGATTCCCTATTGCTTTCTGATTACCAAGATTCGTGAAGGTGAGGTGAGAGCATATGACATGTTGGGACCCAAAATGATGGCAACACAAAACTCTAAAATATTACTAAATCACCTAGGCCATGGACTATTTTCAAGGTGATAGGAAGAGGTTTATTGACAAGTTTTGGGTGATATTGGCGAACTGACAGGAGTTGGTAAACTCCTTTGCTCTTCGATCTCAGCTTAAACTCTAGAGGGATATTCCAAGGGGTATTATACCTGAGTAAGTATTAAAATTGGACCAAATGAATAACTAAAAATATTAACAACCAAACCCAAATTACTTTCTTAGCCCCAAATCTGTCACTAGACTGAGAAAAGCTAGTTATGTAAGACCCCTATATAGTTAATAATGACACTCCTACATAATGAGGATGCATTAAAATAATTTCTACTTCTAAAGATAGGATGTATTGTTTTAGATTTGAAGATGGGTGAACTAAGGCTACTTAGGCTAGTGTCTGTCCATTAGGCTGCAAAGTCTAATATTAAACAGAGGAAAACAACCACATAGAAATGTATAACTGCCTATTTGACAAATCAAATGCAAGGAAATCAATACTGAATCATTGAGAATACTTAAGAATCCAACACCATACCATGCTCTTTCTCATGTAATATTGAAAAGATCATTTATAAAGCCTTGGAAATGAATTAAGAGCTATCACATTCATTCAAATCAATGCTTACATTCATACCACAAAATGTGGCAAGAGAAGACCCCGACTGCGATCAAAGTTCACTAGAAAGAACACCCACAGTGGTGGACAAAAACATAGATTCAATACAAAGATTTTCAAAGTATATTACATACATTTCATAGTTACTTCATCTTAAATAAAGACTACAAAAATAACCTTAGTATTCTACCTTTTGGATGTCATAATCCTGTTGAGAAATTGCACAACTAACTAACCCTATTACAATTCAAACACCTACATATATAGCATTTTCAAATTGTTCCATTCTCTCAAGCGCCACACCCTATCAAAGACCACACCCACACTACCACTAATTTCAATCCCTTTGTGATGAAAAAAAATCTGCATGTTGGAAATATTGTCCATGCTCTAGAAGTCCTGCAAATGGCAGAGGGAGATTTCTTGCACTCTTCTTGTACCCTGAGCAATAAAGAGGGAAGGTTCCAATCCTCTCCTTCCTACCTGCTACATTTGACTTATTTGATTTGTCCTTTATGCATTAAAGAATTTCACTATTTGAACAACATACATAACTCTAGCCTGCAACTCATTAATATTGAGTACAAATCTACATTTATATTCCTGTAATCATGACATACATCCAAGGAATTATCTATTTCAAGCATATACAACACTCCCAATGTGTTGTCCCAATTTTTGGTATTAATTCATCTGGCTTTGACTATACCATTCTATGCGTTGGGCGTCCTTCATTAGCTACTTTCTACTCATGCAAACTTCTCCATTTCCATCATATTTGTTTGTCACTACCTTTCTTCACCATCCATAGCATTATTTTCTCAAATTGGTCTTACTTGGCCTCTTTTACTTGCTTTGTCTTGTTCTTCTTATATTAGCTATTTTCAATTCTTACAAACTTGGCACTACCTTTACCTCTGTTGGCAATTTCCTTTTGTGTCGAACCATCCTACTTTTCCCCTTGTCAGTGAACTTGAGCTTTTAAAAACCAACTCCTTCCCCTTATCGACCAATTCTTATTTTGTCAAGCTATCCCTTTGCCTATGTTTATCGCCTTATTGGCAATTTCTCAAATTCTCAAACTGCTTGGATAGTTTGACATCCTACCAGTTTACCGATGAGGGCACCTTTTCCTTCTTTCCTTAGCCAAAATTTGGCTTCCTCCTTTGTCCTATTTGCCTTGTTGGCAAATCTCTTATTTCTCGAACCAATCCTGAGCAAGCCAAATTTTCATCCTTTTGTCTGCCTTCAGAAATTTCATAATCCACTTTTACCTTATCGACAAAAGTCAACTTTTCATAACCAAGGGCCCTTTTGCCTTGTTATCAGCAAAATGTGAATTTTGAGAACCTTTGCCTTCACTTTATCGAAAAATCCCACATTTTTTAAACCAAGTGAAAAACACTCATTTATCACCTTATCAGTGAATCATGAAAATTTCAAACTATTTCACTAGTTCCTCTTTCTCCCAATTTGTCGATAGTCTCCTTCATTCAATCTTTTTCCTTAGTCGGCAAAATAACCGTCGGCTGAACCCTTTATCAGCAAACCTTCAGGTTTTCAAACCAATCACTTTACCAACCAAGACCTCGCCACTTACTTAGAACATTTTCCTTTACCCTTTGGTGCAACTCCTTCCTTCATTTAGTCAGAAAATCTCTAATCGGCGAATCCCTCAGTCAGCCAAAAGCCATCCACATGGTATCATTTTTTGGTTCCACGAGAATGCCTTCACTTCATCATTTGCTTCCACGAAATGGCAGAAGACATCCATTTGACCGTCAAATTTGCAAAAAGTCATCTGGAGACTAAGACTCCAATCCTTGCCCTTTTTGAGTTCTTTTGTCTTTCAGAAGGGAGAGAAAGGAAGCCCTGACCTCTGAAGCTGCCACATGTACTCATTCCATTGTTCCACAAACCAGATGTGGGTCCCCCCAAAAAGGCTCTGCGAAACGGCGGAATGCCTTAGAACAAATACTTATCGAGGGTTTTCCGTCGGGCTTTCCCCATTTTGCCTTCCAAAAAGGAAGGAAGAAGAGCCAACCTCTGAGCTCCACCACATGTATGCATACTTAGAATAAATAGAACCATCAAACTTTGACCCTCAGGGCTTCTCCCTAACACCTGCCTTGAAGAAGAACGAAGACCAAAAGCCCAAAACTTTGAAGTCCACCACACTTAGACATTTTTGGAGCCTGATTTTAGAGATGATAAATAAAGCATGACAGAGCTGAAACTCCAACAAGGTGAAAAATACAAGGGAACACTTGGAATTTTTGACTTAATCATTTTTTGGGGCTTTTCCCTTGTATCTCAAAAGGCAAACAAATGAAAACCTATGAAAAACATCTCTGATCGGTTATCATTAATAGGTTCAACATTGAAGACCTAAAGTGGGATTCAAACAGAAATTGGGGGCAAAATTGGGCATGTCTGGGAACAAAATTTTTTTAGGTCCCAATAGTGGCTCTAGTTGGGGACGTGTGACAAGCAGTGTCAGCGAGGATTCAGATCTCTGGGCAAACCAAAAAGGGCACAAAACACAACAAAAACACAAAAGGTAAAAACACACACGTATTTACAACAAGGCCTATATACAAGGCAAAAAACAGTCATAAACATTAGAGAACAAAATACTACTGACTGTATTCAAATTTTAGGGGAAGTGTTACCTATGAAAATTAATGCTTTAGGTGTTGTCCATGAATGGGTAGCTCGAGAAGCACTCCTAGTGTCATCAAATGGTAAACATTGATCTCTAATTTCTCAGCTACTTTATATGGATCAAGCCATAATGAGTCAAATTTACCATGTTTCCCCTTATCTTCAAATTTGGTATCCCAAAGGAGAACCAAGTCACCAACCTGGAAGCCTCTTGATACATTACTCCTATCAAATAAGAGCTTCATCTTCTGCTTATGATTGAACATTTTATCATGTGAAACTCTCCTTTGTTCTTCTAATTTAATCAACTGCAATATCCTCTAGGACATTGCATCAAATTGGTCTTCTTTTGTATCACACAACAACTGGTATACTAGTAACTCCATGCTGATTGGCATTTTCACCTTTACTCCATACACTAGTTCAAATGGGCTCTTTCCAATATATCTTTTGAAGGTTATCCTATCAGCCCATAGAGCATACTTCAGTTTATCATCCCATCTTTTTTTATTTTGATCCAGTGTCCTCTTTATGATCTTCATTAGGCTTTTATTATTGAATTCAACCTGTACAATGCTTTGGGGATGGTAAGGGGATGAATATACTAGATTTATGCCAAACTTAGAACACATGTCCAACATCTCTTGAGACCTAAAACACATGGATTATCAGCCAAAATCCTAGCTAGCACCCCAAATCTAGTAATTATGTTGTTGATTATGAAGTCAATAACCACTTTGGATGTTGCATTACGAGTGGGTATTACTTCTACCCATTTGGTGAAGTAATCAGTGACCACAAGAATCCACTTAAACCCATTGTTAGACTTTTCATGTATTTCCCAAATAAAATAAATTCCCCATTGCTGAAAAGGTGCATCAACAACAAGGGACAAAAGGGGTAATGCCCCAACAAATTTCATCTTGCCAACAAAACGTTGGCAAGCATCACATTTTCTGATCTTTTGAGCCACATTTTTAAATAAGGTGGGCCACCAATATCCAGCCCTAAGGATTTTATGGGTAGTGGTTTTATCTTTAAAATGTCCCCCACAAATTCCATGATGACATTCATTTATCACAACTTCAACTTGCTCTTGATTCAAACATTTGCGCAATATACCTTCATGATTTCTCCACATCAGCTCATTCTGGAACAAAACATACTTTTGAGTTTTCAGCTAGAGAGTCCTTTTTTGACTCTTACCCATACCTGGTGGACAATCCATATTTTCAAGATAAAACAAAACATCCCTGTAGCATGCACTATCAGCCAATGAGCAATGAGGAGTTGTGTTTACCTTTGTTTCATTTATTTCATCAACTTCAAGGTTAGAATTATCCATAGCTTGGCTACGCTTTGGCCTCTTACCAATTTGGTGATACTTGAATATCCATATCATACTCTTGGATCATGTTGATCCATCTGCACCTTTTACCTGATGCTTCTTGTTGCATGAATATGTCTTTCACTGCTGTGTGTGCCACATATGCAATGATCTTGGCCCTTGTGAAATAAGATCTAAAATTTTTTGTAGCTTTGACCAATGCATAGGCATGCTTCTCCATTATGGGATAATTCAATTCAACAACCTGTAAAGACTTGCTGAAGAACCCTATTGGCTGCTCAAATCCATCCTTATTCTTTTACAATAACACAGCAGCAACAGTATAAAATGAAGCAAAGTAGAAAAGATGGAAAGGCTTGGAATAGTCTAGGCTTACCAGCACTGATACATTTTTAGAGCCTCCTTGCTGTTAAGAAAAGCTTTAGTTGATTCCTTGTCCCATATGATGGATTGTCCCTTCTTAAGCATCTTGGAGATGGCTTTAGTCTTCTCAGCAAAGTTAGGGATGAATCTCCTAACAAAATTAATTTGCCCAAGGAAAGACTGAATTCCTTTGACTATTTTGGGTTGAAGGATAAGGTCAATAGCCCTAACTCTTTCTAGATCAATTCTGACCCCATCCTTGGACACAATGTGCCCAAGTAGCTTTCCTTCTTCCACTCCAAATTGACATTTTTTGGGATTTAAAAAAATCCCATACTCTAAACATCTCTTGAAAATCAATTGCAAACGCTTGCAATGATCATTTCTATCCTTTGAAAATGCAGTTGGATCATCTTGGTAAACTATCATGATCTCGTCAATAAGGCCAGCAAAGGCCACCTTCATTGCTCTTTGAAATGTACATCCTATATTTTTTAGTCCAAATGGCATTCTCAGATACACATACGTAACCCAAGGAGTGGTAAATGTTGTTTTGTATTGTTCTGACTCCTTGACCAGTACGTGGTTATACCCTGAGAATCCATCCATCATTGACATCAATTCTAAACCAACTACCCTCTCCAATAGATGATCCATGCTTGAAAAATGATAGTTATCCTTGAGGGATTTGATGTTCAGATTTCTAAAGTCGACGCATAGTCTAATCTCTCCATTTTTCTTCCTTATTGGGAAAAGATTAGACACCCACTCAAAATGTCTGATTGGTTTGATTATACCTCCCTCTTTCATTTTCAACAATTCATTTTTCATTTTGGGAGCTATAGTGGGGTTTATTGGTCTTTGTTTTTGCCTAAATGGTTTTGCTTCAAGTTGAAGGAGGATAGTATGTTGAAATAAATCCTCCCTATAAGCTTTCAACTCATCATATGACCATGCAAAACACTTTCTAAATTTCCTCAATAAAGCAATCAACATTTTCTTTTCATGAGGCCTTAGCTTCTTACCTATGTAAACCATTTTTGGTGCTTCCTTAGTTCCAAGGTTGACACCTTCAACACTATCTTCTTCAACTGGTTTACCTTTGCTCTTCCAGCGATGAGCATTGTCAGACATCTTCTTCAATGCCACCAATCCCTTGGGAATGGTATTGGTCTTCAACTGTACCACCTCGTTGCCAAAAAATGTTTCCTTACCATTATCCATTTCGACCATAGGATGCCAGTCAATTACTTGACTGTCAAACTCATCCACATAGTTTAGGAAACTAAAAATTTGATTGCTATCATTGAAGACTTGCCAAATGTATATATTATCTAGGATTGTTGGCCTAGTAAGTACTTCAATAACATGATGGCTATGGAGGAAATCTGATTGAGGATCATATTTGGATGCAGCTACATCCAAGGCATCTACCTTTTCATTTTTGGTTTTATCAACCCATTCAATGCCAATGGCATCATACAGTTCCCCAGTATCCCATATAGCATTCATGTATCCCCTTAACCTTTTATCCTTAACAAAAAATTTATTTCTAATCTACTGCACAACTAATTTTGAGTTGCCAAATATTTTCAAACATTTGATTTTATGCTCGTGAGAAATATTTAAACCTAACAACAACTCATATTCAGCTATGTTGTTAGTGCACTGAAAATTAAGCCTAAAAGACATACCAAACTACTCACCATCTGGGGATATTAAAATAATTCCAGTGCCTAAGCCTTCTCTTGAGCATGCACCATCAAAATATAGCATCCATAAATTAAATGTTTCAGAATTAGAAATAATAGGATTGGAAGGTGAAGCATTCAGGCAAGGATTATCATCACTGCTATATGATATAAAATGGTATATTTCAGTGTTAGAAATTTGTATGATCCTCCTCTATTTTATATCTTTCCTCTATGTTTTGATCTTCCACCTTCTTCTCCGTGTATAGTTTCACTTCCACGCCCTAGACTAGAATGGTGGCATATGACAAGTCCAACTGAATACTATCACCCATAGAGGTTTCCCACTTTCTTGATAATAGCATGCCCCACTTGGCTAGACAGTCCATAATAATTATGTCCATGAGGAAAGATTTGTCAGGATTGCAACTAATTTGACTTCAACATCCTTGACCAAACTGATAACATTAACCTCCTTGGAATCCATGGCAAAGCATTTGCCAAAATATTTAGACACCTTCAATCCCAATTCATTCATGATTTCTAGTAGCATGACATTGCTAAATGCTTTAGAATCAAGCATACAGTTGTGCAACAACCAACCATTTATAATCAAAGTGGTGTAAAAAGGATCTACCCCCATCTTGCTATTAACCATGGAAGATCCTAAGTAAACCTCTACTATTTCATCTTGACCCACACCCTCATCATTACTACTGGAAACAACAATGTGTTTTTGTGCATCAACAACAGTAATAAGAGACTATGTCCTATCTCTGTGTTTAGAGATTCTAAGGAGTGCCACTATTGGCACAAATTTTCTAATTTGGCTAAAAACTTGAGCTATGTCAATAGAGAGATAATTGGGCAAAGGAGTATCACATGAAATAGTTACATCATTCGCAGAAGGAATATAAGGTATGATTTGATTAGATGAAATATTCTTGCCTTCCTCCTTTGTGTTCCCCTTTTCTAGTTCCTTTTCTGTCTGAGGCTAATCACACTTATAACCGCCTTTTGGATAATGAACTCCTAAAATGCGTGTAGTAACTAGTTGCTCTGTTGATGTTGGATTCTTCTTAACATATTTATTTTTTGCTGCTAGTGGCTAAACTGGAAGTTTCTTCTTTAGAGTGCTACTAGTTTTATGCTCCACATTTCCCTTGCATTTATCCTTGTCCCCATTCAATTTTTGTTGTTTTGATTCCTTGGAAGGGGCATTATGCACGGGGATAGTTTTGTTTCTTAGTTGATATCCTCCTTGGACTTGCAAGATGGTTGCATCAATTAATGCTTTCATGTCTTCTTTGGAAGGCTTGGACTGCTAATATTTTTTCTGCATAAGGTCCTTTAAATGCCCAAAATCATGAGCTGGCAATTGATATTTCTTCAGACCTTCATCATAATCATATTAGAAAATATGATCATCTTATCTATGGCTATCACAATTAGCACCCTGACCTATATACTCATAATCTTCCGCATCAAACTAATTTATTTCCTCTTTGTAATACTCAGTTGCACCCTCTTCATTTGGAAACTCTTCTTCTCTGCTCAATGAATGGGCCACCACACAATTTGTTGGATCATGGGGAAGGAAACAAGCCTAACACCATAATGATTCATCTTGAAAATTAACTTGATCCTTCCTCAAAGGATCAGGGGTGTCCCTCTCAGGTTGTTTGAAACTCACATGCCTGGGAACAACCTGTCTATCATTCTGTTGTGGTCTCTTAGACCAATTAGTATTATAAGGTATGTTATGTAGCCTTTGTACTTCATTAAAATGTGTTGTAGCACCCTGAGGTGGCAACCCTTGTCATTTCTGGCAACCTTATAAGTCAAATCTTTCACAATCCCCATAAGTTTGTCCAACTTATCATTAGTAATGAGGGGTTTATTGAAATCAAGCTTATCTAGTTGGGGTATTTTTACATCAAACCTTTTTATGTACTTCCCTAAAGCTCTCATATTACTCTCAATATTTATAGCTATAGCATATGCTTCCCTTAATGTTTGGGGACTCGTGTCCCTCAAAAAATAACCAAGTTTCAAATCAAATGCACCACAATATAAAACTAAGCACATTAATTCATTAGGTCTCATGTGAGGATGTACCATAGTCATGATGAATAGACTGCTGAAGTCAGCTACTATCTCATTGATGGCCTTTTTGATGGTTGTGAGCTCATGGATGGCAAACTTGGGATCAATCCTATCCCCATACTGCAATCTGAACACCCTCATGAACACCTCCCAAGAATCAATGTTGTTATCAGGGAGAGCCTTGTACCATTCTTTTGCACTTTCTTCCAATGAGTGCACAAATAACTTCATCATCACATCTTCATCTTCAATCTCATACTCATTAGTGACATTAATAAAATTTCTCAATTGTTCCTCACCAATGACAACATTATTGCCTTGAAATCCTGGAGTCTTCCCTCTAATCTCAATTGGAATGGGATTAAGAAAATTGAGTATACCAATGAAGTAAAGCTACTTGTACCTTTTAGCTCCCAATGGTTGCCTCTGTGCAATAAACCTATGTGCTTGTCCTCGATGTGCATGCCCAACATTCTGAATGTTGCCATGTTGTTGATTGGCTTGACTCTACTATGGTGGAATGTTGATATTTTGATCACGGGCATGATTTGCGCCATGTTGCCCCATTTGATGTTGCTATTGTCTTTGATTATGTTGTTGTTGTCTTTGGTTATTCTACTGGTTGTAGTGATGTTGAGGTGCATGCTATTGATTAACATTTTAATTCTAGCCCTACTACTGGTTAGCTTAGTTCTGTTGGGTCTATTGGTCAAGTTGAGCTTGTTGATCAAGCAAGGCTTGCACTTCCCTTTGTCTATTTCTAAGATGATCAAGCAAATTCAATTCATCTTGAATCCTTCTTTCTCTTTCTTCATCATCACCAGGCTGCTACTATTCATCCTCATTAGGAATGGTATCATGCTAACTTTTAAGTGGCCTTGTGGGAGAATCAAGAGGCCTGGCATCCCGATATATCTTTTCATTATCATTGGGCATCCCAAATGCTCTCAAATGCAGATCATGTGATCTATCTTTACCTCCTCTACCAATAATATTCTCATTCCTTCTAACATCATACTCATCTCTATGTGTCCTATTTATTTTGAGCATATTATCAGTAGAGTCCTTAGAAGTATAGTTATATTGCCCCCGAGGTTGACAAATATGTTATCTTGGGCATTGCTTGGAGGTACCACATTGGATCTGCTTTCTCTATATCTACTCCTATTTCCAGCATTACTAGAGGATTCCTCATGTCTAGGTTGCTCCTAGTTTCTTCCTCTATCCATTATAAAACCTTTTTCAAATTGAAATTAATTTTGGGTTAACAAAACATAGTCACCACTTACCCTACTGGGAAGAAAAACTTAAACAAAATTATACTTGAATATCAGCAGCCAGAACTAAAATGATTCACTGTTATCAAGGACTTCAAATTTGAATCAAAATATTATGTCCCTAGCAATGATGCCAATCTGTTTAGACCCAAAATGATGGCAACACAAAACTCTAAAACATTCCTAAATCACATAGGCTAGGGACTTTCATCGGGGTGATAGGAAGAGGTTTATCGACACGTTTTAGGCAATTTTAACCAACTAACAGGAGTGCATAAACTCCTCTTCTCTTCAAGCTCAACTTAAACTCTGGAGGGATATTCCAAGGGGTATTATACTTGAGTAGGTATTAAAATCAGACCAAATGAACAACTAAAAATATTAACAACCAAACCCAAATTGCTTTCTTAGCCCCAAATCTGTCACTAGACTGAGAAAAGTTGGTTGTGTAAGACCCCTATATAGTTGTTAATGACAATCCTACACAATGAGGATGCATTGAAACGATTTCTACTTCTAAAGATAGGATGTATTGTTTTTATTTTGAAGATGGGTGATCTAAGGCTACTTAGACTGGTGCCTATCCATTGGGCTGCAGAGTCTAATATTAAATAGAGGAAAACAACCACACAGAAATGTATAACTGCCTATTTGATAAATCAAATGCAAGGAAATCAATACTGAATCACTGAGAATACTTAAGAATCCAACACCATACCATGTTCTTTCTCATGTAATATTGAAAAGATCATTTACAAATCCTTGGAAATGAATTAAGAACTATCACATTCATTCAAATCAATGCTTACATTCATACCACAAAATGTGGCAAGAGAAAACCCTGATTGCAATCAAAGTTCACTAGAAAGAACACCCACAATGGTGGAGAAAAACAAAGATTTTTAGAGTATATTACATATATTTCATAGTTGCTTCATGTTAAATAAAGACTACAAAAATAACCTTAATTTTCTGCTTTCTGGAGCTCACAATCCTGTTGAGAAATTGCACAACTGACCAAAACCTGTTACAATTCAAACACCTGCATATATAGAATTTTTAACTCATCCCATTCTCCCAAGTGCTGCACCCTGTCAAGGACCGCACCCACGCTGTCATTAATTTCATTACCTTTGTGACGATAAAAAATTTGCATGTTGGAAATATTGCCCATGCCATGGCAATCCTGCAAACGGTAGAGGGAGATTTCTTGCACTCTTCTTGTACCCTAAGAAATAAAGAGGGAAGGTTCCAATCCTCTACTTCCTACCTGCAACATTTGACTTATCTGATTTATCCTTTGTGCATTGAATAATTTCACTGTTTGAACAACTTGCTCAACTTTGGCCTGCAACTCATTAATGTTGAGTACAATTCTGCATTTATATTCCTGCAATCACAACATACATCCAGGGAATTATCTATTTCAAGCATATACAACACTCCCAATGTGTTGTCCCAATTTTCTATATTAAGTCATCTGGCTCTGACTATATCATTCTGCGTGTTGGGTGTCCTTCATCGACTACTTGCTACTCATGTAAACTTCTCTATTTCCATCATATATGTTAGCCACTACCTTTCTTCACCATCCATAGCATTATTTTGCCTTATCAACAAACCCGTGTTTTCTCAAACTGGTCTTACTTGGCCTCTTTTACTTGCTTTGTCTTGTTCTTCTTATATCGGCAATTTTCAATTTTTACAAACTTGGCACTACCTTTACCTCTATCAGAAATTTCCTTTCATGTGGAACCATCCTCCTTTTCCTCTTGTCAGTGAACTTGAGCTTTTGAGAACCAACTCCTTCCCCTTATCGGCCAATTCTTATTTTTTTGAACTATCCATTTGCCTATGTTTATCGCCTTATCAGTGATTTCTTGAACTACTTGGATAGTTCAGCATCCTGCCAGTTTACTGATGAGGGCACCTTTTCCTTCTTTCCTTAGCCAAAATTTGGCTTTCTCCTTTGTCCTATTTGACTTGTCAGCAAATCTCTGATTTCTCGAACCAAGCCCGAGCAAGACAAATTTTCATCCTTTTTTCTGCCTTAGGAAACTACATAATCCACTTTTACCTTATCGGCAAAAGTCAGCTTTTTAGAACCAAGGGCCCTTTTGCCTTGTTATCAGCAAAATGTGAATTTTAAGAACCTTTGCCTTCACTTTATTAGTAAATCCCACATTTTTTAAACCAAGTGAAAAATACTCCTTTATCGCCTTATCAGTGAATCATGAAAATTTCAAACTATTTCACTAGTTCCTCTTTCTCCTGATTTACCGATAGTCTCCTTCATTCAATATTTTGCCTTAGTCAGCGAAATGACTATCGCTCAAACCCTTTATTAGTGAACCTTCAGGTTTTCAAACCAAGCACTTTACCAACCAAGACCTAGCTGCTTACTTAGAACTTTTTCCTTTACCTTGATGTAGCTCCTTCCTTCATTTAGTCAGAAAATCTCTGATTGGCAAATCCCTTAGTCAACCAAAAGCCATCCACATGGCATCATTCTGCGGTTCCACGAGAATGCCTTCACTTTATCATTTGCTTCTATGGAATGGCGGAAGATGTCCATTTGACCGTCAAATTTGCAAAAAAGTCATCTGGAGACTAAGACTCCAATCCTTGTCCTTTTTGAGTTCTTTTTCCTTTTGAAAGGGAGAACAAAGAAGCCCTGACATCTGAAACTACCACGTGTCCTCATTCTATTGTTCCGCAAACTAGCTATGGGTCCCTTCAAAAAGGCTCCATAGAGTAGAGGAATGCCTTAGAACAAATACTTGTCAGGGGTCGGCCGTTGGGCCTTCCTCATTTTTTCTTCCAAAAAGGAAGGAAGAAGAGCCAACCTCTGAACTCCACCACACATTGCATACTTAGAAGAAATAGAACCATTGAACATCGGCCCTCATGGCTTCTCCCTAACGCCTGCCTTGAAGAAGACCGAAGACTAGAAGCCTGAAACTTCAAAGTCCGCCACACTTAGACATTTTTAGAGCCTGATTTCGGATCCAATAAACAAAGCATGACAGAAGGCAGGAAGTCGAAACTCTGAAACTCTGACAAGGTGAAAAATATAAGGGAGCACTTGGAATTTTTGACTTAGTCATTTTTTGGGGGCTTTTCCCTTGTATCTCAAAAGGAAAACAAATGAAAACCTATGAAAAATAACTCTAATAGGTTATCATCAATAGGTTCAACACTGAAGACCTAAAGTGGGATTTAGATGGAAATTGGGGGCAAAATAGGGCATGTCTGGGAACAAAAATTTTGTAGGTCCCAACACAACAATTTCGGTTTCTTGTTTGGACTAGTTTGATTTGCTAGAACCTTATAAATTTATTCTAGAGATAGGTTTGTGTTACTAATGAACACCATTTTTTGATCACCAAGATCTGTTTCCGACGAGGTGAGAGCATATGATGACTACTCGATAGGTAATAGGAACCTACTCCTATAGGTATGAAGTGTATAATTAATCATTGGTATCCCTGTTATTCAAGTTTTTGAAGAGTTTAAGAGGAAGTTGAGATTGTTTACCTTGAGGTAATATAGTAAGTTAGTCTGTCATCCTTCCTCTATTTACACATGGTATTCTAGATATTTCCTATAAAGTTATTGTTTACTCTTTACATTGTGATGGAAAGGAAGTTTAAGGGGGGTCCTACCCTACTCTACTTGACTCAAATGGAAGCTCAAACATGCAACCATGATAGATAATCAAACTAAGACAACTCAACATTGAATGGATAATTCATCTAGGAAATAGCGAATTTAAAGTACCCCGTACTCGAATATCTAATAATAAGAAAAGACATCAAGGTTCATTTACCCTTACTCAAATTCAAATTCTAACCCATTCAATAATACGAAAGAAATCATTTTACTTACTAACATAAAATAATAAATTATACAAACATGTTTATTTTTTAAACCCCCTAAAACAACTAGTGTGATACACAAAGACAACCTTCTTTACATTTAATCGAGTCCATTCTATGTTGTATCACCAGAAATGAATAATGGAATATAACTCTATAAAAATGAAGATCTCTCTAAACAACACATATATATATATATGCATACATGTAAGTGAAGCTTATAGGAGGAAGGTATGATATTCACAAATTTTCTCAATGTCACTAGAGCACTAGTAGAAAAAGTATATACCCATCAATTTCATTGTGCCAAGGTCAAACAAAATATATGCATATTTAAAAAAAGAGGAATTTATAACTATGTGTGCAAAAAGGAAATTTTCAGCATCTCCAAAATCTAAAACTTTCTAAGCTAGTTGGATAGATTTCACATTTTGTGCTCCTCACAAATCAGAAGTATTTACCCTTCTGTGTAAAATTCTAAATCCGTATATATTTCTTTGTGTCACAGGTAAGAAGTAATAAATTGTTTTTCTAAATTTTGTGTATGTTTTTTTTTCAAGAATAAGAATATTGTAGAGATGGCCCGTGATGGCGCAACTAGCATAGAGGCTCTCTCTATGGTTGACAGCTTCCAACATAGAGGGCAACCTCTATGTTGGGCATTGCCCTCCATAGGGGTTCACCCCTATGGCGTGAGCAGCCCTAGCCAGGCTCTATGAGCCTTAAAAATATATATTTTTTTAATTTTTGCTTTAAAATTTTCTCTCTCCATTTAAAAAAAAACTATGCTTCATTTGGTTGCATAAAAAAAATTAATATGTTTCAAACCCATATTCCCAAAATTTGAATTTCTATTCTTCCCACCAAGCTACAAGTTAAGAAAAAAATATGTAAATAGTTTTATGCATTGAAAATCTAAGACTAATTCTTTGTATTTTGTAGGTAGATGTAGCAACCGGGTATACTGACAGCTAGGTGGAGTTTCCAAACAAGCAAGAATTAAATATTTTACTATTTTGGGGTTTCAAATGAAATGTGCATGACCAATCAATTATGTAGGAATCATATAAATTTTATTTCTGACAGAATAGCTTGATGGAAGCACAGAGCATAATGAGATTTCTGAAATATGGAGGAATACAAAAATTTTATGAATGCGTACTTGGGTGAATGAGATAAAAATGAAAGATAAAGTGCTCTCTCTTGTGCCTGAATCCCTTGTGCTCTCCTTGTAGCCCTCTTCTATCTTTTCTCTCTCTGTGTGAATTTATTTTCCTGTTCCTTATTGCTTTTCTCCCTTTTTTGTCTTTTTTTTTGCCAAGGGAGGTAAAAATACCTAATGGCTTTTTCCAGATGGTGGAGAATGGTGGTGAAAAATAAAATCTGATCTTCCATATATTGCAAAACCTATTAATATTCCTTCTCTGGCGACATGTCTCTTTTTCCAGACACAAATCTAGATTGACATTCATTAAAATTTTATTGCTGCCACAGGTCTTTACCCACTCATTATTACAAAAAAATATGATACTGTTGAACCATTTGATATTCTAGCAAAAATGACATTAAGCAATGTTTCAATGTAGTCCGTAAACCATTTAGACTTGCCTAAGATGAAATCCCTAAAATTTTTTTTAACATGGTTTAGAAATGATTAAGTATTTAATAATTTAAATTTATATAAATATAATATTTATGCATATATATACATAAAAATATATGGTAATAGATATACATATATATATTTCCTATTTAAATAAAGAAAATGATATAAATTTCAAATATTTGTCCAATGATCAAAATGTACCATCATACAATACATGGATTTTGAAATCAATGCATTCACTATATACATGTCATTAAAAAAAAGCTATGCCACAATCTTTAGAGCGGTATTATCCCAATAAGTCTTAACAAATCAATTCCTGATAGGTAATGGTCTTTTCTTTTCGATCAATTTGTGTGTTCAACAACAAAATTGTACATAACATGAAAGTGCACATTCACTGAAAATCTCGCATATATAGAAGCTACACGAGTCAGAATAAATCGAGTGATAGCATCTACAATTTCCTATTCCTAATTACCTACACATCTTTCTATCATAGATCATTCACCCAATGTGGATTTGTAATCCAAAATAAAATTCATGAGTTTATAGCAAGTAATCGTAAAAGACAATATACTCATACGTGAAAATAAATGATAAATTAAAAAAAAAAAACATCTCAGAATATAAGTTCTGATTAATGACAATTGTGACAAGGATGTCATTATCCCTAACTTGATCAAGACTAATGAGGATCTGAATGGGATATGGTAGCTATACTTTGACGGCTCCAGAAGCAGGAATGGAGTAGGAGTCGGTGTGGTGTTGGTTTCACCACAAAAGAAAAATTATTTCTCTACATTACATTTCCAGTTTAGCTACACAAACAATGTTGTTGAATATGAAGCACTGATCAAAGGCATGCAGTTGGCTAGGAACAGAGGAATCAATAATTTGCAAGTGTTTGGTGACAACGATTTGATTGTCCACCAAATTAGGAATCAGAGTGCTTCAAAAAATGACTTGTTGAAGTCATATAACCATAGAGTCTAGGAGCTAATAGAAGATTTTGATGCCTTCAGCATCCAGGCTATTCCTAGAGAGAAAAACAAGGATGCAGATAGGTTGGCTATAGTTGGTGCCCAGTTTGACATCCCTAAAAATGTCAAATAGAATTCAGATCTGCATGTGGGGGTTGCTGTGTGGCCTGTATTCAACAAAACTTGAATAGAATGAAAGATAAAACAATATAATGCAAATTACCTTTTACCCAAAACTTTATCGAATACCTCGAATGATACGTGCAAGATTGATTGATGTAGATGATCGAATGTTGATTGCCCACAGATGCAGCATAACAGTGAGAAGATGATTCGACAGAATAAGGATGCTCAAAACTCAAATGATATATCGCAAATGGCCTGTGAGAAGCCATATTTATAGACACAGGGTTGATTTTTGATGTGGAGGGAAGAAGATAAGAAAAGGATTGGATTTGATTTGATTTTTGCTTTATTAGACAAAAGAGGAAATAAAACGAGATAAGATAGGATTTTAAAAAGATAGAAAGATATTGATTTTTACTTTAAAGGAAATAAATCCTAAAAAGATGAGAGGAATAAGTCAATAAATTATCTAATTAAATAAATTAATTAGATATGCATGAGTTGTATTTTTAGAAAGAAAGCAAGATGATTTTATTAATTAAATAAATATTTAATTTATTTAAATAATTTGGATTATGATGGGAGATGATGTGGAAAGATAATTAAATAAATAAATTTTATTTAATTATAGAAAATAGATAAATGACTAATTAAATAATTAAAAATAATTATTTAATTAGAGGGGATAAATGGCCATGAATAATTAAATAAATCTTAATTTATTTAATTATAGAAGATAGGATTATGGGATTGAAAGGGGATAAAATAAATTAGTCAAATAAATAAAATTTATTTAACTAATTAGGTGATGACTTGGGAACCTAGGGTAAAACATGCTAATGACAAGGTGTTGGACATTTTTAGGTGTCTACATTTTGCCCCTCTTTGAGATGATGTTCGAGATGATGAAATTTGTGTCGAGTAACATCATTTCAAAGAATCTAAGGTATGGATAGAAGAAAAGATGGTAATGGAAAGATAGGATGAGGATGCCCCCTCGAGAGGATAGGCGGGTTGGACAAACATGGGAAGGCTCTCGGCATAAAAGGGATTGGTCAAGGAAGAAATGAATAGAAGAAATGAATGATGTGTTATGCTGCAATAAAAGTGAGCAACCATGATGTTTGGTATAGAACTAGACGTTATGCACCAGGGTATGAGGACCAAGGTGACGAAGTGTCTCGCGCCCCAGCGTAATACAGCCTTGTCTGACATATGAGGAAGAAAACTTAGAGCATTAAAGTCCTAATGCACAAAAGGTATGATGTGACTTTAGATGCAAAGGATAATGCAAAAAGCTATTCCAACATACACAAGATATGAATATTAGTTGGAATGATACAGATGTGATACAAATGCAAGATAAAAAGATAACACACACAAGAAAGCAAGCAAGTATGCACAAATGATACAAAAACAAACAAGGTATTACCCCTGTCAAGCTGTAAACCAATGATTGATGTTGATTGATTGATGATGATGATGATAGATAGTGTTGTCATGGCAGGGAACGATATATCCCTAGATCAACACAAAGATGTGGGAACAATATATCCCATTGATGATTGATTAATTGATTGATTTCGTTTACGACAAGATTAGGATCAAGACCAAGGATGTGATTGGATAGTTTGACAAGATTGATTAACTTGATTGGTATGGGTAAAGGGTGGCTTGCATTTGGATCTATTGCTTGGATTGAGATTGATTGGAAGAATTGATTTGAAGGATTGATGAATTGATGAAGATAGATGATAGAAGAAGATGATGAGAGAGAAGAAAGAGGAATATTGCCTTGTGCCTGAATTTGGGCACTTCCTTCGTACTCCAGACTGCCTACATACCCGTATCCGTGAGATCAAGGCACTTAACAATAGAGAGGAGATGTAGTTATGATTTATGATGATGATGGTGGTGAAGGTTGATGAATTGAATGGGTTATGGATTGATTGGATGCTTGATGTTATGGATGGGATAATATGGATTGGATTGATGTGATTTTGATTGATTGATAGATTGGCTTGATTTGATTATTTGATTAGATTTGTTTAAGTGATGTGATGGATGGATTTGAGTGGATTTTTTATGGATATTTGATTTTTTGTATTTTTTTCATGAATATTTTAATTTTTTTTATTTTGGGGAATATTTTGATTTTTTTTTTCAGGACTTTTTTTTATGTTTTTGGATTTTTTCAGGACATTTATGATGTTTTTGGATTTTTTTAGGATGTTTTATGATGTTTTTTAGGGATTTTTTTCAGGGCATTTTATGATGTTTTTGGATTTTTTCAGGACGTTTTATGATGTTTTTGGATTTTTCTTTAGGACATTTTATGAAGTTTTTTGGTATTTTGTGTTGTTGGGATATCAATGGGTGACAATTTGGGTAGCATTTATGCTAGATACCAATGACAAGGAAGACACTAAGCCTAGGTGCAAGGGAATGAATGGGATTGGGTGAATGGATAAAAGGATGGGTGATAAGGGATGGCATGAATGTACGCGTAAGAGAGTGAGGATGTGATCTCAAAGGCTGTGTCGCATAAGAGTAACATGCCCCATTCTAGGTACAATACTTAGGGTTTTACATGACAAGGTCTATGAAGATAGGATAATGATAGGATTGGATGGAAAGGATGAGGTATATCAAGAGATATCCAAGGTATGTTTCAACATTTTTGCCCCCAATCATTATCAAGATCAAGAGGAGAAGGGTGGATAAGTGGATGCAATGGGATAGGTGTATGTATGTGGATGGATAAGGACATGGTAAGAGAGGATATGATAGAATGGAAAATGATAAGTAGGATGAGACAATGTGTCCCCAAGTGTAGGTTCCATAGAAGATCAACTTACACATGACACCTGTTTGCCAGGTTTTCATCATGGTACTTATCAAGGGCACCTGTTTACCAAGTTTTCACCATTGGATGAAGGGATTTCTCTTTACTTTTTTTTTCATCATTTTTTTTCTTTTTTTGTCTTTTTTGGATGGGATAGGGTGGATATGGACAGGAGGGACTCAAGTGTCTAGTTCCATGAAAGGTAATAGTCCCACTAGAAGGATGTCGTTGTAGGGGCCATGTCAAGTGTGCTCATAGATGTTAGTAGCGGATTGTATGAAAGTGAGATGAATTAGGTAGATGGTGGATTATGATATGGATTATGGATGGAAGGATAGTGGATTATGAAAGGTGTGATAGTGGATTATGATGCGGATTGTGAAGTGTAGATAGTGGATAATGGATTATGATGTGGATTATGTAAGAGTTACAAAAGAAGATGGGTGAAAGGCTTATGCAAAAACATGGACCATAGGGAGGTGATAAGGTAGATATGTAGGATAATGGTTCGATGATGGTGTGATGGAGGTATGTGGAAATATTGTGGGATGGAAGGGAATCATGACCAACGGTTGCACACACCATGATGAACATTGAAGCTTTTGATGAGATGGTGGGGTAGGAAGCAATGGTGTTGTTCGCTTAGGAGATGGATGACGAAGTGCTTTAGGAACCCACATAGACTTAGTATTTTTATGATTTTTTCTTTTCATGTGGGATGGAGGAATTTGAGACTTTTGGATGGAAGTGGAGGATTGGGATTCTTGAGAGGTGGATGCTTCATTTGATTTACTTGTTTTTCGCTTAGGAACCCATACCATTTTAGTTTTTGACTTTGCTTGTGGGCATATGGGTTTGGATAAATGAAGCTTTCGTACAGCTTTTGAGGAAATTACTTGTTGATTGGGGACCCACACCTTTTTTATTTTTGCTTTGAGGTGTGTGGGTGTGTGCAACTTTTGAAATGGATATTTCTTTGATTCTTGGTTTTTGTGTCCTAAGGCATGAGGACCCTTAGGATTTTTGACTTTATAGGTAGAGGCATCCAAATTTTTATTTTGGAATCCCATGGGATGGGTGGAATGAGCAGAAGCTTTATGTTTACATGACGTGTGCATTTGTTGGCCATGATTGGGATTTTTAGAGGATTTATGGATGGAAGGATAAGGTGTTGGAAGTAGTGGAGGCAAAGTGGATGGTGGGATATTAGGAGTTAGAATAAGTGGAGGTAAATTGGATGGGGGAAGGTGTACAGTCATATGTTTTTGACATTTCTAGGAGTATGGAGGTGGAATGGTGACATATGTTTTGAGAGTATGATGGGATTTGTGGTGGAAAGAGGTGGATTTAGGAGGCATGGAGGAAGTACCAACATCTTTGGATTGTTTACCTTGGGGTGTGTATCCAAGGCCAAATGAGCATGGAGGGAACTTGACATGGATAGGCTCCAAAATACCTTGTTGATGAAGGCCTAAGCCTTTACCTTGGTAGTTCATGTTTTGAAGCATGCGGTGGACAATGGGACTAGGTATAGGTGGAACACTAGACACGAGTTCCTTATTGGATGAAGAGAGTGAGATAAAGGATAATGATTGTTGGTGTTCTAAGGAGGAACACTCATGGATGAAGGTGGTAAGACCAATAGGATATGATGGTGGATTTGGAATAGGGTTGATGGTGGATGTGGAAGGATCATTATTGGTTTGATCTTCTATGCTTGCTTGGGAGGCCTTTGTCTCATCAAGGGGAGTGGATGTTTGCTCATTATGGACAGGGCTAGGTGGAGGATGGATAGGAGCAATTTGGATATCTTGCTCATGGATGGGTATGGGAGGAAGGATAGGATCAAGGTGTTCATAGATAGGTTCTTCATCATGGGTTTCATGTTGATCATAGAGAATGTATAGATTATGGATGGGTGAGATTTGGATTGGTTGTTCATGGATAGGTATAGGATCAAGTTGCTTAGGAATAGCTTCTTCATCATGGGTTTCATCTTGATCATGGAAAAGATATATGTTATGAATGGGGTGCATGGAAGTAATTTGATCTTGATTAGGATGGGGGCTTGATGTTTCCACATGCATTAGATTATGTTCTTGACATAGCGCTTGTGGCTTCATGCAAGTGAACGTGGGAGGCTCTTGGATAGGCTCGATGGCTTGTGGGTTGCATGATGAGATTGGAGGAATAAGCATAGAATTGGAAGGCTCGTTGCTAGGTGCTAAGATAGGTGTTTGACATGGGGATAAATTGTTCCTAGCTAGTAGCAAATGGATCATATTCTTTGCAAGGGCAGAGGTGGATGGACAATATAGTGGGTGGATAATAAGAGTAGATGGAGTGGTAGGTTTAGGATTAGGACTTGGTGGATGGCTTAGATTGGGATTAGGATTGGATAGGTGGGTGGTGGGATTAGGGAGTGATGGTTCTTGGATGGGTTCAAGGATAGGTTTTGGATTAGATGGTTGTGTTGGAGGGGTGGAAGATTAGGAGGACTCCCTAGCTTCTCTTTTTCTTCAGAGAAAATCCATCAAGGATTCATTGGGTTCTCTTGGCTTAAAATTTGGGAGGTTTGATGGTGGATTAGATGGTGAATGGGTGATAGGGTTTGATGGATTGGGAGATACATAGGATGATAGATTAAGGTTGATATGGTTGGAGGGATATTGTGATGGAGTGATTGGAGGATGGGGACTAGGGGGTGGGGGATTTGGATGGGGAAATGGTTGTTGATATAGGTTTTGGATTTTGGTTATGAGGTGTGCTAGATTGGTGTTCCCTTGATCAAAGTTATCATAACAAAGGTTGGGAGATGGATAAATTGGAGGTATTGATTGGTTGGATAGGTATGATGGCATGGATGTATAAGGGGATGAAGATTGATATGAAGGTAAAGGTTGATATGAGGTTGAAGGTTGATATGATGTGTATGGGGATGAAATGTAGGGTGTTGAAGGTTGATATAAGGTTGATGGGGTGGATATATAGGATTGATATGAAGGTTGTTGATGCGGTGATTGGGTTTGATCTTAGAATTGTTGATGTTGTAATGGCATAGGGTCTTCTTCCTTTCTATATAACCACTTAAGTTGATCAAGCATTCTTTGGGTGCCATAAAGATCATTCTCATAGGTCTTGTTTAGAAATGCCATGTCCATGTTTACAAGTGGTAAAGTAGGATATGAGGATGTGGAGTGGTTGCGATGTTGGAGATCAAATTTCAATACCTTACGATGATTTGTTTTGCTTAAAAAGAATGGATGATTCTCTATACTTAAGGTAGACTAGTGACACTAAAGTAATAGAGTTGATTGGATTATTTACTTGAGATAGACTAATGATCTCAAGCAAGTTTGGATAAAGGTTGATGTGATCAACTAAGGTCCTAATTTTTTATTGGGCTGATTTGGATTTTGGGTTTTGATAATGGTGTGGATGATTGGGTTAGGTGACTTGGATGGATTAGGATAATGATAAGGATGATGTGGGATAACAAGGTGGGATAACTTGGATTGATGATTAGGATGAAGTGATTAGGATAAAATTATCTCGTGACAGGGAGTTTGTTTTTTACATCTTTTTGGCAATTTTATGGCAAGAAGACACGATAGCAAACACTCATACACAAGCCATTCACAAATAGTTACCACCTAGGCTGGCTGAGATGATACTTATTGGGTTCCCACTTGGTTTTACCCAGCCACGCCTACTTATGGTGTATAGCTCTAGGAACTTGAAGCATGGGCTCCCCCTTATAGTGCAGTCACTTCTCTGACACACCAAGTTCCAGGTCCTCAAGATGTGCAGATCTTGAGCTACCTTGCTATCTCTACCATAAGCCATGAAAATGTGGGACAGCTATCAGAGTTTCCTTGTGTACCAACAGATAGGGGTTTTGGGCCACTACACAGGTTTCTAGTAAGGGCTTTTGTTCGGGTGGCTATACATGCAGCAATTCACTCCGTTAATGGAGGCTTCCCGGCTTGCAAAGGTTACACTCCATAAGGTTTTGGGGAAACATTCATCGGTGTAGTGCAATAGTACCTGTCATTTGTGACTTTTAGCATAAACGTGTTATTTATATAGAGGCTTGGAATGGCTTGGCTTTAGCCTGTTTTCACTTGGGTCGTACCCCTTCTCACAATGGGAAGGCATGCCCTCTAGAGTTGACAATGATTTCTCCCCAAATCCATTGGTTAGGCAGGGGGAGAGGATACTTTCATTGCCAAATTGGGTAACAATCAGACTCAGATAAGCAAACGAAGAAAATGAAAAATAGGCACGAAGAAGGCAAATTGTTAATTTTAAGCACCAAATTGAAGTGTGCCTACTTTAGTGATAAATGATTGTTCTTTGACCATTCGAACCTGCAGAAGATATGTTAGTAGTTTTTTTGCTCCATTCTTTGACAAGCGTTTATGGCAAGTTGCATTGATAAATCATTAAGTTCCAAGAAAAATGATAGATTGAAGCCTTGAAAGTAGATAAAATTTGACTATTAAAAGAGATAATAAAATGATAAAACCACTTGATCAAACCTATTCCATTACGAAGTTCGTGAAATTACCTTTCCAATGAGTCCAATTTTGCGCGATTACGAGTTTGTATGCTCTTGTTATGGAAAAAGGAAAAGATACCCCCCTTATGGCATGTAGAAGAAGGTAGGATGGAGGATTGTTGGATAAAAGGACGTGAAAGCACCCTTCAGACCGCTGGATAAAATGATGCACCCTACAGAAGAACTCTTCAAACTGCTGGATAAAATGATGCACCTTGCGAAAATATTTTTTAGACCGCTGGATAAAAGAATGTGGAAGCACCCTTTGGACCACTGGATAAAACAATGCACCCTGCAGGAGCACCCTTCGGACTGTTGGATAAAATGATGCACCCTACGAAAATGCTCTTTGGACCACTAGATAGAAGGACACAGAAGCACCCTTTGGACCACTGGATAAAATGATGTACCATGCAGAAACACCCTTCGGACCGTTGGATAAAAGGATGCACCCTCAAAAAATCCCAGAGATTTTTTAGTCTTTGATTTTTGTGAATTAATAGGCAATTCTAAGGTTTTCGACCCTTCTGAGCAAGTTGGTGATGTTAATTTCAGCCCAGGAGGTCACCTTTTGATAGATTGTTGCAAAACGCAACAACGGGGTTTACAGAAACACAAATTTTTACTACAAAAATTTACAAAACATAAAACTTGATTAGGAGAAGTAGGTCCCACCAAGCGTGCCGGAATGTATTCAACAAAATTTGAATAGAATGAAATATAAAACAATATAATGCAAATTACCTTTTACCCAAAACTTTATCGAATACCTCAAATGATACGTGCAAGATTGATCGATGTAGATGATTGAATGTTGATTTCCCACAGATGCAACATAATAGTGAGAAGATGATTTGACAGAATAAGGATGCTCAAAACTCAAATGATATATCTCAAATGGCTTGTGAGAAGCCATATTTATAGACATAGGGCTGATTTTTGATGTGGAGGGAAGAAGATAAGATAAGGATTGGATTTTATTTTATTTTTGCTTTATTAGACAAAAGAGGAAATAAAACAAGATAAGATAGGATTTTAGAAATATAGAAAGATATTGATTTTTGCTTTAAAAGAAATAAATCCTAAAAAGATGAGAAGAATAAGTCAATAAATTGTTTAATTAAATAAATTAATTAGATATGCATGAGTTGCATTTTTAGAAAGAAAGCAAGATGATTTTATTAGGATTTTATTAATTAAATAATATTTAATTTATCTAAATAATTTGGATTATGATGGGAGATGATGTGGAAAGATAATTAAATAAATAAAATTTATTTAATTATAGAAAAGAGATAAATGACTAATTAAATAATTAAAAATAATTATTTTATTAGAGGGGATAAATGGCCATGAATAATTAAATAAATCTTAATTTATTTAATTATAGAAGATATGATTATGGGATTGAAAGGGGATAATATAAATTAGTCAAATAAATAAAATTTATTTAACTAATTAGGTGATGACCTGGGAACCTAGGGTAAAACATGCTAATGACAAGGTGTTGGATATTTTTAGGTGTCTACATGGCCTACTATACCTGATAATATAACCAGCTGGCAGGTGTTTGACAGTGACCAACAAATTATTAATTTCTTCCAAGAGGAAGCAAAGTTTGCTGCTAGAAACTAGTCAAAGTTGTGAGAGCAAGACAGTGACCAAGTGATCCAACTGAAGACAAACAAGTTGCCCAAGGGATTGATCACCTTGGAGAACATCTTTGGTGTTGATGATCATCCTGAAAGAAAGAAAATAAACATGACAGTCAAAGAAGAATACTATGAAGAGGTGGAGATTGCACAAGGCATATTTTTAAAGCACGACAAGGTATGTGATTGGGCTGAAAGAGAAGGTTTCATTGAGCTTTGTAATGAATTTGATGATCTTATTGCTTGGGACTATAGGGATTTAAATTTTTTGATCCTGGTTTAATCCACATACCATTGATTTAGATCCCAATACAAAACCTGTCTACCAAAAACAAAAGCCTATCAGTTCCAAAATAGAGCCATTGGTGAGGAAAGAGTTGACCAATCTCATAGAGGTTGGAATTGTTTATCCAATCAAATTCTCCTCTTGGGTGGCTAACCTAGTTCCAATTAGGAAGAATAATGGAGTTTGTGTGTGGACTTTAGAGATGTAAATAGAGCCTTTCTTAAAGACCATTACCCACTCCCCTCTATGGAACAAATTCTACAAATAGTGGTAGGAGCTGAGAGATTTTCCCTCCTAGATGGCTACTCAGGGTATAACCAGATTCTTGTACAAGAATCAAATCAGTACAAAATAGCCTTTACCACCAAATGGGGTACCTTGGCTTATCAAAAGATGCCTTTCAGGTTGACCAATGCTGGTGCAACCTTCCAAAGAGAAATGGATTTTGGCCTTCAAAGGTCTAATCAATGAGATCATTCTAGTATATCTTGATGATCTAACTATCTATTCAAAGAATGTGGTTGATCACTTAGGCCATCTAAGAAAACTTTTTGAAATATGTAGAGAATATGGCCTTTCCCTAAATCCAAAGAAGTGTATATTCATTGTGCCAAAAGGTAAGTTTCTAGGACACATTGTTTCAAAAGAAGGGTTGGCAATTGATCCGAGAAGAGTGGATGCAATTTTGTCCCTTCCACTTCCTAGCCATAAAAAGGGTCTATAAAGTTTCATGGGCAAAATCAATTCTGTGAGAAGATTCATCCCAACTTCACTACAATAGCCAAGTCTCTCATAGCTATGTTGAAGAAAAATGCCACATTCAGCTCATCCAAAGAAGGAAAGGACAGTTTCAAAGTTATCAAATAGTTAATTGCTCAGGCTCCAACTCTGATCAACCCTAACTACGAAAAGGATTTTATCCTTTATGCCATTGGAGGAAAGGAAGGCATTTCGACAGTTATAATGCAATAAAATGATGAAAAAATGGAGTAGCCTATTGCTTTCTTCAGTCAACCCCTAAAAGATTATGCATTGAACTATGATTTTATTGAAAAAAAAAGTGTTTGTCATTATAAAGGCATTGAAAAAATTCAAACACATGTTAAATAGGAAGATCTAGTTGATGGTCAACCACTCAAGCATGAAAGAGTTCCTGTTGAGGAAAGATATCAATGAAAAAAGGGCTGGGTGGATTACGAAGGTCATGGAATGTGACATTGACATCAACATCACGAAGCTGGTTAGGGGTAAGGGGTTGTGCAAACATATGACAGCAGATGCAGGAGCTATAAGTGATGCAATCTATGCATCAAAGTAGGCCCAACCAACTGAACCTAACACCCTAGGTGATTGGTATCAGGACATGGTTGCCTTTCTACAGTCAACAAAGTATTCGGATGGATTGAATCATTCAAAAAATAGGTACTTTTGACTTCAGTCCATTCCCTACACCCTAGTCGATGGTGTCTTATTCAAGAAAGACATCAATGGAGTTTTTCTTAGATGCATAGAGAAAAATCAAACTAGCAGGGTGCTCGAAGAATTCCACAATGGCCTTGCAGGTGACCATTTTTCACCAAGGACAACTACAATAAAATCATGAGGGTTGGTTACTATTGGCCCAATTTGTTTAGTGATGCCCATAGATGGGTAAGGAGCTGCAAGGAATGTGCTTTTTTTGTAGGAAAACAGAGGTTGGCAGCTCTTCCTTTCCACCCTATTCAAACAGACCAACCTTTCGCTCAATGGGGTTTATATTTCATTGGTATGATAAACCCATCTTCTAGCACCGGTCACAAGTGGATTTTGATTGACACTAATTATTTTACTAGATGGACTGAAGAAGCCACTTTGAAGGATGCTACTGAGACTTTGGTCTTGGATTTTCTCGAAGGTATTGTTACAAGGTTTGGTGTCCCATCCACCATAATTTCAGATAACGACAAGGCCTTTGTGGGTACAAAAATTAGTGAGTGGGCAGTCAAGTATGTCATCTATTTAGAGACCTCTTCCAATTACTACCCTTAGGTGAATGGTCTGGGGGAGTCTTCCAATAAAAACCTGATCGGGGTCATCAAGAAGACAGTGGAGGACAATCAATGGACTTGTCATTTGAAACTGAAAATGGCTCTTTGGGCTGATAGGATCATGCCCAAGAGAGACCTTGATAATTCACTCTTCATGCTTGTCTATGGGAAGGAAGCAAAACTCCTAATATCATTTGAATTGTTTGCACTTGAACTTGCCCAATAGTTTGAACTATTGGAGAATGATGTCATGACTGTGGGGCTAGATGAACTGATGCAATTGGAAGAAACAAGAAGTCAGGCCATGAAGACATAGGAAGATCACCAAACACAAGTAAAGAGAACATTTGATTAAAAAAATAGTTGATAGATTCTCCAAGGAGGGAGATTTAGTATTCAAATGGGATGAGGATAGAGCCAAAGCTAGGAGGCACACAAAGTTTGATGCCTTATGGAGTAGCCCATATATTATCATTATTTGCAAGCAAGCTAATGCCTTCCAACTCTCTAAGCTGACTGGTGAGTCACTTCCAATCCCTGTTAATGAGATTCATCTCAAACCTTACTTTTGAGTTTGGTTTTGGGATCCTTGTAAATAATTAGAGTAGGTTTATTTTGTGATAGGTTTTCTTTCCTCCAAGTGCATCTGTACATGGTTGGATCCTCATTAGGAGGTTTTCCACTCTGTTTGTGTTGTGTTTTATGTTCTATCCTGTTGTTGTTGAGGCAATATCCATTCTTGTGATCATGTTGATTGTAGGCCCTTTGACTTTGCACCTAATGGATTGCATAAGGCCACTAGATCGCATTGTGTCTAGTAAGGAAACACCCTTGCATAGTCACCAAAATGTTGTGCTATTTTTCCCTAGGCAAAATAGCCCATCTTCAGATTTGCAAAATGTTACCAAGATCCTAAATGTGTTTCCCCCCTTGTAAAATCCTGCACTTCTTCTATCAAATATATCTAATCTGAGATACTCTAAATGGAAGAAAATTTCCTTGTGAAAAACCTAAAAATTCCAAAGTCAAGTTTGCAAGAGTAAATGTTAAAAAATCTGATAGCTCTAGTTGGAATCATGCCCAAGTAAGTAGTGCATCTTTCTAAGAAGCCAAATGGGTATTCACAGTTCAAATTTGGTGAAGATCTGATGAATTTTGGCTAAGTTATGCTCATCGCTCCAACCAAATATCTGGACATCTAGATTCAATGTGCTTCATTCACATCTGGTTGTATTTCATGTCCAGATCTAGTTGCATCACAATTCATCTTGAAAAGGAGCTAAATGGGTATTCACAGTTCAAATTTGATGAAGATATGAGGAAAATTGACTAAGTTATGTTTCTGCTTGACTATGGCTCCAACCAGACATTTCCATCTAGATATTTCCATATCCACATCTAGTTCCACATCCACATCCGGTTACACTTCTTTGTATTTCTATCAGGTGTTTTTCTTGTCTGAATCCAAATGTGTTCCTTTGTATTTCTAACTAGATGTGGAACACTGGATGAATCGAATGTCCAAGGTTCCAGATCTGGTTGCATGTCCAATTGACTTTCCATGTCTACTTGACTTTTCAAGTTCTGATTGCACTTATCATATGTTGAAGTGGAATATGTTAGGTTGGAGTGTGACATCATCTGAGCACTATCGGATGTTGAAGTTCCTTTGTATTTCTAACCAGATGTGGAACATGGGATGAATCAAATTTGCATTGTTCCAGATCCGGTTCCACGTCCAGTTGACTTTTCAATATTCTATTGACTTTTGACTTTCCAAATGGATATTTCTCAAGCACATCTTCCAACTAGACATCATCCAAATGGTCAAAATGAAAAAGGGTCTCAGCAAGTGAACGTTCAACCCAATGTTTCTCAACATCCAATTGAATAGGAGGATGCACTTGGAGTGTGAAGTATGCATATAGAGGATCAACATCCAGATGGTCAACATCAAGAAGAACATCAAGAAGAGGATGTGGATTAGGATAAAGGCAAAATACAAAGAAACATCCAGATGCCAATATGAACCCAATTGACATATCTAGTCATCCACATGTCCATTTGAAGAAATCAACAATGCAACTAGAAGCGATGGCTAGATCCTATTGATTTTCAATGCGTAGGAGCCTGATATATTATGAATGATAGGGATTCAATTCATTCAATGCATAAAATCAATAAAGGCACATGAAAATCAAAGAAACATTTACGGTTCTCACCAAGGCACCATTAATATTGGTCGCGGGTAGTTGCAGGTTGGTGAAACAATATTAATGGTTAATGTCGCGCCAAGGGCGAGGATGAACAGATGGAATTGAGCACACCATCAGTATGCACAAGGACTTGTAGGGCATGGGCGACGCTCCAAATCTAAATTTTCTCCTGACAAGGCCATGGACCGAATTTATTACAGTATGGGTGGCTTGAGTAAACATGTTGATTAGGTTTTCTCATGCCCAGTGTTGCACAATGAAAATGAAAAAGGTATACAAGCATGTAAAGATGCATTTCTAAGGGTTGGCTATTTTCCTGGGTTATCACACGGGTAGAGGATCTTAGTTGTAGTTCAAGACCTTGTAAAGATTTGCAGGGACTAAGCAAATTTGATGGACTGTGCTCTTCTTTGAGCCTCTCATATCTTCACTTGTTGTCCACTTATGAATGTAAAGATTTTTTTGAGTATGTTTCTTCTGCATCTAACTCTTCTTCTCTTTTTAATGTCTTTTAGCCTTCATAGTCAATAAGATCTGATATGTTACCTCTCTTGACATCCTTGCTCTGTGTTCATTTGGTTTCTGCATACTTGTGTTGTGAATAAATGTTCCTTCTAAGTTGTAGTCATCTGCCGAACCTCTACTAAGTCAGTGAAGTATGTGTAATTTATCATTTATTCTAGAGATCATTGTTGTGTTGTTGCATGAGCAGTTGAACAAATTAAACCTGATGTATCACCTCCTTTGATATTCTAGTTATCTCTCTCTCCCATTTTCCATGTGATTATTAGAATTAGGTTTAGTCTCAACATTCTTTAGACCTTAAATCTAGAAAGAGGAACTAGCCTTCTCTAGAGGTTTGATTTCATCTACAAGGTCCCACACCTTGAGATCAATCCAATTATGTCATTGGAATTCCTGAACCCAGTTCATACAGGGTGCAATTCCAAGTGATAACAGTGATATATGATAAAACCCTATCCCTATGCTCATGAATTCTAAGAACTTCCCCTATTGGTAATGATATCCTAAATTAACTAAGAACTTGAGCCATACCTATAGGGTTATAATTTGGTAGAGGTGTGTCACCTGAGAGAGTAATATCATTTGCATTAGGGATGAAAGTCATTAACTTGTTGGAAGAAATATCCTTACCTTTCAACTCTTTCTTTTTCCCCTTTCTCTTTTCTTGTTCTTTTGGCAACTAGGGCTAGTATAGCTTGGCATCATTCTTTGAATACTAAAATTCAGGGATTTTAGTAGCCTTGATTTCACCACATGTGTTGGGGATTTTTGTACATATTTCTTTTTTGTTACTAGTTATTGTATTGGAACATTCTTCTTTTCAGTCACTTTCTCTTGAACATTGTCTCTCTTTCTTTCAATATCCACTTTCTACTTCTTTTTTTCAATTTCTACTTCATTTCTACTTGGTTTTGTAGCAAGGTTACTTTGTGTAGGTACATGTTTATTTCTTAATTGATACCCACCTTGAACTTGCATTATGGCTACATCAATAAGGGCTTTAATATCTTCCTTTGTTGGTTTGGACTGCTAATACTTCATGTGCATGAGCTCCCTCAAATACTCAAAGTCATGAGTTGGCAATTCATACCTCTTAGGACTTGCACTATAATCGTATTGAAGAACAAGATCATCCTCACCATGGTTGTCATAATTAGCATCCTAGTTTATTTTCTCATAGTTCTTCGTATCAATCTAGTTGATTTCATCATCATAGTACTCAACACCACCCTCTTCATTAGAAAATTCTTCTTCTTTATTTATTGAATGAGCAACTGCACAATTGGATTTAAGTCATGTGGAAGATAGCAGGCCTTGTAGCATGATGTGACCTCTTGAAAGTTGACTTAATCCCTCTTCGATGGATCCGGTGTGTCCTTCTTAGGTTGCTTGAAATTCACTTGCTTGTGGGATGCCTTCCTATCATTATGTTGTGGTCTCTTTCACCAGTCAATGTTATAAGCCCTTTTTGACCTCATTTTGACACTATAAAATTTGAACTTTTCATGTCGAAATGACAAGTGTCACTATGCATCAAACACCTTTGTTAAGACACCTTTTGGTCGCAAAATGATAGCATCGCTTGTTTCCCATGCTAGTTGTCATGAGTACCCATTTTTGAAACATCATGTTTGACCTTATTTATGCCATTCCATTACATTAAATCAAGTACAGGTGCTTCAACTTGAAGGAGAATCATCCATTGGTCTGGTCAAAATATTGAAAGCAGTTATCCAGTTAGTGGTTGTTAGATGGAAAAGTGAGTCAGTCTAAAAGGTTAAACTAGATCAAACCATCTTCTATAAACATTGGAACAAAAATTAAGTTTAGCTTCTACCTTGTGAGGAGAGCCAAACTACAAGGGTTTTATCCCTTTGTTGTATAAAGGACTGTCAATCAAATTCAACCAACCAAACTAGGGCAAAGCTTGAAACCCTAATTGAGCAAGATCAGTAAATAGAAGAATGAAAATAGATATAGGAAATCTAATACTACAACAGAGATCAAGGAACAAGGGAGAACTAGGATCTGACTTTGGGAATAGAGAGGTACTAGGGCATTGGGTTCCCTAGACCCAAATTAGGGTTTTATAGGATCTTTGGATCTGGGTACCTTCACCTACTTGTCTTCCTGTCTCCTGTCACTTGTTATCTTCAGATCCCTCTAGATGTGACCTGCACACAAATAAGAAGGGAAAAGGGTTGGTTCTATTTAGGAGCTTGCCTAATTCAAGCTTTGTGAATGGTTTTTGCACCTCCACAATAGCAATGATGAGAGATCAAAGAGTGTGTGCCCTAGGAGGGCAGATGAAAATTTGAAGTAGAATGGAATGCTATATTATAGCATGAAGGAAAGAGGTCACCATGAGCATGGAAACCCTATGTTTCTTGATGTGGCATCACAACTTGACTCAAGAAGTTGATGTAGCCTCAAAGAGGTAGAGAGATCTTCAAAAGACCTACAAGAAGTTAGTACAATAGCGATAATCCACCATAGAGAGCTTTAGAGAAGAATAGAGAGCATGAGAGAGAGTGCAAGTGTGCCTAGATTGCTTAGATGTTCAAATGAATAAACTAACTTTCTTATATATGCATTCTCGGTCACCAACAATGAATAAAACCAAATGGGGCCGACATGTATAAGTCAAAGAGGTATTCTAAGTTGACACCGCAAAAATAGGGTCGGGGCTAACATCTGGGACCAGGGAACTAGGTGCGCTGATCCTTTATCCCCACAAACTCTAGAGTGCCAATTAAGGTGGGATTAGACCTATCTTAAGTTTATTTTGTCGGGTTTATTCATCAAAATTGAGATTTGATTATTTATTGTTCCAAAAGGTGTCAAAATAGGTCTTAATAAGAAAGGGTACACATTTTACTCTATAACATTTAGCCCCCACTTTAGCGTGGGTACGAGCTTATTTTTGAACTCACACTAAAGTAAGGAGAAGATAGATTTCAATCACAACAAACATAGAAGCCATAGAATGTCACCAAAATTGAGGGGTGATCAAGCCCCCAAGTTTAAGATTCTAGGAGTCTATGATGAATTGTATACACATAAGATACAAGGCATAATTGTTTTGCATGAATTAAGCACTTATAAAACATGAGACAAGACAAGACATACACAAGGCATACACTTAAGAAATCACAATGTATACAAGCAATACACAAAGTATACACGCTTGACATGAAGCATACACATAAGGCATAAAGTATACGTAGAATACCCATGAAACACACATGGAATACACATAAAGCACTTAAGGAGATTACATAAAGAATACATAGAGAAAACATGTGAGACATGCATGAGGCATGAAGAATGTACAGAGAACAAGAATATACGAGGAGAATACATGCATCATACAACAATCATAAGAAGCACATAACGGAAGACCCTGAGTCAGCATGACAAAAGAGACATCAATCTAGAGGTTTGTCTCAATCATCATGCATCATTCCCAAAGATGTAATAAGAATAATTCTAAGAGGGAGTTAGTTAGAAATGAGAACAAAAAGAGGGTACAAACACATCATATACATAATCCACATCAAGGAAAGTGTTTCCCTTTAAGGGAATACACAACCCACCTCCTGCAAGAGGGTTTAAACCAAGCCTTGTAGAATAAGAAGGTGTTGCAACCATACTCAAAGGTATTCTAGCCAAACTCAAGTTGGTGGTTCCAACCCTTCTCCCAAACGTGCAAGGAGCTTAATCCTAGGAGAAAAAGATGGACTCAAGATCATGCTTCCAAATGTGCCACAATCCTTTCCAAGAGAGTGGAGACTCGATGAAGATAATTGATAAATGTTTTGATAGAAAGATGAGAGTAAGGCTCATAGCATGATATATGCCCCCACCTTAAAATAATTGCTAACTCCATTAGGGAGCAATTTCCTTTAAGGTAGAATAAGGAAGACATAAAATAGGCACAAGATTTTTCTAAAGGCACATACCCAAATGATATGTGTTCTCAAAAGCTACATCACCACAAGGGTTTTCCCTTAACATAAGCAAACTAAGGCAATGCTTACATGCATGATACACAATGGCTTGTGTAGTCATGGTATGACATTAAGCATTGCAATAAGGTGTCACATAAATATGAAGATGATGGAAGAAATATCACATGAAAGCAATAATTGAATAATGAAATGATACTAAATTGTCTAAGAAAAATAGTGAAATTGTATATCATGGCATATAGAAAAATGAAGATATATATAGAGGAATGACACAACAAGTTCCTTCTCCTTATACCTTTATGCTAACAAGGGTGCCAAGGGAGAACTAACAATCAACAAAACATCACAATACGGGGATAATAGTACTTACAAGAATAACACAAATGAGAGGAAGGGACCAAACTTACGAGTCACCCTATAACAAATCATCCTCCCCAAACTTGCTTATTATAAAATGGATGGAGGAAAATGTGTTATAGGGACTACATCAAGTGTGGTGAAAAGTGCTAGAGCCACACCGTGTTTGAAGTTGTTGAATTTTGTCACCCAAGGCCTGTCATTCCTTAGTGGAATGGCCAAGCACTTGATGATATGCACAATAATGAAGTGTTGAATGATTATTTTGTAGAATCTTTTTGTGTATTGGAGGAGGAAGAGTGATTAAGCAGTCTTTGACTAGACTCGGCAACATACACTCTTGTTGAGATAGACGAGAAGATATAGGTGGAGTAGGGGGTGAACATGTTGGAGAGAACATAGGAAAGCATTGGAAACCTAAACCTACTTTAGACAAGTGCAATGTTGGTTCCACGGGTTCCTTAATTCATTGTACTTTGTATCCTAACCCATTTCCATTATATCCAAGTTTAGAAAGAATTTTGAATACATTCCCATAACGCATCTCCAAATCCGAAGGAAGAGGAGAGACTACATTATTAGCTTTGTTGAAATGAGAAGTGTGATCATGTGTTGAAGAAGAAGTAGAAGGATCATTCTTTTTATCATGGAGAGGAGGGTCAACCTTTGTTTCAACAAGCCCACAGGGGTTGAAAACTAACGAGACCTCATCATTACCAAGACATGCATTAGAAAAAAATGATCCATTAGATTTGAGCTTTTTAGATGATATTTTACAACCTTTATCACAAATGGCCACCATTTCTGTAGAAGAAAGTGGATCATCATTAGTGGTAAAATCAATATCAAAAGTTCCATCGTCATTACTTTTGAGTTTAAGTTTTTTATGAGCAGGAGATTGTGTTGAAGAAATTGCATTTACCATCGAGGTTTTTGGGTGTGATGGTGATATTTTATATTCACTTGTAAAGGTGGGTGTAAAATCTAACGAGCCCCAATCATCACCGAAAAATGTATTTGAAGGACCGACACTATCCTGACCATTATTGTTGTTAGCAGTGGAGGGTAGTGGTTTGGATTTTGTTAAAGAAGGGATCAAATTACTTAGAGGAATTTGATGTCTCGCTTCCATTTGTAAGCAACTTTCTGGAACCAGATCAAATTCAATTGTATGGAGTTTTTTTTTCAAAAATGAACTTTATTGAACAATGAAGGGTAGATGGGGACTTCCCCCATGACATGAATCCAGGGTCTACGAAGAAGAAGATTGTATGTAAGAGAATTAGGCATCACATGGATAAGGGTAGGCAATATCACAGGTCTAGCCTTAACATTTAAGGTGATTGTACCTAGTGATTTTCTACCAACATTATTAAAGCCATGAATATTGAATTTATATGGTTTAATGAGAGACGTATCAACATTGAGTTTATGTAACAAGTTTATGTCACAAACATTAAGACTTGATCCACCATTAATCATAGTGCATCTTACTCTCATTCTATTAACAATGATAAATATCATGAGAGGCTCATATTGGTTTTGCGCTTCTATGGGAGGTATCTCTTGTTGTTGAAACATGGTGTCCATTTTTTTTACATGCATACAATCTAATAGGGCTTCTACATCATTCGGTCTAACAGAAGGTGGAACAACTACCTTTTGTAGAGCATCGTGGAGAATTCAGTGGTATGTAGGTAATGTTTGTATTAAATCCCATAGAGAGATCTTAGCCAGAGTAGCACGGAGCTACTTGACAAGATCATATCATTTACCAATATGCTAAGGAAGAAGAGAAGGTAGGGGAAGAAAAGGTTGAGAAGGTGGAAGAGAAGTAGGCATGCTCGGTGCTTTCTTACTTTGTTTGTTATTATGGGTGTTGTGTGTGAGAAATCGCATGATAATGAGATTGTTGCAACACATTTTGAACACCTTGATTCCTTTAAGTAATTTTCTTTGCAAAATTAAACTCGTAACCAAGAGATCGAGATGGTTTTGGATCACCTCGAACTGTAATCATAGGTTTAGAGAAAGGAGGCAGATTAGATGCCTCATGTACCATGATTTTAGGAATATTTTGAACATTAATACACTTATTCACTACCCCTCTAGTGGGTAGAATAAGTCTATTAATGATGATGGAATTGACATTGTTATCTTTCTGAGAAATAAAAGATTTAGGAGAAAACATGGAAAAAATATGCTCAACATCTACCCATGGGGGATCCATTATAGGAGAAGGTTCTTCCTCCACTAATGCTTCATCTTTTGAATGGAGATCATTAGAATGAAGAGAGGGTCGAGTGATGTTAAGAAATGTATCAATGATCTCATTCTCTTCTGCCAAAATGTCCTCACGAATGGGAACAATTTTGGGAGAGGGATCCAAAGCATAGGGTGATGTAGGTGAATCTAAGTCACCATCATATGCCTTAGACATAATATCAATGGTACTATCATGGGTTGTAGTATAAGAAGAACTATCACCATCATCTTTCTCATGACCATTCATGGAGATGAATTTAGTAAAGTCTTCTAATATTGATAGAAATAATAAGAAGCAAATAATACATGTAAATGTGATGTTCTTGGTAACCACAACAACTAAGTCTTGCAAATGTAATATGTGAGCACATGTGCATATGATTTTCCTAAGTAAACATAAGAGGGATTTAGAAAAATTTGGTTTAAATGAATATGCATAAGTGTCAAATGAGATATGCAATTAGATAGTTTTGTTTCTGCTATTGGTTTCAAATTTTAAAGAGAAGATGGATGCATGAATGTTCTTTCTTTCTAAATTCAATAAGTATGATATGTTACAGAAATCTAAAACTAGATTTAGCAATCATTCAACATAGAAAAGATCTGAAAATAAGATTTCCAATATAACAACTAGATGCAAGACTAGCTAGGGTTTCACCATCAAACCCTAGATCTTAAATGCTTATTCCTTAAACCAAAATTCTTTGATGCAAGAATGCTTTTTCCTTTGGTAGTTTGAACATAAATGCTATTTATGAAATTCTATAGCAATGCAAAATCAGATTTGACCATTAATTATCATCAGAAAAATTTGGAACAAGAGTTTTATCAACACACCCTAAGTGCAAGACTAGCTAGGTTTTCCAAGAATGCAATATTTTTGAAAAACCTAAAATGAATAAGTGAAAATGCCAATATATCACTAGGAAATGATTAAATAATTAAATATATCAATTAGATCTGATGCAAAAATCAGAAATTTATATCATGCTATAATGATCTAAATGATTAAATAATGCAATATCAATCAGATCTGATGAAAAAATCAGAAATTTATATCATGCTATAATGATCTAATCTAATGAAATATAGACAATGTGACAAATATGTTTTTTTCTAAACCTAAATCAAATGCTTGATTTTGTAGTTTCTAATGTAAAGATGCAAGGATGTTCTTTTCTTAAACACAGAAATGATATGCTACACCAAATGAAATTAATTTAATCAACCAAAAAATGCCACAACACACAAATCTACAAACCCTAGGCTCAAGACTAGCTAGGTCTTCTATGAATGTAAGGTTTTTGTAAACCCTAACAATGAAATAATACAAAATTAAGCTATATAACTATGTAAAATGATGAATGAAATTAACTTAATCAAATCTAGGGCAGCAAATAACTGATATTTGAAGCAAGAAGCATGCCAAAGTGCAAGATATGTCGGGTTCACTTAAATGTTAGATAGAAAAGGGAGACTTAGCCTAAAAAAAATTAAACTAGATCATGTTAGGTAGAAAGGAGATACTTAGCTTAAAAGGCTAAACTAGGTCAAACTCTCTTCTATTAATATTGGAACACAAATCGAGTTTGGCTTCTACCCTTGAAGGAGAGCCAAACTACATGGGTTTTGTCCCTTTATTTTATAAAGGAGTGTCAACCAAATTTAACCAACCAAACTAGGGCAAAACATGAAACCCTAATTGAGCAAGATCAGAGAATAACAGACTGTCAGAAATAGATATGGAGAATCTAAAAGTACAATAGAGATCAGCAAATAGAGGAGAACATGGATATGACTTTGGGAATAGAAAGTTACCAGGGCACTGGACACCCTAGACCCTAATTAGGGTTTTGCAAGATCTCTAGATCTAGGTGCCTTTTCCTGTGTATCTTCCTATCTCCTGAACTTGTTATCTTCAGATTCCTTCAGATGCAACCTACACACAAAAAAGAAGGAAAGAGGTTTGGTTCTATTTAAGAGCTTGCCTAAGTCAAGCTCCATGAATGGTGTTTCCATGTCCACAATAGCAATGATGAGAGGTCAAAGAGTGTGTGTCTTAGGAGGGTAGAGGCAAATTTGAAGTACAATGGAATGTTGTAATAAAGCATGAAAGAAAGAAGTCACATGAGCATGGAAACCCTAGCTTTCTTGATGCAACGTCACAACTTCACTCAAGAAGTTGGTGTAGCCCAAAGAAGTAGAGATATCTTCACAAGACCTACAAGAAGTTAGTGCAATAGAAATAATCCATCATAGAGAGCTTTAGAGAAGAATAGAGAGCATGAGAGAGAAGAGAGAGTGCAAGTGTGCCTAGATTGCTTAGATATTCAAATGAATAAACTAACTTGCTTATATATTCTTTCCCTCTCACCAACAATGAATAAAACCAAATGGGGCCAACATGTATAAGCCAAGGAGGTGTTCTAATCTAACACCACAAAATAGGGTTGAGGCTAACATCTGGGACCAAGGCACTAGGCACCCTGGTCCTTTATCCCCACAAACTCTAGGGAGTGTCAATTAAAGTGGACTTAGACCAATCCTAACTTCATTTTGTTAGGTGTATTCATTGGGATCGAGATTTAATTATTTTAGGTCCTATTGCAAGTATGTGCTATTAGTGTTGTCATTGATGTCAACAAGATTGTGTTGTCATTGGAGTCAACTGTGTCAAGAGTATGAGTAGTTTGTGTTGAGCAGAGATGAGGATGTTGCAATGATATGAGCTATTTGATTAAGTTGCCTTGTTGAAGATGATTTGGTTTCTTTGTAGAGGTGCTGAAGATGTTGAGAATATGCTTCTGTGGGTTGGTTTCCAAGTGCTTTTGAGAAAATTTGATTAATAAACGAAATAGTGCATTAAAGATGTGTTATGACTTAATAGAGCAATGTTCTAGTTTTGCTCTGCATTTCTTCCTTATTGAAGATCTACTTTTGTAATTTGAATATCTTGTTCATAGGTGTTCAGAGATGTTATATTCCAAATTTTGTGCTCCAGTTCATTATGCAGAGAAATTTGTGTTCACCAGTGTGTGGACTGTGTTTCTGAGTTGTGCAGAGGTGTCTAGGAGAAACTATTTGCTCTGCATTTCTCTGTATATTTGTTTTTGGCTTTGCAGTTCTAGATTTATGCTTATAAGGTCTATATCTTTCTTCTATTCAAGTGGTTCACGGTTTGGTGCTCTGCAAGTTCATTTCTTGAGTTGCAGTTGATGATAGAGTAATCTAAGTGCTCCAGTGTGAACTTTCTTCAAGTGAAAGATGTTGCAAAGGATTTTGTTGGTTTTCAAGTTCTTGTGGATGTTTCTAGATCATGTTCAAGCTTGGTGCAATATGGCCCACATGTCGTCTTTTGGTTTTGAGGAAGAGTGCACTTGAAAGATCATAGTGTTAACACAAGTTTGACCGACTTGGTTGTTTACACTAACTGCGGTTGTGCTTCATTGATTATGGAAGCGTGGAATAACATGTAAGAGTGAATTTAGGTCCTTTCTAAGATGTGATGTGGTCAACATTCATTCCATTCCTCTGCAAGAATGTTTAGGTCCAGACCTAATTTGAATTTTCTAAGTTAAGATGTGTTGCCAACCTTGGAGAATGATTTCAAGGTTGATGATGGTATAAAAAAGTTTCAAGGATTCGTGATTGAAGGTATGCATGATGGATATGATGTCTATGATGTGAATTTGATCAGTGTAGTGAGAACTTTCATGTGTTAGGCTACTGGATGTAGTGAGCATAAGGTGTCTACTATTTTTAGTGTTGCTACGAAGGTGATGTTTGTGTTGTGGTGAATTTTGAGCTTCACTGGAATTGTACTCCATGCATATGTTAGATGCAATTATATCAATTCATCCCTAGCAGTGAGCCTCCTCTTCTATCTCTTTCTTTTGGGCAGTGAGTCCTCTAGTAGTGAGCCTTTCTTTCTTTCTTCTGGGCAGTGAGCCCTGGGCAATGATCCCTTTAGCAGTGAGCCTTTTGTAATTCGATGTTGATACTACTTTATATTATGAGCTAGTCCTCACCATGGTTTTTCCCTTCTTGGGTTTTCCACATAAAATTTGGTGTTGTCTTGTGTTTGGTGTTGTTATGATTTAGCTTCTATTATTTTCTTTCCATGCTTAATCATCATAACAAGTTTAGGGGTTAATTAAGCTAATGTGGATTTGAATATTTGTGACGGTTTGAAATTTTTGATACAACTAATTCACCCCCCCTCTCAGTTGTCTTGTGCATTAAACAATTGGTATCAGAGCAAGGTTTCTTAGAAGAAAGCTTAACATCTTGAGGTAGATATGGGATGACACACAAGAAGGATGTTCCCCTGTTTGATGGATCTAACTTTGCACTCTGGAAGGTATGGATGGAAGCCTTTCTAATTTCTCTTGGTTATGAGATATGGAGATCCATTGAGTCTAATTACTCTATACCTAAGAATGGTATAAGAACTGCTGAAGAGATCATAGTTGATGAAATCGATGGTAAGGAAAAACATGCTCTCTTAAGTGGTCTTACTAATTCTGAATTGGTGAAAATTGTGAATTTGAAAACTGCTAATAAGATTTGGAAAATTTTGAAAAGTGTTTGTGAAGGAGATGATAAGTCAAACAAGCTAAAATGTAGAACTTGAAACTCATGTTTGAGACCATGCGAATGTCTAAAGATGAAAACATTACAAGCTACTTGCAGAAGGTGGATGAAGTTGTCAATGGCATCAAAGGACTTGGTGGAAATATAGATGATAAAGAAGTGATATTGAAGGAACTCAGAACTCTTCCTAATACTTATAGTCATTAGGTCTCTGCTATTGAAGAATTATAAAATTTGAGTCAGTTTACGAAAGATAAGTTGCTTAGCACCTTAACTGCTCTTGAAATAAGAGAGTTTGGCACAACTAGTGGAATGACAAAGGTTGAGACAACTTTTAAGGTTGACAAATCATAGAAGACTGTGGAATCAAATCTGGAAGACCTTGATGAAGTGGAAGCTAACTTTGTGAGAAGGATGAAAAAGGGTACTGGAAAGTTCAGTGGTAAGTTGCCTTTTAAATTATTCAGTTGTGGAAATATAGGTCATTATGCTTCAAGATGTCCAGATAGAGTTCTGAGAACTAAGAATAGGGAAAATAGAGGTAAGATGGTTAAGAAAAGTTACTATGTTAGAGAAGATGTAAGTATATCTGATGATGAATCTGATTATGAGGATGATAATGATAATGAACTCTTATTCATATCCCTAAGAGATGAAACTATTTCTACTAACTCTGGAAGCTATGTGAAGGAAAAGGGTCCAAAAGCAAGTACTAACCCTGAAGGCACTATAATGTCTGCTTTTCATGCTAGGAGAGAAAAAGATGACTGGGTCATTGACAGTGGATGCTCGAATCATATGACAGGTGACAAGAGTAAGTTTGTTAAACTTGAAAAATATGAAGGTGGAGTAGTTAGGTTTGGTGATGATGCATCTGCTCAGATCTGTGGAAAAGGTTCAATCAGTTTTGATGGAAAGCATAACACTGATGATGTTCTTTATGTTAAAGGTTTAAAGCATAATCTCTTGAGTGTTGGACAAATGTTTAGTAAGGGTTTCAATCTTATATTTCAGGATGATGGCTGTGAGATCAGAAAAAGCTTCAGAATAGTGATTGCTGCTGGAAAGAGGATAGGTGGAAATGTTTATCATCTTAAAGGTGGTGATGGTTATTGCTTCATGACTCAGATCAGTGAGATTTGTCTATGGCATAGGAGATTGTGCCACATCAATTTTGATATCCTGGTAAGGATAAGTTTAGTTCAAGTTGTGAGAGATCTGCCAAAGATTACAAAGCCTATCAATGCCATTTGCAAGGAATGTCAAATTAGAAAGCAAGCAAGAGGAAGCTTCAAAGTCAAAGAACAATCTTCTATCGAACTATTGGAATTGGTGCATATAGATCTTTGTGGTCCTATTAGAGTAAGGAGTTTTCAAGGTGACAGGTATTTCATGTTGTTTATTGATGATTGCTCTAGAATGACATGGGTCACTTTTCTTAAGGAAAAGTCAGAAGCCCTAGATAAGTTTAAAGCCTTTAAATCAATGGTTGAAAATGAAATGGATATAAAAATCAAATGTTGAAGTCTAATAGAGGTGGAGAATTTACTTCTAATGAGTTTAACATGTTTTGTGAGAATCATGGAATAAAAAGGCACTTATCTGCCCCTAGGACTCCTCAGCAGAATGGATTCACTGAAAGGAAGAACGTGACTATTCAAGAAGCTGAAAGGACAATGTTAAAAGAAGAAAACCTACCAAAAGTCTATTGGAGAAAAGTTATTCATACCTGTCTACATACATAATAGAGTACAAGTAAGAGCGAATGACACAAAGACGAGCCCTATGAGCTATGGTATGGAAGAATTCCTACTGTTAAATATTTCAAAGTTTTTGGAAGCAAATGTTATATCAGAAGAGATGAAGAACTATGAAAGTTTGATGCAAGGTGTGATGAAGATATTTTCCTTGGGTATTCTACTGAAAGCAAATCTTATTGGTGCTACAACAAAAGATTAAGAAAAAATATTGAAAGTGCTAATGTTAAGGTTGATGAAGATATGTAGAAGATTTTAGAGGTTAATGGATATGAATCAGATGAGTCTTCTTGCGAATAAGAAGAAGAAACTAAAGAAGTAGAAGTACAAGTTGAAGAACAAGAAGCTTCAAAAAGAATCCTTGAAATTCCCAAGTATGTGCAGAGGCATCACACTGAAGACCAGATCATTGGTGATAAGAGAAAAGGTATATTGACAAGAAGGAGAACTACTGAAGAACAGGTAAATCTATGCTTACTTTCTAAAGTTGAACCTAAAACAATGGTTGAGGCATGCAAGGATGAGTATTGGATTAAGGCTATGGAAGAAGAACTACTACAGATTGAGAAGAATCAGACTTGGGAATTTGTCCCAAGACTAGAGAACAAAAATGTAATTGGAACTAAGTGGGTATTTTGGAATAGATTGAATGAGAATCGAGAAGTGGTAAGGAACAAGGCAAGACTTGTGTGTGAAGGCTACTCATAGTGGAAGGAATAGATTATGAGGAAACTTATGCTCCTATGGCAAGAATGGAGGCCATTAGGATGTTTTTGGCTTTTATAGCACATAAGGATTTCAAAGTATATAAAATGGATGTGAAGTCTACTTTCTTGAATGGTGAGTTGGAAGAGGAAGTGTACATAGAACAACTGGAAGGATTTCAGTTGTCAGATAAGCTAGATATGGTTTATAGGTTGAAGAAGGCACTATATGGATTGAAGCAAGCCCCCAGAGCTTGGTATTCAAGGTTAGACAGGTATTTATTATAGCAAGGATTTAGTAAAGGTACCACAGATAGAAATATGTACATCAAAATAAGTGAAGATCAAATTTTGATTGTGTAAATGTATGTAGATGATATAATGTTTGGTGGAAATGAAGGTATGTGTAAGAGTTTTGCAGATGAAATGTAGAAATAATTTAAAATGTCAATGCATGGGGAAATGAACTTCTTCCTTGGGTTACAAATCAATCAGATAGATAAGGGTATTTTCATCTCTCAGTCAAAGTATGTAAAAAACCTGTTAAAAAAGTTTGGAATGGAAGATTCTAAACTAGTTTGTACTCCTATGGTTACTCATTGTAAGTTGAGCAAGAATGATGAATCTCCTAAGGCTGGTCAAAGCAAGTAATCTCCTAAGGCTGATAAGAGAAAGTACAGATCAATGATTGGAGGATTACTATATCTGACTGCTACTAAACTAGATATTATGCATGTAGTCTGTCTTGTGGCTAGATTTCAAGAAGATCCCAAAGAGTCACATGTTATGGTAGTGAAGAGGATATTCAGATATTTGAAGGGTACTTCTGATCATGGCTTGTGGTATCTAAAAGATACTAACTTTACTCTAAGTGCTTATACATATGCAGATTGGGCTGGTTGTGTACATGACAAAAAAAGTTCAAGTGGTGGTACATTCTTTCATAGATGCAGATTGGTGTCTTGGCTAAGTAAGAAACAAGATTCAGTGTCTTTATCTATTGCAAAGATAGAGTATATTGCTGCAACATCATGTTGCACATAGGTGTTATTGATGAGACAAACCTAGAAGGATATCAAAGTTGTGTATGATGAGCCAATTTCTATTTTCTGTGATAATACAAGTGCTATTAACATTTCAAAGAATCTAGTGATGCATTCAAGGACAAAGCATATTTCAATTAGGTATCACTTTTTGAGAGAGAAGGTTGCAAAGAATTAATTGAAGCTTGAGTATGTGCCTACAAAAGATCAAGTTGCTGATATATTCACTAAAGCTCTTCCTAAGGATACATTTGAGTATCTTCGAGACAAGTTAGAGATTATTACTCCTCCTTTTAACTAGATGCATAAGGAGATGCATCAGTCCAATGGACTTCAAGATTCATTCTTTTCTGGACTGATGTTGGATACTACCTCTCAGGGGGAGCAGGTAGTGGTCATAATGATTGTTGCAGATAGAGGGAGTAAGAGTTGATATAGTTTGGTGTGCACTCCTAAGGGGAGTATTTAGAGTAGTGAAAAGAAAAGATGATGTGACCTGATAAGAGTGAAAGAAGAGGTGTGTCACCCTTTTCCATTGATGTCAAAGGGGCAGAGAGAACAATGTGAAAAAGAAAAGAATCAGTGATTAGGGAGAGAGAGTAAGATATGTAAAAGAAAGGGGGAGAGTAAGAAAGAAAAGAAGTTGGTGCAAATTTGTGTCTTGATTGTTTTTCACATTATGTGTTTCCATCAATGACAAAGGGGGAGATTGTTGCAAGTATGTTCTATTGGTGTTGTCATTGATGTCAACAAAATTGTGTTGTCATTGGTGTCAACTATGTCAAGAGTATGAGTAGTTTGTGTTGAGCAGAGATGAGGATGTTGCAATGATATGAGCTATTTAATTAAGTTGCCTTGCTGAAGATGATTTGGCTGCTTTGTAGAGGTTCTGAAGATGTTGAGAATATGCTTCTGTTGGGTGGTTTCCAAGTGTTTTTGAGAAAATTTAATTGATAAAGGAAACAGTGTGTTGAAGATGTGTTCTGACTTAACAGAGCAATGTTCCAGTTTTGCTAAGCATTTCTTCCTTATTGAAGATCTACTTTTGCAGTTTGAATATGTTGCTCAAAGGTGTTCAGGGATGTTATATTCCAAATTTTTTGCTCTGGTTCATTGTGCAGAGAAAGTTGTGTTCACTAGTGTGTGGACTGTGTTTTTGAGTTGTACAAAGGTGTTTGGGAGAAACTATTTTGCTCTGCATTTCTCTGTAGATTTGTTTCTGGCTTTGTGGTTTAGGATTTATTCTTATAAGGTCTATATCTTTCTTCTGTTCAAGTGGCTTATGGTTTGGTACTCCGCAAGTTCATTTCTTGAGTTGCAATTGATGACAGAGTAATCTAAGTGCTCCGGTGTGAACTTTCTTTAGGTGAAAGATGTTGCAAAGGTTTTTGTTGGTTTTCATGTGCTTGTGGATGTTTCTAGATCATGTTCAAACTTTGTGCGTGGTTTGCATGTCATCTTTTGGTTTTGAGGAAGCGTGCACTTAAAAATCATAAACAAATTTGGCTGACTTGGTTGTTTACACTAAATGCGGTTGTGCTTCATTAATTATGGAAGCGTGGAATAACGTGTAAGAGTGGATTTAGGTCTGTGCTAAGATGTGATGTGGTTCACAGTCATTCCTTTCTTCCATGGGAATGTTTAGGTCCAGACCTAATTTTAATTTTCTAAGTTAAGATGTGTTGCCGACCTTGGAGAATGATTTCAAGGTTGATGATGGTATAAAATAGTGTCAAGGATTCATGACTGAAGGTATGCATGATGGATATGATGTCTATGATGTGAATTTGATCAGTGCTGTGAGAGATTTCATTTGTTAGGTTATTGGATGCAATGAGCAGAAGGTGTCTACTATTTTTAGTTTTGTTGCAAAGGTGATGTTTGTGTTGTGGTGAATTTTGAGCTTCATTGGAATTGTACTCCATGTATATGTTAGATGCAATTATATCAATTCATCCCTGGCAGTGAGCCTCCTCTTCTATCTCTTTCTTTTGGGCAATGAGTCCTCTGGTAGTGAGCCTTTATTTCTTTGTTCTAGGTAGTGAGCCTTTTGTAATTTGATGTTGATAGTACTTTATATTGTGAGCTAATCCTCACCGTGGTTTTTCCCTTCTTGGATTTTCCACGTAAAATCTGGTGTTGTCTTGTGTTTGGTGTTGTTATGATTTAGCTTCTGTTATTTACTTTTCATGCTTAATCATCATAACAAGTTTAGGGGTTAATTAAGCTAATGTGGATCTGAATATTTGTGAGTGTTTGAAGTTTTTGATACAACTGATTCACCCCCCTCTCAATTGTCTTATGCATTCAATAGGTCCGCCTGGGTGCTAAACTAGGTGTAAAATGGCAAGGGTACATATTTTACTCCATAACATTTAGCCCCCACTTTAGTGTGGGTATGCTCTTATGTTCATACTTGTACTAAAGTATGGAAAAGATATATTTTAATCACCACAAGCATAGAAGCCATAGAATGTCACCAAAGTTGAGGGGTGATCAAGCCCCCAAGTTTAGAATTCTTGGAGTCTATGATGAATTGTATACACATAAGACACAAGACATGATTTCTACATACATGAAGCACTTAAGAGACATGAGATATGTTGGGATAAGGTGCAATTAACCTTGTAAATCCCAATATTGTATTTATTCCATTTATTATGTGTAATTTGTAATTATACATGAGGAGATGTACTAGTTTCACTGGCAGGGGTAATTTCAGAGTAATTGGAGGTAATCATGGAGTGACTTTTACTGTTGGCAAATGTAAAAACTCAAAGTAAATGAGGGTACGCATGCTCCCTTGAGGAATATACTAGTTTTTACATGTATGACAACTGTCATAATGTTTGGTAAGTGAATCTATGATAGCTGCAGGTTGTTATAAGATTCTAAAAATTCTATGATGCATATGATAGATATGTTAGTTGTATATTTGCTATATTTAGCCCAAGGTTCCTATGTTGGAAAGATACTCTTTTGTGGAATCTATGACGGTTATGACATGTCATAAGATGTTGTAAGAGGACAGATTTAGTCTTGGGTACCCAACCTTTGCATGGTTGTTTCTGGATAAGTGTAAGATGCTTGTAAGAAGGTAATTAATGTTTACAGGTTGGAGAATCTTAAGAGAGAGAAGGTGAATGCCTAGGATGAGTTGGAAAATGTTTCTATAAGTATTTGCCATGTATTTATTGCTGCAATATATATTTTAGGTACTCAAGTACTGCCGGAATGTTGTTGGATTGAAGACTTGTGGAGAAAGTTGTGTAGCTGATGTATTGTATAGATCTTTTACAGATAAAACAAACTTGTGCCTCTTTCCTAGTGGAGTTTTTTACCCGCAAGGGTTTTCTCCATGTAAACACCGTGTCATTGTGTTGAGTTCTTCATGTTTGACATCTTTTTTGTAGTGGGTTTTATGTTTTGTTACAATCTCCATTGTTAATGCACACTTAAAGATTGCTAAAATTTATTTGAATCAGATTTCCATTAAAGTAGTGTTGCTTTCATTTCTAACATTTGGTATCAGAGCCTAGCCATCTTTGACTCTTGGGTGGTAGTGTGAAAGATGTAGCTGCAGTGGGAGATTTAGTTACATTTGTTTTATAGATCTTGTGTTGTTATTATGGCTGCATCTACTGTTGCATCAACCTCTCGAATGGACATTGAGAAGTTCAACAGAATAGGGTATGAGTTGTGGAAGCTGAAAATGGAAGATTTGTTAGAAGAAAGAAACCAATGGTTGGCTATCGAAAAAGAGAAGAAACCTGATGATGTCTCTCAAGATGAGTGGGAGAGACTGGATAAGAAGGCACGGGGAACCATCCGGTTGTGTCTTTCAGACTCTGTCCTATTGAATGTCGCAAAGGAGGAGACTGCACACAAGTTGTGGAATCAGTTGGGTGAGATCTATCAAGCCAAGAGTATAGTAAATAAACTTTATTTAAAAAGAAAATTGTTTTCCATGAAAATGTGAGAAGGTGAATCAGTTGCAGAGCATTTAAATTCTTTTAATTTGTTATTAAGTCAGCTTGATTCAGTAGATGTTGAGGTTAGTGAGGAAGATAAATGTATCTTACTTCTTTGTTCTTTACCTGAGTCTTGGGAGAATGTTATCCTTGCTATCACTAATAACCTCACAGATGTGAAGTTGGATGCTTTTGTTTTAGTGCTACTGTCACAGGAATTGAGGAAGAAGAGTTCAGATAGTTCAGGGGATGCTCTTAGTGTCAGGGGAAGGTCTAAGGAAAGGGGACCTAAAGGAGATCAGAAAGGGGCTAAGGACAAGTCCAAGGGCCGGTCTAAAACTCCTGGTAAAAAGAATAGAGTTAAGTGTTGGAACTGTGGTAAAAGGGGACATGTGAAGGAGTACAAAAATCCCAAGAAATAGTGGGAGAGTGCTTCGGATAAGTCCTCGAATGCAGGTGAAGAAGTTTTACTTTCTGCATGTAATCTTGTTCCTAAAGATCATTGGTTGGTTAACTCAGGATGCTCGTTTCATATGAGCCCGCATAAGGAATAGTTCTCCACATATGAAGAATATGGAAGTAATATCTACCTTGGTGACAACTCTTCATATTCGATTGTCAGGAAAGGAAAGGTATTGTTGCGTTTCAATGACGGGAGGATTAAAACCCTCCTAGGTGTTTTGCATGTTCCTGGATTAGCTAGAAATCTGATTTCAGTTTCAAAGTTGAATGATTTGGGAATGCATGTGACATTTGACAAGCATGGCTACAGATTGGTGAGAGTGGTGGTAGCGAAAGGGAAGAGATTTAGGAAATTGTTTAATCTTGAAGTCACTACAGTTTGTAATGCCTCTTATGTTTTTGAGGCTTCTAAAAACACTTGTATATTGTGGCACTGCAGATTGGACCACACAAATAATAATGTATTTGTTGGCATTTTAATTCGTACCTCTGGAATGCGATTTGGAAATGGACAGCTATGCACATATAAACTGCTCTCCTATTGGAAGGGGGAGTTCCCTTTTTGCTAATGTTCACTAAAAAGATAAATAAAACCAAATTTTGCCTATCTTCTTTTTGATTCTCAGCTGCAAGCACAAGGTTATAAAACTCTAAACGCTACAGAAGAGGTTTTTTCCTTTTTTTAAACTTCTATTACAACTAAGCATAGACTAATGACGCTTTTAATCTCCTGAGTAAATTCAGAGCAAATGAAATTAAAAGCGAACAAGGAATGATTGTTTAAACAAAAACTTAAGCAATTTTCTTCTAGATTTACACCACAAGACTTATAGTACTTTAATGATGGAAGCTGAAATGAAAGCTACAAAAGCTACACATCTGATGAGAAAAACTTGATGAATCGAGATAGAATATCAGAGCAAAATAGGCATGAGACTTCTATTCAATATCACAAAGTTGGCACAACTCCAGGACAACAATGTTGCAGCAAAGGGTAGGCATACAGCAAGTGATCAAACACTGAAGAACAAATTACACAAAGTGAACAGACACTTGGAATATCAAGATTTGCAGGCTAGAATAGGCACAACAAATTTTCTATCACAATTACCATTACATACAATGGGCAAGGATGCCCTTATTTATACTAGAATCAAAGGAGTAGGGAACCCTAAAATCTCCTTGATTAACCCTAACTTGCCAACTCGCAAGCTTTATTACTATTCTAAGACAAAGATACAATAAACAAATGCTTTAAAGCAATATGCTTTAAAGCAAAGAAGATTCCAACTATCACAAGGTGATTTCTTTCTAAATATAGAATGGATGAGCTTAGGATGAAAGCAAATGCTTTAAAATAAAAAGCATCTATTTTAAAGCTGTTTTCTTTTGAAATGCATCCTCATCAACATTCTTGCTTTTTGGTGATGTCATCCGTTGATATTCTGGGAAACAATATCTTCTAAAAAGCAAGTGACCGCATCTCTGCCATGAACACTGATACTCTCTAGAGTGATAATCTGATTCTCTAACATTTCTTCACCATTGGAAACCATCTAAAGAAATTCGTGAACTTCGCCCACAGCCTTGTCGAACTTCACTATCATTGTGGCAGAACGACTCATCTTGCCGACACTGATATCATCATTAAAATTGCTGCAGACGAGAGTTTGGAACTTTGCTTGCACTTCCCTGAGATCATATAGGGTACCATCTTCTCTTTCATATGAACACGGGATCTGAGAGACAAAAGATCTAATGAAGTTGAGTACGTTGTCTACATTTTCTTTCCATTCTGTCAACTCTGAAATCATACTGTCATAAGTTTTTACTATGAAAAGATATTGTTCTTTCCAAGTAGAAACTGTCTTCTTATCTTCAGCTGAATCAACAGAGTCAAATGCAATATTCAAGTAAGAGATAATGATCTCAAACACCGGTCTATTTTCTGCCATGGTTTGCTGCAACCCCTGAATGCCTTGGTGTAAATCATGAGTGTTGTACTTTAATTGATAAAACTCTGAAAGTACAACTCTTCCTTTGGTCACAAATTCTTCCACCCAACTATTTATGTGCCTCCCATAGAGAACCAACTGACTGAAATGTCGTTGATCAGCTGGTGATTCAAGATTCGATGGAAGCAGTAAATCAGCCTGTGATGTACCACAGAAAAGGTTGGAAATGTACTGCCACAACTATCTAACTTCAACTTTGAGAGATGCTTTGTCTTCTCCATCTTTCAACACCCTTTCTTTCAAATTATCTGTTGTAACCTCGAAGAGATTGACGTCTATATGGCGGGTACTTCTACCAAGGTTAGCTTTGACAACCGTGAAGTCATCAACTTCAACATCATCAACACTTCTATTTTCTGGCGGTGTTGCAATTTCAAGGATTATTTCTCCATCCGCATTCTTCTCAATGCGAACCTGCTTCTTCAACTTCTTGTCTGGTGTGTCTTGGTAGACACTTTTAAGCTTTGTCAAATCTAGCTGATATGAGGGCTTTCTCCTCTTCCTTCCCAGAATGTTTTCAAGCCAGGATGAGCCTTCTTCTCTTGGAAACTCAGTTCTAACCTCATCAGCTCCTGATGAACCAATGTGTGCATTAGAGTTACGAACCAGCGAATCTGGCTCTGAATCTATGTGGATAGGAGAAATGATCAGTGAAGAAGGTGGAGAGACATGATCTGAAGGCAACACTTCAACATGCAACGTTGTTTCAATAGGAACTTTTGATTCAACTAGTGGTTGTTCCTGCTCGACATGAGCTGGAGACTCATCCTTTTTCCTCTTTAACTTAGCCATTTTCATTCCTTCTGGAAGAACACTCATAGCTTTTACCCTTCATTTTGGCTTGGAAGTGGAAGGCTCTGATGGTTGCACAACTGGCGGCTCTGCTAACAAAATATCATCCTTCCGCTTAGTCTTCAAGAATATCAAACTATTTTTAACCACTTGACTTGTTCTTTCTTCAATGGAAATGCTCTCTTTAATTGACCAATTAACTGGTGGCAATGGTTACTGCTCAATTTGGTCTTTGAAATACGTGGGAAGTAGAACTTCACCACTCTCTGTCAAACCCTCTATATCTTCTGATAGGATATTAGACATCTGCTGAAGAGTAAACCTGCTGTAACTGTGTTCTCGCACTTCAAACTCATCAGCACAATTAGCCTAGAAGTCTTCAACCGCGTGCTTGTGTATACAATTTTGACCAAGATGTGATTCAAAAACACCACGAGGATCATATGAAGACCTACTGTTGAAAAACTTAAGACCATATCTAGATGATTCATTACCGATCGCCTTGGCATCTGCTCTAGATCTGCATCTATAAATAGTCATCCCAAGTGGAAAATTGAAAGCTGCCTTGCGTCTGTTACGTAAAAATGTATGAACTTCATAGGCTTGCCTCAAAAATTCCATAAATGCTATTTCGTCTGTAGGATATCGCAGCAACATGGCTGGCTCTCCTGAGAAGCCATATACTCTGATGTAGGAAAAAGTAGGAAATTGGATAAACCAATCAGCCCATTCTGCCATTGCTATTCTGGCATCTGCTAAAAATTGTATATGCAACTCATTATCCATATCTCACACTGCATGCATCAGGAATGCATCATTCACCCACCTATAATGTCGTTCAGCTTGAGAGATCTCTAACTTCGGGAAATGATGATACACACATTGAGTACCCCGAGTTCCAACAACATTCAAACCTCTGAATTGACCCTGAAAAGCCATCAAATACACAAGGTATGATATCATGTGGAATTCATGAGCCTTTTGAAAATTATTTATTTGTTGGTGGAGACTATCACTGATGAGTGCCGACCAGTCATAGAATTTGATTCCATCAACAATCTGGGACATGATATAAAACATCCAAGGCTGGAACTTGTTAGCATCTACTTGACCCGTGATACAACTTAGCAGAGTGATCATTATTGCATGTTCCTCCTTGAACTCTCCACTTCCAACGTTCTTTGGCATAATGTTTTGCTTCTCTTTTAACCACCTTTGACCAATCTTTTTTCTGTATTTTTCTTTATCATTGTTCCAAACCCTCTTGCATTCTTCAAGTGAAACAGTTAAGTTTTCTCTCCAAACAGGTATTGTAAAACACTTCTCAATGTCGTTTGGCCTCAGGCTGCAAAGCACACGTCCATCTCTTGACTAAATTTCTCTTGTGACTGAGTTGTAATGCGTCATGTAAGCAATCACAAACTCGATACTTTGCACTGTGATGGGAAAGGATGCTGCTGCAAGCAAACTGGAGTATCCTAGATTCCTAATAGCATTATTTCTTGCATCCTCCAAAGAGTGTAAATTGATTACTGGAAGTACTTTATGCAATTTTGTTTCACAAGTTCTCAGGTAATCGTGAACCAACGTCATTTTGTGCTTGATTTATGTTGGAGAGTACTGCATATTGGAAGATTTAAAAATTGACTGTGAACACGCCTATGTCAGAAAAATCTTGGACAAATGGCTGAAAATTATTTGCTGATTTTTAGAAAAAAGTAGAGTGTGAGAAAAAAAGTTGGCACATGGGTTTTGTAGATAATTTTGTTTCGAAGCAACCCAGATTGTCAGATTTTGAAAAAGCAGAGATTTTCTTGAAAAAGTAGGAAAAAAGCAAATTCCTGAAAAAAAGCAAAACTCCAATCTTCAAAAGGATGATATTCTGGATGGACCCATCTCGATGAAAACTGAAAAAGCTCTGGTCAGATTTCTGAAAAACAATCCCCTTGAAACAAGGACTCTGAAAAAGCGAGCCTCCCTGCTTCCTCAACTCGAAACTATGAAGAACACTAAAAAAACACTTTGGTTGGGTCTTCGAATCTTCGTTGAAAGAAAAATAAAAATCTTTCCTCTAGATGCAACTTGCAAAAGATAGTGAAATAAAGAAGCCAAATGTTTGTCTTTATAGATCTTTAGGGCGAAAAAGCAACTTTATTTGTGTGAAAATAAAACTTCACTCTCATCTAGGAAGAAAGCAACTTTTAAAGCATAAATCCAAATGGATGTCTTCAAATAGGAAGAATCCCTATTTTGTAGCTGCCTATGGCTTCATGTGTAAGATGACAAAAAATATCTTCTTTTGATGATGTTATCGAACACGCGAGTTGAAAGAAGTGCTAGCTAATTTTTCTTCATTTTTGACACTTCAACACTCGTTTTGACTCAAATATGGCTTGTCTCCGACTTCAACAATATAGAAAATTGTCACCGTTGACTGAAAAAGCTGACTGATCCTGACATTTTGGAGACCTATCAACTGAGATTCCATTTCCAGCCTCTGACTGACGATCTGGCATCGTTTGACCAAGTTTGACCTCCCGAAAACTGCCAACAGGCGAATATTAGAAACAAAACTATCAGAAAACACTGTGGACATGGAAATTTTCTAACATTGAGCAAGTTGGGTGCCCCAAGTCACCTGGGGCGCATGGTTTCACCAGACTTAGCCATTTTTTCAATTTTTGCAACTTCTTCAATTTCTCGATTTGCGTGCACATTCTGGTGGCGGAGGACCCCTGTTTGGCTATCAATTTCTGTCAACTGGGATAAAACTAAGTCTGATGATCTGGAAGATATGCAGGCCTGATAAAAACTGAGATGATTGTACTCTTTATCTACCTCGAGAAACGTGCTAAACTGACCAACTCTGAACCCGACTGCGCTGACAGAAGGAGATTCACGTTTTTTGAGAAAAACTTCAAAAATAAACTAACACTGAAGAGTTTGGGTGCCCCAAGTCACCTAGGGTGCCTATCATGCCATGCCTTAGAAAATTTTCTGAAAAACTCTAATTTTGTACCTTTTTTCATTTTCCATGCCCACAGCTCCTGTTCAATCTTCGATTTCACTCGTTCCAATGACTGTCGAGGTGGGACGGAGGGTGATCTAAGTAGTCTAAACATATCTATAATGAAATCCTATCTTTGACTAACTTTTGACTGAGTTTGACCAAGTTTGACCAACTAGAAACAGGGTGATGGAAGCATTTTTGATGTTTCTCAAAAAACGTGAAAAAATCTAACACTTGAAAGGTTAGGCACCCCAAGTCACCTGGGGCACTTGGATTCTCAACACTTAGTCAAATTTGTGATTTTCCAACCTTTCATTCCACCTTGGATCCATCTTGCATCGTTTTGTGTGCCTCATCGAGTCGACGATTGTTCGTCGGTTCTACGTCGTTGAAACAACATTGAAAACTTGTCGACAAGCTTTGGCAAATGAACTTCCTCTGTTGATGACTTCAGATCTCATGCTCCGCCTTCTGAAAAAGTAGAAATGACCCAGAAGACAAAACTTGGTCGTTTGAAGATTCTGTCTGGATTGCGCCGATTGTGAAGCAAAATTGACCAATAAGAATCGACACCTGAGTCGGACATTCTATTTTTAGAAAGTTTTACCAGCATCCATATCTCAAGAAACCCAGAAAACCTAATATGATGTCTATTTTTAGAAATTTCTATTTTTAGAAATTTTGCTTTTTTGACTTTTTGATGAAAAATTTTCTAGACTTGTTCAAAATGCCTTAATGAAGCAAAAATTTTGGTTGGGTACAATAGTATTGAAAACTATTAAGAATAAAGAATTGTTGGATGGTTTCTCTTATTCTGATGAGCACTTTGATTTCTATGAACATTGTGTTTGGTAAACAAAATAAAAAATCATTTCCTTCAAGAAGCAATAGAGCAAAAGAGAAATTAGAAATTATTCATACAGATGTGTTTGGTCCTGTGGATTATGAATCTATTGGAAAATCTCGTTATTTTGTCACCTTCATTGATGATGTATCCAAATTTACATGGATTTATTTTATGAAACATAAATCTGAAGTTTTCACTAAATTTAAGGAATTCAAAGTCTTAGTAAATAACCAATCAGGTTTAAAGATAAAAATATTAAGATCTAACAATGGAGGGGAATATTGCTCTAAGAAATTTGATGAGTTTTACAAGCATGCAGGTATAATCAGACAAAAGACAACTCTGTATACACCACAGTAGAATGGTGTTGCAGAAAGGATGAATCAAACAATTATGGAAAGACCCAAAAGTATGCTTAGTGATGCACAATTGGATAAATGCTTTTGGGCAGAGGCTGTGTGTACTACTTGCTACTTGATAAAAAGATCTCCTTGTAAGGCTCTTGATTCGACACCTTATGAAGTGTGGACAAGTAAGAAACCTTCTGTTTCACATTTAAGGGTTTTTGGTTGTCAGGCTTTCGTTCATGTGACTAAGGAAAAACGATCTAAGTTGGATCCAAAGGCTGAAAAGTGTACATTCATTGGATATGGTGATAATGTCAAAGGTTATAAGCTTTGGAATCCACTAATCTGCAAGATTATCTTTTCTAGAGATGTTATTTTCAGGGAACTTAGAGCTATTTCTGAACCTAAGCAGCCAAAAGAGAAAGAAGGAAAGGTTAAAAAGGTGCACTTTGATTTAGAGTAGCAAGATGCACCTCAGGAAGAACAAAATGATGGATTGGGGGGTGAAGAAGAAGAAGAAGATTCAAGTAGTTCTGATGAAGATGAGTTTGTTGTTATAGAAGAAGTTGGTGCAGGTGATCATGCAGAAGAATGAGTAGAGGCTCTTACTCCACCCTTGAGGAGATCCACAAGACAACGGAATCCAATTGACGGGTATAGCCCACTAGATTTCTGTTGTTTATTAAGTACTAACAATGAACCTAGATCCTACAGGGAAGCTATTTCTACAGATGATAGTGAGTCTTGACAGTTAGCCATGCAGGAGGAGATGATGGCTTTAGACTCTTGTAACACCTTGGATCTTGTTCATTTGCCCAAAGGAATAAAGGCCATAGGTTGTAAGTGGGTCTTCAAGAAGAAGTTTGGAGCAGATGGGTCATTGGAGAAGTACAAGGCTAGACTATTAGCCAAGGGCTACTCCCAGAGAGAGGGAGTTGATTTTGGTGAGATATTCTCTCCTATTGCTAAATTGACTTCTATTAGATTTCTCTTATCCATTGCTGCAACTTATGATTGGGAAATTGAGCAAATAGATGTTAAGACTGTATTCTTGAATGGAGATCTTGAAGAAATTTATATGCAACAGCCTACAAGTTTTAAGGTAAAAGGAAAAGAACATTGGGTTTACAGGTTGAAGAGGTCTCTCTATGGTTTGAAACAGTTGCCCAGAATGTGGTATCAAAAGTTTGACTCATTTGTTTTGAAATTAGGTTTTGTTAGAAGCGAGGAGGATCACTGTGTTTACATTTATTGTGTTGATGACTCTATACTGGTTCTTGCTTTGTATGTTGATGACATGTTTTTTAGCAATACTAAGGGTATGATCAGTGAGCTTAAAGCCCAACTTTCAGGTGCATTTGAGATGAAGGATCTTGGTGCTGTAAGGTATGTTTTGGGAATGGAGATTGGGAGGGACAGAGTTAACAGAAAGCTTTGGTTGTCACAAAGTAAGTATGTGAATACTATTTTGCAGAGGTTTAGTTTATAGGACTGTAACCCAGTTAGAGTTCCTTTACCCATTGGTACTAAGCTTTCATTAGATATGTGTCCAAAGACTGAGGATGATTTTGAGGATATGTCTAATTTGCCATATGCTAGTGCTGTAGGGAGTTTGATGTATGCAATGGTTTGCACTAGACTAGATACTACCCAAGTAGTGGGAGTTTTGAGCAGATTTATGTTTAACCCTAGTAGACAACATTGGAATTATGTGAAGAGGGTGTTTAAATATCTTGCAGGTACTCCTAATTATTGTTTAGTTTATTCTGGTACTAATAGTGCTAACAAATTTTTGGACATACAGGGTTTTGTTGATGTAGATTGGGTAGGTGACTTAGACAGTTGAAGGTCCACTAGCAGCTAGGTGTTTACTCTATTTGGAGGAGCAGTGAGTTGGATGAGTAAGAGGCAGCCCACAGTTGCTTTGTCCACCACAAAAGCAGAGTATATGGCTGCTACTCATGTCTCTAAGGAGGTAGTTTGGTTGAGGACACTATGTACATGTATTGGATTTGATTGCAGGATCATTTAGATTGGTTGTGATAGCCAGAGTGCTATCTGTTTGGCCAAGAATCCTATGTATCATGCTTGGACTAAGCATGTTGATGTTCAGTATCACTTTGTTCAAGAGTTGGGTGCAAATGCAGAAATTGAGCTGAAGAAGATAGACACTCAAGAGAATGTTGCATATTCATTGACCAAACCTGTGAGCACAGAAAAGTTCATGTGGTGCAAAGAGGCCATGGGCTTTGTTTCTAGTGCCTGATTATTTTTCATTTGATTTCCTATGGGTTGATTTACAATGTATAATGTCAAGTGGGAGAATGTTGGGATAAGGTGCCATTAACCTTGTAAATCTTAATATTGTATTTATTCCATTTATTATATGTAATTTGTAATTATCCATGAGGAGATGTACTAGTTTCACTGGCAGTGGTAATTTTGGAGTAACCGGAGGTAATTACAGAGTGACTTTTACTATTGGTAAATGTAAAAATGCAAAGTAAATGAGGGTAGGTGTGCTCCCTTGAGGAATATACTATTTTTGGCTTGTATGACAACTATCATAATGTTTGGTAAGTGAATCTATGACAACTACAAGTTGAGATAAGATTCTGAGATTCTATGACACATATGACGAATAAGTTAGTTGTATATTTTCTATATTTAGCCCAAGGTTCCTATCTTGGAAAGATACTCTTTTGTGGAATCTTTGATGGTTATGATGCATCATAAGATGTTGTAAGAGGCTAGATTTAGTCTTGGGCACCCAACCTTTGCATGGTTGTTTTTGGACAAGTGTAAGATGCTTGTAAGATGGTAATTAATGTTTACAGGTTGGAGAATCTTAGGAGAGAGAAGGTGAACGCCTAGGATGAGTTGAAATTTTTTTTTATAAGTATTTTCCATGTATTTGTTCCTAAAATATAGATTTTAGGTACTCAAGTGTTGTCGGAATGCTATCAGATTGAAGACTTGTGGAGAGAGTTGTGTAGTTGATGTATTGTATAGATCTTTTACAGATTAATACAAACTTGTGCCTCTTTCCTAGTGGAGTTTTTTACTAGGAAGGGTTTTCTCCACGTAAACATTGTGTCATTGTGTTGAGTTCTTCATGTTTGACATCTTTTTTGTAGTGGGTTTTATGTTTTGTTACAATCTCCATTGTTAATGCACACTTAAGGATTGTTGAAATTTATTCGAATCAGATTTCTATTCAAGTAGTGTTGCTTTCATTTCTAACAAGATAAGACAAGACATACACAAAGCATACACTTGAGAAATCACAATGTGTACACACAATACACAAAGTATACACACTTGACACGAAGCATACACATAAGGCATAAAGTATACATAGAATACACATGAAGCACATATGGAATACACACAAAGCACTCAAGGAGAATACATAAGGAATACATAGAGAAAACACTTGATGCACGCATGAGGCATGAAGAATACATAGAGAATAAGAATATGCGAGGGGGAATACATGTGTCATACATCAATCAAAAGAAACACATAACTGAAGACCTTGAATCAGCATGACAAAAGAGACCTCAATCTAAAGGTTGTCTCAATCACCATGCATCATTCCCCAAGATGCAATAAGAAGAATGCTAGGAAGGAGTTAGTTAGAAATGAGAAGAACAAGAGGGTACAAACACATCATACACATAATCCTCATCAAGAAAAGTGTTTCCACTCAAGGGAACGCACAACCCACCTCCCGCAAGAGGATTTATACGAAGCCTTGTAGAATAAGAAGGTGTTGCAACCATACCCAAAGGTACTCTAGCCAAACTCAAGTTGGTGGTTCCAACCCTTCTCCCAAACAGGCAAGGAGCTTCAACATAGTCGAACAAAATAGACTCAAGATCTTGCTTCTAAGATTGCCACAATCCTTTCCAAGAGACTGCAATAACAAAGATAGTCAACAAGTGTTTTGATAGAAAGATGAGAGTAAGGCTCATAGCATGATATATGCCCCCACCTTAAAGTGATTGCTAACTACATCATGAAGCAATTGCCTTTAAGGTAGAATAAGTAAGAAGTGTAAAACAAGCACAAGAGTTTTCAAAAAGTACATGCCCAAATGAAAAAGCTACATCACCACAAGGGGTTGCCCCCAAGATGAGAGAACCAAGGCGATGCTTACAAGCATGATACACAATGGCTTGTGTAGTCATGGTATGATGTCAACCATTGCAACAAGGTCCACATAAATATGAGGATGATGGAAGAAATATCACATGAAAGTAGAGTACACATAAATTGAATCAACATGAAAGAATGCTAAATCATCCAAAAGAAAAATAAGGAAATTGCAAATTATGAAATATAGAAGAATGAAGATACATATAGAGGAATGACAGCGTATTTTTTCTCCTTGTACCTTTGTTCTAACAAGGGTGCCAAGGGAGAACTAATAATAAACAAAACATCACAATACGTACAACCATAACACAAAATTAGAAAGAGGGACCACACTTGTGAGTCAGCCTATAACAAATTGTCATCCCCCAACTTTCTTATTATAAAATGGATGGAGGAAAAGGTGCTCTAGGGACTACATCAAGCATGGTGGAAAGTGTTAGGGCTATACCTTATTCGAAGTTGTTGAATTTTGTCACCCAAGACTCGACATTCCTTAGTGGAATGGCCAAGCACTCGATGATATGTACAATAATGAGGTGTTGAATGATTATTGTTTTGAATCTTTTTGTGTGTTGGAGTAAGAAGAGTGATTAAGTAGTCTTTGAGTAGACTCAACAACATACACTCTTGTTGAGATAGAAGGGAAGATATAGGTGGAGTAGGAAGCAATTCTTTTTGTTGTGAACATGGTGGAGAAAACATAGGAGAAGGTTGGAAACCTAAACCTACTTTACACAAGTGCGGTGTTGGTTCCATGGGTTCCTTAATTCCTTGTTATTTTCCTCTTAACCCATGTCCATTGTATCCTTGTTTAGAAAGAATTTTGAATCCACGTCCATAACGCACCTCCAAGTCCGAAGGAAGAGGAGAGGTCATATGACTATCTTTGTTGAAATGAGAAGTGTGATTATATGTTGAAGAAGAAGGATCATTCTTTTTATCATGGTGAGGAGGGTCCATCTTTATTTCAACAAGCTCATGAGGGTTGAATCTAAAGGGACCTCATCATTACCAAGACATGCATTAGAAGAAGAAGATTGAGATGATACTTTATCACAAATGGTCGCCATTTCTTTAGAAGAAAGCAGATCTTCATCAATATGAAAAGTTCCATCGTTATTACTTTTGAGTTTAAGTTTTTTAGGAGTAGGAGATTATGTTGAAGAAATTGTATTTACCTTCAAGGTTTTTGGGTATGAGGGTGGGATTTTATATTCACCCGCAAAGGAGGGTGTAAAATCTAACGAACCCTAATTATCACCAAAAATACATTCGAAGGACCGACACTACCATGACCATTACTATTGTTAGCAGCAGAGGATAGTGGTTTGGTTTTTTTTAAGAAGGGATCAAATTACTTAGAGGAATTTGATGTCTCACTTCCATTTGCAAGCAACTTTCTAGAACTGGGTCATCTTCAATCGTATGGAGCTTGTTTTCAAAAACAAACTTTATTGAATGATGAAGGGTAGATGGGACTGCCCCCATGGCATGAATCTATGGTCTACCAAGAATAATATTATATGCGAGAGTATTAGGCATGACATGGATAAAAGTAGGTAATGTCACAGGTCCAACCTTAATATCTAAGGTGATTGTACCTAGTGGCTGTTTACCAACATTATCAAAGCCACGGATGTTGAGTTTATCTAGTCTAATGAAAGACATGTATCAACCTTGAGTTTATGTAACAAGTCTATGTCACAAACATTAAGACCTGATCCACCATCAATCATAGTGTGTCTCACCCTCATTTTATTAATAATGATGAATATTGAGAGGCTCATATTTGTTTTGAACTTCTATGTGAGGTAATTCATGTTGTTGAAATAAGATATCTGTTGTTGTCTCATTCATACAACTAAATAGAGATGCTACATCATTTAGCCTAACAAAAGGTGGAACAACTACCTTTTGTAGAGCTTCTTGGAGCATTCTGTGGTATATAGGTGATGTTTGTATTAAATGCCATAGAGAGATCTTAGCTAGAGTAGTGCATAGTTGCTTGACAAGACATATTCTCTATCATGTTAAGAAAGACGAGGAGGTGGGGGAAGAAAAGGTTGAGAAGGTGGAAGAGAAGTGGGCACACTCAGTGCTTGCTTACTTTGCTTATTATTACAGGTGTTGTATGTGTGAGCAACTACATAATTATGAGGTTGTTGTGACACATTTTGAACACCTTGACTCTTTTGAGTAATTTTCTTTGCATAGTCGAGAATGGAACCCAGAGGTTGAGATGGTTTTGGAACACCCCAAACTGTAATCACAAGTTTTGAGAAAGAAGACAGATTAGGTGCCTCATGCACAATGAATTTAGGAATATTTTGAACATTAATGCATTTATTTACTATCCCCTTAGTGGGAGGAATAAGTCTATTAATGATGATGAAATTTACGTTATCTTTTTTATTATTCTCAACATCCATCCCTGAGGGATTCAACGTGAGAAAGATCTTCATCCACTAATGTTTCATCTTTCAAAGGGAGAGCATTGGAATGAAGGGAAGGTAGAGTGATGTTAAGAAAATTGTTGATGATTGTATCTTTAGTGATGTTCAAGTGGCTTGAACATGCAACCAAAGAAGGAATATCAAGGGTCTTCACATCCTTAGTGATATCCAGGGTACTTGAACATTCAACCAAAGGAGGAAGATCAATAGGATGAGTCATGGAATCATCATGTACTATGGTAGTAGTATGCTCAACATCCTCTAATGTGCATCTCTAGAAGAGAGATCATCCAAATGAAGAGAAGGTAAAGTAATGTTACGGAATGTATCAATGATTTCATCCTCTTGCGCCAAGATCTCTTCATAAGTATGAGGAATCTTAGGAGATGGATCAATGGAATAAAAGAGCATAGGAAACATTCTAGTTTTACCATATTTTAGGAATGGAACATCAATTTCACAAACTTTCAAGTAAAGATGGAAAATGATGAAATAAAAGCCATGTTTGCATTTAGATAGTTTTGCTTATGTTTTTGCTTTCAATATTTTGAAGAGAAGATGAATACATGAATGTTCTTGCTTTCTATATTAAACACATATGACCAATATGATGAGGCACAACAATTTAAAAATAGATTTAGCAATCATTCAACATAGCCAATATCTGAAAATAAGATTTCAAATACAACCACTAAATGCAAGACTAGCTAGGTTTATCATCAAACCCTAGATCTTAAATGCTTGTTCCCTAAACCAAAATTCTTTGATGTAATTTAAACACAAATTTGATAATTATGATGTGCTACAATAGTGCTAAATCAGATTTGAAAAACTAATCAACATCACCAAGATTTGAAATAAGATTGTACTCAATAAACCCTAGGTGCAAGACTAGCTAGGTTTTCTAAAAATGCAATATTTTTGAAAAACCCAAATAATGAATAAGTGAGAATGTGAAATATACCACTAGGAAATGATTAAATAATTCAATATCCATCATATCTGATGTGAATATCAGAAATTTATATCATTTTATAATGATCTAAACTTATGAAATATAGACAATGTGACAATTATGCTCTTTTCCAGATCTACATCAATTGTTTTATTTTCTAATTTCGAATGCAAAGATGAAATAATGTTCTTTTATTCAACACAAAGATGATATGCTAAAGCAAATGAAATCAATTTAATCAACCAACAATGCTACTAATATTTGAAACAACTCACTAATCTACAAACCCTAGGTTCAAGACTAGCTAAATTTTCTAAGAATGCAAGGTTTTTGTAAACCCTAACAATGAAACAATGTAAAAAGAAGCTATGTAGTTATACAAAATAATGAATGAATGTAACCTAATCAGATCTAGGACAAAAAATAACTTAGATCTAAATCAAGAAGGATGCCAAAGTGCACGATACGTCATGTTCACCAAAATGTTAGGTAGAAAGGAAAGACAACCTAAAAGGTTAAACTAGGTCAAACTCTCTTCTATTAACATTGGAACACAAACCAATCTTGGATTCTACCCTTGAAGGAGAGATAAACTACAGGGGTTTTTCCCTTTGTTGTATAAAAGAGTGTCAACCAAATTCAACCAACCAAACTAGGGCAAAACATGAAACCCTAATTGAGCAAGATCAGAGAATAACAGATTGTCGCAAATAGATATGGAGAATTTGTAAGTATAGCAAAGATCAGGGAACAAAGGAGAACCTAGATCTGACTTCAGGAACAAAAAGGTACCAGGGCGATGGGCACCCTAGACCCTAATTAGCAAGATCCCTGAATCTGGGTACCTTCGCTTGTGTGTTTTCCTATCTCTTATAACTTGTTATCTTTAGATTCCTCTGGATGCGACATGAACACAAAAAAGAAGGAAAGAGGGTTGGTGCTATTTAGGAGCTTGCCTAAGTGAAGCTCCGTGAATGGTGTTTCTAGCTCCACAATAGCAATGATGAGAGATCAAAGAATGTGTGCCCTAGGAGGGCAAAGACAAATTTGAAGTAGAATGGAATGCTATAAGAAATTGTGAAGGAAAGAAGTCACCATGAGTATGGAAACCCTAGCTTGCTTGATGTGGCATCACAACTTGATTCAAGAAGTTGGTGTAGCCTAAAGAAGTAGAGAGATCTTCACAAGACCTACAAGAAGTTACTGCAACAACAATAATCCACCATAGAAAGCTTTAGAGAAGAATAGAGCATGAGAGAGAAAAAGAAAGAGTGCAAGTGTGCCTAGATTGCTCAGATGTTCAAATGAATAAACTAAATTGCTTATATATGCTTTCCTGATCACCAACAATGAATAAAACCAAATGGAGCCAACATGTATAAGCCAAGGAGGTGTTCTAAGTTGACACCACAAAATAGGGTCGAGGCTAACATCTGGGACTAGGGCGCTAGGCACCTGGTCCTTTAGCCCCACAAACTCCGGGGAGTGTCAATTAAAGTGGGCTTAGACCAATCCTAACTTTATTTTGTTGGGTTTATTCATCAAGATCAAGATTTAATTGTTTTAGGACCACCTAGGTGCTAAACTAGGTGTAAAATAGCAAGGGTACACATTTACTCCATAACATATCAAACCCTCTTCTATCAACATTGGAACACAAACCGTGTTTAGCTTCTACCTTGTGAGGAGAGCCAACTATAGGGGTTTTGTCCCTTTTTTGTATAAAGGAGTGTAGCCCAAATTCAACCAACCAAACTAGGGCAAAGCATGAAACCCTAATTGAGCAAGATCAGTAAATAGCAGACGAATGGAAACAAATACAGGAAATCTAATACCACAACAAAGATCAGGGAACATGGGAGAACCGAGATCTAACTTTAGGAACAGAGAGGTACTAGGGCGCTAGGTGCCCTACACCCAAATTAGGGTTTTGTAGGATCTCTAGATTTGGGTGCCTTCACCTGCTTGTCTTCTTGTCTCCTATCACTTGTTATCTTCATATCCCTCCATATGCGACCTACACACAAACAAGAAGGGAAAAGGGTTGGTACTATTTAGGAGCTTGCCTAAGTCAAGCTTCGTGAATGGTGTATCCACCTCCACAATAAATGATGAGAGATCAAAGAATGTGTGCCCTAGGAGGGTAGAGACAAATCTAAAGTAGAATGGAATCTTATAATAAAGCATGAAGGAAAGAAGTCACCATGAGCATGGAAACCCTAGCTTGCTTGATGTGGCATCACAACTTGACTCAAGAAGTTGATGTAGCCTCAAAGAGGTAGAGAGATCTTCATAAGACCTGCAAGAAGTTAGTACAACATCGATAATCCACCATAGAGAGCTTTAGATAAGAATAGAGAGCATGAGAGAGAGTGTGCAAGTGTGCCTAGATTGCATAGATGTTCAAATGAATAAACTTTCTTATATATGCATTCCCACTCACCAACAATGAATAAAACCAAATGGGGCCAACATGTATAAGCCAAGGAGATGTTCTAAGCTGACACAACAAAAATAGGGTCGAGGCTAACATCTGGGACTAGGGCGCTAGGCTCCCTGGTCCTTTAGCCCCACAAACTCTAGAGAGTGCCAATTAAGGTGGGCTAAGGCCTGCCCTAAGTTTATTTTGTTGGGTTTATTCATCGGGATTGAGATTTGATTGCTTATTGTTCCAAAAGGTGTCAAAATAGGTCTTGATTAGCAAGGGTACACATTTTACTCTATAACATTGGCAATTTGCAAAAATAATTAAATCTCTAAATCCATAAAGACTAGAAAGAAATCCTTTTATATGGATATCAGTGATTATATTTCGGCTAATGTGGCAAGTTTTCAGGTTCATACGCCTTCTGTTTCGAGAGATTTTAAAACTTCAAATTTTCGGCAGGCAATTTACGGAAACAGTTAAATTAAGGTTTTCATAAAAGCTAGAGCAAAACCATTTGTAGGAAGGTTTATGATGCTATTATGGACAATGTGACAAGTTTTCAAAGGAAAATATTAAGCCAGTCAAAAGTTATGGCATTTTCTCCTTCATCACATTCACATGTTTCACAGATAAATTTTATGAAGAATTTGCGAGATGAAGTTGGATACTTTTCAAGTTTCGAAACCTACATTAACACATATTGAGATTCTTGATGGTCATTTTACATGAGGACTTGGTAGACGATTTTGATCACAAGTTCATATCAACAACTTAGGAACCTCGTAATTAAAAAAGTTTTGATGAAGAATAAAGTAACTTTTAAAACTACTCATTCTTAATAGATAAGTGATCACAACTTACAACTTAAAAAGTATTTAATACTTGTGAAAGAAAACAAGTCACAACTCAAAAATGATTTAGTGGTTGTGAAGTGCTCACAAAGTGTCGACAAGGAGTAAGTTAGCTATTGGTTATGAATAACATTCAATATGCTGACAAAGACTAATGAAAGCAATCTCTTCCTTCATCAGATATACAACTCAGTTCTAGAACTTTCATCGCTCTTTATAAAAGTTTTGACAACTTCTTAGAGTACCACCAATGAATACTCAAGGAATTAAGTTGATTGGTTCCAAAGAAATAAAAAGTTAAGGGGATAAAGAAACTTATGAACTCCACGCCATAAGTCAATAAGCAAGCATTTGTTACCAAAGGTGACGACAAAAGTAAAAAGTCGCAAGCTTTGTTCATTTGAACTTCACGTCTCATGAAGAGAAAAGAGCACATTGGATACTTTAAAAGGTTTTAAAACTTATTTTTAGAGAAGTTGAAAACTCCTTTAGATTGCCGACAAAAGTTGTGAAGTCACCTCCAAGCGCCGATGACTAAACAAGTAGTTATTATAACTATCAAAGAAACTCAAATGTGTCAAAGAATAACAACTAGGCCAACGCCTCAAATTCAACTAATTCCTGCTTTGATTACAAGGCATCAACAGCCATGGCGACAGCTTCAGGTCTTTCAAATCGAGAGATCATAGAAAACAATTAGAGTTAGAAGAGGCTCGAAGGGTTGGACTTGCACCAACAGAACTTAATGAAGATGCAAAGGAGATCAATCCTCACATCCCTCAATATATGTCATCATATCCATGGTATCTAAATAAAGAGAGGCCGAGTTATGAACATCCATCAAAGTATAATGGAATGGGGGTTTTTGTCAGATATTGTAGGTGTATCTGCTTTGGCGAATTGTATTGCAAACGTGGGAGCTCAAAAAAGGTGTGTGAGGTTTTTGAAAAGCTGCCTCAAACAAATTTGGTCTCATGGCACAAAGATTGCAGTATATGCACAAAATGGATTTGTTGAAAATGCTTCTGAAACTTTTGAGCAAATATACTTGGCAGGTATAACGCCAAACTCACAACTTTCACCAGCATCCTCTCAGCCTCCCTCTAGATTGGAGTTATGGAACAGGGTATGAACATCCATTAATGCATATTGGAAGGAGGATTGTGGTCAAATATTGTAGTTACAACTGCTCCAAAAGACATGTATGCACAATGTGAAAGCATAGACAGGGCACGTGAAGTGTTTTCAAAATCATAAAATGTTGTTTTCATCCACCACTCGTCTCAATCTCACAACATTATATAAAGACGGCTAGTTAAAGGAGGCACGACACATTATGCTACACACAAGCCACACTAGTAGACATGCCTGTAGAATGTGGAACCATGGACAAAACGCGTGAGTTGATTGATAGAATAGTTCAGAGAAATGTGATCTCACAGAATGCCAAGATTGCAGGTTTTACACGATACTTGGCCACCATCACTGTAGCACCTATACAAAATGGATTTGTTGAAAAGGTTTTAGAATCTTTTAAGCAAATGCAATCAGCTGTGTAAAGCCATTTCCACAAGCTTTGTCAGCATCCTCACGGGCTGTGCCCAAATGGGAACTTTGGAACAAGGTATGGACCCCCATCAAAACAGAATTGGAAGTGGATTTTGTCAGGTATTATAGTTGGAAATGCTCTAGGACATGTCTTAAAAACATAGAAGCATAAGCAAGATTAGTGAACTATTTGGCAAAATGCCTCAAATAAACGGTTAGATCTCGTGGACTACAATGATTATAGGATATGCACAAAATGGATTTTAGCAAAAATTCTCTCAAACTCTTTAAAATAAAGAGAGTTCTAGAACATACTCCAAGAAAGATAATTATTGAACTTGGTGCATATGGACACAAAACATGAGTCATTCAGGGTTGTGATTATTCATGGTAGTGGTGGGATTAAAAAGACAACCCTTGTCTAGAATGTTTATGCATGTAATATACAACCCCAAATTTTTTTTCAAAATATAGAACAATGATAAACAGTGTTAGCACAACTAAACTCCTCCGCACTTCTGATCACCAAGATCCCAATTCGGGCAAGGTGAGAGCATAATGTGCTTTAGATTACATAATTAAAACATTGTGCAACAAGTAAACATTCATCTGCATATGCAGGCATCCACAAGTTGTGGGAATTCACCACTTTTAGTGGGTATGAGAGCAAGAAGGAAAAATTACAATGCCATCCACTTATTCAGTGGGAATACTCCACTTATGAAGTGGGTAGAAACAATAAAGGAAAGTTCATTTATCCACACTGGTGGTAAAAACCATCTAGGGGTTACAATATGTTTAAAGGTTCTTTCCCTCCACGCTGGCGGTAAACCATCCAGGGGTACTTAAATGTGAATTGAAATTATAATGAAATTACAATGATATTCAATATAATCATGCTCAATACCACAAGAGTTAGATCTAGACAAAATACCCCCTGAAGATCATTGAAGAGGAACCATACTCTGCATCTTGATTGTCAATTAAATCATCCATTAACTGATAAAGGCTGCATTTTCTGATCTATTAGGCTGATCTCTGACTATTTACACCTTGCTGACTGTAACAGCTTGCTCTGTATTCCTGGAAGTGAGCAGAAAATCACACTAAACAATTTACACAACTGAAATACTTTCCTTTGCCATAACTTTGATTTTAATGACCAGACAAACAGTTCTGAGCACCCATGACACTTAATATCAAACTGTATCAGTCCACAGCAACACAATATTCTGATTCTGGGCCGTACGGCCAAGTACATGTACGGCAGTCATAACAATTTATAGAGTGCACCAAACAGAGTGATATCACCCTTGAAGGAGACGTCTAAGCCTGGTGTAAATTATGCAAACAGCAGAAGTTTCAAAGAATCTATGAATATTTTCTTAGATGCAGGGACGTACTTCAGCATGGTATGGCAGCAAGAAAGGTACGATTTCCATAGCATTCCAAAAACTCCACCAAAATGTATGAAATCACCTTTGAAAAATGTGTCTAATGAAAACAAACAATATGCAATTAACAATAGCTTCACTAACAATAGATATTATTTATTATGAGCATCCATCATCTACAGCATGGTACGGCCTGGGTGTACGGCCAAGACATGGGAACAATTTATTTCATACAAACTCCACAAACTAACAATTGTTCATACAAAATAACATTCTTCACACCAACAAACTGATCAAAACACAAACTTCACAAACTCCAAAATCCAATCAGCACTCAGTGATTCCCTGTGTGGAAATCAACAATCACCAGCTAGGGTGGGTCTCTCACCACCGAAACTGATCATCCTCAAGTGGGTTTTCGTCCACAAGAAGGCACAATTGATCTCTGGTATCAATCCAACAGCATAACATTATCAATTCCAAGCATAACTCCAAAAGAGCTTACATCTTCTTTTTATAAGCACCTGGGAGTTACAAAACCAATCTTTCTTGAAATTAGAGCTTTTTTGCACTTCCCTTAGAAATAATTTCTAATATCAAGTTATGTGCACACTTAAGTGACAAGGGAATTAAAATTTATAACATTTCCCTTTTTCCCTTCAAGTCATAACATTAAGTCACTTTTTTTAAAATAACCCACCCTAGACTTTAGTGCACCAATAATAATAAACTTAGTTTAATTATCAAATTAATCAACCTTATAACTCCAATTTGATAATTAAACCAAAAATGATCCCAAACCATTCCCCAGCCCATTGGGATCATGAGATAGGCTAATGGTCCCAATCTGACTAGGCTTGGAAAGGGGACATTACAATGCACAATTAAATCAGGAAAAGTATAACCATATCAAAGTTGTAATGGATACAAATCCTCAAAAAAATAACATCAAAGAGAGGCAGAAGCATATTTGCAAAATGCCTTTCCGAAATACGAGGGTGAAATACAAATAGATTTGAGAGATCATTTATGTTTATTGACAACATTCTGGCACAAGACCTCAAAAAGATTTTGCTAAAAGGCCTGGAACTCCTTGGCAAGCATTTCAAACTTCTTTCAACAACAAGAGACTTGAATGTGACAAATATGTATGAAGAAATGTTTTTCCATACATATCTTGTCACAGATAATTCTTTTGCAACAACTTTTATCTTGTTTGGAAGATTGTTCATAATCATTTGAATAATAAGGGAGATAGATCACACTCATAAATACCTAGAGATAAAATTTTCTTAGAAGACATGTACTAAGTGATGAGGAGGAAAAACAAGAATTCTTTTGCCACCATGTTGTGAAATTGGCAGTTTCATTTTGATTATTATAAGTATCCATGGAACAAAACCCTTTTGATGACGAATTCGATGTGAATGCATGAGAATACCAAATGATAAAATAGATGGATGAGCGATTAATAGCAAATTCTTGAAACATGACCGTAAAGTAGCATCGGGTTCTTATGGTGACACTCGGGCCTCAAAGCAACTAATATCTTGATAGATGAAAATGAGGTTATTAAAGATAGTTGATTTTGGAGTTTGCTCAGATGCAATCTCAGAGTAGAGTTATGAACACTAAGACTAAAACACATAGGTGGATGCCGCCTAAGGTTATAGAACAAAAACCATATGATCAAAAAGTTGTGTAGTTGAAGATTTAGAACTTTGCAAAGAAATGGAGGTTGAAGATATAGTTCCAAATGTACTTCCTTGCAATTTAGTGCAAGCTGTTTGGTAGAAGCCTTCCAGTTATTTGAGTCAATGTAGAGAAAAGGTGTTACTCCAAATCTTGTAAAATACTCTACTCTCGTATGTGATGTCTACAACAAAGACTATTTGGAAGAAGACATGGCAATTGCCTCAACAAGCCCAATTACTTGGTCTTCCTTTCAAAGTTACAAGTTTTTTGTTGCCTTTTTGTAAAAGTGACTTATGCCACTTATTGCATCTAAAAGTTAGAAAATAAGCTTTGTTTTGAGAAAAGTTGAGAGAAACCTAACTAGAATAAAGCTTATTTTTAAATTATTGTATTTCAAAAAGGTAGCTGAGGTAGTTACAAAATAGTTACTAGATGGTTACTAAATGTAAGCCTATAAATACAAGGCTATTTTGTATTGTAAAGGGGGACTTTTATGAAGGGACTGATTGAGAAAATTTTCAGAAACTTTTGATCTAACACTTTGTAGATGAAATTTTTTGGAATTGTATAATTCCAAAAAGATAATAAAGAGTGCATTTGAATTGTATGTTTTGATTGTACTTCTGAGTTATTGTCATCGATTTCTCGTATGCTAGATTGGTAATACCTTTGTGTCTATAATGTCCCCTTCCTAGGTGATTTTCATGATGAGTAATTTAGCCTTTATCTCCTGAAGGCTAATTGACAAAATAAGGGAGATATTAAATTAATTATTTTATAAGGTTATTACTTAATTTTAAATCAAAAGGTAACCTTATATTTAATTAATTTAATATAGTGACTTAAAATACACATTATATCATTAAAGTCACTAAAATAAAATAATAAGATTTTTCTAGAAGCCTCTTGAAGTGGGATTAAAAAAGTATAAAGGAAGGGGCAAGGCAAGCTTCCAGGCATCCGATTATTGTCATTTGCATTTGATGAGTTTTGTGGAGCCAAGGGTTTCTACATATTGTCTACTTGGTCTTTGGGAACGAAAACTCCCATAGATTAGCATAACTGAGGTGGTGAAATATCCTCCGAAGGGTTGCAAATTTGAAGGGATACTTCAGTCCTTTCATTTGTGCTTAAATCTGAAGTATTAACCAAGGGTTTGGAGGTATTAATTTGCAGATCAGAAGTTTTTTTGTTGGCTGCTACAGTGATGTGAACAGTGCCGCTACAGTGCCACACTACAGTGACGTGAACAGTAACGCTACAGTACCCGCGTGAATAGGGTAGCTTGGAGAAGGCTTCAAATTGGGTTTGGAAGGGACTCCTTTCCTTGGATATTGATTTATTCTCCTTCAACATCATTGGGCGTCACTATTATCAGGTTCTTCTTGCAACTATTAGTAGTTTGCATTGTCATCTTAGGCATTTAATTTTGCTGCTGTAAGTGATAACTCAGAATCAGATTTAGCATTGTTGTAGTCATCATTGTAAGCCAATTAGTCTTGGCAAATTCATAACAACATTGTACTTGGGAATGAATTCAATAAAGGAGATATATGTTTCATACCATTTGTTTGACGAAATGTCCATCTAATAGCATACATGATTAGCATAGTAGTTGCATGCCAATTGTTTGACAAAATGCCAATTGGTTGTAGGTGTGCATTTCATGTCTAATTTTCATGTATATTCATTGAAAATACCAAAAAGAAGTGCATTTGCATTGTAAGAGGCACTGTAAATATCATTTGCAAACATTCTAAATTATCTTGGCATCATTCAAACTATACCAAACAATCTAAAACACTAAAATTAGAAAAGAGAAAGGTTGCATACGAAGTGTTTGACAATATTCCTTGAGCCAAAAATCAATCAGTTTGGGCAAGGGATATTACAGTGGTATCAAAGCAGTTTCCTACCATCCTTTGGGTTTGAAATCGGTTCCATCAATACAACAAAGTGACAGGTATAAGAGGTATACAACTAGAGAAGAAAGGAAGCAAAAACAGTGGCCACAACCACTTGAACAGGACACTTTATCAGTTGCTTTAGCAACAAGACAGCGAGAGGTTGGTTCATCCGGCACTATGGGTGAAAGAGGTGAAGGTAGCCCTATCAGAAATAGAGGAAGAAATGATGAAGAACAAGAAACATGTGAGCTCTTTAGACAAATGGCTACGGGGCAGCAACAGGTGGGAGATGTTGTGCGGGTACTTACTACAATGATACAACAAATGAACCCTCAGAGAAGACGAAACCATGAATCGGGTGATAATAGGAGTGTGGTTGGGACACCTAGGGCACAAGCATCTCCTCACATGGAAGATAGGCCTACACGTCCTACTTTTTTAAGGAATGAACAAGAAGAGGAAAATACAGAAGAAGGAGAAGAAATGTTCGCGGATACTCTTATGGCAACTAATGATGAATGGGAGTTGTTGACACCACAGGTCAGGGAGCGCATGAGCTTTGATAGGTTTGTAAGTCAAAGAAGAGAACACTACAGGGGAAAGCAAGAAAAGAGACCGAGAAATCAAAATAATGATTTGATGTATGCTGCCAACAGAGTTACATTGCCCATGTTTGATGGTAGTGGGAAGGTTACAACTCAGGCTTGGATTCATAAGCTAGACACCCTCTTGACTCTTAGACCCATGACAGAAAGGGATGCAATAAAATATGCCACTTTTCACTTGGAGGGAGTAGCCCACGATTGGTGGTATCATGGATTAGAGACATTGCATCATAATAGTATCACTTCATATCAGGAGTTTGTTGATAGATTGGTGGAACACTTTGATAAGAGAGATCCAGAGACATATTTAGAGACTTGGCACAGCTTAAGAAGACTGGGAGTTTGGAGAGTTACATTATGGAATTTTAGAAATTATTAATCATGGTCTCCAATATATCTGAGAGAAGATTGGTTGTGTTATTCATGGAGGGCTTATTGGAACCATTAAGAGGATGGATAAAAGCTTTTGACCCCTCGACACTGCAGGAGGCAATGAAAAAAGCTAGGAGTATGGAACTTGCAGCCCCTCAAAGTAAGTACTCATCTAAGGGATCCTCTTCATACCAGGACAACAAGACACTTCCCAAGAAAAAAGGAACTCCAGACTCAAAGGGAAAGTTAGCAGCACCTTTAGATCGTGAGACATTCAATGATTTACGAAAGAAAAAGTTGTGCTTTTACTACAAAGGACCTTATGATGCAAACCATGATTGTCCTTTAAGACCTAAGGGCAAAGCAAACAGGATTATGTGGGCATTCTATGAGGATTCAGAGTCGAACCAACAATCTGATCAAGAGGAATCCAATGAGGAAAAACCTGATGATGAGACAAATAAGCATGAAATTGAGGCTGAAAATGTTGAGGAAGCAAATTTTCAAGAAGCACGCCTTACTAGCATACAACAAGAGGGCACATTCAGGATGCGTGGGGTTTTAGCTGGGCAGAAGATCATTATCTTGCTCGATACAGGTGCCACGCATAACTTCATTGATGCTAGGTTGGTTGAAAGGCACGGAATTCAGACAGAGGAATTTGAGGGCATAAGAGTAAAAGTTGCTGATGGGTATCCACTTAAGTGTGACAGGATGATTCCAGGTCTTCCCATGTGACTGAATAACTTTGAGTTTAAGGCAGATTTTTATGTGGTGAACATGGGAGAAACCGACATGGTTTTAGGAATGAAATGGCTTCATGATATTGGGGAGTTTACCATTAATCTTAGGGAAATGGAGATGAGGTTTAAGGTGGATGGGAAGACTCATGTGCTAAAAGCCATCAGGGATACCAGCTGCAGGATGATATCTTTTAGAAAAATGGAGAGACTTATGTGCCATGACATGGTTGAGTGGGCAGCAGGGTGTATTCTAATGCCAACACAGCAAGAGAAACAAAAACCAGCCTATCACCCAGATATACAGGAGTTGAGGATCAAGCACTTCAAGGTGTTCAGTGATATTCCACCAGGCAGGCCTCCAGATAGAGGGATTGAGCACATAATAGAATTGGAGGAGGGTGCTAAACCCATGATGATCTCTCCTTACAGACACCCCAAGCGGCTGAAAGATGAGATTGAAAAAACAATTAAGGAGCTGCCGGCTATGGGGCACATTAGGCCAAGCAAATCACCTTTTGCTTCAACAGTAGTCTTGGTCAAGAAAAAGGACAGTACCCTTTGGATGTGCATCAATTACAGGGTGTTGAATAAGAGGACAATTAAGAACAGGTACCCTATTCCTCGCATTGACGAGTTGATCAATGAACTTCATGGTGCTTGCTATTTCTCGAAAATAGATTTGAGATCAGGTTATCACCAGATCAGGGTCAGAGAGCAGGACATCGAGAAGACAACATTTGGTGCCATTGTGGTCATTTTGAGTTTGTGGTTATGCCATTTGGGCTAACCAATGCTCCTGCTATGTTTCAGTCCACTATGAACAGGGTTTTCAGTCACAGTTGAGGAAGTTTGTATTAGTCTTCTTTGATGACATTTTGGTATACAACAGAACTTGGGAGGAGTATATCGCCCATTTGGATACAGTGTTGGGAATTCTTAGCAGGGAGTCCTTGTATGCCAAGGAATCCAAATGTGATCTGGGCATGACAGAGTTGCTATACTTAGGCCATATCATCAATGCAGAAGGTGTGCATATGGACCCTGGGAAAGTCAGAGCTATTATTGAGTGGCCTACACCTGAGAATCTTACTCAGCTTAGGGGATTTTTGGGTTTGTGTGGCTTCTAACATAGATTTGTCAGTGGATATTCACGTCATGCAACACCACTTACAGATTTAATGAAGAAAGGGGCATTTGTTTGGACACCTGAGGCACAGGAATGTTTTGAGAAATTTAAACAGTTGATGACTACTTGCCCAGTTCTTGCCTTGCTAGATTTCACTAGACCCTTTGAGCTATAGTGTGATGCTTTGGGTGAGGGGATTGGTGCAGTCCTTATGCAGGTCAAGCATCCGATAGCTTTTGAGAGCAGGAAGTTATGGGGTCCAGAGAGGAGCTATAATATTTATGATAAGGAGATGTTGGCCATTATGCATGCATTGGCCAAATTCAGGCAACACCTTGTTGGCAGCAAGTTTTGCATTAAGACAGATCATAACAGCTTGAGACATTTCCTAGGACAGCGAGATCTCAACGATCGTCAGTAGAAGTGGGTGAGTAAATTGCAATCATATAACTTTGACATTACTTATGTCAAGGGGACTTAGAACGTAGTTGCTGATGCTTTGTCTCGCCGTCCCCATTTGAGCTCTATGGTGGAGATTTCAGAGGATTGGAGACACTTGATTGTGGTAGAGTATGCCAAGGACTCATGGGCTTCTAGCATAATTAAGGGGTTAGTTTAAGATGACAGGTACTCAGTTGTAAATGATCTTATCATTTACAAAGGTAGGATATTTTTAACCCCAGGATCGGAGATGAAGAACACAGTGATGAGGTCTTTCCATAATACACCTATGGCAGGGCATCCCAGATACTTCAAGACTTACAGGCAGGTTTGAGAGCGCTTTACTTGGAAAGGGCTCAAGACAGATGTTCTTCGGTATGTCAGAGAGTGTCCTGTTTGCTAGCAGAATAAACAAGAACATACATACCCCACAGGTTTACTTCAACCACTTTCGATTCCTGATAGGAAGTGGGAGTGTTTATCCATGGATTTTATTATCGGTTTGCCGAAAACCTAGGGATGAGATTGTATTTATGTGGTTGTTGATCGCTTAACGAAATATGCTCATTTCTTTCCAATCATAGCTACATACTCAGCTACACAAGTAGCAAAACTTTTCTTTCGTGAGATATTCAGGTTGCATGGGTTACCTTGGAGCATTGTTAGTGACAGGGATAGTCGGTTCTTGAGTCATTTTTGGCAGAAGTTATTTAGACTATGTGGGACAGAGCTTATTCCAAGTACCAGCTACCACCCACAAATGGATGGCCAGATAGAAATTGTGAATAAGTGGGTGGAGGGATATCTCAGGAACTACATTGCAGGGCAGCAGAAGGGTTGGGTTAAGTGGATATACCTTTGTGAGTACTGTTACAATACCACTTACCATCTTTTGATTCAGATGACTCCATTTATGGCCTTGTATGGTTATGAAGCGCCCAGTTTCCTTGACTTGCTGATGAGTGACAGTAGAGTGCCTAGTGCAGGAGATATGTTACAGGAGAACCAGGATATTATGAGAGCTCTTCGGGAAAATATCCAAAAGGCACAGAATCAACAGAAACAGTATGCTGATCAGAAGAGAGTTGAGCAGTCATTTGAGGTTGGGGATATGGTGTATCTGATGTTAGAGCCATATCGACAATCCACTCTCAAGAAGAGTGGTGCAGAGAAGCTCAAGCCGCATTATTATGGCCCTTTCAGGATTATCCGATGAGTTGGTGATGTGGCTTATGAATTAGAATTACCGACAGATAGCAGAGTACACAATGTTTTCCATGTGTCACACCTCAAGAAGGCATTAGGTCATCGCGTGGTTCCTTTTGCTACCTTACCACCCTTAGATGATGAGGGGAAGTTGATTTTGGTGCCTGAGGCTATTTTGGATGTTAGGGAGAGGCAGTTACGAAGACGGGTCATCAGAGAGTACTTGATCAAATGGAGGGATTTACCGGTTGAGGATGCCACTTGGGAAGGCGAGGAGATTCTTCAGCATCCAGAGTTGAGATTGCTTGGGGACAAGCAATTTCAAGAGGGGTGGACTGTAATGTTCCCTTCCTAGGTGATTTTCATGATAAGTAATTTAGCCTTTATCTCCCGAAGGCTAATTGACGAAATAAGGGAGATATTAAATTAATTATTTTATAAGGTTATTACTTAATTTTAAATCAAAAGGTAACCTTATATTTAATTAATTTAATAAAGTGACTTAAAATACACATTATATCATTAAAGTCACTAAAATAAAATAATAAGATTTTTCTAGAAGCCTCTTGAAGTGGGATTAAAAAAGTATAAAGGAATGGGCAAGGCAAGCTTCTAGGCATCCGATTATTGTCATTTGCATTTGATGAGTTTTGTGGAGCCAAGGGTTTCTGCATATTGTCTACTTGGTCTTTGGGAATGAAAACTCCCATAGATTAGCATAACTGAGGTGGTGAAATATCCTCCGAAGGGTTGCAAATTGGAAGGGATACTTCAGTCCTTTCATTTGTGCTTAAATCTGAAGTATTAACCAAGAGTTTGGAAGTATTAATTTGTAGATCAAAAGTTTTTTTGTTGGCTGCTATAGTGCTGTGAACAGTGCCGCACTACACTGACGTGAACAGTGCCGCGCTACAGTGACTCGCTACAGTGACGTGAACAGTAACACTACAATACCCACGTGAATAGGGCAGCTAGGAGAAGGTTTCAAATTGGGTTTGGAAAGGATTCCTTTCCTTGGATATTGATTTATTCTCCTTTAGCATCATTGGGCGTCACTATTATTAGGTTCTTCTTGCAACTATTAGTAGTTTGCATTGTCATCCTAGGCATTTAATTTTGCTGCTGTAAGTGATAACTCAGAATCAGATTTGGCATTGTTGTAGTCATCATTGTAAGCCAATTAGTCTTGGCAAATTCATACCAACATTGTACTTGGGAATGAGTTCAATAAAGGAGATATATGTTGCATACCATTTGTTTGACGAAATGTCCATCTAATAGCATACATGATCAACATAGTAGTTGCATGCCAATTGTTTAACAAAATGCCAATTGGTTGTAGGTGTGCATTTCATGTCTAATTTTCATGTATATGCATTGAAAATACCAAAAAGAAGTGTATTTGCATTGTAAGAGGCATTGTAAATATCATTTACAAACATTCTAAATTATCTTGGCATCATTCAAACTATACCAAACAATCTGAAACACTAAAATCAAAAAAGAGAAAGGCTGCATACGAAGTGTTTGACAATATTCCTTGAGCCAAAAATCAATCAGTTTGGGCAAGGGATATTACAGTGTCACTGTGTAAATCATTGGTCATCCATTGAAACATTTATAAACTGTGCAATTGGTGCAAAGAAACACAATCATTTCTCGGTATCTTGATTTGAATGTGTTGATAAACTATCTCTGTGTGATGAGATCTATGTGTTATCTTTCTTTCATCGATGTTGCATTTTAAAACATATATTGTTGTGGAATTCATCATATAAGTTTTGGAACATAGTTTCTAGCTTTTGTGGTGAAACCCCTCATAATTTGTCATAATTTTATGAAACCCAAACCAGTGTTCATGTGTCTACTATTAGGGTTTCAGTAAATCATCTTTCTTGTTAGTTTTCAATTTTTTCCTTTTTGTACTTTCAGGTTAAAAGTGCACAAAAACTACAAATACCCACATCATACGAGGGAGCTGGCCCTCTCAAACACAGAGGAAAGTTGTTAGTCCAGTAACAGCTTATCTAACTGTTGGAACATTTGTCATTGCCCATTGGGAAAGTCACTTTGAAATCTGCAATGACAAATTTGTTTACCAACAGGGTTGTTATGTAGTCTTTGGCCATCATTGAAATGTGTTGTTGCGCTTTGAGGTGAAAACCCCTTTTCATTTCTTTTAAGGGATAAATCCTTCATAACTCCCATGAGCTTATCCAATTTATCTTTAGTTGTGAGAGGCTTATTCAAAGTTGCCCTATCCGGTTGGGAGGTCTTTATATCTAACCTCTTAACATGTTTACCTAATGCTCTCATGTTGCTTTCAATGTTTATGGTTGTAGCATAAGCCTCCCTCAATGTTTGAGGATTCTTGTCCCTTAGACAATACCTAATCTTAGAATCAAATGCACCACAATACAACATCAGACACATTGATTCATTTGGTCTAAGGTTTGGAGGTACCTTCCTCATAGTCATGATGAACCTGCTATGGAAGTCCACCACTATTTTATTTATTCCTTTCTTGATGGTTGTAAGTTCATGTATAGCAAACTTGGGATCAATTCTATCCCATATTGTAACCTGATAAATTCCTCCCATGAATCAACACTATTCTATGGGAGACTTTTGTACCATTCTTTGGTACTCTCCTCTAATGAATGCACAAATAGTGTCATCATCACATCCTCGTGATCTATTTCATATTCATCAGTGACATTGATTAAATGCCTCAAATGTTCTCCAGTAACTGCATTGTTGCCCTGAAATCTAGGTATCCTTCCCCTTACCTCATTTGGAATTGCATTAAGGAAATCCAACATAGCAAAGAAATCCAACTGTTTATACCTCTCTGCTCCCAAAGGTTGCCTTACCGGAGGGAATCTCTGAGCCTGTCTTCAAAATGCAAGTCTAGGATTTAGAATATTTCCAAATTGTTGACCCATTTGTTATTGTTGTTGTTGATGATGTTGTTGATATTGTTGTTGATTGGGAAGAATTTAATCCTGATATTAATTTCTAACCTGTTGTTGGGTTACTTGGACATGAGCTTGTTGGGCAAGTTGATCTTGCAACAACTCAATTTCTGCTATGAGCTGTTGCTTTCTTTGTCTACCATGATCCAATAATTCTAATTCCTCATACAAGGTTCTTTCCCTTTCTTCAGTATTTGAATGCATTGGTTGCTCGTCATTACAAAGAATGTTTCTACGTTCATTCCTTAGTGAACTAGCGGGTGAAGTAGAATGTTGGGCTGCTTGATGTGCCTATTTATTTTGATTTGGCATGCCGAATGTTCACAGGTTTGCCTCTTGGGATCTATCCCTGCTTCCCCTACCAATGAGATTTTTGTTTCTTTGAACCTCATACTCATTTCTATTCATTTTTCTATTTGTTTTGAGCATGTTATCAGCAAAATCCTCTAAAGTATATTGGTATTGGTTTCTTGAATCTACAAATGTATCATTTCTTCTTGATGTTCCTACTTGATCTTGAGCATTTAGTTTAGAAGACTCACCGGTATTTCTCACTCTCCATCTATTTATTTGACTTCTTGTACTTTCTGCAGAATCTTCATGTCCCGACTGATCTCGATACTGTATTCTTTGTTCCATTGTAAATTCTTTCAATTGCAAACTAATTTCTGAGTTAACTAAAACAAAGTCGCCACTCTTCACTTGGAAGAGACTACTTTACAAGCTCTTCAAATTGGCATTACTGTAACCATATTAACTTTACCGAGTTCCAGAGCTATGAAAAATACAACCAGAATCAAATAGCCCCAACAACAATGCTATTCTATTGGGTCCCAAAAATGCAGGTCCAGAACCCTAAAGTGTTTCCTAACCTCCTAGGCCAAGGATGTCATCAAAGAGACATGAAAATGATTCATCAATAGGTTGAGGATGATTCTGGGCCAATTACTAGGAGTGGGTAATCTCCTCTTCACTTTTGGTTCAACTAAACCAAGGATGGTGTTCCTAGAGGTGTCCCTAAAAAGGGGTTAATTACAACACAAAGTATATGCTAAATGATAACAAGGCAGTAATACCCAAAGAACAGTTTTAACTCGTAAAACTATCACTAGGTTAAAACTAGCTTATTGCATCATATGAACACTCATTAAGTTGATGATGGCATCATTGCAACAATGTAAGATGCAAGTATGCAAATATGGCTCGATAAGATATGAACTCGGTTAGTTTGCTAGAGATATTCACGGGTTAAAATACAGAGCCAAAAAGATGCATACGGACTAATACCTACTTATGTAACACTAATGAAAGATTTGTTCGTTTTGAAAGAAGATGGGTGATCAACATTTACTAGACAAGTGCCTATCCATTGGGCTACAGAGTCACTAGCTCAACAAAAGAGAATAAAAAGCACAGAAAATATGATATCCTTGCTAAATACTCAAACACATTTAAAACATGAAAATCAATAATGAATATACTTAGTAATCCTTTGTCACAATACATTCATCTACATATAACCTTGCTATGATCATCACGAAGCTTGTAATGTTTTTAGAACTTGTCACATTCATCAAATCAGCAGTTACATTCATACCACAAAACGTGGCAAGAGGAAACCCTAGTTGTGATTTAGGGATTTCCCTGAAAAAATACACATGAAAAGAGAAATTCATACATTGATATCAGTTACAAATTTGAAATCTTCATACAAGCCTAATTGTTGCCCTCCTGAAGAACTAGACTTGTCGTGTATTGAAGCCCTAAAAAAGCTCTGCACCTTTGGTTTGAAGAGAACATACCAGAATTACCAACCACTTTTACAATCTTTTGATCATATATATATAACACTACTTTTCACTACTACGTTTTGGGTAGAAATCACCTACCCCACCTACATCAATAACATCAGTATTAAACCACACCTACTCCCCCACTTACCTGTACTTTATCTTCATTTTGCATCAATGGCATCCTAGGTGTAGGCAAACATTCAAACTGGAGAACCCGTGAAAAATGTATTTTCAAAACACGTTACATGCACTTTTAAATCCTTTTTCGACAGACTTGGAGATTCGCGAACTATTGAAACTGCCAAAAAACCACATACACAGTTAAATCCAGAAGCACTCTCTATCACATCTTTGTTTATTCATAGTGTTCCAAGGGGACCCGCCCCCCCTCCCCCAAAAAAAAATCCAGTCGTCCCCCAACCTGGACGTTTCGGAGACTTGGGGACGGCTGAGAAACGTCCCCCCGTCGTTACCGGGATGTCAAAAACTTTGAGGAAACGACGGGGACGCTTGGATGTCTTCAAGACGTCTTGGGGACTCCTAGCCGTCCCTTGAGCATCTCGTAGACCCCTAGGCATCCCCTGCGCTGGGACGTCAAAAAAGGCATTTTTTTTTAAATTTCTTTGACTTTTTTGGGAATGTGAGCCTTGGGCCGAACCCTAAAAGGCTTCTGGGACCCTTCTAAAAGCCTATAAGCTAAACAAAACACGATGGGATGTAGAGCCGGAGGTACCAACACAGATTGATGAGGATGCTTTTGTTTCGGCTTTAGATGTAGGGCTGGTTGGTGTTAGTTTGGCAGAGCTTGACCACAAGGATTCCAGTAGTTCGAGTGATGAGGAGTTTGTGGATGATTAGAGGCCTCCCTTCACTACATTTTTGCATTTTGTACTTATTTTGATATCAATGTATCATGCTACTCATTGTAATCATCTTTATGATATGATATTATGATGTGACATCATATTTTCCAATTTTCAATATAATAGAAACTAAGAAACCTCAAATTCGACAATTTCATTTGTCAAATTTTAATATTTGATTTACTTTTAGTCTTTTAGTAATAGTATTCAAGTATTTAAAATGTTAGTGTTTGCAATTTTGCTATTTTACTAATTTGCCAAAGTTTAATTTAATTTAAAATGTTATTCTTAAACATCTTTTTATAACTAGTTATTCAAGTACCATATGTATATCAGCACCGCCCCCCCACCCCCCGCCGCCGTCCCCCCGCCATCCCCAAACTTAGACCCGTTGTCCCCTCGTCCCCGAAACCCATCCCCATCAAGAACTCCGTGGAACACTATTTATTCATTACTTAACCCTCCATTTCAGCGTTTTGGCACTTTAGTGAACCGGCAAACCATTTCAACTCTTCACTTCAGCCTTGTTCTCTTTTCTTTTTCGGTCTTTTTGACATTTTGACAATTTTGAGAACTGACAAACTTGTCAAAAAGCTTGTCTTTTGGCCATCTCCTTTGCTCTTCCTTACATTTTCGACGATTCGACAAGTTTGTGAACTCGTGAACTTGCCAAAACAATTCTTCATTTTATTTTTCCTTTCTTTTTGCCTTTGTTCTCTTCATCCTTGTTGGCCTTTCGAGCAAATTGAGAACTTGCGAATCATTTTCGGCAGGTTTGCAAACCTACCAAAATGCCGAAACAATTCACTTTTTCAACTTTTCATCTTTCATGCCTTCTTTTTTCATTCTTTTCGACCTCTCGGCCAAATGGTGGACTCACAAACATTTTTGGCAGGTTCAAACCGCCGAAAAACAAAGCTTTCAACAGGTTTGCAAACCTGCGAACTTGCCGAAAAGCTTTGACACTAAGTGAAATTGAAGGTTTTTTGAGAATTTTGAAGGATTCTTAAGGACTTGACGGCCTTTTGAGGGTTTTCATACATAGGCAAACACATGAAAGATAATAGGGGAAATAGGAGGGGACCAAAACTCTAGATTTTTGCAAATTCTAGCACGAGCATGGGATTGGAAAATTAGGGTCCCAACAGATGTCACCTAGACCCTCAGGTACACATCCCCATGGAATACTATAAAAGTATAATTTGAAATCAGAACTTGCCTTTGGGAAAACCTTTTTTTTGCAGCCCTTGAGCCATACCAGCATAATTCAAGCTCCTACTTAGTTTTTCCTTTTCCATGTAGTTAGAATATATTTCTCCCTACTATTTTTTGCCTCCCTTGTGGTACTCTATGGCAACACAGGTTTAATAAAGAAATGTACCCTGGTAATTTCTACCACTTGTTCATGCTTTGGTGAAGTATTTCCTCAAAGGATTTCAATGCCCAGTTTAGTGCCTGTGATCACTAGCATTATTCCGAGATACTTCAACAACAGAGTAACCATAAATTTTAAGTCTTCCTCATCATTGCACCTATCCAAAATACTACTGAAACTAGTACATGCTTTTGGAAAAATTAGTTTGTTGCATTATTCATTCCTTAATATCATTCAAGTTCCTACTTAACCCTTCCTCAATAGTTAGGATAAAATGCTCTCTGCTATTGTTACATCCCCTTATGCTAGTCTATGACAAAGTAAGAATATATATAGCAAATAAGAATATCTATAGCAAATGATATAACTAGAGTTCTATAGTCAATAGCTGTAACAACTTGTGTGCACAAAACAAGCAATCATGATACCCCAAAATTAAATGAGTTATATCATTTCAGCAACTTGTAAAGAACTACAGAATTAAATTCAATTTATAATCATGACCAAGGAAAGGCGTTTAAGCCACATTTGAACTATATCCTTCAACCTATAAAAATAAAATTTTCCTTGCAAATCAATTCATGAAGATTTCATCGTCTAAAACATGGCTTTATAATTTAATATTGAAGTTGATCCCTCAACATACAATACCAGCATGAGACAAACATCAATGGGTTTGCTTGTTTAACTCCTCTCAAATGTAAGAAAAAGATTCAGTAACAACTAATGAACAAGTACCATGTACTAGACTAATACACACTGAGCTTTGACTTGAAAAAATATAATTACATGATGGCTCTTAGAATAACAAACAATTACAACATAAGGAGCCACTCATTCGAGTAATCGTTTATGTTTAAACCATGCAATTGCTACAATGTAAAGGAATATACAAGATGTTGAACAACCACCAACAACCCACAAAAATTGTGGAAGGCCAGTACTAAATAACTCAATAGTGATGTTCATGCCCAGTATTCCTGTTATAACAACAAATAAGTTGATAATAAGATTCACTGTTGTCAACATGGCACCCATTTGAAGAAGGTGATTTTGTTTGTCATCCAGCATAATATTGATGTAATCCTCCGTATCATCAACATACTCTCTCAGCTTCAAATATCAAGTTTAAGCAACAAAACATGCAAAACATCAGGAAAAGTAAATATTTCAAATATGTGTGTGAAAGACAGTCTGAAGAAATGAATAAATCGAAACATGAGAGAAATTCACACTGAAAGTATTTCGCTAAGACACTAACCTAGCTACAGAATCTGGTCAAATATAGCTGAATCTGGCTAAATATATTAAAGATAAATCCAACTCTATCAAAATTACTTCGACTGAGTGCCTCTATTTCAAATACTAATAAAAATTTCATAGAGACAGAGCATCCTAGTCTTACAAAGAGAGTAAAAATCCAACCTGTTTGTTTCAAGAGGAAAGTGATTAATTAAAACATACTAGTCCTACAAAGAGAGTTAAAAACCAACCTGTTCATTCAAGAGAAAAGTGATTAATTAAAACATACATAAGCGGCCGGAAAAAATGGACCCTTAATCTGACTTTCAATATCTCTTCAGTAAGGCAGTGTATGCATCCAAAGCATGTATTACGATATCTGATCAATACAGTTCTCATGAAAAATCCATTTCAGAGACAAAGTTGAACCATGGCCACCAATCAAGAAATGATGAACACTTAAACCACACACTGAAGAATGAAAAGAAACATTAATCAAAGAAGAGTATCATCGAATGAATAGCTAGCAATAGTAAGTCACTTGGGGAAAAATCTCTAATGAATCACTCAACACCATGTTACCTGTTGAAATTTGTGACATCAATTTGGTCCTATGGAGATTAAGAAGCATAGTATAAGATCCAAGCACAACCTTGGCTGCTTGTACATTAACCTTGCTCTTGGAGATCAGTGCCATGCAGAATGCACTGCCACCAAGACTGGCTCTCAAAGGTTGGCACCAGCCCAAATGGCTATCCCCAGGTAGGCACTCGATCAGAAGGTTTTCAGTGCATTGCATGTTCAGTACTAATTGAAATTTGTGGCAACAATTTTGGCCCATGGATATTAAGAATAAAGTATGATCCGAGCACAACCTCAGCTGCTTGTACACTAACCTTGCTCTTCAAGATTGGCACCATGCAGATTGATGCTCCCAAAGCAGTGCCACCCAAACTGGCTCTTACAGATCGGTACCAGCATGATTCACTCTACCTAGGTAGGCACCCAATCATAAGGTTTCCAGCACATCGCATGTTCAATGCTAACTCCAGCTGCACCAAAGATTTTCAATCCAGTTGGCACCTTCTTAGTCAACAATGCCTCAAAGAAAATATGCAATGAGATAACCACATATAATAAAGTTAAACTGGTACAAAAAGGAAGATGAACCATTGGCCGTAAAGAACCAAACTGTTTGGTAACCGATCTTGATTGTATTTGACTCTTCTTTTAGTTATATAAGCAATTGTATTCAACCTGTAGAAGGGGGCATTGACCAGTTTCTTTCCAGCTAGACAAATCAGCTCCAATTCTCTCCTTAGTATCTGATCACAGGAATTCTCATGACTTCTGGTTTGTGGTACCCATATGTACCATTCCTATTCATGATGAATATAAGTGCATTGTACTACTATCTCATTTCATTCTTAAATGTGTAACGGTTTGTCTTGCTATATTTTGTAACATGTGCATTATAACACAAAAGGTTACAGGATAATTTATTGTGTTCTCCTCCGCACTAATGTCTTGGGCTTACCAGATGTGGATTATTGGTATCAGAGCAAGTCTTTTGTCTCCACGCCCAGCCCTTACCAATTCAGGGAATTGATATAAAAGCATACTACTCTCATGCCATTCTCATGCTGATTTAGGGAATTGGTATCAAAACAAATTTTATAAATGCCTGTCAAACACTTGTGTACTACAAAATGAGTACAATCTGATTTTGTCTCAAACTAATTGGACAAGCACTGCTGCAAGGGCTTCTGACATATCCATGGGTGTGTAGAAACTCATCAAGGATGCTCAAGAAGACTAGCACACTTATCTTTTTGGCCAATTCTTTGAGTTCATAATGCAAATAAGTCCCCCAACTTCAACCTCTTCGTGCATGCAAATTGTTTCAACATCAAGGTCCTCTCAAGGTACAAGTCAGTCTCAATATCCTAGTTTTCTGAGGCAAGATTTATGTCAAGGCAGTAGATGAGTAGAATTAATAACTCAAGGCATACTTCTCTTACAATCACTTCACTAACATGGTTAAGCCAAGGATGAGAAGTAGAGCAACAAACTAAAGGATGGTTAAGTCAAGGACCACAAGAAAGACAATATGGATGGCAATAAAGTAAATAATAACATGGAATAAGTAATAAGGTGAAAAACATTCAATTAAAAAGCAGAACTAAACAAATGTAACCTTCCCCTCGGCTTAAGCACTTGCAAAAGGATGGTTGTAGGTGAAGTCAAGACATAAATAAGAAGCCCTACTAGACCATTTTGAGGGACCCTCAAGGCTTGGTATACATCAAAGGTGGATCTCTTGTTATTGAATCTCCAAAGGTCCTTGTGATCCATAAAATCTTGGAGATATTTCCTAGCAATCCACATACAAATATCTTCATGTCAACCCTACAAAACACCTTCAAAACATTGTTTCTCTAACACTAATGGTTAATTTAACAATCTAACATGTTCAGCATAGTTGCAACATCATACATAAAATCATTACATAAGCATATAATGCAAATGAAACACACAACAAGATTGAGACACATGGTCACATCTAGAGAAACACTTAAAGGGATGAAAACTCCAAAAGAGTGAGCTCTTACTCCTCATGCCACTATCTTCTAGTCAATTACAAGTATATACACAGCCTCTAGTTTGAATTTGAGCTTTAAAATCATGTAGAACTAGCTATAAACACCTGTAACATTTCTTTGCACCATGAAAACTCTGCTCCTTCACTTACAACAATCAAGAAATTGAACAAGTATGAAGGCTAGAATGAGAGCCAACCCCTCTACAATGTTTTTCCATGTTTGTATGCTTTTCTCACGTCCTTCCTAGGTGCCAAAAGGAAGCTCAAATGTCAGGAATGTGAATTGGACCATCAAAATGCTTCAAATTCCAAGCTTTGTTTTCATTGTGATGAAGTCACCTCTTGTAGCAAGGTGGCAATTTTGAAACTTACGAGGCAATTTTGAAATTGTCATGGTAGTTATGGATTTTTCGCTTTCTGTAGGATGGCGATTGTGTAACTGCTAGGACGATTTGAAATCACAGCCTATGGAAACCAGCATTTTGTTGCCATTGCTTTTCCACTCACTTAATCTATTTCAAAGTGAACCCAAAAATGAGCACACGCATCTTACTAAATCTATCCCCACCAAGAACAAATAATCATGCCCCTTCTTGGACATGGGTAAACCAACCACAAAGTCCATGGAGATGCTCTCCCATGGCCTTGTAGGCACAGATAGTGGTTTGTACAACTCCAACTTCCGATTACATGGCTTGCTAATACATGACAGCTTGCAACCCCATATGAATCTAGATACATTCACTTGCATATATGGCCAATAAACACACCTTCGAAGATTTGCCAATGTCTTTGTCATGCCGAATGACCTGAAATTCTTTTGGTATGCACAACTTCCTTGATTTATACAAGAGCCCATCCTTGAGGAAAAGGTCCAAATTTGGCTCAAAGTCAGCCACTTTCCCTCTCTTTGCTTGCTGATATATGTCACTGAAATCCTTATCATTCACATAATCTTTAGCATATACCTTTTTGGCAGAAGGCTCCAACTGAGGAGTACACACCGTTGAAAGAAGAGATGGTCTCAATTACATATCACCCACCTTATCGGTCACACTCTGCTGGTACTTAATCACCAAGTGGAATTGTTGAAGAAATACCATCCACTTGTAATGCCTTGCTTGCTGGAGTTTAATTTGAGCTTGCAAATATTGAAGAGGTTGATGATCTGTATGCACAACTGTTTCTTTGCCCAACGAATAGTGTTTCCACTTTTTCACCACAGTGACTAAAGCCTACAATTCAATGTCATAAGTACTATAGTTTAGAACTGCCCCTCTGAAAAGCTTTGAGTGATAACATATAGGCCTTCCTCCTTGCAACAAAACAGCCACCATTGCATAGACATTGGCATCCATTTCTACTTCAAAAGGTTGTTGGAGGTTAGGCAAAGCAAGAACTGGTAAATGGATGATTTTATGCTTGAGTTCCTCATATGTTTTTTGTTCTTTTGTACCCCAACAAAAACATTTTCCAGCCCCTGTATAGCCTGCAATGGAGCAGCAATGTAAGAGAAAGATTTGAGAAAATTTCTCATGTATTGAACAGCCCCATTTAAGCTCATCTCGGGGATAGAAGTGGGCTTTGGCCAACTCACAAAAGTCTCTATCTTGGTGGGATCAATCTTAATCACTCTATTACCCACCACATGCCCAAGGTAGACAAGTCATGTGCAAGAAAACTCACATTTGTTTCCATTCAACAGTAACTTAATCTCCCTCAACACTAGAACTTGTTTAAGATGAGAGATATGCTCTTCAAAAGTCTTACTGAAAACAAGGATATCATCCAAATAAACTATTACACAAGAGTCTATAAATGGTCTCAATACCTCAGTCATCAATCTCATGAAAGTAGCTGGAGCATTGCATAGCTCAAAGGTAAAACAAGTCACTCATAAAGCCCTTGCTTACTCTTCAATTTTGTTTTCCAAATTTCCTCTTTTTTTATCCTTGAATGGTAATACCTAGATTTGAGATCAAGCTTGGAAAAATATTTAGCATGCTGCAATTGATCCAAGAGATCATTAGTACATGGCAATGGATACTTATTCTTGATGGTTATTGTTGTCATATTTTAGCCCAAGCCAAAATAGCCCAAAAATAAGCCTAAAAATCCCGCCTTTCTTACATCAGAAATATCCAATCTAAGAAAGTTTAAATGGAAAGAAGTTCCCCTTCAAAAATCCCAAAAATTCTAAGTATTGTCTGTCTTTTGCCTTAGTCGGCAAAATTTGAGTTTGGAGAACTTAAAGTTCGTTGATCGGCGAAGTCGCCGACTAAAGGAACCAAGCGAGAAGGCGAAAATTCTCTAAGGCAAAGAACAGAGGCCAAGTTGAGGCACTTTATCGGCAAAATATGTGGTTCGCGAACCTTTTGGTTCACTGACAGGCCGGTTCGCCACTAAAGCAAGAGGATTTTCTTCAAAGGCAAGAACGGAGATAAAAAAGGTTCTTCTAAGGCAAAAGGACGCAAAGCAGGCCTTTGTCGAAAAAGTTGATGGTTTGTGAACCGGCTGGTTCGCTGACCTACTGGTTCGCCGATTGGTCAATTCGCCGACAGGGCAACCCGCCGGCAGAGAGACAAAGGAAAGCAGCTAAGTGGGTGGCGAAGTCGAAGTTCGTGGAACAGATGGTTCGCCACCAAGGGGTTTTGCTGACAGAAGAAGCTCCAACAAAGGTGGAGTGAAGAAGAAGCCAGCGGCTGAAGCACAAAGGATAAGGCAAGGAAAAAAGTGGTGAAGGTTGCCTTAGTTGGCAAATTTTAAGTTCAGTGAACTTAAAGTTCGCCGATCGACAGGTTTGCCGATCGGTGATATCGCCGACTAAGGAAGGAGCACGACGAAAGGAAACAACAGAAAAGGAAAAGTCACCGACAAAGAAAGGTAAAAGGGAAGCGAGGTTCGCAAAGAGGAGACTTCGCCGACCAAAGAGGAAAAGGAGAACACAGGCCAAGTTCGTGAAAGTGATATTTCGCCAACCAAAGGGAAGAAAGAAAAGGGGAACACAAGGAAGGTTCGCGAAATGGAAATTTCGCCAATAGAGTAAAAAAGAAAATCGGCTAAGGCAAAGTTTGTGAAAAAGAGATTTCGCTGACTAAAGGCGAAAGCAAGGCAAAGACAGAAAAGGACAAATCATCGGCAAAGAAGTGGTTCGCCGAAGGACAAAATTGCTAACAAAAGGAAAGATAAAGCGAAGAAGAAAAGCAAAGAAAAGGGGAAATCGGTGGATCGGCGAAATCACAAACACATCGATCAGTTCGCAATTTCTCGATTTCGCCGATAGGGCGATTTGCCGACAAAGAGGACCAAGGCAAAAGGAGCAGGTTTGTGCCAAGGCAAGTTCGTCGATGGCTAGAGTTGGCGATAGAAGGGGAAATTCAAAGGGCGCCGATGTAAAGTGAAAATCAAAATATTAAAAGATGCCAAAGTAAAGTAAAAAGATGCGATTTTCTGGGTGCCTAAAAACACGCCTCCACAAGTGATGCCATTGCTACAGGTCGAGGTCACGCAGGTAGCTAAAATAGTGCAAGCCTTCAATGCACAAGTACCTAAATTTAATGAGGATGAAGTATTTCAATGGTACATACTTCTGCAGGTCCTTTCAAGGTCAAAATTCAGCGCACAGAGCATGGGCATCCTCAAAATCCACGGATTTTCTGAACTAGTTTTATGTGTTGACCACTTTCCTAGCACACAGGGCTACACAGTGATTGTAAATGTTATATATGCATATGAAAAAGATGTATTCTAGTTAGTTGGTTGGTCGCTAGGTCCTTACTCAGGTTGAAGCGCTGAATATTTGATCATGTCCTCATGATATTTCCCAGAACTGTATGAATTCGATGGACTGTGTCCTCTTCTGGGCCTCTCTTGTCTTCATTCCTAGTTCAACTATGAGGGGAAGGTTATTATTTTGTGTCTTTTCTGATCTTTATTTAGCTTTTCTCTTTGTAATGGCTATTTAGCCTCTATGATTAATATAAGCAACTGATTCTGCCTCTCTCATATTCTCTTTCACTGTGTCTGCTTGAATGTTGCTCACTTATCTTGTGGATAAAACGGTCCCGTTATAGGTTTCAGTATTCTATTTTGACCTTTGTTAAAGACTGGATGAGTCTATGTTGGTTTATTCAACCTTTGAAATCATTACTGTGTTATGTCAGCTCCAACTAAACACACTAAATCTTGGTGCATCACCTTTTAATTCTAGTTTCTCCTTCTTCCCCTTTTCCCTGGTGACTGTTAGCATTATATTTAGCTATTTTCTCTGAGCCTTAAGCTCAGAAAGAGGAACTAGCCTTCTCTAGAGGTTTGATATCATCTGCAAGGTCCCACACCTTGAGATTGGTCCCATTGTGTCATTGGAATGCTTGAACAGACTTCAAGAAGGGTGCAATTCCAGGTGATAAGAGTTTTTGGCATGCCCGATGGGACCCTTTGCTCTAAGAGCTGAATTGAGAAGATTTGGTGTTGTTCTTAGTTCACATGCAATTGTGAAAGCATTCAACAAGCACCATGGCGACTCTGCTAAACAAATCTACTAACGCAACTGTTCAAGCGCTTAAGAAACTTCAAAGATCAGGATTTCGGTGATATTCCTAGTCTAACTTGCTTTCAGAAGCATTTCAATCACCTGGCGACTCCCTGGTATGAGCTCATTTCTCAGAAGGGCATATCTGTTTGCTCTTATTTCATGATTGTTTGAATGATTTCTGATTTTTAGTGCTCCATTATGTCAAACTATTATGGAAGCTATGGCTATTCCCCTCCACCCTGCCAAAATTCAATCTATGCACCTCCTTAGCAATTTCAAGCCCAAAATGCCTTTGTTTTTATGCCATATACACCCGCTGTAGAAAATCAGCATCCTCACGATGCTTACCTCCCTTCCACCCCTGCTCATGCTTATTATCAAACCCAAGAAGACTACCTTGCTCCTAATCAGTATAGCTACCCTTCTAGTCAGTCCCAAAATGTTGACAATGTGGATGTCGATGAGTTCAATGGTCTCAAGAACAAGCTACTAGAGCTTAAGGGACGTTTGGACGATATTAAAAGAAATATGGGGTATAATCAGCCTCAGCGGGGCTGTAGTCTTAACATCAGAAGCATTAGTGATCTGGAGGAGGCGATCCTAGACTACCAAAGGGAGTGGGATGAAGTTCAAGGAATGGAGTATGACCAACAACAAGAGGAGCTTGCTTATTAGGCCCATCTTCAACAACAGATGGAGGCAGAGGAAAGAGCTTACCGAGAGCAAATTTCCATGTAGCTTGCAACCTTATCTAAGGAGCAGCTAAGGCAAATGCTTGCCCAGGTAGAGAGACGGGAAGCCCAATTAGTCCCCTCCATTCCTAGTTTCAGAGGGCAACTCCTCCCTTCTACACAAGTTCAGCCTGAGGCAGAAATAATTCCCAAATTCAAAATCCCAAGCTTCAAGGAGGGGAAACCCTCTGAACCTTTGAGACTACCTTCAAATTTCAAAATCCCAAGGTTTAGAGGCCCTCAACCTTCACGGGAGCCTATTCCTGTGCAAGTTTAGCCTATTATTCCCCAGGAATGACCCTCTCAAGAAGCCTTTCCAACTCCCATCCCATGTCATCCCTCTTGCCCTGACACTATTGCACTTTTCAAAGGTGGACCCATTGTTTATCGGGCTAATTAGAGGGATGAGCTAGAGAGGAAGGCGTCTGCAACTAGGGAAGAGCCACTCGCTAATAATGAGCCCTCATGCACTAGCTCACTTTTAAAAGACAAACCAGTTGTTTGGCGAGATTGTGGGTTCTATGAGCCGGAAAGGGAGATGTTGGAGGCAGCTGTGGAGCGACTTGCTGTTTGTGAACCCTCATGCACCATTAAAACTGATGGATCACACCTACTGCAAGAAAAAGTTAAGCCAAATCATTCTGACCAGCAGCAGTACATCGAGCATGAAGTTAGTGGCAATCCAGGTGCAGGGTTGAGTCCTCTAGACTTTGGCTCATTTGAGGAGTTTTCCCATGCTTTAAAGAAGATGAATGAAAGCCAAATGTAGAGGGAGTATGGTGAAGAGGTCCAGCTGCAAAGGCAACTCAAACAGAATCCAGTGGGGTTGCAGTCAAAGGATGAAGACGTTGAGGAGGGAGTTGTTGAAATTGCTCCAAAAGTGGATGATACTGCTCTATTTCATGAACTTCCCAACTACATTGAAGATGAAAAAGGCATGCAAATGCCAACATTAGCTACAATTCTGGAGCGACATAAGGACATTCAAAATGATGGCAAGTTGCTGGCACATAAGGCCAAGCATAACAGTGAGGTCCTAGCTCATGAAACGGAGCATATAGGCAGCCCTATACTGAAAAATGCAGAGGCTAATGATGCAGGCCTATTTGAGGATCTCCCATCTTTTATAGAAGATAACGATGCGAAGATTGAGCATGGGCAAGAACAAATTGAAGATTTGTTCTTGATCATCCAACAGGGATATCAGCTTCTTGGTGGAGGAGATAGCACCATTGAGCATGTGTAGGGCTCATTTTCTGAACCTAACTTAGAAAATCATGAGCCCAAGGTTGAGGCAGCCATATTTCCAGTTGAGCCACAAGAGCCAGAGCATTCAAACCAGTAGCAGAATGATGAAGAATCAAAACAAAGGCATGAGATCAAATTTGTTGATTTGCATGTCATTTCAAGGGGTTGTCCTATTAGACATCTAGCCCAGCTGGGGACAGATCATGAAGAGTCACCACTTGTCATGCTTATCTCTGAGCATGAAGTTGAGCATCAAAATGAGCAAGATCAGCCCATTTATCCACTTCTTAGTAGCTGCATTTGCAATCAGTTCAAGTGGGTAAGCGAGTTTGTTCCTATTCTTGGGCAAGTGTTTCACCAATTCGTTAACTATCCATCCCTTCTCCATCTCCTGTTAGCTACTCATAAGCATGTGAAGCATTGTAAATTGTTGAGAAAGGGCAATTATTTTCGAAAACTAGTTAATGGCTTTGTTTGAGTTAGTTTTCTGGTTGGTTAGTTTAGGTTTAGGTTAGTTTTGTTTTTGTTTTAGGTTTTCCTTCCATAAGTGCTCTTGCATAGGCTGCGTCCTCATTAGGAGGTTGTGTACCTTGTTTGTTTTGTGTGTTTTGTGTTCTATTTTCTGGAGGCATGTTCATTTTGTGTTGGTCTAGCCCATCTTAGCTTCAGATGTTGCAGTTCCCCTTTTGACTCAGTGCCCAATGGATTGATAAGACCACTGGATCCCTGTGTTTAGAAGGCAAACACTCCTGCATAGTCGCCAAAGTGTTGTCATATTTTAGCTTAGGCCAAAATAGCCCAAAAATAAGCCTAAAAATCATTCCTTTCTTCCATCAGAAATATCCGAACTGAGAAAATTTAAATGTAAGGAAGTTCCCCTCAAAAATCCCAAAAATTCTACATATTTTGCCTGTCTTTTGCCTTAGTCGGCAAAATTTGAGTTTGGCGAACTTAAAGTTCACCGATCGGCGAAATCGCCGACTAAAGGAACCAAGCGGGAAGGCGAAAATTCTCTAAGACAAAGAACAAAGGCCATGTTGAGGCACTTTATCAGCAAAATATGTGGTTCGCGAGCCTCTTGGTTTGCCGACTTGCCGGTTCGCCGATAAAGCGAGAGGATTTTCTCCAAAGGCAAGAACGAAGATAGAAAAGGTTCTTCTAAGGCAAAAGGACACAAAGTAGGCCTTTGTCAGAAAAGTTGATGGTTCGCGAACTGGCTAGTTCGCCGATTGGTCAATTCACTGATAGGACAACCCATTGGCAAAGAGACAAAGGAAAGAAGCTAGGTGGGCGGTGAAGTCGAAGTTCGTGGAACAGATGGTTCACCGCCAAGGGGTTTTGCCGATAGAAGAAGCTCCAACAAAGGTGGAGGGAAGAAGAAGCCAGCGGCCAAGGTACAAAGGAAAAGGCAAGGCAAAAAGTGGCAAAGGTTGCCTTAGTCAACAAATTTAAGTTTGGCGAACTTAAAGTTCGCCGATCAACAAGTTTGCCGATCGGTGATATCACCAACTAAGGAAGGAGCACGGCAAAAGGAAGCAACAAAAAAGGAAAAGTCGCCGACGAAGAAAGGAAAAAGGGAAACAAGGTTTGCGAAGAGGAGACTTCACTGACCAAAGAGGAAAAGGAGAACACAGGCCAAGTTCGCGAAAGTGATATTTCGCCGACCAAAGGGAAGGAAGAAAAGGGGAACACAAGGAAGGTTCACGAAATGGGAATTTCGCCGATAGAGTAAAAAAGAAAATCGGCTAAGGCAAAGTTCGCCAAAAAGAGATTTCGTCGACTAAAGGCGAAAGCAAGGCAAAGACGAAAAAGGACAAGTCATTGCCAGAGAAGTGGTTCGCTGAAGGACAAAATCGCCGACAAAAGGAAAGATAAAGCGAAGAAGAAAAGCAAAGAAAGGGGAAATCGGTGGATCGCCAAAATCACAAACTCGTCGATCAGTTTGCGATTTCTTGAGTTCGCCAATAGGGCGATTTGCTGACCAAGAGGACCAAGGCAAAAGGAGCAGGTTTGTGCCAAGGCAAGTTTGCCGATGGCTAGAGTTGGCAATAGAAGGGGAAATTCAAAGGGTGTCGATGTAAAGTGAAAATCAAAATATTAAAAGGCACCAAAGTAAAGTAAAAAGATGTGATTTTCTGGGTGCCTAAAAACACACCTCCACAAGTGACGCCATTGTTGTAGGTCGAGGTCACGTAGGTAGCTGAAATAGAGCAAGCCTTCAATGCACAAGTACCTGAATTTAATGAGGATGAAGTCTTTCAGTGGCCCATACTTCTGCAGGTCCTTTCAAGGTCAAAATTCGATGCACAGGGCGTGGGCATCCTCAAAATCCACGGATTTTCTGATAGGGCCTATAGGCTGAATTCAATGCAGCATGGGCAACTGGTCTTACGTGTTGACCACTTTTCCTAGCGCTCAAGGCTGCACAATGATTGTAAATGTTATATTTGCATATGAAAAAGATGTATTCTAGTTAGTTGGTTGGTCGCTAGGTCCTTACTCAGGTTGAAGCGCTGAATATTTGATCATGGCCTCGTAATATTTTCCAAAATTGTATGAATCCGATGGACTTTGTCGTCTTCTGGGCCTCTCTTGTCTTCATTCCTAGTTCAACTATGAGGGGAAGGTTATCATCCTGTGTCTTTTATGATCTGTATTTAGCTTTTCTCTCTTTGTAATGGCTATTTAGCCTCTATGATTAATATAAGCAACTGACTCTGCCTCTCTCATATTCTTTTTCACTGTGTATGCTTGAATGTTGCTCACTTATCTTGTGGATAAAACGGTCCCTTTATAGGTTTCAATATTCTATTTTGAACTCTGTTAAAGACCAGATGAGTTTGTGTTGGTTTATTCAACCTTTGAAATCATTATGTGTTATGTCAGCTCCAGGAAACACACTAAATATTGGTGCATCACCTTTTAATTCCATTTTCTCCTTCTTCCCCTTTTCCCTGGTGACTGTTAGCATTAGATTTAGCTATTTTCTCTTAGCCTTAAGCTCAGAAAGAGGAACCGGCCTTCTCTAGAGGTCTGATCTCATCTGCAAGGTCCCACACCTTGAGATTAGTCCCATTGTGTCATTGGAATGCTTGAACATGCTTCAAGCAGGGTGCAATTCTAGGTGATAATAGTTATCTTGATGGTCATCTTGTTCAAAGCTCTATAATCTACATGTGCCATGCACCATCCTTCTTAAAGCACCACCACTATGGGAGAACAACCAAGTGAAGTAATAGGTTTGATTACTCCCTACTCAATGAGACTTTTCAATTGCTTCTCACTTTATTGGCCTCTAACACACTTTTCTGGTACAGCCCTATCTCTAAAAGAGGGCAATCAGGTAGCAACTAGATTTCATGCTCAATAGCCTTGTGGGGCAGCCTCTTGGGATCAAGAAACAACTCTGAAAATTGCTCCACCAGCTGATCTATTTCTTGCTGTTTTTTTTATGTGTATGCAGTCCATGTATTGATTTGATCTCAGCTCCCCCTTGCTCTTCTTCATCACACAACAACAATAGAGCAAACTTACCACTAGCATTGATTAGCCTCTTCACTTGTAAAGCGCTCACCATAGAGATTTTGGACCTGCCTATGTATGAGTTGTATTAGAATTAGGATCATTAGATAAGTTTAATATTATTTGTAATGAAATATAAAACATTAATAAAACATGAATGAATATAAACTATTAAATCAATGCAAAGAAGTATAGAAACACAAATACGTAGGATTTATGTGGGGAAAACCTTGCAGTAAAAAACCCCACAATAAGCATCAATAATTTAAGAAAACTTATATGACGTCTATAAAAAAAATAGGCTATTGAACCTCGGGATTAATCCCTTTCTATCTTCCAAATGGCCTATGAAACACCTCCTCTGTAGGGTAAAAATAATTCACCAACCCAAAAACTCTCAATTCAATCATAGATCCCTTGAAGGAACTCGCCTTAAATAAAGAGAAAGAGGATGGGAAATACCCATGAAGTAGTCTTCTACACCTCTTCAAAACAACCATAAATAATAATTAATAATTTAATAAATATTATTATTTATTTAAATTATTAATTATGTAAATATAGTTTTGATAATGCCATTTAAGGCATTTATTTATTATAAGGTAAATATCTGTGTTCCACGGGGATGCATCCCCGGCCCTCAAACACCCATCCCCATCCCCAACAACATTTTGGGTACGGCGAGATGGCGGGGACTGTCCCTTGGCCGTCCCCAAAAATTTTTTAAATGGTGAAACATTTCGGAAATGCAACATATGGACAAGAAATTTCGTGGGGACGTTTGGTCGTCCTCGAGGCAGTTGGGGATGTCTAAGACATCCCTTGACCATCTCGAGGATGGCCAGATGTCCCTGACAGCAGTCATACTTTTTATAATGTTTAAAAAAAATCCACCATGATATTCACTACAGTGAAAATAGGCAACAAATAAAATATGGATGTTCTTATAGGAGCTTGCCATCCTTTCCAATTTTAAACTCTAGAAGATCTTTGTGTGTGTGTTATAGTCAGAAAATGGAATATTTCCATATAGAATTACCATTTGTTGCAATTCATGAGATCCCAAATATCTGAAATTAGACTTGACGCTAGAGCAAATGAAATGTAGAAGTGCATAATGTCAAGATCTTGCAAGTGCACTTATAAGAGTACTGTAAAATCCTGTACCAAGGAATTTTCTCAAAGACACATAATTTCTGTTCAAACTCACAATTTTATGATGTTATTTATGTAGACATTACATCAAACACTTTGCATGAGCATGAAAATCTCTGATTTCTGATTATAACAATATAGAGTTGTTTGCATAGAATATTCATCAACAGAAAACACTCATATAGCTGACCAACTTCATTGGCATTATAACAAACAGTTTGTAGATATTAAGAGTGATTCAAATTGAAGATTTGAATGTCTATACAGCTGTTTATACTCAGAGTATTCAATAAATCAGATTACAATCACACGGTGTGATAACATACCAAAGTATACCCAGCATGCTAATAGAATGAACAACAGAAATGATTAATCTCCCAGCTGATTGACCAGCATTACACTCATGCAAGGATCCTCCACATGAAGCTGCCAATATATCTTCTCCATATGACTTATGCACTCCTTCAAATGACTATGCAGATACACAAAGTCAGAATACCTAATCTCATACTTCTTTTAGCTGGTATGACTCTATCAAAATCAGAGTAGCTTGAGTATATGCTGGGCGGCTAGCATTTGAATCCAAAATCTCTTGTAATATGCAAAAACAGCCTCACGTACAGAAAGATTGGTCCATACTCTTCAGCAAGGCTCCCACAAGGTGGCGGCATAAACTTTCATAGTCTTACGGTCTCTTTTAACTCCTTATTCAATATCTATAAGGATGGACGGCTAGCAAATTGTATTAATTCATGCCCAGCATTACAATTAATCTACGCCTCTTCTTAGTGAAGTGCGACTCCCTCGTAAACTCCACAATGTAGTGGCGGCCTCAACATGATTTCCACGCATGTGATAAGCTATCTCCAATCATTCAAGAGGGTTGCGATCAATGAAGGAAGGCTGCGACCTTCCCAATACTCTCCATGTTCCCCTTTTTGAATATGCGCTTCACATAAACTATGTGGTGGTAGGAGTCTAGATGCTGCGACTCCTTAATATGACTCCAAGTCCCTTATCATATAGCATGCGCCCCTAGTAGAAGAGCTGCGGCTATCTTTAGAGAGGCTGCAATCATGCTTTAGGAAGACATCCGACGCCCTTCAAGGGTTTCCAATATATATATAATGAACATCTAAATCATGGCACTCCTTCCAATTATTTCAAATATCAGCACTATAGTTTATGGAATAAACCCTCCATACACTTCAACAACATTCTTCAGTAAACTGTCAAAATCTTCAAGATAATATCGATGAAAAACCACAAATTTATATTTGCCTGCAAATCTTCATAAATTTGTAAGATGAATCCTCCTGAAGCAAATACACCGAACCTGCAAATAAGATGTATTCTTCCGCACAAATATAAACCTACACACCTGCAAATTCCCGCGAACAATACCAAACACCACAGAATAAAATGGCACAAATTGTTATGCTCAAATGTGAACTCCGAATTGAATTCACCTCATACCTTTGAACCAGCTGCTCAAAGTTTTTCCACAATGGAAAATATCAAATCAAAAATCATCAACTGCATGCTCAAACCCTTCCTCCAAACCCTTTTTAAAACATTTCCCTTCTTCCAAAATCCTCCTTTTTGGCCAACATGCGTTTGTTATTTTTTCTTTTTCAAAAGTGACTTATTTTTATAATGTCTCAATATAATATTATAGAGTCACTTTTATAATAAAAATAGGTCCAGCTAATTAATTAAATATAAATAACCCAAAAATGACTTAGGATTACTTCTTATTAAATTAATCAAATTATTCCCTTATAACTCCCAACTTAGCCTATGGGAATAAAATAGGCTAGTGGACACGGCTGGATGATCACTTGGAAAAAGGGGACATTACAAGTACTTAAAACTTATGTTACAGTGTTACACTTCTGGGAATTGTTTGGAATGCAAGCATATAGCTTGAATATATTCAGCAAACAAATTAATCTATTACATTGCTCATCTATCCACCTACCAAAGACCACGGGATATGTATACTTCTCACATATAGTAATTCATATAAGTCACGCTGCTAATATGACAGTGGCAAACAGTTTCCATAATTATATATTGATGTCAAACAATATTGCATTAAAAAGTAATGGATATTGACACAGTTTTGCTCCCAAATATTTCAATATGCAAATATGCATCTTCTTTTGCAACTGAGTTTCATAACTCTACAACAGCATCTAATGCAGGTTCAATGAACCAGCTACCAAAAAATTGCGTCAACTGGGACTGATTAAAACTTTGATTTTATCCATAGCGCAATCAATAATGAGTTTCAAATTACACTTCTGCAATTAAGCATGGAAGTTGGTAAACCCTATTGTGACATTCTTTAGATCCATGGTACCTTTCATTGCAAGATAATAATGCACCCAAGTGAACTGTCTCAAATATGGCAAAAACATCCAAAACAAAGTCCCTATTGTTTCAAAGTAGGTTGGTTTGGGTGTTGTGGAGCCACTAAGAACCTTGATCAAGTTCTCAATTGCCGGGACACTGAACTTTGAAGGTGAATTTAGCATTATTACGAAAATTGAGCACATAAAGATAACCAAGATATTAATTAATTAAATAAGAAGTGAAAGCTTTCTTATATAGGTTTACAAGTACAAGAGGCAACCCACGTTATGAATGTGGGACAAATTAAAAAGAACATACTAAAATAAAACATAAAGTATATTCTAAAGTCTGAACGACTTTATTAAAGCCTATGACTAAATGCTAATTGACCATTACTAAATAATAATTACAGGGTAAAAGCACAAAGCTGTGTCACACTTTCAGCTAACTTATCAACACAAGTGAATTTAAGTATTTCTAACTAAAAATCAATTTTGGTCAAACATATGATCTTGTCAGATTCATTCTAGCTAAGTTAGATATGTCCACAATTTTTCCAACTAAAATTGTTGGCTAAATGCATATGTAGCACCACTATGAGGCTAATTTACCAAAAAAATAAAATTATTTGAAAAACTTGATATTTCAACTTCTAGTCGTGTAAATAATATTTTCTAAAAAATATAAAAATACCCTTTTGTAGATCTATAAGTTTAGTTTTCAAAAATATATATTTTAATAGTTTAATTATTATTTATATTTTCCTTTCTATTTTTACTAAAAGTAGGTTATCAGTACAAAACATTAGGTCGATTACCATGTCAAGGAAAAATAGTAAAACTTATTAAAAAAAATTGAAAAAAATATGATGCACTAGATAAAAGAATCTATATCAAGATGGTATACTTTTTTTTCTATTTTAGATAAATAGTTAATATGCAAGTTGACGTCAAATGGAAACAACTATATTTTAATACACACATCTTATTATTTATTTAAAAATATATGTTTATCAAAATTGGAAAAAAAAAATATCTATGCACTAAAGTTTCAAGTTATAAATACACACAAAAAAATTGAAGAAAAAAAAAATTTACTATTTAAAGATTGACGTCTCATGTAACTTTATTTTTCAACATTTTATCAGCAACTAAATTATAGTGTCATTATTAAAAACTATATTCAAATAATTTTTAAAATTTTTTCAAAAAATACAAACATAAAATATACTAAAAAAATAAATATTTTATTAGTTTACATCATTTCAAAATTCAAAACATATATGTCACTTTTTCGTGATTCAAGTTTAAAAGTTGGATCAGCGTTGGTCGTTTCCTTTATAAAAGTGTGACACAGCTTTGTGCTTTTACCTTTAACACCCTCCCTTAATGGTCAATCTACTAACTACAGCAAGCTTATCCCAAAATTTTACAAATTTGTCAGGACCCAAAGACTTGGTAAGAATGTCTACAGTTTGGTCCTTTGTTGGACAATAGTGCAACAAAATAGATCCATCTTCTACAAGTTGTCTGATGAAGTGACAATGTATTTCGACATGTTTGGTATGCTCGTGGAAGACTGGATTCTTGGCAAGTTTGAGCACCCCTTGATTATTAAAGAATAGGGGTTAAGGCTCAATTTGTGGCATCTTCATGTCTAAAAGCATTATTCTGAGACAAATCGCCTCACACATTGCTTTTACTGCTCCTTGATACTCTACTTCAGTCAAGGAAAGAGATACAACATGCTACTTCTTGCTGGTCCATGTGACTACACCCGTGCCAAGGTTGAAAACATATCCGGAAGTGGATTTTCTTTCACAGAACCTGTCCAATTTGTAACGTCCCCCATTTAGCCAATCACACAGATGATGGAGATTAGCCTATCACATGACTTCCGTAGGCTAATAACAATGGTTAGGAGGTCAATTCAAGGACTTACTATTTATAGTAAGTTAGGACAGGAGCACTTGCTATTTATAGCAGGGTAATGGTAGGGGGTCTTAGCACAAGGATTCATGGTTTTGACTTCCCAAGGCATTAATCGATTAAATATAAGTTAAATTAAAGATATAACTTATGTTTTAATTATAAGGGAAAAGGTACTTTAAGTTATAATATAAAGTCACTTTATAAAATGAAGTTGTAACTTAAAGTGACATGTCAAGGTACAAAGGGGACATAAGGAAATAACAAAAATTAATAAAAATATATTGCTTCTTGGGTGTTGGGAGAGGAGGTTAAAAGCAAAAAGGTGATTCATTTTGCACATGCGAAGTTTATGAAATTTGCTCTCATATTGAGATTTTCTCATGCTTTGGCTTGGAGCTTGGCTCTAGAGTTTGGAGATTGATTTGTGGGGATGAAAGCCTCTGCAAAATCACCTTTCTTCGTGCGTGAAAGACCGCATCAGGAGAGGATTGAAGGAGCTTCATTTGGGCTTTTATTGGATTCATTTTGGTGGAGATTCGATCTTACTATGTTGGGTTCGAACTCTAGGTCTACCTCCATCACAGTGTTCACTTCAATTCCTTGCACGACCTCAGGTTCTCCTGCATCGTTAACTCCAGATGAGTTAAGTGGTGTTGAATCAATAGGTATAGGAGATCGGTGAGGCTCAAGTATCCTGTGTGGTGCCAGCAAATTCCCTTCTTCTGAAGAGGAAGAAGAAGTAGAAATAGAAGTGGTAGGCAAACTAGGCTCAGCTGGTGGCAAAGGGGTTGTTGCTGTGCTAGGGTTTGAGCCTTCCTCTTCGGGGTCACCCTTAAGGGTTCTTCCCTGATAATGTCGGTCGCTTGGGCTTTCTCACTCACCACCTTGGATTTCAAGCGTGGAAGTCAAATGAGTAGGAGAAGATGGCGGCTCTACTGTAAATACCTTGTCTTTGGGTGTGTTCGTCCTCTTGCTCCTTTGACAGTTAATGAACATCCAACTTCTTTTCACCACTCCTTTGGTTCTTTCTGCAATGGAGGTGATCTCTTGAAGTGACCAATCCATTGGCGGCAATGGTTGTGAATCGATTCCCTCTTTGACAAATTTTGGGGAGAGAATTAAACCATCCTCGTGCAAGTCTTTGCCACTCTCGTCAAGGAAAACTGGAATCTGCTCCAAGGTGAAGCGACTGTAACTCCTTCGCCAAACCTCATACTCAACTTGACCATTAACCCAGAAATCCTCCATAGTAGGTACATGAGCAAATTTGCCACTAAGTCTGGATTTCATCACTTGATTAGGGTCATATGTGCGTTTCTCCTTAAAGGTCTTTAGGCCGAATTTGGACATTTCTTCACCAATTACTTTTGCATCAGCTGCACTTTTGCACTTGAAAACACCCATTTGAATAGGAAAGGTCGCTACCGTCTTATGTCTACTGCGTAGAAAACTGTGTACTTCTATCTGACACAGAAACTCCATGAAGACAACTTCATCGGATGGATATCTTGGGAGCATGTATGGACATGATGTAAACCCGTAGGCTTTGATATAGGAGAAGGTAGGGAATTGAATATACCAATTCGCCCATTCCGAGATTATTGCTTTGGCTTCTCCTGATAATCTGACATGCATCTGATTTTCCCAGTCACGTACCGTGAACATCAAGAATGCATCGTTGACTCGCCGGAAGTGCTTCTGAGACTCTGAAATCTCAAGATGAGGATACAACCTGACGATCCTGGTGTTTTGCAAAGAGCCCACAAAGTTCAACCCGGCAAAGTGATGTTGTTTGGCCACCATGAATAGCAAATAGGACACCATTCTGAACTTGTGAGTTCGTGTGAAGTCTGTGATTTGTCGGTGAATGCAATCACTTATGAGAGTGGCCCACTCATAAGTGGCACTTCCATTGGCAATGGTATTGATCACATAGAACATCCATGTCCTAAAACTCCTTCCCTCAGCTTGGCCTGTAATCCGGTTGAGCATGGTGCTCATGATGGCGTACTCATCTTTGAATTGACCTCGGCCCACGTTCCTTGGGAGTGTATTCCTTCTTTCTTTTAGCCATTTGCAAGCTAACTTTTGACATTTATCAGTGGCGGTGGTCCAAACTCTATCACTCTCTTCAAGGTCCAGGGTGAGTGATTCTTCAAAAAGAGGAATGTCGAGGGCCATCTCTATGTCATCAGGCTTCAAACTGGCACTCAATCTTCCGTCCCTTGTCCTGACCTCCCTTGATTCAGGATCATAGCGTTGAATGCACGAGAGTACAAATTCAAGACTATGGGCAGCGATAGGAAAGGATCCAGCTTGAATAAGCCCAGAGTTCTTCAAATTTCTTGCAGCTGCATTCCCTGAGTTTATCAGTGGTTCTAAATCAAAACCCTTAGGCAAGACTTGGCACAAGTCTGTTTCTTTGACTTTGGAATATTCGTGTTTGAGCAAAGATTTGGCCTTGATGGTGACTGATGAATATTGCATGATGACTTAAAGAAACTTTCTCTGATGACCTTTATGCACTGAAAATGGACAATTTGGTCTTCTGTGTGTTTGCTGCCCAAGAAAAACAAAATTTCTTTTCGCTGTCCAAAATTTAATTTTTTGTGAAAAAATTAAAATTTTGCCTTTGGAAAAAAGAAATTTTGGAGCCACACCCTCAAAGATTCAACAAATCTGAGATCAAACCGGTCTAGGATGATGGAAAATGCCTTTTGCCGAGGTGGGTATGTGTCAGAAATGAGAAATTTTGGACAAATAAGCCTCAAAAATCAATTTTATCTTGGCTGTAGGTGGTGATTTTGTCCTCAGAAAACCATGACTAGCGGTGAAAATTCTTGAAAATTTGCCAAAAATGGCTTCCTGGGTTTGGACATTGCCTTGGGAACATGAAAATGGACCCTGTGAAAGAAGAGAATGAAGAAAAAGAAGGAAAGAAGTGATCGAATTGCCCCCTTTATGCTTCGTAGATCCAGAAAAGCTTCAAAAACCCTCAACAATGGCCGCCAGTGCAAGAAAGAGACCCTCTGGTGGACAAATTTTCCTCTCGGGGTGAAAGAAAGATGTAGGATGATGCAAGAGTAGATGATCCTTGCCTTGTGTGTGAAGATCCAATCCTCAAAGCCTTCAAATTCGCCTTATGCAAGCTTTCATCTGTCCATTAATGGCCGCCATGTGAGAGGTTCAGCTCCATGTATCATCTTTTTGCCAAGCAAATGATGAAAACTGTGCCAAATGCCTTCTCTATGGTGAACGCCCTCCTCCTAGGGTTTCATTCTCCAACTTTGACCTTGCTCTGCCTCTCCAACTTTGCACAAACGATGAATGAAATGAGGAAGGTGAAGAGGAGTATTTATAGGAATAAACCTTCTCTCTCCTGATGCCAACCTTCTCTCTCCTGGCGCTTATCTTTCATGCAAATTTGGCGCTCCCAAAAGGAGTGCAAATGATCAAAAGTAAGTGCCTTTCCCTAGTGTCAAATAGGCGTTGGAATTGAGCAATTTAGGCATCTATTTTGGAGTTCACAAAGGCATGAGATTTGGGCTTTCTAGGCGCCTTTGGGAGAGTAGAGAAAGGCTTGCATTTTGGAGTATTTGGGCGCCTTTCGAGAGGGTAAAGAATGGCATGTGAAATGGGTAAAATGAGCGCTTTTTATAGACAAACAAAAAGGCGTGGATTTCCTTTAATATGAGCGCCTTTTTTAGGCAAACAGAAAGCGTGCTTTTTGGTGTATTTGAGAGCCTATTTAGAGTGCACAAAAGGCGTGGGTTTTGGCTAGAATGGGCGCCTTTTGAGGGTTGATTTTGAGTGTCTTGGTGGAAGTATATTTCAAAATATATTTAAGTATATACTTTAAATATTTTGAAATATACTTCCAGGATGTTTGAGATAGGTCCCAGATCCATGGGATTTAACATGCAGATTCTAGATTTTTGAGGATCCACTAGATTTCAGGCTTAGACAGATTTCAGGATCTCAGAACATCAGGTTTCAGGACACCAGACTTAGCCAATTTTAGGGCTCAAATTTATGATTCTTGACCTTGAAAAACTTTGAAATTGGCCTTGACCATTTTGATGGAGGCTGCCTGGATCACTGTCATTTGCCTCTGCCTCTGGAGCTTATTTTTGCCGTAACTTCTTCATCTGATGACGGGATGTCTTGAAGTTTGAAAACCAAGCTCATATGATCTGAAACTATGATTGAAGCTCTTCCTCCATGGATGATACTCAAAAATGGTACTCATTCAAGGCAAGAACGCCCAAAAATGCCTTAAAAGAAATTTCGAAATTTTCCAAAATTTCAAAATTGAATTTTGACTTGCCAGATGAATTTGCATTGCTTCCCTTGGTTCCTTTGTCATTTTGGCTTCCAATTCAGCACTTTGACCTCCTCTTTTTGACGTTCTTTCAATGCTTTGTGCCTGATTAGCTTGTCAAAATCTCCTTCATTCGGGCATTGGATCAATATCTTTCGATATATCTTTGTACCTGCAGGGTTAGCGCAGTAATGACAAGGCTACACGGTGCTTAGGAGGTATGTTTGGGCACGTATACGAAAAAATTTCGTATGGGTACAACACACCCATAGACAAATGGCCAGACAGAAATAGTGAACAAATGGGTGGAAGGGTATCTCCGAACTTATGTGGTGGGGCAACAGAAGGCTTGGGTTAGATGGTTACACCTGGGGGAGTCCTGCTATAACACGACATACCACATGTCAATCAGGATGTCTCCGTTCAGGGCTTTGTATGGATATGATGCCCCATGCCTTACAGATTTGCTACTTGGTGATAGTCGGGTGCCGAAGGCAAAAGATCTATTACAGAAGAGTCAGGATATAGTGAAGGAACTCAGAGATAACATCCAGCAGGCACAAAATCAGCAAAAAGGTTTATGTTGATCAACACCGGGTAGAGAGGAGTTTTGAGGTTGGAGCTATGGTGTATTTGAGGCTCTAGCCCTACAGGCAGTCCACTCTCAAGAAGAATGAAGCAAAAAAATTAAAACCCAAGTTCTATGGTCCGTTCAAGATTATCAGAAGAGTGGGAGAAGTGACATATGAGCTTGAGTTGCCAGTTGATAGTAAGGTGCCTAATGTTTTCCATGTTTCCAAGTTAAAAAAGGCTCTTGACCACAATGTGATTCCTTCAGCTGAGCTTCCACCATTGGATGAGGGGAAGCTAATCTTGGTACCAGAAGCTATTATTGACACCAGAGAAAGGAATCTGAAGAAACGGATCATCAGGGAGTACCTGGTGAAGTGGAAAAATCTTCCAGTTGAGGATGCCACTTGGGAGAGTGTACAAATACTACAGCATCCTGAGCTAAGATTGCTCGAGGATAAGCAATCTTAGGGAGGGCGGACTGTAATGTCCCCCATTTAGCCAATCACACAGATGATGGAGATTAGCCTATCACATGACTTCCGTAGGCTAATAACAATGGTTAGGAGGTCAATTCAAGGACTTACTATTTATAGTAAGTCGGGACAGGAGCACTTTCTATTTATAGCAAGGTAATGGCAGGGGGTCTTAGCACGAGGATTCATGGTTTCGACTTCCCAAGGCATTAATCAATTAAATATAAGTTAAATTAAAGATTTAACTTATGCTTTAATTATAAGGGAAAAGGTACTTTAAGTTATAATATGAAGTCACTTTATAAAATGAAGTTGTACCTTAATTGACATGTCTAGGAGATGGGCGCCCAAGGTACAAAGGGGACATAAGGAGATAACAAAAATTAATAAAAATATGTTGCTTCTTGGGCATTGGGAGAGAGGAGATTAAAAGAAAAAAGGTGATTCATTTTGCACATGCGAAGTTTATGAAATTTGCTCTCATATTGAGATTTTCTCGTGCTTTGGCTCGGAGCTTGGCTCTAGAGTTTGGAGATCGGTTTGTGGAGACGAAACCCTCTACAAAATCGCCTTTCTTCGTGCGTGAAAGACCGCATCAAGGGAGGATTGGAGGAGCTTCACTTTAGGAGCTTCATTTGGGCTTTTATGGGATTCATTTTGGTGGAGATTCAAGCTTACAATGGATATATTTCTCACACTTTTTGGTTAAAGCTAAGGAGGAAAGTTGGAGAACAGTTTTGAGCGTTGGAGAGGCAGATTTGAGCAGCTAAACTATTCTATGTGCTGGTCGTACATCTGCTATTGCTGGTCGTACATGTTGAGGACTGGTCGTACTGTTTTTGAGGGTCATTGAGAGCTGTTTTGTATTGGTTTCTACCTCATTGTGATTGCCATTAAATTGCTGATACATGCAGAGTTGAACAGAGGAAGTTTGTAGAGGTTTCATTTCATTTTGGAACAGATTTAACCTTCTTGGAGGCTGTACTTTGCTGGTATAGGTCATGGGCCTTTGAGAACAGCAGCAACTCACTTGTGGGTCACTTTTATTGGTCATATGGGGACGCCTAGGGCTTGTTATTGAGCTGCACTTATTTGTAAAACAATATCTTATCATTCCTTGGCATTTGGAGCATATTTCCTTGATCTATATAGCTGGTCCGGCAATGACCCCGACATGAAGTTGTAAAATTTGACATGGGTATGTAATAGAACTTCATATTTTGGCCTTCTTCTATCTGGGTCTTCAATATTTTATTGTTATCTCTTTTAGTTTTTCTGGGTTTTCAATTTATGCTTCATTTCCTATATATATTTCATATCAAAACACACATGCAAGCAAAACCCATGAAACCCTAAACATTAAACAACAAAAACACAAAAAAAACATACAGAGCAAAACATATACCAGGGTGTATGTTACACAATCTGAATTTGTAAACTGCACAGCTTAGGGTATTTGCTTTTGTTGTATAGAATGCCAAAGTCAAGTGTCGCTTTCACATATCCCAACACCCTCTTCGGTGTAGTCCAATGTTCTAGCTTTGGTGTTGTCATGAATTTTAAAATGAAACTCACAGATAGCCGTAAGATATATTAGGCTCCTCACTAGTTGCATGTAGGCTAATTCATTAACTGTCTTAGAGTCTGTTTTGGCTAAAAGCTTCAGCCCTTTCTCCTTAGGTGTAGACGAGATTTTGCAATCTGGCATTTTGAATTTGTCAAGCAAACTCCTTGCATATTTGGATTGTGAGACGAAAATGTTGCCACCTGTTTGCCAAACTTCTACACCTAGGCAATAATGTAAGAGGCCTAGATCAGTCGTGTCAACAACTTTACTCATATTAGATTTAATCTGTTCAACAACACATGCCTCACTACCTATAATAATGATGTCATCTACATATATTACTAGTAGAATGAGATCATTACCTATGCTTTTCATGTACAAATTGGAATCTGAAGGACTCCACTACAACCATTTTTCAACCAAATATCTATCATTTTTCATGTACCATGCCTTGGGTGCCTGCTTTAGGCCATATAGAGCTTTTAGTTTTTTCAATTGGCATACAAGATGCTCCTTCCCTATAACATGAAAACCCTATGGTTGATACATGTACACTTCCTCCAAATTTCCAAACCATGCTTCCTCTAGGGTCTTTTGCTTCACCGCCTGTGTTGGAGATTTGTTTAGCAAATATACTACCTTAGCCCAAAACCTCTTGGGAACACTCTTGTTCTCCATCATATATCGGGCCATCTCCGTTTTGCCTCTCAACCACTCCATTCTATTGTGGAGTGTAGGGTGTACTGAATTTTCTTTTTATACCATGTTTAGCACAAAAGTTGTTGAATTCTTTTGAACAAAATTCTCCTCCGTTATCAAATCTAAGAGTGGCTATGTAAAAACCTGACTCTTTATCTACTAATGTTTTGAACTTTTGAAATTCATTAAACACATCGGATTTTAATTACAAAAAATAACCCACATTTTCCTACTATAACCATCAACAAACAAAACAAAATACCTGGCACCAATGATGGATGCCATGTTCATTGGTCCACAAACATTTGCATGAACCAGCTGAAGGACTCTCTTAGCTCTCCAAGCTTGTCTATCATCAAATGGAGCTTTGTGTTGCTTCCTCGCCTGGCAACCTCTACAAACACCCTGTATCTGTTGTTGGATGTCAGGAAGTCCATCTACCAAGGTCTCTCAGGCCAATTGAGAGAGGTAGGATAAATTAAGGTGCCCATCATTGATGCCAAAGTGTCTGATGTCTGATGCACTCTTGGTTGCCAATGCATGCTCCCTGACCTATCCAATGTCAACTAGTCTATACAATCCATGATCTTCTACACCAAGAGCAATAATCTTCTTGGTCTCTTTGTCAACTATGTAGTATTTATGGTTGCTAAAGATGACATCTAGATTGAGACAATGTCTCATAATCTTACTCATAGAGTAGATTAAACTTCATTCCCAACACATAGTACACATTGAGAAAAATTAACATTTTCCTTCTAGAGGATATCTGCACATTCCCTCTACCTACCACCATGTACTCCCCACCACCAAAGATCATTGAATCATTGTGAGTAGTGTACTCCATGAACCAATCTTGCCTATTGGTGAAGTGGCATGATGCTCCTGAATCTACGTACCAAGCAGATGACTTGGATTGATCTGTGGGTCTTTTGGCCATGAATGCATAGAAGGTTGACGACTCCTCTAAATGCTCTACAATATGAGCCTTTTGTTGAGGCCCTCCTTGATTGAATTTTTGATCAGCCGACCATTTTTTGTAGTGCTTCTTCATATGACCCATCTTACCACAATAATATGTGATGTTCTTCAAATTCTTAGTTGCATCCTCAGTTTTGTCTTGTCCTTTCTTCTGTGACCATTTGCCTTTGCCCTTGTCTTTGGCTACAAAGCCCTGTTCTACACCCTCTGTCTCACTGCTACTACCAAACTTTGTAGTAAGATGGTGTGTATTGTAGAAGTTTGTAGAAGTGTTTGTTGTTTTGTCAAGAGGGTGTAGAACAAACTTTGACCTTGACACAACAAACATCCCCTTTTTGGAGGAGTTTGTAAAAGCGTTTGTTGTTTTGTCAAGTTATTTGTCAAAAAACTGCGACAGTCAATTTTGGTCAAGTCGTTGATCATGTCATTAAAGTCTAAAATGTCAAGTTGTTAAAGTTCAATGTTCAGGTCGATATGTCCAAGTCTAGTGTTCGTGATTGCCAAGCTCAAGGTTGTCATAAAACATTGAGTTTTTGTTATTTGGCATTTTGTGAAACATTTGCAAAAATACAAAAAAAAAAATTGGTTCAGGATATTTCATTGAAGTACATCTTACCCTAGAGCCTCTAAGAATCCCCTAAAGGTAGAAATACAAACACAAATGCAAGCAAAGCAGATTGTGTATTTCTACTTTTGGAAATGACAGTTGAAAGTATATGTATAGTGTTCTAAACCCTAGAGACACATTCCCAAAATAGCCAATAACACTAGCCATGGTTGGTGATGTTTAAAATATAATATTATCATCGCCCATGGATGGTGGTGTTGGCTAAGCAGGGAATGTAATTTCAACATCGCTATCCATGGGTCAATGGATAGGGGTGGTGTCCAACGGATTGGTCAAAACGCACACCACCATCCATAGACAATGGTGTTGATTAGACAAGATTTTGTGGCAAATGGCCCCTAGAGGGTCTAAAGGGTCCATTTTTATAAAATCAACATTTAGGTATAAGTTTATAATACATATTCACATTTTACATTCTTATACTTTAAATTTATCTTATAAGCATACCTAAGTTACTGGTTCTGGTACTAGTTCGGGTTCGGGTTTGGGTTCGCAGATTCGGTTCACGGGTTCGGTCAAAAAACAAATTGGGTGTGGGTTCGTTTTTGGTTCGTCTATACAAAAACATATAAAAACTAGAAATATATACATATTTATAGCAGTAATTAAATATATATATCATTACTGCTATTTACTTTACTTATATATATATAAGGAATGAAATATATTAGTAAAATAAGAAACATATTTAATATCTATTTATAAAAATATATAATGTAGATATTTAAATAATAAATATAATTAAGAAATAAAATATATATTAATATAAATAATAAATATATTAACATATTTTATATTTATTTTAATTTATATAAATAAAAAATATAATTGTATATAAATAAGAAATATACATTAATATAAAATATATAAATATAAACATAAATATATTAATTTTAATATTAAGAAATTAAAAATATATTAATATTAATATATTAAGTTATACAAATAATAAATATAAAAATACATTAATGATTAATATAATATATTATATATTTTATATTAATATGAATACAAAATATATAATAAACAAAAATATATTAATAGGAATATAGAATATATTAATTTTTATTAGCCGATAGGCTTTTATATATGAACATTACAGTGCTCGAAAACTGCCTCACGCCATAAACAAAATTCACGCCGAAAATTTTTCTAAACTCGTCGGTTGTTCCTATCGGCATATTCCTTGAACCTCCTATGGGTGCAAGTGCTAGTTTAGCCCTATTCGGGCAAGCGTTATTGAGGAGGACGCAGGGCCTTCGGGCTTTAGAGGAGGTGGCAATTGCAGCTCGATAGAAGGAAAGATGATGCTGGAGAAGCAGAAGCAATTTACAAGCTAATATTTGTAGAGCAATTTGTCTGCCGAATGCCTACAAACAAATTTGTGAAAGGTGGATGCCAAAAAAAAAATTAAAAAAACGTCAACTACCTGTTCATGCCAACGAAATGAGGTCGGATTTGCCCTGGGTTCGTCCCGGACGGACCCACAGGCCCAAGAGCGAACCCTGGCCGAACCCCAAGGAGGACCGGACGAGGATCCGGCCTCGGGGCAGACCGAACTGGGACCCAGGTTGGGGGGGGGGGGGGGGGGGGGGAAGAACCGGTAACATAGCCTACAAGATGTTTGCAAGTGCTTTTAGACCTCTAAAAGATATAACAAAGAAATAGTTATGCATGACTTCTTTAGATTCAAAGCTAACCAAATTTCAAGTTTCAGTATTTAAGGTTTTTAAAGTGACACAATGTTCTTCTAAAGGACAATAAGGGGTTGTGATTACAAAAAATAGTCACTGAATAGGTAAAGCATAGGGGTACATAAGGAAGAAGAAAACTATGGAAGGAAATGACCTAAAATAATCACTGCAAGTATTTAAGCTAGCCCAGCCCAATCCCAAATATGGGAGGTTAATGTGCCCACAAATCTCAGAAAAAACAAAATGTTAGTAAGAGCATTTGTAAGTGTAGACATATGCCCCCCATGAGGCTCTTAGCTTGTCACACAATGTAATGAGCAATGTTGCCTCAAGCAAGCATACACCACATATAAATGGAAATGAGTGCAAGGATTTGAATTGAATCATGTAAATGAAATATAGATGCCTTGATTTTCCTTTCTACCAAAGAAGATGCATGCACACATGTGAATCTTCTTTTGGAGGAGGCAAGAATTTCCTATTATACCATAATAATGCAAAACTACATAGACCAATGTGATGTTAATGTACCCAAATGAGTCTAGGTGCAACTATATGTGAATGAAAGTAGTAGCTCTCATGAGGTAGGTACCAAGACAGGTCCAAATAGCCAATGAGGAAAGAGGCTTTGTTAGATACCAATGACCCAAAAGAATTTCAATAGTTAAGGTGAATGAGAAGGCCTAGATGAGCAAGATGTGCGGATAAAGATCCCAATAAAATCAAGAAGAAACCTTGAAAGATAGAGAAATGACCAAGGGGGAACATCTCAAAAATCAAAGATTCGACTATATTCAAGTAACCTCAGTATGCAACTTCTCATAATGCCATAAAAGAAATGAAGAAAATGATATAAAGAAAATTGGAGAGAGTTAGAAACAAATTGAACGTCAATGGGGACACTTGGAAGGGAGGGGCATGAGGGTGCAACCAAGATAAAAATATCTTTACTTGAAGCAAGAAACTCTAATCAATTCCTCAAGACTAGAAGTTTTTGAGACATATTATACTAAGGATGCCTCATAGGGATGGACTTGAGATAAATATTCATGTTATTTATCTCATGATGGCTATATATGATGCTAGAACATATAAACATTGCAAAGTAAAAATACCTACCTTCCTGCAACTTTTCCTCACTCCTAAATTTCCATCAAAGCCAAAAGCCACTATGAGGATTGGGTACTTGCTTGAAAAAGTGAACGTCACTATGTATATGGTGCCTCCTATTCTAGTCTATCAGTATACCAAACCCCACTATACATCATAAATAGAATCAATTTGCACTTCATGGAAAAATGGTGTGCATCATTGGCCATGAGAGAGGAAGAAGTACACTAGCCATGTGATAACAATGTGGATTGCCAACCATAAGGGTGGAAAAATGTGCATCACTACCTAATAATGTGTTAATGCGGCAAATTTTGTGCCACTGACCATCTATACAAGTGATTCATTATGTGTGGCACTAGCCAATTGTGCAAGTGATGGATTCTATGCACCAAAATTCATTTGTGCAAGCAATGGAGTCATTGCATTACTAGCCAATTGTGTGGGTGGTAGGTTCCTTTCTACTCTAAGAAAACTTTGCAATTATATGTGGTTGTGGGTACCTAGCCAATATTGAATTCCTTCATCATCAATGATGTGTAGCCCAAGCACTAACCCTAAGTAACACCAAATATACAGTTACCTAAGTTGGAGTGCAACGTGAACTATGTTGAGAACCTTCTTGACATATGAAATATGCTCTTTCCAAGTCTTGTAGTAGATGAGGATGTCATCTAAGTAGACAATGGCAAAGGTGCTGGTGAAGGGTCACATGATATCATTCATGAGCCACACGAAGCTTGCAAGTGTGTTATTCAAACAAAAATGCACTATTAAGCACTTGTATAACACATCTTTGTTTTGAATGCAATTTTTCAAATGTCCTTTGGGTTGACTAGAATTTGTTGATACCTGGACTTCAAAACGATCTTGGTGAAATATCATACACCTTTGAAGCAATTCATAAACAATGCAAAGTAGAAAAAACCTATTTTCCATGATGATCTTGTTAAATGTGTTATAGTCAATGCAATGATGTCACAAACCATCATTCTTTGGTGCGAGGACAATTAGTCAACCACAAGGTGAAGTACTTGGCTGAATCTTTAATTGGTCAATGAGATCCTATAGTTGTTAGTGAATCTCATTGTTCTCCCAAACTAGCATGTGATTGAGAGGACATTTTGGAAATAGGGATCTCAAAAAAGCTAAATTTGATGCTTGATAGAGCAATGTAATGAAATGCTTCTGGGCTCTTCAAAGACATCTTCATATTGTTATAGCAGTTTGTCAAGTTGTTATGCAATGAAATCAACAAATTGAAATCCAAATGAGTGCTTCTTCATAGTATTTAATTGACTATGAGTAGACCATAAGCAATACAAACCTCTATGCATAAGAAACAAGCTTTCTACATTTCTTTGCAAATAGCAATGAGATGTTGGTTGGATAGGGATCTAGAATATGAGAGATAATTGTTGACCTTGACAAACAAGCATTGTGGAAAAGTTTTGTAGGTAGCATCTAAATCATACAAATAAGGATTGCCTACAAGAACATTGCAGATTTCAACTGGTTCTACATCAGAAGTAACAAAATCTTGCATGGGTGAGATACCATACTTAGATGTACATGGACAAGTCCTTTGAGTTCTTATCTCTATTGAAACCATCTGAGTAAACAAGGTTGTGAATGTGCTTCCATTGCAAAGCCTAGATATTTTGCAGTGCTTTGTGACACAATTCATTTCCCTTCCCTTTGTCTTCTTCCAAGCAAGAGCTTTTGGTTGAATAGTCACTTATGGCTTAGGCAAAGGTTGTTAATCATTGTGCAATGCAAACTTCAATATTTTTTGAAGGTTTGCTCTTGTTCGAGGGACCTATTGATGAGGTTTTTGTGACTACAACAACATTAGAATAAAACACAAAGTATCCTATCCTCTCTTGAACAAAGCTTCTCAGACGCTGAACTTCGTGATCGAATGAGACTGCTCCAAGGTTCCTTGAATGTCAGGTCTTGACGTGCACAGGGATAGACTCAGTGGAATGATGTGATTTGCTGGTAATCACGAGGGGGCCTTACGTGAGCTTACTCCTTCGTAGACATGGAATTCACTCTTGGGACTCGGACTTGTGGGCGAATGGAACTCCTTCACAAATGGACAACTTGAAATTCCTAGGTTCCACTCTTTGAAGAGGCGGATGATTTGGCAATGAAGCTTCTAGGAAACTAATCCTAGCGAAAGTCTAAAAGAAAATGCAAAAGATGAGGTAAGGGTTTAGGAATCTAATCAATGGAAATGACTGCTGTTGAAGATGGAAACTAGAACCAGTCCTCTGCTTCGTCATGAGACAACAGCTAGGCAGGGATGGTGCAATCTTCTGGGGTAGAGGTAGAGATTTTCACACTGTCCTGTCATGGAACATGGAACTGATCATACAAAAACAACCGAAGTTAAGCATGGATTACATTCAGACTAACCATGCAAAGTGATTTGCAAGCCACAGATCACAAATGCTATGAACAAATCAACTTCAATCATTCAACAAGAACATTTCCATCGCATCTCTCTAACAAAGGTAAGAAAATACAAGAGAGAACTTCAATATCTTTCAGATTTGCTCCAAGAAATCAATAAGACCATGCCAAAAATCCAAAGAAATATATGAACACCATTCTTCAATGCATATATTATTGCTTCAGAAGTTTATATCACAACAATCCAACTGATTTTGGGAGAGTTTCAGCTCATAAAAATCATGCAGAAATAAAAGCTAGCTACTAGGGTGCTCTAGGAGCATCAGAATGATAGAAATCAAAAAGAGAGAGAGAGACCATAATGAGGCATCCCTCAGCCTTTATATAGGCTAGCTAGCAAACAAGGAGGTGAAAAAAGATCAAATTTCCTCGAAATCTGTGCAAACCCTAAAGAGATAGGGATGAATGTCATAGGCTCCATGGGATGCTGCCACCTGTCCTGGACGCCAGACTGACTAAGCTGCTTGGTTGGTAGGTGAGACCAGTCAACTGTCTGTTTGTCCTGCTCCTTGGTCGCAAATTCCATGGTGTCCTGGAATCCACTTGTCCTGGTCCCAAATTCCACTTGGAACAGGATTTTGCGACCAGGAATGATTTTCTTCCTGGGCACATAATCCAGGGGGTCAAGGAACTTTTGTTGTGGAATTCCTTCCAGGATGGAAATCAGGTCAATCCTGAGGGAATTCTTGGAGTGATCCATGGAATTTTGTCTCAGTGCTGTGTACTTTGGAATTGAAATTCCATCCCTACTGTATCTTCGTTTGCACCGTTATGGATCTTGCTCTTGGCGTGGATTCTCGTTCTTCTCGATGGATGGTGAACTTGAAGTGCATCCTCCTGGTTGTCCAAGGATTGATCCTCTTGTCCGGAACTAGAATCCTTTGACGTGGAACTTGAAGTGTTGAAAGGAGTTCCGATCTTTTATGCAAAGTCTCCCTGTTGCTGAATTGGAATCTTTGATGTTGCCTTCCTTGTGCCAGTCATGTTGAGCGTTGGAAGAGAGAGGCGTGCTGATGAAATCAATGCCTTTGAATGGAGCAATGCCTTCATCTTCCCTTGGTATGCATGTGTAGTCTTCTAGTTATTAGAGCTTCTTGGAACCTGAAATGGCCATCCTTCGACGCCTGAACTCTCTGCATTCATCCTGATTGTCTTGGATCATCCTTGTTCGCCCTCCCCATGGAACTTATCCTCGTCTTGGATTCCTGGATAACAAGGGGAACCTCGAGTAGTCATGATGAACAAGATCCTTAAATGTAAAGCAAACAAAAGATAAAACAGGAACTAAACTTGCATAATCGATCAAATTGACTTATGAACTCCTGAACAAAATAGAGGATTTTCATCACCTTTTGGTATCCTTCATACTTGGACTAACTTTTCTTTTCATTCTAGGATTACCAGGCATGCACAGGAGGAATTTCCAGGTCAGGGAGCAACTTCCATTTGGTTCAGGAGTCCTTACTATCCAGGTCGCATTTTTCACTATCAATAGGAATTTCCTGCTGCCTAGGTCGAGGATTCCTTGAGGTCGGGGATTTTAGTCAGTCAGGGATTCCAAGGAGTCCTGGAATTCCACTGTCGAGAATTTCCTGATGTCTTGGATTTCTTAATATCGGGGATTTTCAAATGTCGGGGATTTTCCAATGTCGGGGACTTCCTGATGTCCTGGATTTCTTCTAGTAAGGGATTCCTTCCAAATTCTCTTGTCCTTCTTTGCTAAGTTTTGGAGATCTTTTTCTTTGAGGAATTTCATGAAGGTTATTGTTTCATTTTGGACAGGAATCACCCGCAGAGGGAACTGGAATCCATCTGGCATATCTTCCTACAAGTTCCGAAGTCCAGTTGTTCAGTTGCATCCTCAGGTTGGGTCAGGAGAGTCATCCTGTTGGCCAGTTGTCCAGGAGCGCAATTTCCACAAGGTCAAGGAATTTGCGACCTGGAACAATTTTCTCCTAGAGCGCACATTCCCTGAGGAACAGGATTTTGCACCTTGGACAAAAAACTTCTAAGGGCGCATATTCCCTGAGGAACAAGATTTTGTGCCTTGGACAAAAAACTTCCAAGGGCGCACATTCTCTGAGGAATAGGATTTTGCGCCTTGGACAAAAAACTTCCAAGGGCGCACAATTCCACAGGAACAGGATTTTGCGCCTTGGACAAAAACTTCCAAGGGCGCACATTCCCTGAGGAACAGGATTTTGCGCTTTAGTCCTTGCATGTCCAGATTTCAGGATTTTGGTTAAGGACTTATCCTTTCCTTCAGTTTAACTTTGGCAAAGGGTGAATTTTAGTTTGTTTCATCGGAGGTTTGATCATTGACACAAGATTCGAGGCACAGAGTTTTCGTTTCTTCCATCCTCAAGGAATCTCCCCTTTTTGCGATGAAATTTGTAGAAGGTGAACTCTAGCTGACTTACGAAGCTTTCATTTCTTCCATCCCCTCAAGGAATCTCTCATCTTCATAGTGAAATTTGGAGTTTTCGTTTCTTCCATCCCTCTCAAGGAATCTCCCATTTTCATGGCAAAATACAGAATTTTTGTTTCTTCCATCCTCCTCAAGGAATCTCTCATCTTCATAGTGAACACGGAGTTTCGTTTCTTCCATCCCCTCAAGGAATCTCTCATCTTCATAGTGAAATTTGGAGTTTTCGTTTCTTCCATCCCTCTCAAGGAATCTCCCATTTTCATGGGGAAATATGGAGTTTTCGTTTCTTCCATCCCTCTTAAGGAATCTCCCATTTTCCTGGTGAAATGCGGAGTTTTCCTTTCTTCCATCCCTCTCAAGGAATCTCCCATTTTCATGGTGAAATGCGGAGTTTTCGTTTCTTCCATCCTCAAGGAATCTCCCCTTTTCATGGCGAAATACGGAGTTTTCGTTTCTTGCATCCTCAAGGAATCTCCCCTTTTCATGGCGAAATACAGAGTTTTCGTTTCTTCCATCCCTTTCAAGGAATCTCCCATTTTCATGGTGAAATACGAAGTTTTCGTTTCTTCCATCCCTCTCAAGGAATCTCCTATTTTCATGGTGAAATGCGGAGTTTTCGTTTCTTCCATCCTCAAGGAATCTCCCCTTTTCATGGTGAAATACGGAGTTTTCGTTTCTTCCATCCCCTCAAGGAATCTCCCATTTTTTCATGGTGAAATTTGCCAGCCAGACAAGATTCTTCATGCCGGTACCTACAGACTGGATCAGGAATGCACTGGAATCCTGCTGTCTAGGAGCGCAAATTCCAGGAGGGTCAGGAATGTGTGACTCGGACAAATTTCCTCTAGGAGTGCAAATTCCAGGAGGTCATGGAATATGCGACCTGGATAGTTTTGTTCCTGGAGCGCAAAATCCAGTTGTATCAAGAATCTGCGCTCAAGGACAAAGTTCATCCAAGTTTCAGGGATTCTTCTTCTGTTTGGAATTCCTTCAAGGAAAAAGTCACAGTTTTCAGGGTGGATCTTGGAATGGAATGATCCTTGAACTCCTTGTTTGCAAATTTCACTAAGTGAAGGAATTTTCCTGTTCGGAAATCATCCTTGCCCAGAGGTGCATTTTGGAGTGGGTCAAGGAATGTCTAGTTCAGGAATGTTCCTGTCAAGGAAAATCCAGTTCAGGACTGTTCCTGTCAAGGAATATCCAGTTCAGGAATTCCTTCCTGAGGATCTTCCAAGTATCAAGTTGGACTGGGTCTTGGGTTTTCCTGCCTTAAACTGTGGAATTTCTATTCGCTCCTGATAAAGCCTCTTGACATTTGAACAAGGATTTATAACTTGGAATGAGGAACTACCTCATTCACCATGGAATCCCTAAAGTTATCTTTGGAATCTTCCATTACTTCAAGTCAAGGATCGATGAGTTTCGGCAAGGAATGACAAGCCCTCGGTGCACTCTGGACTTTGGATTAAGAGCTCTGGAACAGAAATCATGGTGGATTTTGGAGTAGGACCCTAGACAAGAACTTAGGACAAAGACCACCACAATGGAATTGCAAACAAGGACCTCCAGATTCTGAAGTTTGAAACATGGATTGGAACTGTGGAACAAGAATCCGGATAGACCTTGGAACGGGATTCTAGATAGGAACTTCGGAATAGGATTCCTGGATAGGAACTTTGGAATAAGATTCCTTGTTCATCAAGGAGTTTTATGCTGAGGGCGAATGATTTGGACCCTTTTCCATGGAATGATGGACTCCTTCCATGGACTGGCCAGATTTAATCGAGGAATTATAGGTAGGGCATTATTCATCCTCAGGAGAGTCGCCCTTTTCTTCACTACTTCAAGCACTCCTAATGTTCCCTGTGAGCTAACTGCTTGGACATTCTTTCCTGGCTTCATGGATTCGGGCAAGAAACTGCAAGATCAAAGCAAAAACGATGGTGAAAGCGAGCAAAAGAGGGGGTCCCCATTTGCAATGGGGCGATGTGTGAAAACTTCACAACAGGACCATAGGAGGTTGGACTTTTCTATTTCATCTTATGTAGCTCCTTGAGCTTGGAAGCATGTCAATAGGCTAGACCCAATGTTCCACAAGGTAGCAAGTCCATAGCTAATGTACTTCAAGACTTTGTGTAGATTTGTTTAACAAATAAAATGTGCATAAATTTCATGGAACTCAATTGGTATAGTCTACAATTGACTAGTCCCTCTTTCGTGTCAGCAACTAGAACTGCTTCTATACATCATGATAGTACTTGAGAGGGTAGTATTCTTCACATATAGCTTCAATGAACTTCAACCATGTATCAATCGATTCAAACTTGATTTCTTCGCACTATAAGGCTCCCCCCTATAGAGCACTAGCTTGGACATCTTCAACATTGCAAATGTGATCTTCTCAACATATATGAACTTCTTGACGATATATTACCCTCCGATAGTCAAAGCTAATCATCCCATGCCTCGACCTAAATTTTTAATTGCAACACTACAACGTTGAGATTAACTTGCCAAAGCATAAGATTGTGAAACTGCAATAAGAGTTGCTCTCTTTAATTCATCAAAAGCTTCTTGAACAGGTTAACAGATTTCTAATAAAGCAAATTTCTTTGCATCATTAGTCATCTAGGCCTTATGCCATTGTTCTACCAAGTTCTAAAATGGAACTAGGTTGTATGTGTTTGTGTTGTTTTCTATATTCTGAGCAAGAAGGCATGTATGACTACAACCAAAAGGGATTTTGCAATATAAAACAAGTAGGATATGGAGAGTACCTATAAAGAAGATTCTATGATTCTAGTCCTAGGGAGTTGCATGTAGGACAACTTACAGACTGACAAACAAATGGGGCTGGCTGATTAATTATGAGTTATACTAAACATTGAACATGCAATGGCAATGTGAAAACAAATGCCAAAGCACCAATACATATTCAAGGAGGATCAAGGATAGCAAACATAGCTCGTCTATTCATCATGAATAGAATATTTCAGATATGTGTACAAGCTAGACATAGAAACCAAAATGGTGTATTCTCATGGACCTAGTCTAGAGATGGATCATGGGGTGTTCAAAATGTGTTACAAAGAATCAATATGTACAATGTCTAACTCGGTAGGAATTTGGATTAGATTTTTAGTGTCTTCAGATCAATTGCAAGATGGTTCGATTTCGAAAATTGTTCATGTGCAAATTGATCAAATTTCCCAAACAAATTCTTGCTCTCTTAGATGAAGTGTCCATTGCCTAGTTACTCAAAACAAATGTGACTTCTATTGGTACCCATACAAAGCTCAACTTTCATAATCCCTTTTGCTAGATTTTTCATCAATTGATTGTCATTTGTGTGTCAATCCAATTTAACTTGTGATATCCCTGGTCAGTTCGCTCATCATGTCTTGGCATTTATTTTTCAACTAATGACATTGCAGAATGATGGTGATCGTCACAAGTCCAACAATGAATAATGATAATGTACAAGCATGAAGAGGCATCAACAAAGAAGGTTTGTAACAGCAGTTAAGTCATGGTAGTTGCCCGCTTGGAATTTTGAAGGATTGGATTGCTCTGCCCAGCAAGATGATGGTTTCAACACATCAATTCTTTGCTTGGCAATAAGAACAGGGCTAAGACAGCAGAACTCCACCCAAATTCATCAAGTTCTCAAGTAAGCAAGATGCCCACCAAACTCATTAAGGATGGCTTAGCCAATGTCAAGGTCCACCCAATTTTCTGCCCAGCTACATAAGCAAAGGCAGTAAGGTCTGTCCATAATCTGGATGCACACAACCAATGGCATAAGGCTTGAAGAGTTCCACCATCCATAAAAGAGAGGCTATGTGGCTGCTGGTGTGCACCTAGTCTGGCTTTGCCACTATTCTTCTCTGCCAAAATCAACAAAGATTGGCGAACAGGTTAGTGATTTCTGCCTAAGATTAGAAGACCATACTAGGGTGCATATTTTGATGGGTTTACCATTTAGCCACCATTTTTCTCCACCAAAGTGAGTAAATATTTAAGTTTTTTCTGCCCAAATGTCATGTCCCCTCCCCCTATGGGCCGACTTGATAATAGATTGGAGAATTTAAATTAAAGATTTAAATTCAAATGGAGGCGGACACCACGAGAATAAAGTATATATATAACAACATTGTTATCCATGAAGCTATGAACGATTTAATTAATACAAAAAGGATGAAAGTGGTATTTAATTATATCTGAATATAATTATAAATCATATCTGAATATATTGATTATTATTGTGAGAATCTATTAATAAAGATATTAGTAAAGATATTATTATATAAGATATTATATTAATACAGATATTATATTATATAAGAAATCATTAAATATAAATATTTAAATATTATGATAAATATATATCATAGGACATAATGAAGCTAATCAAATTACATATTATAAAAGTGATTCATTAGGAGCAAATGGCAGCGATTATAGTTTATATCAGGCAGCGATCATAATAATGCAGCAACTCCCATTGATAATTCAATGAAGGCATATAGTCAGCAATCACTATATGGACAGATCGATCAATGACAAAAGGCATCGGATCTGATTTGAAAAAAAGGAGGTATTAACATATACAGCAGTTAGTATAGGTCTTGCAAACAAAGGACCGACTAATGCCAAAGACTGATCGCAGCCTTGGAAAGAGGCAGCGACCCCTCTAAAAAGGTATGACTCTATGAAGAGTCATCACCCCTTCAAAAGGGATGACTCTTCCCACAAGGTATAGAGGTATATTAGTAGAGAAGGCAGCAGTGAGGATAGGGAGAAGAAAAGATATACATCTGCTCTGAGTCTTCAAATTACAGCAGTAAGACATAAAGAGACCAGCGATCAGTCAAGGTTATATTTTAATAAGTAGCAGCCATCTTGGTAGGAATTTCTTATTAATATATGTATGATAATGAGGCTTATTTATTATTGTTTTAATTATCCAGTGTGCATGTAAACTGATATAAGATCTTTCATAATTGTTTGGAACTAATGTGTTAATATGAAAATTTGTATGAATGTTATGGTTACTATGATGGAGGAAATGTGGTGCAAGAGAGATACGGTGATGGGGCACTCTTCTAGGTACTCCATCCCTATAGGGGGGATTGAATAATCCCATTGGGGCCAAGGGGGTACAAAGGGTACTGCCCTTGGGCTTAGAAGAGATGGCTTCTAGGGCACCCTTCTGTGATCTCATCCCCCTATCATGGACATGCAAATTCAAAGGAACCAATCATAGAGAAAGGGAAAGGAAATGACAAGATGAGGGGGAACGGGATAACGGATACCTCATTAGGTAGACCACCTCATATGGATGGCATGGGCCACATGAGGCCAAGGGGGATGGTATATCTGCTCTTGGGCCTAGGGTAGAGGATCCGGGACACGCCATCGAAGTCACACTCCACTCTCTTATGGTTGAGTCTCCTAGATAGTTAGGTTTAGTTGGATTAATAATGTCATTATGAGTTTGTTAATCATGTTAACTTGACTGTGAGAAATATTATTGTAAGTATTTTCTAACTTGTTGGAAGGAATTAAATCAAGCCAAGGTACTCTCTAAATCTTTGTTTGCTTGGAAATTGATAATTTAGGGTAAAATTAGTATTGTTCCTATAAGGGACATTACACCAAAACAGCAGTTGGAATGAATGGCAAAAGGTTGAGTGATCCACACCAAATGTTGTAGAAGCTTCAAGGAAATCAGGCACACGTAATGAATGGTTAAAAACTTAAACCCTTACGAAATTCTGCCCAATCAATCTAGAAAAGTGGCAAAGTTATTAGTGATCTGTGTTCAGCTTTAAGAGAAGTGAAATCACTATTGGTGTATACCTAAGTGATTTCCACCCAGCAATAAAAAGCGAAGAAAAACAGACCTAAGTGGACCTTTCAATGAGTTAGACCATTAGTAATCTGTGCCAAAACATGAAAGAATAGTTCACTAAATTGGGCACACATTTTAGAGGGTTGAACCCACATTTTCTTCCGCTAGCACATCTTCATGATAGCATTGCAGTTAGGGATGTCAACCCAATGTTGAAACACTTCAGACCACTCAAAAAAAGGTGCACTTTAGAGGTGGTTGAGCAATTAGCTTTTTCCATCCAACACATCATGAAAACAAAGCAAATGCTTAAGTGATTTCTGCCTTGCTATTTCAGTCTGCCTTAATGCAAAAAACGGGGATAACGGCATGCAAAGAAAGGATCCAAGCGCCTATATGAGTGCTGTTTGCCATTGTAACTCCAAAACATTTCAGACTTCATTATTCACAGCATTAGCAGGAAATTCTTTGTTCTATATTTACAGGTGTACAAGCGGATTTTCAGTCTCCTATCACAAGGTTTCAACATCTTCAAACAGCGATTAGAGGAAGAGAAACAAAGGCAGCATTCATGACAGTTTGGCAGAGCTGTTCAACCTATTAAAGCAGCGAAAACAATGTCTAAATTGCATATGTCAATACTTTGATACAGGTCTGATCAGTCGTGTGGTACTTCTATCAAGTTAAGGACACCATACGAGCTCTTAGGGTTTTTGATCATGCCTTCATTCAAAAGTTCCACCATGGCTTTTTCAACTTCATCAAAACCCTAGGCAATGGTTCTCACAGTGTCATTGGATCAAAGAAATAGGGTATCAATGGATTCATCGTGGATAGGGTTTTCATGTTTTTCAAAACGTTCTCCATACTTCAAGAGATCCAAATGATCATAGTTTTCAAAGCAAAGATTTGTTCTAGAATCATTAAGGTCACTTATGTGCAAGTTGCTATTTTTAACAGTGATCATATGATATATCCAATAGTGGCTATTCTTAGTGCTCTATTTTGAGTGATGGATGAGAGCCTATTTTAGGCTGCTTTTGGCTTAGGTTTTCTTTAAAGTTCCTTTGTTTCCAATTTTTTTGTAGTTTGTGGATAGGTTTGCTTTAAAACAATTCTTTTTGGATATTTAATTAATATTCTTAAATCCCTAAAAGTTGTTTATAGTAACCTATAAATAAGTGCCTTGGACACAAGTTATTTTTAATGATAGTTTAAGTAAAGTGTATGCTGCAGGGATTGTCATTCAGGTGTTCAATCTAAGTTATTGTGTTCTTGTGTAAGGTTTTTAATATTTTATAAGTGGATTATAGTAAAGAGTTGTGTTATAAGTTTTGCATTAACACTTATATTTCATCTTGGCAAGTAAATTTGTGTACTTCTAAGGGTTTACTTTTTTTTATTAACATTGTAGTTTCATTTAGTATAATTAGTTTTTGTTTAATCCTCTCTTTTGAATGTGGATCTATTGGTCTCTACTTTACCCAGTTAGTAAGCATTTGTATTTCAATTTACTTTGTTTAGTTGCAAGACTTATATAAGAAAAACCTTGTTTGTGAGATAAGTACCTTTCAAGTCTTGTGCTCAACCTCCATGATAAAAAGGATTAGTCAAGTTTACTTTCAATTATTTATTTCATGCAAACCCCATTGATAATCTTGTAAAAAGTGCATAATTGTAAACCTTGTTCATAGCTTTAGGTTTTAGGAGTAGTGTTTAGATCTCAAAGAGCTTCCCCTACTAATTTGAAGAGAGGTTATCCTTGTGCGCCATTCCATTTATGTTGTCTTGCAAAAGACAAATTAAAATGCTAACAACTTCGATGGTCTTGGCGTTGTCATCTTGCACACGTGGAACTCAACAAACTAAAGTGTGCTTCACAATGTTATATGCAAGTGTTTTGAAGTTCACACGCTACAAAATGGTACTAATGAAACATTACAAGTCTCATTAGGAGTTCGCTCATAGTTACAAATCCAACTAGGATGTGCTTGGATCACACAAGAATTGAGTGGATTACCGTTACAAGATCATCAAATCAGTTACCAAACAGCTAGGTTCCCAATATCATTTTAGTTCAAATCATTTGGTTTCCTTAACCAATTCTTGATACGATTTCAGATGTTGAACGTGTCTCTTGGTCAATTTCCAAGGTATGATTTCGTTCAATGCCATAGTTTTGTCTTGTAGTGCTTGTGGGACCTGTTGATGATTGTTTTTCGACAAGTCAACAATAGAGTAAAACACTAGAATATCCCACTCTCTCTTGAATAAAGCTCTTCAAAGGCTGAACTATGTGATCCAGTGAAGTAACTCCAAGGTTCCTTGATTATGATTCATGATGGATTAACTCAGTGATTACATGTGATCCTGCTCATAATCACAAAGGGACTTACATTAGACTTCTTCATACTTCCTTAGCTTATTCCTCCTTTCAATGTGCATGATGTATCAATAATAAAGAAAAGTAAAAGATAAGGTTTAGGAAGCTAATCTAAGGTCAATGAAACAATGATGATGTACGAATAGACAAACTCCTTGATAAACCTAACTCCACTTCGCCAAGGATGCCTACAACTACATGGAGTTGGTGCAATCTCCTAAGGTTACGTGAATGGTTTTCAAATCATGAAGGTTCATACAAGCACCCATCGGATGGCGCAGCTCAAACAAGCATCCACAATCGAACTCAAGCAAATGATAAGGCTCAGACTAGCTTTACAGAACACTTCACCGGTGATGAATGTTAAAAGCATGAGCTAGGACTTGATTAAATATCCAATACATACATACATAACATCAATGAGCTTCTAATCTACTTTGAAACATCTCTCCATTTCATCAAAGTACAAGAAACCATGTGATTCCACAAGATAACACTTAACACCAAATGAATTCCAATGTTTTGCATTACTCTTGAGAAATATTTACAACTCCAAGTCCTCTTAGAGAATTTCGAGAGTCTCTTCTATTCTACTCCTACTTGTCTACAATCTAATGAACTACTATCTAATGATTTTACAAATGAGGCAACAAGGCCTTTATATAGAGGTCCAGATTACAATGAATGGCTTAGATTGATCTAGATAGCCAAGGGCTCAGATCATGCCACCTCAATAGGTAGCTACAATAAACTGCTATTTTTAGTACAAAAGAGAGGCAATGAAGGCACGCTTTCGAAGAAGATAAGGATAAGATAGAATCTTTGGAGCATCTTCCACATGGACGTCTTCTTTGTCTTCTTGCTTGTCGAAAGATGTGGCAACTTGTGATTGGCTTGATGACGAGTGTCTGCCACGTAGGTGCCACCTTGGCAACTCTAATGGATTCCCAACTTGTATCTTCTTGTATGATGTCTTCTTAGTGATCACTTTGAACTTGTAAGTTTGGGAAGGTATCTTGTAGATCTTGCCTTGCTCATCTTCTTGTAACTGGATGTATGATAGATGTTGCTTCACTTGATTAAATTCGTGATTCTTTCTTCTTGCAGGGTATAGATTCATGTTTGGATGGATCTTGATGTAGAGTAATGTAGTAGATGATACTTAATTCATGATTAGAAGTAGAAGATCTCTCTTTAGACTTGAAGATCAAAGAATCTTGAAGTTGAATGGATGAAGTGTCTTTGACATGATGCCATTGATACTGAAGTAATGTACTTGCCATGTATCCTTGAACTTGATGCATATGATGAAATGCTTCCTTGTATGTGGAGTAGCTTACTTCTCAAAGAGACTTGAAGTGGTCCTTTGGAATGTAGGTATTGATAACATCTTCCTTATGTGCGGAGTAGATGACTTCTCAAGGAGGCTTGAATGTACTGGATGTTCTTGAAATGCTTAATGAGGATGAGAAGTTCCTTTGAAACAGCTACATGCTCATCTTGAAAGTTGAAAGAACTTGAAGAAAAGTGGATGAAAGCCTTGTCTTTTGAACATGATGCAATTGATGAAGCATGTTGATCTTGAACTTGAAGTGATCACTTTGAGCAGCTTATGATGTGTTCTCCGCATGGCAACTTGTTGACTTCACTCCTAGCATAAAGGTGGTTCAAGCTTTTTCTTCTTTGATAACTTCTGCCCATCCTACAGACATAAACAAGAATAAATAGCTTTGAAAATAAATCATTTCAGCCTCCTATAAGATGGAATCTCACAAGAAGATGATAATTTTACCATCACAATTCACTATCTTCTTGCAAATGTTCATTCATACTTACATAATTTGGTCTTAAAACAATCAAGTCTGCTGAAAAATGAAAGAAAATCAGAAATTTAATTACAGATCAGACTTAGAAATGGATTAGTTTTTGATGGATATCTTCAAAATTTGGTCAAATTCAGAAAAATTACAAGGGCACAGTGGTTTGACATTCTGATTTCTCATTGCTTCAAGCGCACTAGATCTATATTTCAAGCTCTGGTTGAATGAAAGTTAAGAGACTTGTAACCTTTCCTCCTTAAGCTGGCGCATTGGATTAACATCTAGTTTCTCCTTGAGCTGGTGCATTGGATAGAGAAATCAGACCTCCCTTTAAGAGTCATCAATGCAGCGCATTAGATCAAGCTTGAGGGTCCTTCTTTTAGAGACTTCAAAATACCTGCCATCTATCCCCTTTTGAATTGGCGCATTGGATCAAGCTTAAGGATCCTTCTTCAACCGATTTTCAAGATATCATATTACCTTTCAAAGTAAAGCATTTAGTTGACAAATATGATCTTTACTTGAACTTGGCGCAGTAGATCAAGATTCTAATCTCTTCCTCTTCAAGGCGCATCAGATGGAGTTTTTAAATCTTGATTAAAAGATACCTTACTCAAACAAACTCTCCTATAAGGCTGGCGCAGTAGATCAAGATTTTGGATCCTCATCTAATGATTTATCATTGGTGCTTTGGATGAAGATTCTTGGATCCTCTTTAAAGCTTGCCTTGAAGATGTCAAAGTTTAAATCAACACTTCTTCCATCAACTCTCAAACTGGCGCAGCAGATAGCAAAATCAGATCTTCTTGAAAGTGGCGCATTGGTTGAGTCGCAACGATTGGGGATTTTGAATCCTCATCTTGTGACATTCAAAACTTAACTTTCCTTCTTAACACTAGCGCAAAGGTTTGGGAATTTATCCTCTCCTTAAAATGTGTTGATAAAATTTCAATTCAAATCCACAAAATTGGCGCATTTGATCAATATTTTAGATCTTCTTTGGGTCTAGGCGCATTAGATCAGCATCTCGTTCCTTCTTGACATCACATAGATCCTTCATCATAGCACATGAGATAACAAGTTAGATTCCCTTTTATCTTTTGGACTGGTGAAGGATTCCTAATCCTGATTTGGAAGTTTCTTAAGTGGTGCTTTGGATAGGCAGTTTGTTCTTCAGTTGAATGAGTGTTAAGAAGCTTGCAGTCTATCCTCCTAGATGGCGCATTGGTTGAAGAATTCTGATCCTCCTTCAAATGATATTCAAGAATTCATTACATCGCCCTTCAAAGTGGTGCATTAGTTAAAGGATTTGAGATCTTTCATATCTCACAACATTTTCACTCTAGATGGGCGCATTAGATCCAGATTTTGAATCCTCATGTATTAGCGCAGCAGATGAAGGTTTAGGATCTTCTTGAAATGGATCAGCATTTCATCTTCCTCTTTATAATCTTACATGGAAATGGCGCATCACTTGAGAGTTTTGGATCCACATTGAATTGTCTCAAGAAACTTAAGTTCAAGCCTCCTTCAATGATGTTCAAAAACTTCAATCATCATCTTCCTTCAAGTGAATGGGGTTCATGATTTTGATCTTCTCCAAAAGTCACTTGAATTTGCCACTTGACACTCAAAATTAACTCTTCCCCTTTTGGCGTAGCAAATGAGATTTATGATCTCTCCTTGAAATTCACTTTTTACAAACAAGATCAGCCTTCTCCCCCAGTTAAGCATTTAGGATTCCCATCTTGAATGATCAGTTGCAGCAGATATGAACCTTGATTCCTAGTTGAATGATGTTTAAATTTCAAGTTCAAACCACCTTTAATGATGGAGCAGCAGATGCAGCGTAGCAGTTCACAGTTTTGATCTTCACTTGAAAGATGATTTTAAGTCCTTAAATGCTTTCCAATTTTGAACTTACCTTCTCTCACAAGGGCGCCTTGGTTGAAGGTTTTGTGCTCTTCCTAACTTTACTTGTTTGATCCAAAGGGCAGCGCACTGGTTGGATGTTTTGAAACCTCTTTAACTTATAGACTTGACTTCATCATGACTCAACTGTGGCGCAATGGTTGAGGTTCTTAATCTCTGCTTTTATCCTCCTTGAAAGGTGGCGCAGCAGATAGGAAATTTAGATCCTCTTGAAATAGGCACATTGGATAAGGTTCTTGAATCCTGGTTGAATGATCATCTTAAAACTTGAAACCAATCATCTCACCCTTGGGCGCATTGGATGTGGATTTCAATCTCTCCTTTAATTTGACCTTTTACTTCACTTTACCTTCTAAAATGGCGCTTTGGATTGGGCGCATTAGTTTAAGGTTTTGGATCCTTATTTGAAAGATGCCTTGATGTTGGATCAAACTTCCCCACAAGTGGCGCATTAGATAAAGATCTTGATCACTCTTCATTTCAATGGCGCATTAGATGAGGATTTGGAATCCTCTTGCCACATATCTTCAAGACAAGTATCTTTTCCTCCTTGAGCGCAATGGATGGAGCGCATTGCTTTGGGCGCAAGAGATCGTCATTCTATTCTCTGATTGAAGTAGCGCATTTCACCAAGATTTTGCGCCACATCCAAGCCTTAGCGCACTAGTTGAAGATTTTGTGCTCTCTTCAGTACTTAGTCATTTTTCAGGGTCTCTCTGGGCAAGGTATATTTAAGTATAAGTTGGAAGATTGAATTTCTTGTACTTTAAATATTTTTCAATATACCTTTCAGGATGTTTGAGATAGGTCTTAAATCCACCGGATTTAACATGCAAAATCTAGAATTTGGAGGATCCACCAGATTTCAGACGTAGTCAATTTTTTAGGATTTCAGGATTTCAGGCTACTAGACTTAGTCATTTTCAGGATCTCAAACATGCATCAGGATTAGTCTCAATGTTCATTATTTGAATGGAATTTGATCAAGACTCTTTATTTCTAGATGAGACTTCCAGTCATAGAGCAAAACCTTCTAGGAGAGAGACTTATTGTTGGATTGGCAGAGGAAATGAACCTAAGACATCATCCAAAACTAAATGCAAAGCACCAGAGCTCAAAAAAAAGGGGGGTCCCCATTTGCAATGGGGCGATGTGTGATTTGGTCACAACAGGACCTAGTAAGCTGATGAATACTTCACAATAAAATACAAGTCATAGGGTTATTCACAATTGACTACAAAGAAATGATGACATACCATAAATAGTAAAAAATCTGTACACTTCTATGATGGTCTTATTTAATAAGCAAACTAAATTGTCATTAGACTTCAAATATAAGTCATTTTCATATTTAGGTGACAACACATTAGGTATTCATCATGTACTTGACAAGTAAAAGCTAGTTAATAGTTTTAAAGCAATTATATCTTCCATAGTACAATAATTTACATATATATTCAATCTTTCAATAATCAAGCATGCAAGTGTTATTTCAGTTTATTTACCCCTAATTCTCTCTGTATTTTCTAGATTGCACTCCCAATTTCCACAATCTCAAAACATCTTCATTGATAGCTTTGCTTTATAAATCTTAGAAAGAAATCAAGCATGTCAGGTATGCATTGAGTTAGCCAGCATGGCTGACTGGTTCTCAAACCATGTTAATTATCCAAACACAATACACAAATTCAAAACAATAGCATCAATATATGGTCCATAATTAGTGTGGATATTCCACTGCACTGAGTTGGGCAGCATGGCAGACTGATTCCCAAACCATGTAAATTATCCAAAGACAATACACAAATTGAAAACAATAGCATCAATATATGGTCCATAATTGGTGTGGATATTTCACTGTATAATTCATCAAAACAGATCCTATTCATGTTTAATATAAATTGATTGATGAAGTTGTTGTTCCAGGTGCAGAAACAGCCCCTATACATGAAGCCTAGTGTTGTTAAGTCCAATTAACAATGAAAGGAAGCGTATATCAGAAACTCGAAAGCATAAATATTAAAAACAGAAGCATAGACCTAGATAAACCCAAAATGAAAGAAAACTCTAGAAGAGTGAGGGATTTCCATCTCAAGCCATTGTCTCATGAGCTGTTACAATGGTTTACCACCTTTGAAAGGCCTTCAAGGACTTGTCCTGAACAACCAGCAATGTCCAAATATTATACAAGCCCTACAATTGCTCACACTTCCATAATAACACTATCACTCCTCTAAGACTCATAGGTCGAAGTAGTGATAGCCTAACTCAACCAATTTGCTAAGAAACGTTAAGGAAAAGGCTCAAATATTGTTACAATGACCTCTCTTGGAGGTACATAAATAACAAGAGTAGCAAACTAACGTTGAAGAGGAGTCCAACAACTTTCTATAACCAAGGAATCTAGAACCCTTCAACTTCTCAAAACATCGTAGGCTCTATTTTTTTTCCCTTTCTAAGACAATTTCGATAGTGGTTGAACATGTCTCTGCACAAGACAAGTATGATTGTGGTTGAATCTCGCTACCTATTTTTTGCATCACATTAGCACCCTAAATGTTTGGATCCCTCAGTGCACCAATGTAATAGTGGACAAACCTCTTCTAATGCAATGGGAGATAAATCCGAGCCCAAGATTTACTTGTGATGGAGGCGATGGTTGTAGTGAACATAGACAATTGTTCAACATTTGCATTGTCAATCTATTATGTTTCATGAAGTGTATGTGCTAAAACATACTCCAATTGCGCTTACATCTTAAAGCACTACATGGTTGGCTCAAGACACGTAAACATAATTATTTGAAGGTTTGACACCCTTACACCAAACCTTTCTTGCCATACAAAAAATGCAAAAGAACTCAATCTCATTGTTCAACATTCACACAAGAAATGTAAAAGTACAATCTTATGCAACTTTTTACCTGACTGCAATGTCATCTCAGTTGCCTCACACATATCTCATGCAAAGAGGTCCCCTGGTGCAAGTTTGAAGATCTTGATCTTGGAGATGGTCATTGCTCTAATCTAAGAATCTCCTTCCATTCTCTCTATGACTATGTAGAGCCCACTCAAAACCTCCTTATTGGCCTTGAAATCTGAGCAGATTTGGATTGTTTGATTTGAGAAATAACCTTCCACATGTAATGGCTTATGAAGCTGGTGAGGCCATCACCAATCAATGATTTCCCATATGGGATAATAGTTTTCATTATTAAGTCAAGGAACTGAGCATGGATGATATGCATATATATCTATAGATATTGTGGCTGCAATCTGTTGTGACCAAATCACACATCACCCCATTAGGAATAGGGACCCCCTTTTTATTTTGAGCTCTGAGCTTTTCAGTGAGTTTCCAATGAGTTTTCAATGAGTTTTTCAACGAGATTTTAATGATGTCCTGACTCGTTTTCCTTTGCCGGCTCGGTAACAATTTCCTTGCCTATGATCTTTGGTTCACGATTAAGGGTAGATAAACTTACAATAATGATCAAATCCTATCTAGACATTGAGTTTTGAGGTTAATCCTTCAGAATGTTTGAGATCCTGAGAAGACTAAGACTGGAGCCTGAAATCCTGAAAATCCTAAAAAATGGCTAAGTCTGAAATCTGGTGAATCCTCCAAATTCTATATTTTGCATCTTAAATCCGGTGGATTCGGGACCTATCTCAAACATCCTGAAAGGTATATTGAAAAATCTCTAAAGTATAAGAAATTCAATCTCTAAACTTATACTTAAATATATTTTTCAATATACCTTTACTCGCGCGATCCTGAAAAATATTTGACGAAGTCAGAGGATTCAAAATCCTGATCTAATGCGACTGGACACTTAGATGGCGCGAATCTGGGCGCAAAATCACGAAGGAGAAGACACCTGAGTCAGAGGATTTGAAAACTCCATCTAGTGCGCCCATCTAATCCTTCATTCAAGGCGAAAATGTCAGAGGATTTCGATCATTCAACTAGTGCGCCCAAACTAAAAGGTCATTTCGGAGGAAGAAATGAAGATTTCAATGCCTCCAACTAGTGCGAAAGTAAAAAAAGACAAGTCTTAAAGCAAATCTTGGAGCGAATTTTAATGAAAATGTCAGAGGATTTCAATCCTTGAAGTGATGCGCCATCAAGGAAGAAGAGGGAAATGTGAAGTTTTGACTTGAGAAATGTTTACAAGTTCAGAGGATTCCAAAAGAGGAAGCAGTGCGCCAAAACCTAAGGATATTTTCCTTTGATCCCATGCGCCAACTCCAGAGGATTCTTAAGACCCTATCTAATGCGACTTCCTAGAGAGACAAGTTCAGAGGATTCTAAAACTTGAAGTAATGCGCTAGAGTCCAGGGAATCTAAAGTGTCTAAGTGATGCGCCAAACATCATGAGGTCTCTTCTAAGGGAGAGTGAGAACTCCACAGGATCCTACACCTTCATCTAGTGCGCCCACACTCCAGAGGAATTAAAAAGTTGATCTAATGCGCTAGAGGTTAGAAGATTTGAATTCGTGAAGTAATGTGCCAATCCTTGATAACAATCCAAGGCCAAATCTAGAAGAAATCGGAATTATCATCTAATGCGCCATAAGTGGGGGAGAATAAGGTTTGATTTTGAAGATCTCCTGCTGCCCAACCAATGCGCCATGTTGAGAGGAGAGTCAAGTGTGATGTTGAAGAACCCTCAAGCCATTATCCATTGCGCCACTCCTTTAAGGAAGTCTTGCTACCCATCTAGTGCGCTATCTACATGAAGACAACGAAATTCCAACTAATGCGCCATATGTAAGGAGAAATCAAATTGCCTAAGTGATACGCTAAATTCCGGAGGATTCTCATCCCTTATCTAATGCGCCATGCTAAAAGGTGAGATCCTAAAGTTCTATCTAGAAGTTCAAAAGACTTGAAGACTTCATGTTACCTATCAAATGCTCCATAATTAATGATCTAATGCGCCAAGCACTAAGAAGGTTTCCGATCCTTCATGCAATGCAAAATATCAAGAAGAATTCTAATCTTTCATCCAAAGCGCCAAGTGTCAAGAGGATTCCGATTCTTCATGTAATGCGAAATGTTTAAGAGGAATTCTATACCTTGAACCAATGCGAAATCACTTGAAGATTCTTTAAACTTGATCTAGTGCGACTTGAAGCAAGAGAACACTAATACTATCTAATGCGAAGCATGAAAGGAGGATCATCAAGAGACTATCTAGTGCGAAATGCTGAAAGCAAGTGTTAGAGTTTCAAGACAGCAAGATAAAAGGATTCTAAAGAAGATCATGACATTCCAAAGAAGGAGACTCCCTTATGCCATCTAAGGCGAAATGAGAAGAGGAATTACAAACTTCATCTAATGCGAAAATCTTGAGAAGACTCTCTACCCTCCATCCAATGCGAATTGCCAAGGAGAGTTTCAATACTTGATCTAATGCGATTAGGAGGATGATGAAGGAAGAGCATTATGAAACAAAGACAAGAAGATAACAACATGCTGATCCAATGCTGTTTTAATGAAGAAAACATTTACACAAAGCCCAACTAATGCGAAATGCAAAGAGGATCTGAATTCCTCATCCCATGCGCTTGGAGGAGAAGAAGATACGTCCAACAACAAGTAGAAGATCATCATGCCTTTATCCAATGCGTCCAACAAAAGAAAGAAGTTACAAACATTTAATGATTGTTGCCTTCGGGAAACGTGAAGTTGCATTCATTTAATAAAGATCAAAACTAAATTAAATGTTTGTGCATGAGGTCGGCCTAGAGAGAAGGGAAAGTTTTTAAAGTAAATTATATATATATGCCTCATTTCTTTTCCATTTTGATTTATTTTCAAGAGCAGATTTGTTCTCCAAAAGCAGATTTTTTCCTCAAGGAGCAGCAACAAGAAGTTTTTTTTTTTAGAAGTATAAATTTGATTTTATCAAATTTTGCCAAGTGGTGGATCAAATTGCAAGGTATCAAATACAAAACAGCTCATCAAGTAAGTCTGATCTGAGTTTTTTCTGATCTGATTTTCTTATTTTTCTTTCATTAGATGCCTTGAAATTGTTTAAATATTGATAAAATTCTAAAAGGATAAGTGGATTTTTATGATTTTTCATAGATTCTTTGAATTTAATAGTGATATTTCATAATTATAGAGGAAAATTTCATAGTTTAATCCGCTGAAGTTGCTGAAGTAAAATCTAGATTTTGTTTGCAATCACTTATTCGCGTCAAGTCTGCAGAATAATGGCAATGACTTCCAAGGAGCGGCAAGCCAAGATCCGGATGGATGCTAAAGGGAAGATTCCTGAATCAAAGCTCGTCTCAAGGTGGACGAATGTAAGCGACACGAATATGGGAAGCAGCAACTTGGAAGATATCAAGTCAGTCCTTGAAGAACCCAACGGAGGAAGCCTCGCTCGAGCCATCATGAGAAGTGGAGCCATTGAAGCTGCTTGTTTTCCGCCAGCTTTGCCGTGTCCGGAAATGATCATCGAATGTGTCAAAAAGTATGATGTAAATACAAGGCAAATTATAGCCAAGGATGGAATGATACTGGCCTATTTGCGAAGGGAAGCAGTTGAGGAGACTTTCAACATTCCAACCAAAGAGAGGATGATCAGCATCTCAAAACAACAAGGCCAGCAGGAGTATGATGTCGACACCAAGATAAAGTTACAAGAGATAAGGAGAGAGTGGATGGCCAATCCAGCCATGAAGTTCAATATGAATAATCCTCCACAGTTCCATAAGTCAGATTTTCATCCCGAAATTGGATATTTGATCATGTTTCTGAACAGAATGACAGGAATGCCTCAGTCTGCTACCTTTCAGCCTTGGATGTACTCTTTCATCAAGTCAGTTCTCAAAGGGAAAATGATTGATTGGGCTGGACTTATCAGTCAGAGTATACATGAGCAGTTCCTCAATTTTGCTAAGACTAAGACTTGTTATATGAGTTCCTATATAGTGTACCTTCTTGCCAGAAATGAAGTCTACTCAGGTTTGTCCAAAAAGGGAGAAGTCGGCATTGGACCTAGCAAATACTTGTCACATCAATATTATCCTCAGTTGCACCTGAAGAGTATTAATCATTATACAAGGTTTAATGATGCATTTGCTATGTTCATAATGAAGAAACTGAGGGGAGAATTTCATAAAAGATTGTCTAATGCAGCGAGAGAATTCATTTCAGCATATGGACACTGGTATACTCAGCATGAAAGGTACACTTACCTAAGGATCCAAGGATTTACATCATATCCATACAGATTGCCAAGGTATCCAACTAACAGGATGGTGATGTTAGAGGTTACAAGACAACTCCTAGAACTCATCAGGTTGCAGAAGTTGAAAAAGAAAGGAGGAATCCAATTTCCACTTCGTCTTGGACAAAATCTGGAGTGTCCATCCTTATCAACAGCTGAGTATTCTGAAATAGAGCTACAGGCCTACCATTTGCAAACTCATGGCACCAAGAGGCCTAACTTTGACCCTTTCCAAGTTTGCTGGAAATACAACAGAGAATTCAAACATATCAAGCAGTTGGAAGACCACTGGGCCAGTGCCCAAGATGAAGATGATCTCCGAACTCTTCAAAGTTCAAGACTCGACTGGGATTTAGTCAGAGCCACCAAAGTATTCAGGATTCCAGACCAGTTCACCGAGGATGATACTTTGCTAATAGATGAATTTGACAAGATAAAGGATTTGCCTTATACAATTGATTGGTCAAAGAGAGATGCATCCGAAGAAGATTTGATAAAGCCGGTCTTAGCCATGACACAAGTGTGTATCAATCAACTATTGCAGGAAATGAGTGCTGAAAGTCAAGTTCTCACTTACAATAAGATGGATGAAGGAGAACCAAAGCAGCATAGTACACATAGCCAACCACAACATAGTGGGAATGATCAAAGCAATAATTCAGCTAGAAAGAGGAAAAGACCTAGTCAAGATCAAGGGGAATCAAGCCGAAGACCTCAGAAAAAGAGTAATCCATCTACTTCATCTAATCCACAAGAAGGTGTTTCAATTGTTCAAAATCCAATACAAGAGATAGAAGTAATAGAAGAAGTTGCCTTGATTCCATCAGAAGAGATCCAATCAAGCCCCACTGTCATAATAGAAGAGAATGATGATCTTGGTCAGGATGAAGTAGGACAAGCTGAATCTGATGAAGAAGTAGCTCGTGTTCAACACAATCAAGCTCATGGACAACGAGATCTTTCTACTTTCCCACCTTGGTTGAGACAAAGGATTGAAGAAAGTACAATTGTAGAGACTTATCAGCCTACTGCAGTTGAGGAATTGCTTGTAAATGTACAAAAGAGTAATCAAAAGAAGAAAGCAACAATCCTTTCTAAAATCACTCAAGATTCTGCTGGAAACAGAGAGATACACATAGCTGTTCCTAGAAATGACAAGGAGTTAGAAAACATGGCACCTGAGGATTACAATATGACTACCATTGGCATGGGTCCAATCACAAAGGAACAAGTCGAGGAGGAACTACAAGATGCAGTGAATAATGTGAGAAGCATGTTGAAACAAGAAAGAGAAGCAAGGATGAAAGTTGAACAAGATTTTAGTACATTGAAGCATTACATCCAACAGGTCATGCAACCTATTCAACAGAAGGAAGCTACTGCAATTCCTCCTTCCATTCTTCCACAGGAAACAGTATCCCAAGTTGAGGACATGAGAACTTCATCTCAGATGATGAAGGGATGGATAGAAAAGACAGAAGACAAGGCCTATACTTACCTTGAAGAAATTGTGCAAGTGTATGACAGAGTCATTAAGCTCCAAGGTCGAGTCCAAGCTTTATTGGGAAGTTGTGCTGAGTTCAAACCAATCAAAGAGCAATATATGCCACAACTCAAAAGCTTAATGGAAGCTCCAGTAGAAGATTTAATTCATAATAAGGTGATTGATAGAGATACTCCACATGACTTCGTCACTTGGTATTTCTCCTTTCACAACAAGGGGCAACTAGTTGATAAGATTGAAGTAGATATGTCTAGGATAAGAAGTGTTCTTCTAAGAACGGAAAATCATATATATGCTGCTTTGACAAAGATTTGTAATCCTTATGGAAATGTTACTATTGAGAACATGAAGCAACAAGTTAAGGCATTCTACTTTCAATATGATGGACTTGATGAAGGTCAACTAGATAGTATATTCACACTTGCATATCGTCTTGGGGAAAATAAGTCTTGGATAAATGACTGGGAGAAGACACTTGGCGTCTATGAGGCAGATGTAGCAGTGGCAGAAGGATCTATTAAGGCAGCGACAAGTGTACCAATGGAAGATATTATTCAAATTGTGTCCAGATTCGTTGTATCTCATAGTACTACTACATAGTACTCACCTTGATGATGTGGCTTCCTTATCCTCTTGGAAAGCGTGCCTTTGTTCTCTCTTTCATGAATTCTTTCATTTAATATGAGTAACCTCCTATATTTAATAAAGTTAACCTCATTCATTTAATAAAGTATAGTTTGTTGTAACTACTTGTGATGTGGCTTGATCTGATCCGCTGATTTCGCCGATCAATCTTGACCCTTCTCTCCTTTGAGGACTATAAAAGAGCTCTCATTGCTCTCATTTGTAACGGGTTGGAAATTCTGAAATTGTTGTAAGAGCTCTCTGAGATAATAAAGGACTCATTGATTTGGTGATTCTATTTATATTTCTGAGTGTTTGCATGGTTTCAATTTTCACACGAATATTAAGTTAAGTTACAAGTTTTCTTTTAAGTATAAGTTAGTTAGTGAAAGGTTGTTTTTATTGCCTTGTAGTGAAGTCTTTACAATTGAGCGTCAATTCGATCTTTATGCCTGTTGAATTTTCATGAGCATAATTGATTTAAACATCTTGCATACCTTTGAAGATAGCACCTCTCTTGTGTAGTTGTTTTATCTTGGCAAAACAAGATTTGGTTCGACTTCACTCTAAGTAGTAAACGTCCTTCCATTTAGGATTAGATTAGTATTTCTCAACCCTATATCTTTTGCCTTTTTTACCAATCAGTTAGATTTAGGATCAGAACGTCCATTGCTAAATCATACGCGTCAGTTGCAGTACTTAGATTCCCTAGTGTTCACTTCCAGAGTCTTTGAAACAACAAGTTACATGAACAATTGTGTAAGTCCCTTTGTTGATTAACAGCAGAATCATACTTAAATCATTGAGCTGTCTCTTACTGAAATTAAAACGTTATTAGAAGGAACCTTGGAGTTATCTCGTTTGATCACTTAGTTCAGCATCCGAGAGGCTTTGCTCAAGAGAGGGTCAGATACCTAGTATTTCACCCTATTGTTGACTTGTCGAAAAACAACCATCAACACAATCCACAATGGGTTTGACCCAAGAAAGTTGGCCAAGCTACTCCAATATAATGTTAAGGCAATGAGCAGAACACAGAGTCTATAAAAGATATAGGTGCCTCTCTATGAGAAGTCTACCTGCAGCAAGATTATTTGTTACATTATTTGTGATTATCTACACAACATTGGCCTCACCCACCTCAAGCACAACTTTCTCTAAAATCTTGCAAAGGAATTCCACATTTTCCACCTTCCCTGAAGCATCAATATATTTCAAAAAAAACATTCCACTTGAGGAAGAAACAATGAAATTCAACACCATGTTTCTGCTATCCATCCAACCATCACACATGATAGTGCAACCCTTCTTCCACCATATCTCATGTTGCTCATCAATGATGGACCTCAAAAGTCACCTCATTTAAAATTAAGCCCCTTATCTCTTCATCATTAAGGACAACAACAATAGCATCCACCAGATTTTGCCAATAATGATATCTAAAACAAAACAAAAAAATTGAATATTTTAAATTTTGTAGGGCACTCACTTTTAAAATTCAAGTAACATACATAAATCAAAATTTGCACTTCTAAACCAAAATTAAGAATTAATTACTTGGCCACCTGAAATAGAATTGACTAATAGAACCAAAAATCTCCAATCACACTCCTCTTTGCTTGTTGTTTGTGTCTATTCCAACCCATGCTCTCAAGCGGCAGTTGGAAACCTGGAAAAGTGCATGGTACAAATCTCAAACCATGAACTCTAGGGCCAATACTAGTGGCTCAAACTCGAAGGGAATGGAGGGAATTTAGAGGTAGAAGTATCTAATTAGCCCATCACTGCCATCTCTTCTCTTTGCCCCCTTCTAACATCCTTATTTTCTTCAAAACTCTCTAATTGAGTTTGCACCTCTTGCAAAACATCTCATTTCTTAGCATCTAGAATGGCATGTTTCCAACAAGAGTCATTTTTTATCAGCACCGACATTATGACAATTTGCAAGTAAGCTGCAAGAGAATAGGAAAGGTAAATTATTTTATGGTTGTACTTTGTAGATAAAAAAAGAATGAGATGGTAAAAATAATAAATTATGGAACAAAAGAAAAAAGAAAAGAAAAATGAAGATGAGAATAAGATGAAAAAATGTCAAATGGAATGGTAAATGCAAAAGGAAAAGAAAAAAGGAAAAAAAAGACATGCCTCTTCAAATTTGCTTCTCCAAGTGGACAATGAGTTGTGTTCCAAATGCACCATGGGCCCTTTGATCACCAGTTCCTGCTGCTTCCTATTTGTTGTTTTTTACTATGTCTTCTTGTTCTTGCTTTGTATTAAGTCTTTTTCTTTCTTTCTTTTTTAAGCCATGTCTTTTTTCTTTTACATGAATTTTGGTTTTAGGTTTTTACATTTTAGGGTTTAAAATGTCACCTTTTTGCTTTTTTCACTAGCCAGTTTTTTTGGACTGTGACTTCATCTAGCGAGACTTGCAAGTCCTGCAAAAAAGAGTGAGCCTGTTAAAAACTTGCCGAGTCTTGATGGATAACCAGCAAGTCTAGTAACACTAATTTTCACTTACTGATCCATTCTCAGATCAATGTAAAATCTTGTTTGAGCCAAAAAAAAATCAAATTGATGAATATATGTTTAGCATCTGTCACATAAAATTTCTTTACAAATGACAGTTATAAAAGGTGTCATTCATGTATATTATCATTATGTTGATGAATATATGTTTAACATCTGTCACATAAAATTTCTTTATAAATGACAGCTATAAAATGTGTCATTCGTCTTAACATTTATAAGTTCTCAACTTCAAGTCCCAAACTTCATTCATGTTGTTTCTCATAGAACATCAAGTATACCGTGGTAGTACATCTGAACTTAATTGTTACAATAGTAATTACCTAATTCAATCAAAAGGATTTGCTACCAGTCTATTATTATTTGGACATTAACTTCCAAGCAATGTTTACAACTCCAATTTACCATATCTACTTACACAGTATATAAACATGTAAAGAAATAAGTATGCACATGACCAATATGTAGAAAAATGACAACATACTGCTGATAGCTTATTAAGGGTTCCATCAATCTGGACAAAGTAAGCCTCCAAAAGCATCTCCAACTCCTCCACGTCAAGACCCTTAGTACCACTGTGGTTTCTACTACTTGTGCTACTCTCCTCATCTCTACCTAATGTATTGAGTGTGCCACTCAACATTTCAACAACACTGACAGAAGAGTTAAACAGATTTTGTGCTTCAGTGTCCCATTTAAAAATCAATCTTTAATAGGAGGCTTATAATTAATCAATACATATAAAAGGATCTAAAATTCTGCAGAAGACAATTTATTTAGATTTCCATCATATGTTACAAAAAAGTCATTTAACTTCCAAAAATATCCCAAAGAGGAAACTCTTTCACCTTTCATCTTCCGCATCAGAATGAACCAGCTCGTGTTCCATTCCACCTCTAGCACCATGAAAGGAAGAGGGAGAAGGAATCCCATCCAGTTGTTGCATCAACTTACCTGTTAAGTACATCTCAGCCATATCCTCATCATCATCAAGCAAGTGCTCTAATTCATCTCTGACCTGTAAAACCAAACGGTGTTAGCTTTGCTTGGAAATGTTTACAATAAATGTATCCATGCACAAAACTTCCAACTTTCTGAAATATTGTACAAATATATTAGTAAAGAAAACATTTAAAAAAAAAATTATGCCATATACAAAGTTGCATAGGAAACAAGATTGGAATAGTAGATAAGAAAGCAGGAGTAGACACTGCACTCCCCATTCATTATACAGCCAAGCATCATGAGTGCATGAGGTCAACCCCTAATATAATTATGCATGAGTGATTTGTAGCACTGCAAAAGGTGTAGCCATAGTTGGCAGATTCTTACTCAGCAAAAACTTGGCAGACCCAAAACTTGTGACTTGGGAAAAACTCGGCAACTTAAAAATTGCTTAAATTTCTTTAGAAACACATTTTATTTTGCAAAATTCAATGATAAAATGTATCCAATGAATCCATAAATGAGTACAAAAGTGTTTTCTATTAAATTTGATTAATTTGAATACAAATTGCGTACAAAATCACATAATCATGCAGAATCTTGGTACAATAGATAGCTAACAACTATTATGAATTTATGATGATTGCCTTTGAAAATCATCATCATAATTCATAAATTACATACTACAAAATACAATGATCTCCCAAATGGGATCAAATTTAAGGCTGTCCCCCTTGTAATACTTTCAGATGGACTCTTTGGCCCTATCCAAGGCCTCATAATCTACCCCATTGGGTTTTGATACCCATCTACCAAACGGAGAACTCTAACCAAGGGCTCTGACACCTACAATTTAGTTTTACACATACAAAAAGATTAAAGTTACAAATTTATAATCAAAGACTAAAATTAAAAAATAAAATATTCAATTTGAATTTAAAATCGAAGTTTTGAGGTTACCTTCACAATCTCTATAGCTCTTTGTGCAAAAAGATTAGCAAAGACTATCCTTGCAACCCTCTCTCCTTTGGGCTTCTTTGAATACGATGAGTCTAGCCATTTTTGACTCGCAAACATTTGTTTCAAGGAAGTCAACAAACCAATAATGTTTTGCAACGTTGAGAAAATCGTTGCAAACCTTGTGACACCCAATCGCACCAACTCTTTCCCTTTGGTGTGATCTCTTATCAAACTAAGAACCCAAGGGTGATTAGAAATGAATTTTGTTACACTTCTTACAACATCTACAACCGGTGTCACCCAATCAAGTTTTCCTATGTCCTCCAAAAGAAGGTCAAGGCAATGTGCTGCGCAAGGGGTCCAAAAAAGCGATCGATGCCTCTCTTGGAGCAATCTCCTAGCCGCCACATATGTTGTTGCATTGTCAATTATGATTTGAACTACATTCTCTATGCCCACCTCCAAGACAACTTCCTCCAACATTAGACTCAATGTTTCTGCATTTTTTACTTTGTCAAAGGCATCAACTGACTTCAAAAAAATTACTTCACCACTTGAAGCTACCAAAAAGTTGATAATGGTGCGGTTCTTTCCATCCGTCCACCCACCTGAAAGAATAGTGCAGCCATATTTTCACCATTGCTTCTTCTTTTCTTCCACTACTAACTTTGTCTCTTCAGTTGCATCCGTGAGCAACCTCCCACTTAAGTCTTAATTTCCTGCTACTATCAATGCAGTTACCAAATTCTCCCAATAAGGACTACTCACCACATTGAAGGGAAGGTTGTTGAAGTACCAAAAATTGGCACATGCCTTATCTACTTGTCAATGCACCTCCCTGTTCGACCCTATACCTTCCAATGACAGTTGTGCTCCAAGTATGTTTCTGGGTACAAAAAAACTGTGGTGTGCGTGACAGTGTTGGTGTAGGCACTCTACTTGAAGTAGATGAAGTGGATGCCATTGTGCTTCATATGCGTGGACCATGAAGGGAGCCCACTATGCCTTCAAATGTCATATCTTCATCTGTTTGTGCTTGCATTTGAGGACCATGACTACTAGATATGGATGCTACTATGGTCGCCCTTGTCTTCTCCCTTTGTAATTTTTTTTCTTCTGCCAATGCAAGGTGTGCATTCATCTCTCATTTTATCTCTTATGTGGTCTTGTCACAAGGCTTGGCATCACAATGAGTAATGCCTGGAAGATGGTATTTGAGGCAATTTATGCCTCCATGATATAGGTTCTTACATTATGTGCAAATGACTGTGTCAGGTGTCGGTCCCTTTACGGCATATTTCCAAGCAGGGTCTCTAGCTCCAGGGGGACGAGTGCTTGTAACTGACATCGATTGGGCTGACCTTGATCCAGAGGCTTCTCTATTTGTCATTGTATCTAACCTACAAGTACAAAGTACAACATTTTAATTTTTAAATATAAAAAAATTACCCTAAATTCAACATAAATTACTATAAATCAACATAAATTAATTTAAATCAGCATAAATTCTATATAACCTAATCATTTTATTCCCAAAAAAAGGTTAAAATCAGAAAAATAATTTGTGTATACAAAAAAACAGTAAATTCATTAAAAAAATCAATATAAATGAACAAAAAATGGTGATGAATCCAATTTTTTGGAAGTAAATTTCAAAATACTACTAAGTTTTAGGAAATTATGAATTGTTTTTAACCTACATGCTAGATTTTAGAAGCCAAAATGAATTAAAATGCTTGCAAAAAAAACCACCAAAAAAAAAAATTGCTAACCTGCCCTTGAAATTCTTTAAATTCACCCTTCAAATTCGTCTAAAAATCCTTCCAATCAACTCAAAAGGATGCAATAGTGCTGTGTAAGAAGTGTGAGGGGCATGGATGGATTTATAGGGCAAAATGGCGTGTTTTTTCAGAGTTTTTGGCATGTTCCATGTTTTTGGCATGTCTGGTGAGTTTTCCTCTTGGACGTGCCGAGTTTCGGCAAGAGATCCTGACGAGTGACTCACCGACGGAAAAACTCGGCAAGTACTCGCCAAGTCTGCCAAAATCTGGAAAAACAGAAGCATGTGAACTAACAATACTATGTAAATGGAAACAGCCCTAGATAACAAGGTACATATGCTAAGGAAATTTCTTTAACATAAACACCGTATTAAGAACTATTAGGAAGTTGCCCTTAAATGATTAGAATTTAGAACTAAGGCATACTATTTATTTTATTTCCTAACTCTTTCTTCCCTAGAGGAGACAGATATTATTTATTTTATCCCACAATAAAAGGAAATTAGCAATGAATCATCTCCAACTCTTTGTCCCTACGTCGAAAAATTCCTTATGAAGGAATATAAGAGTTAATCTAACACCCTCCAGATGTGCATCTCTCGTTTACAAATTCGTAACTTACAACATTCTACTTGAATTAATGAGGAGTTACTTGGGTAACCCCTAAAGACCCATGTCCAACACACTTTCGAATAGTGGCTATTCTCCCCTCTCCTTATTATCCATCCTCCTCTTCTCATTCCTAATGCATCCTTAAAAATTCCAAATACTTTTTCGTAACTATTTTTGTACAATCGGGGAGACAGAAACTGTAATAGCATAGCTCCAACTTGGCAACTATGAACATGCAAAAAAAACCCTTGAAGCCACATTTGTTTACCCTGACTAGTCTTTAGAGTACACTTGTTTGAATTATAAATGTCTTCTTTTAATACAATACCATTATTGCATAAAAAGGGATTAAGTCATGTAAATAGTCATCCAAGCTCAAGGAAGATATTCTGAAAGAAATTATATTGGATTCCACAAATGACAAAGTAGGTCACTAGACTTGAAAGTATGACTAGTTACTATAGAGAAAAACTAGCGTAAGAACACCCTAGACTATGAAAATAACTAAACACAATATGAAAGCAAAAAAAATCAAATAAATAAAGAGGGTAAACTGAAATTGGTTACAAGCCCCCAAACCACAACATTAAATACAATCAACCGAGTGAAGGAAGGTTCCCCCAATGAAGCAATGAAACCAGAGTTGCATGGACATGGATATAGATATAGCTATTTTTTAAGGCCCTGTAAAGTGTCAGGCTATTTTTTTTGTATTTTGACAAATGTTTGATGAAATGCCAGCACTGGAAAACACTGTAATATTCCAACTATTTTTTGTATTTTGCAAGTGTTTAACAAAATGACAATAGAGATAACAATGTACCAATTGATATTGCATTTACAAGATCACTGTTGGAATAACAATCTCTATTGTACTAAAAAAATCAGATATTATGATATTCTGAGATTTTGATACAAATCTACTAATTCAGTAGTTGGAAGTAATTAATCCACACCCATTTATAACCAAAAATAGATAAAGATTATGACCTTTAAATTGAGGCTGATAGCTGATTGAACTCATTGAAAACTTCCCATACAGTATTAAAATTTGATAAGTCTAGAAATTACATCATAAACTACCCATTGTGCACTGTATGACCCACTATTTCTCCTTCACAAAGAGCTTTGACCACCTCCTAATGCAATATTTACTCCCTTAAAAGGGGTGGCTGAGGTAAGGCACCAAAAGTCTTCAAAATTTGGATCAATTTCCTCTTTAATGCTCACGTCCCCTTTCTTGGCTTTGTACGGCAGCTATATGGGGGATAAATGGTATGATCAGCCTTTCACTTGCCAATAATGCTATTAAATAATATGGCTGGTCTTATTTGGGCCAGCAATATGTGGATTCTATCCCACTCATCTGATTTGCAATTATTTTCAAATGATACTCAGTCAAATTCACAACTAGGGTTTGATAAATTCTGAAATAATATTTCATTTATTCAACACCTAACTCCAAACCTAGGCAAGCACCCAAAATCGATTATTATTTTCTATGCAAATCTTTTCGATAATATTTCAATCTGCAACAAACCTGGAAATGATTTTTTAACTCTTCAGCACAAATCTTAACAAAATCTCGAACATTCAACACACCTGTGAATCCTATATGAACTCACCAAGGATTGGCTAGGAGGGTTTTCGTCTTCAAAACCAATCTATGTCGTAGGGTTTTCGTCCTAGGGCTAAAAGTTGAACAAAATGCTCAATCTCCACAATTGGGGTTTTAGAAATGAAAATGCCAAGAATATGAATTTCTCTTCTTACATCTGCCTTTTATACTCTTTTAGAACTTTCAAGAAATTATATTTTATTTCCCCCATAAAGTGACTTTTAATTTTAATTTACTTTTTGGACCCCAAAATAAGTCACTTTATAATAAAATGTTCAACTTTACTAAAATAATTAATTAAATATAAGTTGCCCGTAAAAGGATAATTTTAGACAACTTAATTTAATTAATTAATTATTCCCTTACCAAAATCCCAATTAGCCTACTGGAATTAAAATAGGCTAAGGGTCTTCGCCGATCACTCATGCCTACGAAGGGGACATTATAGTCCTCCCTTCCCGAAATTGCTTGTCCTCAAGCAATTGCAGATTTGGATGCTGAAATACCTATTCTCCTTCCCAAGTGGCATCTTCTGAGGGCAAATCCTTCCAACAAATCAAATATTCTTTGATGTTTATGTTTCTCAATCTTCTCTCCCATACATCCAGAATAGCCTCAGGTACCAGAATTAATTTACCTTCCTCATCCAAAGGTGGAAGCTCAGGAGAAGGTGAAATATTCTGCCTAAGTGCCTTTTTGAGGCATGAAACATGAAAAAAATTGTGGATCTTGTTGTGCTCTGGCAGCTCTTAACTCATAGGCAATCTCTCATATCCTCCTCACAACCTTGTATAGCCTATAAACCGTGGCTTCAACTTCTCTGCTCCACTTTTCTTCAAAGAAGACTACTGATAGGGTTGCAATCGCAAGAAAACCAAGTCACAAACCTCAAAAGATCTCTCCACTATGTGTCCATTAGCATAGATCTTCTGCTGGTTTTGAGCTTGCTGGAGATTATCCTTTAGTGATTTCAAAATATCTTGACTCTCTTAGACCCAATCCTTGGCCTTCGAAACCCTTCTATCAACAATGACTAGATCCACAAAAGATGTGACATCATACCCATAAAAAGCTCTGAAAGGAGTCATGCCAATAGATATGTGATGGGTGGTATTGTAGCAGTGCTCACCCAAATATAACCACCTGATCCAGACCTTTTGCTGCCCTGCTACATAGTTCCTCGAGTATCCTTCCACCCACTTGTTAACAATCTCAGTCTACCCATCTGTCTGTGGATGATAGCTAGTGCTCGAGGTTAACTCAATACCTATCAATCTGAAGAGCTCCTGCCAAAACATATTGAGAAACCTATTGTCCCAATCACTAACAATGTTCTTGGGTAGACCATGGAGTCTGAACACCTCTCTGAAAAACAACTTTACAACTTGAGGTACCCTAAACTCGAAAGATATGGCGTAGAAGTGAGCATACTTTGTCAACCTGTCCACCACAACAAAGATGCAATCCTTACCCTGTACCTATGCAAGACCAGTGATGAAATCCATAGATATGCTCTCCCATTTCTACTTTGGAATAGGTAGGGGCTGCAATAGTCCTATTGGAAAAGTATGTTCTGACTTATTCTGTTGACAAGTTAGGCACTCTCTAACATGCCTCAAGACATCATCCTTGAGTCCCTTCCATGTGAACCTCTCCCTAATCTGCTTGTATGTCTTAAAATAACTAGAGTGTCCTGCTAAAGGTGTGTCATGGACAGCTCTCAATATCTTTTCCTTCATCTTCGATTATGGAACAAGGTAAATTCTATCCTTGTAAAAAATGAGATCATCCATTACCCTGTACCTTTCATCCTACACCTTTCCCTCCATGACATCGCAAGAAAAAGTATTCTTGGAATATTCAGCCAAGAGACGAGCCTTCCAATTTGCTAAAATCTCTGACATTGAGCACAAGGTAGGCTTCCTGAATAGGGCATCTACAACTACATTCCTTTTCCCCTTAACATACTCAATGTCAAAGTCATAGGCCTGCAGTTTGCTAACCCCCTTCAGCTACCTTTCATTCAAATCCTTCTGGTTGAGGAAGTATTTCAAGTTGTTATGATCTGTTCTTACCACAAATTTACCCCTACTAGGTATTGCCTGAATTTAGCCAATGCATGCATAATGGCTAACATTTCCTTGTCATAAATAAAAAATCTTCTTTATATCTCTTTGAGCATCCTACTCTCAAAAGCTATGGGATGTTTGTTTTGCATTAAGACAGCTCCAATGCCCTCACCCAAAGCATCACACTCCAACACAAAGGGCTGAGAAAAATATGGCAATGCTAACACTGAACATGAACTCATTACCTCCTTGAGTTTGTCAAAGGTCTGTTGTACTGCCTTTGTCCAAGGGAAAGACCCTTTCTTGGTCAAGTCTGTTAAGGGTGTTGTCAGCTGTGGAAAAACCCCAACAAATCTCCTGTAATAACTACACAACCTGAAGAATCCCCTCAGATGGAACAATGTCTTAGGTGGTGGCCAATCCAAGATGGCTTGAATCTTATTCATATCTACTTTAACTCCCTCTCCACTGATCACATGCCCCAAATATAAAACTTTTGTCATCCAAAATTTAGATCTAGATGCTTTGGCATATAGTGACTATACCTCCATGATCCCTAAGACCTCATCAATATGTCTAAGATGGTCCTCCCATGTTTTACTATATATCAAAATGTCATCAAAGAAGACAAGTACAAATTTCCACAATTGCTTGTTGAATACCTGATTCATACATGACTGAAATGTAGCAAGGGCATTGGTGAATCCAAAAGGCATGACCAAGAACTCATAGTGCCCATGGTGGCATCTGAATGTAGTCTTATGAATGTCCTCTTCTCTGACTCTAATCTGATGATACCCTAATCGAAGATCAATCTTTGAAAAGTAGACTGCCCCATGCAACTCATCAATCAACTCATTGATCTTGGGGATAGGGTACCTATTTTTAATTGTTTTCTTATTGAGAGCCCTATAATCAATATACATCCTCATGGTTTCATCCTTCTTCTAAACCAAAACCACTAAAGAAGCGAAAGGACTGGAACTAGGTCTGATATACCCCATATCAAGTAGCTCTCTAATGGCCTTCTCTATCTCCTCCTTATGCCTTTTTGGATTGCGATAAGGGGTAGTAATGATAGGCTTGGCCCCCTCCTCTAACTTGATGACATGCTCAAAGCCCTTGTCTGGTGGCCTACCAAAAGGAATATCACCAAAGACCAAGCTATGTTTGTCTAGCAATGACTAAATGCCAACATGGTAAGCTCTCTCACCCTCCAAAGAAGTCTTTGTAGACAAAAAGCATTGGGCTGCCCATGCAACCTCACCATGTCTGAAAAGATTCTCCATTTTCTTTGTTGTGACTACCCTAGGTGCTCCATTAGACATACCTTGAAGTGCCACCTTTTTCCCATCAACTTTGAATTTCAATTCCATAGTCTGAAAATTTTGGAAGTACTTTCCAAGAGAGTGGAGCCACTATATCCCTAACACCACATCTATCTCTCCAATCCCCACTACATCAAAACCATCTGTCACTCTATGGTTGCCTAACATGATGCTCAACTGTGATATTTTCTTTGTGCATGACATAGTAAACCCATCTGCAACCATTACATTAAATCCTTCAAAATCCTCCACCACAAGGTCTCTTTCTGCCACTAGGCCCTCATCAATGAAATTGTGGGTTGCCCCACTATCAATCAGAATTGTCACTCTCTGACCCTGTAATACTCCTCTAAATCTGAATGGGTTATACCTGTGTGTACCTGATAGAGTAGCAAAAGTCCCTCCTAAAACTCCTCCAATCACCTAATCCTCTGGTTCAACATTGTCCTCTTCATGTTCACTTCCTGAATCAGCTTCCTCCTTTTCCTCTTCATTATCAAAAATGACCTCAATGTAGTGAACCTTGCCTCTTCCTAGGTACCTATGACCTGGTTCCCATGGCTCCTTGCATGAAAAACATAACTCTTTTCTCTGCAGCTCATTCTTACTTTCATCATCCATGCTTTCCTTTTTAGGCCACTCCTAATGAATAGGTTTCTTGTCTTTCTTTGGTGGGAATGACTTAGGCTGGAATTTATTTTTGGGTATGGAGAACTCCATGTTTCTTGCCCTTTTTATTGCATCCTGTAAAGAAGGTGGGTCAAATGCCTTCACCCAACCTCTAAATGGTTCAGTCAAGCCCTCAATAAAAAGAACAAGCCTCCTCTCTGAAACATCGGGAACCATCACGCAAAGCCTCTAAAATTCAGACACATAACTATCAACCGAACTGTTGTGACCTAATCACACAACGCCCCATTGCAAATGGGGACCCCCCTTTTCCTGCCTTAGGTTAGGTTGTATTTTTTTTTTTTCGAAACACTACTTCATCATTGTTTTGAGTCAAGAAGGAGATTACATCAACATTTGTCAAGGCCATCAACCTGCAACGCCATCAACCTGCAACTAAGTTCCAACATTGTGACATCATTTGAATGGAATCATAACATGACTGAAATAAGGTAAAGTCAGACTTTTTCTCAAACACTAAGGAGAGGGATGATCGTTCTAGAAACCATAATGTTTGAAACCAGAAATTTTGGGGCATTTATAAGGGATTGAAAATATGAAAAAATGGCTAAGTACTCAGGAGAACAACAAAATAACCAACTGGTGAGCACTTGTCAAGGAAGGTGAAAATGATGATTTTAGGAGTTCTTTCAGATGGAGAACCAAATTGCCACCCAGTGCGCCCTAGAATGGAGAAGTTTGTTTTGATTATTAATTGCAATTTTTGAGAGATCATTCAGGCAAGCATCCAAATCATAATCCAATGCGCCTGGAATGAGGTAGTCTTGTTTCAAATTTCAAGAGACCTTTCAGGAGATCAACCGATTTGCTATCCAATGCACCTAGATAAAGAGGATTGTTGTAATTTGCAAAGGCGTAATTTTAGGAGGATGGAATTAGCATCCAATGCGCCCTTATTTTATGAAAGCTTTCAAGAGAGGATCCAATTTGGCATCCAGTGCGCCACTCATATGTGAGGCTTAATTTAAGTTTTATGATTACATTCAGGCGAGGATCCAATTTGCCATCCAGTGCACCTAGGGAGTGGGAGGTTTGATTTGGTTGTTGATGGCATAATTCAACAAAGTAAGGTAGAAGTAAGGCGAACTTTCAATAAAGTGGAGTCTGATTTTCAGTTTGATTTTATCAAATAAAGTCTGATTTTGACTGAGTATTGAAAAATTTTCATCAAAAGGCAGTCAATTGTAAGTTTGATTTGTAGGTTTGGTGTTCTGATTTTTCATTTTCCAGCAGACTTATTGATTTCAAGAAGAAAATTGTGCAAGTATCAATGAACTTTTGCAAGGAAATAGTAAAATTATGGTGCTGGAAACCATAATTTTCTTGTAAAATTCCATTTTAGACTCTTGAAAAATCAGATTTTAATAAATATAAAGGGCTGAAAGGATTAGTTTGATCATTAGTTATTCAAAGTTACCTATTCATGTCTATATTTTGCAGGATCATGGCAGTGACATCCAAAGAAAAGCAAGCCAAGATGATGAGGCGCATTTTCCTATCTTTAGAAACCCAAAGATGGTCCTCAAGTTGTGAAGGCAGGAATCAAGGATGAAAGACTTCACTTTGTCAAAGAGAATTGATGGATTAAGGAGTCATCTAAGGAGCAAGCGCCTGGAATCACCTTCATGCAAGGAGTAAAGTGAAGATAGAAGGTAGCCAGTCCAAAGAATCACATCAAGTTCATTACACTTCATCATCTGCATTGTAGAAGGCATTCATCCATAAAACTTCAAGCTCTTCCGCAATCTTCAAGTCTCTGAGAGAAGTTTCCTACTCCATGATATGAAGGGAACACCATCATCTATACTACTCTACATGAAGAAGCAAAGAAGATCAACATATACCCTGCCAAGAGAAAAGATATCGCCAAGTTAGACAAATGAGCAACATGTATCATCCACATCCAACTTGTAAAGGAACAAGGCGAGATCAACAAGGATACTTTCCCTAACATTCAAGTTCATCAAAGCAATCACATTCGAAGATATCTCACAGATGATGCAATTTGGGAATATGCCCAAAAGCAAATTGAATTACCTATTAGAGTCTATAAGACTTGCTGAGATGGCACCTACGTGGCATATACATATTCACCAATCACAGTTTGCCACATCATTCAACAAGCAAGAAGCCAAAGAGGATGCCCATGTGGAAGATGCTATAAAGATTTTATTTGATCCTTATCTTGGAAAATGTGCCTTCATTGCCTCTCTTATGTACTAAAAATAGAAAATTGTTGTAACTAATTGCTGAGATGGCATGATCTGGGCCCTTGGCTACTTGATTTGATCCAGGCCCTTCATTGTAATTCTGGAACTCTATATAAAGGCCTTGTTGCCTCATTTGTAAATATATAGTTAGAAAGTTAGTAGGAAAGTAGAGTAGGAAGACTCTCGAAATTCTCTGAGAGTACTGGAAGTTGTTGTAAATATTTCTCAAGATTAATGCAAAGACATTGGAGCTTGTTTGGTGTTAAGTGTTGTCTTGTGGAATAACATGGTTTCTTGTATCTTGATGAAATGAAGAGATGTTTCTAAGTAGATTAGAAGTAGAGTAGTAGCTCATTGATGTAATGCATGCTGTATTGAATATTTGATCAATTCTTAGCTCATGCTTTTGACATTCATCGTTGGTGAAGTGTTGTGTAAAGCTAGTCTGAACTTCATCACAATTTGCTTAAGTTCGATTGTGGATGCTTGTTTGAGCTACGCCATCCAATGGGTACTTATATAAGCTTTCATGATTTGAAAACCATTCGCTATTCTTAGGAGATTGCACCAACTCCATGTAGTTGTAGGCATTCTTGGCGAAGTGGAGTTAGGTTGATTAAGGAGTTTGTCTATTCATGCATCATCATTGCCTCATTGACCTTAGATTAGTTTCTCTGAACCCTTATCTTTTTCCCTTTTTTTTTAGTACATGCATCATCCACACTGAAAGGAGAAATAAGCTGAATGAAGTAAGAAGTCTACGTAAGTCCCTTTGTGATTACCAGCAAGATCACATGTATTCACTGAGTTCATCCAACACAAATCACGAATAAGGAACCTTGAAGTTATCTCATTGGATCGCATAGCTTAGCCTTTAAGAGACTTTATTCAAGAGAGAATAGGATACTTAGTGTTTTATTCTATTGTTGTTGTTGGCACAAAAACATCATCAACACGAACCATACTGCTTCAGCTATGCTAAGTCCTTGAAATGCAATTCTGGATCCCTCTTATCAAACCTGTCAACGAGTCTCTAGCTGAAATCTGCATAAGAGTCTATGAGACTATGCCCCTATGTCACCATCCCATGGTACCACCACCCATGAGCATCTCCCTCCAAGTGCAAAGTGGCATATTTTATTGCTTCATTTTCAAACATGGGATTCAATGAAAATATGTGTGAATTTTTTGGACGATGAACGTGTTGTGCATTTGTTGGAGTCATCAAAGGTAGGTACGGACAACTTGCCCAATCTTCATTGTAAGTCCTGATTGTGTGCACCCTTGTCTTTCTTGGGTCTATTCCTCAACTCAAGTTGGCAAAAATCAGACAATGACATAGCAGCATGAAATTCATCACCTAATCATTGGTACTCATGCAAGTAGTTCACAAAACTCTCACCATCATTTTGTTGTCTCCCATTACCTTCTAGAATTTCCTGTCTGTCTAAAAATGTAAGCATCAAAGGTCTTGTTGTTGATCCAATAACTATTCTAGTGTAGTTGTTGGTTCGATTATTTGTAGAGTTGGTAGTTTCACCATTGTTACCATTGTTGTTCTGGTTAGCCTTGGAAGTGTTCATATTTTGTAACATTTGTGTCAATAACTGAGTCAACTGCTGCTGCCCCCTAGCAAGATCATTGAATATATGCTTCGTGCTATTACCTTCATTCCTTCTTTCCCTATCTACCATGGTTTCTTCTATCTCTTCTTCAACTTGTAAATCTGCAAAAGGAAATTCTTCTAGATTTTTCGGGAAATTCCTTTGATAATACCTGTTACCTTTTCACTAGGCTGCATATGAATTGTTTTTCTGCATCAAGCTGATAAATCCCCAACAAGTTGGCAGGAAAACCAACTCTGATACCACTGTAAAGTGCCAGGCTAATTTTTTTGTATTTTGAAAGATGTTTGACGAAATGCCAACACTGGAAAACACTGTAATATTCCAACTATTTTGTGTATTTTGCAAGTGTTTAACAAAATGACAATAGAGATAACAATGTACCATTTGTTATTACATTCATAAGATCATTGTTGGAATAACAATGTCTATAATACTAAAAAAAAATAGATATTATCATATTCTGAAATTTTGATACAAATCTACTAATTCAGCAGCTGAAAGTAAGTAATCCACACACACTTATAACCAAAAATAGATAAGATTCTGACCTTTAAATTGAGGCTGATAGCTGATTGAAATTCATTGAAAACTTCCCATACAATATTAAAATCTGATAAAGTCCAAAAATTACATCACAAACTACCCATTGCGAGCTATGCGGCACACTATTTCTCCTTCACAAAGAGCTGTGACTACCTCCTAATGCCATATTTACTTTTACTCCCTTAAAAAGGGGCAACTGAGGTAAGGCACCAAAAGTCTTCAAAAATTGGATCGATTTCCTATTTAATGCTCACGTCCCCTTTCTTGTCTTTGTACGATAGCTATATGGGGGATAAATGGTACCATCAGCCTTTGACCAGCCAATAATGCTATTAAATAATATGGCTGATCTTATTTGGGCCAGCAATATATGGATTCCATCCCACTCATCTAATTTGCCACAAACAAACATGCACGGTGGTGAAGGGAGAAAGTGCCCCATCAAAATGGGCAGCGAGCACAACAATATGGATTTTAGGTATGATGGCTATAAAAACTAGCATGAGTGGTCGGGTGCATGTCATCACCGGAAAGAATCTAGGCACTTAGAATCTAATTTAAAAAGAAAACAAAAGCTGCACATATTACATTATGCTATGTTATTTTAGATAATTTAACAAACTCTTTGTATTTTTCATCCATAAGACCTCAAATTTTGAACCAATCAAAATTATCCCAGAAACATACAAGCCAATTAAGTTATTAATAAATATTTTTGTAAACATTTTTAGTTAAAAAAATTGCATGTTTAGTTTATAAATAATAAGCATAAATTATAAGTGTAAAAAAATTCTAACATTTAATTGGTGCACAAAGAAAACTATTAATCACTAGTTAAGTGATTTTTATAACAATAGTATTGAAGAAGGGAGGTACTAAAAAGAACATATTAAACTTTTTAAAATTAAAAGTGTGAGTGCAAGCAATGGCGTCAGAGTAGACTGCAGACATGAGAAAGAAAGAAGTACAGTAGAGAAAAGGAGAAGACAGTAGATAGAAGAAGAGGACAACAAAGTTACAAACAGATTACAGATAAAAACAAAAGCAATGTTACCCTACCTCTGCTAACGCTACTTGTGCCTATCAAACAGCTTGTGATTAAGGTTTTTAATATTTTAAGGTTAATATTTTTTAATTTTTTAAAATTTTATTTGGATGCGGGGCACCAATGACAAGGGTGCCGTCCGTATCCATTCATATTGGCGTAGCTAAAAAATTTCAATTGTTTTGGGTACAACCAAAGCCATATCCAGGTCGTACCATATCCATACCTATATTTGGTATGGCAATACGCATACTAAAGATGTAAAATGAGAAGAAGACAGCAGATAGAAGAAGAGGACAACAAACAAATTACAGATAAAAACAAAAGCATTGTTACCCTACCTTTGCTAACGCTACTCATGCCTCTCATCTAGCTTGTGATTAGGGTTAAAAAATTAGGGTTTTAACATTTTAAGGTTAATATTTTTTTTATCACCAATGACAAGGGTGCCATATCCATTCATACTAGCATGACTAAAAATTTTCAGTTGTTTTGGGTATAGCCAGAGCCATATCCAAGCCATACCGTATCCATATGTAATGCCCCCTTTTTATATTTTTAATAACTTCCTGAATTTTTCTGTATTTTTGAATAATTTCAAACTGAAATATAAATATAGATACTACTAGACGGCTGCTAGAAATTTTACCACCACCCTTCTAAGTATCATTGATTCACATCATCAAACTCAAGAGGATAAATGTGAATATAAATCCCCTCTAACCCTAGCTGAGACTCTGCAAACTGAAATTATCTGAAATTTAATCAGCTACAAAACTTCAACACTTAACACTTCCCTCGTATAGTATTTAGATCCACAATTTCGTATGAACAGCTAACACTTTAATTGCACATGAAAAACATAGCCTGCAAATTACATAATCTGCATATATATATCTTAGACCAAAGCTACGACAATTAACTCCTATCAGCCAGCTTCAAAATTGTAACATACACCCCTCTGTATATGTTTTGCCTAACTGATTTTTTTTTGTGTTTTTGTTGGTTTGATGTTTAGGTTTTCATTGCATGTGTTTGCATGTATGGTTTTTGCAACATTGGAAGAAGAAATGCAACATATATGGAAAACCCAGAAAAACTAGAATTGATAACAACAAAATAACACCAACCCAGATTGTATGAAGCCAAAATATGAATTATAAGTACATACCCAGATGGAGATCTTCATCTTCATACAGATGTTGACGGAGAGCCAGCCATACAAGCCATAGAAAATGCTTATAACATCTGGAAATGCAATAGTTTGAATCTACAATGAATGGCAGCTCTGAACCCTGCCCAAATCACCCACTTTGATGAGGAAATATGAACCCAAAGGATGCTTGTTGAATGTCTTGATGACCCACAGTCTGCTCCAGCTGGTATGGCCCCTATAATAGCAGATATCATCACATATCTCTCTAAAATGTTATCCAAATTCACTGTTTTGTATCAGAAAGGTTTATCCTCCAGAGGCGACCCTATTCCAGCTTCAAAACAAGTCTAAACAAGCATAAACCACCACTTATAGATGGTACGGCCAGCAAGGATAGTACGACCCAGCAGCAAGGATAGTACGGCCTGCAAATAAAGGTCAGTAACAACAATAAAATGTCATAGAAACTCCCAAAATCTGCCCTCTAACAGCTACAACCACAAACTCCTTCGAATATCCTCATTCCATGCTCAAATCATCTCGAAAATGGATTCCCTGAATGCACAAATGAGACCTCTGGATGAAGCCTCCTCAATCTCCTCCTGATGCAATCTTCCATACACGAGGAAAGGCGAATCTGCAAAGGTTTTCGTCTTTGCAATTCGATATTCAAATCCCTAGAGCCTAGCTCAAACCCTAAGCACAGGCAAAACTCAATATGAGAGAAAAATATCATAAACCAAGCATATACAAATGAAGTCTCTTTTGGTCTTTTATTTGTCTTCCTCTTCCAACGCCCAAGGGAGGGATTTTTAATTTGTTTTTAATTTTGAAACATCACCTTGCACCACCATGAGGGCGCCCATCCCTAGAAGTGTCACTTTTCAAGTTATAACTTAATGTATAAAGTGACTTTATAATATAACTTAAAGTTATATCTCATAAAACCATAAGTTAAATCTTTAATTTAAATTGTCTTATATCCACTAGTGCTCTCGACATCTCGAACCATGAGTTATGTGCCAAGGACCATCCATGACTGCCCTGCCAGAAATAGTAACTGCTCGGCTCACGACTTACTATAAATAGTAAGTCCCTGGAATGACTTCCTAATCACATCCATTAGCCTACGGAAGTTGAATTATAGGCTAACCTTGATTCTCTGGAGTGAGCTAAGTGGGGGACATTACAGTCCGCCCTTCCCAAGATTGCTTGTCCTCAAGCAACCTCAACTCTGGATGCTGTAATATCTGCTCACTCTCCCAGGTGGCATCCTCAACTGGCAGATTCTTCCACTTGACCAAGTACTCTCTGATAACCCGTTTCCTCAAATGTCTTTCCCGGTGGTCAATGATAGCCTCTGGTACTAGGATCAACTTACCCTCCTCATCCAATGGTGGAAGCTCTGTAGAAGGAACTATATTGTGGCCAAGAGATTTCTTCAACTTAGAAACATGGAACACATTATGCACCCAGCTATCTGATGGAAGCTCAAGCTCATAAGCCACCTCGCCCACTCGTCTGATAATCCTGAATGGACCATAAAATCTGGGATTAAGTTTCTCGGCTCCACTCTTCTTGAGAGTGGACTGTCTGTAGGGTTGGAGTCTCAAGTACACCATGTCTCCAACCTCAAAACTTCACTCTACCTGGTGTTGATCAGCATACAACTTCTGCTGATTTTGGGCCTACTATATATTCTCCTTAAGCTCTCTGAGAATGTCCTGGCTATCCTACAAAAGATCCTTAGCCTTAGGCAGTCGACTGTCACCAAGCAAGAGATCTGTAAAGCATGGGGCATCATAGCCATATAGTGCCCTGAAAGGAGTCATCTAAATAGACATGTGATGTGTAGTATTGTAACAGTACTCCCCTAGGTGCAACCATCTGATCCAGGCCTTTTGCTGCCCCGAAACATAATTACGCAGGTACCCTTCTAACCATTTGTTCACCACCTCTATTCGCCCATCTGTCTGCAGGTGGTAGTTGGTGCTAGGAGTGACACTTGGAATGTAACTTTGACTTCCCTCAAACTCATAAACCTTGCTTACCAATCATCATATCTTAGTGCTCTATGCATGAAAAAACTTCAACACTTAACCATTTTTCTCTTAGGGCGGTTTTGAGCATAGTGTCTAGAGAGTGTCACCTGGTGGAGACATCATCCATGAACACCCTGTGAAGCCGCCCAAGCTGGGTGGGTTGGGATACCACCCTTGGATTTTGTCTTGAAATCACTCAAAATCTCTTCTAAACTTTGAAAATTCTCTCCCTAAGGCGGATTTGGAGGCAGTGTATGGAGAAAGTGTGTGATCACAACCTTGAATCCAAGACCCCATGCCAAGGCCGCCCAGGTAGGGCGGAGAAAGTGTGTGATCACAACCTTGAATCCAAGACCCCATGCCAAGGCCGCCCAGGTAGGGCGGGTTTAGAAGGTGTGCTTGGAATGCAAGTCTTGTCGCCATATCGAAAATGTCCTGAATGGAAGTATATTGAAAATATGTTTAAGTATAAGAATTTCTTATACTTTAAATATTTATCAATATACTTCCAGGATGTTTGAGATAGGTTTCGGATCCATAGGATTTAACATGCAGATTCTAGATTTTTGAGGATCCACCAGATTTCAGACTTAGTCATTTTTTTCAGGATTTTCAAGATATCAGACTTAGTCATTTTCAAGGTCTCAGTGACATGCATCAGGATGAAGGCATATAGACCTTTAGCAAGAAACTGTTGAGACTTGGATACACAACACTATCAAAATCCTATAAGCTCAGAGGAAAACTAAACCTAAAGCAAAACAAGGACAGAAAGAAAGAAAAAAGAGGGGGTCCCCATTTGCAATGGGGCGATGTGTGATTACATCACAACAAGACGTAGCCCTCTATAAGATCACTCTTCTCGTGCTTGAGAGACAACATCAGGAGAGTTGCTAGGAGCTTCATACGGAGGATTCGCTTGTGCATCAAATGATACTAGTTTGAGGAGATTTCACCATGATAATAGTTAGTTTGCATGAGCAAATGGAGACAAATGTTTAGAGGCAGATTTTTGAGATTTTTGAGTAGTTTTGAGACTGGAATAACATTTATCTGCTAGCCATACAGTCTCAATCTTGGTCGTACCATCCTATGACATCATATTATGCCTTTATGAAGACTTTCCCTTTGATTTATGGGCGTTGGCAAACGGTATTATATCTGCAGATCATTCAGTGATATGTTGACAGGTTTATGAGCTATTTCAGACTTCGTGGTTGCTGATATAACACCCAGCAAGGCCGTATAGTAGGGTACAAGGGCGTGGGGGCATCCTGTAGGAGATTCTCATAACTGGGGCTTCATAATACATAAAAAGGGTCACCTAGGGTTATGAAATCTATTGTCAGTATTTGTATGACAAAGAACAATCAGTTTTTGTGTGTTTGGAGGTGATTTTCAATGTGCATGTAGCTGGGCCATGTACAGCAGTCTTGTCAAGTTGAAGAAATGCAAGTGGGTATGTGTTGGTAATTCATTTTATATGATTTTATGATTTGGGTCATTGCTAGTTTACTCATATCTATCATAGATTTTCTGGGTTTTCAATGCATGTTAAATATTTTGATTGTATTTGCAAAAACATTACATGCAAACAAAAAAAACCCTTCTGCAACTTCTGTCTAGTTCTAAAAGACCATAAAAACTAATAATAAATAACACATTTATATAAAAAAATAATTAATTACAACAGAGGCAGCTCATCACAATGGTATTAGAGCTCAATATTTCCTGCCATTTAGTGGGTTAATGAAGTTCTATGAGCATCAGTGATAAAGAAAGAAGATATCAAGAAAGATAGAGAAAAAGGGGAGATCGTTGGGAACATTGGCCTACGGATACAGAGGAGCAACAATCAACACACTCAGGAAATATGGGTGATAGAGATAATACAAATCCTGAACCAGATCGTAAAACACTTCTTTTGGATGCCTTGGTTAGAAGTCAAACGCAAACAAATCAGTGCATGGCTCAGTTGGCTAATGTGAGTGCCTTATTGGCAATCAATAACATGGGTAATGGGGATCAGAGGAATGGCCAAAATCCACCCAGAGTGGAAGATCCTCAACAGAGAGCAGCAGTAGTGAGACCTCTTATGCCAATCTTTCCACCTAGAGTTAAACCACCAGTAGGAAATGAACTCACTCTAGTTGAAATGCAGGATCAATTTCATCAGGATTGGAGAGATGCAAGACCTAATTTTCAGCGTGACATATCTCTACGTGACTATATGGATGTTAGGATGAGGCATATGCCCAACAGAGGCAACAGAGAACAGCACAATGAGTTGTGTAAGAAGCTTGGGAAGCTCAGTCTCCCTTACTTTGATGGCTCTGGGAAGACATCAGCTCGTGTATGGGTCCAAAAAGTTGATACTTTTTTTACTCTTAATCCTATGCCTGAAGTAGAATCCATAAAATATGTTGCTATGTATTTAGACAGACTTGCTCATGAGTGGTGGCACCATGGCATGATCACATTGGGACATGCACAGATCACATCATATGCTGAGTTTACTGAAAAAATAATTGAGAGGTTTGACAGGAAGGATCCAGAATTGCACTTTAAGGAGCTAGCACAACTAAAACAGTGGGGTACAATGGATGCTTATGTGGCTGATTTTAAGCGGTTGTCAATACTAGTGACAGATATTTCTGAGAGGACACTTGTGCTCTTTATTGATGGGTTATCAGAACCTTTGAGGGGATTTGTTAAGGCATTCAACCCACCTACTCTACGGGAAGCAATCAGGAAAGCTAGAGATATGGAGTCCACTTCTTCACAAAACAAATCTCAGCCCAAAGGTTTCCTTCAAAAGACAAGGACAAAAAGCATATTGCAAGAGAACAGGAACGGCCAAAGAAACAATATACTAAGATTGACAGTGAGACATTGAATGAGCTTAGGAGGAAGGGTTTATGTTTCACATGCAAGGAACCTTGGACCAAAGGCCATAAATGTTCAGCTAAGGGGAAGGCACTCCTAATTGAGTACCAATCTGGTGAAGATAGTGCATCAGAAAAAATCAGACCAGCAATCTGATTATGAAGAATGTGAGGAAAATGCACTAGAAGAGGGTGGAAAGGAGGAGGAAAATGATGGGAAACTAGCACAGCTCCATAGCTTTCAAAAATATGAGTCTCTTTGCATTAGAGTACTTAAGGCGCAACGAATGATAGCTTTTGTAATGTCCCCTTCTTGATACATGGTTAGTCCATCATTGGGTTCCCGTGGACTAGCAGTTTGGTTAGGGAACTGTGGTTAGTTTGGCCGTGGAGGTGTTTGTCGGTGATGGAGTTGTGGTTCGTGGTCAGTGGATCCAGTTGGCATTCTCAGAATTGGCTCTAATTGTTCTTGGCCGTTACTATTTTTAATAAGTTTGGGGTCGGTACCGGATCGAGATTTTCGGAGTGGGGTTGGATTCATCTCGTCGTGGGCTTTCCGACGAGCTATAGATCATAGCATTCCGGTATCATCTTGATATTTATTTTAAAGTCCAAAGTTTAATGTATTTATTTATTGGGACTTTATGAATAAATGTTATATTGTCACTTTATAAAATAAGTTGCAACTTAAAAAGTGACCCCCCTAGGAGTTGGGTGCCCATGGGAGACATAAGGGGATGAAATTAAATATTAAAACAATTGAAATTCCCTCCATTTGGGGTGTTGGGCTTGGAGAGGGAAATAAAAGGTGAAAACAAAGCTCATTTGCATATGGTATGTTTTATGATATTTCACTTTGTGAGCTCTGCTAGGGTTTTGAGGGTTTGAGGATTCGAACCAGGCTCTTGGAGACGAAAACCTCTCTGAGTGACGGCATTCTACAGGTGTGGAAGATCACCCAGAGGTGCCATTTCAGGTGAATGCATCTAGTGTTCACGTTTGGACTTCACGGAGATTGAAAGAGTTGCTTTATTGGATCATAGTTGATATATCTTTCGAAAATTGCTTGTGTTCAGCTGATAGAGATGGAGACCTACAAATTTTGAGGGGATTTGAGAGGAGTTCGTGGCTGTAGTTTATTTCCTTTCTGGCCGTACATATACAGCCCAGCCGTACTTGCATTTGGGGGCAGATTGGAGCACTTCCCTTGCCTATTGCTTATCACATCTTGGTCGCCCAGCTATGGAGATGTTTGTAGATTAGAAACAGAAGTATATAAGGGAGTTTTAAGGGTGTTTGCTGCTATTGTGACTTCCCAACTAGGCCGTACACCTACAGGAGGAACGTGGGGGCTTGAGGACTCCATTTCTGTAAGATGCTACCTCAATTTTTTCAAAATTTTACATACAATGATATGACAGTGTTAGCATCAATTGCATAAACCGACTAAATGCCTCACACTTTCTGATCACCTATATCCTAGGATGGGCAAGGTGAGAGCATACAGTGATTGGCTTACAATAAGTAACTATGCAACAGTGATTTGCAATTCATCCGCTGCGATGGGCATCCACAAGCTGTGGGGATTCACCACTTCTCAATGGGTAATGAACAAGAAAGGAAAATTACAATGCCATCCACTTGTTCAATGGGGATACTCCACTTATTCAGTGGGTGAGAGTAAATAAAGAAAAAGTTCTTTCTTCACACTGGCGGTAAACCATCCAGGGGTACTTATGTATTTGCATTAAATAAAGCTTAAAATCATATGCAATATAACCCAGAAACTATGACTAGAGCTGCTTCTTGGCAACATGGTAGATTGAAGAACATTGAGATTTTACCCTACATATCATTGGCATCATATAACATTCATTACTGTTGCAGAATTGATATATTTGATTTTTCATTGCTGATCAATTGTCATTGAAACCAGAGTTTATTCTTCCCTGTACGGCTGCCCTGAACTCAGATGTAGCTTCACAAAGATCAAGAACAATTCAGTCTCTTCTCATTGCTACACAATTCCCACATAATCAGTATCCCTCCAAAAGCACCAAAAGAACTCAAACTGATAAGCAAACTGCCCAGAAAACAACAAACCAACATACAGGTTAGTACGGCCTGTGATATCAAGATTATTCCAAGTCATTCAAAAACTGCCCAGACTTTTAAAAGATTAACTCAGAAGCTTTCCCAGCTTATTACAAACAATTTCCATTCCAAAAACTTGCATCAAAGACTCAGATTAATTTCATAATCAGGAAATCGTACCACAAGAGGTACGGCCATATGTTGTATGGAAATTATCAGTACTGCAAGGAAACTCACTCAAAACACTGCATAATGCTTCCAAACTGATCATCCTAAAACCATAATCAACAAAAGGGGCCAAGTATTAGCTATTATTTTCTGATGTCATTCATTCCATTCTCAGATAGTACAGACATGGTTGTACAGAAGCAGTCACAGGAGTCTAATACATGCATCAAAACTTCAGCAGATAAGCCTGAAAGAATAGTCTAATGCATACAATATCAACACATGCAGATTGGTTTAAAGAAACATCCAAACTAATTTATTGCACCCATCGTGCCATTCTGAAATGTACGGCCTCTAGCAGTACGGATATGCCCAGAACTAAATCAAATCTGCATATAAGTCTCAGAAATGGTGATAATGGAGGTGTCTAGGACATACAATGACATTGCAATCAATCTGAAACCCAAGAACAAGCCAATAGTCACTATACAATAGTCCCACCATTCAACCGTAGGACCCAGCAAAGTACGGATTGTTTCATATAAAATTAGATCTGCATTGAAACCACATGAAATCACTTGGAAGAGAGACGTCTAGTCATACAATAACATCACAAACGATATTAGATCAGATAACAACTCATAACTTTTTTTTATTTTGCAGATCGACCCAAGCTGATATGTACGGCCAACAGGGGTACGGACAAGTCATAAACTCACACCAATGCAGATATATCAATCTAAACTCACACTACCACCTCAAAACTGCTTTCATCAATACAAAATTGGATTACAATGCATGACACAACAAAAACTCTCAATCTCTGATCAGCGCCATGTGACTCCTATATGAAGCCACCCTTTTTCCCAGCTAGGGTGGATCTTCCACCACCGAAACTGAGCTTCTTCAAGTGTGTTTCCGTCCACGAGAAGGTGAAATGGAAGAACACGTGTTGAGTTGTTTGTAGCTTCGATCAGATAACATTGATCGAATGATATATTACCAAAGCATATACATCTTCAGCATTCTAAACGGTGATTAGTAACTGTTAATATTGATGAAATCGATTACAATATAAACAGTGACAAAGTCACACTTGTGATAGACGTGACTCCTTGAGGAGTCACGTCTATCACAGATGTGACTCCTACCATTACTCACATATTTATATCAATGTCTTTGCTCTGCAATACATGGATAGACACAGAAATTGGAAGTGTATGAAGTGGAAATTGCATCGGCAAAATAAAAGAAAGTAATAAATTAAGTCTTCAATATTCAACAATCAGAAGTTATTTAAGTTAGAGATTATAAAGTTCGAATTGAATTTACATGGTATCAGAGCCAAGTTAAGCAGAATCTGGGTAGAAAATCGAACTTGAGAAATTCAAATTTAATACATCTCATTTCTCAAATGACAGCAGCAATCCGATTCGAAGACAGATTGGAAGGAGGAAATAACTTCTCATCATGGAAATTCAGAATTATGATGATACTAAAAGAAAATAAAATTGATTCATTTGTGAGAGAAAACAAAACGGAACCAGAGAATGATCCTGATAAAACGACATGGATTGAAGGAAATGACAAAGCCATGAAAATCATAGTTGATGGAGTTAGAGATCATATCGTGCCGATTCTGACAAAACATGAGACTGCATATCATATGTTTAAGTCACTTGAAGGCAACTATGAAATTAATAACTCCAGTAGAACCTTAGCCCTAAAGAGAGAAATAAATCATATAAGTATGAACAAAGGAGAATCTATCAATGCATACTTTATGAGAATATCTGCACTAAGGGATCAACTATCAACACTTGGGTACCAAATTGAAAGCAAGGAACTAACACTTATTGCTCTAGATGGTCTCCCAAATTCCTGGGAGACATTTGTTCAAGGCATTAGTGCAAGGTCCAAATTTCCAAAATTTGACCACCTAAGATCAGACTGTCTTCAAGAAGAATCTAGACAGACAAAGAAAGGGTCAAAAGAGAAAAATATAGATGAAGACCTTCATGTTCTAAATACAAACTTTCAAAAGAAAGAGAAGAAGAAACACTTCAAGAAGAGGAAAAATTATCACGGGAAAGGTTCATTCAAAAAAGACATTTCTCGCATCCAATGTTTCAGATGCGACCAATATGGACACTATGCAATTAGATGTCCTGACAGAACCAAACAACAAGCATCTTATGCCAAAATAAAGGAGCATGAATCCGAGAAATATGTATTCTACTCTGCACTTTCAAACCAAGTATCAAATAAATCTAACACCTGGGTTATAGATAGTGGTTCATCAAGACACATCACAGGGTTCAGGGAACTACTAGACACCATGGTAGAAGAGACTGACGAAGAAGTAACAATTGGAGATAACTCTGTACATCCAGTCAAGGGTGTTGGCACATGCACCCTCAAATTAAAGACTGGCATCTCCATCCAACTTACTGGAGTATTGTTTGTCCCAGGCATCAAAAGAAACCTAGTCTCCATATCTGCACTTGAAGATAATGGATATAGGGTGACCTTTATGGATAGCAAAGTATTGGCATGGCCAAAGAATTCTACTATTAAGAAAGCCAAAACCATAGGTCATAGACAAGGGTACTTGTACGAGTTATGTACGGAACCAAATCGAGCCCTAATTCATGAAATTGCAGACTCTAATGAAATATGGCATAGAAGACTAGGACACCTAAATTTCCGTGCCCTATCTTCCATGGAAAGACTAGTTACAGGGTTACCCAAACTCAAACAATGTAATTCAGGGGTATGCAAGGGGTGTGCCTTACGGAAAAATACAAAGGGGTCCTTTCAAAATAGTTCTAGCAAAACAAGTAAAGTATTAGAACTAGTCCACTCAGATTTATGTGGACCCATGTCTGTACCCTCCTTAGGTGGGTTTCTATACTATGTAATCTTCGTTGATGACTTCTCTAGAAAGACATGGATCTATTTTCTTAAATGTAAAGAATCACTAGAAATCCTTAAAAGATTTAAGGAATTCAAATCCATTACTGAAAACTCTTCCGGGAGAAAAATCAGAACCTTAAGAACAGATAATGGGAATGAATACACTTCAGACATTTTTAAAGACTTTTGTAAAAACACTGGGATTAAGAGGGAGTTCATTGTACCTTATAATCCTCAACAAAATGGAGTTGCAGAAAGAAAAAATAGAACCATTGTAGAAGCTGCTAGGGCTATGTTACTTGATCAGAATATAGACACTTCACTTTGGGCAGAAGCATCTAGTACTGATGTCTATATACAAAACAGATGTCCTCACTCTCATATTGATGACAAAACTCCTAAAGAATCCTTCTCTGGCACAAAACCAGACATTAGTCATTTAAGGATATTTGGTTGTCCTGTTTACATTCATGTGCCCAAAGAGAAAAGAACTAAGCTAGAACCTTCTGGGAGAAAAGGCATCTTTGTAGGCTATAGTGAAACATCAAAAGCTTATAGAATATATAGACCTGGTCAAAGACAGATTGAACTAAGCAGAGATGTGATTTTTGAGGAAGACATAGCTTTCAAAAGAGCCAGAAATCATATTGAGTTAGAAATTCAAACTTCCAACTCAAGCATAGAAGAGGATCCTACGCCTGAGTTTCAGAGGGAGTATCCCGAGGAAGAGGTAAACCATGAACAAATCACATCACTAGAAAATCCCAAGAAAAGACCACTCTGGGCCACCAAAACAATGGAAGAAGCTAAAAATTATGCCGTTCCACCAAGGACTTTTAGGGAAAGCACAAGACCTAAGAGATTCTCTAGTTATGTAGCTTTAATGAGTGAATTCATTAAATCAGAACCTTCTAGTGCTATAGAAGCTCTTAAGCACCAAGTATGGAAGGATGCCATGACAGAGGAGTATCAATCCATCCTGAAGAATGATGTGTGGGATATAGTACCTAGACCAAAAGGGAAATCAATTGTTTCTTCAAAATGGCTATTTAAAATCAAACATGCTGCAGATGGCAGTATAGGGAAATACAAAGCAAGATTTGTAGCTAGAGGATTTTCACAAAAGGAAGGAATTGATTACGACGAAACGTTTGCTCTAGTTGCTCGATATACATCAGTCAAGGCAGTTCTAGCTATTGCAGCAACCAAAGGGTGGAAAGTCCATCAAATGGACGTAAAAACCGCTTTCTTAAATGGAACCATTGAAGAAGAGGTTTACTTAGAGCAACCCGAAGGATTTGAGATTCACAATGCAGGATCCCATGTACGTAAATTAAAGAAAGCTCTATATGGACTTAAATAGGCCCCCAGAGCCTGGTATGAAAGAATTGACAGTTATCTCTTGAGATTAGGCTTCTCAAAGAATGATGCAGATCCAAATCTCTACTTCAAACAAAGCAAAGGTGATATGTTAATATTGATATTATATGTTGATGATCAATTGATTACAGGGGGAAGATCACCTTATTGATCAGTGTAAGAAAGATCTAGCTTCAGAATTTGACATGAAGGACTTAGGTCTATTACACTACTTCCTTGGACTGGAAGTATGGCAGAAATCAGACTGTATTATTCTAAACCAAGGGAAGTACACAATTGATATATTAAAAAGGTTTGGTATGATGGAATGTAGACCTATGTCTTCCCCCATGGAAACAAATCTTCATAAATTGAAGGAAGCAGCAGCAGATTCTCGGTTGGCAGATCCCACTCTATACAGACAGATAATTGGATCCTTGATGTATTTGGTCAATACCAGACCTGATATCTGCTATGCTGTAAATGCCTTAAGTCAGTTTATGTGTGAACCCAAGGAGATACATCTTGTGGCTGTTAAGCATATAATGAGATATCTTCAAGGTACTCTAAATTATGGCTTAAAATATGAAAAGGTTGACTTAGATCTACATGGATTCACAGATTCAGATTGGGCTGGAAGTGTAACTGACCGGAAGAGCACCTCCGGATGTTGTTTCAGTTTAGGGTCAGCAATGATATCGTGGATCAGCAGAAAATAGTCTTCAGTTGCTCAGAGTTCTACAGAAGCTGAATATATTGCAGCTTCTATGGCTGCTAGAGAGGCAGTATGGCTTAGAAAACTACTTGTGGGATTATCTGGTAAACCTCTGAAACTATCATCCACTGCGACAATCAAAGCTATATTAAGCTATCGGTGAATCCAGTATTCCATGATAGATCTAAACATATTGAGATTCCTCATCACTATGTGCGTGATATGGTGGAAAGGAATGTGATTCAGTTGGAGTATATCAGTACAGGAGATCAAACTGTAGATATTCTTACCAAACCACTCCTCAAGGTGAAAGTTGAACACTTTAGGAAAAATCTTGGTATGATTGAAATGTAAGATTCAAATTGATTTGTACTAATATATTAAAAATGTTTAATGTGTAAACATCTTGTGTCATATGTGTGACTCTATGACATTATGGGCCTACCCATTCTGTGTTTATTTCCAAAAGGTGACGATTTTTTGGATAATCTACACTTGTACCTAACATTATAAGGTGACGATCTTATAATGTTCATTATACTGATATCATGTGACTTGATATTGGTATGAATCATGGAGTTATCATGATTAAGTTATGGTAGACATTATGTGACTTAATGTCAATGCACATACCATAACTGGGATATATATAAGGAGAATGTAATGTTCTTGAGTATAGTATATCCTTTAGTATCACGAGGTAGGTGATGCTACGTATCACGAGATAGGTGATAGTATATATCATGAGTTATGTGATATTAAATTACTTTGAGTAATTCATTACAGATCAGATAATTGATATTCACAGAGATTATTGTGATATTGTTATCTTCCCGAGCTAAGAGGGAGTGTTGAGTTGTTTGTAGCTTCGATCAGATAACATATTGATCGAATGATATATTACCAAAGCATAAACATCTTCAGCATTCTAAACGGTGATTAGTAACTGTTAATTTTGATGAAACCGATTACAATATAAACAGTGACAAAGTCACACTTGTGATAGACGTGACTCCTTGAGGAGTCACGTCTATCACAGATCTGACTCCTACCGTTACTCACATATTTATATCAATGTCTTTGCTCTGCAATACATGGACAGACACAGAAATCGGAAGTGTATGAAGTGGAAATTGCATCAGCAAAATAAAAGAAAGTAATAAATTAAGTCTTCAATATTCAACAATCAGAAGTTATTTAAGTTAGAGATTATAAAGTTCGAATTGAATTTACAACACGCAGGTTCAATCCAATAGAATAACAATACAAAATCCAAGCATGCCCCCCAAATGATCTCTCCGTCAACTTATAAAGGCAATCTAGGAGTTAGAAACTCCACTTTCTTGAAAATATAATCTTTTTTCTCCCCAACTTAATAAAGTCCTCATATTCCAAAGTGGTGCTCACTTTAATACTAAGTCTAGGAGAGAAATATAAATATGTCATCATCCCACACTTAAGTCACCTTATAAAATACAACATTATAACTTAAGTGCACCAAAAAATATATATAACCTGATTAATTATCAATTTTCCTCAAATTACCAAAATTGATAATTAAATTTTTACTCCAAAGATTTGGAATGAGGATAAGTGGCTCCAGGACAACTAGGTTGAAAATGGGAACATTACAATTTCATTGTATCTTTCTACTCATTTGATCACATTGGAGGCGTCTCTGGTCTATGTATTTGCTAATATGACTTGTGAGACCATCATTTGTATTTCATTGGAGTTTTGAGGCATTTCCGGCCATACCCACTTGCTGGTTCAATTCCGGCTGATGTACCAAGTTGCATATTTGAACATGGGTATGTCATAGTAATTCATTATTAGCCTATTTATGATCTGGGTATCAATTAGTTTCCTCATATCTATTGTATCTTTTTTAGGTTTATGTTATATGCAATAATAAATATATTGTATGCTTCGACAACACATCTGCAGGAAAACTGAAAACCCCTTCTGCATTCTTCTCTCTAGTCTGAAAAATCACATAAAATAATAAAAATAACACATAAAAAGACTTTTAAAAAAAATACAAAGTAAGGCACATTACAGTGGTATCAGAGCTAAAGATCTTGCCATCCTGTGAGGTTAAAATTAGACATGCAGAAGTGAGAATGACACATGCGGCCTGGTACAGATAGATATTATTTTAGACAAAACAGGTCAAGACAGGGAGCATAGGTTCCACAGTTAGTAGAACCAGAGAATCTGGTGCCACAAACAGATCCATTGGATATAGATACAGAGATTGTAGCTACTGAGGAGCAACCAGTGGTATTTTATAGTGAGGAAGATCTTGAAGTTTCACGAAAAGATCCCTTCTCCGGTGAGATTCCAGTACAGCCTAAAGAAATGGGAGATAGAGAAATCGGAGAACCCAACACGCAAGATATTTTAAATGATTTGGCAAGAGGACAGCAGTAGTTGATTGATAGGATGGACAGGTCACAAACTGCACTTACATGGCTTCTTGGCCGTTTATTCCCAGATTTGGATGAAGACAAGAATAATGGAAACAGGAACAGAGATTGGAATGATAGAGATAGACACTGAGACCGAGGTAATGGAGAACGGAATGGAGATAGGAACAATGGGGACAAGAACAAATACAGAGATCCTAATGGAGAGGCTTCGATGAATAACTAAGGTGCTACACAGCTCGCAGCCGCATATAAACCAGGCATTCCTATCTTTGTACCGAGGGATGAGATTCCTGAACGGGATACTACACAGGTGGAGTTTCAAGATGAGATTTGGAGAGATTGGCAGGCTTCGAGTACAAAGTTTCGGGCTGAGATGACTTTCAGGGATTACTCTGATCTTAGGATGAGACATAGACCTAGAGGGGGTTGTTAGTGCCTGAATTGACTGGCAGTTTTTGAGCAATTTTCATGCAGGCACTTTCCCTAAGTATCCAAAAAAATGTTCTAAGTGTTGGACCTCCTCAGCATTTTTCAGCTGCAGCATCATATTTTCTTTGAGGAGGAGGTCATCATCATCATCTTTGCTGCGATGGTGGTCAGCATCATCATGTTTTCTGTCGACTTGTTTTTCATCAGGATCATCATATTTCAATATCGGGTGATGTTTGGATATCATCCTGATCCTGCTGATGAGCTACAGTGTGCCCTGATTTGCTTGCGGGGGTGATTTTTCAAGTTTCCGGTGATCTTCCAATTATCACCTTGCCCTTTTATGATGATGATGTCACCCCGATCTTCTGAAGGGATTATTCTCTGAGTTGTTCGACCTGACTTGTTTTTTCTCAAGAGTCGTCATCATCATCATCATATTTCCAGTTTTCACCGTGTTGCTTGCGGGGGTCATCATATTTTCTGCCTGCATGATATTTCGCCGGGGTGATATTTTTATCATCGGGTGATCTTGGTTATGATCATCCTGATGATGTTGTTGAAGAGTTCTAAGTATGACCCGATATTCACTGGGGTCATCATATTTTGAACGTCAGGATGATCTTAGTCAATATCATCCTGATGATGTTGTATCACTTCATGTTCGTTGTTTTATCATCCTGATGATGCTGACGTCATTCTTATGTCAGGGTGATATCTATTTCTCTGCCTATCTGCATCATGATATTTCCGAAGGAGGGGGTGATATTTTCATTTTTGAATATCACCCGGATGTATGTTTGTTCCAGCGTCATGATGATGCTGATATCAAGGAGATATCCTCCTGCCGGCTTCGTGCATTATCTAGTGGGGGGTGATCTTTTCAAGCATCATCATATTCATCTATCGCCCCGATCTTATAGTGGAGCTACAGTGCAACATGATATTTGTGCATCAGGATGATATTTCCAAATATCCGGTTATCTTCCGAAATATCATCCTGATGTCGATATGATGATGACATCATCAAGGTTCGGGGGGGTCATATTTCTAACACTGATCATCTTGTGGAGATCCCCCGATATTTGCAAACATGATGATGACGTCATCCGGATATAAGGAGGAGCGCAGTAGGCAGATATGATGATGACGTCAGCAGGATATGACGGTGACGTCATCAGGATGTTCATCGGCCAGACTTTTGGTATAGGCTCAGCAGGAGGATGTTCCTCCGATGGATCAGGTTGTGCGGATGAAGGCGATTATCATGCAGGTGATATTGCGGTGATGATGCTGACGTCAGGGTGATATTTCAAGCGACAGGATATCATGCTGTTGGAGGATGATGATGAAGTCTTATACTAGTGTCGTCAGGAGCAAAAGCACCGACATTATATATGCTCATGGCCTAGTATATAAAGTGTTGAAGAGGTCATCGCGGGGTGCATGTGGGATAATTGATATCCTGCATATTTGAAATATCATGACGATGAATCTTGGCGGGAAGTGTTTGCGATCGACTGCTAGATGTTTTTCCCAAGGCCGCGGGTTGGTGCGCCATTAATGGCGAAAGTTGCAGAGGTATGGGCGGATCTGGTACCCGATTGAAGGTGTACATCGACGGACAGTGGCGCAGGGCTCGAGGTTTCTTCCTGTCTCCTCCCCTACCTGCTGCATTCATGTTTGGGCGCCAATCTAGTAATGCGTTGAGCGCCATTTTTCTGATACTGTGTATCTGGCGGGATTTTTGGTCAACCATGTAATTAATTGCTGTGGTACACTACCTGGCTATTATAAGCAGGAAGTGTTACTCATTTGTGGTTGTTGAAAGTTCAAGATTTTTGGCTCTGTAATTCAAAACAAGCTGATCTGGTTGCTCTGTACAGCTTAACCTGTGAGTTTATGTATCTCTTGTTGTATGTTTTTGGCATGAACCCACTGATTTCATGATTAATCTTATATGAGAAATGCTATCTTAGCATGTGTTTTGTTAATTCTGTCTCCAGTATTGCATGTATTCTTCTTCTGAATCTGGATATTTGGGTAATGTTTAGATTCTAGAGCATAGAATTCCTATGTTGAATGTCTGATCTTTTAACTTCTGCTCAAGGGGTAGATTAAACTGTTTTCAGGTTGAACGTTGGGAAGGGTATACTGCAGTAGGGATGCCATAAGTAGAGATAACTTAACACTCTGTATTGGGAGATATCTGTAAGGCAGGTATCACATATATCCCCTTGAAATCCAGTTTTAACTGTTCATGCTGATCATTCACAGGTGTATGTCTACTGACTCCAGGCCCTGGATAGGCACCAATCTTGCTTTGTGTTTGTGTTACAACCATGTCCAGCTTTGCATCCAAACTTAAAATCCAAATCAAAATCTAAAACAAACATTAGGACATTAGAATTAGCTTTAGGATCCTCAGTCCTCTGTCTACAACTGCAAATAGGCCCAAAGCTAGCCCCTTTGCTCTTATCTTTCAGTTTTGGTCTACTTACAGGAGGACTTATCTGCTTTCTGTCAGCATCCCAGCCTTTGTATGCATATCCTCATGGATGTTGAGTAGGGAATACCCCCCTAGGTTTTGCAGAGCCTGAAGAAGAAGAGGAGATAAAATATAGAGTCTATCTCCTACACTGTTGGCCCCTGGCCCAGAGATCCTGTTGATCACTGATGGCTACCTTGTAGGGAAATCTGGGAATAAGCATCCAGTCTGGGAAAAAACCAACAGAAATTGGCGACTCTGCTGGGGATGTTGATGTAAAGTGATATCCTGCAGTCTCTGGTGAAGTTTTGCTCTGCTGGTGGAATGAACTCAGAAACATATTTGATGAGCTTTCAGCTGCTGTAAATTTTGTCCTCTCTGGAGAGGTGGCGACTCTGCAAAAAAGATCCAAATGCACATGAAAGATAGATGTATGTTATTGGTTGAAAGATGTACATATTTCTGCATCTGTATGATAAAAGGTACCTTGCTACTTCCCCTTTATTTGCTGTTCTACTGCATATGTTAGATGCCAGGGGAAGCCTTAGGTCTTAGACAGACAAAGGATGTCTAGGAGTAGGATTTTTATGAATCCAAGTATGAACTATCCCATACTCAGTGGTGAAATGTTGAATAAAAGAATAGAAGAGATAAGAAATAGGTTCATATTCTTAGAGGCTGAGCAGGCCCAGTTAAAAAGCAGTAACCCTGTTGTGTCTGCCAGTCAGAAGGCTAAACCTCTTCTCAGCCCTTTTGATCCTTTGTATGACCAACTGGATTTGTCATGGGTGGATTATAAAGTAGAAACTATGCCTGCTAGGATATACTGTCAGATGCCTAGATTCAGTGGTCACAATGTACGTGATGGGAATGCACATATCCAAAATTTTCATAGTTTTATGGGAAAATATTCATTCAGAGATGAGGATATGTGGATGAGGTTTTTTGTTAGGTCCTTTGATGCAAAAGCAAAAGACTGGTATTTGAGCTTTCCAAAGAAATCCTTTGCCTGTTGGGATGAGCTTGCTGACTGTTTCAAGGAAGAATTTGCAAAAGAACCGGCTGACCTTGTTGCAGAATTGATGAGAATCAGAAAATAAGATGAAGAGCCATGTGTTGATTTCAGTCATAGGTTTGCAATAGCCCTTTCACAGATCCCAGAAGTCTTCAGACCTGATATTTCAGCCTGTGTTGGCATATTCTTTGAAGCTTTTGAGGAGGGCTTTAGTGCAATACTGAGGGATTTCAAGGTGACAAGTATGCAGATGGCATACAGGTTCATAGAAAAGATAGAAAAAATCAGAAATGTGTCCCTGCTGAAACCCCTGTCCCCAGGCCTTGGTGTGAGAAATGGTTATGAAGCTGCAAATGACCAAATGATTATGGCATCATGTGCAGATAAAAATGAAAATAAAAGCATAGAGGTTGAGACTGCTGTGTTTGAACATAATGCTAACAATACTGCTCAACTGGATTGTTCACCAGTTGAGGATGCCAGTGAAAGGACTAATGAGGATTCCCATAGCAATGATGAGGCAGCTGACCATGAAAACAATAACGAGGTTGTGGACAGCAATGAGCAATTTTTGGCATGGACCTGTGGAGACAATTGTGAGTATTGTACTCAAGACAGAGAAGATATAAGCAAACAGAGAAGCAGTCCTATGTGTGACCCATTGCCTACCTTTCAAACACATGGAGATCATGAAGAGCAGTCAGAAATTGAAATAAGTGCTAGTTCAGAGCATGATTGTTTTTCATTTGATGGCTGTTTTGCTTATGACACAAAAGCTGATACTCCTCCACAGAGTGAATCCATTGGTGATGAAGATGTGTGCTCTGCTGCCCATGAACAAATGGCATACTATGATGAAACTGATGCACCTGGGTCACCCATTTATGACACATATGGTGATCAGGATCTGTTTGAGTATGGTGAGGATCTAGACATTGTTTTTGGTTTGGATTCTGTTTCTCATCCTGATGAAAGAGGAAACAACATACATCAGGTAAGTGACTGTGAAAATGTGCCTGATTTGAAAGAGATGCCAGAGCCTGATCTTTTCCAGCCTGGTGCTGCTGATTGTTGTGTACATGATGTGCACAATTGTGATTTTGAAAGCTTTTCTTTTGATGTGCCAGCGTATAATACAATGAGCCCTGATCTTCCTAGTTGTGTGGTGGACTCTGAGTGTTTCCTATTTGCAGTCCAGCTAGGAGATCATGTTGCAATGCATGATGATGATACAGATGATGACCTGTGTTCTATACCATTTGAGTATGCATTGCCTGATATATTCTGCACCCACATGTCACATGATGTTGAAGGTTATCTGCACAGGGGTGATAATGACAAGCCAAATCAGAGGGTTGAATATGCAGATGACAAGATTTGTTTGTGGGTGGATCTTTGTAGTATCTCCAAGCTTGACCCAGTGCATGCAGATGAAAACAAGATATTTGACAAAGGGAGATACATGTTTTTCTTTTCTTGGTGGCCTTAGGCCATCAAGTGTGTTTGGTGATGCAGGTCAGTGCAGTATTTGACTCTGTGCCCAATGGATAAGGGACTGGTCTGCATCCCAGAGATCTGGGGTTCTCGCTGCAGTCTTGCACCTGCACGTCCCCAGACAGAGCCAGTGTTAGTGCCTGAATTGACTGGCAGTTTTTGAGCAATTTTCATGCAGGCACTTTCCCTAAGTATCCAAAAAAATGTTCTAAGTGTTGGACCTCCTCAGCATTTTTCAGCTGCAGCATCATATTTTCTTTGAGGAGGAGGTCATCATCATCATCTTTGCTGCGATGGTGGTCAGCATCATCATGTTTTCTGTCGACTTGTTTTTCATTAGGATCATCATATTTCAATATCGGGTGATGTTTGGATATCATCCTGATCCTGCTGATGAGCTACAGTGTGCCCTGATTTGCTTGCGGGGGTGATTTTTCAAGTTTCCGGTGATCTTCCAATTATCACCTTGCCCTTTTATGATGATGATGTCACCCCGATCTTCTGAAGGGATTATCTCTGAGTTGTTCGACCTGACTTGTTTTTTCTCAAGAGTCGTCATCATCATCATCATATTTCCAGTTTTCACCGTGTTGCTTGCGGGGGTCATCATATTTTCTGCCTACATGATATTTCGCCGGGGTGATATTTTTATCATCGGGTGATCTTGGTTATGATCCTGATGATGTTGTTGAAGAGTTCTAAGTATGACCCGATATTCACTGGGGTCATCATATTTTGAACGTCAGGATGATCTTAGTCAATATCATCCTGATGATGTTGTATCACTTCATGTTCGTTGTTTTATCATCCTGATGATGCTGACGTCATTCTTATGTCAGGGTGATATCTATTTCTCTGCCTATCTGCATCATGATATTTCCGAAGGAGGGGGTGATATTTTCATTTTTGAATATCACCCGGATGTATGTTTGTTCCAGCGTCATGATGATGCTGATATCAAGGAGATATCCTCCTGCCGGCTTCGTGCATTATCTAGTGGGGGGTGATCTTTTCAAGCATCATCATATTCATCTATCGCCCCGATCTTATAGTGGAGCTACAGTGCAACATGATATTTGTGCATCAGGATGATATTTCCAAATATCCGGTTATCTTCCGAAATATCATCTTGATGTCGATATGATGATGACGTCATCAAGGTCCGGGGGGCTCATATTTCTAACACTGATCATCTTGTGGAGATCCCCCGATATTTGCAAACATGATGATGACGTCATCCGGATATGAGGAGGAGCGCAGTAGGCAGATATGATGATGACGTCAGCAGGATATGACGGTGACGTCATCAGGATGTTCATCGGCCAGACTTTTGGTATAGGCTCAGCAGGAGGATGTTCCTCCGATGGATCAGGTTGTGCGGATGAAGGCGATTATCATGCAGGTGATATTGCGGTGATGATGCTGACGTCAGGGTGATATTTCAAGCGACAGGATATCATGCTGTTGGAGGATGATGATGAAGTCTTATACTAGTGTCGTCAGGAGCAAAAGCACCGACATTATATATGCTCATGGCCTAGTATATAAAGTGTTGAAGAGGTCATCGCGGGGTGCATGTGGGATAATTGATATCCTGCATATTTGAAATATCATGACGATGAATCTTGGCGGGAAGTGTTTGCGATCGACTGCTAGATGTTTTTCCCAAGGCCGCGGGTTGGTGCGCCATTAATGGCGAAGGTTGCAGAGGTATGGGTGGATCTGGTACCCGATTGAAGGTGTACATCGACGGACAGTGGCGCAGGGCTCGAGGTTTCTTCCTGTCTCCTCCCCTACCTGCTGCATTCATGTTTGGGCGCCAATTTGGTAATGCGTTGAGCGCCATTTTTCTGATACTGTGTATCTGGCGGGATTTTTGGTCAACCATGTAATTAATTGCTGTGGTACACTACCTGGCTGTTATAAGCAGGAAGTGTTACTCATTTGTGGTTGTTGAAAGTTGAAGATTTTTGGCTCTGTAATTCAAAACAAGCTGATCTGGTTGCTCTGTACAGCTTAACCTGTGAGTTTATGTATCTCTTGTTGTATGTTTTTGGCATGAACCCACTGATTTCATGATTAATCTTATATGAGAAATGCTATCTTAGCATGTGTTTTGTTAATTCTGTCTCCAGTATTGCATGTATTCTTCTTCTGAATCTGGATATTTGGGTAATGTTTAGATTCTAGAGCATAGAATTCCTATGTTGAATGTCTGATCTTTTAACTTCTGCTCAAGGGGTAGATTAAACTGTTTTCAGGTTGAACGTTGGGAAGGGTATACTGCAGTAGGGATGCCATAAGTAGAGATAACTTAACACTCTGTATTGGGAGATATCTGTAAGGCAGGTATCACATATATCCCCTTGAAATCCAATTTTAGCTGTTCATGCTGATCATTCACAGGTGTATGTCTACTGACTCCAGGCCCTGGATAGGCACCAATCTTGCTTTGTGTTTGTGTTACAACCATGTCCAGCTTTGCATCCAAACTTAAAATCCAAATCAAAATCTAAAACAAACATTAGGACATTAGAATTAGCTTTAGGATCCTCAGTCCTCTGTCTACAACTGCAAATAGGCCCAAAGCTAGCCCCTTTGCTCTTATCTTTCAGTTTTGGTCTACTTACAGGAGGACTTATCTGCTTTCTGTCAGCATCCCAGCCTTTGTATGCATATCCTCATGGATGTTGAGTAGGGAATACCCCCCTAGGTTTTGCAGAGCCTGAAGAAGAAGAGGAGATAAAATATAGAGTCTATCTCCTACACTGTTGGCCCCTGGCCCAGAGATCCTGTTGATCACTGATGGCTACCTTGTAGGGAAATCTGGGAATAAGCATCCAGTCTGGGAAAAAACCAACAGGGGTAATAGGCAATAGAATCATGAACTTCAAAAAAAAGTCAATAAAATGACTTTACTCTACTTCGATGGTTTAGGTAAAACTTCTGTGAGAGCTTGGGTCCAAAAGTTGGACACTTATCTCTAGATCAGCCCCATGCCAGAGGTCGATGCCATCACATATGCAACCTTACACTTAGGGGGCAATGCACACAAGTGGTGGAACAACGGAAAGGTAACTTTGGGACATGACCAAATTACATCTTATGTGGAGTTCACAACCAAACTCATAGACAGATTCGACAAGAAGGACCCAAAGATGCAGTTCAAGGAGCTGGCACAGTTGAGACAAAGTGGATCAGTGGACTCATACATTTCAAAGTTCCAGGACCTTTCAGTTATGATCTCAGATATCTCATAGCGTAGGTTGATCATTCTCTTTGTTGATGGATTGTCTGATCCTCTACGAGGATGGGTTAAGGGTTTGGACCCTTTGACATTGCAGGAGGCCATGAAGAAGGCCCGAGACATGGAGTCTTCTGTTTGGAGAAACAAATTTCAGTCAAAAGGATTTCAACATAGGAGAGATAAGGAGAGAGATAGGAGACATTTCCATAAGGATTCAGGACATCAGTAGCCTAAGAGTTCTTCCAGGTTAGACAATGATCAATTGAATGACCTCAGGAGGAAGAAGCTCTGTTTCCATTGCAGAGAGCCTTGGGATCCTAAGCACAAGTGTGTTGCCCGAGGAAAGGCAAAACAGATAGAATACTTTTCAGCAGATGAGTCGGTTGAATCTGAGTCACATTCAGAGCAGCATACAAAAGACAATGATTCAGTGACAGATGTTGCATCTAAGGCATCAGATAAGGATGAGGAGACCTCCCTACCTACAGCCCATATCTTGAGCATTCAGAGAGGGGTCTGTTGGGTTTTTCTTCTGAATCAGCATTAGGGTTTGCCACTTCTAATGCACAGGCAGATTCAGCCAACTAAATACAGGAGGTTGCGTGAGCTGCCTCCCCTTCACTTCTGGTTCTGCCGCACCAAGGGGGGTATCCCTATAACTCAGGATGTAACCTTGACTAGCTCAAAGATAGAAAGATCTAACTTGACAACAACAGGCAGAATGCTCTCATGTATGGACCAAGATCTGCATGATAGATCACAAGGCTGGCAACATTCTTGGACATGATGTCTGGTTGGGTATGAGAGCATGCAGGGGGTTCCTAATCCTACTCCTACAACTAACAGGTGGAAGTATGAAATGGTTTGATATGGATTTTGGATGCAAAGCTGGACATGGTGTATAACCTCAACACAGAGCTAGGCTGGTGCCTATCCAGGGCTTGGAGTCGGTAGACATACACCTGTGAATGATCAGCATGAATAGCTAAAACTGGATTTCAGGGGGATACACATGATATCTGCCTTACAGATATCTCCCAATACAGAGTGTTAAGTTATCTCTACTTATGGCATCCCTACTGCAGTATACCCTCCCCAATGTTCAACCTGAAAACAGTTTAATCTACCCCTTGAGCAGAAATTAAAAGATCAGACATTCAACATAGGAATTCTATGCTCTAGAATCTAAACATTACCCAAATATCCAGATTCAGAAGAAGAATACATGCAATACTGGAGACAGAATTAACACAACACACGCTAAGATAGCATTACTCATATAAGATTAACCATGAAATCAGTGGATTCATGCCAAATCGTACAACAGGAGATACATAAACTCACAAGTTAAGCTGTACAGAGCAACCAGATCAGCTTGTATCTTGTTACAGAGCCAAAAATCTTCAACTTTCAACAACCACAAATGAGTAACACTTCTTGCTTATAACAGCCAGGTAGTGTACCACAGCAATTAATTACATGGTTGACCAAAAATCCCGCCAGATACACAGTATCAGCAAAATGGCGCTCAACGCATTACCAGATTGGCGCCCAAACATGAATGCAGCAGGTAGGGGAGGAGACAGGAAGATATCTCGAGCCCTGCGCCACTGTCCGCTGATGTACACCTTCAATCGGGTACCAGATCCGCCCATACCTCTGCAACCTTCGCCATTAATGGCGCACCAACCCGCGGCCTCGGGAAAACATCAATTCTGCATCGCGACCATTTCCCGCCGAGATTCATCATCATGATATTTGAAAATATGCAGGATATCAATTATCCCACATGCACCCCGCAGCAACCTCATTAACACTTTATATACTAGGTCATGAGCATATATAATGTCGGTGCTTTTGCTCCTGACGACACTAGTATAAGACTTCATCATCATCATCCTCCAGCAGCATGATATCCTGTCGTTTGAAATATCACCCTGACGTCAGCATCATATCGCAATATCACCTGCATGATAATCGCCTTCATCGGCACAACCTGATCCATCGGAGGAACATCCTCCTGCTGAGCCTATACCAAAAGTCTGGCCGATGAACATCCTGATGACGTCACCGTCATATCCTGCTGACGTCATCATCATATCTGCCTACTGCGCACCTCCTCATATCCGGATGACGTCATCATCATGTCGACATCAAGATGATATTCGGAAGACAACCGGATATTTGGTAATATCATCCTGATGCACAAATATCATGTTGCACTGTAGCTCCACTATAAGATCGGGGCGATAGATGAATATGATGATGCTTGAAAAGATCACCCCCCACTAGATAATGCACGAAGCCGGCAGGAGGATATCTCCTTGATATCAGCATCATCATGATGCTGGAACAAACATACACCCGAGTGATATGAAAATATCACCCCCTCCTTCGGAAATATCATGATGCAGATAGGCAGAGAAAAAGATATCACCCTGACATAAGAATGACGTCAGCATCATCAGGATGAGAAAACAACGAACATGAAGTGATACAACATCATCAGGATGATATTGACTAGGATCATCCTGACGTTCAAAATATGATGACCCCAGTGAATATCGGGTCACACTTAGAATTCTTCAACAACATCATCAGGATGATCATAACCAAGATCACCCGATGATAAAAATATCACCTCGGCGAAATATCATGCAGGCAGAAAATATGATGACCCCCGCAAGCAACACGGTGATAACTGGAAATATGATGATGATGATGACGACCCTTAAGAAAGAACAAGTCAGGTCGAAACAACTCAAAGAATAACCCCTTCAGAATATCGGGGCAACATCATCATCATGTTTGGGCAAAGTGATAATTGGAAGATCACCGGATACTTGAAAAATCACCCCCGCAAGCAAAATAGGGCGCACTGTAGCTCATCAGCAGGATCAGGATGATATCCAAACATCACCCGATAGTGAAATATGATGATCCTGATGAGAAACCGGTCGACAGAGAACATGATGATGCTGACCACCATCGAAGAAAATATGATGATGATGACCTCCTCAAAGAAAATATGATGCTGCAGCTGAAAAATGCTGAGGAGGTCCAACACTTAGAACATTTTTTGGATACTTAGGGAGAGTGCCTGCATGAAAATTGCTCAAAAAACTGCCAGTCAATTCAGGCACTAACAGGGTCATTCAGGATCAGAGGAGTATTGGGTGGACAGCGATGTATTACACTACTTGACACAGGTGCCACTCATAACTTCATAGACAAGGGCTTGGTTGCGAAGAGGGGGTTGAAGACTGAAGAATTTGAGGGGTTTAAGGTGAAGGTAGCTGATGGGTTTGTACTCACCTGCACTAGGAGGATACCCAATTTGACCATCCAGCTGAATAATTACACTTGCTAGTCAGAGTTTTATGTTGTCAGCTTGGGTGACATGGATGTTGTGTTGGGTATGAAGTGGTTGCATGAAATAGAAGAGTTCACACTCAACTTGAGGACAATGGAGATGAAGTTTGAGGTGAACACAGTTCGGCATGTGCTCAGGGGCATTTCAGATGGTGGGTTGAGAGTAGTTTCTCTCAAGCGGATGGAGAGATTGATTCGACATGATTAGGTGCAGTGGGCAGAAAAGGTAATGGTGATGCCTGCAGTTTTAGAGCAGCAAAAATAGGAGTACCCACCTGACATACAAGCTCTCTTGACTAAACACACCAAAGTGTTTAGTGACATTCCACCAGGTAAACCCCCTGACAGGGGTATTGAGCATGTGATTGAGTTGGAGGAGGGTGCAAAACCAATCATTACCACACCATACAAGCACCCGAAGAGGTATAAGGATGAGATCAAGAAAGCTATCAAAGAGCTTCTCGAGATGGGTCACATCAGGCCTAGCAAGAGTCCATTTGCATCATTAGTGGTTCTAGTGAAGAAAAAGGAGGGGACTCTTAGAATGTGTATTGACTATAGGGAGGTTAACAAGAAGACAATTAAGAACAAGTACCCTATACCCAAGATTGATGAGTTGATTGATGAGTTGCACAGGGCCTGTTACTTCTCCTAAATAGATTTGAGATCCGGTTACCACCAGATACGAGTCTGAGATGAGGATGTGGAGAAGACTGCTTTCAAGTGTCACTATGGGCACTTCGAGTTCCTAGTCATGCCATTTGGATTGACCAATGCACCAGCCACCTTCCAATCCTACATGAACAGAGTATTCCGAGCGCAGTTGAGGAGGTTTGTGTTGATATTCTTTGATGATATATTGATCTACAGCAGGACATGGGAGGACATTTTAAACACATTGACATTGTGTTGAGCATTCTAGAGTGGGAGTCATTGTATGCTAAGATGTCAAAGTGTGAATTCAGGATGACCAAGTTGTTGTACTTGGGTCATATCATCAGTGCTGGTAGTGTTAAGGTAGACCCAGAGAAGATTCGGGCAATTGTAGACTGGCCACCACCAAAGAATCTCACTCAGCTGAAGGGATTCCTTGGTCTTTGTGGGTATTACTGTAGATTCGTGAAGGGGTTTTCACAGTCAGCAGAACCCCTCACAGATTTGACTCGAAAGGATGCATTTAGTTGGACAAGAGGTACTAAGGAGTGTTTTGACAGATTCAAGCAAATTATGAGTACATGCCCTGTGTTGGCAATACCAGACTTCAGCAAACCCTTCGAGTTGCAGTGTGATGTCTCAAGAGAAGGCATTGGTGCGGTAATCATGCAAGATAAGCACCCCATAGCATTTGAGAGCCGAAAGTTGAGGGGTGTGGAACGGAGTTACAACATATATGACAAGGAGATGTTAGCCATCATGCATGTGTTGGCTAAATTCAAACAGTATCTTGTGGGCAGCAAATTTGTGGTAAAGACAGATCATAACAGTCTAAAACATTTCCTTGGATAGAAGGATCTAAACGAAAGGCAACAGAAGTGGGTCAGCAAGCTTCAGGCCTACGACTTTGACATTGTTTATGTCAAGGGCAAGAACATTGTTGCCAATGCATTATCCAGGAGGCCCCATTTGTGTGCATTAGGTGCCATTTCAGATGATTAGAGAGAGATGATATCAGCAGAATATGCTAAAGATAGATGGGCTACTAGAATAATAGATGGCACTATCAAAGATGACAAGTACACAGTGGTAAATGATTTAATCATTCACAAGGATAGGACCTTCTTGGTGCCAAGATCAAAGATGAAGCAGAAGGTTTTGAGGGCATTCCATGATTTGCCTATGACAGGGCATCCCAGGTACTTCAAAACTTACAAACAGGTTAGAGAGAGGTTCACTTGGAAGGGCCTCAAAACAGAAGTGATGCAATATGTGAGGGAGTGTCCAATATGCCAATAGAACAAATAGGAGCACTCTTTCCCAGGAGGATTACTGTAGCCCCTGCCCATTCTTGAGAGGAAGTGGGATAGCATTTCTATGGACTTTATCACAAGTCTACCAAAAGTCCAAGGCAGGGATTGTATTTATGTGGTAGTGGATAGATTGACGAAATATGCACACTTCTTTGCCATTCCTACCACCTACACTGCAGCTCAGGTTGCAAAGTTGTTTTTTCGTGAGGTATTCCGCCTACATGGGTTGCCACGGAACATTGTCAGTGATAGGGACAGCAGGTTCCTCAGTAATTTTTGGCAGGAGCTCTTTAGGTTGACAGGGACTGAGCTCACCCCTAGCACGAGCTACCACCCACAGACATATGGTCAGACAAAGATAGTCAATAAATGGGTGGAAAGATACTCCGGAATTATGTGTCAGGGTAGCAAAAGGCATGGATTAAGTGGCTTCACATGGGGGAGTACTGTTATAATTCCACTTATCACATGTCCATTCAGATGTCACCCTTCATGGCGTTGTATGGGTATGAGGCACCGAGCTTTGTTTACTGTTTGGTGATAGCAGAGTGCCTAAGGCCAAAGATCTTCTTCAGGAAAGTCAGGATATCATGAGGTCTTTGAAGGAGAACATACAGAATGCTCAGAATCAGCAGAAACAGTATGCAGATCAGCAGAGGATTGAGCGATCGTTTGAGGTTGGTGACATGGTATACTTAATGCTACAACCCTATAGGCAATCCACTCTCAAGAAGAGTGGGGCAGAAAAGCTTAAGCCACGGTATTATGGACCTTTCAGGATCTCCAAGAAAATTGGAGAAGTGGCATATGAGTTAGAGCTTCCAGCAGGTAGCAGGGTACACAATGTGTTTCATGTATCTCGCCTCAAGAAGGTACTGGGGCATAATGTGATACCATCAGTAGAGTTACCTCCTCTTGATGAAGAGGGGAAGTTGATTTTGGTACCCGAGACAATAATTGACAACAAGGAACGTACTTTGAAGAGGACTATCAGAGAGTACCTGGTTAAATGGAAGAACCTGCCAGCAGAGGATGCGACTTGGGAAAATGAGCAGATATTGGAGCATCCTAATCTGAGATTGCTTGAGGCAAGCAATCTTAGGGAGGGCGGACTCTAATGTCCCCTTCTTGATACATGGTTAGTCCATGATTGGGTTCCCGTGGACTAGCAGTTTGGTTAGGGAACTATGGTTAGTTTGGTCGTGGAGGTGTTTGTCGGTGATGGAGTTGTGGTTCATGGTCGGTGGATCCAGTTGGCATCCTTAGAGTTGGCTCTAATTGCTCTTGGCCTTTAGTTAGTTTGGATCGGTACTGGATCGAGATTTTTGGAGTGGGGTTGGATTCGTCTTGTCATGGGCTTTCCGACAAGCTATAGATCATGGCATTCCGGTATCATCTTGATATTTATTTTAAAGTCCGAAGTTTAATGTATTTTTTTATTGGGACTTTATGAATAAGTGTTATATTGTCACTTTATAAAATAAGTTGCAACTTGAAAAGTGACCCCCCTAGGAGTTGGGCGCCCATGGGAGACATAAGGGGATGAAATTAAATATTAAAACAATTGAAATTCCCTTCATTTGGGGCGTTGGGCTTGGAGAGGGAAATAAAAGGTGAAAACAAAGCTTATTTGCATATGCTATGTTTTATGATATTTCACTTTGTGAGCTCTGCTAGGGTTTTGAGGGTTTGAGGATTCGAACCAGGCTCTTAGATACGAAAACCTCCCTGAGTGACGGCATTCTATAGATGTGGAAGATCACCCAAAGGTGCCATTTGAGGTGAATGCATCCAGTGTTCACGTTTGCACTTCACGGAGATTGAAAGAGTTGCTTTACTGGATCATAGTTGATATATCTTTCGAAAATTGTTTATGTTCAGCTGATAGAGATGGAGACCTGCAGATTTTGAGGGGATTTGAGAGGAATTCATGGCTGTAGTTTATTTCCTTGCTGGCCGTACATATTCAGCCCAGCCGTACTTGCATTTGTGGGCAGATTGGAGCACTTCCCTTGCCTATTTCTTATCACATCTTGGTCGCCCAGCTATGGAGATGTTTGCAGGTCAGAAACAGAAGTATATCAAGGAGTTTTAAGGGTGTTTGCTGCTGTTGTGACTTCCCAGCTAGGCCGTACACCTACAGGAGGAACATGGGGGCTTGAGGGCTCCATTTCATTGTATCTTGCTACTCATTTGATCACATTAGAGGCATCTCTGGTCTATGTATTTGCTGATATGACTTGTGAGACCATCATTTGTATTTCATTGGAGTTTTTACGCATTTCCGGCCATACCCACTTGCTGGTCCAGTTTCGGCTGATGTACCAAGTTGCATATTTGAACATGGGTATGTCATAGTAATTCATTATTGGCCTATTTATGATTTGGGTATCAATTAGTTTCCTCATATCTATTGTATCTTTTCTAGGTTTATGTTATATGCAATATATTATATGCTCCGACAACACATATCCAGGAAAACTGAAAACCCCTTTTGCATTCTTCTCTCTAGGCTGAAAGATCACATAAAATAATAAAAATAACACATAAAAAGACTTAAGAAAAATATAAACAGGTATGGCACATTACAGCTTTGATTGATATAAGAGCTACTCATAATTTTATTGATGAGGGCTTGGTTGTTCGTAGAGGCCTTCAAACACAAGAGGTGAGTGGTTTTCGGGTGATGGTAGCTAATGGTTTCACTATCAATTGTATCAGGATGGTCCCATAGTTAAGTATACAGTTTGGGGAATATGAAGTTAAGGATGATTTCTATGTGGTTACTATTGGAGACACTGATGCAGTTATGGGGATTCATTGGCTACGTTCCTTGGGAAAGATCACCCTTAATTTTCAGACCATGAGGCTGAAATTCAAACCAGAAGGGAAGAATGTGGTCTTGAGGGGTTTGTCAAATGGAGGACCACGTGTGGTGTCTTTCAAACGAATGGAGAGACTTTTCACGCATGATCAAGTAGAGTGGGCAGCAGAGTGTGTTATTATGCCCACGGTTACAGAGGAGGTTAAGAGATCTTATCCACCAGAGATACAGGAGCTTCTTTCCAAAAGAAGCAAGGTGTTTGGTAGTCTTCCTCCAAGTAGGCCTCCTAATAGAGGCATTGAGCATGTGATAGAGTTAGAGGAGGGGACTAAGGCAGTGATTACTACTCCTTACAGGCATCCCAAGAGACTCAAAGATGAGATTGAGAAGACCATAAAGGAGCTCTTAGAGATGGGACACATTCGGCCAAGCAAGAGCCCATTTGCTTCTTCAATTGTCTTGGTGAAGAAGGATGGGACTATGCGTATGTGTGTGCATTACAGGGCACTTAATAAGAAAACAATTAAGAATAGATATCCCATCCCACGCATTGATGAGTTGATTGATGAGTTGCATGGCGCAGTATACTTCTCCAAAATAGACCTGAGATCGGGATACCATCAAATTAGAGTCAGGGAGGAGAATGTAGAGAAGATTGCATTCAGATGTCATTTTGGACATTTCGAGTTTCTTGTCATGCCTTTCGGTTTGACAAATGCTCCAACCACTTTCCAGTCATGCATGAACAGGGTGTTCAGCAAACAGTTACATAAGTTTGTGTTAATCTTCTTTGATGACATCCTTGTTTATAGTAGATCATGGGAAGAGCATTTGAAACACTTCAATGAGGTGTTGGGTATTCTTGAGAGTGAGTCTCTTTTTGCTAAAGAATCCAAGTGTGAGTTTGGGATGACTGAGGTGTTGTATTTAGGGCATATAATCAACACTGATGGTGTTTGTGTTGATCCTGATAAAATCAAAGCGATACTTGATTGGCCACCACCCACTAATTTGGCACAGCTTAAGGGATTTTTTGGATTGTGTGGGTTCTACAGAAGGTTTGTAAAAGGATTTTCACAGGTTGCTGCCCCACTTACTGATTTGACTAGGAAAGGTGCATTCTCTTGTTCAGAATCAACACAAAATTCATTTGATTAGTTTAAGAACTTGATGAGTACATGCCCTATTTTGGCACTTCCTGATTTTTCCAAGCCATTTGAGCTTGAATGTGATGCTTCTGGTGATGGTATAGGGGCTGTCCTCATGCAAAATAAGCATCCAATTGCTTTTGAGAGTAGAAAGTTGAAGGGAAGTGAGAGAAGTTATTCAATTTATGATAAGGAGATGTTAGCCATAATGCGTGCCTTGGCTAAGTACAAACAGTATCTTGTTGGGGGCAGATTTATTGTTAAAACTGATCATAATAGTCTGAAATACTTCCTTAATTAGAAGGATTTGAGTGAGAGACAGCAGAAATAGGTTAGTAAACTTCAAGCATACGATTTTGACATTGAATATGTCAAAGGGAAACAAAATGTAGTGGCTGATGCACTATCCAAGAGACCTCATCTGTGTGTTTTTTCTGAGATAGCAGTAGATTGGAAGGAGAGTATCCAGGCTCATTATGCAAAGAACAACCTTGCCAACAGCATTCTTGATGGTACTTTGGATGGTGATAAATATAGTGTGTAGGATGGCTTGATCTTCTACAAGGAGAGGATTTGGTTAGTGCCTAAATCAAAGTTGAAAGAGCAGGTTTTCAAATCTTTTCATGACACTCATATGGCTAGACATCCAAGATTTTATAAGACTTATAGGCAGATCCGTGAGAGATTCTCATGGAAGGGGATGAAGGAAAACATTACCAAGTATGTACATGAGTGTCAAGTGTGCCAACAAAATAAAAATGAGCACACATACCTGGCTGGTCTGCTACAACCATTGCCCATCCCTACTCAAAAGTGGGAGTGTTTCAATGGATTTCATCATAGGGCTTCCCAAGGTGCAAGGGAAGGATTGTATTTTTGTTGTGGTGGACCGTTTGACCAAATTTGTCCGTTTCTTTGCCATATCAGCAGGATATACAACCTTACAAGTGGCAGATTTGTTCTTTAAGGAGGTGTTTAGACTTCATGGGATACCAAAGAGCATCATAAGTGATAGGGACAGCAAGTTCATGAGCTTGTTCTGGCAAGAATTGTTTAAGTCATGTGGTACCGAGTTGACTCCTAGCACTAGTTACCACCCCCAAACAGATGACCAAACTGAAATAATTAACAAATGGGTGGAAGGCTTCCACCTTCGGAATTATGTTTCAAGGCAGCAAAAGGGATGGATAAAATGGTTGCACTTGGGAGAGTTTTGTTACAACTCCACATTCCACATGTCCATCAAAATGTCACCTTTCATGGCTTTGTATGGATACAAAGCACCTAGCTTCATTGATTTGTTGTTCAGTGATTGTAGAGTGCCCAGGGCTAAGGACTTCTTGCAGGAGAGCCAAGACATAATGAGATCCTTGAGAGAAAACATCCAGCATGCCCAGAATTAGCAGAAGTTGTATGCTGATCAGCACTGTTTAGCCTGAGTTTGAGGTGGGTGACATGGTTTATGTGAGATTGCAGCCATATAGACAGTCCACTCTCAAGAAGAGTGGAGCAGAGAAGTTGAAACCTTGTTTTTATGGGTCGTTCAGAGTCACCAGGAGAGTTGGAGAGGTGGCCTAAGAGCTGGAGTTACCTGAGGGGAGTAGAGTGCACAATGTGTTTCATGTATGTCGCCTCAAGAAGGCGCTTGGTCATAATGTGACTCCCTCAGCAGTTTTGCCCCCATTGGATGATGAGGGTAAGTTGGTACTTGTTCCAGAGGCAGTGATTGATTTCAGGGAGAGGAGCAGTAGGCAAAGAGTGATCACAGAGTACTTGGTGAAGTGGCGAGACTTACCAGAGGAGGATGCTACTTGGGAAAGTGAATAGATTCTACAACATCCAGCACTGCAATTGCTTGAGGGCAAGCAATTCTAGGGAGGGCAGACTGTAATGTCCCCTTCTTAGCCCATACAAAGTGATGGAGGATTAGCCTATTCCAAGGTTCCCGTAGGCTAATAGATGTGGTTAGGAAAACTTTTGTGGTCATTATTCCAGGACTTACTATTTATAGTAAGTCAGGCACGAGGTATCAGGTGGCGTTGGCCAACTTTCTATTTATAGACTGCCAGTTGGAGCACCTAGCACTTTGCAGATGGACTTCAAGAATGGCTAGGGGATTATTAGTCAAAGTTAAATTTAATATTTAACTTATTATATTTGGATGGCTATAGTTACTTTATTTTATTAAAGTAACTTTATGTTATGAAGTCAAGTTGCAACTTAAGTTGTGTGCTAGGGAGGGTGAGTGCTCCATGAGGGATAAGGGGGTCATATTTCAAATTTAAAATAATAAAAGTTCCCTCCTTTTGGGCGTTGGGAGCCAAGGGGTTTATAAAGAGCTTTTGGAGCTCATTTTGCTTTCTCTCACTTTTGAAAAATATATTTGATTGAGCAAACTGAAGCATGGCTTTGGGGTTTGGAACAAGGGTTTTGCAGGGACGTAGCCTTCTATAAGATCACTCTTCTCGTGCTTGAGAAACAGCATCAAGAGAGTTGCTGGGAACTTCATAAGGAGGCTTCGCTTGTGCATCAAATGATACCGGTTTGAGGAAATTTCACCATGATAATAGTTAGTTTGCATGAGTAGATGGAGACAAATGTTTAGAGGCAGATTTATGAGATTTTTGAGTAGTTTTGAGACTGGAATAACATTTATCTGCTGACCATACAATCTCAATCCTGGCCGTACCATCCTAATATCATATTATGCCTTTATGAAGACTTTCCCTTTGATTTCTAGGCATTGGCAAATAGTATTATACCTGCAGATCATTCAGTGATATGTTGACAGGTTTATGAGCTATTTCAGACTTCGTGGTTGCTGATATAACACCCAACAAGGCGGTATAGCAGGGTACAAGGGCGTGGGGGCATCCTGTAGGAGATTCTCATAACTGGGGCTGCATAATACATAAAAAGGGTCGCCTAGAGTTATGAAATCTATTGCCAGTATTTGTATGACAAAGAACAATCAGTTTTTATGTGTTTGGAGGTGATTTTCAATGTGCATGTAGCTAGTCCATGTACAACAGTCTTGTCAAGTTGAAGAAATGCAAGTGAGTATGTGGTGGTAATTCATTTTATATGATTCTATGGTCTGGGTCATTGCTAGTTTACTCATATCTATGATAGATTTTATGGGTTTTCAATGCATGTTAAATATTTTCATTATATCTACAAAAACATTACATGCAAACAAAAAAACCCCTTCTACAACTTCTGTCTAGTTCTAAAAGACCGCAAAAATTAATAATAAATAACACATTTATAAATAAAAAAAATTGCAATAGGGGCAGCTCATTACATTTTATCATTATTGTGACCTATATATTCTTGATCAGCACAGTGTTTAGTAGAATCCTTATTAGTACTGTGATCAATTAATATGGGCATCAATACTGCTATCAACATTATAGGAAATATTACTGATCAAAATGATTAATATGAAACATTGTTAAGACAAGACGTTGTTGTCCTAAAACACTTGTCACTACTGTAAATTTAAGAGGTATGAACTATAGTTACCATTTTGTGTATAGATTAATCTCTTGGATTTGATAGTTAAGGAGAATGGTAGGGTTAACAAGTCCTATTTACATTAGTTGTGTTCTATTGCATTAAGGGTTCATTATCATTCTAGCAATCATTTATTAACATTGTTAAACAGATTTATATTATATTATCTGCAACCGATGATCTCAAAATTAATGAGAAAAATCCATATTTCAAAATTCATGGTGTACACCCTCGTCTACTTTCACACTCTCACTTTCTATGTAATTAGTATGGCTTTAAATATTAAAAATATCAGTTGTTTCTCTTTTTTTAATGTTATTGCATTTTGGGTGCCCAATTTTTTCTACCTTCTTCTCCAATAATATCCCAAGAAACTGAAAATACCTTTATCTTTTGGGATGTTGAAAATTTCTTGACAACGATATTTGCTTCTACGGATGTAGCAACTGCAAAACTGAAACTTGCCAAAATAAAAATGTGAGCAATGTAGAGGCTGAAAACATCCCTGTAAGGACTGAAAATGCTTCATTAGTAGTTACAGACTAAAAAACACTCCTTCCTGTTGTGACCTAGTCACACATCGCCCCATTGCAAATGGGGACCCCCTTTTTTTGAGCTCTGATGCTTCGCATTAAGTTTTTTGATGATGTCCTAGGTTTATTGCATGATGAAGTCAGTGGTTTGTTTGAGTTCTCAGTCTAGTTTCTAATTCAAGAGTCATTTGCTTTCATTCTAAGACCAATCTTGATGCATGTTTGAGACCCTGAAAATGACTTAGTCTAGTATCCTGATATTCTGAAGATCCTGAAAAATTGACTAAGTCTGAAATTTGGTGGATCCTCCAAATTCTAATTTTGCATGTTAAATCTGATGGATTCGAGACCTATCTCAAACATCCTGAAAGGTATATTGAAAAATATTTAAAGTATAAGAACCCTTGCCCTAAGTAACCCTGAAAATGGCTAAGTACTAAAGAAGGGCACAAAATCTTGATCCAGTGCGCCAAAATATGAAGGGAGCGCAAAATCTTGGTCTGATGTGCCACTTTCAACTGGAGCATAGAATCCTCAACCAATGCGACATAAGCAATACGCCATTCTAAGAAGAGGTGTAGATTGAAGTTTTGATGAGTTTTACGATAAGCACAAAATGTGGATCTAGTGCGCCTAAAGCATTGTGCCCTTGTTAGATGATGTCAATCGGATGATGAAATGGCTAACCAATGCACCCTTACTTAAGAAGCAACCAGAAGATCTAAAACCTTGATCCAAGGTGCTCATTTCAAGGAAATATCAAGATCTTGATCTAATGCGACCAAGGAGGAAAGAGTTTGTTTTAAGGATTCAAAAGGCTGATCCAATGCGCACTTGAGAAGGAGAGACAATGATGGTTTTTTAGAACATTTCAAGAAGGTTTCAAGTTCCTTAAGCAATGCGCCTCATCCAGAGCACCTTCTACAAGGAGATAAACTTTTGAATATCATATCAAGAACTCAATATCATGAACCAATGCGCCCAAGGTAAGTGAGCTTGCTTTGATGATCAAGATGCAATTTAAGATAAGGATTCAAAAACATGAACCAATGCACCTCAAACGTGCGCCAATGTTAAGAAGGAAAGTTAAGTTTTGAATGTTACAAGATGAGGATTCAAAATCCTTAACCGGCGCGCCATAACCATTGCACTGTGCATGATGTGGATGGATGTGATGTGTTCCAAAAGACTTGCCAAGAGTATTCAAAACACTCGACTAGTGCGCCACATCTATTGCGCCACCTTGGTGAACATTAAGAAGATTCAAGTTGTCCAACCAATGCGCTATCATAGAGGAGGTTTAACTTAAATTTTTTATCCTTTTCATAGAAGACTCACAATCTACTTCCAATGCACCAGGATGGATAAGTTGGATGCAAGTATCAAAATGCAGATTTCATGAAGTTTTAATGTGAGATCAATTCCTTCAACCAGTGCGCCAGCCTTAGAGAAGAGTTTTATTTGAGTGTGACATTGTTTATCTTAGAGGATTCAAAAGTCTGATCTGCTGCGCCATGGAGGAGCAAGTGAACTATCCATCTAGTGTGCCCAATATCAAGGAGATATCAGAAGTCTGATTTGCTGCGCCCTATCTGCTGCGCCAAAAGAGGAGGTCCATGTTGAATTTAAGCTTTGTGAAAAGGTTTTAAGGCAGGCACAAAATGCTGATCTGATGCGCCACCTTGGAGTGAGGTTGGGTTTAAGTTTTTCAAAGGCTATCAAGCGAGCATCAAAATCATTATCTGATGCGCCAAGATAGGAAGCTTGTCTTGATTGATGAAGATTGTCTTTTAACCGAAGATCAAAATGCTGATCCAATGCGCCACATCTAGTGCGCCTTATTTTGACATCATTCATCTGGAGTTCAAAACCTTGATCTAATGTACCAAGATTGAAGAAGTTTGTTTTGATTCTCTAAGTATAAATCTTGTGAAAATTTTAAAGAAGATCAAATTCCCTATCCAATGCGCCACCACTTGGAGTGTGATAACTTAAGTTTTGGATGCCAATTTTTAAGCAAAGATCAAAATGTGGATGTAATGCGTCAATTATGAATGGATTTGGGGCTGAAGTGTTATGAAACTTTTCAAGAAACAACCAAAACATTCATCCAATGCACTGCTGTGGGTAAAGTCAGTTTAAGTATTCAACTGGAAGCTGAAATCTTCAACCAATGCGCCATTCCCATATGAGGCTAAATTTCAGTTTTATGAAGGCTTTTAAGCGAGGATCAGATTTCTCATCCAGAGCGCCATTTAGTGTGTAGTTTAATTTAAATTTTATGAAGCCTTTCAGCCGGAGGATGAAATAGTGATCCAATGCCTCATCCATATATGATAATTTAAAATATGATTGCATCAACTAAGCCATGATCCAATATGCTACTTACAATGTGATGCTTAGTTCAAATGTTATGATTGCTTTCATTTTTTGATCTTCTCTAAAACTTAAGCAAATGATTCTTATGTGTTATGAAGTTATGTTATAAAGTCAAAGGATTGATGCTGCTTCCTTGTTTGTGTTGCAGGAGCTAAGAAGTCATTAGAAGAGCAAATGTCTAGAGTCATCTTCAAGCGAGGGATGATGCTAAGAAGAGGAGCTAAGGGCTGGAATCACTTTCATGAAAGGAGTGAAGTCAACAAGTTGCCATGTTGGAGAAGACAGCATATAGCTGCTCTAAGAGGACACTTCAAGTCTAGCATGTCGACACTCTTCCTCAATGACATCATGTTGGATCACATCAAGTTCAACATGCCGACACCCTTCATCTTCATCATCATCAAGCATCCCAAAGACATTTATAAAGTTTCAAGTTCCTCCGGTACATTCAAGCCTCCTTGAGAAGTCATCTACTCTACATGTAAGGAAGATGTTATCATCAATATCCACACTCCAAAGGACCCTTTCAAGTTGGAGCATTTCATCATCTACATCAAGTTCAAATGGCAAGTACACTACTTCATCTTCAATGGCATCATGTCAAAGACACTTCATCCATTCAACTTCAAGTTCTTTCACAAATCTTCAAGTCCAAGAGAGATCTCCTACTCTGATTCATGAATGAAGCATCGTCATCTATTCTACTTCATGTCATCATCATCATCTACTCTTACATGAAGGAAGCAGCATCATCATCATATACATTACCCTTCATGAAGAAGCATCAAGGAAGATCATTCCTACATCCTGCAGAGAAGAATAACAAAGTCATGCAAATGAGTAACAAATATCATACATCCAGTTTTCAAGACAATGAACAAGGCGAGATCTACAAGATACATTCCCAGACATACAAGCATTCAAGTATCAAAGCAATCACATTAAAGACATCACAAGATGATGCAATTTGGTAATATGCTAAGTTGCACCTACATGGCAAACATTCATCATCAAGCCAATCACAAATCGCCACATCATTTGACAAGCAAGAAGACAGAGAGGACGTCCATGTGGAAGATGCTCCAAGGATTTCATCTTATCTTATCTTCTTGGAAAACGTGCCTTCATTGCCTATCTTATGTACTAAAAATAGTAATTTGTTGTAACTACCTATTGAGGTGGCATGATCTGAGCCCTTGGCTATCTGGATTGATCCAAGCCATTCATTGTAATCTGGACCTCTATATAAAGGCCTTGTTGCCTCATTTGTAAGATATAGTGGTAAGAAGTTAGTTTTGTAGGAGTAGAGTAGAAGAGACTCTCGAAATTCTCTGAGAGTGCTTGAAGTTGTAAATATTTCTCAAGACTAATACAAAAACATTGGAGTTCATTATTTGGTGTTAAGTGTTATCTTGTGAAATGACAAGGTTTTTTGTATCTTGATGAAGTGGAGAGATGTTTCAAATTAGATTAGAAGTAGATTAGAAGCTCTTTGATGTAATGCATGTATGTATGGAATATTTGATCAACTCCTAGCTCATGCTTTTAACATTCATCGCCGGTGAAGTGTTGTGTAAAGCTAGTCTGAGCCTTATCATTTGCTTAAGTTCGATTGTAGATGCTTGTTTGAGCTGTGCCATTTAATGGGTGCTTATATGAGCCTTCATGATTTAAAAACCATTCGCGTACCTTAGGAGATTGCACCAACTTCATATAGTTGTAGGCATCCTTGGCGAAGTGGAGTTAGGTTAATTCAGGAGTTTGTCTATTCGTACATCATCATTGCTTCATTGACCTTAGATTAGCTCCCTAAACCCTATCTTTTTCCTTTTTTATTATTGATGCATTGTACATACTTCATCCACACTCAAGGGAGAAATAAATTGAATGAAAGAAGAAGAATCCAACGTAAGTCCCTTTGTGATAATCAGCAAGATCACATGCAATCACTGAGTTCATCCACTATGAATTATAAGAAAAGGAACCTTGGAGTTGTCTCGACTGATCACTTTGTTTAGCATTCGAGAAGCTTTATTCAAGAGAGAGTTGGATACTCAGTACTTCCCATGACTGAAAACACCCACATATCCACCTATATGAATGCAACTAAAATAATGTGGTGGTTGATAAAGGTGATGACAGTAGCATTAACGATGACAACTTGGTTCATAGCTGTTCTAGGTATGTTTCCTATGTCACTTGACGATAGTATCCAATCACCACTAAGTCCCCTCATGCCTTGTTGATGGTCCTTTGCACAAATACCCACTCTTGGCGTTACTCCATCATGCTTATGCTACGTTGTTTTGATATTCATGGGAACTTCTCCTTCATATATCCAAGGGTGGCAAACCTGTATGTAGCTTGATTCCAAAAACACCATGGTATGCTTAGTCACAAAATCTTGAGTATCAAAATGACATCTATTTTGCCTACCACCTTCACACAATAAGCATCCCGTTGTGACCATCTCCATTTGGCCATCACATATAATCTTGTCTTCAAATGTGGGACTTAGCTCCAAGGAGTGATCTAAGAATCATGAGCATTGATCCTTCACAACTTTGTTAGAATGCACAACATACTCTATATGATTTTGTTGGCAATATTGTCATTGATGTCAAAGGCATATGGACAAAATTGTCATTGATGTCAAAGGAATGAAAAGAGAAGGTTGGCAACTTCAGAGTTAAAGATTTAGTATGAACAAGAAAAGATTTAGTTGAAGCAACTGCCAAAGTTCTAGGGATGAAGTCAGTTGTAGTAAAGAGTGAAAGGATCTAGCTATTTCGGGAAGAAAAGAAAAAAGCAGTCTTGAGTTTTCAGATTTGCAATTATGTACATCGAGGATGTAACCCAACTTCCACATAATGGATGCCGACTCCCAAAGCGTCGCCATGCTTAATTGATCATTCTACATTTCAATGATGGTGGTAAGAATCTTAATTGCTTCTCCAATGGCACATTTCTTAGTGCTGAAATAAGATTAGAGAATCTGAGGACAAGGCCGTTTGTTAGAAAATTAAAAGTAGCCGATCTCCTTCATAGTTATCACAGCCGACCACCTTTGAGGAAGAATAAATTAAATCTAAATGTTTTTAATGGTGGCCAACCCATGGTGATTAGTGACTCGTGATGGTAGCACTCCAAACTAACAAGTCATCCTATTTTAAAGGGCATCTCCCTTGATATAAGTTGTTTCTTCTAATGAAGTCATCCCTCCTTATAGAGACGCGTCTCTTGGCATTTGAAGTGGTATAAAAGAGAGATAAGTGGGAGGATAAAATCATTCGATTCTTAGCAGAGTTTAAAAGCAGATCTTGTATGGAGAAATAAAAATATGTATAGAATTTGAAAAGAGATGAAGCATGGAATAATAGAGCAGCGATGGTATATAAAGGAGAATGTATGTGAGAGCAGAATTATAAAGGAAGAATATACGCACATTTTGTGAAGAAGAAAACATGAAAAATCAGTCATAATTAGAGCCAGATTTCTGAGTATAGCGGAAGACTTATGGATGTATAATAAGCAGATTTGTGAAGGGGAGAACATGCAGATTTGAAGGAAAGTATATGAAAGTGATGCAATAATATTCATGTGAATTTGAGCAGACTTAGAGAAGACTTAAAGCAGAATTATTTTGAAGGAAGACATTGATGAAAATGTTGTAAGTTGATTTGTGAAAGAAGGCATAAATGGTGCATCATCTAAGAGCAGATTTGTGAGAGGAAGGATATGTACAATCTGATTCTATAAAAGCTTTGTCATCCATTGAAGAAGAAATATTTTGAGAAGGAGAATACTTACTCATTTGGAAGTTGGTGCTTCCCAAAAAAAGAGACTGGTGTCTCTTGCTGAGTTGATGCTCAGTTGTGGGGATTGGTGTCTCCAGTGGGTTGGTGCCTACAAATTCTACAAGAAGAGATTGGTGTCTCTTGCTGAGTTGGTGCTCATTTGTAGGGATTGGTGTTTCCAGTGGGTTGGTGCCTACAAATCATATAAGAGGGGATTGGTGTCTCTTGTAGGTTGGTGCCTACAAATCATATAAGAGGGGATTGGTGTCTCTTGTAGGTTGGTGCCTACAAAGTTTATAAGAGAATTTTATATAAGCAATATTTTGCCGTGGTTTTCTCCCAAAAGGGTTTCCACGTAAATCTTGTGTTCTTGTGTTGCATAATTGTTAGATCTTGTGTGATTGATATTGTTATGGTTAAGTGTTGAAAAAGGAAAAGATTGTCTTATATCGATTCACCCCCCCCCTCAGTATAAGCGTGTGCTTATCAATTGGTATCGGAGCAGGTTCCTTCGGAGATAGTTTAACCACTTAAAGGTAGATCTCGGGAGCACACATGGAAATAGAAACAAAAGATGATACCTTGGAAAGTAAAGACGAAGAAAAAGATGAGGAGGATTTAGAAGAGGAAGATTATGACAAAGATGAAGGAGAAGTTGATTTGGAAGAACTCATTTGTGCCCTAGGTGAGATCAAGAAACTTAAGAAGAATTTGAAGCAAAAATTACAGCTTCAAAAGGAATGTGAATCTAAAGGCGAAAATGTCACGAAGTCTTGAGGAGTTGGAGAAAATGATCATCAATCTGAAAATTCAAATTGAAGAGGCAAAACAAATTGAGGAAGAGGTAAGAATTCAATTAAAGGCAAAAGAAAAGAAGATTGTGAGAAGCATGAGTCCGAAATTGTTTCCTTGAGGAAAAAATTAGAGAAAACAACTGCTAAGCTAGATAAGAGCCTCAAGTTTGATAAATCATAAAAGTACCGAGATCTTGGATGATATTATAAATAGGCAGAGGTCACCATTCATAAAGACAGGTCTTGGTTATGAAGAAAAGGAAGATCAAGTTTACAATGAGCCACCAAAAGAGACAAATGAAGAAAACCCAAAGAGTTATGCTAATGCCCTCAAAAGTCCCATCGAAAGTGGAAGCAACAAGAAGAAAGAGAGTCAAGTTCCACAGAAAACATGCACTCCTCCAAAAGCTAGCAAGGACAAATTCAGAAAGTCCTTTCCTCCAAGGCAGGTGCACATGACCAGGTTTCAAAATTCTTTTTTATGGTTATTGCTATTCCTACAATCATTTTGGTCATAAAGAAAGAGATTGTAAAACACGTGCAAGAAATTTTGGTTGGAACAAGAATAGAAGTCCTTATGGGTTCTCAAGTAGGAACTACAATTCATGTGCTCCTTTAGTAGATTACAATCTTATATGCTATAAGTGCAACAACTATGGGCATACAACACGATTTTGTACAAGTGGTTTGTGAAATCTCCTAGACAAAGCGAAAAGGTAGATACCTGTGGCAAGCAAAAGGAAGGATCTACAAAAGTTTGGAAGAGGAAGCAAGAGCAAGAGAAGGAGAAATCTATGCTTGTGCAAATTGCACAAGAGGTATCACTAAGTTCATAAGGAGAAGTACGAATTCACGGGGAGCTAATCATTGCATTATCTTTCAGCGTGGAAAAGACAATTCAAAGATAGATCAGCTGATGCAAATTCTATATGAGGGTAATGAGCATCCCTTTACCATTGATGTCAAAGGGAGAGTTTCAGAAAGAGAGAGTTATAGAAAAAGGGAGAATGATGCCATTAATGTCAATAGGAAGTATTACAAAATGGGGGAGCTTTTCAGACAAGGGGAGCATCACAGAAAAGAGGGAGAATCACATCATGAAGGAGAGAAATATGTTACATCCCTTTGCTATTGATGTCAAATGGGGAGAATTACAGCAAGGGGGAAAATTATCTTGCCATCAATGACAAAGGGGGAGATTGTTGGCAATATTGTCATTGATGTCAAAGGCGTATGGACGAAATTGTCATCGATGTCAAAGGAATGAAAAGATAAGGTTGGCAACTTCAAAGTTAAAAATTTAGTATGAACAAGAAACAATTTAGTTGAAGCAACTGCCAAAGTTCTAGGGATGAAGTCAGTTGTAGTAAAGAGTGAAAGGATCTAGCTATTTCAGGAAGAAAAGAAAGCAACAGTCCTGAGTTTTCAGATCTGCAATTATGTACATCGAGGATGTAACCTAGCTTCCACATAATGAATGCCGACTCCCAAAGCGTCGCCATGCTTAATTGATCATTCTACATTTCAATGATGGTGGTAAGAATTTTAATTGCTTCTCCAATGGCACATTTCTTAGTGCTGAAATAAGATTAGAGAATCTGAGAACAAGGCCGTTTGTTAGAAAATTAAAAGTACCCGACCTTCATAGTTATTACAGCCGACCACCTTTGAGGAAGAATAAATTAAATATAAATGTTTTTAATGGTGGCCAACCCATGGTGATTAGCGACTCATGGTGGTAGAACTCCAAACTAACAAGTCGTCCTATTTTAAAGGGACGCCTCCCTTGATATAAGTTGTTTCTTCTAATGAAGTCATCCCTCCTTATAGAGACACATCTCTTGGCATTTGAAGTGGTATAAAAGAGAGATAAGTGGTAGGATAAAGAAGTAGGTTTTCAATGTGAAATCATTTGATTCCTAACAGAGTTTTAAAGCAGATCTTGTATGGAGAAATAAAGATATGTAAAGAATTTGAAAAGAGATGAAGCATGGAATAATGGAGAAGCGAAGGTATATAAGGGAGAATGTATGTGAATGCATGTGTGTAAATTTTTAATTGTTGTGTTGAGCATTGCAAAATGAGTGGAATGTGGATTTGCAAAAAAATGAAGTTTATATTCTATAAAAGGAAATAAAAAAAATCTTGATTGCATTAGACCAATTCAATATGTGTTGATATGGTTTTATGACAGCAGCGACATTTAGAATAAAACACTAAGTGTTCTATCCTCTCTTGAACAAAGCATCTCAAACACTGAACTATGTGATCGAGTGAGACCGCTCCAAGGTTCCTTGAATGTCAGGTCTTGACGTGCACAGGGATAGACTCGGTGAAATGATGTGATCTTGCTGGTAATCACAAAGGAACTTACGTGAAATTACTCCTTCATGGACATGGAATTCACACCTTACTCCTAGGATTTGTGAATGAATGAAAACTTCCTCAATCTATCTAGAAAGAAATGACAAAAGGAGAGGATTAAGAGAAAGCTAATCTAATCCTAAGGACAATGAGATAATGAATCCTGCTTTGATAGACATTCCCTCGAACCAAACTTCGTTTCGCCATGAGAGCAATAGTTACACGAAACTGGTGTAATCTTCAAAGGAAATGAAGGATTTTCAAACTGCAAATGTGCATCCAAATACCCACAGTTGGCGCCACTTGAATGAACATCCACAATCAAACTATTGCAACAAGGGATTCAGGCTAACTTTTCATTGCAACTTACCATCAGCAAACCACAAAAAGTATGAACAAGGAATTCATCAAATGTCTTCACATGGACTCATCATATCAATGAACTACAACTAAACATATCTAAAATTGCTTTGAATCATCCAAGAGAAATAGGAAACCATGTTAACATCCCAAAATAACATAAATTTCACCAAGCTTCAATGAAAGTATATTGATTATGGTAGTATTTTTACAACAATTTCACCATAGTCTCTCTAATGCTCCAAAGCTCCTACTCTATCAAGAACTAACTACTTCTAAGAAAGAGCACCTCTGATAATGGTCTAATGTTCTAATCCTCCTCTCCTCTTCCATCCCTTACAAATGAGGAGAATGGGCCTTTATATAGGCTTCAAAAATACAATTAGGTCAAGTCAAAACCCTAATGAGATAAGGCTGCCACCACTCCGGCCAATGAGAAGATGACACGTGTCTTGGAGGCCCCACTTATCTTGTCCTTTGGTATACTTGGCACACTCTAATTGGTTGATGGTGATGGAATGCCACCTCAACATAACCCAAACAATTGTTCCTTGAGTGTGTTTTGGACTTGGAAATTCCTTCTTGTGTTGCACTTGACTTGGGTCCTTGTCTTTGGCATAAAATTCTTGGCATAATCCTTGTCTTTATGGTGTTGGGCTCATTCCTCTTCTCATTCTAGGATTTCCAAGGATTGATCTTCCCTTCCTTGAATTTCCATGGACCGCTCTTCTTTCGATGCCGAATTCCTTGACAGTAGATTTGAAGTGTATATTTTCCCTCTGTTGATGACCTGATGCTAGCCTTCTTGTATGATTGAGATGTCTTGAATAGTGAAGTCCTTCATCTTTCCTTGGCATTCATGTGTAGTCCTCTAGATGTTGGAAGCAGTCTCCCTCTCCGGCATTGGAACTCCCTCCCCTTTGCATCCACCTTGATCACCTTGGATCATCCTTGGACATCCTCTTCATGGAACTTATACTGCACAAACAAAGGAAATTTCGAGTAGTTATGCCAAATAAAACCTTGAACGTAATGCAATTTCTGATATATTTGTGAAGAAAGATAGAAAAACACTCAACATTTGCAAGCAATCACTTCCGAAATCTGTTTTTCGCTTGGATAAATTTCACCTCTTCCTACAAAAATCAGACCTTTACCAGGTCAAAATTAAGCTGCTCCTTCAGAAATCAGACCTTTACTAGGTCAAAAATGACCTATTTACTCAGAAATCAAGGTTTTGTGAGGTGAAGACTAAGCTGCTCACTCAAAAATCAGACCTTTTCTCAGTCAAAACTGAGCTGCTATGTGAAAATCAGAGCTTTTACTAGGTCAAAAATGAGGTGCTTACTCAGAAAATCAGACCTTTTCTTTAGAAATCAGACCTTTTCCAGGGCAGATTTGAGCTGTTACTTAGAAAATCAGACCTTTATTAAGTGAAAATTATGCTCCTTACTCAGAAATCAGACCCTTTTGCTTAGAAATCAGACCTGTTTTTGGTTAAAAATGAGCTCTTTTACACAAAAATCAGAATTTTCTCATTTCAAATTTGGGTTGTTTGCTCAGAAATCAGACTTTAACCAGGTCAGAACTGAGTTGCTTAATGAAATTTCCTTCCTTCTTTGACGAGAATCCACCTCTTTAGTGAAGAAAACTCTGTTTTAAGGTGAAAGAAAGTCTGAAAATCTCTGTTATTTCTGGTTTTAATGGAGAAAACCCTAAAAATCTCTGTTTTTGATGGAAAAATGGATTCTTTGGTGGAGAAAACCCTACTCTTTGATGAAGAAAACCTATTCTTTGATCCTTTAACAAGCTGCTTCTTCAGAAATCTGCATTAAAAAATGATGGAGAAGTATGTCCTTTGATGGAGAAAAGGATGAGTTGTGGGAAGGCTTGGCTTGGAAATGAAGAAAAGTGACTTGAAATGCCTATTTATATGATTGGGTTCACTTTTTGGAGGTCAAGCTGCTCAAACTCCTCCCTTGGCTGCCCTAGGAATGAGATTTGATTTTGTTTTGACTAAGCAACTCAACTTATCATTTGGTCAACCTAACACAAAGGCAACTCAACTTGGATAAAGATCTGATTTTTTATTATTAAGCTGCTCAAGCTCCTCTAGGCTGACCTAGCACAAAGGCAGCTGATTTTGAGTTGGGCGTGGATTTCCTAATGTCTTGGATTTTTTTTGCTAGGAATTCTCCTTTTCCTTAGGCGTGGATTTCATGGAGTCTTGGATTTTAGTGCCTCTTGGAGTTTTCCTTGGATTTTAGTGCTTTTGGAGTTTTCCTTGGGTTTACTTTTAAATTGTCTTTTGCTTGGATTTCATTCCTTTTCCCTAAGCGCACTTTTCCTTAGTCCATGGATTTGGATGTTTGGATTCTTAAATCCTTGGATTTGGTTCCTTGACATGCCTTTCTCTCTACTTGGAGTTAGGTGCACTTTTCCCCATTCCATGGATTTCGTTGCTTGACATGCCTCTCCTTGCTTGAAGCCGCTTTACCCCTACTCCTAGGCATGGATTTCATGTATTCATGGATTTTGAGGTGTTTGGGATTCTCTAATGCATGCATTTGGTGTCTTGATGTGCCTACTCCTCTCCTTGGAGCTCCTTGAGACTTTATTCCACGGATTTCAGTCACTGAGATGCCTGCCTACGTGCTTGGAGGTGCTTATATGAATTTCTCCCCTGTTGACGAGCTTGACAAGCTAAGACATGAATTCCTATCTCCTTGACGTGCTTATTTCACTAAGCTGGATGTTGAGGTGCTTATCTCATCAAAGCAGATCATTCTCTCTCCTAGAGGTGCTTGACGAGCTTATTTTTCGAAAGCATGTTTTTTCCTCTCCTTGATGAGCTTGTCTCACTAAGCTGGACGTTGAGGTGCTTATCTCACCAAAGCAAGCCATTCTCTCTCCTAGAGGTGCTTGACGTGCTTATGTGACTTCCTCTCCTGTTGACGAGCTTAACGAGTTTAAGACATGAATTCCTATCTCCTTGATGTGCTTGTCTCTCTAAGCTGGACGTTGAGGTGCTTATCTCACCAAAGCAAGTCATTCTCTCTCCTAGAGGTTCTTGACGTGCTTATCCCATTAAGACATGTTTGGCCAAGGAAATTCTCAAGTTAAGGTGGGCTTAGAACCTTGGATTGGATCCAGGATTGAACGGAGACTTGTACACTTCTGGAGGGGACTTCATTCACCCTTGAAACTGTGGATAAAGGCCTCCAGCTAGTGAATTGATAGCCCATTCACTATGGATTCCTATGCTTTGAGTGAATGACTTAGATATTCTCCCCTGGGATGGTGGGCTTCTATCAAGAATTTGCCGAAATTTGGGCAAATCAACACTACCAAACCTACCGATGTAGAGAAAAACCAAAATCCTAAAGCAAAACGACGACAAAAGCGAGAAAAAAGAGGGGGGCCCCCTCTTTTTTCTCACTTTCGTCATCGTTCTGCTTTGATCTTGCAGTTTCTTTCTTGGATACATGAAGCTCAGGAGGAGTTTCAACATGCTTAGCTCATAGGGAATATTAAGAGTGCTTGAAATGGTTAAGTAAAAGATTGATTTTCCTAGGGATAAATGAAACCCTAACTATCATTCCTCGATCAAATCTGGCCAATCCATGGCAGAAGTCCATCATTCCATAGGAAAATGTCTAAGTCCTTCACTCTGAGCATAAGAATCCATAATGAATAGGCTATCCTTCTCCAAAATCCAGAAGTCTCTGTCCAAAGTTCCTATCCAGAATTTCGTTCCAAGGTCTATCTGGAATCCTGTTCCAAAGTCCCAATCCAAGGTCTTGAATTTGACAAAGCTTGTCATTCCATGTCAAAGTTCATCTTTCCATTGGAAAATCCTAAATTCCTGGCTCAAAAACATGGAGAATTCCACAACACAACTCTAGGAAATCCTTAGCAAAATTTGGAAAATCCTTGTCAAAACCACGAAATCCTGACTCTAGAATAGAGGTTCTCAGATAAAATCCCATCAGAAGTTGAGTCCAAATCCATGGAAACAGGGGATGTATGCCTCAGGAAAAATCCAAGACAAGGAATTCCAACTCAGGAAAATTCCATGATTGGAGTGCAAGTGCACGCTTGCTCAAGGAAGAATTCCTTAACACCAAAATCCACGACTAGGTGGAAAGTGTGCCCTTGCTCAAGGAAGAATTCCAAACACATATGGAAAGTGTGCTCTTAGACAAGGAGGAATTCCAAACATGCCAAAATCCGCAACCTAGCTAAATCCGCGCCCATCACACGGAAAAATCCACGACTAGGTGGAAAGTGCACTCTGGAATGAGGAATCCTTAACCCAACGAAATCCCCGACCTTGCTCAATCCGTGCTCCTAGAAAGGACAAAAATCCAAATTTCTCACTTTGTCGGCGGCAGACTCAAAAGGCACTGTTCGGTGTATAAATGTAAGTCCAAGTCGGCCAAATTCAAAATAAGACAAGCTTGAAACACTTTAAAATTTCTTTTTAGGGCAGACTTCATCAAAGGAAGGCAGATTTTATCAAATTCCAAAGGCATATTTTCAAAGGGAGGCGATTTTTGCAGAAAAGAGCAGATTGCAATATAGATTTCTTCATAAGGACAGCAATTTCTGGAGGCAAATTTCTTTATTCATTTTCCTTCTCCAAAGGCGAACTAGGGCTGGGCAAACTGCAAAACAGCAGCAGATCCATTAGTAAAAATCAGAAATTCACTGAGTAAAGTCAGAAATCCATTAAAAAAGGATTAGGAATCCATTGAAGTGGAACCAAATTTCATCAAATTGAAACAGAATTCTTCATAAAAAGGCCGAATTTTCCACTGAAAAAGAGAATTTCGTAAGGAAAGAGTGAATTTCTCACAAGAGGAATCAAGGATATCCTTTATTTACTCAAGAATTTGGGTGAAAATAGATCAAAATTATGTATTCTTCTTGAATCATGCAAGGTTATTCATGTTTTATCTTATTGCATTGCATTGAAGGATTCTATCCACCTTTGCTTTTCAAGATTTTTCTTTGTTTTGCAGGGATTGAGGACAAGGATAAGCTTCCATGGAGACGAAGCTCAAGGATGATGAAGGACTATCTCAAGCATCATAGAGTTCCAATACTGAAGAAGAGGACTACTTCCAAATGACAGGGAGACTTCACAAAAAATCCCAAAAGAAGATGAAGGAACTTTTCAAAGACATCTCAAGGACAAAGGGGGGACTAGCATCAAGATCCTCAACAGGAGAAGATACACTTCAAGTTCCACATCAAGGACTCCAGTTCCGGACAAGAGGATCAATCCTGGGAAATCCAAGAACAAGAGTACAGTGCACCATTCATCAGGAGGATCAAGTTCGGTATTAAGAAGACAAGTGTAATATCCCTTTCTAGGATGACTGGAATTTTTGCAACTTTTAGATAAGATTTCTTGCACAAAACCACATAAACATTCAAATACAATCATACATATATGTAACCATGAAACACCATTGCATATATTATTGATTCAATATGAAAAGATATCAAGAGCTTGTTGTTGATTGTATATATCAGTCACTGTCATAATCAGATCAGACTTGAACAACTTATAAAAATGTCAACCAAGTGCCACCAAATGTCCTTGTAACCCTAAAATATGAAAGAGCTATCAATGTCCAATGGAAATAGACTTCAAATATCACTGTTGCAGCCTCATAAAATGGACTGATTACATTATATTGACTGCTATTATGTCTGATACAAAATGTATATATGCCCAGAAATCTTCTAGAGATCAAAACAATGACAAAAACTCCTCTTGAAGCCAAGCGATGGAACCCTAGATGCAATATCTTGTCAACAATGCTCCCAAGCCAATATCTTCAATCAAAGCTTAAATAAGAACCCTAAAATACCATTATCAGCTGGCTGTTATAAGAAATCAGAACTGAAAATATATGTTAAATCTTCATATAATGACGATCTCTCCAAATCGACTACCTTGGTGTGTCATCCACAATGACCAAGGGTTATAATAATGTCAAGTTCACTTCAAAAGCTCCTTAAACCTGCAATATTAAGCTCAAATAGTGAATTCTGTATGAAATCACTTCACAACTAGTATGAGGTCATCTCCATACATAAACAAGGGGTCATCACCTTGCCAATGAAATGAAAATCGAAATTCTCATTCATAAACAATAAGAAAGAAAACATACCATAGCATCATATATTGCAAATTGATGTTCAAGTCCTCTATTTAACTCCTCAAGCATGGACATCCTTCTTCATTGGCATTTTGAATTGTAGCTTGAATTCCACCAATGATGAGCAATGAACTTGAACAATATTGAATGAGTTACATTTAAAACACACTCATTTCAAACAATCTTTAATTGTTTAAATGAGATACATCTATCACATTTACAATTCTCACAACTTGCCTTGGCGTCTCCCAACAACTTGCATGCAATCATTTAATATCCTTCAAAGCATTTAAAATCTTGATCCTTGACATAACCGACTAGATATTTGGCATTCAATTTATGAACTTGCATTTAAAATGCTCCTCTATACTTGCATCGATCCACAACTACCTCATGTGCATACATTAAATGATAATATTTGCATTTAATAAAACCCTTGTCTTAGCCGATCACTAACCACTTCATGAAATGCATTTAAATAAACCAATCTATACAAATGCAAGCATTTAATAAAATAAATTTGCATTTAAAATAATTGTTTTTGAATATCTTTGACTTGGCGAATGCTCCAACCGTTGGCTCTCCTTTGAATGCACAAATATTATTTAAATTGCCTTTATTCTTTTCTAGCATCGATTCTTCTCATGACACAGGAACCAATGGAAACGCCACCTCATAATACCAATCGATCCTCTTGAAATTTCATCTAAAATGCCAATCAATCAAATATGATAATCATTGGAATTTGCTTGGACCTGTTCTTCATGGGCGAATCCTCTCTTTCAATGTTGGCTACAATAGATGACATTATAAAATAGGTCCCACCCGGAGTAACTCCTTATTCCACTTAAAACTCCATAAAAGTAGATTAGAGAAAATGTAATTAAAGATTCCATTTTCCCTCTTATTCCATCATTTGAAAATTCAAATCAAATAATTGAAATACAATTTTAATATTGCATTTCCCATATAGCTCAATAACACACTAGTTGATCCAACTTTCTGGTTCTCCATGCATAGATATATACCAACTTTCCGGTTCTCCATGTATAGAAGCAAACTCAACTAGCAAATATAACTTAGCTCAAAATGGGGACATTATAGCCCTCCCTTCCCGACATTGCTTGTCCCCAAGCAATGGAAAGAAAACTGAACCCAATCAATCCCTGGATCCCAAATCCATCGAGGCTCCTCAATCATGCTCAAACATATCATCTCAAACCTGTTGGGGTAGAAGATCCTGGGACCGCTTCTGCTGTCACACAACGACTCAAACACATCCAAACCAAAATAGTTGCCAATCATCAAGGTGTAGATGCCAAGCAAAGAACCAATGAAGCTGAAAATTCTTCTATCATTGAATAGTAACATGAATAGATGAAGGATGCTAAACACAATTGTATCTAATCCTATTGTGCTAAAACTGAAATCACATACTTCACTACTCATCAATGTATCATGCAAATCACAACTGAAATCACATGCAATGGAATTCCAAGTAGGATAGCTTCTAACCCATGATGAATCAATGAAGATGAAGTCACCAATCAACAAATAAAAAGCTGCCATATCATAATCAATTGGTGACATAACCAAAGATGAGTTATGGATGCCTTCAACACCCATCAAAGACAATTCTTGAATGGCTGGTCCACTATGAGTGTCATCAACAGAATTACCAACTGAAATTTCTGAAATCTTCATTAAACCATCCAAATGATGTCTCATTAATCTCATAAAAATCAGAATACCTGTCATACTCTTTTGCCATGTCTTCAATCTTCACAAGTGCATCTTCATTGAAATTTTCATATCCAACACTTGTACTTTGAATGCCAACGCTTGTAGACTCTTCTTCATTCATTCCTCCATGTGAAAGAGTAGCAATCTCATAAGAATAAGAAAGAATATCGCTGTCCCAAATCAGACCTTTGAAATTTTCTTTAATGCTTACATTGTAGTCATCAAACACCATCAAGTCTTCATTCCCATTGTCATATTCATGCATATCATAATTGGCTACCTCAAAATCATCAAGTAGAGTTGATTGCAAAGGAATAGCACTGCTATCTTTAAAAAAATCAGGGATTATATCATGCCATTCAACGCTATGATCAAAATCTGCCATCTCATTAGAATGATCAGCAATGACATCATGCCATTTTTCTTCATCAAATGCTGATCCAAAGCAAGGAACTTCATATGCATCACCTATGTCTTCTTTAACTTGTTCATAACAAACTGAAATTTTTGATTTGCTCTCAAATGTATGAACAATATCACTTTCCAAACCATTCATATCACAACTTGATCTCTTATCAGCATTGTTGTACCCAATCAAAATTTTTGCTTCATTAAGGCATTTTGAACAAGTCTAGAAAATTTTTCGTCAAAAAGTTGAAAAAGCAAAATTTCTAAAAATAGAAATTTATATTTTTATAAAGTTTCTAAAAATAGATGTCAAATTAGGTTTTCTAGGTTTCTTGAGATATGGATGCTGGCAAAACTTTCTAAAAATAGAATCTCTGACTCAAATGTCACGCTTGATTCTCATTGGTCGATTTTGCTTCACGATCAGCGTGGTCCAGATGGAATCTACGAAAGATTAAGTTTTTCTCTACTGGGTCATTTCTGCTTTTTCGGAAGGCAAAGCATGAGCTCTGAAATCGTCAACAGAGGAAGTTCATCTGCCGGAGCTCATTTTCAAGTTTTCAACGCTGTTCCAATGACGCAGAACCGACGAACAATCGTCGACTCGACGAAGCACGCAAAACGGAGTAGAATGGATCCGAGTTGCAAATGAAAGTTGGAAATCAGGAAATTTGGCTATGTTTGAAGATTTCAGGCGCCCCAAGAGGCTTGGGGTGCCCAGTCCCACCAGTGTTAGAAATTTTTTTGCGTTTTTCGAGAAAATGCGAGTGTGTCCATCGGTAGGTTCCGGTGGGCGTTAAAGCAGTCATTTTGATCATCAGATCCTGAAAAGCTAGAAAATTCGTCAAATGTACCCAGGCTATCCAGTTCATTCGCCATCCAGTGGCAATTGACTAACGAAATTGTCGATATCGGTATCAGGAAGCAGCTGTCGACACGTGAAACGAAGCAAGTTGAAAACGAAGGTTGTAAATCAGGAAAATAGTTAAGTCTGAAGAAACCAAGCGCCCCTGGAGGTTAGGGGCACCCAAACTCACCAAAGTTAGATTGTTTTCTGAGTTTTTTCCAGAAAACATTAATCTCCCTTCGTCAGCCCTGTCCGGTTCAGAGCTGATCAATTTGGCACATTTCCCGAGGCAGACAGAGAATACAGTCAGCTCAGTTTTCATCAAGCTTGCCTATCTGCCAGATCATCAAACTCAGTTTTGTCCCAGCAGACAGAAATCGATAGCCAAATAGGGGTCATCAGCCACCAGAACGGGCACGCAAATCGAAAAATTGAAGTTGTAAAATCTCGAAAAATGGCTAAGGCATGAGATTCCAAGCGCCCCTGGAGGCTAGGGGCGCCTGGGTTATCCAGTGTTAGAATTTTTCTTGTCGCGACAGTGTTTCCTTCCAGCCATTTCCCGATCTTCGTCCGGCGACAGGGTCCAGAGGTCAGATTTGCAGTTAGACGTCAGATCGTCAGTTCAAGACTGGGGATGAAATCAGAATTGATAAAACTTCAAGATGCCATGATCAGTTAGCTTTTTCAGTCAATGGTGAGAGTTTGCCATCTTTTTGAAATCAGAGACAGGCTATTTTGGAGTCAAAACGAGTGCAGAAGTGTCGAAAACGGAGGAAAATTGGCTAACACTTTTGCAATCTCACGTGTTTGATGACATCATCAAAGAAGATATTTTCATCATCTCACACATGAAGCCATAGGCAGCTATAAAATAGGGATTCCTCCTATTCGAAGACATCTACTTGGATTTGCGCTTTAAAAGTTGTTTTCTTCATAGATAAAATTAAAGTTTTATTTCTTCACAAAGAAAGCTGCTTTTTTGCCTTAAAGTTCTATAAAGACAAGCTTTTGGCCGCTTTTATTCATTATCTTTTGCAGGTTGCATCCAGAGGAAGGATTTTTATTTTTCTTTCAACGAAGATTCGAAGACCCAAACGAAGTGTTTTTTCAGCGTTCTTCATAGTTTCAGGTTGAGGAAGCAGGGGAGCACGATTTTTCAAGGTCTTTTTTTCTAGGGGATTGTTTTTCAGAAACAGGGCCGAAGCTTTTTCAAATTTCATCGAGATGGGTCCATCCAGAATTTCATCCTCTTGAAGATTGGGAAATTTGCTTTTCTCGGGAGTCTGTTTTTTTGCTGTTTTTTCGAGAAATCCTTTGCTTTTTCAGAATCCGACAAACTGGGTTGCTTCAAAACGGAATTATCTACAAAACCCATGTGCCAACTTTTTTCGCTCAGAATCTGCTTTTTAGAAGAAATCAGCAAAAAAAATCAATGGATGACATCACCATAAAGCAAGAATGTAGATGAAAATGTGACCCAAAAGAAAGCAACTTTAAATCAGATGCTTTTGTTTTAAAGCATTTGCTTTCATCCTAAGCTCATCCATTCTATTTTTAGAAAAGAAATCACTTTGTGTTAGTGGGAGTTTTCTTTGCTTTAAAGCAAATCGCTTTAAAGCATTTGTTAGTTGTAATCTTTGTCTTAGAATAGTAATAAAGCTTGTGAGTTGGCAAGTTAGGGTTAATCAAAGAGATTTTAGGGTTCCCTACTCCTTTGATTTTAGTATAAATAAGGGCAGCCTTGCCCATTGAAAAGGAGCTACTTTTGGTGATAGCAAATTTGTTGTGCCTATTCTAGCCTGCAAATCTTGTTATTCCAAGTGTTTGTTCACTCTGTGTTCATTGTAAGGGAACGGTGTTGAAGATAACATATTTTGTTGTGCCTGTTCTAGCCTGCAAAATTGTTGTTGAAAGTGCTTGTTCACTCTGTGTAATTTGCTTCCAGTGTTTGATCGCTTGTTGTATGCCTTCCTTTTGCTACAGTATTGTTGTCCTGGAGTTGTATCGACTTTGTGATGTTGGAATAGAAATCTCATGCCTGCCTTTGCTCCGATATTCTATCTCGGATCATCAAGTTTTGTCGTCAGATGTGTGGCTTCTGTAACTTTTATTTCAACTTTCATCATTAAAGTACAATGAGTCTTGTGATGTAAATCTGGAAGAAATTTACTTAAGTTTTTGTGTTAAAACAATCATTCCTTGTCCACTCTTAATCCCTTTGCTCTGAATTTACTTAGGAGATTAAAAGCGTCATTAGTTTAAGCCTAGTTGTAGTAGAAGTTTTAAAAAGGAAAAAACCTCCTCTGCAGCATTTAGAGTTTTATAACCTTGTGCTCGCAGCTTAGAATCAAAAAGAAGATAGGCGAAGTTTAATTTATTTATCTTTTCAGTGAACATCAGCGAAAAGGGAACTCCCCCTTCCAATAGGAGAGCAGTTTATCTGTGCATAGCTGTCTGTTCCCAACTCGCATTTTAGAGGTGCGAATTGAAACGCCAACAGTTTTCTGGCGCCCACTATGGGGCACGAGGCATAAAACTTCAAGCAAGCTTAGGCTTATGTCATAGGAATGACTCTCTGGCGTCCTACTGCTCCAGTTCAACAACCAAATCCTACACCACCAGCTATTCAACCAAATCTTGTACAAGTGGAAGGAGAGCAAACAGACATCATTAGTAGCCTGAGGAGTTTCATATTTGCGCAAAAGGAAAGTCCTAATCAGTGGAGAAACGCGGCTACTATTCTTGACAAAGAACACAAAGCATATCTTGCGGCTGGAAGACTAGTATTACCACCTCCCATGTGGCAGTAGACAATCTTGGCTCACAGGGTTTATACAAGAAGGGGGAAAGATAGTGCTACAAATCCTTTCTTTCAAGATCTTGTTCCTACAGAAGTTGGAGAGGCATCCAACATAGTTCCTGAAGTCCAGCTAGTTCCTGAAGTCAAGCAGGAAGAACCTCAAGAGGAACCAGTAATCCAGCCTAGAGCAATGGGTGATGCTAATAATAATGCTCGTAATAATCAGAATCAACAATGTCCACCCCCATTACCTTGGGGTAACAACATTGGACCTTTGGCACTAGCAGAATATCATGAGCTTCCTGAAGGATCAAGAAAAAGTTTTCCGAAGTTTCATGGTGATGGCAAGCAGCATCCTGATGAGCACATTTCTGCCTTCACCACCACCTGTGGAATTCTTGGCATTGCACGTGAAGCTGTTGCAGTGCGTTTGTTTGTGGAATCATTGCAAAGTTCAGCAGCTGAATGGTTTAATCACCTCACTGCCAACTCTATCACAAGTTAGGAGTTGATGAGAGACAAATTTCTCACCCATTTCAAGCCTGCAGAAGATAGTCATGTCTTGTTTGCACAACTCTCAAATATCAAGAAAGACAAAAGTGAGCCAATGCGAGAGTTCGTGGTCAAATTCAACCATTTGGTTGGAAAAGTTGCAAACACCTTGAATCCTTCATCAGAAATTCTGCTAAGTTGTTTCACGAATGCACAATCTTCAGAAATTTCTTTCTACCTCAAGCAAAGACATGCTACAGAACTGCAAGAAGCTCAGGAGTATGCTATTGAATTAGAAGATCATATGATCACTTCGGGAAAGATCTAGAGAGATTCAATCAAACCACTGGTGCCCTTGAATGTTGTACCGCTTCGGCAAGTTCCACCTCCTTCAAGTATACCAGATTCTTTCATTAACTATGTCAGTGATCAACCTGCTTCACCTATGCGTCAAATATCACCTATGCGTCAAGAGGTAGATGTGTCTTCTGCAATACAAATTTACTGCTTGTTCCATGCAACAAACCAACATGATGGAGAAAATTGCCCTGAGATGAGAAGATTCATGCAAATATTAAAAGCATCAAATGAAAATCAAGGATTTTGGGATACTCCTGAACGTCTCTTTGACGAATCCGATGGCGACTCTATGAAGGGATTTTACCAGTGTAAATCAAATATTAAAAGGGAACATTTTCCTAACTCTGTTTCAAGTGACATCATGTGTTTGCATATGGAACATGAATGTTCATCGAAAGCTGAAAATTTGCATAATTTCTTCGAATATGAAGAAGGATCGTTGATGGAAGAACCTGAAGAAATGCACAACTTGCATACTTTCTTTGAGGAAGAAGTGCAACAATCTTCACAAGAGCAAAATTACAAGGAAGAGATCAAATATGTTGCAGAGAGCAATGAAGAATCTAATTTGTTCTCATCTTTTGAAGGTTGGTTTGAAGAACCTGTGGCAGATACATTCAAAGGAGAAGAGACCAAAGAAGCATTACAATTGGAGCAAGAACAAGATCTTCATTTTGAAGATGATTCATCATTGGAGGAATTTCTCAAAAATGGAGATCATATGGAAGATTCATCATTGGATCTCGATAGTTTTCTACATCACTTGGAGAGTGATTCTTCAGTAGAGGATACTGTAAATTTTCTTTTACAGTTTAGCCCGTCTTCATCTTTGTCTCAAGAAGTTTTCATACACACTAGTGAAGAAGATGATGCTAAACTTTTGAAGGTTATCCTTGAACCTGTGCAGTCAAGAGACATCACAAATATGATGAAGTCAACGCAAAATGCACCATATGAAGAGGTTGATGGAGAAGAAGATTTCATGGAATATTCAGTTTTGGTCACTAAGGAGGATGATATTGAAAAGTCAGAGATTCTTGACAAATGCTTTGTGAGATACGCCGCATGTGAAATTGACCAAAAAGATGAAGAAGAAGCATATAGCTCAGATGAATCTGTCTTTGATTCCGCTTACTTAGCAGGAGAAGAAAGATACATGAATGCTGAAGATGAGACGATGCCAGATATCCGCATTAAAGAAGATTACTCTATGGAGGTTGACGAAGTTCAAAATAATGAATGGCAAAGTGAGCTGTCAGGTGAAGTTGTTATCGATAATGATCAAGGGATTGAGCATTCAGATCTGGATGATTTATCAGATTCTGAGGATTGGATGGACAAAGACATGACCGTTAAGGATGATGAAGAAGTACCTGAATTACTAGATAAATTGATGATAACAGTGGTAGATCCGGTAAGCCAAGAACTAGTGACGGAAATTCTGTATGAGCAGCTTGCACCTTTTCCAGAAGATCATGCATTCACTGAGTTCAAAGTTGCGTGTGTACAAGATATAAATGAAAGTCATATTCTATATGTGGTGATAACCATTCCCACAGTTATACTTTGGCCACAAGACATTCCTACATATCTTCAGAAGGAGGTTTTGTACCTTCACCTATTGCAGAGACTTCTCGATTTGGAAGAAGTTGATCAACCTAATCTTTGGCGTATCAACCAGTTCATCATGAACTTCTCATGGCCCGAACGTGAATACCCACCTGAATGTTGGCTCTTCGAGAAGGTGTTGCAAAGGAAGAAAAGCTATGTGTTGTCAAGACAAATCTCACAGCTCAAGAGAAAAGGCTCTTATTTTTCTGAACCAGTTGATGGTTTTGTGTAACAGTTTTTCTTTTTCTTGTCCTCGCTCAAAAAGAGTGTTTGTATGTGTAATGTGTTTCCCCTTTCTGTCATGTGATCGTTATGTCATAATGTTTTTCCCCTTTTTTGTAATGTGACAAGTTGTGTTCATTGTGTTCTGGGAAGTTCCAACTTTTAGGTGATTTTAGGAAGTCTGGTTTTAAGTGATGTAGGGAAAAGTCTTGTTCTAGGTGATTAGGAAAATGACCTGATTCTATTGCCCAACTGATAAGGCACTAGTCCAAGCTTTAAAAGTCCAAAGATTCTCAGTTCTCCTATGCCGTAAGTATTCGACATGGTCCTCAAACAGAGCCAATTGTTGTACCCAATCAAAATGTTTGCCTCATTAAGGCATTTTGAACAAGTCTAGAAAATTTTTCATCAAAAAGTCAAAAAAGCAAAATTTCTAAAAATAGATGTCAAATTAGGTTTTCTGGGTTTCTTGAGATATGGATGCTGAAAAAACTTTCTAAAAATAGAATCTCCGACTCAAGTGTCGCATTTGATTCTCATTGGTCGATCTTGCTTCACGATCAGCGTGATCCAGATGGAATTTGCGAAAGGTCAAGTTTTCTCTACTGGGTCATTCTGCTTTTTCGGAAGGCGAAGCATGGGCTCTGAAGTCTTCAACAAAGGAAGTTCATATGCCGGAGCTCGTTTTTAGGTTTTCAAAGTTGTTCCAATGACACAGAACCAACGAACAGTCGTCGACTCGACGAAGCACGCAAAATGGAGCAGGATGGATCCGAGTTGCAAACGAAAGTTGGAAATCAGGAAATTTGGCTAAGTCTGAAGATTTCAAGGGCCCCAGGAGGCTTGGGGCACCCAGTCCCACCAATGTTAGAATTTTTTTGCGTTTTTTGAGAAAATCCGAGGAGTTTGTCCGTCGATCAGTTCCGGTGGGCGTAAAAGCAGTCATTTTGATCATCAAATCCTGAAAAGCTGGAAAATTTGTCAGATGTACCCAGGCTATCCAGTTCATTTGCCATCCAATGGCAGTTGACTAATGAAATCATCGAAATCGGTATCAGGAAGCAGTTGTCGGCACACGAAATGGAGCAAGTTGAAAACGAAGGTTGGAAATCAGGAAAATGGTTAAGTCTAAAGAAACCAAGCGCCCCTGGAGGCTAGGGGCGCCCAAACTCACCAGAGTTAGATTATTTTCTAAGTTTTTTCTAGAAAATGTTAATCTCCCTCCGTCAGCCCGGTCTGATTCAGAGCTGATCAGTTTGGCACATTTCTCGAGGCAGACAAAGAGTACAGTCAGCTCAATTTTCATTAGGCTTGCCTATCTGCCAGATCGTCCGACTCAGTTTTGTCCCAGCCGACAGAAATGGACAGCCAAACAGGGGTCACCAGCCACTGGAATGCGCGCGCAAATCGAAAAATTGAAGTTGTAAAATCTCAAAAAATGGCTAATGCATGAGATTCCAAGCGCCCCTGGAGGCTAGGGGCCCCTGGGTTATCCAGTGTTAGAATTTTTCTTGTCGCAACAGTGTTTCCTTCCAGCCATTTCCCGATCTTCATCCGGCGACAGGTTCCAGAGGTTAGATTTCCAGTTAGATGTCAGATTGTCAGTCCGAGACCGGGGATGAAATCAGAATTGATAAAACTTCAAGATGCCATGATCAGTTAGCTTTTTCAGTCTATGGTGACAGTTTGCCATCTTTTTGAAGTCAAAGACAAGCCACTTTCGAGTCAAAACAAGTGCAGAAGTGTTGAAAACAGAGGAAAATTGGCTAACACTTTTGCAATCTTGCGTGTTTGATGACATCATCAAAGAAGATATTTTCATCATCTCACACATGAAGCCATAGGCAGCTATAAAATAGGGATTCCTCCTATTCGAAGACATCTAATTGGATTTGTGCTTTAAAAGTTGCTTTCTTCATAGATAAGATTGAAGCTTTATTTCTTCACAAAGAAAGCTGCCTTTTTGCCTTAAGTTCTATAAAGACAAGCTTTTGGCTGCTTTTATTCATTATCTTTTGCAGGTTGCATCCAGAGGAAGGATTTATATTTTTTTTTCAACGAAAATTCAAAGACCCAAACGAAGTGTTTTTTCAGCATTCTTCATAGTTTCAGGTTGAGGAAGCAGGGGAGCACAATTTTTCAAGGTCCTTTTTTCTAGGGGATCGTTTTTCATAAACAAGGCCGAAGCTTTTTCAAATTTCATCGAGATGGGTCCATCCAGAATTTCATCCTCTTGAAGATTGGGAAATTTGCTTTTCTCGGGAGTCTGCTTTTTTGCTGCTTTTTTGAGAAATCCTCCGCTTTTTCAGAATCCGACAAACTGGGTTGCTTCAAAACGGAATTATCTACAAAACCCATGTGCCAGCGTTTTTCGCTCAGAATCTGCGTTTTAGAAGAAATCAACAAAAAAATATCAATGGATGACATCACCATAAAGCAAGAATGTAGATGAGAATGTGACTCAAAAGAAAGCAGCTTTAAATCAGATGCTTTTGTTTTAAAGCATTTGCTTTCATCCTAAGCTCATCCATTCTATTTTTAGAAAAAAAATCACTTTGTGTTAGTTGGAGTTTTCTTTGCTTTAAAGAAAATCGCTTTAAAGCGTTTGTTAGTTGTAATCCTTGTTTTCGAATAGTAATAAAGCTTGCGAGTTGGCAAGTTAGGGTTAATTAAGGAGATTTTAGGGTTCCCTACTTCTTTGATTTTAGTATAAATAAGGGCAGCCTTGCCCAGTGAAAAGAAGCTACTTTTGGTGATAGCAAATTTGCTATGCCTATTCTAGCCTGCAAATCTTGTTATTCCAAGTGTTTGTTCACTCTATGTTCATTGTACGGGAACGGTGTTGAAGATAACATATTTTGCTATGCCTATTCTAGCCTGCAAAATTGTTGTTGAAAGTGCTTGTTCACTTTGTGTAATCTGTTTCCAGTGTTTGATCACTTGTTGTATGCCTGCCTTTTGCTATAGTATTGTTGTCCTGGAGTTGTATCAACTTTGTGATGTTGGAATAGAAATCTCATGCCTGCCTTTGCTCCGATATTCTATCTCGGATCATCAAGTTTTGTCGTTAGATGTGTGGCTTCTGTAACTTTTATTTCAGCTTTCATCATTAAAGTACAATGAGTCTTGTGATGTAAATCTGAGAGAAATTTACTTAAGTTTTTGTGTTAAAACAATCATTCCCTGTCCACTTCTAATCCATTTGCTCTGAATTTACTTAGGAGATTAAAAGCATCATTAGTTTAAGCCTAGTTATAGTAGAAGTTTTAAAAAGAAAAAAACCTCTTCTGTAGCGTTTAGAGTTTTATAACCTTGTGCTCGCAGCTCAGAATCAAAAAGAATATAGGCAAAGTTCAATTTATTTATCTTTTCAACGAACATCAACGAAAAAGGAACTCCCCCTTCCAATAGGAGAGCAGTTTATCTATGCATAGTTGTCTGTTTCCAACTCGCATTCCAGAGGTGCAAATTGAAATGCCAACAAACATGAAGATCAATGTTAGTCTCAACTTGAGAAACCATACCTTCATCTACCTTAGCTGATTTATCTTCATCTTGCACTTCCTCTTCATCACTATCAAATGATTCTTCATCATACCACGAACTCTTGAACTTCATGTAGTCTTTGAAGCTAATTCTATTTTGCACATACTTAGGAAGAGCATCATACTTGTTTATCAAGGCTGTCAAGTCTTCTTCTATAGACTTGTCCACTATAGGTGTATATGATCTTCTTGTATTCATGGATTCAGCTCTTCCTTCAAAAAAAAAACGCATAGGCTGGCAAGATCATGGCTCTGATATCACTGTAATATCCCTTTCTAGGATGACTGAAATTTTTGCAACTTTTAGATAAGATTTCTTGCACAAAACCACATAACATTCAAATACAATCATACATATATGTAACCATGAAACACCATTGCATATATCATTGATTCAATATGAAAAGATATCAAAAGCTTGTTGCTGATTGTATATATCAGTCACTGTCATAATCAGATCAGACTTGAACAACTTATAAAAATGTCAGCCAAGTGCCACCAAATGTCCTTGTAACCCTAAAACATGAATGAGCTATCAATGTCCAATGGAAATAGACTTCAAATATCACTGTTGCAGCTCATAAAATGGACTGATTACATCATATTGACTGCTGTTATGTCTGATACAAAATGTATATATGCCCAGAAATCTTCTAGAGATCAAAACTGTAATGCTCTCGCATTTTGGCTTGTGATAGTTGTTAGTTTCATATTTCTCTCTGCCAGTTCTGAAACAGTTGCTAGTCTTTCATTGCATTTATACAATCATGAGACATTTGGATTAGTAGGTTATGGTTTATGTTTACTTTGATCTTGATGGACTATGTTCGACTGATATAGTTAGACATGTGTTATGAGTTTATCATGACATTATTATTACTTCAATTGTGATGTGTTGGACATGATTAGTAATGGATTAATATTTGCATGTTTTATTAGATCCGTTGATATCTGTTTTCAAATGCAGTGGTTATAATCTTGTTCAAGAGCAGGGACGGTGTAGTACTACTTGCTTCGAGCACCCTACTACGTCGCGATTCTCTGACTCTCTGTGTGTAGACATATATGTATTTGATCATATACAACCAATTGTTCGGATGCAGGCTACAAGTACCGAGCCTCGACTCCACCTGATATAGCAAGTTTGAGCGGGCTCTTGCACCAATGGGTATGAGTGATGGGAGATAACGCGAGGTCTATTCCACTAGGTCGGTCCTTGTCTTCAGTTGTGGTCTCGAGTCGTGTTGTGATGGTTGGTCCTTGCCGTTTATGTTTGGTAATCTTGTGTTGTGGAGTATCGTCAAGTTGTGTTTAATAATGCTCTTGTAGTTGGATAATACTTTAATGATTGATTATTAAAATAATAATGCTTCTATTATGTTTATTGGATAATATTTGGTTTAGCCTAGAACTTGGTATAACACCTTAGTCAAATTTTAAAATAGATTAGAATTAATTATCTGCTATTCTAGAGTATGTGTCATAAGTTGTAGTTACGGGTAATTAGTATATATTTGGTTAAAGAATAATTTTTGGTAAGTGAATTAATGCCATGAGTTGTCAATCTTGAAATTGTAAGATTTGGGATCTCGTTTTATAGTAAGATTTTGAATTCTCGGAGGAGTGGGATGCTGGGTAACGGATGCATGTCTGCATTAATTTTATGAGCTGAACCATTTTTATATTGGGGGATTTTGTTCTGAGAGGGGGTTGGAAGGTGAATTCAGAAATTGGGGGAAAATCAAAGATTTGGTTGCGGGAATACGGAAGAAATTGGAGGCTCCAAATCAAAATTTTGTTCCGGGTATGTTACTGTATAATTCTTGACTAAGTGTTATTTGTGCTTGGATAATTACTTCTTCTCCCTCGTGCTTTAGAATCTATTAGTCTGAGGTTTTGTTCTGGATTGCTTGTCGTTTTCTCCCATCTTGATTTCTGTAGCTGATCATCCTTGGAAATTTATAAATCAAAAATTGTGACATTCTTGGATCCTTGTGTCGATTCGAACCTCATTCAGTTGTGTCGTGTTGTCATTTTTATCTCTACAAATTTTCATCTCTAGATCCTGCATTCATTGCTAAGACTTTTCTTTGAGGGATTTTGTCAACAGTCATCGGGCTTTGTCTGTGTTTCTCCATTTTTGCATTTATGTCTTCAAGAGTATTTCCAACCATACTTTGTGACTAAAATTTCCTTTCCTTATGTTGTTCCAAGCACTTATTTTGCTGAGTCAAGGAGAGTTTTGTCCTTGCAACTGTTAGTCGTTTTTCCTGAAAATATTTTAGCTATTTAACAAAATCCATTTTTGTTCATATCTTACAAACCAACGAGTGATAAGAGACCTTATTTCTTTTGAGCATTTTGCAAAATAACTCACGTACCTGTCTTTGATTCCACGTTTTGATTATATGTCTGCCAGAGTTTTCCAACTATTCTATCTGTATGATATACCCTTTTGCTTTTATGCTCAGTGGATGACTATGCTCTCTTCTAGGCTTCTGTTGTAGGGCTAGGATTGATATTATACATATGCCTTTCCTGTCATTGAAAGTAAGAATCTTCTGCTATATGAGCTTGACATTTATCTTTATTCTTGTGTCTTTTACTGCCACTCAATGGCGTTAAGCTCTGCTTATGACCCTATCGAATTTCCTTTGTAGACAATCAACTCTGTCTAGATCTTCTTCTAATTCTGCCTTGGCCGAACCTCTGCTACATCTACTCATTCTCATAATCCTAGAAAACATAAAATTGTATAAACATTGTTGAAGCTCTTTATGTGCCCAAGCCAAATAAATTTCTATGTGATAAAAATTGGAATGTGAGTCGTTTTTTTTGGTAGTTAATTCTTTATTCTCAAGTTTCTATCGCCTTTGTGACTGGCTAACTGCAGGTTCAGTTTTGGATGTGGATTTTTGACAGTTTTCCTTCCAATTACGGCAAATACTAATTAACCTAGTCCACGTTTTTAGCCTGTACGACCAGATAGCCTTGTTGTTAGCATGTTTTATAGTGGAAGGTTTAGGTGTATGTTGTAGTCGCTTTAGTAGACTGTAGTCGATTGAGGGTTGGGAACACGTAGGTTAATGTTTCAGTCGAAACGTATAGCAAAGAAAATGTATTTATAGTAGTATTTTGCTGTGGTCACAGAAGTTTAAGAGTTGGTCGAAGCTAACAGCATATTACAAGTTTTTTTTAGTCGTAGTCGGCAATTGAGTGGTCGCTATTCATAGCGAAGCAATGTAATTTGTAGTGGTTAGTAAGGTTGATATTATCAGAAAGTCATTTATGTTGGTAAATGGTTTTATTGGGGTCGCTTAGCTGGCAGTGTAGTTCGTAGTGTGTGATGGGTATCACATTTGGTAGAATGTTCTAATTAGAATTGAAGTCGTAGAAAGTCTAAGGGTTATTCGATGTCCATAGCCAAGTAAATGTAAATTTGTAGTTGTTTAATAGTAGTTGAAGATATTGGCAGCAATGGGAGAATACATTTTTAGCTTGTAGTGTTCGACTTGAGTTTGTTTTGTATTAGTAATCGTGCATTTAGAGATTGTCAACATTGATAGATAAAGGAAATATAATTGTAGTGTGGCAGATAGCTTATGGGAACTCATGCAAATAAAAAATATATATAGATTACTTATAGCTGTCACCATTAGAAATTGTAAATTGGTAAGATGCTAGGTTATAGGAAATTATATATATGTTTATAGTGTTGAATTGAAATCTTAATTGGTTAAATGCTAGATGATAATGTATGCTCATAAGAAATATATTTGTAATTATAGTTGTTTTATTAGAAATGGTATCAGTTAGACGATCGACGGAAAGTTTGGTATTATAGCAAGAACATGCATATTTTTTTTGTAGTTGTTCATATTAGGAAATATAATTAGTAACCTTAATGGAAATTCATGATTAGCAAATTTATTATGGGTTGTTTTATTAGAAGATGGTAGTTGTTAGGAAATTAGTTAGGAAATTTATTTGGAATTGTAGAGAGAATTGTTAATGCCGTAAACTAGAATCTTCGTAAAAAATGATGTTAAATCTCATAGTTGGTTTCTTGATTAAAATAGGAGTATATTGAATCTCATTTTCTTGTTGTCGTCCTTATCGTATCTATATGCTTGTATTGGATCTTTGTGTTTTTTTGGGGGTGGAGTTTATGTCTATGTTTTGGTTACTTGTGAAGTGGGAATCTTGAGGGATGTCATGACTTCTTGGTGTCAAGGCGCGAAAGCGTTGTCCATGTTGAAAATGGTTCTTTGACATTAGTTTTATGTTCAACCTTCCTACTCCAGAGGTGTGGCTTCTTGGTTTTCGGCTCAGTAATGTGGTGTGTCAATGTAATGGGTTAACTGAATTTTCGAGTCTTGTAATGAATGGGGAGATAGTCTCTTGGATATGGAACTTGGTATCTATTTTTGTATCATGATGGGTTGTGAGAAGTTAGATGCGTTATAGCCCTCGCCCATGCATGTCATTTGTTTCAGATGTTGTATAAGATTTGCTAGTGTAGAAAGGAGAGTGGCTTCCATGGTGGGGCCAGTGCCCGAAGTGGCTGCCTGGATAACCCCATGGAAGTTGTAAACAAGTGATAACTTTAAAATATATCTAGGTGGGTCGGGTAGTCTTTCACATAACAAGATTAATTTGTTGCGTCACCCATGCCTTGAGTGCTCTCAAAGGCTAAGGATGGGTTGAGAAGGCCTGGTTAGCAAGGTCGACCTCCTTGTCCACATGAGAGGATGTGTCGGCTCCGCATGTGTCACCCTATGGGGCCGGTGCCAAAGGGTCGCCAGGATAACCATAGATGGGGGCCGGCTTCTAGGGAGAGATAGCCTGGATAAGCCATGATTAGGACCATGCGATGACACTCTCCTCGCTGCAGCTTAGCTACTTCCCTCTTTATGCTTCCATTGTTGCCTCCGGACTGATGTCTTGTCTTGTGCAATTTTGTTGAGATGGTTGGATGTGTCAAGTCTGTTGTTGTTTTGTTATTTTGGATGTTGTTACTTTAGCTTAGTGGAATCCTCATTGTTATCTCCTAGCTCAGAGGGGTGGACCTCAGGGTTCCACATGATTGGGTGGCAGAGCTATCCATTGGTCTTCTTGGAGATGCGGTTTGAGCCCTTTGCAGAGGTGATCCTCATCTAGAATTGCATAACACATTCAGTGATGTATTCTTTCTTATGTATTCATTTGTAAACCGACACGATCGGTCTTTCAATCTTGTAACGTGACCTTGTAAACTAGCTATTTTGCAAATGTAAAAGTTGTTCTTATCTGTAGTAGCAATATAATGTATATCACTTGTGTGGTTTAAACTTTATATTCACTGATGCAGTTATGTTTCCCTAGAGGAGTTAGAAGTGCACTTTTCTTTATGTTGTGTATTATGATATCTTGGTTACTAATATTGCAATTTCTTACTTTAAAAAAAAAATTATTTCTGTAATTTTGCACTTTTTAGTCTAGCACTCAAGTTGCATGACGGGGCATCACAAAAATAATGACAAAAACTCCTCTTGAAGCCAAACGATGGAACCCTAGATACAATATCTTGTGTCAACAATGCTCCCAAGACAATATCTTCAATCAAAGCTTGAATAAGAACCCTGAAATACCATTATCAGCTGGTTGTTATTAGAAATCAGAACTGAAAATATATGTTAAATCTTCATATAATGACGACCTCTCCAAATCGACTACCTTGGTGTGTCATCCACAATGACCAAGGGTTATAATAATGTCAAGTTCAATTCAAAAGCTCCTTAAACCTGTAATATTAAGCTCAAATAGTGAATTTTGTATGAAATCACTTCACAACTAGTATGGGGTCATCTCCATATACATAAACAAGGGGTCATCACCTTGCTAATGAAATGAAAATCGGAATTCTCATTCATAAACAATAAGAAAGAAAACATACCATAGCATCATATATTGCAAATTTATGTTCAAGTCCTCTATTTAACTCCTCAAGCATGGACGTCCTTCTTCATTGGCATTTTGAATTGTAGCTTGAATTCCACCAATGATGATGAACTTGAACAATATTGAATGAGTTACATTTAAAACACACTCATTTAAAACAATCTTTAATTGTTTAAATGAGATACATCTATTACATTTACAATTCTCACAACTTGCCTTGGCGTCTCCCAACAACTTGCATGCAATCATTTAATATCCTTCAAAGCATTTAAAATCTTGATCCTTGACATAACCGACTAGATATTTGGCATTCAATTTATGAACTTGCATTTAAAATGCTCCTCTATACTTGCATCGATCCACAACTACCTCATGTGCATGCATTAAATGGTGATATTTGCATTTAATAAAACCCTTTTCTTAGCCGATCACTAACCACTTCATGAAATGCATTAAATAAACCAATCTATCCAAATGCAAGCATTTAATAAAATAAATTTGCATTTAAAATAACTGTTTTTGAATATCTTTGACTTGGCGAATGCTCCAACCATTGGCTCTCCTTTGAATGCACAAATATTATTTAAATTGCCTATAATCTTTTCTAGCATCGATTCTTCTCATGACACAAGAACCAATGGAAACGCCACCTCATAATACCAATCGATCCTCTTGAAATTTCATCTAAAATGCCAATCGATCAATTATGATAATCATTGGAATTTGCTTGGACCTATTCTTCATGGGCGAATCCTCTCCTTCAATGTTGGCTACAATTGATGACATTATAAAATAGGTCCCACCTGGAGTAACTCCTTATTCCACTTAAAACTCCATAAAAATAGATTAGAGAAAATGTAATTAAAGATTCCATTTTCCCTCTTATTCCATCATTTGAAAATTCAAATCAAATAATTGAAATACAATTTTAATATTGCATTTCCCATATAGCTCAATAACACACTAGTTGATCCAACTTTCCGGTTCTCCATGCATAGACATATACAAACTTTCCGGTACTCCATGTTTAGAAGCAAACTCAACTAACAAATATAACTTAGCTCAAATGGGGACATTACAACAAGAATCCACGCCAAGAACAAGAATCCGTGCTGATGCAAAGAGTTCCAAAGGCTGTAAAGGGGATTATCTTGTGTCAAGGAGACTTCACCAATCCACAACAGCATACACTTCAAATTCCACGTCAAGGATTCCAGTTCTAGATGGGAGGATCAATCCAAGAAATCAAGGACAATTCCAAGTCCAAAGTTCACTCAAAGGACAAGACAAGGTGGCACCCTAGGACAGATGGCACTTTTCTACTTGTCAGAATGTTGGTAGTTCCACCTACCCTCCTTCTTAGGGTTTCTTTGACCTAATTTTGGGCGTGGATTTCAAGGAAATCAGATCTTGCCCCTTTTTGTACTCTTGGATGCCTATATAAAGGCCTGGGCGCCTCATTTCAAGGATTCCAATTTCCATTCTCTTGTCACTGATGTTTCACTAGACATTAGAATAGATAGTAATTAGTTGTTCATTCCTATTGCACTCCATTTCTGGAGCAACAAACTTTGAGGAATCAGCAAGATTGTTGTAAGGCATTTTTTCCAAATCAATATATAAACATTGTGGATTGGTGTTTGTAGTGTTCTTTGGATTGTGACATGGTTTTCTGATTTCTTTGAAGCAAATCATAAGCTCCAAGTTCTAATTGTTTCATTTCTATTATCTTTCAATATTCATTAGTTAGAATGATGGAAAACATTGTTGTTGGTGCATGATTGGAACTTCTAGTTCATACCATTTGTGGTCTATGGCTTGCAAATCACAATGTATGGTTGGTCTGAACTCACTTTAAGCTTAACTTCGGTTGTTTCTACATATTTCATTTCCATGTCTATGTTTGAAGCAGTGTGAAAATCATCACTAGCACCCCAAAAGATTGCACCATCTCTGAATAGTTTTTGCCTCATGACGAAGCAAAGCGTGGTTTCAGTTTCCATGGATCAGCAGTAGTCCTTTTGCATCAGTTAGATTCCTGAACCCTTATCTTTCTTTTGCATTTTGGTTTTAGATCTTCACTAGGATTAGTTTTCAAGAGATTCATTGTCAAATCGTATGCCTCTTCAAGAGTGGAACTTGGAAATTCCAAGTTTTCCCCTTTATGGAGTTCCATTCATCCACAAATCCAAGTCCGAGGAGTGATGAACTTATCCATGTCCATGAAGAGGGAGCAATTTCGCGTAAGTCCCTTTGTGATTACCACAAAATCACATCATTTCACTGAGTCTATCCATGTGCACGTAAAGACCTGATATTCAAGGAACCTTGGAGTACTCTCGCTTGATCACATAGTTTAGCATTCAAGATACTTTGTTCACGAGAGGATAGAGCACTTAGTGTTTTATTCTAAATGTTGCTGCTGTCATAAAACACACATCAACAGTATGCATGAAAAATTAAGATTCAACAAGACTCAGGGCAGACCCAACAAGATTTGTACTATAATTAGAGACAGGTCCTAGACAATCATCTTCATCCTAGATTCTCATTACATTGTATGTCTGTGTATTTGTAAAATTTTAATTGTTGTGCTGAGCATTGCAAATTAAGTGGAATGTGGATTTGTAGACATATGAAGTTTTAATTCTAAAAGAGGAAAGACAAAAAAATCTTGATTGCATCAGACCAATTCAGTATGTATGAAAAATTAAGATTCAACAGGACTCAGGCCAGACCCAGCAAGATTTGGACTATAGTTAGAGACAGTTCCTAGACAATCATCTTCATCCTAGTTTCTCATCACATTTCATGTTTTCAAGAATAGCGATATTGCATTAGAATGAACAAACCTTTTGAACACGACCAGATATTGCAACCAAACGGCTTTTGATCTGTCTAACTCTTTCAAGCTTGAGAGTACTGACTTTAGATGTCAACTCATCCAGTGTTGGATATGCCTCTTCTTCCAAAACTCCGGTCTGAAAGATAAATGTTAAAACTATAGGCATAAGGATATGGTGGATCCAAAACCATTTCATAAACAATAATTTGGCACTTGAATGCTACAATAGAACAATTTTTTACATCTAATACCAAAACCATTCATCAACAAAGATAGATATAAATCAAATTATACTGAGGTTTATGGAGGACAACTAAGATACATATAAATCAAATTACATTGAGATTTATATAGGACAACTACGATACATATAAATCAAATTACACAGAGGTTTATGTAGGACAACTAAGATACATATAAATCAAATTACATTGAGGTTTATGTAGGACAACTAAGATACATATAAATCAAATTACACAGAGGTTTATGTAGGACAACTAAGATACATATAAATCAAATTACATTGAGGTTTATGTAGGAACACTAAAAAAATCTAATCCAACAGCCTTTTGATTGGGTGATTGCATCATCTTCATTACTTTGAAGGACTTCCAGTCCCATAATAGAAAGCCTTTAAACCAATCATGCCCAATAGGACCTCTTTTCCTAATAAACATGAAGTTAACAAAGCAAATAAGGGCTAATAATTGAAGTAAATTAAAGTAAAAATAGGCTACACATTAAATAAAAGAAAAATGGAAATTCTATAAACCTACAACTATAAAGTTTTGAATTTGTTCATAGATAAACATGTATCAATTTAAAGTTTGGAAGTTATAAAATGTATCAACTAACTCAAAATATAAGAACTAATAAGGATAAAACTAAAATGGAAAAATACAAAGTTATTTGAAAACATTTTAGGCCAAGATTTTGTTAGAATCCTAGTTAGATGCACCTCAAATGATGTTTACATGAAATAAAAACTTATTTGAAAACATTTTAGGACAAGATTTTATTAGAATCCTAATTAGATGCCCCTCAAATGATGTTCACACAATTGTTGTTAGTGTGTTAATAAATAAAAAAGTTAGAAAGTTTGTTGTCGAGAAATTTCCCATAGAGTAGCTGTGTAGTTTAGGTAGTTGTAATTGGAAAATGGCTTTATAAGCCTTTGTATTCAATACAAATGTTGTTTCAAGAATCCCATTGAATAATCCTCAATAATATATCTCTATTATCATTTTGTGTGCTGTTGGGACTTGAAAAATCAATCCCCAGAATGCCCCATTTTGCCCCAAAATCTAATTGTGTTCCATCTGAATCCTCCATTGTTGAACCTATTAATGATAACCGATCAGAGACATCTTTCATAGGTTTTCATATGTTTGCCTTTTGAAAATGCAAGGTAGAAAACCAAAAAAAATGACCAAGTCCAAAAACTCTAAGTGTTTCCTTGTATTTTCACCTCTGTCGGAGTTTTGGAGTTCGGAGTTCCTGCCTTCCGCCTTGTGTTATCTATTAGCTCCGAAATTGGCCTCCAAAATCTTTCTAAGTATTATTCATTGCAAATTCTTATATGTATTTTGGAGGTCAAACTTCGGGCCTTTGGCTTTCGGCCTTCTTCATGGCAAGTGTCAAGGAGAAGCCCCAATGTCGGAAGTCCGATAGGTCTACATGAAAATATTCTAAGTATGAAAGTGATCGGCGGAGTTCAGAGGTTGGCTCTTCTTCCTTCCTTTTTCGAAGGCGAAATGGGGAAGACCCAATGGCCAATCTCCGACAGGTAATTGTTCTAAGGCTTTCCACTATTCCGCAGAGCCTTTTTCGAGGGACCCACGGCCACCTTGCGGAACAACAGAAAGAGTCCACATGGAAAGTTCGGCGGGCGGAAGTTTAATCTTTTCTCTTCTTCCTTGTGAAAGGCAAAATGGTGAAGGCCCGAAGGCCGAAGTCCGACGGGGGCCAATATTATGCTAAGTGTTGCGAGCATCGGAATGCGAGGGTTTCTCTTTCCTTCCTTTTGGAAGGTGGAAAGTGGAAAGTCCGAGGTCCGAAAGTCCGATTCTTCGGAGGTTGGTTTCCTGGGCTTCCAAACTCCCCCAATCGCCTAGGAACACGCCAACTACTTCCGAGGACGCCATTAATACAAAATGGGTGGCCGAATTTAATGCTTTTAATGTTGTTGGTGGGATGGTTGAGGATTTTGGCGCCCAATTCATTCCCAGACATGTATGTGAAGGCTATAAAGGCAAGATTTGAACTCTTTTCAAGGGTTGGTCTTTTGGCATTTTCAGGCAACTAAGTGCAGAGCTCTCTAGGGTTTCAAAGAGCAAAATAGGTTCCAGTTCTTCGGCGGATAAGACACAAGTTATGAAAGGTTATCATATTTATTTCAGTGATCCTTGTATGAACTTCTCTTTATGTAATTGTTCAAGGAAATCCAAAGTTTTAGCTAGGGTTTCCTCTTGCCACACTTCGCGGTACGACTGTAACAGTTGATTAGATGAATATGACAAATTCTTAAAACATTACATGCTATGTAATGATCTTTTCTGTGGTTATAGATGAATGATTGTATTCTGACTAAAGATTACTAAGTATATTCTTCATTGATCGTTGTTTTTCTTGCATCTAAATATCTAGAAAGTTTGTGTTTCATGTGTTGTTTTTTTCCCTCTGTTGAACCGTGGACTCTGTAACCCATCATAATAGGCACCGGTCTGAGATGTTTGATCACCCACACCTCTTTAAAAAACTAAAACAAACTCATCATGTGTGAAATAAGTAGTTAGTATTGTATGTGTTGTGGTTCTGTTCCAAAAATAGGAAACATTGTAAATGGGTCATTAAAGTATCAATTCTTTGCAGACTAAACAAGCATACCCGCACTTTCTATTGTTAATGGGAGTGCCTTTCATCAGCTATATAGGGTTTTTTAATGATAACCAGTTGTTCTGGGTCCAGTGACAGTTTTTGGGGCCTAGAGAATGATTTGGGTTTGGTTATCTTTTGATTTTAGTTGTTCATCTGGTTTTGAAGTTAATACCTGCTTAGGTATACCCTTTGGATTATCCCTCCAAAGTCTAAGCTGAGCTCAAAGTGCAGAGGAACCTACCCACTCCTATTAGTTGGCCAAAATCCCCCTCAACTTGTTGATAAACCCCTTCCTATCACCCTTACGACAATCCCTGGCCTAGGTGATTTAGGAATGTTTTAGAGTTTTGGGTTGTAGCTATTTTGGGGCCCAACATGTGCAATAATTGTGTAGATATTATTTCCCATGCATTAAGCATTTACCATTTCAATATGGTATCAAAGCACAATAAAAGAAAATGGAAGGAGTTTGATTTTACTTACGCTTTTCTTTAAGTATTAGAAGGTGTTGGAAGTTATTTTTTTGTAAGTCATTTAAAATGCATTTGAAGGAAAGTATATACTATTTGAGCAAAGTCATTAATGTCTCCAACAAAGAAAAAGAGTTAAATTACTTTTTTTTTTTGGTGTTACAATTCCTACCAACATACACTGTGGAAGTGGATGATATTGCAGACCGTGGAAATAAATATTTTTGCCAATGGATCAAATCCATTGTATTCATATTTGCTTGGTCAAAAATCTTGGACAGGATATTGCATGAAAAGCATAATATAAAGTTGATTGAAAGAGGAGTTGGTTATAAGGGTATTTGTTGATTACACTTGGATATTAAAAGTGTGGAGTCTGTTGGTTTTTTCCCAGACTGGATGCTTATTCCCAGATTTCCCTACAAGGTAGCCATCAATGATCAACAGGATCTCTGGGCCAGGGGCCAACAGTGTAGGAGATAGACTCTATATTTTATCTCCTCTTCTTCTTCAGGCTCTACAAAACCTAGGGGGGTATTCCCTACTCAACATCCATGAGGATATACATACAAGGCTGGGATGCTGACAAAAAGCAGATAAGTCCTCCTGTAAGTAGACCAAAACTGTAAGATAAGAGCAAAGGGGCTAGCTTTGGGCCTATTTGCAGTTGTAGACAGAGGACTGAGGATCCTAAAACTAATTCTAATGTCCTAATGGTTGTTTTAGAGTTTGGTTTTGACTTTATATTTGGATGCAAAGCTGGACATGGTATATAATACAAAGACAAAGCTAGATCGGTGCCTATCCAGGGCCTGGAGTCAATAGACATACACCTGTGAATGATATGCATGAACAACTAAAACTGGATTTCAGGGGGACACATATGATACCTGCCTTACAGATATCTCCCAATACAGAGTGTTAAGCTATCTATACTTATGGCATCCCTACTGCAGTATACCCTTCCCAATGTTCAATCTGAGAACAATTTAATCTACCCCTTGAGCAGAAGTTAAGAGATCAGACATTCAACACAGGAATTCTATGTTCTAGAGTCTCAAACATTGCTTAAATATCCAGACTCAGAAGAAAGATACATGCAATACTGGAGACAGAATTAACAAAACACATGCTAACATAGCATTTCTCATATAAAATTAACCATGAAATCAGTGGATTCATGCAAAAACGTACAACAAGAGATACATAAACTCACAGGTTTTGCTGTACAGAGCAACCAAATTAGCTGTATTGTATTACAGAGCCAAATGTTCAACTTTCAACAACCTAAAATGAGTAACACTTCCTGCTTATAACAGCCAAAGAAGCGTACTCAGTATTAATTACATGGCTTTGACAAAAAATTCGCCAGATACAGATCCTTCAAAGGAATGGCGCTCAAAATTTATTGCTACAGAGACAAAAAGTAGACAATGGTGGCCTCGAGCCCTGTGCCACCATCTAGAAGTCCTCACGCCAAAAATCGGGTACATGACTATTCAACAACTCGCCCATGCCCCTGCTACAGTCGCCATTGATGGCTCAACCACCCGCGGCCGCTTGAAAACCGTCGCAGCACTTCAAAAAAGAAATTCCCGCCAAAACGCATTCTATCGCAGTTTCAAATTATACAGGGAGATCAGTCCCACATGCACGGTGAGGAGATCACTTTAGTAGTTTAAAAGCATAGTCACTTGCATAATAGGTGTCGAGCGCTTTTGCCACGCTTGACACACGCTCCTCCACCCAAAGCCCATCGCCGAGATCAACACCATCGGCCAAGCCCACGAATCTCCTGCCGACCTCAATTGTCCTGCCGACCGCTACATTACAATCCCTTCCATCGGCCAGAGATGCACCATCGGGCCAACTCTTCAGATCTCCGCCGATAGTATGAGTCTCTCTGATGACCAACTTGCACCCCGTTAGCGGTTACCATCCTACCACCATCGGCCAGACCAATATCGTCGACCAAGCAAAAAACCCCTCGGCCGACACAGCCAATCACACCGATGAACAACTCCTGAAAGCCTCCAACATCCCCATCGGCCTAGCCAAAAGCTCCTTCACCGACAGACCAACTCTCATCGATGACCACCTCGGTCGGTGTGACTTACACCGTCGGAGCAACCAAAATCTCCCCAGCCGATCACAATAGTCTCGCCGATGCACCAACGAGCTACACTCTGCTCCTCCATCGGCCAAACCTCCCGTCATCGGCATAACTCAAAACACTCAGGCCGACAATACAGCTCTCGCCGATAGACATCCATCAGCCAAACATTGTATATCGGTGAACCCTCCAACGGTTAGCCCGATAGTCCATGTCACACCGAAACCAACCTTGCAAACCGCTAACCTTCCATCGGCCAGAGGCAAACCGTCGGGCCAACACTCCACCGTCCACCCGATGATGAACGTTACGCCGATAAGACCAAAATCATAAGGCTTTGAACCATTGAACCCTGAACCAGTTCAACCCGATGGTTCAAAAGAGAAGTTCAACTGAGAAGTTCAACGCCGATAACACAGATGAACAAAGAATTCACTGACGGGAAAAGATGGAGCCTAAGCCCATGAACCGTTGAACCTTGAACCAAAAGGGTTCAACGCGATGGTTCAAAACGATGGTTCAAGCATAATCTGAGTACCCAAAAAGAAGTTTCGCCGATAGAGAAAATCACAGCGATGAACAAGGAAACTTAGGGCCCAAAAAGGAAAAAACGCTCCAACATCCTGCGCTCAGATCCAGACCAAAATTAGTGCTAACAGAGTCCGAGTCTCATAGTTCTCTTTTTGTGGTGGCTTTATAAACAACACGAGGCAAAATAAAAAGACATTGGCAACATAAAGTTTAAAAGTGGGTTTAGCACACTTGGAGACAAAAGTTTTAAAGAGGTTGGTCCCAAAAGTTCAAATCTCACAAAGCTGTTTTTTAATCACATCATTTTACACATGCATATGTTCAATGAAACAGGGGTGGTAAGATATAGCAAATATAGGTTCATGACCAGCCAAACTATAGGCTTCGGCACCTTCTGGATCTATTGGCGGTGTTACTTTTCAGTTTTAGAGCATCCTTACCACATTTTTTTTAAAAATTCATTGTAATGGGTGCATTATTGGTTGAAACCGACACCCTGCTTTATGCACATAGGAACGTACATATATGTATTGCATTCTTTTTTTGGTGATCTCGAAGATTCTAATCCTGCATCTGGCAGATAAGGCCTAAAGAGGTTAAAGAGAAGGCTAGATGACCTAGAGGATGGAGGCTTATTTCTATCTTGAGTTGGCTTCTCGCTCAGACATGGTACACTACTTGGAAGGCACCAAATCTTCATATTGTATCGCCTTTTCTATCAAGGGGGTGTTCGGCAATTTTTTGACATAGAGGGATTTGTTCCTACCATACACTTGAGGAGGAATTTGTTCCCATTGTGCACTGGAGGAGGGCTTTGTACTCTCAAAGGAGGGTTGCTCTCATTGTGCATTAGATTAGGGGTTTGTTCTCTAAGAAGAGGGATTTGTCCTCTTGAGTTAGAATTTGTTCTCTCGTGTTGTACATGGGATTTGGGATGGATAGTTATGGCATCCACTTATATTTTCAGTTTAATGTGTCCTGGTTAGTTTGTGGGAGTCTGGTGAGTTGTGTGTATGTCCTAATTCATCAGGTGCTTATTCAGGTTGCTTGTCTCAGTCTAGTACAAGTGCTCCTACCTTTGTTCGAAGTGACGTAATAACGGGGAGAAAGTTGGAAATATTGCATCATAGTATAGTTATTAGTAATAGTAAAGGGTAGTATGTAAATAATAAATGTTAGTGTGTTAATAAATAAATAAGTTAGAAAGTTTGTTGTCGGGAAGTTTCCCATCGGGGAGTCATGTAGTTTAGGTATTTGTAACTGGAAAATGGCTTTAGAAGCCTTTGTATTCAATACAAATGTGATTTCAAGAATCCCATTGAATGATCCTGAATAATACATATCTATTGTCATTTTGTGTGCAATAATGGTGTAAATATTATTTTCTAGGCATTGAGCATTTACCATCTGAATAATTGTCATAATATGAATTATGAAAAGCAGGAACATGTTTTGCTTCTAAGTTAGATAATTTATATACTGAAGTCCTGCATCACATGGAATACAAAAAGAGATCAAAATACTATTTCGTTCCCAAAGCAATTCAGGTATATACCATTTGGAGGAAAATACTTAGTGAGTTAGATATTTTGTCTTATCAGCAGGACAAGTGACTGAAACTCCAGAGAAAATAAGGTGGCAATATAGATCTTATTATCAATTTGTGTTGTCTATACCTCTTCTTGAACAACAATCTACAAAGGAGAAACTTTTGCACTATATTCCTTTAATTCTCACCACAACATTGAACAAGTAATGGCTCAAATTATGGAAGTGTAATTTAAATAAAATGTCTTATTTTCAGTGCTTACTATCACATTTTGTAATCACATTAAGCTTGGGGAATATCATCCTTTGAGAGAATATTAACACTAACACTCAGACTCTGTAGGCACCTGTACGTAATATTAACAAGGAGGATAAGTTGCAGGCATATGATCTTGATTGTCAAAAATTTGGGCTTAAATAGTGTTCCACAGATGGACCAAACGTAATCACTACCTACAGGAGATGTTTTCTACAAACAAATTGTGTTAACAGACTTTTTAGAGTTTGGAAGGAACATGCTGCATTACAAGGTGTAGTGATTTTACATGTCCCATGTATGTGAGATATCTATAAAGCTTAGGAGATTGGATTTATTACTAGAAAATTTTGCATGCCATGCTTGCATGATATGTACTGTAATAGACCCTTCTTTGTCATTCTTTCTCCCACATCAATGTTGAGGTGAAATATTCTTTTGCCTCTAATTGTGAAGCCCACCTACAAAAGTTGCTCCGTAATTTCTTTTCTTTAACCAATCTCATCAAGAAATTTGGCATCCTCACTCATTCTATACATTATTCACTCTCTTAAGCCTACTTGGCAAGTGGTTCATGTTGACCTATTTACCCCTTCCCAGAGTCAAATAGTCCAAGCTTGAAAATGTTGAAAATCTTGCTGAATTCCTTAGGTGCCCAATGTTCTTCATGTAAGGGTGTTTTCCTTGTAAAAATCCCCAAAAAATCCCTAAAGTTAAATCCTTGAAAAAACCTAGAAATTTCCAAGTTTTACCTTAGTTTTTTCAGCCTTAGTCCGAAAAAATTCAAGTTTGGGAACCGGCCAGTCTTTTCAATCTTAGTCGGAAAAAATTCAAGTTCGCGAACCCGCCAGTTCGCCGACTAAGGGAAAGTTCAAAAGGAAACAAATAAAAAAGGAAGCCTTAGTCGACAAAGTTCAAGTTCACGAACCCGCCAATTCATTGACTAAGGGAAGGGAAGAAAGCCTAAAAAATGACTAAGGAAGAAAAGAAACAAGTAGAAAGGAAGCTTTGTCGGCAAAATGTCAAGTTTGCGAACCAAATGGTTCGTCGATCGGTGAATTCGCCGACAAAGAAACAAGTGGCCAAGGGCAAAGTTCGTAAAAAGGGAACTTTGCCGACAAGGTAAAAAAGAAAAGACAAAGGCAAGGCTACGTTCGCGAAAGAGGAAAATCGCCGACTAAAGGGCAGAACGAAAGAGAAAAGAAAGGCTTTATCGGAAAATCGGTGAAAGCTCGAACTCGTCCAATAGTTTGAGATTTCCTAAGTTCGCCGATAAGGCGAATCGCCGACCAAGGAGGAAGGCGAAGACAAAGCAAAGTTCATAAAATGAAGAGATTGTCGATAAAGAAGAAAAGTAATGAAGACAAAGGTGGTTTGTGAATATAGAAATTTGCCAATAAAGCAAGAAACAAGCTTAGTTCGTGAAAGTCAAAATTCGCCGACTAAAGGAAAAAAGATGAAGAGAAAAGCAAGCCAAGTTTGTAAAAAAGAGATTTTGCTAGTAAGGCAAAATAAAGGCCAGAATTATAGAAAAGTTAAATAAAATGAAAATAAAGCTTGTAATATAATGTAAAGCTTTAAAATATTTTTTAAATTAGAATATTTTAAAGTTGTAAAAGTTTTGCACAGGTATTTTGGTGGGAATATATATTTGGAATAAATATCTTCTCCAGCCATTAATGTAGATTCAGATCAGCCCAGCTAGAAATAGTAGTTGTGCATTTAATTGTTGCAGGTAGATGAATCAACTGCTTGCATTCAAGGCAACAACTATTTCCCAGCTATTTCATCCTCAAGATATTTTCTGCATTTATGTTTTGAAGACAGATGTACACAGACATGCCCTTTGCAGAATTATCTTCTGACAGGCCCATGGGGCAAATTTATTGTAGTAGATGACTTAGGTCAAATGAAAAATGGTATAAATAGATGAAAAATCGATGTAATGAGGGTTGAATACAGAAACTTATTTTTGTGTTCAGAACAAAACCCTCTTCTGCTGTAACCGTGCCTTTTTGATTAACACATGATGATTGTTTTTACCTTTTCATGCTATTTTTTAGCTATGTGTAGATTTAGAACTGTTATTGTTTGTGAATGTTTAATTCCTTGCAATCCTTTTCTTATCTTTTACCTCTGTTAAGATCTACAGGATTTGTGTGAGTTTATCAGTTGTATTCAATTATTCTGTGCATTTTAACTGTGAGTGTTCTTTATTCAAACCTAGTGAATCACCTTTACTTTTCAATTTCTCCTTCCTCTTTTCCTAGCGGTGATTAGAATAGGTTTAGTCTTAGTCTACTCTGAGTTGCATATTCAGAGGAAGGAACCAGCCTTCTCTGGAGGTTTGATTTCCTTTGCAGGTTCCCACACATGGAAATCAGTCCAATGTTTCACTGGATTATTGCAGCAAAAGCGCTCCAACACAGGATGAAAATCCAAGTGACAACAGTTTTTGGCACGTCCGGTGGGACTACTTTACTCTGAATGAAGAGTTAAGTTGAGAAATTGGTGTTGTTCTTAGTATTTTGCAGTTTGGCAAACAACTTTCATGCACTTGGCGACTCTATAAGCTACTGGTTTCTTATCAGTCTAACAGTATATGTCTAGGGTGTAGACAAGAGCTTCTTCAAGAGGTCATAACTATCAATTTGTTGAATTACCTATTGCTACTTCAAGGAGAAGAACTAGGTTATCTAGGTCTCCTACAAGAAGGAATAACAGTGTTGTTCCATCTCATTCAAGAGCTCAATCTACACCTCCTCCTGTTAGGTTTCAATACTCAAGAAAGGGCTTGTACATACCTAGAATAAATCTGAATATTCCCAATATGACAAGAACTCTGCCTTTTGTAACCTTCAATGGAGGTAGCCCTCTAGACCTAGCTGCACATAATGATATACCTACCTCGGCCCTAAAGAGTATTTCATCCTTTACGGGCGATGGTTATACTATGCCTGCTAAACATATCAAAGACATATCAAACGTATGTTCAATTCACCATATTCAACACAAAAATGTGGTTGTTAGGCTCATGGTTTCATCCTTCAAGGGGAGAGCTCTTCAATGGTTTAGGAGCTTAACTCCTGCCTCAATACATGATTGGTATGAGCTAGGAGAAGCACTCTACAAGCAGTTTAGAGAAAGAGCAGATAACGTTTCTCTGCAGGAACAATTGACAACCATAACTCCCAACAAGATGATGGCTGATTTCAACTTCATATTTCAAAGGATGTGGGAAAGAATTCTAGCTCTTCTCAGACCATCTCTAGAAGGTGCTTTCTTATATTTTTTGAGAGCTTTAAATTCTGATATTGCTGTTATGATGCAATCTATGGGTGCTCAAACTTTGCCAGATGCATATGAGACAGCTTTAAGAGCCAAAAATTGTTTAATACAGGCAGGGAAAATTGCTCCCAGACCTCTGGTACCTATCTTCCCAAAATTGCATTCACAGGTTCAGCAACCTACTATTGCTCCCATCCCAAAGCCTAAAGCCTCTACATCCGCTCTTTCACAAGAAGAGAACGACCTCAAAACCCTAGTGACCAATCTAACTAACAAAGTCAATAGCATAGCTATTCAAACTACCCCCTGTTGGTTTTTTCCCAGACTGGATGCTTATTCCCAGATTTCCCTACAAGGTAGCCATCAATGATCAACAGGATCTCTGGGCCAGGGGCCAACAGTGTAGGAGATAGACTCTATATTTTATCTCCTCTTCTTCTTCAGGCTCTGCAAAACCTAGGGGGGTATTCCCTACTCAACATCCATGAGGATATGCATACAAAGGCTGGGATGCTGACAGAAAGCAGATAAGTCCTCCTGTAAGTAGACCAAAACTGAAAGATAAGAGCAAAGGGGCTAGCTTTGGGCCTATTTGCAGTTGTAGACAAAGGACTGAGGATCCTAAAACTAATTCTACTGTCCTAAAGAGTGTTTTAGATTTTGATCTTGATTTTAAGCTTGGATGCAAAGCTGGACATGGTTGTAACACATACACAAAGCAAGATTGGTGCCTATCCAGGGCCTGGAGTCAGTAGACATACACCTGTGAATGATCAACATGAACAGCTAAAACTGAATTTCAGGGGGACATATGTGATACCTGCCTTACAGATATCTCCCAATACAGAGTGTTAAGCTATCTATACTTATGGCATCCCTATTGCAGTATACCCTTCCCAATGTTCAATCTGAAAACAGTTTAATCTACCCCTTGAGCAGAAGTTAAGAGATCAGACATTCAACACAGGAATTCTATGTTCTAGAGTCTCAAACATTGCTTAAATATCCAGACTCAGAAGAAAGATACATGCAATACTGGAGACAGAATTAACAAAACACATGCTAACATAGCATTTCTCATATAAAATTAACCATGAAATCAGTGGATTCATGCAAAAATGTACAACAAGAGATACATAAACTCATAGGTTTTTATGGACAGAGCAACCAAAACGAACTGTATTGTGTTACAGAGCCAAATATTCAACTTTCAACAACCACAAAAATTGGTAACACAATCTGCTTATAACAGCCAGATAGTGTACCATAAGCAATTAATTACATGGCTTTGACAAAAAATCCGCCAGATACAGTCCTCAGAAGGAATGGCGCTCAGAAAATATTAATGCAGCAGACAAAGGGGGGCCTCGAGCCATGCGCCACCATCTGGGGTCTTCATTCAAAAATCGGGCGACCTGACCATGTGTACCATTGCCCTCATCCCTGCATCGTCACCATTAAGGGTCTCAACCACCCGCAGCGGCTTGAAAACCGTCGCTGCATTCAAAAAGGATTTCCTGCCGAAACATGCTTCTTCGCAGGTTGAAAATACACAGGGGAATAATCCCACATGCACGGTGAAGAGATCACTTTATTAGTTTAAAAACGGGGCCGCATGCATACTAAGTGTCGAGCGCTTTTGCCGCGCTCGACACACAAGCCTTCGCCCAACAGCCCATCGTCCAGACATAGTCCATCGGCCAACCTCAAAAATCTCCCGCCGACCTCAGTGGTCTCGCCGATCGCTACACCTCCCGAAAGCCTACAACTTCCATATCGGCCAGAGAAGAACCATCGGCCAACTCCACAAAACTCATCCCGACATCAATAGTCTGGCCGATGACCACAAACTACACTCTGCACCCTCGTCGGCGTGACCCCCTCCATCGGAGCATCCAAAAATCCTCTGGCCGACCTCATGTGTTACACTGATGAAGCCCATCACAAACCCCTGTCGGCCAGACAACTACCATCGGCGGACCCAAAAGCCTCTCCGCCGATGAACAAAGTCTCACCGATGACCACTCCATACACGCCCATCGCCAAGACAAAAAACCATCGGCCAAGTCAAACGAACTCTCACCGATCTATCAAGTCCCTCTGATGGCTAAGCAAAATACACCCTCTTCGGCAAGACATAGACCATCGGCACAACAAAATTGACGCTTGCCGATCTCAAAGGTCTTGCCGACGAACACCCCAATCTTCCTCAAAACTTCCCATCGGCCAGAGATAGACCGTCAGCCAAGCAATCCACAGTTCACCCGACACACAAAGTCACGCCAACAACATACCACATCCGGGTCTTCGGTGAGACACACGCCGATGACATCTCATCGGCCAAACCTACACCGTCGGCACAACTCAGAAATCCTTCGTCGATCGCACATGTTACGCCGATGAACACAACGCCTAAATCATCATCGGCCATACTTAGACCGTCGGTCTAGCATGAAATTCCTTTGCCGATGAAGAGTGCTACACCGGTAACCTTCAAAACCCTCGTCGGCGAGACACACGCCGATGACTCCTCATCGGCCAAACATACGCTGTCGGCCCAACACTTGCCCGCTCACCCGATAGTCAATGTCGTGCCGATGGCACATCAAAACCCTCGCTCCCATCGGCCAGACACATATCGTCGGAGCAACAAAAGGAACCCTGGCCGATAGCACTAGTCACAGCGATGACCAACAAGCCTCACGCTGTCCCCCCCGTCGGCGTGACCCCCTCCATCAGGAAACCAGAAAGAAGACACGCCGATGACAGAAGTCATCCCGATGGCAGAGCACCACCACATCGGTGGAACCAAAAATACTCCAGCCGATAGATCAAGCTCCTGCCGATGGACAGGAATACCTAGGGTTTGAATGAAGAAACCCTCCAACAAGCAAGCTCAGTCTCCAGGTCAAAATGAGCACTAACACCCCCAAACCCCATCAAAATTATAACCAGGGGCAATCTTCAAATCAGATTGGGAATCAGGGTTATAATTCCAATAGAAGTCAAAACTGGAACCAAGGTTACTGTTGTGACGTTTTCACACATCGCCCCATTGCAAATTGGGACCCCCTCTTTTTCTAGGTCTGGTTCTAGTTTTGCTTTGATCTTGCAATCTTGCTCGGATCCATTTGACTAGGGAAGAATTTCCACACGCTTAGCTCTTAGAGAATATGAAGAATGCTTGAAATAATGAAGTAAAAGAGTGATTTTCCTAAGGATAAATGATTTCCTACCTATCATTCCTCAACCAAATCTAGCCCATCCATGGCAAAAGTCCATCATTCCGTAGGAAAATGTCTAAGTCCTTCACTCTGAGCATAAGAATCCATGATGAATGGGCTACCCTTCTCCAAAATCCGGAAGTCCCTGTTCCAGAGTTCCTATCTAGAATCCTGTTCCAAAGTTCCAATCCAGACTCTTGTTCCAAAGGTCTATCTAGAATCCTGTTCCAAGGTCTATCCTAGTGTAATGTCCCCTTTTGAGCGAGCATCAGAGTTGGTGGTTTAGCCTATCGTCGGGTCCTCGTAGGCTAATAATGGTGTTAGAGAGCCCAGTGTTGGTGTTGCTAGCTTCTTAGTTGGTAGTTGGCAAAGCCTTGGATGGATCATTCAAAGGTGTAGAAGTGGTTTGGATCCAGCTGGCAGTTGTTAGTGACAGTTGGGTGCTTTGTGGCGCACTTACTATTTCTAGTAAGTTCACGTTCGGTGCCGGATCGGATTTTTGAGAGTGGGGTTGGATTCGTCTCGTCGAGACCATTCCAACAAGCTATAGATCTTTGGTTTCCAACTTCATCTTCATATTTATTTTAAAATTCGAAGTTATAACTTATTTAATTGACGGGACTTTATAAATATTAAGTGACTTATGAAAAGGCAAATATTAAAAGGGTCATTAAAGGAGAGCTTAGGAGCCCATCCCAAGGGGAAATTAAGTGAATTAAAAATATAACATTTCCTTCCTTAATGCCAACGCCCTAATAGAGTGGAAATAAAAGATGGAAAAGTGAGCTCATTTGGGGGGCATTGGATTATTATTTTCTTCTCTTGTTTTCTTGGAGCTTGAAGAGCTTTGAGGGTTTGGACTGAACTTGCTGAGATGAAAACCTCTACAAGATAGGATTTGATCTTGGCTTCTGGGGACAAAAACCTCCATTAGCAAATACTTGGAGGCAAATACATCTAGTGTTTGCCATTGTGCATTCAAATGATACATTCCAACGGAGATTCAAGCATGTAATGAATATCTTTTGTGAAGAATATTGATAGCAAAGTTCTTGTGAGTAGATTTGGGCATTTTATCTGAGTTTTTATTGCTGCTACAGTATCTACAAGGCAAGTTGTACTTCCTTATTGCAGCCCTAGCCGTACATTCCATAGCAGCTATTTGGTGATATTTTGAAGTTATTTCCTCTTGTTCCTAGGCGTAGAGGTTGGAATACTTTCTACAGATGGAAAAGACGTATTTTGGCAAGGTTTGTGAGTGTTTTCTGAATTGTTGAAGGTTGCCATTCATCACAGCAAGGCCGTACCACAGCAGCCTGGACGTGGGTACTTTTGTTGGGATTTTAACTTCACTTTGGTGACATCATCTCCTTCATACTTGGCGTTTTGGATCATTCTTGCTGCTGCAGCTTCATATTTAGAGGAGAACTTCATTATTTGCATTTCTTGGTGATTTCTATATCATTGTATTGCTGGTCTGACTATGACCCCGACATGAAGTTGTAAAACTTAACATGGGTATGTTCTTATAATTCATGTTTTGGCTCAATACCATCTTGGTCATTGTTATTTTGTTGATATATGTTATCCTTTTTCTGGGTTTGAAATATATATTCTATATTGTACTATTCCGGCAAACATAATGCAAGAAAACTAAAACCCCCTTCTACATCTTCTCTTTAGTCTGAAAGAACACTCTAAAAAATTAAAAATAAAACTTAAAAGTTTTTAAAAGAACCAACAGGTGCGGCACATTACAATGGTATCAGAGCTAAAGATCTTGTCATCCTATGAGCTCAGATTTAGACATGCAGATGAAAAATTGAGACATGCAGCCTGTTTGGGTTGCTACCATTTTCTTGTAGATTTTCAAGTGTTGGACAAATTCTTAGCTTTGCATGTGGGTGATCAGCACTTGCATGAGTGTTTAGAGTTGGGAAGTTGATAGGTTTTGAACAGTGAAGGTGAGATCATGGCATCTCTCGTGAAGGGTGATCCTTGTGAAAGACTTTTTGATGCAAGGTTGAAATTGAAATTTTTGCCATGGACAGATGAGAGACTTCTCAGCACATTGGAAGAAGCTGAGAAACATTTATCTAAAATCCCTCAGACACCTTCTGAGTCAATGCGGAAGGCTTTGGTTCCTTCAAAGACTTCGTTGTGTAAGCCTGAGTTGTTGAGGCATCTAGACAAGAAGGTAAGATTGGCAATTATCACATGCATCAGTGAAGTCATGAGAATTTCAGCTCCTGAAGCACCTTATAATGATGACTTAATGAAGAAGATGTTACAGCTGATTGTTGAAAGCTTTCATGGGTTGGGTGATATCGGAAGCTTATCTTTTAAAAAGATTGCTAAGATGTTAGAGATTATGGCTCAGGTCAGGTCATGGGTCTTTTTGATTGATCTCAAGTGTGATGATTTAATTCTCAAAATGTCTCATTGTTTCTTTGACAAAATCAAAAAATATCATGCGGATGATGTTAAAGCAGCAATGCAAAATATCTTGTCTTTGATTTTAGATGAAGATGATGAAATCTCCAAGTTGTTATTATCTAACTTGCTAAGTGTTTGGAGAAAAGAACAGCATGTTTCACCTACAACACATTGGTTGTCTAAAACAGTGGTCGAGCATAGAATTGAGAAAATTAAAAATCATTTGACTGAAGATGAATCTATTGCTTATGGTTTACAGGTTACAAGGATTCCTATAATGAGCAAGAACCAAATGAGAAGACAAGGCCTATGCTTCTCTTGCAAAGAATTCCGGAAGCCTAACCACCAATGTACGGATAAAAAGGACTCACAATTTGATGATGGTTTGGCAGATGAAGTTACTTTCAACACTCAAGAGGTTGTTATCAGTCCTGACAACAATTCTGATTCTTATGACAGCAATCATTCTTTTGAGCATAGTCGTGATTTAAATGTTATGGCACATGAGGAAAATGTTGTAGAAGAGACTTCTAATGTTGGCACACAAGATATGAGTGTCAAACACGAGGAAAGCAATGAGAATACAAGCCATAATAGTTTTGATTTGTGTGACAGCAGTCTGATCTATTTGCATCAACGTGAGGTTACCGCCATTACACATGAGGATGCTTACCAATTGGTGAGTGATGGTGATTCAGCCTCTTACCTTAGTGTAGATTACAAATCAGAAAATTTGTGGGGAGACAATTTGTCAGTGGGATCTAATCATTTGGCAGGGAAATTGAAGGTGAACGAAGGTATGATTGCTTTAGCCCTAGAACACTTTGATGTTGTTCAGCAGTTGGTGACACACTATAGTTGGACTCCAGTTATATATGAGCACCTTGATAGTGGACTTTCGCTTGCTGAGTTTCAGACACTTAGAGATGTAGTTGGGATCATGAAGAATAATTACCTACAGCTGTTATCAGATAGGGATCATCTTCTCAGGCTTGATGGTATCTATTATGATGCTTTAAAGGGAAAGGAAGAGGAGGTTGATGAGCTCACCTATGAGCTTAAGGTCACCATAGACTCTTTGAAGAGTGCTCAATCAGCCCTTCAAGAGTCAAAGTTACGGATAGATGAGCTCACCGCGGAGTTGAGCTTAGCGCAGTCTTCATCTCCAGCAGTTACAGTCCCGATATCTATGACAGTTACTGGTGATGAGCATACACCCACGGATGGTGGTAAGGAGCACCTTGTGGATGCGGCTACATCCATTACAGTTGCAGGTGTAGATGATATAGATGGGATCAATACTTTGGTTGAGAGTAGCAGAGAACTAGATGTTGCATCAAGGGTCTCTGAGGTTAGTCCCATGACAGATGATGCAGAGCAAGTTATTGATAGCTCTTGCCATGAGTTGGTGGATTTCCCCGAGAGTTGTGTGACAAATCACTGCACTACTCCATCATTTTCGCAGGAGATATGTAGGGCATCATTCAGTGGGGAGATCGGTTCTCATGTTGATTCGTTTCCCTCTCCTAGAAGCAAATCAGAGATTGCATCCTATGCAGCTGATTGTGATCAACAGTTTATTGAGCCACAGAGATGGAGAGATCAGCCGAAGGTTACCGAGGGTAAGGTTGTTGAAACCTTAACTCGTATCGACAACACCCACAAGTTTGTGGAGGACCTCTTTTGGACGGCACAATTGGAGGAAAGGCAGATAGGGGTAGTAGCAGGCACTTCTATATCTAATTTGCGAACTATCCAGCATGCCATGGAGTGGATTAAATCATAATACCTCCAATTTCTTTCAGATTGGGACTTTCCTATTGGGTATGCAGAGAGGACTTGCAGGTTATCTACCCAATTAGCCATTCAGGATCAAAGACATAAGCCATCATCTGATTCGAGTGATGAGAGTGATGAGGAGTGTGTTCCCCATGACTATGACGGTCAACCATTGACACAGGGAAGTGCTTTTTATTTTGACTGCATAGTGAGGAGTGCTCATCATTTCTCCTTTAGTCCACACACGGATGACTTGATGATGCGTAAGTGTGGATTGGCTTGGAATTTATACCATCCATTGTGGGATGAAGGGTTGCCATCTACAGAAGATGGAACTAGGGATTGCAAGTGGCTAACTCAGATACATTCAGAGGATTACTTGCAGGGTCAGATATCAGATTACCATCATGGTGATATGTACCAGACAGAGTTTGCAACTTCTTTGTCTCAAAAATTTCCATTGGAGACATGGCTTCAGAGAGGTTGCAGTGTCAGTAGGCATGATGGCATGTTTAGTTTTGACAGCGGTGATGGAGGAGAGTTTTATCATTCCCTCTATTTGAGAGGAGCAGTTTCATATCTTCCAGCACCTGTGTTGGATAGTCAACACATCCATCGGAGTTTGGCAGAGGATAAAAGGGGATGTGTGGTTCAGACACTTCGAGGTTTAATTACCTCTTCATGATTGATGGATGTGTGGTTCTGATGTGTTGGGATCCAGGTGGTGACAGGTTTGGCATGACAGTTCAGATGGATTCCGTTGTGTTGCTTCACCACTCTCTGCATGGTGAAGATTATATTAGAGTAGCGCAGTGGAAGTCAACGGGTGATGTGTATGGTAGACTTCCATTCTGGGTTTGGGACCCAGGGATATATTATTGGACCCACTACAGTTTGCTACAGGATCCTCCTTGTGCATCAGGATTCCAGTCAGGGTATGTTGATGAGTTTTACAACATGTACATTGTGTGGTATGCATACAGGTTCATTATTGATCCACAGGTACACGAGCTAATTTCAATGCACAAATCTCATGTGCAGGAGTTGGACAGATGGCATGATGTTTATCTTTGTGCAATTGTGTGTATGCTGGTGTTGTTTGAGTTATTTGGTGACATGTAGGTCATTCTACAGATCTTTCCTTGGGCCTCTGAAGAAGCGGTGTTTTCCTATTCAGTGGTGATTGCTTGGGGACAAGCAATTTCAGGGAGGGTGGACTGTAATGTCCCCTTTTGAGCGAGCATCAAAGTTGGCAGTTTAGCCTATCGTCGGGTCCTCGTAGGCTAATAATAGTGTTAGAGAGCCCAGTGTTGGTGTTGCTAGCTTCTCAGTTGGTAGTTGGCAGAGCCTTGGATGGATCATTCAGAGGTGTAGAAGTTGTTTGGATCCAGTTGGCAGTTGTCAGTGACAGTTGGGTGCTTTGTGGCGCACTTACTGTTTTTAGTAAGTTCAGGTTCAGTGTCGGATTGGGTTTTTCAGAGTGGGGTTGGATTCGTCTCGTCGATACCATTCCAACGAGCTATAGATCTTTGGTTTCCGACTTCATCTTCATATTTATTTTAAAGTCCGAAGTTATAACTTATTTAATTGATGAGACTTTATAAATATTAAGTGACTTATGAAAAGGCAAATATTAAAAGGGTCACTAAAGGAGAGCTTGGACACCCATCCTGTTGATGTGTTTTCCTTGCACATGCAATGCAGAATAAAATACTCACGTACTCTATCCTCTCTTGAACAAAATCACTCAAATGCTAAACTAGGTGATCAAATGAGTAGATTCCAAGGTTCTCTGGTATTAGTTCTTTGATTTCACGATTTCGGATAGCTTAGTGGTAATGATGTGATATATGCTGTTCTCACAAAGGGACTTACATAAATGTTCAACAATTGGGAAATTTGTTCTCTCGGACAAAAGGTGATATTGCTTCTTCGAAGGTTCTACAACTTAATAGCTTATGATATGGCAATGAAGTGCTTGATCCTAATCCTAACAAAGTATATGAAAAAAGTGCAAAAGAGGAAGGGTTTAGGAAACTCTAATTTAAATGCAAGCAATTATCATCAATTCACTGAAATTCCAACCACACTTTGCTTCACCATGAAACATCTACGCAAGAGTGATGCAATCTTCTAAGGAAAGCGAAAGGTTTTCAAATTACTTATGCACATGAACTTCCACAAGCATGAAAGGTGAATGACATAAGATAATCGAAGTTAGGCTTTGATTAAGTTCAAACTAACCATGCACTACAACTTGCCATCGACAAATCATAAATGGTATGAACACAAGGATTGCAATCATGAATAAACAATGAGAACTTCCATGAACATAAAACAAACTTGCTGAAAATAAACTAAGTTAAACTTATACTATGAGTGAATACTTAGAAACCATGCAACTTTTCAAAACAACACAAGGTCACAATGAAGAGCTCAACAATGAACTTGTATTTATTCCAGAAGAGTTTTGGCAACAATTTCTTAAAGTCTTCCCCCTACAAATGAGAATGAAGTGAGGCTTTTATAGCCTTCAAAGTACAATGAACGGCTAGGATCAACCCAAGAATGAATGACCAAGATTATGCCACGTAGGCAGTTTGTTACAAGGATTTACTAATTTTAGAACATGAAAGAGGCAATAAAGGCACATTTCCCAAGATGATAGACATGAAAAGGTATCTATGAGGAATATCCTTGTGGGACGCCCCCCTTGTGCCCATCCCTCTTTGAAGCAAGTTCAACGAATTTGGACACAATCCGTGCAATGTCTTCCATTGGTACACTTGGCAACTTCTAAATGGTGCATTCCGCCACTTCCAAATCTTCTGAACATTTGACAAGTGTCTTTTCCCATTCTGCCATGAATGCTTGAGACGAGCCGATGAGAGTGGAGAGTGTATGAACATCATCCAAGACCTCTTTTGAAACAGCAAGAGTACTTCGAAAATAGAGTGCATGCATTTGATCTTTCAAGTTACTTGCACTAATCTCTCCAGTAAGATCAAATATCTTGTTTATTGAAATGAGTATTTTGCCTCAAATCTCTTGAAGTACTTCCTTTGCTAGGATGCTTTCACTTTCAATTTTTACAAAAGGCTGCCCCTTAATGATCAAAGTGCAATACCAAGAGGAGAAATCACATGATGAACCCTGCTCAATCACCTTTCATTCTATCAAGGTTGCTTTTGGAACATACATCAACTTCTTTAATTGTAGCATGGTCTCTCCTTTGATGACTTCAAATTCTGAACAAGAAACCAAAACGTCTTGGATTCTGTCGAAGAGTGAGGAAACTCTATATAACTTCATGATTGCATCCACGAATCCATCAGCCTTGATCCTAAAATTTGTTATCCATTCCTACAATACTTGAGATGATGACCTCATTTCTTCCAAATGCACAATGGACTCATGGGAAAGCAAAGCAGGTGGTGGAGACGTCCTTTCTGCTTGATTCACTGGTTGGATCAACTGTTGGATGTAGTGCTGAAATGCCAAATTATCCTTCTCCAACTGAATTCTCTCCTCTCGTTCCTTCTTCAACCTTTCCTTGATGGTCGCAACTGAATCCTCCAACTCATCCATCTCTTGCTCTGTTGTTGTTGGACCCAAGTCAAAAGTAGTAACATCATAATCTCCTAGAACGATCTCATCTTCGTCTTTGTTTACTCTTGGAACTGCAACATGTACTTGCCTTGATCCGAAGCTATCTCTTGTAATCTTAGAAAGTTTGGTAGCCTTTTGTTTTCCTTTGTCATTCCTAGCTCGATTCAACAAATCTTCCAAACTCAAAGTAGGCTCCCTCTCCATAATGGATTTCTCCTTGACTCTATCTCTTAGCCATTCCGGCAGTTCGGATAAATCCTCTTGATCTTTTTTTTGAACTTGATTTTCTTGAAATGTAGGAAGAGCTTCCTCGTCAAATTCTTCATATAGTGCCTCGTCATCTTGATTTTCCAAATTTACCTCAATCATGACTTCATCTTGATCCTTTGGTGGACTTGAAAGAACATCAACTTGATTTTCTTGCATAGTAGACTCCAAAGATTCACATGTATGCTGCTGAATAGGCGCATTTGGAGCTACTTGATCTTCTACAACAGATATCACATTGGTGTCGACCTACCTTGAAGAAGTACTTGCTACATTCTACACACTAGCCTTTATCCTCTTTTCCTTAGGCTCCCCTTGTGAACTTTCGGAGTTCTTCCTTTTCTTAGACTGGACATCCTCCCTTGAACTAGCACTTGAACTTTCGGAGTCATTGGATTCACTATTTGATTCGTCTTTTGATGTTCCTTTGGAATGTTGTGAATCTACATATCCCATCAAATTGTACATGAGGTGGGCATTCTTCTCCTTAAGCTTCCGAACTTGAAGATCCACATATTTTTTGGTTTGGGCTATGATAGGTGCCATCAATTCATCATTGAGTGTGACTTCTTGTTCGGACCAATTGATGGTATATGGCTTAGCCATTTCCTGATCATATGAACTTTGTGAAATAAGTCTGTTGTGCCAAATCAAAATTTTTGCTTCATTAAGGCATTTTGTGAAAGTCTAGAAAATTTTTCGTCAAAAAGTCAAAATTTCTAAAAATATAAAGTTTCTAAAAATAGACGTCAAATTAGGTTTTCTGGGTTTCTTGAGATATGGATGCTGACAAAATTTTCTAAAAATAGAATCTCTAATTTAGGAGTCATGCCTGATTCTGATTAGCTGATTTTGCTTCTCGATCAAGGTAGTCCAGACGGAATCTGCAAAAGGTCGTGTTTACCCTACTGGGTCAATTTTGCTTTTTCAGATGGCGAAGCACGAGCTCCGAAGCCATTAATGGAGGAGGTTCATCTGCCAGGGGTCAGTTTCAAGTTTTTAGGGCTATTCAGATAATGCAGTCATTCTAGTCAACAGGTCCTGAAAAGCTGCGAATCACGTCAGATATACCCAAGCCATCCAGTCCATCCTTCATCCAGTGGCAGTTGTCCGACAAATCATCGAAATCAGAGACAGAAAGCAACTGTCGACACAGGAAACGAGGTAAACTACAAACAAAGATGAAAATCATAGAAATGACTAAGGCATTGACATCCAAGCGCCCTTGGAGGAAGAGGGCGCCTATCATCCTCAGTGTTAGAAAAAAAAATTCACGTTTTTCGAGAAACGTCGAAGTCTTCGTCAGCTCGCTTTCAGGTGGTCAAAATCAGTCAAACTCAGTCGAAATGCCCGTTAAAGCTGGAAATTCATCTCAAGTATGTTCAGGCTACTCAAATCACCTCTCATCCTACTTCAGCAGTCAGCCGAACGGCCGAAAACGAAGATCGAATGGGACCTGCGGCACCTAAAACGGAGAAATGGAATGAAAATTGAAAAATCTCAAAATTTCTGAAGGCATGGAATCTCAGGTGCCCCAGGAGGCTAGAGGCACCCATCAATTCCAAACTTAACCTTTTTTTCCATGTTTTTCCAAAAAATGACAAATCCTCTTCTGTCAACCCGGTCGGATTCATAGAAAATCAATTTGGCTTAGTTTCCGAGGCAGGCAAAAGGTACAATCAGTTTAGTTTTCATCAAGCTTGCCTAAATGCCTGACCATCAGTCGCAGTTTTGCTCTAGCAGACGAGATTCGACAGCCTAACTAGGTCTCGCAGTCACTGGAACGCGTGCAGAAAACAAGAAAATAGAAAAGTTGAAAATATCAAAAATTTGACTAAGGCATGAGTCCAAAAGCACCCCTTGAGGCTAGGGGTGCCTGGAGTCTCCAGAGATAGTTTTTTCAATGCTCTGCTGATGTAATCTATCAGCCTTTTTCCAATCTTCGTCCAGCGACAATTTCCAGAAGTCAAAATTGCAGTCAAACGTCGTCAAATCGTCAATTCGAGGATGGGGATCAAATCAGAATTGGTTAAACTTCAAGATGCCGTGATCAGTCAGCTTTTTCAGTCAACAGTGATAGTTTACCATCTTGTTGAAGTCAGAGGAAGGCCACACCAAAGTCAGAACGAGTGCAAAAATTTCAAATGAAGGAAAAATTGGCTAACACTTTTGCAACTTCGCGTGTTTGATGACATCATCAAATAAGCAATTTTTCATCATCCTCACACGTGAAGCCATAGGCAGCTATAAAATAGGGATTCTTCCTATTCAAGCATATCAACTTGGATTTGTGCTTTAAAAGTTGCTTTCTTCGTGGATAAGTTTCAAGTTTTATGCTTTCACAAAGAAAGCTACTTTTTCCCCCTAAAGTTCTATAAAACAAGTTTTTGGCCTCCTTATTCATTATTTTTGCAGGTTGCATCCAGAGGAAGAAAACATCTTTTTTTTCTCATGAAGATTTGAGAACCCAAACAAAGTGTTTTTTCAGTGTTCTTTGTGGTTTCAAGATTGGGAAGCACAGAGACTCGCTTTTTCGAGGTCCATTTTTCTAGGGGATCGTTTTTCAGAAATAGGGTCGGAGCTTTTTCAATTTTCATCGAAATGGGTTCATCTGGAATTACGTCCTCTTGAAGATTGGAAAATTTTAGTTTTTCCGAAATATGTTTTTTTGCTGCTTTTTCAAAATCTAACGGTTTGGGTTGTTTCAGAAGGGGATTGTCTACAAAACCCACATGCCAACTTTTTTGCTCAAAAGCTATTTTTTTTACAAGAAACCAACAAACAGTTTTCAGCCTTTGTGCAATTTTTTTCCAAACATAGGCATGTTCACAGGCATTCTTCAAGTCTTTCAGTATGCAGTACTCTCCAATAGAAATCAAGCCTAAAACGGCGTTGGTTCATGATTACCTAAGAACCGTCGAGGCAGATTTGTACTTTCACAGATCTATCAATTAAAGTACAATGCTCATGATCTGCGTCAAGGCATTCAAGGGTTACAACAGACTATGGCTGAAAATAGACCGGTGTTTGAGATCATAATCTCCGACTTGAAGATAGCATATGATTCCATTGATTCAACAGAAGATAAGAAGATTGTTTCTACTTGGAAAGCACAATATCTTTTCACAGTAAAAACCTATGAGAATATAACCTCAGAGTTAGCGGAATGGAAAGAAAAAGTGATAAGAGTTCTCAAGTTCGTGAGGTCCTTTGTTTCTCAGATCACGTGCTCGTATGAGAGAGAAGATGGTACCCTGTATGATCTCAGGGAAGTACAGACAGAATTCCATACTCTCGTCTACAACAATTTTAATGGTGATCTCAATGCCGGCAAGATGGATTGTCTTGCTGCCATGACAGTAAAGTTTGATAAAGTTGTGGGCGAAGTTCGTGATTTCCTTCAGATGATTGCAGATAGTGAAAAAATGTTAGAAAATCAAAATATCATCTTAGAGAGTATCAGTGTTCTTGGCAAAGATGCAGTCACTAGCTTTTTAGAAGATATTATTTCCCAAAATACCAATGGATGACATCACCAATAAAGCAAGAACAAAGATAAAGATGTGACTCAAAAGAAAGCAACTTTAACTCAAATGCTTTTTGTTTTAAAGCATTTGCTTTCATTCAAAGCTTATCCATCCTTAAAATAGTAAAAAATCACTTTGTAATAGTTGGAGCTTTCTTTGCTTTAAAGCAAATTGTTTTAAAACAGTTGTTAGTTGTAATCTTTGTCTTAGAATAGAAATAAAGCTTGCGAGTTGGCAAGTTAGTTAGATAAAATCAAGGAGATTTTAGGGTTCCCTACTCCTTTGATTTAGTATAAATAAGGGCAGCCTTGCCCATTGTTGGGAAACTGTAATGGTGATAGTAAAATTTGTTGTGCCTATTCTAGCCTGCAGAAATTGTTATTTCAAGTGCTTGTTCACTCTGTGTTATCTGTTATCCAGTGTTTGATAGCATATTGTATGCCTGCCTTTTGCTACAATATCGTTGTCCTGGAGTTGTAATAACTTTATGATATTGAGAATAGAAATCTCATGCCTGCCATTTGCTTTGATTCTCTGTCTCACGATCATCTAGTTTTGTCGTCAAATGTGTGGCTTGCATAATCTTACTTTCATTTTTCATCTTAAAGTACAAATGAGTCTTCTGATGTGATCTGGAAGAAGTTTATTTTATTTTTTATGTTAAACAAAATCATTCTCTGTTAAATTTTGATCTCTATGCTCTAAATTTACTTAGGCGATCAAAAGCATCATTTAGTTTAGGCCTAGCTGTAGTTAGAAGTTAAAAAGTAAAACCTCTGCTGCAGCGATAGAGTTTTATAACCTTGTGCTCGCAGCTGAGAAGCAAAAAGATAGGCAAAATTTAATTTATTTATCTTTTAAGCAAACATCAGCAAAAAGGGAACTTCCCCTCATAATAGAAGAGCAGTTTATCTGTGCATAGCTGTCCATTTCCAACTCGCATTCCAGAGGTGCGAATTGAAACACCAACAGTTTTCTGGCGCCCACCGTGGGGCACGAGACATAAAACTTCAAGCAAACTTAAGCTTATGTCACGGGAATGACTCTATGGCGTCCTACTGCTCCAGTTCAACAACCAAATCTTACACCACCTACTATTCAACCAAATCTTGTACGTGTGGCAGGAGAGCAAACGGACATCATTAGTAGCCTGAGGAGTTTCATATTTGTGCAAAAGGAAAGTCCTAGTGTTGTTTAATTTCCACACTAGAACTTTTTCTAGTATTATTATTAGTAGTTTCCCAAACAGTACTATTTGTAGATTTACAATCATCCAAGAAGACGAACATCTTATTATCTACAAGATCTTTACTAACAACAATTTTGTTCATAGAAACATCAACTTATATACCTTCAATTGCTCACTTTTGCCACCAAGCGTATATGATTTGCTCTTTGCATCTAACTTCTCTTTTCTACAAGAATCAATGCAAAATCAATACAACCAAAAACACAAAAGCCACTGACTGATGGCCTCCTCCTTGACCATTCTTCCTTGGGAGTGATATTCTACAATGCTTTATAGGGGCTTCAATTAAGGATGTAAATTGCTATATTCACAGCTTCTTCCTAGTACTAATATTAAATTTTGACTATGCAACATACACCTCGCCATCTCCATAACTATCCAATTCCTTCATTCCACAACTCCATTTTGTTATGAAGAATCATTCTCCTTTTTCAAGAAATACACCCACATTTTCCTAGAAAAGTCATCAACTAGCAACAAGAAATGCTTTGCTTCAGACACAATGGGTGTCTTCATTGGACTATCCAAATCCAAGACTCCTTTAGCACACACAAGAAGTGAATTTATGATGATGTCTAGGGTGTTGCTCAACTAGGTCCCCCGAAAGATAGTGATGTTGGGCTAACAACTCCTATTACACCCAGTAAGCCTATAGCAAATGCAGGAAAAAAATTCCTATGTAGCAACGGATTTACCAAGTGGGTCTCTTCCTCAAGGTGTCTCTGCTTTTACAACTATTTGTGAATTTCAAACCTTCATATGACACACAGGTTGCTAGGCTCTCCAAGTAGATATGTGAAATAGATTTAATACCTTGTACAAGGCTTCATCTAGTTGTTACACTTGGACATGATGTTTTATCTAAGGAGCGATACTCAAAGCATGGTCTAAATTGTAAGTTCAACTCATTTTGGCCCAATTTAGTTGATTTGCATTCATGGATCTCCAATAAATGGAAATCACATCTTAAGGGTTCAACAAAGATATATCCTAGTGCTCAAGCCTCAAGGTTTCTTCGTATTATTATGTAAATCTTTAGAGGATCATGAGTACATTTTGGGTCATGGGCCTTGGTTTTGGGATAGCCATGTTCTACTAATTAAACCTTGGTTTTCAACTTTTAACCCCAACAGAGACTTTCTCGGTCATGCATATATGGGTGTGTTTTCCCTATCTACCTCTACAATTCTAGATTGATTCTTGTTTTTAAGGTATTGGAAATGCATTGCGTAGATTCTTGTCAATTGACCTAGCAACTAATGGGTTAATTCATTCTATAGCAACTCGTATTCAAGTAGAGATTGACATATCGAAAGGTCTACCTAATGAAGTTTGGCTACAAGTTGAAGATAGGGTATGGAAACAAGTTTTAGATTATGAAAATGTTCCTATTTTTTATTGAAAATGCTTTTAAGTGGGGCATATTGCTGCTAATTGTCAAGATACTCTAAGAAATCAGCTTGGTGGAAAGAATCATGTTTAGGGCATTTATCTATTAATCAGCCACTACCTGAATCTTCTCATGAATCAGACTGTTCCTCTCCTAGGTCTTCTCCAAAGCAGATATTGGGCAGCGGTTTATTAAAGATTCCAAATGAGCAATCGCGAGAGGTGACGGTTTCTCCTGCATCCCCTTCGAAGTCTAGGACAATGATCAACTCTCTGGTATTGTGTTAGCATTTTAATGTCTCTTGTGAGACAACACAAAACAAAACAACACATATGGTAGAAAATTGTCGACATTCCAATTTGATGCAACAAGTTACTAAATTCAGCTCGACCTTTTGCCCAATAAGACCTTGTATCCCTCAATGTGGTACCAAAGTACATGAAACACAACAAATACTCTTGCAACTCATTGATGGTGATTGGCATGTCTTGAAAGCTCTTTTTCACAAACACGGCAAATGAATTTTGCACATGATGTCGCATGATCATGTTCATTATGTAATATCTAAATAATGGGTGTCTTCCAAAATGGTGATCCCTATATCAAAACAAATGTTTAACAAATTCATATAAATGTACTCACTTAAATCACTATTCTAACCAATCACATTGTCCATTTGGAAATAGTGTTGGAAAAGCCATATCAAGTGACCCTTCTATGACATACTCAATTCACTGGAGAAGCTTCAATTCCTAGCCAATCAATTAGCAATCCAACCTTTGCATTAGGGTTATTTACCCATGCATGGATTAGTTCCATCTCGCTTGGGGCATTTGGTGGTTTGGAGGCCATTAACTTCATGTGATCAATAGTGTTTCCTTCATCCATCTCCCTCATTGGACCCACAAATATATATTCATTGCATCATAATCAAACTCCATATGGACAAAGTTCAATTGGTCAAAAATATTTTATTTGAATCGGATGTAAGTTCGGTAAGAGCATTTTCATCAATTTGAACATTTCTATAGAACTTGTTATGTTCTATTTTTTAGTTAAGTGCCTTGTATACCCACTCTCTATTGACTATAAAGTTGTAACTTGTTCCACGTTGATCCCTCCTTTGAACAATAATATTTAGCAAATCTTTTATTCGATGTGGCAAAATGTTAGCCATTTATTTTACTTCCTCTGGAAAACTTATGGTATGTCCATATTTCTATTGACCTTCAATTGTATGTGTGACTTGAAAGATTGGGTTGACACACACTATCAACATTTCCTCAACTTGTGTTAAGTTTGCAAGTTCTGGCAATTGTGGACTAGCATCCATGTTGTTTGATGCTGAAAATCCATGTTGATTTTTCTCTTGTTGACATCTATTGCAAATAGGGCCTTTAATGCTCAAGAAACCTCCATTGCAGGGTAACTTTCTTGACAAATATAACACATGCTCAATGAAGCAAATTTATCTAATCCATGTCAAAATATCATTTGTAAAGTTTTCAAATCAAGCTCAACATTTCTATTGTGATTCAATGTACATTGTTTTATTTCATTTTGTGTTCCTTGCATTATTCTTGTCTTTTGGGTTGGGATGTTAACTCCTCTTGTGAACCACTATTTTCTACATTATTTCTAGTATCAGCATTAATTGCATCCTGAATTGTATTCTTTGGCGACTATATAACACGATCTATTGTTATAGGATTCACTCCTTCAGAATTAACCTCAACATTAACATTTGATCAACAGTGTCTTTGAACTATTTACAGTTACATTCTTGTAGTTATCTTTCTATTTCAGTGAATTGATATAAACGAAATCTCTTTGCAATCTTCTTCTTAATATATATTTCTCCTCTTGAGATGTTCATGCACAATGTATTATCATCTTATTTGTATGGTCTCATTTCTAATTCAAGTTCTTCAACTATTATTTTTGCCTTGCATTTAGCATGTCTTTCTTTGTCATTATCATTTCAATGTTTTCTTTGCTCCTCTCTTTGTGCATCTTTCATTTTTTCGTGTTGTTTGTCACCAATATTATCAAACATATTCTCTTCGATATCACTTTCGCTTCTCTTCATTTTCAAATGCATCCTTGGGCAAGTTATACTTATATTCATGACAAACAAAATCAATCAATTTAAAATATTATTTATTAAATTTAACTTACATCATTTATTTAGAATATAGATATCAATAAAAGAGAAATATTAGGTTAAAAGAATTTATGCTTTTAGCAAGGTTTGAACCTATAATCTAAACAAATCCCATGTGTTTAACAATGCTCCTATTGCAGATTAAACTAATACAACCCTTATTTACATAACTATATTTTAGTATAGTATCAAAACTAAACAAATCTCATGTGTTTAAAAATGCTCCTATTGCCAGTTAAGCTAATACAACACTTATCTACATAACTATATTTTAGTTTAAAATAATTTATTCCTTTAGCAAAACTTGAGCCTATAACCTCAACTAATCCCATATGTTTAACAATGCTCCTATTACCAATGAAACTAATACAACTTAACAACTTTTTCAAAAATTTAATATATAAACACATGGATTAAAACTTATATCTTAAATGAAAGACTCAAATTCTTTTAGACTAATTCATCTACATTGCCAAAGTAGGGTAATTTCTTTCGTGTTTTTTCTTTGTTTTGTTTCATTGCACTTCTTTAGAATTTTCAGAACTTTATAAATATTTTGCATGCCCTAGATTTATAATAAAGCATATATAGAGCATAGATAAAAGACATAAAAATATATCTACGCGTTAAAATATCTTAGACAGCTAAAAAAAATTAAGATATCTGTCTTAAAATATTTAGACAGTCATAAAATAATCTTTAACTAAATTGTAATTAGCAATATATTACTAAAAAGTCTATTACCAAAAAAATTAAACTTAACTATATTAAAACAAAATATAGTATATAAGATTATATTAAAAAAAATAACATATAAAATCAAATGGAAAACTTAAAACTTGTTTTTTCACTGGTGAATGCAGGTGAAGATTTTAACTTTGTTCATAGTCATTATTATCAAAAAAAAAAATGTATAATACTTGATAGTACATGATTTACTACATGAGAGGACTTAATCCATATGTACTTTTTTGCTGGTGAATGCATGTAAAGATATTTAACTTTTTTCATAGTCATTATTATAAGAAAAATCTAATACTTAATACTACATGATTTACGACATGAAAGGACTTAATCCATATTTACTTTTTGCTAGTGAATGCAGTTGAAGATATTTAACTTTGTTCATAGCCATTATTATAAAAAAATATAATACTTAATACTATATGATTTTTTGATATAACATTTAATTATTTTTGTATGCCTTAAATTTATATAAAACAAACTTTATAAAAACATAGAGTAAAAATATTCTGCAGTGAGAGATAGTTTTTAGCAGTAATACATGCCTCCTCCTTCAGGAAAGACTACATTAAAAAATACACACTACAATGTATTCAAAAAAAAATAGCATAACATTCATACCTTAAAATTTTTGTTTTTTATTTTGTGCTCTTCACTCTTCCCTCTCTTCTCTTCTCTACTCTTGATTTAAATTTTTAAAGGTCATAAACATATATATATATATTTGTCGGCATTAATTCTTTATAATTAAAAAATAAATGCCAGCTCTAAATAGTTTTGTGAAAACGGTCATTCCATTACACTCCACCCCTTGCTGTCACTGTAGGTTACACCTCTCGACATTAAAAAAGTTACGTTTAGTCTGAATCATAGTACCTGGAGACACAGGGGTATGGAATCCTAGTTATCGGTGCAGGGACGGCGATGCCATTTCAAACCAGGGGCACAAAAGTAAATGAGTAAGGGTTTGGCTATGTTGTATATAAATATAGTCACTGAAGATGTGGGTAAGGGGACAAGGGCAGGGTCCTTGTCCCTATATTGTAGTCTCACAGTGATCATAATTCTCTAAATCTATGTATCTTGATGCTGGGCAGAGTTCTAATTAGAACTTCATACAGAAAAGTGCATAAAAAACTTGAAATGACATGACCTAAACTTGTACTACCAAGAAAATAAAAAGTTCAAAATTACTCATTATACTGTCTTATAGTATTGGTAAAAAGAAACATAACATACCTCAGACTCCAGGCAGCTACATGCAGCTTCAAGACAAGCTTCCAATGCTCTAAATTCAAATGGCAAAACTTTTGTACCATTTTCAATGGCATTCATCTCCAACTTGAAATCATCAATTTTTGTATCAGGTCTCTCTGGAAAGGAGTTTTCATCTGGAAGGCCCATATCCATGTCGCTATTTCCCCCTTCCTTTATGCAGTAAAATGAATCCAATCAAAGTTAAATTAAACTACAGGAAACAGAAGTAATCTAACAAACTAGTAAAGTTATTGCAGTCTATTTCATAACCTACAGATTTTAGACTAACAGCCCTTATGCTGTACTTCCATTTCAAGGTATTTAATGATATTTTTGTCTCTGAAGATTTTTTATCAGAAGGTTCTAACATCATTACTTTATACCATTAGATTAGTTTCTGTGTGGAGAAAACATGTTGCTTCACATGCAGAAAGGTTATACAGAAGCTAAATGAAAGAGAAAGGGGGAGAGAGGACAACTTGAATACTAGTATTTTTTAGCATTTGCGAAACATTCAACTATATTCCTTCAATTGTTAGTAACCACCATCCTTCCTATCATATTATCCTCTGCTAGTGATGAGGCTGAAGCAAGGAAGCATTTTATGATTCAAATAATAATACACATGAACCCCTACAACATATTTCAGAAGCTTTGCCCTCCTTTAAGAAATTGATGTGATTAAAGATTCCAAAATTAAGTTTTCTCTATCTCTGTATCCAATGCTATTTTTAGGAGAATTGAAGGTATTTTGATAGCAATAAATAAAAATAGATATTTGGATTGCTCTTTGCCAAGTCCAGCAAGATTACATCATTATCTTGGTCCTCGTTTCTCCTTCTGTTTGGGTGAGAAATATTCATTCTTACACCAGTTGCCATGCTGCCTTCCCTCCTTGCTTTGTGATAAAATGCTTTGATTTCTTTCATAGATTCAAAAACTGGCAAGTACTTGTGATCTAAACATGCTTGGTGAGTAACTCACCAAAAAAGCATGGAAAAACTCAATAAAAACTCATGAGCCTACACCAAAAACTCAATTGGCCTCAAAATAGATTGGTCCTACAAACCCCTCTGTCCCAACTATTCAGAATCACTGATAAATGCTTGGAGACAGAGATTTGACAAAGCGTGTAAAACAGTTATCATTGATTCTGCAAAGATTTGTTGCTACTGGTGACTTGAAAACCCCTTTTCTACTCTTCTATTTAATGCTTCAGACACAATTTTTATTGATTTGTCCAACTGAGACTCATGCGTGGGTGAAAATTCAGCTTAATGCCGACAAATACCTGCCCATTCATGTGATTTCACTTCACTGCCTGGTGAAAATATCTTGTCCGCACAATTTGGAGGGCATAACCAGTGCTCTAGCTTTCTGTCGCATAGATTTAGACATTTTGACATCATTTTATCCCATTGTTGCACGAAGTATAAGTTGGTGCCACTTAAAACCTACATAGTCACACGAGATAAGAACCTTTGTCTGGCAACCAACCTTTGATTCCACAATTTGAGTCTTTTTGCAACTAATCATTGCCTTGGTTACACGATTGAGGAATTATTGCCCTTTCTCCATGATGCATGTCGTGGGTACCACTCCTTTGTGCCACTTAACACATCTCCAATCGCACTTTTCCATGGATTATGCCGTGTTCTTGTTGCTTGTAATGTGGAATAGAGTTCGTCACCACTTAAAACGACCTGATCATTTGATTACGTCTTGCGTACCACTTAACTATGCCTGAGTCATGCCTTTCATGTTTGTGTTTTTTTGAGGATTTTTAGCTCAATTTGGAATTTCTACACAAGTTCAATGTGAATGTGCAAGTAGTTCGAGTTATTTTTATTTTGTAATTCACTTTAGTGATTGAAGTGAGTCTTTTATTTAGTTAATTAAATCTAATAAAGTGTGGATAAGCGCTAATGATTTAGACTTATCTTCCAAGCCATCTCCTGGGTGAGATAAGATTACTATTCTTGGAAGATTAGATTTTTAGTTGAATAGTATAAAGATAGATACAAGATAGAAAATTAATAACTTAGAGCAGTGTAATATTTCCGTGCAACTGAAGGAATAGTCATGGAGGTTTCCTTGTAAGCTTTCGAAGGAATGCAAAATAGATTATTTGTTCTTCGTTTCTGCAGTTCAAATTTCAATGATTTGTGTGATTAATTCACTTGTTTTCAAAGAATTAGGTAATTAGCCATCATGATTGGAATTTTAATATGGTTTCAGAGCATCATTGAAACAACAAGAAAAGATTCGCAAGTTATTTTCCAACAAGGAAAATCACAACTTTTTGTTGTGTATAAAATCGCGTCTCTTTTCCAGATGGAAAACACATAGGGTTTGAGGATAATTGTGGCTTGTTTTCAATTGATAATCACAAGTCTCATGTACAAAATCACGGCCCAAGGAAGTTAAAATCCTGGGTTTATTTCAATATAAAATCGTGAACTTTTTCTCTGAGGAAAATCATGCAGGTCTGCATAATGGAAATTGCAATTTTTAAATTTAAATTCACACGAAATTCTTCTATGCAGAAGTCACAGCTAGTGGATTGGCAGAATCATGACTAGGTTTTTATAAAAAGCGGCAGCCAAGGTTTATATCGCAGATTTTTTTGTGTTTTTTATAATAAAATTGCACAGCCTATTTTTTAATCCGCAACCAAGGTTTATGGGTCTACAGTTAGGGTTTTGAAACAGCAGAAACCAGTGGCCAAGATTTACCAGCAAACCCACGACCTTGCGTTTAGCAAGAAAATTAAAATCAACTAGGGTTTGCAACGGGTGGCTAGGGCAGCCACATTAGCTTGGGTTAACCAGCGTAACCAAGGGTTTTGAAAAAGCTTTTTTCAAAAAAATTTAGCAGTCCATTTATTTCCAATTTCGACGAGTTTGTTTTATGGAAAATATTTTTTAATGGCATCGCCTAGTCTTCATTTTGAGGATAGGTTGGATAGCGCATTAAATTTCCTTCCTTGGAAAGTCAAGGTGACTTTGTTACTGGAGGAAAATGATCTCTGAGATATCATAAAGGATCAGGTGGCTCTGCCAACAGATCCGCAAATTTGGTAGTTCACAAGAAGAAAGAAATTAAAGCCAAGCGGATGATCCTGGATGCGATGAAGGATCATTTAATTTCTCCCCTGTCAGAGAAGTAAACAACCAAAGAGATGTTTGACACTCTGTTTAGTCTTTTCCTGAGTGAGAATATAAACAGGAAAATGATATTGAGAAACAGACTCAAATCCATAAAGATGTCTAGTTTAGACACTATTACCAGTTACCTGATGAAGGTCACTCAGCTTCGTGACCAGTTTGCAATAGTTAGGGAAAAGGTGGAAGATGCAAAGCTAGTGAACTTAGCTATAAATGGGTTCTTGTAATGTCCCGTTTTCTAGATTGATCTTTTATAGTTGACCATTGGCCTATTCCAGAGACCCGTAGGCTATTTGGAGGTTGAAATTGGGGTTTCATGTTTTGGTGGTTGCTTTTGTTCGTGGATTGTGGTTTGGTTGGCGGTTTCTTTCCGGGTTTGTTCTCCTTAGTCCCTGTTGGTTACGGCTATTTTTAGTAAGTTTAGGATTGGCACCAGAACGGGATTTTGAGAGTGGGGTTGGATTCGTCTTGTCAAGACCTTTCCAATGAGCTATAGATCATTGATTTTCGACATCATCTTGGCCTCCATTTTAAAGTCCGTAAATTAAATATTATTATTTAATATTAATGTTGTTTTAAAAGAGGGGACTTTAAGGTTGAGGTTGAAAAAAAAATTGAAGAGGATTATATTATTTTCTCTCTCATGTTTTATCCCATATGCAAGAGGATTTTAGAGACTCCCAGTTGGAAAAGTATAAAAGGAGGAAGAGTGCTCTCATTTGGGCATCCGAAATCTTGATAATGTTATGCTGCCGTAATGGTTTTGGGACTGCTTCGAGGAATGAATGCCTCCTAGCCTGGGCTCACTTCGTGCTTGAGAGATAGCACCTAGGGAGAGGTTTGCTGATAGTAGTGATTTTGTAGTGAGGTTTGCATTGTAGCTTGAGTTTTGTTTGTAGTTCAGTTATTTGCATTTTATGTCATTTTTTGGAGTTGCTGATAACAGGGCTGAATCTGTAGTTTCATTCATAAATCTGAAAATAAAAAGGCATTTGTTCTAGGTATTTCATATTTCCCTTTGTCTATGTTGGGCGCCTGAAAGATCCCTGATGGATCCCTTTGCTGAAATGAAGTGCTGTTGCTGAAATGAAGTGCTGTTTTTTGTGATTTAATTTGTTTTATGATTTTTATTATTTTTTTTTTGTTTTCTTTCAGACTAGAGAGGAGATGCAGAAGGGGTTTCAGTTTTCTTGAGATGTGTATTTGCCAAGATGGCAAATAGAAATACATATAGCTGCAATCTCAAATAAAAATGGACTAAAAATAAATATTAACTGATAGAAAGATAACACATGAGAAATTGAGGCACATACCCATCAGATCTGTATTTTATATTCAATGGAAGCCTGGTTTGCAACCCTACTTGCATACAAAGGCAATATTGGCCTAGAAGAGGCTATACATGCAACTGAGAATGAAGGATCTGAAGAATTAAGCTGATTTAGCACTGCTGCAAGCTTAGATCTGCAATAACATGCCCTGGAATCTGTCCAATGATGCACAAATGAAGACCCAGAGTAGGCCTCCCACAAACAAGAACTGGGTTGTCGTCCAATTCACCAAAATCCTTGAGAGTTTTCGTTCCCAAGAGTCTGAATGCTGCTGCCCCCTTCCACAGAGTTCAGAGCTGCCATGAAGCTTCAAAAGTTATGCAAAAGATCGATCCAAACAGCACTTCAAAGTCACTTTATTCCTTTCCCAAAGTGGGCGTCCACTTTAGGGTTCCAAAAGGCATCCAAAATAAGAATCTTTAAAAGATTCTTTTATTAATGAAGTCTTCATAAGTTGGGCGCCCAAGTTGAGGGCCCAACTTCATTATTAAAAGACCACTTTTTAAACACAACGTTGTGTCAACTAGGTGGGGGTCTTTTAATAACTTATTAATATAAAGTGACATGTTATTCACTTTATTTTATTTATTTTTATTAAATATTAAAACCACACTTTAATATTCAATAATTATTCCAAATCCATCACCTGGCCATCCTGAACTGAGAACTGCTGTAGCCCACGCCACTGGTGATGTCGCCACGTGTCATGCCAACTGACAGTGCCTCCCTAAAATGTAGGGATACCTCCTAAAAAATAGGAATTTGACCAAAACTCCAAAAATGCTCCTGGAGGTCCCCTGATGCCTCCTGGTCAACTCTCGGTCAAACCCTAAAAAATAGGAACCCTTCCTAAAAAATAGGAAACTGTCACAAACTGACTGGAAAGGCCTGTAAAGCTCTGTGCCAAGCTACACTGCCTCTGGATAGGTCCCCTAACCACTCTGCTGACCTACGGGAACCCGGATAATAGGTCAACTCTCATGTCTCTGCTAGACAGCGCTAAAGAGGGGACATGACAGCGCCCCACTGTGCCAATTTACAGAATTTATTATGAAGAATCTGATTTTCTAGAAGGAAATCGCCCTTCTTGCTGGCCGCCCCTCTTTGGAGTGCATTAGAAAGCATGCTAAATAAATACTTGGGTTTAAGAGTGGTCTATAGTGTGTAGCTTGGTTGCCATTGTCATAGGAGTGCATTGCCTCAGATTTGAGGTCATTTAGTTGAAAAATGAGTGAGGTGTGAGCATTTTTGTAGGGTTTTATGTTGCTGGTTTGGTTTTTCAAAGTCGCTGATCCGTCATTTCAGTTTGCTAACTTCTATCATTTGAGTTGGGTTGGAAGTCTCTAATTATTGTAAGTTGAACAGTAGTACTGTCAGCACTTCATACTTCTCATATTTGCTTTATAATACTTTTCATCTCCGTCATATGGTAGCTCCAATTCCACTTCGGGTTGGAAAGCACATTCTTGACGTCGAATTATTTCAGCATAATAGTTGGTAGGGATCCTCTGACCATATGCTCGTCATCATCAGGCGCATTCTTGGTTAGAGTTCTTTATATCAGCATTGCATCAAGACCCTCTGACCATATGCTCGTCGACATCCGGCGCATTCTTGGTTAGAGTTCCTTTATCAGCATTGCATAGAGATCCTCTGACCATATGATCACGCCATCCTGGTGTACATTCTTGGTTAGAGTTGAATTCCGCATCATTTGGTTTAATTGCTAACTTCAACGATTGTGTATTGCTCTGCTTGTTGTAATTGGAAAAGTGAAAAAAATTGGCTTGGTATATTTCAGTTCTCATCTTCATGGCATGCTTTTGTTCAAGGAATTTGTGCCAGGGAAAAACTTCCTTCTTTTGAGAGACTGTGGGATGATTCTATCTAGGTGGAAACTCGGATGGAGTCAAGAGCTAGCAAGAAGGGTGGTGACGAGAATTTAGCTCTCATTGGATAGACAAAGGGAAATACAGGAATTCGGGAAATATATTATAATACTATATATTATATATTATATAAAATAATATATATATATATATCCGTACCCAGTCATACCGTACCCAAGGAAAAAAATTGTCGTACTAGCATACCAAAACCCCACACCCATACCCGACCCCATACCAAAACTGACAACTTAAGGGAACAAGGGGAAGGGAAAGGACAAGGATTCATCCTCACAGGTAGGGAAGAAGGACTTGAGTAAAATCAAGTTCTTCAATTGTCATAAGTTTGGTCATTATGCATCACGGTGTCCAAACAGGAAGAAGAACCAAGGGAAGCAACAACAGAAGAAGTAGCAACCTCTGCAGAAACTCGGATTAACGAGATTGCTGCCAAGTTTGAGAAGGAATTCTCAATGGTTTCTTATCTTTCTACCAGCACGACTTCACAAGATGCTTGGTATGTCGATAGTGGGGCCTCTCGGCATATGACATCAGCCCGGCAATATTTTACCAAACTAGAAGAACACAACTCTAGAATTCAGGTTGAGCTTGGTGATGATGCCAAGTATCCAGTAGCAGGTGTTGGTAAAATTCTCTTTCGACTTCACTTAGGTACCTCTTTAGAGGTTGATGGTGTTTTACTTGTTCCTAATCTCAGGAAAAGTTCTCTTTTAATTTCAGTAATGGAGGATAAGGGTTTTGCAATTGAATTCAAGGATAAGCAAGTTCTTATTAGGCTAAACGAATCTAGCCCAGATACAACACAATCTATAGGGGTTAGAGAAGGAAACATTTACAAGTTACATGGTGAACTAGATCTAGCTGCATCGATGAGCAACATCATGGATTCTTGGCCTTCCAATTTTCAAGAGGCAGCAAACCAGCAGGTTTGGCAAGATGCCAGGTGGAGTACACCTCCATCATGAAGAATGATGTATGGGACATAGTCCCAAGACCAAAAGGAAAATCAGTTGTGAGTTCTAGGTGGCTCTTCAAAATCAAGCATGCTACAAATGGTAGCATTGATAATTACAAAGCGAGGTTTGTGGCGAGAGGGTTCTCTCAAAAGGAGGGAGTGGACTATGAGGAGACTTTTGCTCCAATCACCAGATCCACTTCCATTAGAGCAGTTATGTCTTTAGCTTCTATCATGGGATAGAAGACACATCAAATGGATGTTAAGACATCTTTCCTTGATGGGATTATTGAGGAAGAAGTGTATATAGAACAACCTCATGGCTTTGAGGTAAATGGGAAGGAATCCCATGTTTGCAGGCTTAAGAAATCCTTGTATGGACTCAAACATTTGTAGAAATTCATTGATGATAGGTTTCAAGATCCAATGCATCATTATACAACATGCATAACTATTTGGATGGCAAATGGACAAACGAATGAACATTGTTGGTTGGGAGAGTTCCCAACCACACTCCAAGGGGTGGCAATTGACTATTCACTGATGCACCACCAACTAAGAAGTGTTCTTGGGATAGATTGCAAAAAACCTTGTAGGACGAATTCAAGCTTCTTCCAAGATGATAATGAAATTGTTGTTGAAGTCAATAACACCCAACAAGAGAAGCATAAAATGTTCAAACATATAACTATAGTCTCGAGAACTGCCAAGTAAACTACAAATAGACCATACTAACACATTGAAGAAGCACCGGTTCATTAAGAGGCTCGTAACCTCACTATGGAGAAAGATGAAGGTAGTGCCACAGCTTCAACTTATGAAGATGCATATAATAGGGCAATGGGCATCAGGAATTAAAATAAAACATCCTAACTCTCTAAATGAAGAGGCAAAGATGATGATAGTGAACTAGGAGCTGTTCAAAATGAGACAAGATATGCACCAAATGATGGAGCTCAAGGGAGATACCAGTGAGGAGTTCAAGGACCTATGGTGCACAAACTACAAGATAGAAGGTCACACCAAGGCTAATTATCTAAAGAAGATGATTTGCAAGATTTGCCAAGTAACAAGCATTCAACCAAGGATTGCCCTTATAATTTGAAGAACAAAAGTACACAAGTGCTCTTTGTTCAAGGGGAGCAATCGACACCACCCACCATACTGACAAAGCCAAATAATAATATAAGTTTGAATACTAGTCAAGGTGGTTGGGATCAAAAGCGAGGTAGCAGTCATGAAGTTCAAAGAGCCAACCACCAAAAGTGCAGATGTGAGTTGTGAGGATAATGCACAGAAGGTGAAGTACAACCTCTTGTACTACAGTTGGCTATGAATATGATCACCCTCAATGAAAAGAGAGCCATGGTGTTGCATGCCAAAAAACATCAAAGAATGAATATCTTCATCTTATTGTTGTACACTATTGTTGATCATACTTCCATTGTGTGAGTCCATACAAGGATTGTACTTCCATTGTAGGTCATACTTTCCATAGTTGATTGTACTTCCATTGTAGGTCATACTTTCCTTATCAATCATACTTCTATCGTCAAGTGCAATTCCTACTTCCATCTAGTCCTTTACCCGCCAAACACTCCTCCTAATCGACTGTATGCCCATTCCACTCATTCACATTGTACAACCTACAATTTTTGTCATGTCCCCTTTTTCAATTAAAGTAAAAGCAATAATAAAGTTAATATTTTTAAGTTGTCTAATGATTTACTTTTTATTTTACTAAAAAGTGACAACTTAATATTACTTTATTAAAATAATTAAAAGATCATATTAATGAGATATTAAGAGATCTTTATTAAGATAATAAGAGACCTTGTAAGAAGAAAACTTTTGGGAGAAAAGAAAAGCAGAAAAGAGAAGATTTATAAAGGAAGGAAATTCCTCATAATTGAGTATGTTACGTTATTATAAAAAACCCCTTTTTGAAGAGCTTGAGCATTTATGTTCAATTTTTATCAAAGGACAAAAACCCTCATGGTGTCCAAAGGATTGGAGGACGAAACCCCTTCGATTCTTTTAGAATGATTTCATGCAGGAATCCCCCGTGGACTGAACATTTCCAGTTCCTTTTGGTGTTTGGTGTTGTGGTGGTTCAAATTTAAAGAATTTTCCAATTTTAGTGAGGAAGTTACAGTTGTGCCAAAAGTTTAATTTATTGTTTGTGAATCCAACAATGGCATTTTGAACATTTATTTATTGCAAGAATTCTCCATTATTTATTAGATTCATTATATTCTCAAAAGACAAATTGTAATAAGAAGGAACTTGCCATACCATTTAATTGCTATTGAATGGCCATACTATTTCTGTTTTGGTTTAATGTAATGTGAAGCTATTGAAAAATCTGTCGTACAATTGATGCAAAAGGAAGTGCTTGATTATTTTACCAACCGTACTCTTTAGAAGAGTTGTGCCTGTTTGGTAAGAGACAAATTCAAGCTTTATTATCCAGCCGCAACCATGAAAGATTTTTATTCTATTTCTCCTTGGTCGCCTTACTTGTGTGAGTCAAAGTCCTTTGAAAGTTTAACATTTATTTGATTGTTTATGAAGTGGGAAAAGGGCGCCGTACATTTTCAAGGAGGAAGTTGTACCTTTGAGGATGCCATATTTTTATTGGCTGCCGAGTAAGCATTTGGCTGATTTGTTAATTTAAATTCAAGTCTCAGCAAATATAGAAATCCTATAAAACCATTTTGGGATTGGAACAGAGGTAAAGGACTGCAGTTTGTTCCATCAGCATATATTAGAACAAATTCCAAAGATGAAAATGATGTAATCAATTTACTAGAACAATGGTTCTATTTGGTATGTCAGTATATCTTCTCTATATTCATTGAGATTAATTTAATGTTGATGCAATTAATGATTTTGGAAGAAATTAATCATTTTTTTAGTATGCTCGCCAACTGTTTGATGAAATGTCTATATTCAGATTGTTAGCCAACTGTTTTTTAAAATTCCTAGAATTGAAAATAGAAATGAAGTCCATCACTTACTCAATCAAGTTGTAATCAATTATGCGGAATATTTGTAAAAGACCAAAATTATCAGTCTCAATTATTTGGCTACATCTTCTTCTCTAGTTTAATGCCATAAATAGTGAAAGTACAATTTTATATTTAAGTTATCATTGCTTATGTGTATATTACAAAGGAATTTGTCCATCTTTCGTGGCAAAGGAGTAGAGATATCAAGATTTGGGGCAAACAGATCAACGGGTTCTGTGCAGTGTTACATTGTTTGTGTGTATTTCATTATAGCATTATTTAGTTCAACTGCTCTAGCTAAAGATCCATATGAATTCTTTACATAAAACGTTACATATGGTAGTATAGGGCCTCTTGGTGTCCCTAACTAGGTGATGTCTACTTTATAGAAGTTATAAATTCTTAAAGAGTCGATTCTATTAAAGATTGTGAAAGGTAGCTTGTTTACATCACTCAAGATTCATATTGGTGTTATTGAAGGGAATCTTAATCAATGGGCAGTTTCCTAGACATCAAATTGATAGCACAACAAATGAAAACATTATTATTAATGTATATGACAACTTAAATCATCATATCCTATTTTCATGGAAAGTTCTATTCAAATCTCTGCTTTTTGCATGTTGGTTTTGCTAAATCTCATTGTTTTGAGTCAATTGTAGTGGCTTATGCACCAAGATACATGTTCTATTATAGGAATGGGATACAAAGGAGAAGAAACTCCTAACAAGATGGAGGCTTTGGAACCAACTACTCCATAACACCTAGAAGGAACTTCACGTAGAAGTTCCAAATGAAGGATTAAATAGACATCTATTTCTATTTTCAATCACCATACATCCATAAGATAGCAAGAGGATTTAGAGACATTAAAGTTGTTGGTCAGCCTAGAATTCCTGTTCCATTCCCTAATCTTGATGACAACATTACTGTGTTGTTAGGCAAGTACAAGGCCAATCAAATTATACAAGTCATCATAGCTGATAAACAAACTAAAAATTTTATATATTTAATTTGAAGGGCCTAATTTTTTTTTCATGTTATTGATAGTATATTGATTAATGGAGGATCTCACATGAAGATAATGTTAGTGTGAAAGGAGTCTTTATTCATCTAATTTACTTCTATCTAGTTCCTAGCCTAGTAGACCTATTCACACTAGCTTAAGTTCACTTAGTGGTTTAGTTGTCTCACCTCATAGACATATGACACGTGCTCTCACACTTGTCCCAAGTGTTCTACATGTGTCACACATCATGGAGGGTAAGTCATTGTTTGACTCTCACCTTCTCACTTCCTCCTTGTCCTACATATACAAGGAGTTCATTGTACATTCATATACATTTTATGATAGTTTTAGCTCTTGCTTTGTGTGCACATTCATCTTCTGGAAGTTATGGTTATTGGATTCATTTCATTGCCGCTCCTATATGATATCAAAGCCTAGAATCGCAATTCCCTTCCCAATTTCAGTTTCATCCCGCACATAGCCCTATCATAGGTGTGTCGTAGATCTAAGAAATTTTTTTGTTGAAAATGCAAATTTTTTTTGCAAAATCAACATTTTGTAGGTTTGAGGGATCTCTTCGGTGATTTTTTTGAAGATTTGGGCGAAATTTTGGTGATATTTGCCTATTTTGCCTAAATATCTAAAGATTTGGGTGGTTTTTTTGGTCTGGTTTGAAGGTTTGGTGTTTATTGCAGTCTCCACTCTATACTGGGCCTTTTTGTTGGGATGGCATCAAAGTGTTGTTTGAATTTTTTTTTGGTTGTAGGTAGCGCCCACAAGCTCATACTGGTTTTAACAACACCATCCCATGCGGTGTCTCATTTATCGGCCCTTGCGACCCGTTCTCCATCTCCACGTTAGCTTCTCAAACACTAGTTGAGGCCTTCATTACGGGCAAGTCGTCTCCACAAACCGCCAGTCTTCACATCAAGAGTTGTCATTATTGTCTCGACGAAGGCCACCATTCCTCTGGTCGAAGTTTCAATCCATTGGTCACGACTTCACCATTTTTGTTGCAAATCTTATTCTGCATTGTATTTGTTGATCTCTAAATTGAGGTCAAGGTTTTACATTTTGGACGCCATTTATGTAAGCCTTTCATGGCTTAAGTTTTTGATCAACTATTTACTTCCCTTGTGGTCGCTATGTTTTTTGGTTTAAAGGTCCCTTCTAGTATGAAGGTCGCCATTGCTTTTATGCTAACTATTTTTAGTGTTTTATGCAAAGCTTAACATCTTCAAACAACAATCATCTATGGCTTTGGTGTTTCCTAGTTTGCAGTGACTTCAACTTCATAAGTCAGGAGGAGTTTGTAATCGATTTTGCATTGTAACCAGTCTTGACAAGTGGCAGTTTCCTCCTCTCTCAATGGTCAACCATCACTGGATGCTATCTTTATCTGACTCGGCTTCCTCAAATCTGGTATCAGGCGTCTTGCTTGGCCCACTCAGCCGACCTCTCATCCAGGGTTTTTTGTGCAGTCTTACAGTCCCATTCGAACTCCACAAGGTGCCCACCTTGTTATAGACTCCTGATCCGGACTCCTTTTTTCAATTGCCATTCGCAGGTCATTGTTTCATTGTTGCAAGTTGGAGTCTTTCACACCATGTCGCCTTGGTTGAGAGTTTGCAGGGTCACCCTTGATTCAAGGTCGAAGCCACCAGAAAGCCAGATCGACATCCACATTCTTGGCTCACAGATCTTCTCCAAGTCGAGTTTTTGCTAGGGCGGATAGGGTTTCTATTTTTCTTCATGGCGAATGGTCTTCTTTTTTGGTCACTCATTGTTGCAATTACTTTGTAACTATTTATTCTTTGCATTTATTGTAACAAGCGACTTCTACACTGCTACAATTAGCATTGTATGTAACTCCTACCGGTTACATTATTTTATTTCACAGTTACACGTAACATTTGTTGTACACCTTGCACACCAACATTTTATGCTAGCTACCAGACAGAACATTTTATGCTACAGCAACCGTCCAGAGAAAGTTGAAGTTGCAAAAAAAAAAAATGCCTAGAAAGACCCTAATCTTGCATAGGTGTGTGCAAAGAGGGGCTTTTTTTTCATTTTGCCGTAACTTTCGCCCACGGAGGCAAAATTGGGCATATTTATAGTCAACGGGAAGCTGGTTTCGGCGCCAACAAAGCTGTGCCGAGACGATTTGGGATTTGTCCCATTTTCTCTCACTTTTTTTCCTTTGTAAATCAAGCTCAACACCCATTGAAATTATTGTATCTTTTCATTGGCAACTCAAAATTGAGTGTCGTTTTTTAGAAAGTGCATAATTTTTCACGACTAATCTATTGGAAATGATTCCGCACTACTGTTATAAAGTGCCATTTTTCGTTCCAATTAGACTTGCTAACTGCACTCTGTTATAAAGCGTCAAATTCTGGGGGGGCTTCTTTTACAATTTTTTAATCAAACTTGGGGGGTTTGTCAGGCACAATTTACGTACCTCTTTGTGTTTCTCAAGCATGGATCCTAAAATTGATCTGTTAACACCACAGAATTTTCACACATGGAAAACAAAAGTACAACTTCAATCTAAAGGGTTATGGCAAATGCTAAATGATCATCAACTGCAATTCAATAGGGAGTATGAACAAGTTGTCTATCGCAATAAGTTAGATGAGGCAATGGGAATCATTGGCCTCCATGTATCTGATAACTTGCAATTTGATCTAAGCAATTGTACAACTCCTAAGCAAATGTGGGACAAATTTAGTGATTTATTTGGTAAAGTTGATGACTTCAAAATACTTCAATTGGATGTTGAATTAACAACTTTGTCACCTGATGTCTTCCCTTCAATTGAAGATTACTTAGTCAAGTTCAAGTCTTTGCTTTCTTGACTTCAAGGTTGTGGTAAAACAAAAACAAATAAGGAATGTGTCTTCTTGATTTTGTCAAAGTTAAAAGGCCCCTATCAAGTCTTCGCTTCTACTTTTTACTCTACAATGGATGCACTTGTTTCAACATTTACTATGCCTACTTTTGAACAGTTTTGTGATCAACTCACAAGAGAACAATCTAAGTTACTATCCATGGATTCTAACACTTCTTCAAAAAGTCAAGCATTAGTAGTTCGTGCATCTAAGGGTAAAGGTAATAAGCATACAAAACAATCAAAGGCAGAATCATCTTCAAGCAATGAGAAATCATCTAAGAAGATGACCAAATCTGATACTTTCAACACAACATCTCCTAAGTCAAGTAAAAATTCTTTCAAGAAGAAAAGCAGAGGGCCATGTAGTTTGTGTGGGATGCAGAATCATGATGTCAAGATTTGTCTTCGAAGGATTGAGGCTTTGGAAGAAGCCATGAAGAAACACAACATTGATACTCCCAAACCTAGCGAAGGTCATGCCCTTACTACTACAGGTTTGAATTCATCCACATCAAATTGGATAATTGACTCAAGAGCCTCACATCACGACTTATTCAGTTGATCTTCTTGAGTCTCTTTCTGATAGCACCACTTCTTATATTTCAGTGGAAACTCTTCACAAATTCCAGTTATGGGGTCACGTTCAGTTCATCTGGCAGATGGTTGCATTGAGGATGTCCTCTTTGTTCCTAAGCTATGCCAATCTTCTCTCCATCTATCAGATATGTCATAATGGGGATGGGAAGACTGTTGAGTTTTCTCCACATGATGTTGTTGTTCGTGACCTACAACATCCAAACAAGATCATTGCTTCAGGTAGAGCAGATCATGGGTCTAGATTCTACAAGTTTCACAGTTTTGAGACATCCAATGGTTCATCACACATTGCTCATGAAGACTCTTTGAGTCGACTTTGGCATGGGAGGTTTGGACACCTCAATTACAGGTATCTTCAGCAGTTGAGTACACAGGAGGTGGTACTTAGTCTCCCTAAGATTTCATGCACAGAGGGCGTTTGTCGAGGTTGTGTGCTTGGAAAACATCATCAAGAACCCTTTCCTAAGGATAAAGCCCATCGTGCTACTTCCTTACTTGAGTTGGTTCATAGCGACCTCATGTCATTTCCAACTCCTTCATTTTCTGGAGCCAGGTATGTACTTACTTTCATTGATGACTTCTCTCGCCGCACATGGGTGTACTTTCTCAAGTACAAAAGTGATATATTTAGCACTTTCAGGGTGTTCGTGGAGAAGCAGTCGGGTTCTTCTATTCAGCAGATACACAGACAATGGGGGGAGTATGTGAATCAGGCCTTTCGGGACTATTGCATTGAGCATGGTGTAATCTCCCCATTTTCGGGTTCCCTTGCAGTGCAATTGGCACTGACCTTGTGGATGTGTGTCAACGTTATCAGAGGAGTTATTTGATGATTCTAATGAGCTCAGGTGGTCTGGAGGACTCATATGCCACTTTTCAGGGTGATTTTCAACTTCTGGTGTGTTCCCCAAGAATCTTGGAGAGGGCGTCTATTTATAGTAAGTCGTCCGGTTGGCTCTGATAATCATTATTCTTCATCGGGATCACTTCAGTGCAGTCAAATTTCGATTCTGATGCATTCCGGCAGTTTCCACAAAATGGGTGTATTAATGGCTTTATTTTAATTATTTTACTAAGGTCGCCAAATATTATTTAAAATATTTAAAAAGCACCTCAGTGTTATAGCTCGTCGAAACCGGGATGAAATGTTTTAAATCATGGATGCATAAAACAGGGACCTTGCATGTCAATTTATCATTATTTTAATAAAAAGGTCTTTTTCGGAGCTAAAAGGGAGTTTAAATTAAAAAGTGAATTTTAAAATATAAGCTTTTGGAGAGTTCGGCAGAAAAGTATAAAAGGAGGTTGTGAGAGCTCATTTGCATGCAAATTATTATATTTTCCTTTGATGAAACCCTCGTGGTTCTGGGAGATTGAACTTGGTTCATCTCAACCTTCTTGAGGATGAAAACCCTCTCGGAGAAGAATAGTTGTAGTGGTGAAAGATTCACCTAGGTTATTACAGTGTGACTCATTCAGAGTTACAGTTTGTGGAGGAAAGGTTTGCTAGTAGATTTACTCAGAATCTACGCTTGTACTGAATGTTGGCCGATAATGGTATTTGTGATGAATATCTATATTTTTCTAGTGTTGAAGATTTTACAAATTTATTGGAGATTTGATAAATAATAAATTTGTGGAGACTAATGCTAATTTTCCTTGAGAATAGTATGATGGATTTGATAGGCGATTTGCAGTGAGTTCTTCTATATCAGCCATGGGATTTTATGGGTTCCTAAACCCTTGTCTTGGTACATGGTGGGTGTGATCCATAAACATTGCATTTTAATAAGATTTCAATCAGATTTGGTTTGTTTCTGAAGGAGTTATCTACAGCTATAGCAGTTCACCATTATTCATCTCTGATACACAAGTTTTGACAGCAGTTTGGAGTGGTCTTCAGGCAGATTTCTGAGTATATTCAGCTACAGGATTCATTTGTGTTATGCTACAGCAGAGTGCTTTGTATGACAGCAGCTTATTATCTTGTAAATCATCGTCTTTTGGGCATTATATAACAACTATTGTAATCTGAGCTTGTATAACATTGAAGATCAATACATTGCTGGAGTTTGAGGTTAGATTGTCATTATTAGTTATTGCTTTAATGCATGCTAAGTGTTTGTTGAAATGCCCACGATATTTCTATGCATTGTGGATTTACTATCTAAGCAAATATTGTCTCAAATTGCATTTTGAATGATCCCATACACAAACACATTGAAAATACATTGAAACAATTACTATGCAAAGTGTTTGATGGAATGCCTGCATGATAGAAGACAGAATTCTTTCTGGGTGTTGGAAAAAAATTGGTTTCAATTTGGGGTGCAACATTACAGTGATATCAGAGCAGTGTATCTTGTCAGCCTATTGGGTAGTTGGTATATCAGTTTCAACAGTGATTTATCATTCAGAGGATTGTCAAAAGTTGATTCTTCTAGGGTATGAATTATGGCATCATTTAGTGAAGAAGATGTGGGAAAGAAGCTTTATAGAGCAGGTAAGAAATTTGAACACTTGCCGCAGTCTAGGAATGATCTACTTTGCATTTTGGAAGAAGTGGAGATGTGCTTATTCATGATAGATCAGTGAGATTCTAAGAGGATGCAATATGCTTTGGCTCCATTAGTGAATTCTTTGGTTAAGCCAAAACTCATGAGACATCCAGATGAGGAGATAAGACTTGCAGTTACTTTTTGTGTTAATGAAATTATGAAATTAACAGCTCCACAAGAACCTTATAAGAGCAATATTATGAAGAAGGTTTTTCAGTTGATTGTAGAAAGCTTCAAAGGTTTGCATGATTTTAATAGTCCAACTTTGGCTAAAAGGATCTTAATTCTAGAAACTATTGCAAAAATTAGATCTTGTGTCATTATGTTGAATTTGGGTTGTGAAGATCTTATTCTTGAAATGTTTCAACATTTATTGGCTGTTGTTTGTGAGAATCAAATGAAAAATGTTATATCCTCTATTCAGACCATCATGACTTTGATTATAAATGAGAGATGAAAATTCACAATCACTCTTACCTTCTCTATTGGCTGTTTTGAGGCAAGAACAGGATGTTACTTCAGCTGCATATGAATTGGTTGACAATGTTCTCAAACAATGTGAGAAAAAACTGATGCCATACTTAGAGGAAGAGAGTTGACATGAGATTGACAGGTATGCTGATTTAGAGTTGGATATTGAAGGGTGGAATCTTTTGACGATATTTTGATTAATCATGATGTTGTCCCACCATTCACAAATGAAGATTGCAAGGCATCAAGTAATGGGATTGCTGATTTGGATGGTGATATTGTTCCTACCATTGTAAGCAAATCAGAAAATCTGTTGTGTGGCAGCGCAAGTCACTTTGGTGAATTTGATCAAAGACCTTTAGCATTGCAAGATTTGAAGGATAAACTTGTCGTTACGGAAGAGAAATTGTGCAAATGTTAACGAGGGTTGATAGCACTCATGCATTCATTGAAGACCTCATTTGGAAAGCCCGAATTGAGGAGAGACAAAAGGGAGTTGAAAGAGGAGTCACTCTTACACAATTGCCCACGATCAAAGAGACATTAGAAATGGTAAAATCTGATTACTTGCAATTGCTAAATGATAGGGATCATGTTATCAAATTTGCGGAAGAAAAGGGAAAAAAGGTTGATGAACTTGCTTAGAGCTAAGTTTGGCACACTTTTCATTATACAAAGCAGAAAATCAGTCAACTATAGAAGCCACATCCAAGAAACAAGAAGATAATACAAGGATTATGGAGATCAAGCAAACGGTGGAAGAAATTGATGAACTCCATAGGGATGAAAGATTGCATGACAATTTCAACATTCCACATACCAAGGAGTTTCAAAATACAGGTAGTAAAAAGGACAAACAACAAGAGTGTGAACTCTTGGATCACAAAGAAGAATTTTCATATGATGACATGTTCGAGCAGAATGATAGAGCAGTGGGAGTTGCATTCTCAGGACCATCACAAGGTGTTGAGCATTATCTTGATTCCAATAGATTATGGGATCCTAGTGAACCCATGGGATGTTTTGATACATGAAAACTTCAACATCTTGAAGACTCCTCCTTTGATTGAATTACGGCATGAAAACATGGTATGCAAAGTTTTGAATCTAGTTAAGGCACATCTTCATAATGGAGCTTGTTCTACTTTGCATTGTCCTTGCATGGTGTTTAAATTTTCAAGCTTGAGCTTTCCAAGTAGTAGGGAACATTGTCATTGGGAGGTGAGAGATTGTATTGAGGCTTTAAGCATCACTAGAAGTTCTCTTGTTGAAGCACAAATGGAAATCGGAGTAGCTCAGCATGAGCATGATGGGGTTATTTCTCTATTGAGTAAGTGGTGCAGGAGCACCCCTTCAACAAGATAAATATGCACAAGAGGGGGAAGAATAAGGCTTTAATATGTTTTAGATATTTCATGTTACCATGTAGCATTTGTATGTCATTTTCAAATGAAGCATTTTGTGTTGACATTTCATGTTTCAATATCTCTCTTCCCGAGGCCAATATTTAGCATCATGGATAACAGCAGACAGTTGGGTTATGTGCAGGATTAAATCAAATGTGTTGTATTATCTGATGTTTTGTTGTCTTATGCAAAACAAGTGCCGTGTGATTAATTAGGGCTTTTTGTTATAATCTTGTTTTATGCAAAATCCCAAAAACAGAGGAGAGAGGAGTCGGTAACAAAATAGGGAAGGTGGTCGAGGAATAGGGAGTTCTTCCACCTTTAGAATTATAAAAGGTAGGAATCTTTGTAAACAGCCTGTGTTCAGAAAAGTTGGAATGAAGAAATAGTAATTCTGTCAAGTGTGTTACAAATTCTGGATTCTGTGTAAATACTCTGCATATCGAATTATTCTGTGTATATTATCTGTATAGAATTGTTTTGTATTTAATTTAGTTTCTCTGTTGCCGAAATGCACGATTGAATCCATTCCACTGGTGGATTTCTATGAAATCAGTGGAATGGGTTGTGTACATTAGTTTTTGTTTGTTTTCCTTTTGTTCAATGGGCATGACAGAATAGAAATTGCGGAATCCGTTGTAGAGGAAGTTATTTGGCAAGAAATTCGAATATACATTTTATATATATCCGTCCATTGTATGCTGGAGACAGTCTGTGAGTATGTCACATTTGCATGCAAGCGTCATCCTGTGTGTATCCTGTGAAGAATGGTATGTATAAAGGTCTTTATCGGTTGAGTTTGTGTTGTTCGCTGGATATACAACTCCTGTGTATATTGCGAATGTATGAAGGTATATTTCCTGTGTATATCGCTATCGCATCTGAGTATCACCTTGTATATGTCCTGTGATGAAATGCATGTGTAAAAGTCCATTCAGGTTAAGTTTATGATCATTCGTTGAATATACAATTCCTTTGTATATCGCTAATGTACCGAGCACATTCCGTGTATATCCTGCAACTGTATGTAAAACTCTGTTATCTGTGTATATCGCCAAAGTACATCAGGCAATCAATTCCTGTGTGAGTCGAAATGGTCTGAGGAGATACATTTCCTGTGTATACGTATATTGTATGTCGCAGACAGTTTGTGAATATATTGCTATTGTATGTGAGTGTCAGTTTGTGTGTATACTACAATCGCATGTCGGGATTGTATGTTGCAAAAGCGTGTCTTGAATGTACATTCGTATGATGTAAAGGGTTAGAAGCAAAGAGTGGCCGGTTGAACTGGGAGAGAGAACCGGCGATAGGAAGTCAAGCAATGTATGTTCGAAGTGGACGAAAATATCGGCGTAAGAAGAGCATCGGGTGAATGAAATATTTTTGAGCCGACAGTATGTGTTCTTGCCGATCAGGGTGACAACTGAAAGTGTCACCGATGGAGAGTTTATCGGTATGATAAGTCATCAAAGTGAGTGGTGCATCGGTGGGAGAATTCTTGAGTGAACAACCGATAGTGTAATGTGTTGCCGATAGAAGGAAGTATCGTGACTGTGGAGTTCCAGGGATTTGAGATAATTGTTTGGAGCATTGCATCAAGTGGTATCAGAGCCAAGGAGTATCCTTTGGGTAGAAGAAGAAGACAAGATGTCAGACGATAAGGGGTCTCAAGAGTACCCAACAAAGATGACCAACGCTGAGTTGGCGGCCTTAGTGAGAAAGCAAACGGCAGAGAGCAGAGCAGCTTGGGCTCAGAATCAGGCTTTGAAAGAAGAGGTAGAGAAGTTGAGGGACAGAGTAGAGAAGGGGAAGAAGATTCTGGTAAGCGAGAAGGCGGGGATGAAGAGGAGATCCCTAAGCAAGAAGAGATAGAGGTTCCTGCAGACCAGAGACCCCTCAAGTCCATGGAGAGAAGGACCATGGATATGAAAATAGACCTGCCAGTGTTTGCAGGCAAAATGGAACATGATTCAGTGATGGAGTGGGTAGACTCCTTGAATAACTTCTTTGAGACCGAGAAAATACCAGACCACCAAAGGGTGAAGATGGCTCAATCCAAAATGAAAGGGGCTGCACTAATTTGGTGGAATTTCATCCAAGATGACAGGGTGAAAGAGGGAAAGAGCAGAGTTGCAACATGGAAGAAGATGTTGGCTTTAGTGAAGGAGGCCTATGTTCCATTGGATTACAACATCCAATTACATAAGAGGAAACAAAACTTGAAGCAGAAAGAATTAAATGTCAGTTCATACACAGAAGAGTTCATGAAACTATGTGTCAAAACAAAGGTAAAGGAGAATGAAGAAGAGAAGGTGGCAAGGTACCTCAATGGATTGAGGTTTGCCATACAAGAAGACATAAATCTGCATAACCCAGAGACAGTCCAAAAGTGCTATCAATTGGCACTCAAGGTGGAAGAGAAATTCAAGAGAAGACAAGAACAGAACAGTAGAGGAAGAGGGAGACAGCAGAGGGGAGGAGGAAGTCCTCTCAGAGGCAGAGGAAATGGATTTGGATTCCAAGGTGAATCAAACCAAGAGAGCAACAAAGGAGACAGTAGTCAAACCCAAGGGGGAAGTTACAATCAAAGAGGAAACTTTAGGGGCAGAAGACCGTCATTCAGAGGGAGATCTCAGAGCAGAGGACCTATCAGATGTTACAATTGCAATCAAGAAGGCCATATAGCTAGCAGATGTCCAAGAAAGGCAACAAGTTCAATGGGAGAAAGAAAGATAAATTTGATCCAAGAATCTAATTGTCAAAGTGTGGAAGCTCCAACACTTTTCAAAGTGTGACTGCTCCTGACAGTTATGGATACCCTGAGAAAGGAGAATCTTTGATGATGAGAGCAATGACCACCATGAAGGTGCCTGACAAAGAACCACCACAAAGGAAGTCGCTCTTCAGAACTACTTGCAAGGCAGGAGGAAAGGTATGTAAAGTTCTGATTGACTCCGGATCCACTAAAAATTTTGTGTCATTTGAAATGGTAGAAAAGCTTAAGCTTAGAAGACTGTCACACTCTTGCCCATACAAGATCTCATGGCTCACCCAAGGTCAACAAACAGTTGTGGAAGAACAGGCTTGGGTGGAGTTTCAAATTGGACCATATAAGGATAGGTTATTGTTTGACATTGCCAAGATGGATGCTTGCCATCTCCTATTTGGAAGACCATGGCAGTATGACTTGAAAGCACACCATGATGGAGTTAGAAACACATATTCAATCATCAAGGATGGTAAGGTGATAGAGTTACTACCATTGATGGAAAATGAGGTGGAATCAAAAGGGAAAGAAATCAAGGCGATGATGGTAGAAGGAAAACATTTCATGAAAGAGATAGCAGAAGGAGCAGTTGCATATGCTCTAATTCCATGCCTAAAGGTGAACAAGGAGCAGCAGCAAGAAGTCAAGGGAGAGAAGAGGTAAAAGTTCATAAATCCGGCTGTCCAAGAGCTATTGGGCAAACACAAAGGCATCATCTCTGAAGGAATGCCAAGGTCCCTACCACCTATGAGGGACATCAACCATTGCATAGATCTAATCCCAGGATCTACACTTCCAAACAAAGCAGCATACAAGCTTACCCCAGAACAGAATGCAGAGGTAGCAAGCAGATTGAGGAATTGTTGGAGACAGGCCGAATTGGCAAGAGCTTAAGTCCATGTGCAGTACCAGTTGTACTAGCACCAAAGAAGGAAGGCACTTGGAGGCTTTGTATTGATTCAGGAGCTATCAACAAGATAACAATCAAGTATAGGTTCCCAATCCCTAGGATAGAAGATTTGCTTCATTGCTTGGGGGGTGCTAAATATTTCACAAAAATAAATTTAAAGAGTGGCTATCATCAGATTAGGATTAGACCAGGAGATGAATGGAAAATTGCATTCAAGACCAATGAGGGGTTATATGAGTGGAAGGTCATGCCTTTTGGTTTGTCCAACGCCCCTAGTACCTTTATGAGGTTGATGAATGAGGTCTTGAGCGAATTCATGGGAAAATTTGTCATAGTGTATCTAGATGACATCCTGATTTTCAGTGATGAAAGGGAAGAGCACCTCAACCATATAGACTTGGTCCTCAAAAAGTTACATGAAGAGCAACTAATGATCAACTTAGGAAAGTGTTTGTTCATGCAGGAAGAGATCATCTACTTGGGATTTGTCATCTCACATAACAAACTGAAAATGGATCAAGAGAAGGTAAGTGCCATATTGTCTTGGCCAACTCCTAAAACCTTGAGTGATGTTAGAAGTTTCCATGGGTTAGCAACCTTCTATAGGAAGTTTATAAAAGGGTTTAGTCATGTTTGTGCACCCATGCTTGACACCATAAAAGGAGAACAGAAGTGTAGATTCACTTGGACAAAGGAGGCAGATGATTCATTTGAAACATTGAAGAAGAAGGTGGCAGAGCAGCCAGTCCTTACACTTCCTGACTTCAATAAGATTTTCCAAGTAGAATGTGATGCAAGCCACATGGCAATTGGGGCAGTACTCAATCAAGAAGGTAGACCTATTGCATTTTTAAGTGAAAAACTAAATGATGCAAAGAAGAGATACTCATCATATGATTTGGAGATGTATGCTCTAGTACAGTCACTCAAAAAGTGGAGGCATTACTTGATGCCAAAAGAATTCATAGTGTTCACAAATAATCAGGCCCTTAGTTTTATAAACAGCCAAGAGAAGCTGAACCATAGGCATATGAAGTGGGTGGAGACTTTACAAGCTTTCACCTTCACACTCAAGCACAAGAAAGGGGTCAAGAATAAGGTAGCAGATGCTTTGAGCAGGAGGGCTCTAACCATCAATCAAATCCAGTTGGAGAGTGTTGGCATTAACTCTTTGAAGGCCATGTATGATGCTGATGAAGATTTTGGAGAGATATACTAGGTATGTACTTCCTTTGGTGATAAATATCATGCTGAGTTCTCTGAATTTCTGATCCAAGATGCATTACTTTTCAAGGGTGGACAGTTGTGTATTCCCAGATGTTCTATGAGACCGAATATCATTCGAGAGAAACATTGTGGGGCCATGGCAAGACATTTTGGTCTAGATAAGACTTTTGATCTTGTGAAGAGACATTACTATTGGCCCAAGTTACAGTTAGATGTGAGAAAATTTGTGGAGGCATGTGTGATATGTCAAAAGGCAAAAGGGAGATCCACTAATGCAGGTTTGTATCAGCCACTACCCATTCCTTCTAGGCCGTGGGAGAGCATAAGCATGGACTTTGTATTGGGTTTGCCTAGGACAAGGAAGGGATATGATAGTGTTTTTGTTGTCGTAGACAAATTTAGTAAAATGGCACACTTTTTGCCATGCAAAACCACTTGTGATGCTTCATATGTTGCTGATTTATTTTTCAAAGAGATAGTGAGGATACATGGATTACCATTGAGTATAGTATCAGATAGAGATGTGAGATTTATTGGCCACTTTTGGAGGACTCTTTGGAAGAAGCTTGGAACCAATTTATCCTTCTCATCAGCCTACCATCCTCAAACAGATGGTCAGACTGAAGTGGTTAACTGTTCATTGGAAAATCTGTTAAGGTGTTTGACAAGGCAGCATGGAGAGAAGTGGGATAATATCCTACCACGAGCAGAATTTTCCTATAATGGCACCGTCAATAGGAGTACAGGAAAGTCACCTTTCCAGGTGGTATATGCTATTCATCCAAGAGGTATTTTGGAGTTGCGAGATCTGCCTATAGGAGAGCCTATTAGTGCAGATGGAGAAGCTTTTGCATCAGCCATTAAGGAGGTGCATGATCAAGTCAAGAACCAGCTTCAACAAACTACATTGAATTACAAAACATATGCTGATAAGAAGAAGAGGCATGTACAGTTTGATGTTGGAGATTTGGTGTGGGTTAATCTGAAGGAGAGGCTCCCAAAAGGTAAATATACCAAGCTAATGCAGAGGAAGATTGGACCATGTCAGATTTTGAAGAAATGTGGGCAGAATGCTTATGAGATCCAACTTCCTCCTGATCTTGGATTGTCACCCATTTTCAATGTATGTGATTTGACTCCATACAAGCCAAATACAGAAGTAGAACAGGAACTATTGTAGGATGCAGCAGACGATGATATTCCTAAGCATGATCCACCAAAATTGAAAAAGATATTAGACTCAAGAGTGACAAAGAAGACAAAGGACAAAGAGTACATGGAGTACTTGGTAGCTTGGCACGAGAAACCTGTTTCAGAGGCAGTTTGGATGACTGAAGATCATATTACAAAATATGGTGCAGACTTTCAAACCCTGATCTCAAGTGGACTTGAGATCTCTTCTCCCGGGGAGTATGGTGCAGGAGCACCCCTTCAACAAGATAAATATGCACAAGAGGGGGAAGAATAAGGCTTTAATATGTTTTAGATATTTCATGTTACCATGTAGCATTTGTATGTCATTTTCAAATGAAGCATTTTGTGTTGACATTTCATGTTTCAATATCTCTCTTCCCGAGGCCAGTATTTAGCATCATGGATAACAGCAGACAGTTGGGTTATGTGCAGGATTAAATCAAATGTGTCGTATTATCTGATGTTTTGCTATCTTATGCAAAACAGGTGCCGTGTGATTAATTAGGGCTTTTTGTTATAATCTTGTTTTATGCAAAATCCCAAAAACAGAGGAGAGAGGAGTCGGTAACAAAATAGGGAAGGTGGTCGAGGAATAGGGAGTTCTTCCACCTTTAGAATTATAAAAGGTAGGAATCTTTGTAAACAGCCTGTGTTCAGAAAAGTTGGAATGAAGAAATAGTAATTCTGTCAAGTGTGTTACAAATTCTGGATTCTGTGTAAATACTCTGCATATCGAATTATTCTGTGTATATTATCTGTATAGAATTGTTTTGTATTTAATTTAGTTTCTCTGTTGCCGAAATGCACGATTAAATCCATTCCACTGGTGGATTTCTGTGAAATCAGTGGAATGGGTTGTGTACATTAGTTTTTGTTTGTTTTCCTTTTGTTCAATGGGCATGACAGAATAGAAATTGTGGAATCCGTTGTAGAGGAAGTTATTTGGCAAGAAATTCGAATATACATTTTATATATATCCGTCCATTGTATGCCGGAGACAGTCTGTGAGTATGTCACATTTGCATGCAAGCGTCATCCTATGTGTATCTTGTGAAGAATGGTATGTATAAAGGTCTTTCTCGGTGGAGTTTGTGTTATTCGTTGGATATACAACTCCTGTGTATATCGCGAATGTACGAAGGTACATTTCCTGTGTATATCGCCGTCGCATCTGAGTATCACCTTGTATATGTCCTGTGATGAAATGCATGTGTAAAAGTCCATTCAAGTTAAGTTTATGATCATTCGTTGAATATACAATTCCTTTGTATATCGCTAATGTACTCGAGTACATTCCGTGTGTATCCTGCAACTGTATGTAAAAGTCTGTTATCTGTGAATATCGCCAAAGTACATCGGGCAGTCAATTCCTGTGTGAGTCGAAATGGTCTGAGGAGATACATTTCCTGTGTATACGTATATTGTATGTCGCAGACAGTTTGTGAATATATTGCTATTGTATGTGAGTGTCAGTTTGTGTGTATACTGCAATCGCATGTCGGGATTGTATGTTGCAAAAGCGTGTCTTGAATGTACATTCGTATGATGTAAAGGGTTAGATGCAAGGAGTGACCGGTTGAACCAGGAGAGAGAACCGGCGATAGGAAGTCAAGCAATGTATGTTCGAAGTGGACGAAGATATCGGCATAAGAAGAGTATTTGGTGAATGAAGTATTTTTGAGCCGATATTATGTGTTCTTGCCGATCGGGGTGACAACTGAAAGTGTCACCGATGGAGAGTTTATTGGTATGATAAGTCATCGGAGTGAGTGGTGCATCGGTGGGAGAATTCTTGAGTGAACCAATAGTGTAATGTGTTGCCGATACAAGGAAGTATCGTGACTGTGGAGTTTCGAGGATTTCAGATAATTGCTTGGAGCTCTGCATCAGTAAGTATACAAAAAGTTACCTACAGGGGTTGTTGGAGGTTAATGATGTTGGAAATAATGTATCAGAGAGGACTATGGAACAAAATTTCAATCTTAATAATGTTGTCCTCAATTTAATCAACCATCATATGATTCCTTGTGCATACTTACAAGTAGTTTGGAGAGAAATTTTAGTCATGAATGGGAGCATGTTCCCATTGATAACTTTGGTGGAGGAATTTACAGCCATGACAAACGTATGTCCTGCTTTTAGAACGCCCAAATCTCTTGCTATTTCTAAAAGATTTCAAATTTGTAGCTGCTGTCCCACTTTCAAATTATGGAAATCAAACTTTCAAATGATAATTTCAAGCTTTAGCAGCAGCAAGGTTGTTTCTTTTATAGACTTGGGCCCCTTGGAGAATATGGATAGAAGGTTACAGCTGGAAAGAGCAAGTATTTCAGCTAACATTGCTTCATTTGAGTTTGAAAACCAAGAAATTCATGGCCGCTCAGAGTTATTTTCAGCTTGCATTTAGGCTGATTTGTGTTCTTTCATGGAGGAGCAATTCAGAATTTTGTTCCCAACATTAATTTTGAGCCGGATAATTTATGTTGATGACTTGTTGAGGGATGCTCACTCCACCTTCAGGTTATATGTTGATCACAGGATTTGGGACCCAGGTCCAGTTTCCAGCAGTGAGGTGTTGAATCAAGATTGGAGTTGTGGGTAAAAATTCAAAGTCGATGCCGCTATCCACTCTCCAATCAGTTTACATGGAGTTACGATTCTTTGCACACAAATGAGTTGACATGTTTTTCCAGCCCAACAATTGAGCATCTTATGGTTGAAATCGGTTGGTAGAGGTGATCTAGCCTCAGGAGAAGACTATTTAGCTATCTTCATGCTCACATCTCCTACGTTATCGAGGGTATTCTATATTGTTTGCTGCTGCCCTCACATTATAGCATTGATTATGGTGACATCATTTTATGAGCAGATAGATTTGGAGTTCTTGCAGGCTTTAGGGCAGCTACTTGTGGGAGTTCTTACGGATATAGTTCAATTATTTGTTGCTCCCACCTTGGTGAGTGATGGTCACTGCAAATATTTCATGGTGTTGGTATGTATATCTTTAGATGATGCTTCGATGTTTGCAGTGGGTTGGGTGTGTTGGTGTGGACAGATTCACCCCTTAGACACTTGGAGATTAAGTGTCGATGATGTGTTATCAGTTTGTGACCGCAGAGGCATTCCTAGGATAGTTGATTTCAGAGTTGGTTTTGCTGGCATCTTCCTTGATCTATCTCACTTTGGGGACATCATGAGGAGAGATGCTGAGGTTTTTATTTTTTGGTTGAGCAGGTTATCTTTCATGTTACCTAGGATCGTGTCACGTACGGGGATTGCAGTTATGGACCTCACTGAGATGCCTTGGCAGGAGATGTTGCATGGTATAGGTTTCAGCCCTTACAGGTATTTCAGTTTGGGTTTTGATGATGGTTACTTTTTGGGGTTCCATAAGAGGAGAGTGCAGTTTTGGCACGATGGTTTTACTGTTATGATCAGAGTGGCGCAACATTAGCATGGTGGTTCCTTTCTGAGATTGACGTGGGACCCTGGGATCACATGTGGTTGTACTTCGGTTCAGTCTGGTGTTTCTGGTGTTGTGCAGGCATTGCTTAAGGACAAGCAATCCTTGGGGAGGGCAAATTGTAATGTCCCCATTTTCGGGTTCCCTTGCAATGCAGTTGGCACTGACCTTGTGGATGTGTGTCAACGTTATGAGAGGAGTTTTTTGATGATTCCAATGAGCTCAGGTGGTCTAGAGGACTCATATGCCACTTTCTAGGGTGATTTTCGGCTTCTGGTGTGCTCTCCAAGAATCTTGGAGAGGGCGTTTATTTATAGTAAGTCATCCGATTGGCTCCGTTTATCATTATTCTTCATCGGGATCACTCTAGCACAGTTAGTTTTCGATTCCGATGCATTCCGACAGCTTCCCCAAAATGGTTGTATTAATGGCTTTATTTTAATTATTTTACTAAGGTCGCCAAATATTATTTAAAATATTTAAAAAGCACCTTATTGTTATAGCTCGTTAGAACCATGATGAAATGTTTTAAATCATGGATGCATAAAGCAAGGACCTTGCGTGTCAAGTTATCATTATTTTAATAAAAAGGTCTTTTTCGAAGCTAAAAGGGAGCTTAAATTAAAAAGTGAATTTTAAAATATAAGCTTCTAGAGAGTTCAGTGGAAAAGTATAAAAGGAGGTTGTGAGTGCTCATTTGCATGCAGATTATTATATTTTCCTCTGATGAAACCCTCGTGGTTCTGGGAGATTGAACTTGGTTCATCTCAACCTTCTTAAGGACGAAAACCCTCTTGGAGAAGAATAGCTACGGTGGTGAAAGATCCACCTAGGTTATTACAGTGTGACTCATTCAGAGTTACAATTTGTGCAGGAAAGGTTTGCTAGTAGATTTATTCAGAATCTACGCTTGTGCTGAATGTTGGCCGGTAATAGTATTTGTGCTAAATATCTATATTTTTCCAATGCTGAAGGTTTTACAAATTTATTGGAGATTTAATAAATAATAAACTTGTGGAGACTAATGCTAATTTTCCTTGAGAATAGTATGATGGATTTGATAGGCAATTTGCAGTGAGTTCTTCTATATTAGCTGTGGGATTTTATGGGTTCCTAAACCCTTGTCTTGGTACATGGTGGGTGTGATCCATAAGCATTGCATTTTAATAAGATTTCAATCAAATTTGGTTTGTTTTTGAAGGAGTTATCTACAACTATAGCAGTTCACCATTATTCAGCTCTAATACATAAGTTTTGACAGCAGTTTGGAGTGGTCTTCAAGCAGATTTTTGAGTATATTCAGTTACAGGATTCATTTGTGTTATGCTACAGCAGAGTGCTTTGTATGACAGCAACTTATTATCTTGTAAATCATCTTTTGGGCATTATATAACAGCTATTGCAATCTAATCCTGTATAACATTGAAGATCAATACATTGCTGGAGTTTGAGGTCAGATTGTCATTATTAGTTATTTCTTTAATGCATGCTAAGTGTTTGTTGAAATGCCCATGATATTTCTATACATTGTGGATTTACTATCTAAGCAAATATTGTCTCAAATTGCATTTTGAATGATCCCATGCCCAAACACATTGAGAATACATTGAAACAATTACTATGCAAAGTGTTTGACGGAATACTTGCATGATAGAACACAGAATTCTTTGTGGGTGTTGGAAAAAAATTGGTTTCAATTTGGGGTGGAACATTACACATGGTATTCATCATCAGTATTCAATTCCCTACACTCCTCAGCAAAATGGTGTTGCCAAACGAAAGAACATAACACTCAAGGAAATGGCAAATTGTATGCTTCAGTCTCGGTCTATGGCCCCAGCTTTTTGGGCTGAAGCAATCAATTGTGCCAACTATATTCAAAACTGCACTCCCCACAAGACAGTTCAAAATATCACTCCAGAGGAGGCTTGGTCAAATATCAAGCCTAATGTTTCCTTCTTCAGGGTATTTGGTAATGAATCTTGGGCATTCATACCAAATGGTCGGCGTAAGGCAATGGAGAAGAAGAGTCAACCATTCATCTTTGTTGGCTATTATGAGGATGTGAAAGCCTATAGGTTGTTTGATCCTATTACTCGAGATGTATTCTTTCGAAGAGATGTCCAGTTTGATGAGTCTTTCCCACATATGGATCCTCCATCCACTTCTTCCTCACTACCTACTCCGCCCTCTTCATCTCATGAGGATACCTTAGCACTTGAGGATCCTCTAGATGTTAGTCCTAATCCACCATCTCCACCACCTCCTCCACCACTTCCACCTCCACCCACTCGTGTTTTGCCTAAATGGGCATGTAGTACTATTCAGGAGGCTGGATCTTTAGCTGGTGATCATATGACTTCCCGCTGCACTTGCTCACAGACTTCTAGCTCTAGTCTTCTGAGTCATGCCATATCTTCGGATCCGTAGAGATTTTCAGAGGCTTCAGGTGTTCCAAAGTGGGATTCAGCTATGGCAGAGGAGTATCCTTCTTTGATGAAGAATAATACATGGGATTTAGTACCTCTTCCTAAGGGAAGAAAGATGGTTCTGTGCAAGTGGGTGTACCACACAAAGTATGCAGCTAATGGTGCTATTGAAATAAGAAAAAGGCACGTCTTGTTGCTAAGGGTTTTTCACAGGTTGAGGGTATTAATTACTCTGAGACCTTTGCCCCTATAGCCAAGATGGATTATGTTCGCCTTGTTCTTTCTGTTGCTGTGTCTCAAAGATGGCAGGTATTTCAGATGGATGTGAAGAGTGCCTTCCTGCATGGTGATCTTCATGAGGAGATCTACATGGAGCAGCCTCCAGGATTTGTGCAAGACTCTTCACTTGTATGCAGTCTTCGACGTTCTTTATATGGTCTCAAACAAGCCCCTCAGGCTTGGTATGAGAAGATTGATAGCTTCTTGCTTGCATCTGGTTCCACATGTTGTCACTCCGATCACACTATCTATATTCAAAGACATGGCAATGACCTTTTGATTCTAGTCTTGTATGTAGATGATTTGCTTTTGACTAGTAGTTCCTCATCCATGCTTCAGGATATTCGACACTCTTTAATGGAGCATTTTGACATGACAGATCTTGAGCTTTTGCATTACTTTCTTGGTCTTCAGGGTCTTTAGTCTACTGAGGGGATCTCCATATGCTAGCAGAAGTATGCCATTGATATGCTTCATCGTTTTACCATGGCTGATTGCAAGCTAGCTCCTACACCATTTCAATTTGGAGTTATTTTGACTACCACTTGCACAAAACCTTGTGTTGATGTATCTTTGTACAAACAGTTAGTTGGTAGTCTTTTATATTTCACACATACTCGACCTGATATAACCTATGTTATTGGGCGTGTCTCCCGTTTTTCACATGACCCTCATGAGAGTCATTGGAAGGCAGCCAAGTGCATTTTGAGGTATATTCAGGGCACCACACATTTTTGTATTCAATACACACCAGGAGCTTCACAGATAGTAGGCTTCACCAACTTAGATTGAAAGGTGATGTTGACTCACGGAAGTCAACCTCTGGGTTTGTTTTCTGCCTTGGTTCAGCTCTAGTTGCTTGGTCTTGCAAGAAGCAAACCACTATTGAATTATCATCCACTGAGGCTAAGTATCGAGGCGCAATTCTTGCTAGCCAATAGATACTATGGCTTCGACATCTTTTGACAGAGTTTAGTCTACCACCAGATCTTCCTACTATTCTTTGGTGTGATAACCAAAGTGCCATTCACATTTCACACAACCCAGTTGAGCATCAGAGGACAAAGCATATCGAGATTCACATGCATTTCATTCGACAGCTTATCCAGGATGGTGTTCTTTCCTTAGAGTATTTGTCTACTTAGGACCAGGTTGCTGACATCTTTACTAAACCTTTAGCATCGCCTCGCTATCTTGAGTTGCGACGTATGCTTTGGGTGAAGGAAGTTGTCCTTTGTATTTAGATCTCTTTTTTTGGAGAGGGGTTTTTCCCACAAGGTTTTCTCCTTTACTCCGTTTGTGAGAGACTTTCATTTTGTACATGAGTACCTCATCAGGCCATGTTGCCAGGACTCATTTTTCAGTGATTTGCTCCCTAAGTATCACTTAAGGGGGATTGTTAGTGTGAAAGGAGTCTTTATTCATCTAGTTTACTTCTATCTAGTTCCTAGCCTAGTACACCTATTCACACTAGCTTAAGTTCACTTAATGGTTTAGTTGTCTCACCTCATGGACATATGATACATGCTCTCGCACTTGTCCCAAGTGTTCTACATGTGTCACACATCATGGAGGGTTAGTCAGTGTTTAACTCTCACCTCACTTCCTCCTTGTCCTACATATACAAGGAGTTCATTGTACATTCATATACATTTTATGATAGTTTTATCTTTTGCTTTGTCTGCACATTCATCTTGTGGAAGTTCTGGTTATTGGATTCATTTCATTGCTGCTCCTATAGACCATAGTGTGCAACTTGTCTTTCCTAAAATATTATAGTCATTACATTGTTTTCTAACAAGTGTAAAAATATTTTTCTAAAAAACTGTGGCTTTCCATGCTAAAAGTTTTGAAAATTAGCTTTTAAAAAATTGATATTTGTCAATGAAAAAATCATTAAAGTTAGAAAAATGAGGCTTTGGTTTTGCTTATGAAGGCGATGACTTTGTCATTATTTTGACAACTGCTCTAGATTTCTAGGTAATTCTCTTATTGAGTCATAAACAAATTCAAATTAAATCAATAATGTTGAAAATGTCCAGTTTTCCTTTAATGCTCACCATCAACACACCTAGACTCAAAAGCCACTTGACAATATAATCAAAGGTTAAATCTTATTACTACCAATAAATGTGGTAGGAAATAGTTAACATATGTTATATTGTAGGTACACTAATGTAAATAATGAATATCATATATACCTCTATAAATTAATGAAAATGGTTAATGTTATTGTGAAGAACTGACTTGTACAAGCGACAAAGTAAACAACCATAAGACTATTTACCTACGATGTAAGCTATAACTACTAATTGAAAGATATTTAAATCAATAATTTTTAATTTTTTAATTTTTTTACAATTTAAACATTCAATTTGATTAAAAATATATTTAATTCTTGTTTTTCATTAATTAATATATTAAATTATTATTATTTTTAAAACGCACAAATAAGCTGCCTGCTGACGGGAACTAAAAATTTACCAAACAAAAATAAGCCTCACACCTGTTGCGCGGGGCTATAAGACAGCTGAGGCAAGCGGCGCTGGAGATGTGCAGCGAAAGGCGCTACAGCAGGATCCCTAGGATTTAGCAGCAGAACCTTATGCGCAGTAATAATTGCCTTAACATGCTCCAAATTGATGACAATTGCTCGCTCGCGGCCAAGAATAGAAGGAGGATAGGAAAGCAAAGGATCTAAAACACGCAAATCACGAGCAGGAAGGCCTGTGCGGCGCATGATCGCATGTTTTCCGGCCTCCATGACTTGCGTATGGCCGTACGCGTCGAGTAGCAGCCATGCCTTGACGCCTGCGCCCTTCTTCTTCCTTCCTTCGCCTGCCTCTTCATCGCCGCCATTAATGGCCGTCTTAGTTGCAGCAAACCTCTGCCTCATTGTCTTTCAATTTTTCCGCTGAAGTCGATTACGGAATTCGCGATGGCTACATTTCTCGGAATGTTCATTTCATCTCATAATCCATTAATTTTCCTAGTCATGTGCGCAAGTGACACCAGCACCAGAAGATCTCTCACTAAGTTCAACCTCTCAGGGAAGGTTTATGCATGGCTGATGTCCTATCCGCACGTTTCATCTGGTTTCGTAAAACCTACTGAACCGTTAAAAGATGTTTACACTGTTTTTCTATAAATATGTCTTAAAAGAATGTTGTGTGGGGTAGGGTTAATTATCTTCTTCCATTGACTTTTAACAAAAAGAATGTTGTGTGGGGTAGGGTTAACTAACTTCTTCCATTGACTTTTAACTAAAAGAATGTTGTGTGGGGTAGGTTAGCTTCCTCCTAGTATATTTATATTTAAAAAATATATATCTACTACGTTAAAATATATCTTCCAATTTGTTGGCATTTATAAATTATTTGTAGTTAAAATATTTGATATGTTCACATGAGTTAATTTAAAGAGACTAGCGAGACTTTTCATATTCTTCAAATGTAATAAAGATTTCACTCCATAACTGCCTAAGTTTTTTTATTTTTCTATCCATTTGGCTTCTACGAATTTATTTATCTTTTATTTAACGTGATAAAGATTTCACTCTGCCCAAATTTTTCTATACTTTCTCGAATTTATTTATTTATTTACACATTTTATGAATTTTGTTTACATGTGAATCTGAATCTTAATTGTTTTTGGGAATCTGAATCTTTCAGCCCTTGTTGTGAGTGTAGAACGCCTCTTGGCATAACTCTCAGCGTAATAATAAAATAAAATAATACAACAAATTAATTTTAATAAAAATATTTTTTAAATAAAAAATGATTTTAACAAGAGATCTTAAGTTTTTATAGTGGTTTTTTTATAAGTTGGAATTATTTTTAGAATGAAAGCAATAGGTTGTTCATAATGTTTGCAAAGTGTTCAATGTTCACTAGTGGTGATAGGGAGTACACATGTTAATGTTAGTGTTAGGTGAAATGATTAAATGAAACATGCAAGTTTCCTTAAGTCAATTGAAGGCTAGATTGTTCAATCTTGCTAGTTTTTTGTCAAGTTGTAGGAGCATGCCACTCTTACCTATTTAATTAGGTTGTAGGAGCATGTCACTCTTATCTAATGAATTAAACTTAGTGTCCAACTATAGTTACTCGTAACCAATCTCGCAACTCCACCACTAATACTTGAATCAATTAAGTCTTGTATTGGTGTTTGGCCATGGTGGTTTGAATGGAGGCCGTGTTTTTCGACCTTACTAGTCTACAACAAAATGACCAAACATTACAATGTTCAACTTATGTTGTGCATTCAGTCCCCTACTTTTGATCTTTCATTTATCTCACGCCATTAGATCTTATTGTCAATTAACAATTTAGTGGTTGATAGGCATCCTAGTTTATCGTTCTGTTATGACATGGAGTTTGGGTGTGCAAATCTCATTGGTCATATGTGAGTGCACAAGTCTCTGTGTGTGTGTGTGTGTGTGGACAAATATTATTAAGGGCCAATTGCAATCCACTAAATTGTCCCATGACATAGGCATAGTGGGGCCTATAAGGCAATTGTGTGCATAATTAAACCTTTATACCCATGACCGAGAGATGTCACTATGTGTCATGTTTTTAGTAATGTTAAGATAGTGATATTTAATTGCAATCCTAATGTATAATGTTGCATCTCCAACTTCCTTAGAATGTGTACTTGGGATGCCCATGTAGTTGAGAGAGATTATTATTTTATTATTATTCTCCCAAATGACTTGAAATATTAGTTGTAATGGCATTCAAGGAGGAAGGTAGAGTATGATAGTGGTGGTTACAAATTGATTAGAGCTCATTAACACCACTTTCTCATTCCTAGTCGCTAGGAGAGAGAGTGGAGCATCTTCTTTATTATTGAGTGGGTCCCACATATCAGTGGTCTCATATTGGAGCATGATTTTTGGGAAGAGTGCCCATGAAGTGGAGTGGTCAAAGATGATTGGGAGTTACATTTTCTATTCATGGATGAATTAATTTGTCACATGGGAGCGTTGATTTTTGGTCATACCATGGTTTTGGGTGGTCTTGGTTTTAAGAATCCACTTGTGGCTTCCTCTCAACTCTTTTCTAAATATTGTGTGCATTGAATAGAGGTTTTATGGGTTATTTACAAGTATATAGGTGTTGCCTGAATGCTATCAAATTGAAGGGAGAAATTTGTTGACTATGTACTCTTGCTTTAAAGATTAATACAAACTTGTGCTCTCTTTGATCGTGGAGTTTTTTTCCTAAAAGGGTTTCTCCACGTACATCTGATGTCATGTGTTTAAATCTTATAGTTTTTTTTTATTTCTTATTTGTTGATTTATAGTTCCATACATTCATTTTATGGTTAATCAGATGATAGCATAATTGGTATTTCAGATTTGCATACTGTTTTAACAAGATTTCATTTGTAGTAGGGTCCACCATTTACACATAACAGGGTCTCTAACTATGTCTAACAAAAAATCAATGGTTGGAGGCTAATCATTTATTCATAACCATAGATTTTAGTAAAAAAATATAATGCAATTATAATGAGAAGTACATAGTTAAAACAACAAGATAGTTGCTTAATTCATACAAATCAAGCTACATGTAATGAAAATTAAAATTACCATATTTGTTGATCATCTTACTCAATATGCAAAATCATAAACACAAACATTGATAATCATTACTCATAATATATGCATAAACACCTACAATGATAATGTAATAGTGTTTTTAATACCTCTAGATTAATTATGAAAAAATGATATGTATTTGTTTTTTATATTGATAAAAGCAAGTTTTTGAAAGGGCTCAAACCCTTTTAAATAGAGGCGGCCATTAGGCCACTAGAATGAGTATCGTGAGATATGGGACTAACAAAACCAACCAAAACAACATGAATAATGAAAAAATAAAGGACCAACAATAACACATCAGTAAAATAGTAAAGAGAAAACACAACACCACCTATTTGTTATCAGCTAGTTTTTGAAGCCCACTAGCTACATATCGTTCTTTAGTCAAGAAATTAACCTAATCAACAAATGAAACCTCCATGGGGCCCTCTTCAATAGCAATGGTTTCACCTTTCTATGTAGTGGTCTTAGCCCTAGTTCTTCTTATCGAGCCCTCCTATTTAGGATCCCTTTGTCTTTTTTGAAGCTCATTCTATAGGTTGTAAATGCTAGTTGCTAATTTTTTTATAGTTTGATTGTTGAAAGCCTTGACCTAGGATATGTTCTCATTTAGTTCCTCCTAATTCTTTTGCAAGGTGAGAAACTTCTCCAAGTTCTCCCGGCTTTGGAAGGTGGCAGAGAATTTCTTCACTTTCTACCAAATGTCATCATCCACTTGGGTTTTATGTTGATCCTTGGTCTATTTGAATAAATTTATTTCTATCTCCTACATTCTTAGTCTAGTGTTATGGTGCTAGGCTAGGAACTACTTCATGACATTGTTGTGGAGGTTTAAGGCTTTCCTATGATTTGTCCACATGGCCTTTTAGATTGCTACAATTAAGGAAATCCATATCTTGTTGCTCACATTAGGGTGGAAAGGAGGAGAAATATAACCTTAAAGCATGGTCTCATCATCAGTTGAGTTCCTAGGCTGGGGGGTACAATGATTTTTTAGGCCAAAATCTCTCTTGCGTAGTCATAGAGAGATTGACAGGGCGACTAGAGTTAGGAATGGGGTTACCTGATTGGCCTTCCTCCATGATAGCCTTCCCCTTAATCAATTGACTAGGACTTATGGCTAGGGGGAATGAGGTGAATGGAGAGTGGAGTAGAATCTAGTTAAGATGGGGGGCACAAGGATTTTGACCATAAGGATAGGGTTGGGCTTGTCCAATATTATAACTCTGAGGTGCAGGGGAGGATAAGAAGCTTTAGCCCCATCCTTAGGATTAGTAGGGGATGAGGGTGAAGTAGGGTGAGAATCCTCCTTCACTTTGGGTGGGACTTAGGTAGGATTAATAATCCTAGGAAAGAATAAGGGGTTGGGCATTTTAGCCTATTCATATCTATAAATGCAATATATAAGGCCTTGCAGTAAGTGTTGTCTCTCAAATTTGCACCCTCGCCGATTTGTGAAACTGGGCAATCTGGAGAAACATGGGATCTTTCCTAGGTCTGCGGGTGGCCTGTGATGGAAAGAACCTCCGGAGAAGGCCAGCTTCCTCTTGGTACTCCACCTAAGCTACCTAGACTAAAACTTTGCAGAGAAAAGGGTAAGAAGGCTTGCATAAAATAAACCTATTGTCTAAGGTGATACACCAAACGATCATCAGCAAATACACAGAAAAATGACACACTATAGAACCAGTAATAATTAGGATTCTCTACACAACCCAACAAATCACAATCTTTGCATGATGACTTTGTGAGGAGGCTTAAATAACAGCAGTCTTGTTTAGGAGAAATAGATTTTCTCACTACCCAAAACTGATTATTATCACTTACATAGCTCACAACCTACAAAAATAATGTAACCCTGCCAAAAAGGCATCAACATGCAGTACAACTCTAAGGACAGAAAAATATCACAAAGGCTTGTACTAACACTGAAAATACACAATATCAGGAGAAAATGGGAAGGTATAGACTGCTTATTACTGTCAAAAAGTGTTATAATGTTGCATATCTCTGAAAATGGGTTACAAGACTCTTCACTTCTGCAAAAGAACTCATAAAATTACAATCTGCAGAGCTGTGAACAGCCAGAACCCCCTAAAACTGATCAAGGAAGAGGAATATAAACAACTCTAACAGCTGTAAACAGCTCATGCTCCACTCAAAAAGATCCACCAACTCCACTCAACAAGGATCAACCTCCACCAACCCCACTAGCTCCATTCAACAAGATCAACCTTCCACCAACCCCACTAGCTCCATTCCCATGCATCTCATAAACAGTGAAAAAATATCCCCTTAAACTGCTCCAAAAAGGGGTCCCAATGCAGAAATGGTGGAGGCATGTCATCCACTATCATGAAGGCACTTAAAAAGATGATAAAATAGCATCTAGTGCTCCCTAATGCTTCAGATCTGTCATCATCCTCTTGCATCATCATAATATCTGATATTTCAAATAAATGATAAAATAACATATTTTCTGCATTTAAAGAACATTTAACTAAGAGGCTTATAATTGCACCACCTTAGTAAATGTTTTACAACTTAAAATTACATAACTGTATGCAAAAAATAATGATATTTATGACATATCATCTAATCCCTGATTTTACATGATTTAGGTGTTTTGATTAGATGTTGTAAAGAAGACATCTTCAGCTTATTGACAAAATGACGTGATTACACCTTTGCACCACCATCTCATATCTCAAGACCATGTCAACACGTCATCGAACCCTGAGCCATCTCCATTTTGTTTTCTGCATACATTTCTATCATCATGTCTTGAGGTTCATTGGAAAATGTTTCACAAACAACCCGCATTACTTACCCACTTTGCATCGCCATGCCATCACTTCCACCTCAGCTTCAAACTACTTTGTAATTCTTTTCACACAACTTATCTTACATACATCATCATTCACCTTGTAACTCCTAGCTAATCATGCATTGTTCTTCACCCACTTCCCCTCTATATCACCTTGCAACTTTCCCAACCGGCACCAAGTCCTTGTGGCCATATTTTACCCATCTTGTGACAATATCATGGGATGCCTTAATAAAATAAAGCATCGACCTTGTTTTGCTTATATTACATTTTGACTTGGCTTCAAAAAAGAAAGAAAAGGCATAAACATGCCACAACTCCCTCTTACATCACTATGTTTGAACATAGGAAAAAAAAGTCTTCTTCATGTTGCCAAAATAAGGATGATTATTTGCAAAAGATAAAACTATTCAAAAGAATAGGTCATTCGACCTCAAAAAGAAGAAAACCTAAAACAAATATTTCATTTGCATTTGTTCTGTTGACCTCTTCCTGCCGCGCCGTCATGAGGGTTTGAAGGCGAAAATGTCTCATTGCTGCTGATTGTGAGAGCTTTTTGGGTCGATTCTCTAAGGAAAGACAAGGTAAATGCGCATTCCTTGAGGTTTTTATTCTTTTGAAGTCGCCTTGGGCCGATTTGGCCACGATTCTCACTATTTTTTTGATGTCTTTCTGCCATTTTTTACCTGCGAAATGATGCCTTTTCCTCGTTGTTTCTTGCTTTGGCATTTCTCTGATGGCCGAAGTTCTGTATTGTTATTGGCTGTGTTGAGAGGTTGAATGCATCTGGTAGACACAAAGGTAAATCCTTCACAACATTTTCTCCATTTTTTGAGTTTTTTGTAGCATCTTCGCTACTATTTTCTTACACTCGAATCTTGCTGTTATCATGCGATTCTAAGGGTTGTATGAGCATTTTCTGTGAAAGAGATTCGAAGGGCTTTTCAAATTCTAATGCAGTGGCATCCCGTATCATCCAATTTTGGATTGCATTTTTTTTCTATTTTTTTGGGTTTGTGGTGTTGCTGAACCTCCTGACAGTATCTTGATTTTGGCTATTTCTGTCACCACTACTGTGATATTAAATTTCTATTTTTCATCTAAAAGTTATGGCTAGCAAATTGTTCAGTTAGAAAAGATTCGAAAAGCCTAAAATCGTGCAACAGCTGGCAACGCAAATATAAAAGATTTGATTTTTCCTTCCAGGTTGGCTAAAGATAGAAACAGCAATAATTCATCTTCAATCCATGCAAATGATGGTAGTCATGTTGTGGCGACTACATTTACCTGTTGGTAGTGGCGGTATCATTATGGCAGATTTCAGAATGTTAATGGTGCGACAATTTTTATTTTTCTTTTCTGCAGAATTTATAATGGATTATCATAAATGGTGTAGCTTGAGCATGGCGATAGATATATAAGAATGGGTATGGAGTGGTAAGTGAGAGGACGGTGGGAGTGGATAGAGAGGAAGGTTAGGGCATATAGCCTATCAAGCCATAGAAAATTAGTGGCTGACTATCATATAAAGCCGTCTGCCAAATACAAGAGACAGATAGAGACATGGAAGTGTGGGAAGATTGAGGAGTTCGATGGCAATCAAAATTTGGTGAAAGGTCGATGAGAAAGAGAGATGGACGGGAGTATTAGTATAATCTTAGGTATCTTTGTATGTGGAGGCTAATCATATCCAGGCATAGTTAGTTATTCATCATGATTTGGAGACTTGAAGAGAATGTTGTGTAATGTGTAATATCTTTCCTAAATTATAAAGAATCGGTCCATTATATTTCTCCTGTCACATGTATCTTTTTGTGTTGTCGATCATGTTACATACTATCATTCTGGCTTATGAACTTCTTGTCATTTTCAACATATTACTGTGTTTTTTTTAGTTTGTGTAAATGAGTTTTTGATCTGAAACTGTGAATCTTCCCATCAAGTGGTATTGAGCATATATTGTGTGACATCCGTTCCATCAAATTCTCCTTATACCTGTTATGAACAAGCACAACATATGATAAAACTTGAAAGAAAACCTGCAAACTGAGTGCTGCGCAAACTTGCTATTTGACTGACTTCTTAAAAATCTAAGTATATTCTGTCAAAGAAAAATTGAAAATTTTGGTATCTTCTGCTATATACTGCTGCTAGGAGGCGCAATTTGGTCTTTTAGTGATGCATTTTCCTGTTGTTCTTCATTTTGAATCAGAACTGTAACAAGTTGCTCATTGCCAGCCTATATTTCCTATTCTGCTGCTATAAGCTTGTCATTGAGCCGATCCACCTGAGCAGCTAGCTCTGTCAACTCCTCTTCCATTTCCTTAAAGCCATTCAAAAAATGTTTCAACTGTTGAATTTCTCTTGCTTGAGCTTTTCAAATTCATGGCAATGGTCTATTGCTCCCAACATTCACTGTCTTTCTTCTTCTAGTGAGTCTCAAGTTGGTCAATCCTGTCCCAAGATCTCTGTTCCCACATCAAAGTACTGTGCTTTCCCTTTAGCTCTAAAACGATCAGCTTCAGACTTTGCAAGCTCTTTCCTCAAATGATTTTCATGTAATTTATCTGAATCTGCAAGCTTCATTTCAAGACTATGTGCATTCTGAACTGCTCATGAATTTAAATAACAGAAAATCATATTGTGTATAGTCTTATATCAGAAAAGAAGCTTGTAAGTAAGACTATTGTGTATTGTCTTGAAAATCGACATTACTTTACTTTTCTCCTTTGGTATTTGCATTCCTTGAGCTGTTCACGAGCTCCATCTTAACTTGGAAAAGATGACACACTGCCTTACTGCTGTTCGAAAAACTGTATTTTCTTTGTCTATTTTAGCATGATTTTGAACTTGGGAAATTTCTGTTTTCTTCTTTTCAATGGCTGTGTATTTGAACTTGGACAAGACATAAAAACATCTCTGGCTTGATGAACATTTCCAATAAATGATATCCTTCCATAAAGAAACAATACAAACCATTGACTCCTTTTTGAGAAGAAGCCCTTCTTTGCCTGGATACTTCACATTTTAGTGATTATTATACCAACTCCGCATCTTGTTCATTTCTTGCAGCTCTCTATGACTAATGACTGTCTCTACTTAAACTGCTGCTGCTGCTGGTAAACTGGAAGTTGAGCTAATGAATGATTTTGTTGTTCTGAATGAGTGAGAGGGTGTCAAACATGATTTGAATGTAGCCTTGTGACTGCTATCCATGATACAACTTGTTGGTTGTCCTATACATACTATGATAGCACTTATTGCTGTTGTGCTTGAAAACAACTTTGTTGCTCTATCATGACTGATTGACTACCGTTAGCATACAATTTTTCTTACCGTTGATGATTGTTGTTCCATCATATCACATGAGTGCTGTTCTATCATGCCTTGCTATCCTGTTTTGACTGTTCCTCTGATTGTTTGTTGTCCTACCATGTTCGAAACCTCTTGACAGCTGTATCTATTTTTGTTTTCTGGTGGTTTTTGCATTCAGTTGTTCATTGCTTCCTGAAATTTATGAGCTGGGCTCAACCCTTGTGGGAGCCACATTTCCTCCACTCAGAACGTAACTGATGAATCAAATGGAAACATAATTGCATCTGTATCTGCATATGAAGCAAACTTGTTAGAAAATAAATGCATGCTTGCAACTGATATTCTAGATTTGTCTTCTCAAAAGCTTTTTGTGACGCTAACTGGTTTACTATATCTGAAAACACAAATTATACATTTATAGATGATATCATATGATGTATGATGGCTCACCATTGCTCTAACATCATTTTCCAATATTTTATGCAGATGACAGATGACGGGATAGCAAGGAGACAGCGACTGGATGCAGGATATGCCAAACAAGATAGGAGACGCGACATGAAGGCTCGTCATCCAGGCAATGATGAGTCACCCTACTTCTTATGCATATTCAATTTTTTAGTTTATGTATAAATGTATAGTTTGTTTTTTCATATTGCATTGAACTAGTTAGTCTCACAGCTTGTGTGAGAACTTATACACTTATTTTTTAAATACATATTGCTGATCTTTTAACAGATTTGTACAATCTCTTGTGTTTTTCTGAAAACATCTGAATGCAACAATACAATTTCATCTTGATTTGTATCAAATGTGCTTGGGTTTAACACAACAGAAGTAAAATGTACCTTTTTCTCTTTTAAAACTGGAAAGCTCTACCTGATTGAGCTAGTAGTGAAATCTAGGTAACAGTAAGTGCACAAAGATGGGGGACCAAAAGGGGGTCTTAAGTGGCCACTTTTTTTTGAAATCATGAAAATTGATGTTGGATGAGAAATTGAATATAGCTAAATTAAAATTTGAAGATGCAACAAAAACAAGAGTCGTAGTGCTCCGAATCTAGTTTCTAAACTATTTTTTTTAAAAATGGTTGAGATTAAGGGGTTCAAAAAGGGGGGCTACACAAATTGGTCCTATTTTTTTTTCAAAAAACATAACATAGCATCTGGTGTGGCCCCCTTAAAATGTTAACTTTTTTAGTATTTCAAAAATGGCTTCGATGAGAAATTAGCTAACACCATGTAGTTTATCCCCGATTTTTCTGATAATTTTTTCATGAGTAATTGATTTTTACTAATTTTCAAAGTGGGCACATCCTAATACCAAAAAATTGAGCGTGCTCCCCCCTAAAATTTTTGAAAACTAATTGAAAATCTTTTTTTTTAATACGTGTAGAATGGAGTCTAGTTTCTAAAAATGTAATTTATTTGAAATTTCAATGAGTGATTAAAAAAAGTCAAAAATACCGCACGCTGGTTTTTGACAAAAAACAAATACACTAACAAAAGAAATTAAAGATGAAAACCTTAATATACTCAAAACATGAAAAAATTATATGGTTAAAAAGCTAAGAGAAAGCTTAACATTATCGTGGTATTTTTTGACTTTTCATTGAAACAAGTGCAAACCTAATGGGGAGCATGCTCAAGATTATGTATTTTTTTTACAATATACAAAAACACGTCTTTGGATGTTCAAAACTCATTCCAAGCCTTTGGGTTGGAATCCCAAGGTAATTCCAAGCCAAAGTCTTGGAAATTACCAAGGAAAACAATAACATGAGCACCTTATAACGTGCTTGTGTTATGTGCATGCATTCACATAATGTGAGCGCGTTATAACACACTCACATTATTGTGAAAAAAATCATCTCACCCTTACCTTCTCTTTCTCTCCTCTCTTTACCTCCTACCCTCTCTCTCTCACCTCTCTACCTCCCTCTCCCTCCCCTCTTTACCTCCTACCCTCTCACCAATCTACCTCCTAGTTTTCCTTTTCCTAGCTTTCCTAATTTTCCTTTTCCTTTCCAATTTCCCTTTAGATCCCACCAATTTTTCCCTATTTAACTATTTTCCACCTCTCCTCTCATCATTCTTCCCATCCAATTAACTTTCATTTTATCTTGTTTCTATTTCATCCTCCCAATTTATATCCTCATCCTTCTTTGCATGTCCTAGTTTTCTTGTTTCCATTTGCTTTGTCGATAAAGGAGAGAGAGAGAGAGAGAGAGAGAGAGAGAGAGAGAGAGAGAGAGAGTTTTCTTGTTTCCATTTCCTTCGTTGATAAAGGAGAGGGAGAGGGAGGGAGAGAGGGCGGAGATAGGTAGATAGAGGAATGAGGAGAGAGAGAGATATTTCTTGTTTCCATTTCCTTTGTTGATAAGGGAGAGGGAGAGGGAAGGAGAGAGGGGGAGATAGGTAGATAGAGGAATGATAGGAGAGAGAGAGAGGTTTTGACATCAACACTAAACCTAAGAGACCCTAAACCCCTAAACCCTAGACCCTAAACCCAAGCAACCCTAAACCTTTATCTCCCTATCTCTATTGTCCCTCTACCTCTCAATCTCTCTCCCTATATCTCTGGCCATGTCCCTCACTCTCTATCTCCCTATCTCTCCCCTTGATCTCCTCTATATCTCCCTATCAGTCCTCTCCCTCTCTCTAAACCCTAAACCCTAAACCTCTAAACTTTAACTCCTGAACCCTAAACCCTAAATAATGTCCCTAAACCCCAAACCCCTAAATCCTAAACCTAAGCAACCCTAAACCTCTATCTCCCTATCTATATCGTCCCTCTACCTCTCAATCTCTCTCCCTATGTCTCTGGACATGTCCCTTGCTCTCTCTCCTTATCTCTCCCTTTTGTCTCCTCTATCTCTCCCTATCAGCCGCCTCTCTATATCTCTCTAAACCCTAAACCCATAAACCCTAAATAATGCCCATAAACTCTAAACTCTAACCTCTAACCCCTAAACCATAAACCCGAGAAACCCTAAACCCTAATCCCTAACCCCTAAACCATAAAACCAAGCAACCCTAAACCTCTATCTCCCTATCTATCCCCTATCTCCCTATCTATCCCCTATCTCTATCATCCCTCTACCTCTCAATCTCTCTCCCTATGTCTTTGGACATGTCCCTCACTCTCTATCATCCTATCTCTCCCCTTTGTCTCCTATATCTCTCCCTATAGGTCCTCTCTCTCTATAAACCCTAAACCCTAACTCCTAAACTTGAGCAACCCTAAACCCCTAAACCCTAAATAATGCCCCTAAACCCTAACCCCTAACCCCTAAACCATAAACCTGAGAAACCCTAAACCCTAAATAATGCACATAAACCCTAAACCCTAAACCCAAGTAACCCTAAACCTCTATCTCCTTATCTCTCCCCTATCTCCCTATCTCTCCCCTATCTTCCTATCTCTCTCATGCCTCTACCTCTCAATCTCTTTCCCTGTGTCTCTAGACATGTCCCTCACTCTCTATCTCCCTATCTCTCCCTATAGGTCCTCTCTCTCTCTAAACCCTACACCCTAAACCCCTAACCCCTAACCCCTAAACCCTAAACCTAAGCAACCCTAAACTCATAAACCCTAAATAATACCCCTAATCCCTTACCCCTAAACCCAAGCAACCTCTCTCTCTTTCTCTCCATGCAATTAAAACACTTAAAACTTTCCATGCATGAAAAAATGCACTCGCATTATAACACGAGCACATTTTGGGGAACCAAAAAATAGACAAAAAGCATGTGGGATCTCTGAATCAAACCCACATGCTCTGTTATTCTCTGCTTTTCATCCATTATCAGACAAAAAAATTCTTTTCATGGTGTTGACATTTTGACAATCATTGTTTACTTAATCCGCCACCTTTTTTTTTGGTTTTTTAACATAGAAGAAGTAAATTGGATGTTTTTAGATAGAATTTGATTATTTATACTAATATTTTCATGTTTCATATTGTTTGAATGCTAATTTCATGTATTTAGATTGAATTTGATGATAAAGATTTATTTTTTTCATAAATTTGACTAAACCTATTAGAGTTATATAGATTCAACAGTGAATACGAAGGAACTTGCCAAAAAACTCAATTTTTTGAGGATTTTGAAGCCAAATTTTTGAGGATTGGGCAACTTGAATCTCAAAATCTAATGTATGTTCTTTATGTATTCATTTACTTCACTTTATGATTATGTTAAAGCATGAAATCTCATGTTATAGGACAGTCATGAGGGAAGTGAGAAGATTATCAGTTTGACAAGTTATTATCATGACAAAGTGAAAATTTATATTTATTTGAGATAACAATCTATGACAACAAGCCATATCACCATGCTAAGGAAATCATCAAGATAGTATTGATATATATTTATGAAGGGAGTCTTATCAACATTCAAGGATGATCCTAAACTAGAGGAAGGTCATGGAAACACTTTCACTGTGGAGTAGATGTGCAATCATGTTGCTATTATCCTAATTCAAACACTAACCTAAACAATTAGAAGGATTGTCACTTGAGCATACACATGTTTATATTATCATGTTAGTCAAATAATTATCATCTTGCTAAAATCAAGCTAAGGTTTGTCACTTGAGCATACTCACTTGCAAGAACTGTCATATCAACCTAAAAACTATTATACCACAATAGCTATCATGCAACCCTAGGAATAGCTATGACCTCTTACCCATGGGTAGGATAGAAACTGATACATAAGGTGACAATCAAGACTAAATGATAAGTCAATTAATCTCAAACCCATGCAAAAAGGTATCCATGATACTATATAAACACAGAGGTCGTCTTGAAAGGATATTCATATGGTAGGGAAGATTGTCATGGACACTAGATGGCCAAATTTGACACTTGATTATAATTTCACAACCAATTTGACTAGGAATGGGAGAAGGATTAGAGAAGAGATTTTTCCTAAATGGAAATGAATATGTTGCATCTTTAATCTAACTTGTCATGTTTTTAGATCTTTCATTGATTTTGATTAAAATCTTTGTGTTTCATTAAATTTCATTTATATCATTTTTTTTGCTGACTAGTAGGAGGTAGTTTGTGGTCCTTTAAAAGAGTTTGATACTTTGTCTTGCAGTTGCAAGAGAAATGTGGATAATCAAGAAAAAATGTTGATCTAGAGACATGATTTGTTGCTCTACATACACTATTTTAACAAGAATATGATAGTGGAAGAAAGTATTAAAAGAGAACCTAAGACAAGATGAAGCAAAATGTTGGCTAAGAGAATGAGATGAACAAAGGACAAATTATTGATTTGATAACCTGATTTGTTGTTGTTCTAAAAAAACCAAGCTCCATACAATTTTATCTATAAATATGAGAATAAAAGAAGGTAAAAAAGGTAGCAAATTACTCTATTGTTATAAGGAAGATGCCTTTCTATTGAAGATTTATGATAAAAGAAGGAATACTACATGATTTGAAGATCCATATAGAACAATTTTTACTTGTCAAGAAAAGTTGTTACCTTGGAAATTGCATTCCCAATTCACCTAGGTGAAGGAGACAAGCATGTTTGAGTAGATATGTTAAGGAAATGTGAAATTAACGTAAAGATTGCACCTACCGTCATTTGTAAATGTTGACCATATCCTAAGAGACCCTTATTCAAACAATGGAGAAATCTTGTAGCCAAAATGAATTGATTTTGACTTGAGATCATAGGACTAAATCTAAGCCTTAGGATCAAATTAATCTTGGCCATCGATGTAATGCTAAAAAATTAGATGGAAATTTTGATTTCTATATATAGAGAGCTAAAAGATATTGTAAGTGTTGGAAAAGTTCCTTTGTATTGCTATGATACATTCTTAAATATCATCTAAAAAATGAATGTTAGTTACTCCATGAAGTTCAAGAATGGTACAATATGTCATCTTGACTTGTAATTCAAATGTTATCCTAGCTTAATCTTGATTTGTAAAAGATTGCTAGTATATGAGATGTGTACGATCTCTATGTTTCAGGTTGGACCACCCTAGGAAACTATAAATTTTTATATTTATAATCATTTATTCACTTTAATTATATGATTATTTTGAGATTTGTGTATGAGATTGCTTTACTCTATTGTACCAAGATGGACTAATTTGTCTATGTCTTATTCATGATGCATATAGAAATCATCATCATGCTGAGGAAACAAACAAAGACTCTAACACTAGAAGAGCGTGAAGCTAAGAATGTGAAGAAAAGAGAAGGAATGAGGCAACTTTGTGAAAGTAGGAAATTATCAACCATAGAAGAAGACATACCACTATTTTCAATTCAAGAGGAACATGAATCAACTAATCAAGCTAAAAGAGAGATGGAATTGGTAGCACAAAGGCATCGAATGCAAAACCTTTGTTCAATAAGGAAACTGAATCTCAAAGTTGGAGGCACTCCATCTTTCATAGGTCAAGTTGAAGGTAAATCATCATTCTCTTCTCATGCTGGAGGCACTCTATCTTTCACAGGTCAAGTTGAAGGTACATCATCATTCTCTTCTCAAGTTGGAGGCATGCCATCATTCACATGTCAAGTTGAAGGTACACCATCTTCTCCATCTCAACTTCAAGGCTTTTCATCTTTTCCATCTCCAATTGAAGGTACGTCATCTATCCTATCTCAAGTAAATATTGAAGAAAATCCTAATACTTAGTCAACTTTACCATTGAAAATGCCTCCTAGAATTTTGCATAGAAAGCCTAAGTTTCTAATTGATATTGATGAGAATGTTTTGAAGCCCATGCAGGATAAGATTCCCTTGCATACTTGCCAAAGATATGCCAATAAGATATGTAGATTATTTTTTGAGAACTTAAATGAAACCAAAAGATGTCAACTATTTGTTAAATTGACGAGAAATCTAAAATTTAGGCCCATTATGAAGATTCTTTGCCTAAGAACATCGGATGCTTCAAGTGAAAAATCAATTGTAAATAATCTAATGAGTGCATATGAGAGTGTGGGTTCGACCTCACGCACCAAGGATAAATGTCACATGACATGTCATTACGTCGACAATAGTAAGCCATCAAACAAAGAAAGCTTGCCTCGTTAGAAAGACAAGTGACGCATTGAAAATAAGTATAAAAACTCCAATGAGAGTTGTTGGAAGGTGTGAAAGAGTTGAGGACCCAAATAGCAATGAATTGTGGGCATTCTTTGGGAGACTCACACGGAAAGATAAAGTTGTTGTTGAAGCCTTGAGATCCCTCATTGAAGAATTTTGGAAAAATAACACAAGCATATCTCCTAATGCAAGAGATGTCAAGGGCATGGTTTGATGAAGTGACTTTGAAGCTTGAGGTCAAGCTTGTATACTCTCTTTTTTCCCTTCTACATCAACCCTTCTTTGCCTCCATTTATTCTAGATCTCATTTTTTTTTAAACAAATGAAAACTTTTAAATGAACCTATATTTAATATAAATTACTTTTAGGTTTTCTTCCTTAATACAATTTCCTTATTTTGTGCTTATTTTAATTTATTGAATACTCACTAAAATGTTTTATTTTCCCCTAATTCATAGTCTCATTCTTTTAAACCATTCATAGTTTGTTTCTTTTAAACCACCAATTTGGTTGTTTTTAAGGAGAAATAAATTTGAAATTATTTTACAAAGAGCTAGTGATAAAAAGATGATTTTTTTCTTTCATTTAGTGATCTCTTATTGTCTCTTTCTTTGATCATAATAGTACATTATAAATTATAATGCAATCAAATAGATAAATTATAATGTTAAAAGACCTAATAATCATAATGTTAGTAGAAATTGTTATCACATAGAATTGCACCCTGTTTGGAGACTTCCAAACATTCTAATGACACAATGGGAATGATCTCAAGGTGTGGGACCTTGCAATTTTGAGATTAGACCTCCAAAGAAGGTTGGTTCCTCTTTCTAAGCATAAGGCTTAGAGAAATTAACTAACTCTAATGCTAAACTTGCCAGGGGAAAAGGGGTAGAAGGGATACATAAAAGAAAAGGTGAGCACTAGAGTCTTAAGGTGTATTAGTTGATCTCAACCCTAAAAGAAACTCACACAGGCTTGCAACCTTGACAGAGGTTTCGAATAGGAGACCACAACTTATGAAGGAGCCATTTTACTCACAAAATAGATCACAACTTCAAGTGAAACACAGAGACAAAGTGCATGAGAGGTGAAATATCAGAGGTATATTGATAGGAAGGTCAAATGACTATTACAAAGAGTAAATAACCTGTTACAAAGCAATAGACACAAAATAATCACATACATTCATAGTTGAACAATGAACTAGAGACATCAAAGGCTCAAGAACAAGCACAATACATCAAATCTGATCATTTTGTAAGTACATTACAAGGTATAGAAGTAACAAAGAAATTTGCCTAGCATAACAACCTAGAAACAACTAACGACAACCTTTTACAACTTTCAATCATGCATATATATCATTTCATCTTCACTGTAGCAGCAATGGAAGAAGGAAGAGTGGTCAATAAGTAAGAACCATCGCCCATTCTACAATAACTCAAACTGGCATCCCCAGAAGTGTGTCCACATGGCTCTGCCTAGGAAATCCATGAACCGCCCATGCCTTAGTACATGAAATTCAATGCAAATGAGGAATAGTGACATAGGGAGGCCAAAAAACCATCTGCCACATGAAAACTAGCTCTGAAAATGCATTAATTGCAACTAGGAAGGTCATTGAGCCATTAATTCACGTCTTGCACAATGAAAAATTGATGCCATAAGAGTTATGGAGTTTGAGGCTGCAGCCTTCTGCCTTATTGCTTGCAGAAGGAAGGTGGAAGGTGAAAACTCTGAGCTCTGACATTTTACCCTTGAAAGTTTTACCTTAGTGGAGATTGGGCCTCGAGCCTTTGACGTTCAGCCTTCCAAGAGGGAAGAAAAAAGGAAGAAAGTCCACTCCTCGAGCTCTGCTTTGTACTTAGAAGATTTTCTTATTAGCAGACTTCAGGCCTCAGGCCTTCCATCTTCCACTTCCAGGAGGTAAGAAGGTAGAGGGAAAGTCTGACCCCTAAAAGTCTGAAACACTTAGCATTATTTTCACGAATCTTCAGTGGAAGTCAACCCTTGGGTCTTTCACCTTCTCTTTCTTTGATGATGCCATCGCCACATGTCAGCTTCCCCTTGTCCCACCATCCTACTCTAGGCCCACCAAAAGACTCTGTGGGATAGCGGGAAGCCTTAGAAAATTTCACTCATCAAGGGTCAGAGTTCGAGTTCTCCACCTTACACCTTCCAAAAGAGAAGAGGGAAGGGGAAAAGTTTGAGCCCCGAAACATTTAGCCACTTTGCAAAGGGAAAATGTCAAAGTTTAGCTCTCGGGCCTTCTGACCTTCTCCTTCCAAAGAAAGGAAGGGAGAAGAAGGAAGGTCTGAACTCTAACCTCTAAAAAACATTGAATACTTAAGCGATTTTGAAGGTAAAGGGGTGGAGTTTGGAGACGATAAGGATGGAATGCTAAAGATCAGAACTCAAAACTTTGAAACCTCAAAAACATTGAAAACACAAGGCAAACTCAGGATTTTTGGGACTTAGTCCATTTGGGTAGTTTTGCCTTGCATTCTAGAGGGTGAAAACAATAGGATTTCATGGATCCTTAGACTATTTGGCTAGAAGGCAAAATAGGATAACATTTTTGGTGACTATGCAGGGGTGTTTGCCTACCTAAACACTAGGATCCAGAGGCCTTATCAATCCAATGGGCACAAAGTCAAAGGGCACAACAACAAGAACAAGGTTGGTTAATATAAACTGGGCATGCCTCCGGTAACAAAACAAAACAAACCAAGCATGCATTCTCCTAATGAGAATGCAGTAGAGTGCAAGGGCACTTATTGAAAGAAAACATTTAACCTAGTTACAAGGTCTCACAACCATACTACAAGCAAGGTTTGAGATGAATCCCACTGACTGGGATGGGTAGAACTTCTCTATTTAGCCTGGAAAGTTGGAATGCATTGGCCTGTTTGCAACTGTTAATAATGTAAGGGCCACTCCATATGGCATCAAACTTTGAATGTCTTCCAACTTTGGCCCTATCTGCATCCCACTTTAGCACTATATCTCCTTCACTGAATGTTCTGCCAGTAGATTTTCTGTCAAAGGTCCTCTTGACTTGATCTTGGTGGACTTCAAGGGTCTTCATAGTAGCATCCCTCTTCTCTTCAAGTTCCAATAGCTTTGCAAGTCTAATTGCCATGGCATAATTTTCCATTAGTTCCATCTCCCGTGCCAACTCAAGAGAAGGAAATTCCAATGATAATGGAACCCTTGCTTCCCTTCCATAAACAAGCATGAAAGGGAAATTGCTTATGGCTCTTTTGGGAGTAATTCTGTCAGCCCAAAGAGTAGTCTTCAACCTGAAATGCCAGGTTCTCTAGTTATCTTCCACCATCCTCTTGATAATTCTGATCAGATTTTTATTGGTGGATTTAGCTAAGCCATTTCCCCGAGGATAGTAATTGGATGAGGTCTTCAAGTAAACCCCATAGTTTAGTGCCCATTCACTAACTTTTGTGCCTACAAAGGCCTTGGCATTATCAGAAATGATGGTGGATGGCACACCAAATCTTGTAGCTATACCCTCAAGGAAGTCTACAATGGATGCCTATATGGCATCCCTCAATGCAACTACCTTTGTCCACCTAGTAAAGTAATCAGTGTCTATTAGAATCCACTTTTGGCCACCACTAGAAGGTGGATTGATTACTCCAATGAAGTCTAAACCCCATTGAGCAAAAGGTTGATTTGTTTGAATTGGGTGAAGAGGAAGAGTTGTCAGCCTTTGCTTTCCAATAAATAATGTACATTCTTTGCATTTCCTTATCCATCTATGTGCATCACTAAATAAACTAGGCCAGTAATAACCAACCCTCATGATCTTGATTGCAGTTGTTCTTGGAGAATAATGTCCACCAGCAGGGCCATTGTGAAATTCTTCTAAGACCCTAGAAGTATGATCATGTGTAATACATTTAAGAAGAACTCCATTGATGTCTTCTCTAAATAAGACACCATCAACAATAACATAAGGAATGGATTAGAGTCTAAAATACCTTCTTTTGGCCTGATCTAGTCCATCTGGGCATCTACCTGACTGTAGAAATGTGACCATGTCATGGTACCATTCAGTTGGAGTGTAGGAGATAGGTAGTTGCTTCTGCCCTTGGACACATACAATGTCACTTCTAATTTATGGATCTACAGCCATCTACTCACATAGGCCTTTGTCACACACTAGCTTGGTGATGTTGATGTTGACATCATACTCCATTACTTTAGTTATCCACCTGGCTCTCTTTTCATTGACATCCCTACTCAACAAGAACTCTTTGATGCTAGGGTGATTTACCATTAACTAAATCTTGCTATTAGAAAGCATATGTCTGAACTTCGTTAGGCCTTTCTCTACAACAAATACTTGTTTTTCAACAAAATCATACCTCTATTCATAATCTTTGAGCGACTGGCTGAAGAAGGCAAGTGGCTGAAGAAGGCGATTGGCTGCTCTAGCTTCTCTTCATTTTGTTGTGTCAAGGAAGTTGATATACCCTCTTTGCCTCCAAAGGCATAAAGGATGAAATCCTTCTCATAATTATGGCTTATCAGTGTGGGAGCTTGTGCAATGGCCTTCTTGACAACTTCAAAACTATCCCTGCCTTCTTTAGACCGTGTGAAGAGAACATTCTTCTTAAGCATAGTTGTGAGGGGTTTTGCTATTGAAGTAAAATTAGGTATGAACCTCATCACAAAGTTGATCTTTCCCAGAAAGCTCTACAGACCTTTCTTGTGACTGGGAAGGGGAAGATCTAAAATGGCACTGGTTCTTTCAGGATCAATGGCCAATCCATCCTTGGAAACCACATGTCCTAGTAGTTTGCCTTCTGGGATGGCAAATACACACTTTTTTGGATTCAATGATATGCCATAGTCCTTGCATCTTTCAAAGACTTTTCTCAAATGACCCAAATGGTCAGCTACATGCTTGGAATACACAATCAGATCTTTAAGATACACTAAAATAATATCATTGATTAGGCCTTTGAAGGCCAAATCCATTGCTCTCTAAAAGGTTTCCCCAACATTTGTCAACCCAAAAGGCATATTTTGGTAAGCCAAGGTACCTCACTTAGTGGTAAAGGTTGTCTTGTACTGGTTTGATTCTTTTACAAGAATCTAATTGTAGCCTAAGTAGCCATCTAGGAGTGAAAACCTTTCAGCTCCTGCTACTATTTGTAGGATCTATTCCATGGAAGGCAGTGGATAGTGGTCTTTGAGGGAAGCCTTGTTTAGGTCTCTAAAGTCCACACATAATCTGATTTCCCCATTTTTTTTCCTACCTGGAACTAAGTTAGCCACCCAAGAGGAATGCTTAATGGGATAAATAATTTTAGCCTCTATGAGCTTGGATAGCTTTTTTCTCATTAATGGCTCAATTTTAGGGTTGACTGGCCTTTGCTTTTGGCAGGCAGGCCTTGCATTGGGGTCTAGGTCAATGGTATGTTGGATTAAATCAGGATCAAAGCATTTCAGATTCCTATAATCCCAAGCTATTAAATCATCAAATTCATTACAAAGTTCAATGAAACCTTACCTCTCAGCTTGATCACATACCTTGTCATGTTTTAGAAATCTACCATGTGCAATCTCCACTTCTTCATAGTCCTCTTTTTTACTGTCATGTTTATTTTCCCTTTCTTAGGTTGATCATCAACACCAAATATGCTCTCTAAGGTGATTAGTCCTTTGGGTAACTTATTGGTCTTTAGCTGGATCACTTGATCACCATATTGCTCTTGAAATACTGACTAATTTTTGGCAGCAAACTCTGCCTCATCTTGCAAAAAAATCATAATTTACTGGTCACTTTCAAACACTTGCCAACTTATCACATTGTTAGGCACAACAGGTCTAACAACAATCCTCACATGTTGATCTAAATTTTGTTTGACATTTTGAGGAATGTCAAACTGTGCACTAGTTGTAGCTAACCTATCAGCATCCTTATTTTTTTGTTTGGGCACTACCTGAAAGTTGAAAGCATCAAAGTCTTCAATCAGGTCCCAGATCCTATGTTTGTATGACTTCGGCAAGTCATTCTTTGAAGCACTTAGTTTGCTAATTTGGTGGACAACCAGCTTGTTGTCACCAAACACTTGCAAACTTTTTATTCCTCTTTTTTGTGCTAGTTGTATGCCTCGAATCAAGGCTTCATATTCAACTACATTGTTAGTACAATTGAACTACAATTTGAATGAAGAGAAATAATTATCCTTTTGGGGTGAAATCAATACAACCCCAGCAACTACTCCATTTTTGCTTCTGGAGCCATCAAAATACATTTGAACATCCAACTTGAGTCTAATTTTTCCTTTTCAATATTGGGAATGACGACATCATCTTCATGGATACAATAAGTACCCAACCCTATTTTCTCTATGTGGTCAAGAGTGTTAAACTAAAAACAATTAGCCCACTCATCCAATAGTATATCAGGTATCTCCTCCACAGGTGTTGCAACCTCATGCCTACTATTATCATCCTCCTCCAACTCATGGATTGTGCAATTCATGTTGTTTGGTTTGGGAGAGTAGGGTTCTATATGATCATTTACAATAGGCTCAGCCTTAATAATTACTTTGGTGTCATATCTTGTTCTAAATATCATGTGGGACCAATTAGAAGATAAATACCCACCTATATTAGCAGTGAAATCTCTAGATAAGCATATGCCAAAGTATGCGAGGAGGTCTGTGACTGAGATATTTTGTAAAACAAAGCAAGCAGGGCATGCATGTAAAGTGAGTTCTAAACCTTTAATAACACCTATTGTCTTAACAAAAGTGGCATCTAATTGCATTACCCCCTTGTTCATAGGCTCATACTTTATACCCAACCTATTAGTAATATATTTAGGCATGACAAAGGTACCCGCCCCAGAATCTATCATGCAATTATGCAACAATTTGTCACCAATGATTAGGGAAACATAAAATGGAGGGGGCTTACTAGTTTTGCTTGTGCTTTCTTCCTCCTTGGTTTGGCATAGGTTTGCTGGGGTAGTTGTATTTTCTTTTGTTGTCTCTATAGTAGGCCGACTGAGGCTTGTTAAAGCTTCCTGAAGTAAGTCTCTCTGAGCTGGGATTAATAGGGCATCCCACATAGTGACATTCAAGTTAGTCTTCTTCATCTGATCAACTAAGATGAAGGGAATTTGACTAACCTTCTGGGATACCTTTGTGACCACAATGTCAACTTTTGATTGTTGATTGGTCTGGGGCTGCTATTCTAGCACTGAATTTGCCTTGCCAATAGTCTGGTCTGTTTGTTTTGAAGGGGTTTTAGGGACCTTCTCTTTTGTTGTAATTGCTCGAGACACATTGGGTATAGACATATGACCAATTGCAAGCCCAAATGTATCTTCAATAGCTCTTTTATTTGCCCTTATATTGAATGCTATTGGACCAACACCTTGATTAACACCACAATAGTCATTAGGGGTCCAATTCATCAAGGTAGCATCATTTTGCATTTGTTCTTGGCCTCCAACTATTCCTTGATTGATGTTAACTTGTTCTGAATTTGTTGGTTGTTCTTGCATTGTCAAAGCCTAATAGAACTGTCCAGTTTGGCACAAATTTTGGTCATGTGGCTGATTGCAAGGATAACACTAGTCATTGTCTTGGGCCAAGTTGTTTTGTATGGGCACAAGAGGCCTAGAGGTGCTTGTTGCATTAGGGTGAACAACATTTAATTGTATGATATTGTATACACCTAAAAATGGCTAAGTTGAATTAAATAAATATTTTATTATTTATTTTGTTCTCATTCCTCTATCAATTAAATAAATATCCTAATTTATTTAAATGATTCACATTCCTCCAATAATTAAATAAAATCAATTTATTTAATTAAAGCATCTAAATTCCTCTAATGTCTCATATAATTAAATAATTCTAAATTATTTAATTAATCCTAAATTCCTCTATCCCAAAGTCCTAATTTCATAAATCCACCTCACCATGTTGCACACATAATTAAATATTTTAATATTTAATTAGCTAATTTCCCTCATCCACATGTCCTATTTCTCCTCCAATCAAATTAGTTAACTCATCAATCAAATCAGTTAATTAATTAATCAATTGAGTTCACTGATCAATCAATTCAGTCAACTCCCCATTTAGCCCAATCATCTAATCAGTCAATCCACTTAACTAGTCAGTCTATTCAGTTAACTCCTTAATCTATTTTGTTAACTCACATAACTCATGAAAGGAGCTTGGACACTTGTCCTCTCCTGATTCGCGCACATTCCCTCAAGCTTTCGCAACTGTACACCTCACAGGTAATTCCTCTAGTCATGGATCTATTAACACTTGGATTTGGTCTTCCCTCAGCCTATATAAGCAAGGTCTTCATACCCATTTGGATCAACTCAAGCATTCACAATCTTACTCTATAGGAATCCTACTAGCATGCCTTTGGCAAAGTTATCTCCATTTGCATTTACACAACCTCATTATCATAATCATCATCCAATCATGTCTCCATCAATCCATCTCCATTAGTATTGCATTGTAGTGTAATCTCCATTGCATTGTCCACCTACAGCCGTTCTACTCTTGTCATCTTCAACATCAAAGAAGTACACACTTCTGAGAGCTCCATTACCACAAAGATCAAGAAGAGATAGGTAAATCGGTCTTTAAAGGTATAATATTTGTTTACTTGTATTTACATCATTTTTCATTGAGTTATTGGATATTTAGTTGTTTAATACTATTGTTCACATTTTCCACTAACATTTCTGGCACACATCGTGGGGCCACTACCCCGTGTTAACCTCCATTTGAGTTTTTTATGAAGTTACTGTCATAACAGGTCGATTCTGCGCATCCACGTTCTAGTTCTGTGCATTTACAGTTTCATGCTACGCATTCATAGTTCTGCACATCCACATCGTATTCTTGTGCATTCACGAAACAGTACTGCACATCCACTATTTCTATGCATCCATTGAACATATATGCGCATTCATTAATTATTTATGTGCATATGTGTTTCTACGCAAACATTAAATAGTCCTGCGCATTCAACTTCTATTTCTGTGCATTTAAATGCTATCAGAAAAGTTGTAATGTTTCACAAAGATTTCCGTACTAACATATTCTTGCATGTGTAGGAGCATTGTTTAGTCATTTAGCTGCATCCTTAGTTCATCTAGATCTAATTAAGGGATAGTAGTCTGGTATATTCATGCAAATTTCCACCTAGATTAAAATAAGAAGTAAATTGAGTTGTTGCATACAACTTGCACTTAGTCTCAACTTAGGTGGTTAAAAACTAAACAAATCTTTCAAGTCAATCTTGCAATTAAAAATCACTCATCTAGTAGTAAATTAAAGAAAAGTAATTTGTTTTCTTCTGCAACAAACAATCTTCACATAGGTCTATTTAAGGGATAAAATGAACCATCTTTTCAAAGTTATTGCTATCTAGTCAAATGGATTGTGCTTGGTAGATTTAACATGTTTAGTTTCTTTATTTTTAAATAGGGGGACAAAGAACTAGTGTTCTCTGTGTTTTCAAAATGATGATAGGATTATGCTTTCCCCTTTCTTGAGTGACCAAAATGCCAAACTCATCATTTTGCATGTTTAACCTTTAGAAGAGGCTTGCCCTTGGAATTCCTTCCTTCTAAGTGGGATGACCTTAAGCAATAATGGGCTAAAGCCAAGACACTTCCAAGTCACTGTAAATAAATTGTGTTTGTGATGAAAGTTTCAAACAACGGGTGTCGTTGTGTTACACCGACAAATGTTTTCCCCAAAACCCTATGCAATGTAACCTCTACGGGTTGGGAAGCCTTCTTATCGGGGCAAATTGTCGCACGTGTAACCACCCAAATGGATGTCCATACTAAAAATCCAATTGTTTAGAAAGCCAAAAACCCCTATTTGGTGACACAGGAGGAAAATCCTCTAGAGCCATCCAACGCCATACACTCATTTAGTGTGGAGATAGAAAAGTTCAACTCTTCGGAGGAACTATAACTTGGTATGCGTGAGAAGTGAGTACCGTGGAGGGGAGCCAGTGCTACCAAGTTACTATCTGTCATGCCTTTATGTAAGTGGCTGGGGTAAAATCCAAGTTGGAACTCATCAAATATTGTCCTTGCCAACCTTAGGATTGTGCTTGCTTGTTCGTAAAAAATTTGTAATAACAAACATGGAATCTTCTTGTCTATTGTGTTTTCTTGCAATAAATTGACACAAATCATCAGCAAAAATACCAAACTTGCTTCGAGAAACATTTTGAAAACAAGCCAAAATTGAAAAACAAAACCTTCTACAGAACTGTAGATTCACCCCATTTTGCTATGCATTTGTCAAGAATTGCTGTGGATTTGATCCTGCTGCACTTTCACACAATCTTGCTACGCATTTGCCAAATATTGTTGCACATTTAATCCTGCTACACTTTCACACCGTCTTGCTGCACATTTGAAAAGTCTTGCTGCACATACACTCTTCATGCGCATATGTAACACAGTCCTGCGAATATAGAGCTACGCATCCATAGCATAGAACTGTGCATTTGTTGAATATTCTTGCGCATCTGACACTGCACATCCAAAATAGAGAGCACTTCCCAAGATTTTGAGGAGAAAACAAATTCATTTCAGGATACCCATTATTTTATAGATTTCATTTGAGAACTCAGGAAAACCATAAGAATCCATTTTCGTACCCATTTTCCCAAAACTTTTCACCTTGCCATAACACACCTAGTCATCCACAACAAAAAAAATCAAATGGGCAAAACAAGATTCCCACTAAGGTGACATTAAGATCTTCCAAGTTCAAAGAAAAAATCTAGATAGTTTCATAACAGGATAAATCATCTTTCACCTTGGAACTACGCTAGTGTGACCTTGATAAAAGAAGTAGTCTATACCAATAGCGGTGATCAACTCTCCCTACTTTGACTACCTTTTAGCTCAAGAGCACATTTGTTTGAACAATGGCAGATCAAAATTTGAACCTTAGGAAAATCTTGTCATCTCAACCACACCAAGAACATCCATTCACATTCACAAGCATTTTCATCCAACATTCACCCACATCCAAAGGTTTTTATGGTTGCAACTAGATCTCAATCTAAACAAAAGAAAAAAATGGGTTCCCTTCACAATAGTGGGCATAATTCTGATGATGAAGAGATTAGTCAAGAGGAAATACTTCAACAACTTCAAGAGCCAAAATTTCAAAAGATAATGGATAGGGTAGTTGCCATGGATCCTCATAAGTATTTTCTCATGTTATCTCAATAAGGAGCTAAATTGCCCTCTAATTTTGATCTCTCCAATCTAAGAGAGAACAATGCCTCCAATGAAGCTGAATCATTGAAAGATGGCTCCAAACTAGACAAAGATGCTCCCAAAATTGATAAAAATGCTTCCAATCCAGAGAAGGCTAAGGATACAATCAATCCCTTGGATATATTGACAACACAAATCCAAGCCTTAAAACAACAACTCACAAACATTCAAATTGGAGCATCCACAAAGTACTACTCTCTAGAGGATATTTCAACATATCCTTTTGACAAGACCTTGATCATAATACCTTTTCCCTCAAAATTTGAGGTACCAAAATTTGATAAATATTGAGGAAAAGGTGATCCGAGGGATCATATCAAAGAATTTAGTGCAGCATGTCTAGAAGTCGCACACAACAAAACATATCTCATGCGACTATTCCCAAGGAGATTGGGAGGACAAGCTATGGAATGGTTCTCTTGCCTACCTCCTGACATCCGAACCTTCAACAAACTAGTGGATAAGTTTTTCACTCATTTCTCCTACAACATTGAGCATGAAATCTCAATGTTAGACCTTTGTAACACTAAACAAAAGGGTGGCGAATCCTTCACCTCTTTCTTACAAAGATGGAGAGAATTGGCCAGCAAGTGTCCATATCATATGCTAGAAAAACAAATGCTTGAAATGTTTGTCCACAACCTAAATGTTGATCTAAGCTATCAAATATCAATCCCATGTCCTACTTCTTTTAGTAAGGTCATTGAAATGGGTATACTCATTGAAAAAGCTTTGATAGCAAAGGGGCAAATAAAACTTTACAAGGACACCCCTAGTTCAAATGTTAACACCGATAAGCCACGATTTTGGACCAAAAATAAGAACATCGTGAATGATGGGGTGGTTGATGCTAAAAATGTAATGCCAAAGCAACCAATTTTCAACTTATCAAACCCACAAAACAACCCCCCACAAAACAAAATCCAAAACATTGAATCATGGTCTACAAACTTTCCTCCTCACAGAAAGTTCACACCTCTAGGGGAAACACTAGAATCTGCCCTATGGAAGCTAATAGCCAGAAATCTGATAATGCTTCCAATGTGCGGGAGTATGAATCAAAAGTTAAACCTCCTTGGTGGAAAGACACAGACTTCTGCGAATACCATGGAAGCAAAGGCCACAAGACCAACGATTACCAAAAGCTAAAGCACACCATTCAAGACTTGTTGGATCAAAAATGGATATCACTTGATGGGCATGCTTCTAATGATGATCATATAGCATTCAAGAATCCACTCCTAAACTATGAGAAGGGAGGTTCTTCAAATCAAAACAAAAGTGGCGCTAACAATGCCAACTATACAAATGTGTCATATGATTATGTTGTTAACCACATTTCTGAAAGTGATTCACATATCAATGTGATCACTATAAACAAAACCCATGATTGTAATGTGACCACTCGCAGTGCAAAGGTTACTCTCAAAGGAGCTCTATCCAAACCATCCTCTACATCCAACCAATACAACATCCTGGACCAACTTCACAAGACACCCACACACATTTCCATTTTGGAACTTTTGCGTCTATCCCCGTCCCACAAAGCCATCCTCGAACAAGCTCTTTTAGAAACCACCGTCCCAACCAATCTAGTTGAAGAGCAGTTTTAGACCATGGTAGGTCATCTAACCACACCTCATTTCCTATCATTCACTAGAAAAGGATGATATGTCAATCACCAACCACATAATGCATCTCTCCACATCGAAACCTTCATCCACAAGCATAAAATAAAAAGGGTTCTAATTGATGGAGGAGCGGGTTTAAATATTTACACCTTAAAGCTAATCCTTGCATTGGGGTTTTTGAAGAATGCTATCGATCCTAAAAAGAAAATCACCATCAAAGCTTACGATGAAGAGGAAAGAACATCAAAGGGAACTGTTGTTTTACCAATCAGAGTAGGCCCTGTAGTAAAGGATGTGGTGTGTCAAGTGCTTGACATGGAACTTGCATATAATATTCTCCTTGGAAGACCTTGGATACATGCAATGAAGGAAGTGCCATCCACTTATCACCAGTGTATCAAGTTCCCCCATGACGGCCAAGAAATCACCATCCAAGGTGATCCCAATCCATTTCAATATTGCAATTCCATACAATCCAAACTTGACATTGTAATTCCTAATAACCACGCCTCTGCTTCATCTTCATCTCGTGTTGACCCAACTTCACTCCCTTCCACATCCAAGGCATCTAAACTCAACCTCAAGCTCAAAGACAAGGGTGTCGGTGAATATACAATCGTACAATCCTTTGGCTTAGCACAACTACCTATATCCCCTAGATCCTATGGAAAACCATCCATGAGCAAACCCAAGTCATTAGAAACTTTTAAAGGTCCATTTGTAAAATGGGGAAGCCTTGAAGATGAGAGCGATGAGAAGGACATCATACAATGGCTATATAAGGATAAAGATAGTCTATCCAAGCCACAATACCATCAATCCACATTGCAAACTAAACGGTATGGTCAAGGATTCTCAATACTACAAAAAATGGGATATGAAGGTCATGGGCCCATAGGATTGAGGAAGGAAGGTATCATCGAACCTATCCAACCTCCTTCATTAACAACCTGAGACACTACTGGTCTAGGTTACAGAGGCAAAGCAAAGACCAAAGGAATAGACAAGCATAAAGGTAAACAACCAGAAACATCTACTACTAACCTAGTAGAGAAGATTCACCAACTACAAGAATGGAGTGAGACAGACTCCAATGAGTATGAATGCGATAGTCTCTCTGAACTATCTTGTGATGAAAAAGATGTTGATGTGGTCCATGAATATGTCCCTATCGATGCAACTCATGAGAGATGAAGTTCAAGGTCTAGACCTCTAGGGTTTGATCTGCATAATAACAATAGTGAGTTTTGTGAGGAAAGAATCATGCCACACTTGACAAATCAACTTGTGGAGAGTACCATTGCAGGCATTGTCGATGCTTACAATAATCACACTAACTCCTCCATCTTGACCATCACTATCCTCAAACTAGACCAATTCGATGAACTGTTACCACTACTGCATCCAAAACTCATAGATTGGGATTTGCAAGACTCTACCCCTGATCTAGATACCTTTCAGTTCTCTACTTTTGACAGCTCATATACTTAGCATGGGTCTGGGGCAGGTATCTTGTTGATCACAACTAATGGAAACACCATTCCAAAGTCATACAGACTACTCTTTCCATGCACTAACAATGTGGCAGAGTACGAAGCCCTAGTCATTAGCATCAAGCTGGCAGTAGAATGGAAAATCACAGAACTTCATGTGTATGGCGACTTGCAACTTGTCATCAACCAAGTGAATGATGACTATCAAACAAAGGATGAGAAGTTAATACCATATAAATGTATAATAGATAAATTCAAAGAATAGTTTCTTGTAATCTCTTTTGAGAAAATACCTAAGCTGGAGAACAAATCAGTAGATGCCATGGCAACCATTGCATCTCTCCTTGATATCCCAGAAAACTAGTCACGTTATGAGTTCTTGGTAGAGCCAGTATCCCATCCTGCATATGACACCCCCAAATCCCACATCATTTTCCATATTGTAGGATCCAATTCTCCCTTATACGACAAAGTGTATACTTATCTGAAAGAGAACACCCTACCACTTGATTTATCTAGTAACCAAAAAAGAACCTTCATCCGTCAAGCCTCCCATTTTACCATAATCGCTAACACCCTATATCGATGAGGACTAGATGGTACTCTCCTGAGGTGTCTCGACAGTGCAGAATATCAAACGGCCCTAAGTGAAGTTCACGATGGTATATGTGGGACCCACTCTAGTGGTCCTACCCTAGTTAAGAAACTCATACATATGGGATACTACTGGCCAACTATGGAAAAATACTCCTATCATTTTGTGAAGAGGTCCAACAAATGCCAAATCCATGGGAACCTAATACATGCACCAGCACAGGAGCTGCAACCTTTAACGACTCCTTGGCCTTTCTGTCAATGGGGACTCGCCTTAGTGGCCAACATGCACCCTCCATCATCTAGTGGCCATAAATTCATAATCATCTCCACTAAGTACTTTACAAAGTAGATTGAAGCCGTACCCCTCACCAATGTCACAGGCAAACAAATTGCTTTTTTCATCCTAAATTACATCATTTGCCGCTATGGCATCCCTGTATCCATTATCACTGATAATGGAAGACCATTTAAAAACCAAGATGTCAAAGAGCTATGTGACAAATTCCACATACAACATCGCTTTTCCACCCCATATTACCCCCAAGGAAACGACCAGGCAAAGGCATCAAATAAAACTATCTTAAAAATCCTGAAAAAGACTGTCAATGATGCTAGCCGCGATTGGCACATCCAATTGAATCCCATGTTGTGGGTCTACCGCACAAGTATCCGCACACCCACAGGTGCAATGCCATACTCCCTAGTCTATGGCTCTGAAGCCATCTTGCCCATTGAAGTCGAGATCCCATCCTTGCGAGTATCGTTAAAAGGCCTCATATTTGATGAAGAGTACAAAGTTTCCAGACTTTAAGAGTTCGAGCTGCTCGAAGAAAGAAGACAACATGCCTTTAACCATCTCAAGGCTTATCAACAAAGGATGTCCAAGAGTTACAATCACAGAGTCAAACCTCATGTATTTCAAGTTCGTGACCTAGTCCTCAGAGAGAATCCCAGGAATCAGCAAGACAGAGAGAAGAAAGGTAAGTTCGAATCCAACTAGAGGGGTCCTTATGTCATCATTGCTACCTATGGATCAGGTGCTTACCAATTGGCTACATTAGAAGGTGAACTATTTGATGATCCCATCAATAGCATGCATCTTTGCAAGTTCTACACCTAAAACCCAATGCAAGGGAGTCCAAAATAGCAAAAAAATGGAAAAATAGCCAAAAAATTCAAAAAATAAAATGGAAAAATAATAAAAAATTTCAAAAGAAAAAGGAAAAACAACAAAAAATCCTCCTCTGGTGAAAACCTGGTAAACTGGCATCATGTGTATTTTAGCTATCATGCAAATAAAAGCAAGTGGTGAAAACCTGGTAAACAAGTGCTACTTGTGATAAACTACCTCCTCCATCTTTTTGAACCTTGTTCCTCATCCATCCCTCCTAACCGCATCCACCCAATCACATCGAGATACCTAACATGGCTTGTTGTTCGCTCGTCTTTACCGCCATCTCCCATTAGGCTATCAATCCACACTTGCGTCCATCTTGTCATCCATCTTGAACCAATCCATTGAACCATTGTCGAACTATGTCACCTCTGAGATATCACGTAGGCAAGGCCGTCATTGATGCACCTTCGAGGCTCCTTTCCCATCCATTCCATCCCGTGTCACCTATCCTTTGGTCCATCTGAATTTGCACCATTTCCCATCACCTAGGTCTTAGGTCCACAAAGTCCACACCCTGAAATACGTTGCCTTTGTGTCGTCACGTAGGCAAGGCCATTTATCAATGAGCCCCCGAGGCACTAGGTCAGTCCCTTGGGGCTCGTTTCTTCATGTCTATTGTCAGTTCATCCACAATAAATCAATCCTTTACTTGACTGGGGGCAACTCCTAAATCTAGTTGGAGAATTGGATTCTTGAATGTCACGCCCCTTAGAGGATAACAATAAGGATCACGATACTATCTCTAGACAATAGGCAACATTACAAACACACTTTTTCAACAAAACACTTGATGCAAGAAGCTAGACCTATAAACAAGACATAATGGGCCTCAACCACCATGATGATTGCATTTGTTTTCATTGCAAGAAAACATAACTATGGCAAGAAAATTTATGCTTATTAAGAAGATTAAAGTCACAGAGTCTCAATTTTGTTATTATGTCTTTTTATGCTACTCGACGATGTCAAAAACTAGAGGAGCTATGATGGGGGCATAATTATCTTATTTTTTTGATGTTTGTGGATCAATCTTTAGTAATGTGATGACTTTGTCTAAAGACATGATCGGCAAAAGATCATTGAGGACGTTCTAGGTCTAAATATGAAACAGGGCAATCCTTGTCTGTTGACACATGCAAGGCATACTTAGGTCATCTATATTCAATTTTGACTAGATGCTTGTATTAACTTGCTATATCAAAATCCATGTAAGAGATACTCAGGTCATCTCGGTTTAATTATACCTAGATGTTTGCATTTTCTTACAACATTTTAAAAGGCTTAATGATGAAACAAAGTACTTCAAATACTTGCATATACGAAGATGACAATCCACACATCCATACATATCACTTTGTATTTCATTATAAGCATTACATCCTTGACCAAAATCCAAGTGTCAAAAGATCCATTTATCCATTTATCCAAGTTATTTCTTCTAAATCATCCATTTATCCCAGTTCTTAAATCCATCTCTTCTAAGTGTTCTTTCATTTTATGATTGAGTATACTTGGACAAAAAAAAAACAATTCATAAAACATATTGTATGTCATAAATAGGTGTGTACGTCATTAGTTCATTATCATTTAGGTGTATTAGTAGCTGTAACCATTTAAATCATGATAGTTATGTCATTTATCCACATAGATTGCATAACATTTCACATAAAAAATCTACAAAAACATAGATATCACAATGTTTTGCATATTAGATCATCATCCATACATAAAGTAATTAAACCATCATGTGTTGTATTTTACAAATATCACCATAGTGTGCATTAGCTCATAGTAACATATCAACATATAGGATCATGAAATGCATATAAGTCATCATGTCCATCATGTGTCACATAAAAGCATCATGTCACATAGATATCAAGTGCATAATAGAATCACACAAACATGTTAGAAGCGTCACATACAACCGTAAGCATAATAAATAAATCCATCCATAGAAACACATGCACATAGTACGTCAAACTCATGTAGAACATCATCATATATCAAAATAATAATAAACGTCCTAGTACACAATGATATCAAAAACATAAGTACATCTCAAAGTGTCCATAATGTGGTGTATACAAAATCCCACTATCAAAATGATACGTGTCTCAAAGTCACATCTAGGTGGCACTATCTCTTGAAGGTGTTGGCAGTTGTGGCTGACCATCCACACCCCCATCTGAGGTCCCTGCACCTGATGTCCCCCTATGTGGTCCCATCACTTCTCCACTCTCTATGAAAGTCCCATGAGACTTATTACAGTAGCTAGGTCAAAAACTGTCTGCTTGCCGCTCTAGGGGCATGACCTACTCATATAACCCTCTCTAGTAGAATATCTCTTGGCTAGCCTTGACCATCTCTACCACTGTCTATCCTGTAGGCCCCTGTGTTGCAGTTTACTGCACCTACTCAAGTAACCTTTCTGCCCTAGTATACCCCTGGATGGCAGTATCCCTCTCCAATTTCACTGTCTATAACTCACCCTGTAGCTGGGTGATCTGTCCATGCATTCGCCCTAACTGCATCTACATTTGTGCTATCTGTACCTACTGCTGAGCCACTTGGGCTTGTAGGGCTGCAACCTCACCATCACCCTGTCCCTATGCCTGTCCAGGAGGTGGAATCTATCCAACCTGTGCCTGTGCCTGTCCAAGAGGTGGTATTTGTCCAACCTGTGACTGTGCCTGTCTAGGAGGCAGCATCTATCCAACCTATGCATGTACCAACTAGGTGGGATCTATGTCAACCCGATGTCTAACCCTCCTGCCATCTCCATCATCTCCATCACTCCCATCATCCCCACCTCCACCACCTCTGCCATCATCACCCCTATCCCTGCCACCTCTTCCACCTTGTCCACCCTGTTGCCTCCATTGCCGCTACAAACACTCCTCATCCTCCTCCTGATCATCTAGTCTCAGGGTTCTCTCTCCAGGTCCGGAGTAGTGAGGGAATGGATGTGTTGCAAACCAAGCTATGTAATTCTGTGTCATGCCAACATCTGCAACTGTCCTCCTCATCGACCATGGCTGGTATGGTAACTATGCAAACTCTGCTCGAGCCTGCTCAAATGAGGCACTAGGACCCCATCATGGATGCTCCTTGTGCGTCCTAGCAAAGATGGCATTCCCCTGGGGCATCCATTGGATCCTGCCAAACTACTAGTACACACGAGAAATGATGTGCCTCTCAAGAATATAGGGAGTCCTCCCTATTAACCACCTGGTCTGAAAGCAAAATCGTAACTCTGATGCATCATCCTCCCATACCTCATAATCTAAGTAAGGGTGCCATATAACTTGATCCACATTGTCAAATTCATGCCTCCAATACTCTAGCTTCCCTAGTTTAGGCTAGGAAAGAGTCTCCTAGAACATATACGAATAAGGTTGATCCTGATCTCGAGGAGCCATACCAATGGGATACGTGATTGCAATGTGGCACTAAGCCCATATCTATAGCAAGGACACTCCACAGGATAAACTGGCTGCACCATCATATACAAATTGATGCAAGTTGTGGTAGAGGTGTGCAAGCAAGCAAGAACCACAAGCAAACTGAATCTCCTCAGTAACAATCCACTTCAGAGTCCTCCCCCATCTAACCATGAACCCATGTGATCTCCTATCAAGGCACACTATCCCTCCAATCAACCCAGCAACCATGGACGGAAGAGACTTGTAGTAGGTGACCATGTCTGCCCAACTGATCTTTGTCCCCTTGATGCTGTCGTCATCAAAAATCTCGCGACACTCATCTAATCCAGCCCCTATCTAAGACTCATACTCAATAAGCTCTCCATCTATTAGAATGTGTAGAATTTGATGGACATCCTCTAGTGTCACTGTAACCTCCCCAGTAGGAAGATGAAATGTCCCATCCTCGCTGTGAAAAAGCTCTGACAATGCAGTCAACATACCAATATTTGCCTGAATCTCTGGCATAAAGCAAACATATGACAAACCCGCTGATCCTATACTAGACAGTCAATCTTTGTCAAATAAGGTCTCAAAAGTTGTGTAACCAAAAATCACTCCCGTGACATGAGGACATCATTAAGCTCCTCCTGCAAACAACCAAGCGTGTGTTAATCACACAAGATCAGCTAAACTGCAAATCTATCAATCAAGCACCAAATACTTAGTTATTTTATCAGGATATCTAGCCTCTCATCTGTCTTAAGATTCTATCAATCTCATCACTGAATTATCAGTTGGTGAACATCGAATTCAATGCCAACTTTATCAAATTCCTAAGTATTTTACCACCAACTACAGATGCGCAGTTCTGCAAGACATTTGTGCAGATTTAGGGTGAATGTGCAGTATTCCCCTTTATTTGTGTAGGATTATTCAAATGCACAGATTTATACCATATTTGCACAACTTTACAACATTTGTGCAACATCATAACAAATGTGCAACATTAATTCATATGCGCAGGAACCCTTTGCATATGCGCAGGTTTGTCCTTCAATTGCGAAAACCTTGCAAATGCACAGTTTCCTCCCACATTTGCACATAATCAAAATGTTTGCACTGACTCAGGCGGTAAATGCGCAGAATCAGTTCTGCTGCACATTCAAACTACCTAACTTTGACCTAGAAAATTAACCATCATAAATGCACCTAAGCTACAATTGAAAGTGTACTTATTGGCAACCCGTACGGATCTGGACAGTTGAATCATCAGATCCTCTCAAAGTGGTGTAGCTCAATTGGAACCTGCTACATTGTCGCTGACTCTCCTTAGCACCTAAGCTCTGATCTCCTATAACCTCTCTAAGCAAAGAGAAGTGTGCAAATGACTAGAAATGTGACCCCACACTCCTATTTATAGCACATTTAACCCTAAGTGGAGGTGTTTTAACCTAGAACACGCTGGAGCATATTTTTCACCTACTTTTTCTTTTGTGTCGACTGATTTCTTCTCTAGTCTATCCTATTAGCCTATCTCATTATGAGATTATCTGTCATTCTATCATCACATTCTTCTCGTTCAATCTCCCGAGGGGGTATCCTATCGTCATAAACCTGTACCAAGGGCAAACTGGGGCATGTATCAATCGCGACAGATTTTTTATTCTTTGAAACAATGTGATAAAACACATTGCATCAAAGAGGGGCAAAATGTATACACCTAAAAATGGCTAAGTTGAATTAAATAAATGTTTTATTATTTATTTTGTTCTCATTCCTCTATCAATTAAATAAATATCCTAATTTATTTAAACGATTCACATTCCTCCAATAATTAAATAAAATCAATTTATTTAATTAAATCATCTAAATTCCTCTAATGTCTCATATAAATTAATAATTGTAAATTATTTAATTAATCCTAAATTCCTCTATCCCAAAGTCCTAATTTCATAAATCCGCCTTACCATTGCACCTCATTCTTCCACCTCACCTTTCCACCTCACCATGTTGCACACATAATTAAATATTTTAATATTTAATTAGCTAATTTCTCTCACCCACATGTCCTATTTCTCCTCCAATCAAATTAGTTAACTCATCAATCAAATCAGGTAACTAATTAATCAATTGTGTTCACTGATCAATCAATTCAGTCAACTCCCCAATCAGCCCAGTCATCTAATCAATCAATCCACTTAACTGGTTAGTCTATTCAGTTAACTCCCATCACTCATGAAAGGAGCTTGGACACTTGTCCTCTCCTGATTTGCACACATTCCCTCAAGCTTTCTCAACTGTACACCTCATAGGTAATTCCTCCAATCATAGATCTATTGACACTTGGATTTGGTCTTCCCTCAGCCTATATAAGCAAGGTCTTCATACCCATTTGGATCAACTCAAGCATTCGTAATCTTACTCCGTGGGAATCCTACTAGCGTGCCTTTGGTAAAGTTATCTCCATTTGCATTTACACAACCTCATTATCATAATCATCATCCAATCATGTCTCGATCAATCCATCTCCATTAGAATTGCATTGTAGTGTGATCTCCATTGCATTGTCCACCTATAGTCATTCTACTCTTGTCATCTTCAACAACAAGGAAGCACAGACTTCTGAGAGCTCCATTACCACAAAGATCAGAGATAGGCAAACAATGGAAGCATAGAGGTAAATCAGTCTTCGAAGGTATAATCTTTGTTTACTTGTATTTACATCAATTTTCATTGAGTTATTGGATATTTAGTTGTTTAATACTATTGTTCACATTTTCCACTAACAGATATAACTAGGTTGCCCTTGCCTTTGTATATTACCTTGGTATGGAGGTCTGTTTTGCTGATAATTCTGATTGTATGGTTGGTATGTCTAATTGGAGGGTTGATATGGCCTATTAGGTTGTGCATTCTACCTCTTTAGTACCACCAATTCATTGCTGAAGCTTTGCAATAGAGTCTTGAACTCATGCAATTCATTTGAGGATGTCGATGAAGAAGCTATAGGGGTGACCGTTGTAGGAATTGAAGCTGCCACAAGCTAAATAAGAGGGGCCTCTGGGAATATATATATTGGTGGCCTTGGGGCTATTTTCCCTGCTTGAATTAGGCAATTTTCTACCTTTATTGATGTGTCATATGCATTGGGTAGTATTGTTGGATTGAATCATGACGACTATGTCAGGGTTCAATGATTTCAAATAGTAAATAAATGTTGTATTTGGGGAGGGCTTTACTAACAAGGGAATTCTATCCCATGTTTTTTGGAATTGGTAGTTGAAGTCTACCATGTATTCATGAGGGGCTCTCCTGATCATAGCTAATTGCTCCATTAGTGACAGGTGGTCACTTTTGTCTTCAAAATGTTGGCACAGTTTAGTGCCCAACTCATCCCAGTTGTGGATGGAATTCACTTAGAGACCTCTAACCACTGTAGAGCCTTTCCTTTGAATGAAGAGGCCAACAGTCTCACAACCACGTTGCCAGCAGTGATATTGTGGACATAACAGACACTGACAATGTCTTGAATGTGTTCGACAGGGGTAGTGAAGTTCTCACTAGTGAAAAATGGGATAGCCTTTAAGGTTGAAGTGGGGATATCATAATATCAAGATAGGTCCAATGGGCTACCACCATTGAAAGCAACTAATGGAAGATTTCTTGCCACATTTCAAATGTTTAAATTGATTCTAGGTATGTGCAAGGTTCTTCTAAAATATTGAAACCTAACTTGAAATCTAGCTAGAGGGGGAGTGGGCTGGGTTCTTGATGGAGATGATTCTGCACTCCTATTTTCCCTCATAGGCGACCTAGACAACCTATTTCTTCTTCTAGATTTAGTAAAAGAAAGTTCAACAAAGTGAGGATTACCTCTAGAAGATGATCTTGTCTGCACTCCAAGCATGAAATGTTGAATTTTTATGTAGGAATTGGACCAGCAGAGTCGTCAGGTTGCTAGAAACTGTTATCACATAGAATTGCACCTTGTTTGGAGACTTTTAAACATTCTAATGACACAATGGGAATGATCTCAAGGCGTGAGACCTTGCAATTTTGAGATCAAACCTCCAAAGAAGGCTGATTCCTCTTTCTAAGATTAAGGCTTAGAGAAATTAACTAACTCTAATGCTAAACTTTCCAAGGGAAAAGGGATAGAAGGGATACAAAAAATAAAAGGTGATGCACCAGAGTCATAAGGTGTATTAGCTAAACTAAATCAACACAATGATGATCTCAACCCTAAAAGGAACTCATATGGGCTTGCAACCTTGATAGAGGCTTTGAATAAGAGACCACAACTTATGAAGGAGCCATTTTACTCAAAAAATATATCACAAATTCAAGTGAAACACATAGACAAAGTGCAAGAGAGGTAAAATATTAGAGATTTATTGATCATGAAGGTCAAATGACCATTAAAAAGAGTAAATAACCTGTTACAAAGCAATAGACACAAAATAATCACATACATTCATAGTTGAATGATGAACCAGAGACATCAAAGGCTCAAGAATGAGCATAATACATAAAATTTGGTCGTTCTATAAGTGCATTACAAGGTTTGGAAGTAACAAAGAAATTTGCCCAATATAACAGCCTAGAAACAACTAACAACAACCTTTTACATCTTTCAAACATGCATATATAGCATTTCATCTTCACTGTAGCAGCAATGGAAGAAGGAAGAGTGGTCAACAAACAAGAACTGCCGCCCATGCTACAATAACTCAAACTGGCATCCTTGGAAGCACACCCACATGGCTCTACCTAGGAAATCCTTGAAATCAGGAGGTTCATCCATGCCTTAGTACATGAAATTCAATGCAAATGAGGGACAATGACATGAGGAGGCAAGAAAACCATATGCCACACAAAAATGGGCTTTGAAAATGCATTAATGGCGACCATGAAGGTCATTGAGCCATCAAATCACGTCTTGCACAATGAAAAACTGAAGCCATCAGAGTTACAAAGTTTGACACTCTAACCTTCTACCTTATCGCTTGTAGAAGGAAGAAGGTGGAAGGCAAAAACTTTGAGCTTTGACATTTTACCCTTGAAAGTTTTACCTTGGCAGAGATTGGACCTCGAGCCTTTGGCATTCATACTTCCAAGAGGGAAGGAAAAAGGAAGAAAGTTTGCCCCCTGAGCTCTGCTTTGTACTTAGAAGATTTTCTTATTGGTGGACTTCAGGCCTCAGGCCTTCTGTCTTCTGCCTTCTAGGAGGGAAGAAGGAAGAGGGAAAGTCTGACCCCTGAAAGTCCAAAACACTTAGCATTATTTTCATGAATCTTCATGCGGAAGTCAACCCTCAAGCCTTCCTACTTCTCTTTCTTTGGTGACATCATCGCCACGTGTTAGCTTCTCATTGTCCCGCCAGCCTACCGTAGGTCCACAAAAAGACTGCGGGATGGCGGGAAGCCTTAGAAAATTTTACACTCGTCGGGGGTTGGAGTTCATGTTCTCTATGTTACAACTTCCAAAAGGGAAGAGGGAAGGGGAAAAGTCTGAGCCCTGGAACACTTAGCCACTTTGCAAAGGGAAAAGGTCAGAGTTCGGCTCTTGGGCCTTCTGACCTTCTCCTTCCAAAGAAAGGAAGGGAGAAGAAGGAAGGTCCGAACTCCAACCTCTAAAAAATATTGAATACTTAGGCAATTTTGAAGGTAAAGGGGTGAAGTTTGGAGATGATAAGGATGGAACGCTAAAGATCAGAACTCTGAACTTTGAAACCCCAAAAACATTGAAAACACAAGGCAAACTCAAGATTTTTGGGACTTAGTCAATTTGGGTAGTTTTGTCTTGCATTCTAGAGGGTGAAAACAATAGGATTTCATGGATCCTTAGACTATTTGGCCAGAAGGCAAAATAGGATAACACATAACATTTATTATTACATAACTTTTTTATATCAATAATGAAATCTCATTTTATTTCATAAATAAAAAATTGTTAGATTGATAAATACAAATCAAAATATATAATACAAATAATATAATATTTTATTTAATATATCAAATTAAATTATCTGGTAATCAATTTATAATGATTTGATATATTGATTTTGAAATTAATTTAAATAAAGTTGCTTCTTGCCTATTAAATTTTTTGCTTATTTATTATTTCTTCAAAAAAGAGGATTAACATGGTTTTATATTTGGTTGGCAATTTTAAATTTATTTATTTAAGTTATATATAAATATTATTTAAACTAAAATTTAATCAAATTCTCCATGGCATCCCATGTGTTTACCATTGAAAATTCACATGTTAAATATGAATAATTATTCTATATAGAAAATTAGAATAAAAGCCAAATTCATGACCAAAAACTTATGGACCATTGTTAATGGATCTAAAAAAATGATTATAAGTAGGCATGTAAATTCTAACCTCATAAAATCATTTCATCATAGAACTCGAGAATCCATGTTGATTATTGTAAGAAGTGTCAGAGATAATTTTCTCCTTCACATTGGAAGTCTAGAATTACCTAGTGAGGCATGGAAACCCCTGGAACCATACACTAAAGTACTAGAATCTAAAAAATAATCAAACTAATTCTTGAAATTTTTACTATTATGAAAGGAGATGAAAAATAGTAAACTATCTTGCTAAAGTGAAAGATAGTAAACTATCCACTATTTTTAGGTGGTACTAAGAATGAATTTTAGAAAAAGTTATTTCTATAGTTTAGAAGAAGATCTCCTCTTGGAAAGGGAGGTGGTTAACTATGACTAGAAGGTTAATTATGATAAAGGTGGTCCTATATTCTATTCCAATCTATATATGATGTCAATTCTAAAAATTTCTAGAGGTGATGTTGTAGATTTAGAGAAAAATCTTAGAAATTTTCTATGGAGAGGAAATTCTGAAAAATAAAAAATAGCTCTAATTTCTTCAAAGAAGGTATGTAAAACTAAAAAATAGGGTGGGACTGACATACACAATCTTGAAGCTCATAATTTGGCTTTGGGTACAAAACTAGCCTAGAACATGTATGCAAAACTTGAATCTAAATGGTGCAAGATTATGCAAGAAAAATACTTAGACTCTCTAGACAGAGAAAGGATTCTTACCATTGCAAATACCCATACCCATCTTGGCTAAAAAATTGGAAATTCATAGTAAAATGTAAAGAAGTAATTATTCCTCACTTCTCTTGGATTATTCATAATGGAGAAAATACACTATTTTGGGAAGATTCTTGGAATGACCATTCTCTATTAAATAATATTGTGGAATTAGACTTGAAGCTAAAATCTTTTTAAAATAGGCTTGGGGAGTCAAAATTAAAGATTATTTTGAAATTCTTGATGAGCCTCTTTTATCTAAAGCTAAGTGGAAAATACTACATGAATGTTCTATCCCTCCCAATAAAAAGTACTTCTCTCAAGGATTGATCAAAGGAATTTTTTTTACTCTCCAAAAGTAGATGAACTCTCCTAAATTCCTTCCAAATTAGGCCAATACTTAGTTGAACAAGGTTATTTGGCACTCGCATATTCATCTCTGAATGAAAAATGGCCCTCAAACCTTTTCTATAACAAAGCTTGTCTTCCTAAAGTGGGGGCATTTGCTTGGATTTCCCTTAATAATAAAATTCTTACTAGTAAAAGGTTGGAAATTTTGGGTATCTCTCCTTCTTTCAATTAGGTCCTATGTGGATCTAAGGTTAAAGATAGAGATAATATGTTATTGAATTGTTCTTTTACAAATAACTTGTCATGTCCCAATATTAAGGCATTGTTTAAATTAAAGATTTAAACATTATGGTAAAAATGGAGTAGTTGTTTTCGTCAATTTCATCAAATATGGTATTCGTCATCATCAAATTGGATGATAATCATATATATATAATATTTAATAAACATATATGATAATATTAATATAATAATATTAAATAATATTATATAAATAAAATATATTTATTATATTTATAAATAATAAATATAAGTACAAATCTAATATTATTGATTTAAATATTATTATGATTATAGTATATTGTATTATTAAATATAATATATATATATAAATATTTAAATAGATTTATAAATTAGTATCATAAGACAATAAAAATCATAATAATAAGACAAAAGTCTTATTAATATTAAATGAACAAAATGGAGTTTATGAAAAGAGATCGATCAAATCAATAAGGAGGTGGACCCCATAAGAATCTTAAAATATCATATTTAAATGAAAAATGAAGGTCGCTACTACTAAAACAAGCTAATATGCTTTAGATTATAATATAAACATTGCTAAACTTATAGACAGAGAACTATCATTATATAAGCTGTGATTAATAACACATGACAACGATTATAATTAGTGACTGCTTTTAAGAATAGGGAACTAATTAAAGAAGAGCGACGACTATTGGCAAGGTATTTTTGAAAGTATACAAGTCCATTAAAAATGATCGATGGAGAGGAGGGAAGAGGGGATCACCTCAGTCTAAGACAACAGATTCAGTTATAAATTTCTCTTTGCAGCGAAGACATTCGAATATACATAGATTAAATATTAAAGCATTCGTCAAGGAAGAAATTTGTGGTATTATTTATTGATCAAGGGTATTCAAGCATATATTCCCAGAAACTTAAACTACATCCAATCTGCCATAAGGAACTCTAAAGCACTATCATATAGAGATAAAATCCGCAATAATCTAGAAATAACAACGAAGCAATTATCAAATTTGACTTCCTTCCTTTTACTATTTAAATATATCACTGATTGAATCAACATTATCCAGCCTTATAATATATAGGTATGGCTGCATATTTAATACTTCCTTTGCATGTTATTATTCTTAGAACTTGATTCTATAAGATGTGATCATAAATGTATCATAATGAAAGTGCTGTAACTTATATGCAATCGGTCATAACAATATAATAATAAGTTGTACACATTAACCTCATATGGGAAAGAATGAGAATGAAATGCCTAAGAGGCCATTCATGGGTATATAGAGTCCTTTGTCACTTGCTAATACAAAAGGTATCCGTAGTGCAAAGGATAGTAATCACATAGAGGCCTTTGTCACATGTTGGTACAAAAGGTACCCATAGTGCAAAGGATAGGTGATATAGTGGCCTTGGTTACAATGGTGCAAAAGGCATCATAAGTACCAAGGAATATAATAGAGGCCTTGACTCTAAGAGTACAATAGGTACTACTTGAGTCTAAGGATAGGAGATAGAGCCCCATGGTGGATAGTGGCAAGATTCATCTCATCTCTCTCATATGATGCTAATGAGTAACACATGAGAAAGAGATAGAAAGTATGAAATATATATTGATAGAGATCATGACTAAATAATAGAGCATGTGAAATGTCATGATAGAGAAAGTGAAATATATGAGAATAGAGAACTTAAGAGGGAACATGTGAAATACATAATGAAAATGACTATAAGATAGTATTAAAGAATGTGAATTGATAGTGATCATAAGATAGGAAATAAAGATATGAAATGATAATTGATGTTGATCATCGAGATTATAATTACAATGTTCTTATGAGATTTGAATATTTCATATATAAAAGAGTTTAGTGTACTAATGTTCTCTTTTTGCAAGTTGAAATTTGTGAACAAGGTTGAGAGATTTTGACTTGTGACAAGGGGACATTACATAACTATTGGAGATGGCTATGTTTGAAATTGAACTAGGAAGGCCCCCTTCCAAATTCTTTACTTCGGCTTTTTCTTTGTTGGCCTACACTATATTCATATTTAACTTTTGCATGTATTTGTTAGGTTAGTCGCTAATTTCTAGTTTGACATATATGGCTTGAAAGAAATAATAGGATTCTTAGAAAAAACTCTACAAGCTATGAAGAGGTTCTATATAAGCTATAAAAATCTATCTTAGAAAATGTCATATCTCAGGTAATAAAAAATGCTTTCTTAGATAAAAAAAAATTCACAAGTTGGGATGCCACGATCCTTAAACACTGGAGTGACCTTAAACCTTGCTAATCTTTTGGTTTTATTTGCAATAAAATTGGATACCTTGATATGAATTCCATAAAATAGTTACCTCCTTCAACTTCAATGGTAAAATTAAACTTTCATAGTGCTTTAAGAGGGAATCCAGGATTGTCAAGAGTGGGTTGTGTAATAAGAAACAATTAGGGAAAATTGCTAATGGATATTGTGGAAAAGTTACATTATAGGATCAAATAATGAAGCAAAATCCCAAGCTTTGCTAATGGGATTTTCTCTTGTTAAAAGAGGAAACTTTAGAAGGGTACAAATTGAAGGAGAATCAATGATCATTGTTAATGCAATAATAAATAGAAGCATCACCAATTAGAAACTTTGATACATTATTTAGGAGGACTAGTAACTTTTACCCATTATATCTCCCTTAATTGCATTTTCAATTATTTTTTCTATCATGTTATGCATGCTAATTTTTGATGTAGATCAACCCTATGTATGTGTGTGTGAGTGTGTTGTGTGTGTATATATATATCATCTTATTTAATATTTAATTATATTCACATCATATACTTCTTTTTTTCACTTTATATATATATACTTCTTAGTCATTGGTTTATTCATATGTATTTGTTAGCTTATTTTACGTCTATTTCCTTTTGTTGATCGACTTAAACTATCTATCCTTCTTTTCAACTGACCTATCCATATATATTATGTATACTTCTTAGCCATTGGTTTATTCATATGTATTTGTTATCTTATTTTACGTCTATTTCCTTTTGTTGATCTACTTAAACTATCTATCCTTCTTTTCAACTGACCTATCCATATATAGTATGTATAATAAGATATATATATATATATATATCCCTTGCATTTTGTTGCTTGGTTGGATGTATCACTTGATTTTAATAGTTCTATATATATATATATTTATCTTATCATATCTGTTTATATAACTACAAATAAATATATATATTATATTCTTATCATACTTATATATGTATATGCATGTGAGTATTTTGACTTATTTTTACTTTTATTTCTACCCTTTCTCTTTTTATCCCTTGCATATTGTACACTCATAATTTTTAATTATATATATATATATATATATATATATATATATATATGCATTTATTTTTGTTAATTATGACTTATATATCTGTGTTCTATATGCATTCTTTTTTTGTCTTAATTGGGTTTTCTTCTCTTATTTGATTTTCTTTTTTCTTTTGGTTTTCTTAGGTAGTTATCTGTTATGTTATTAATTTCCTCTCTCTATCATGCTTGTAATTTCCTTTCCTTGCCTCTTTGTCTCTACTTTTAGGATGTCCTTCAATCTCTTATGTTTTAGCTATTTTTACTCCTCTATTAATTTCTCTTCCTCAAGTTAAACTCCATGCCCACACCTCCTACTCTCTCTTTTTAAGGAACTCTTTCTACAATTACAACTCATTAATTCTCTTCTTCTCATCCTGATGATGAATCACAGAGTGTGATTCGAAACGTCGATCCAAAAAAAGCAACACAGTCTTTTCTAGAAGCTCATACATTCACAAATCATGGACTGTGGAAATATCATGTTTATAAGGACTAGTAACTGTTACAATGGTTTGAACATTTTAATTCTACACATTGTTATAGGGAAGGAAACAAAGTAGCAAATTGTTTAGAAAACTTGGCCATTTTCCTCAATGTCTACTATGGAATCTCATAATTTAAAAAAGAAAATGCAAGAAGATAAAAAAAGGTCTTAAATCCTCCAATAACTCCTCAAGAAGGAGTTTATTTTTTTAAACTTTCGATTATATTGTTTGTAGGTAGTTCTTTGAATCCAGTGAAATCTCAGCTAAGAATGTGAATCTTCCCATAAAATCTTTGCATGTGTGAAGCAGGGGTGTGAATACTTCATGTTAATTGAAAATGTGTCGAGTGCAAATGATAATCTTCACCCTTCATAACTATCCACCACCTCTTCTCCATCTTTTGGGTGAATAGATATGCTTTTGCTAGGTTGAAGCACTTCAAATCAACCTAAACCATAATGCTCATTCATTATCCCCATGTGTGTATTCAAGGATATTACATCTCCTCTTCATGATTTTGTTCATCACTTCTGTCTACTCTAGTAGAAAAAATCAAGGAGAGTCATAAAACAAAAGTATTTTCCAAGTGCAAAAGTGGGAACCAAGAGAGATTGGAAGAATGAATCCGTGTAGTTGGTTCACGCCTTTTCCATTTATTGTGAAGTTGTGGAGAATGAAATTTGGGTGGTTATTGGACAAGATTTTCTTTTGGAATGTCCAAGGGTACTACAATATTCAAAGATAATCTCCATTTTTTGTCTAATACAATGGATCTCCTGTAAGATTCAGACTTCCTCAAGATACTAAAATTTGAGTATGTTTAGAGCTATCTCCTCTTAGAGGAGAACTTTTATACAACAGTGGCAAGGTATGACTTTTTTCAAGGCTCGACTCTTATTGGGGGCTATTTACTTTAAAAGAGATAAAGGAAGACCATGTTGTCACCTATTTTTATAATGCAATAAAATCTAGTCTACAAAATGATTGTGTGGTCATCATGGAAAGTGCAATGAACTCTCATCAGTTAGAACTTGGTTTAGAATGAGTGGCTAAAGTGAAGAGTTTTTTGTTCTATTCACTTCCTTCTCAAGCATGCTCCTCATCCTTCTCCTCACCAACCTATAATTAATAAAAATGCTCATGTTCAATCCAATGCTCCAATCCCTTCTACAAATCCTAGAACCATTTCCTTAGAGAGTGTTTGATCTATGGAAGTCCCAAGTTTTTTTATATTTTTTGAATTTGGATTATATAGTCATGTTTATATTTACCCTCTCCTCTAGTTATCGTGCTCCTTCCTGGAGACTTCATTGTATCTTGTATATATGAATTTTTACAAACTTTTTAATACAATTACAAGTGGACACACCTTTTATCTAAAAAAATCAAGAATATAAAGTTGCAATTAGATGGTTGCAACTCCAACCTTATATAAGATAAACTTTTATACTTTATCATTCAAATGAATATTCATAACAAATTTAGAACTTTTATCTCTATTTTAAATTCTAAATATCAAAATGAACAAGATATTTATGATCTTTTGACAATTTTTACTCTTCTCATCCAAGAAGAGCAAGTAATGTCAAATTTTTACTCTAAAGAAAAATCATATAAAGCTTTATTTAGTCAATAGAAAAATAAATATTTTTTCAAAAATAAAAGTAGTAACTAACTTAATCATCCTAATTCTTTAGAAAAATACAAATCCTTCTCTGAAAATTCAAAAATAAAAATATTGTAAAATGTACTAAATGTGGCAGATTAGGTTACAAAGAGGTGAATTGTTATTTTAAAAAGGATAATAAAAGGCCATTTAAAAAAATCCCTAAAAGTAACAAAAAAGGAAAATATTCAAACCAAAATGAAAATCAATCTCAAAACAAAAACCAATTTAAAAATTAAAATAAAATTATTGCTCTTTATACTACTCTTTCTACTTCAAATGATAATGAATAGATCCTAAATAGTGGTGCCTCTAGACTTATGACTTACATGTTAATATTTTAACTAATATCAAGTCATGTAATGAAAAATTTATCTATGAAATAACTATATTATAAAGGCATTAGGGAAATGAAAATGAAATTTTTTAAATGAATCTATAGGAGATGCTTTATTTGTTCCTAAATTAAAGAAAAATCTTCTCCCTTGTTCTCAACTTACTAAAGAAAATTTTAAGATCACCATTCTCAAAGACAACTTCTATATTAAAGATAAAAACAAATCCATTATAGCTCAATGCATTGAGAAAAATAGACTTTTCTTATTTAATGATTTTGCAAAGGAAAATTATCTTTCTATGCAATCAAAAGGTAAAAATCGGTTATGGCATGAAAGACTAGGTTATTTGACTATTAGAAATCTAAATGATATGGTTCATTATAATCTTGTGACAGGTTTACCTAAAATTGAAAACAAGTTAGAAACATGTGAAGTATGCTTACAAAGTAAACAACATACTTTACCCTATAACAAAAGTCACATCAAAATTTTATCTAAACCCCTAGAATTAATCAATAGTGACCTAATGGGACTTTTTCAATTCCCTTCACTAAGTGGATCCCTCTATGCTCTTACTTTTACTAATAATTATAATAGAATGATTTGGGAAAATTATCTCAAAAACAAAAATGAAGGTCATTACAAATTCAAGGAATTTAAAACATTAGTAGAAAATTAATCCAATTTTAAAATGAAAATCTTAAGAATTAATAATGGAACCAAATATGTAAATAAGGAATTTGATGGTTTCTACACTTTATGTGGAATTCAAAGAGAATTAAAAACTCCTTATTCTCCTCAATAAAATGGTGTAGTAGAGAGGAAAATCAAACCATCATGGAAATGGTTAGATCAATGATGCATTCTTCCAATACACCTAAATTTTTATGGGTTGAAGCTATGAATACTGGTATTAATGTTTTAAATAGCATTCCTTCAAAAGATTTAAAACATTCAACACCCCTATAAATGTGGGAAAATAATAAACCAAATGTCTCTCACTTAAGAATTTTTGGAAGCCTATCTTATGTTTTATTCCAAACCATAAAAGGAAAAACTTGATCCAACTTCATCAAAATGTATCTTTGTAGGATATGGAGGAAAGGAAAAAGGTTTAAGGCTATATGATTCCTTAAAAAGAGATATCATATTAGTCAAAATGTTCACATTTTTAAAAATCTTTATCTTCCTTTAAACCTACTCAAATTGAAGATATTGTTGAAATTTCCCTTTCAAATGAAGATAATTTGCATAATGGAGATAAAGATAAACAAAATCCTATTGAAACTCAAAGAAAAAGACCTAGATGGGCTTAATCTCTAATTTAAGAAGTAAATATAGATAATTATTTTCTTTTCAAAATGACTAGAAATCGACACACTTACTTTGCCTTCATGCCCTTATATGAAAGTGAACCTCAAACTTTTGAAGAGGATAATCAAGAAAAAAATGGAGGTATACCATGAAATTAGAGCATGATGCTCTAATTAGAAATAAAACTTGAGATCTTGTCCCTGCTCCCTATAATAGAAATATTATCAAATATTGTTGGTTGAACCAAATTAAATATTATTCCAAAGGTGAAGTTGACAAATATAAAGTAATATTAGTTGCTAAAGGCTTTTCTCAATGACATGGCATTGTTTGTGATGAGAATTTCACTCCTATAGAAAAAATGAGCACTATTCATATGCTCCTTGCATCAATAGCTCAATATGGTCGCGAGATATATCAAATGGATGTAAAGAATGCATTCTTAAATGGTGACCTTTAAGAAGAAATATATATGTCTTAGCAAAAATTATTTGAAAAACCAAATAGGGAATCTTATGTTTATAAAATTAGAAAATTTCTATATGGCCTTAAACAAGTTGCTTGAGATTTATATGAAAAAATAAAGAGCTACTTCCAAACTCTTGGGTTCTCTATTTTCAACTATGGTAGTGATCTTTTTGTCATAATTGAACATGATTAGATCATTATAACCAAATAATACGTGTATGGCTTACTCATTACAAGTAGTTTTAATTCCTTAATCCACAAATTTAACAATAGACTAAAACACACATTTGAGATGACTGATTTAGATCTTCTAGATTATTTTCTAGGCATGGATATCTTTCAAGAGCATCACTCTATTGTGGTATCACTGGAAAAATATACACAAGATTTTCTTATAAAATTCAACATGACTAACTACAAACCTGTTACTATTCCTATTGAAGTAGGCATCAAACTTGACCCAAAACCTCCATGTGACAAGTTCAACCCCACCTTATATAGAAAATTAATAGGAAGCTTAATCTACCTTATTATATCTTGACTAGATATTACTTATGTAGTAGGTATTGCATCACAATTCATGTAGGATCCATATGTCCAACACTGGAAAATGGCTAAATAAATATTATGATGTAATGGAACTATAAATTTTGGTATCTATTATTCTTACTCTAAAAATGCTCATTTATATGGCTATTATGATGCTGACTATGTAGGAGATTCTCTTAATAAAAAATCTACTATTAGTTATGCTTTAAATTTGGCACAGGGGCAATCACATGGAGTTGTTAAAAACAAACTACTATGTCTCTTTCTTCTACAAAATCCGAATATCAAAGTGTCACTAAAGTAGCTAAAGAATCAATGTGGCTTAATTGCATATTAGATGAGCTTCATATGAGTACTATTATAGACACCTAAAATTCACCACCGCATCATAACTGAATTCCTATAATTAGTCAGCTATCCATTCCTACACTAATTAATTAAATAAATTATTTAATTAATCACATTATCTCTCTCCCATTCGATAATTAAATAAATTTTATTTAATTAGTCTATTCTAATTTTACTCAATCAAGTTTAACTAACTAAGATGATGTCCTAATGTTAGTTAATTAAATAAATCATTTTATTTAATTAACTAAGCTAAATCCACATCATCTATTTTCTCTAATTAGAAAATTTCATTCCTAAAATCTACATCATCAATCCTAAGTCAAAACTAATTTTAAATCCTAGCCCTTCACTTAAGCAATGTAATCTCCACCCACCATTTCACACTGTGATTCTCACACATGTGAGATCAATCACATGTCACAATCACACATCCCTATGCATCTCACACATGTGTGAGAAGTCTTACTTGTCATAATCACACTTCCCTATGTTTCTCACACATGTGTGAGAAGTCCCACTTGTCTTAATAACACATCCCTATGTTTCTTCTCACACGTGTGAGAGCTTGCACAATGTTCCAAAAGTACCTTTTAATCCTCACCCTCCATCTTTTCCTATAAAATCCAATCCATCCAAATCTTCTCAATCCAAACCTCCATCATGTGTATCAATCACCAAGTGACACTTGGTGGCTTCTCATGTAACATAAACTGTCAACTAATCCCATCCATTGATCTTCTAAATTCATCTCAACCATTGATCCTCCTCACAAAAAATCTATAAATTAAACCTCACGTAAGCCATTTTAATCATCAAGTGGAAAACAAAGGCATGTTATAGGTTTAAAGAGCAATCACATTCATCCCTCATCCACAACAATCAAAGGATCCATCAACTTAATCAAGGTTTGCATATGAAGTTTATTTGATTTTATCATGTAGTTAGCATTCCTTTTTGCTCTAATCTTGAGTTGAATTAAAGTGTGAAATTAGGATCTTAGTATTACTAGGTTCTATGTTGTTTCATATTTTAATGTCTTCAACTACTAATAGTACCCTCTCATTCTGTGATATTCAAAGTTGTATCACTCTTGTAAAAATTATTTCTTAACATCAACAAACAAAGCACATTGAAGTCCATGCATACTTCATCTGTGAAAAAGTTCTCCATGGAGATATTACACTACAATTTTGTCAAACTCATGATCAAGTTGCTAATATCTTTACCAAACCTCTTTGCAATGCATTATTCTCCAAATTTTTATCAATGCTCAAGCTCAAGGAGTTGTCATTGAGGGGGAGAGTGAAAAAAAATTCCACCTTCTAATGGACTCCTATTATATGTAATCCCTTTGGACATTATGTAATCTCTTTCTCTGTAAATCTTCTACCACTTGTAAAGCATTGTATTATATAAGACCTATAGGCATTATGTAAGCAACCTAGAGAGAGGTTGTTTTGAGGAGACTTGGGCTCTACTTTATAAAAATATCTTTGTAAGCATCATTGAGAAAACTGGGATTTAAATTATGACAAGAAGTCTATCATGTAGTCTATAATACATGATTTTCATCTTGACATATTATTTATCCCTATTTTATGTTTGTCAAAGAAGTCCTATGTTATTGAGGAACTTCATTTTTTCTTTTTAAAATAAATTGACAACATACACCCCTATAAATATTAAGGGGGAGTAAAAGAGCATAATTTTTGTTAGTGGTCATATCTTTACATAGACCTAAATAAACAATTAAAAAGGCTCTAATATAAGGTATAAACCTTATAAATATGTTTTAACCATATTTTTATATAAAAGACTATTTAATTATTTAAAATTTAATAAATATTTATCTTATAAATATTAATTAATTTATTAACTCTAATTTCTTTTATGAAAAGGCATAACTTTGCATAGAGAATTACTTACCTTTCACTCCTTATACTTTAGGGAGTCCCATATTTAGGAGTATATGTGTGAAAATTTTGGAGAATATTGCAAGAGGTTTTGGGAGAGGCCATTTGAAAGGAGAAAGAGATTTTCAACTCCTAGTTCTAAGTCTATATAATTAAAACATTTGTAAGTTTTCTAACTAAAATGATGCATGTGGGGTTTTTCACCATTTATGGTTTTTCCCACCATAAATTTTGTGTTTCTTGTGTTTGTGTTATTGATTTGATTCATATATTTATTTCACATTTTTTAATTAATTAAATAATTTACACACCTAAAGTTAATTATATATCAATTCTAACAAATGGTTACAATTGGAGGTACTAAAAGGTGTTTAGGAGCTCATTATGGACATTTCCAAAAAGTTTTAGTTAATTTAGACACAAGATCATTAGTGCCCCCTAGGGTCATTAGCACCCCCTATAGGCCCCCAAGGTTAGTAACATCCCATGCAATTGCCCTTGCCTATATTTAATCCCAAGTTTACACCAAAACTTCTCCTCTACATTTTGAGCATTTTTTATAATTGTGTAATCAAATTATAAGTGCATCTAGACCCTCTATTATACAATTTTCTACTTTCTAGTCATAGTTTGTTTCTATATTTTGTTCTATGTGTTGTGTATTTAGGCTACTTGTTAGTCCTAACTCATGTGTGACTATATTAGGTTCTTTTATTTTCTTTTGAAAGTCTTTTATTTGATCTAATTCAATTACACAAAATAAGAAAGAAAATCTTAATTTTGTTTCTTTCATTTAGTGAACCTATAGCTTGCATGCTTATATTATTTTGATTTTCTCAATATTGTCTCATATTTATATCCTTCGTTGTTCTTTCCCTTTCTAAACCCTAAGTTCTACTTATAGTCATGTAGTCTTATTCTTATAGATTTATATCATGCAAATGTTCTTTGTAATGCCCCAAGTTTACATCCAAGGCATTAGCTGAACAAACAAAACCAACAATTTTTTGGCATTTGCAAGTACCAAATTTTCACATGACGAATTGCACTCACGTGCACACAAGGTGTTGTAACAAGGAAAACAACATCAAAAGTGACATCATATTACACAATGCAAGGTGGCACAAGTGGAAGACTTCACCCATTGTGTGACAACTCATTACGATAACCAAAGGAGAGGTGGAGCTCACTCCATGACGAGGATCAAATACACATCCATGACCTTTCTCCCTCGCAAAAACATGGAGTAGGATGAGGGTGACATCCACCTCAGTCCATTCCATGATGACACAAGACATCCCAAACACAAGGGTAATGCTCACCCATGATATGGTCCAACTAGGAGGTATGAGTCCTCAACCAAATAGAATGGTCACTATACGAACTCGTGCAAGGTATAATTCTCAATGTAACAAAGGGAAACCAAGCAGGTATGCTAACACTTCAAACACATCAAGGAAACTACACAGGAGATACTTCCAGAGGCTAAAAGTGCCTCTTACAAAAATCTTATGCACAAATTGAAGGAACATGTAATACTAGGCAACCTTGAAGTGTAGGGACCCCAAAGGAGGAGCTCTCTACTAGGGACACTAGTGCCTAGGCACTGCTGTCCTCTAGATTCTAGTGCCCTAGCATTGTAGTCCTTCTAGGACAGGGTAAAAAAAACCCAGACAACCTAGATTTGGTCAAAACAACCCATAAATGCATGAAATTAATCTAAACATGATAAGACAACATATCCAATACTCGGATTGAAAAAGTAGATTCTTTTTAAGCACCAAATTGAAGTTTGTCATTTTTTGCCATTTGTCGCATAAGAGTTCACAGAGGAAAATCAAGACAATCCAATCGTGCCTTTGACACCAACGTCAAAGAACAAACCCATAGAAAGAAGCATCACCACTTAGGTGGTTGATTTACAAGTCCTCATACATCGAGGATCAAACAATAAAAATGTTTCAATAATTAGTTACATAGTATAGGGCACCAACGTCCTTCAAATATACAAGTACATTTAAACACCAAAATCCCTCACTCTCCAAGGTACAACAAGGCACAAAGTATAAGGTAAACCACTTGTAAATAGATCAAGGAACCTATCCAGCACCTCAAGATCATCATGAAGGACCAATGGAGAAAAGTTTCTTGCCTCCCAACCATATTGCTATTGTTGAGCACAATATCTGTCTATGCAACTCTAGGCAACACCCAAGCTACAGAGAAGGTGATCATGGAAAACCCGCTAAGAACATCTCACACATCCAAGGTGTTACACATATGGTTCCTAGGGTTGTCATTGATGTCAACACTTTCGCTAGGTTGTCGTTGATGTCAACACTATCATGGTGGTGTGATGGTGTTCATGGTTGGATGTCATGTCCCATCCAATAAGAGAAGAAGATACAGTTCATGGTTGGATGTCATGTCCCATCCAACAAGAGAAGAAGATACAGTTCACGGTTGGATGTCATGTCCCATCCAACAAGAGAAGGGAGAAGACATATTTCATATTAATATGGGAATTAGAAGCATGAAGATGATCAGATGTATTATTGATGTTACTGATGGCCTAAAGTATGTATGTTCCAAGTTTCATTATGATTGCATTACTAGAAGAGTGTTTTGCTGTTAACTGATTGAAGACAATGTTGTCTCTGTGAAGATGTTCTATGTAGGATAATGGAATGCTCCACATTCCTTCACATTTGTAGATATGGCCATGTTGTTCTAAAATTGTGTTTAGGATGCTGTGAAGATGATAATTCCAAGTTTTTAGATCATTTGTCCTTCCGCTGTGAAAGTTATGCATGATAGAGTACAAATATGTGTTCTGGCAGAGTATGCTAGTGTTGAAGGCCTATTGGAATGCTCCACATTCCTCTGGAAATGAATGATTGCCATTGTGGTTTTAAGGACATGTTTATGGATGTGTATTACATGCTCCCTCACAGTTTCAAGGATCTTGGTGGTTCATAGCTTGGTTTTTTAAATGATAACATGTTGTAGTGTGTTTCGAATGACAGATTGTTGTTAGAGTTAATGATTGAAGCTATGTGACATAATTATTTGATGTGCAGTGCTAAAGGAGTGTTTAGGGATGTTGTATGAGTCATGTGGACTCATCTGGAAGAGTTTCATGAAGATATTTCTTGTTTCCAGTACCGCACAAGTTTTTCAAGTTGATGTGGCCGTTATACTTCAAGTCTTCATGTGTTTTGTTTAAAGTTGTCCTATTTCCAAATGAGCAGATTGTGTGGATGAAATTCCTTGGTGTTTGAAGATGTTAAGGATGTTTTGAACCTGGTTAAGCAAGTGTTGGTGTCCACAAGGCATGAATCTTTTGCTGGTGTAATGTGTGGCTTCACTTAGGACCTATCTTCTACACATTTCATATTGTGTGTTGTCTCGCTGACTTGTAAATGTATTTTTCATGTTTTATCTAGCCAACAAGAAATGTAATCAATGTAATATTATGTATAAATAGTGAGTCAAATTGAGGGAGGAGAGGTGTGATTGCAAGTTGATTGAAAAGGTTTGCAAGAAGATAAAAAGCAGAATGAATGCATTGTTGATGTGTGACTGAAGGAGAAAGAGCAAAAGTTGTTGATGCTATTTGGATTCATCTTTAAGACTTATATGTAATTGTGATCAAGTGTAGAGTGTGCCTAACTGATCAGATCATTAGAAGAAAGAGTGAAGAGACAAAAGTGTAATCATCAAAGGTGTGAGTTTCAATGTTAGTTTTTAGACAGTAGAAGAATTGTCATACTATAATCTTTTGTAAGTGTGTTCTCAATTCAGGGAGTAGAAGTTGTTGGGAATTAAGGTGTCTCAACTTTTGCAAATTCTTAACATTATTTATTTGATTGTATAATTATTTATTGCCTAATATTGCATTTACTTGCACATTTAGTTTGGTCACTTAGCTGAGGTGGCACAGTGACATGTCATCTTACTTGGAATGTGACTTGGATGGTCAAGTCAAACCTACATGGATTTGTGCATCCCATTTGAGGTGGCACTATTATGCCATGTATTGGCATCTTGTGGTATTTGGAAGAGGATATTCCATATGATAGAATCTATGACACGTAAGAGCCAAGTTTGGAGATTCCTATGACAAGTGTCGGTGAGTATCTTTGCATGAGGGAAAGACATCTTTGGGTGCCCAAGTTGGGCTATGACATGTTGTAAGAGGAATATGCTATATTTAGCATTGTATGACAGATTCTCTTACAACATTTAAGGTTGTTATGTTGGGAAAATCTATGATAGATGTAAGATGCGTAAGAGCATTTGTCATAGTTTATTTTTAGCATGGAGCGCTCCAATATTGGAAAGTCAAATTTTCCAAGTATGACAGATGTAAGGGATGTATTTGTAGCTTGGACAAGTTCCTTTTGATGTGGGAAAATGGCCATGTGGCCAAGGTGGATGCCTATCCCAAGAAGCTTCCAGAATATGCCTTGTATCTCTATAAAATGCATTGTTTTGGAGTTGTAGTTACATAGTGTTTTTACAGGTACTGTTATGCTGCCAGAATAACTCCAAAATTGACATTTGAAGACTCTTGGAAGAACTTGCATTGCAAGTGTATTGTAAATTTTTATTGTTTTAGATAATACATTGTGCAAGTTTTAGAGTGTGGGGTTTTTCACCTGAAAAGGTTTTCCCCATGATACATCTTGTGTCTACTTCTCTCTGTCTACATTATTGTATTGTGTTTGCTGTTGTAATATCTCTGATAAATGTTTAATATTGCTGAAATTGTAAGGGTTAAAATGAATTTACATACCTCTCCCCTCATTAGATTAGTTTAGGAAGCAATTTTCGCACACCTAGCTTCCTTTCAATTGGTATCAGAGCTTGCCCAGTTTTGGTCCTAGCTGCTGGGTAGGGGTTTTTTGTACTGATCTTAGATTGAGTGGGAGTTTGTACAGAGTATTATGTAATCTTGTTGCAGGAAGGAGATTGTAGGCACATCCAGAAGAATAGAGGTGGAAAAGTTTAATGCTAGCAATCTCGAGTTGTGGAAACTCAAAATGGAAGATATGCTCATTGATAGAGACCTATGGGAAGTAATTTATGGTACAAAACCAATAGCAATGGCACAGGCAGATTGGGATCTCAAAGATCATAAAGCCAAGGGTCTTGTGAGACTCAGTTTGGCTAATTTCGTCCAGTTAAATGTTCATGAAGAGAAAACTGCAAAGGAGCTGTGGAAGAAACTTGGTGATGTTTATTAGGCTAAGTCCCTGGTAAACAAGTTATTCCTACGAAAGAAGCTATATTCCCTGAGGATGGAAGATGGAGGATCTATTTATGATCAAATGAATGCCTTTAATATTTTAGTTGCACAATTGAAATCTATTGGTGTGAAGATGGAGAAGGAGGATCGGTGTATGACCCTGCTTAATTCTTTACTAGATTCGTGGGATCATCTTGTAATGGCCATCAAAAGCACTACAACCACTTTTAGGATGGATGAGGTAGTGTCTTCACTGTTATCTGAAGAGATGCAGAGAAAGTCATCTGAGTCGGCCAAAGAGGCTCTTGCGGTTTGTGGAAGACCTAAGGAGAAAGGGAAAAAGGAGGACAAGAAAGCTGAGAAGGGTAGATCCAAATCCTGTGGGGGATCCAAATCTCTTGGAAAGTCCAAGGCACTGTGTTGGAACTATGGAAAAACTAGGCATTTTTGAAACAAATGCAAAGAGGAGAAAAAGAAAAAGAAGAAGAATGTCCCAAATTTAGATTCTAACAAGTCACAAGATGATGGTGATGCTTTCATTGCAGCCTTGACCACCCAAGCATCTAATGATGTGTGGCTGATTGATTCTGGTGCCTCTTTCCACATTACCTCACATCGAGATTGGCTTACAAAGTATGACGAGTTCGATGGTGGAAGAGTGTACTTGGGTGATGACTCTCATCTAAAGATAGTTAGCCATGGAAGAGTCACAATCTGATTCCATGATGGATGAGTGAAGGGGATCTTGGGGGTTATGCACATCCTAGGTTTGACACGGAACCTACTTTATATAAGTAAATTAAATGATGCAGGTGTGCAAGTTGTCTTCTCAAAAGAAGGATGCAAGATGACTAGAAGAGCTATGGTGCTTGCGAAGGGTACTCGGAGAGGTACTTTGTTTCAGCTAGAGGCATGCATTTCACAATACAATAGTTCTTCTAACTCAAAGAAAAGAGTTGCAGCCATTTCATCCCCACTATTGGAACCAACAACTAAAAGATCTATTGTATCAACTTCTAATGGTAGTGCATTTTGGGTACCTGAGGGTGCTCATGCTTTGGAAGTTAAACTTCCTACTGAGAAGACAATGTTATGGCACAAGAGACTTGGCCACATTGGTGAGAAGGGTCTTAGAACCCTGAAAAATAAAAACTTTGTTGAGGGGTTAGATGCTTGTAATCTCATTTTTGACTTTTGTGAGCATTGTATATATGGAAAGCAAAACTGTGTTTAGTTTTACTCGAGTTCTCATAAGTCTTCTGGTGTATTAGATCTTATTCATTTTGATGTGTTTAGTCCAGTTAATGTTCCTTCGATCTCTAAATCTATATATTTTGTATATTTCATAGATGATTACAGTAGAAGGACATGAAATTATTTTCTCAGAAGCAAATCTAAAGTCTTTAGTCAGTTCAAAGAGTTGTTGAGAATCAGACTAGTAAAAAGATTAAGTGTTTGAGAACTGACAATGGTGGTGAGTTATGTTCTACAAAATTTGATAAGTTCTGTAAAGAACATGGGATTGAAATACATAAGACAACTCCATACACTCTGCATCAAAATAGAGTTGCAGAGAGGATGAACAGGACACTGATAGAGAAGGCTAGGATTATGCTTAGTGGAGCTGGCCTCAAATAGAAGTTTTGGACTGAAGCTGTTGCCACTGCTTGCTACCTAGTAAATAGGTTTCCTACATCATCTCTTGTTGGTAAGACACCCATGGAGGTGCGGTTTGGTAAGAAGCCTTCAATAAGACATCTTCATATTTTTGGTTGTGAGGCATATGCTCATGTGCCTAGGGAGAAGAGGTCAAAATTGGAGAACAAGGCTGTTAAGTGTATCTTCATTGGCCATGGTGTCGGTGTGAAAGGATACAAGCTTTGGGATCTTGTGGCTGAAAAAGTGTTATATAGCAGAAGTGTTATTTTCAGAGAGCTAACACCTTCTTCCACTATTCTACATCCAAAAGAGAAAGAAAAGAAAAAGGATATGGTTCAATTTCCCACTACCCCTGATAAGACTAAACCGACAGACCCTATCAGATATGATGATGAGGTGGGCTCTAGCAGCTCTAAAAGCTTAGAAGAAGAAGTAGAACCTCAACCTCAGCCTTTGAGGAGGTCTACACGAAATAGAAAGCATCCTAATAGGTTTGGTTATACATCGCTTGATTCTAGTTGTGCTTTTTCTTTGCTTACTAACGTTGATGAGCCTAAAATTGTGACATAAGCTATGGGCATGAAAGATGCAGGTTTCCTAGAAGGAGGCCATGGAAGATGAGATGGCTTCTTTAGAAAAGAATAAAACTTGGGACTTGGTACTTTTGCTTGATGGATAGAAACCTGTTGGATGCAATTGGGTGTTCAAGAAGAAATTTGGTGCAGATGGTAGTGTTGAGAAGTATAAGCCCTGATTGGTTGTGAAGGGGTACTCACAAGTGGAGGGAATTGATTATAGTGAAATTTTCTCTCTTGTTGCAAAGCTAACATCTATTTGGTTCCTATTATCTCTTGCATTAGCTTATGATTTAGAAGTGTCCAAGCAGATAGATGTGAAGACAACATTCCTTCATGGTGACTTGGAGGAAGAGATTTATATGTCACAGCTAGAGCATTACATTAAAAACTATAAAGAAAATTTGGTTTGCAAGTTAAAGAAGTCTTTGTATGGATTGAAACAATCTCCTAGGATGTGGTACTTGAAGTTTGATGCCTTTGTGTTGTCTATTAGATTTTTGAGATGGAAATCAGATCATTGTGTGTATTACAAGTTTGACAATGATCATATTCTTATTATTGCACTATATGTTGATGATATGTTGCTAATTGGGAATGGTAAGAATATGTTTTTTGATTTGAAGTCTCAGTTGTCAGCATAGTTTAAAATAAAAAACTTAGGGGCATCCAGGTACATTCTAGGGATGGATATCACAAGAGATAGAGCAAACATAAAAATTTGGTTAATCTAGAGTAAGTATATGAAGACTGTGTTGTATAGATTCAGCATCGCAGATTGCAGACCATTGCGTGTTTCTATTTCATTGGGGACAAAGTTATTTGTGAATGATTGTCCAAAGTCTCCTTTTGAGATGGAGGATATGAGCAGAGTACCTTATGCTAGTGTAGTTGGCATCTGGATGTATGCTATGGTCTGTACAAGACCAGACATTGCCCAAGCAGTGGGAGTCCTTAGTCGGTTTATAGCTAATCCTGAATGGGTACACTGGGATGCAGTAAAGTGAGTGTTCAGATATTTGTGGGGTACTTCTGAGTATTCCCTATGTTATCATGGTCATCCTACAAGAGCTCCGTATTCTATATGTATTCATGGATTTGTGGATTCTAATTGGACAAGTGACATTTACAACAGGAGATCCACCAGTGCTTATGTGTTTACTATGTTCGGTGGTGCAATTAGTTGGATGAGTAAGTGGCAACCCGTGGTTGCTTTGTCCATGAAAGAAGCTGAGTATATGGTATCTACTCATGCTTATAAGGAAGCCATTTATCTTAAGAGATTGTGTTGAGATATTGGTGTTGATGCAAGGCAGATTACTATCTGTTGTGACAGTCAGAGTGCAATTTGCTTAGCAAAGAATCTGACTTTCCATGCTAGAACAAAGCATATTGATGTACAGTTTCATTTTGTGTGAGACATGGTAGAGAATGGGAAGGCGATATTGGAGAAATTAGACACTTTGAAGAATATTGTAGATGCATTGACGAAACTAGTGGGCACTGAGAAGTTTAGATGATGTTCAGAGTCTATGGGCCTCTTGGCCCCTTGCAGTTAAATCTTGTCATTTCTTTTAGCTCTTGCAAGGTGTTTGACAAGTGGGAGAATGTTGGGAATTAAGGTGTCTCAACCTTTGCAAATTCCTAGCATTATTTATTTAATTGTATATTTATTTATTGCCTAATATTGTAGTTACTTGCACATTTAGTTTGGTCACTTAGTTGAGGTGGCACAATGACATGTCATCTTACTTGGAATGTGACTTGTATGGTCAAGTCAAACCTACATGGATTTGGCCATCCCATTTGAGATGACACTATTATGCCATGTGTCGGCATCTTGTGGTATGTGGAAGAGGATATTCCATATGACAGAATCTATGATGCATAAGAGCTAAGTTTGGAGATTCCTATGACAAGTGTCGGTGAGTATCTTTGCATGAGGGAAAGGCATCTTTGGGTGCCCAAGTTGGGCTATGACATGTTGTAAGAGGAATATGCTATATTTAACATTGTATGACATATTCTCTTACAACATTTAAGGTTGTTATGTTAGGAAAATCTATGATAGTTGTAAGATGTGTAAGAGCATTTGTCATAGTCTATTTTTAACATGGAGCACTCCAATCTTGGAAAGTCAAATCTACCATGTATGACAGATGTAAGGGATGTATTTTCACCTTGGACAAGTGCCCTTTGATGTGGGAAAATGGCCATGTGGCCAAGGTGGATGCCTATCCCAAGAAGCTTCTAGAATATGCCTTGTATCTCTATAAAATGCATTGTTTTGGAGTTGTAGTTGCATAGTATTTTTTATAGCTACTGTTATGCTGCAGGAATAACTCCAAAATCAACCTTTGAAGACTCTTGGAAGAACTTGCATTGCAAGTGTATTGTAAACTATTATTGTTTCAGATAATACATTGTGCGGGTTTTAGAGTGTGGGGTTTTTCACTTGAAAAGGTTTTCCCCACAATACATCTTATGTCTACTTCTCTCTTTCTACATTCTTGTATTGTGTTTTCTTCTGTAATATCTCTGATATATGTTTAATATTTTTGCAATTGTAAGGGTTAAAATGAATTTTCATACCTCTCCCCTCATTATATTAGTTTAGGAAGTGATTTCTACACACCTAGCTTCCTTTCAGAAGCTTCCTTGGGAGAGACCCTAAAACAAAGTATTCAGGGAGTAGTAGATTCCTTGGGAGTGACCCTAAATCAAATTACTTTAGGGAGTAGAAGCTTCCTTCAGTTGTAGCCCTAAAACAAAGTTATTATTTGAGCTTTATATATTGTGAGTTAATCCTCACCATGGTTATTCTAGGGTTTTCCACGTATATATGGTGTTATGTGTTGATGTGCATTATGTTAATCTTTCATGTTCATGTTAATCCTGTAATGATTAAATTTTAATCTGCTATGAATAAGTTGAAGTTGTTAGAATTGAAGATTGTTTAGATATTGATTCAGCTCCCCCCTCTCAGTATCTTGGTATGTTCAACACAAGGTATACAAGCAACATATGGTATACATGCCAATCAATGCACACAATATACATGGCATAACTACCAATCTAATGTATATAAATAATACATGCTACAACTACCATATAATGTATATAAATAACTTGTGGCACACTTGCCAATAAACATAATAGAATGACATCACAACATTCAAGCATAAGGGAAATATTCACACTTTCAATACACACCAAACAAGGCATAAACCACAGTCCATCAAGGACACATACAAGTATGAATTAGACATCACAATGCTCTACAATACATGTACACAACACACATTGAGTCCAACTTAGGCGATGGCAAGCATAAGGAAAAGAGCTAGAAAGATAAGATAAGGAGTGTCATGGTGATGGCACACAAACCTCCTTGTCGAGTGGGAGTAGTGAGTCACCTATCAAGGGCTCTACTCAAGTATCCACCAACTATAACATTGCATGCAATTCTTCTATGTTCAACTAGGTCTAGGAAAGCTCCTTGCAGTTGGCATGCACCAATACTAGGTCTAGAGAAGCTCCCTACAATCAAGTGTTGAAACTCTTGTTTTAAGTTTTATTATCTCTCATGTGATTAATTTTTCTACTTTTACAACTCCTTACATGCTGAACCCACCAAAAAAGTCATGTCATGGTACGCGTTCAAGGAGCCACTCCTTACCTACTCCTAATCCTCTTCCTAGACATCCAATGCGTTGATTTAACAAACTGAGCGTGGCATGGATTTTGATGCACCAAAAATCCCAAAAATATAACATGGTCTCAAAAGATGCAGAATCACACTTTAATTGGGAGACAACTCATCCCACAAAATAATTTTATGAATTAGGTATGGCATGCAAACCAATGCATAAATTTTCAACATAGCATATTTTTTAGAATATTCTAAAAAGATATAAAATCTTAAAATAATAGGGAGACTACTCATCCCACATTCAAATTCATCAAGGAAATGCCTACAAGGAAATTTTCATGTTTTCCAAATACAAGAAATAACCATAAGGCCCTAAAACTCCATTAGAGCTCCCTATGGCACCTTGACCACTTTGACCAAATTTTCTAACTCTCGTTTTACATAGCCTAAGGAAAAAATGACAACAACCCTTTATAGGTATTGTGAACAACAATCCAAAACTCCAATAAAAATGAGTTGGGTCATTCCACAAAAATTTTGACAGGGTTTTGTTTATTTTGGAATGTTTCCAAAGGATGAACACATGTAAAAACACAAGGAAATGAAAGCAAAACAACATAAACTTTAATCTAACTCCTTCATCCTAATATGCAATCCATTTTGAACCAATCTAGGAAGCATACAAAGGAGATAACAAGAGATTTAAAATCAAAGAATTACATTGCAAACTTACCTCACAAACAAGCTTTTGAATCCAAATAATTGAAGGAGGAAGCAAACTAGCTTTTCCAACACTCTTCAATGCAACAACAAGCCAATCCAAATCCAAATACAACATCAGTTCAATAGCCAGATTCTATCAACAATTCATGGAGAAATTTATATATTTCCAAGCAAAGAGGGTTTGAAGAAGTTGGAGAGAAAATGAGAGAAAAAGAATTTATTAAAACAAGTTCTTTTTTCCTTTTATCGCTCAATAAGCCCTAATTTTTTTTCACAATAAAATAGTCACTTAAGTGATTTTAATAAATCAAACTCAAGACTATTACCTTGTACAATGAAACATTTAATCATTAAATCCAATCACCAATAATTAAAATATTTCCTTTGCAATCACATTAGGCATTTTTTGAAAATGCAATAATAATTCAATTTTACTAAAAACACCCAAGTAAATCACTTAAATTGACATGGAATTAGTTAATCAACTAAACTTGATTATTTCAAACATGTTATTGCTATTTGATCCAATCTCATTCTAAAAATACCAAGCACGCCATACCAAGTATTCAGTTTCCTGAAATAAATCAATTCTACCTTTTGACGAGAAAAATATTAAATTTCGTAATTAAACTCAAATTACTCTAATTTATTCCTCAAGTATATCATGATGCAATAAACATTTTTTGCTAAGGTAGAAATAATAATTTTCAATTTAAAGTCATTAAATTAATCCAAAAACACAAAAAACATGTTTTTCAAGATAATTTAAAATAAAGTGCAAGAATGCTAAGGAAACACACGTAAATGATTCCAATCACACATTACGGGTTTCCACAAGGATAAGGGTGAGATGGATTAGCATCCCATGTAAACCTTGTCCACATTTCCCACATTAGTTAATAGTTGTAATTACCTGCACACTCAAGTAAACCATCAGGCATACCTGCTCCTTACATAAAATAGCCGAAGCACATCATAACACCCAACGTGGCATAATATTGCATAAGCATCATAAACATGAGTAAAACATAAATCAACAACATAAAATCATATATGCATAAATTATCTAACATAATCATATTAAAGGCATCACATCCATCCAACATATTATGCACATGAAAATAGTGAAGCTGAAGCACTACAATAATCTAACACACATGAACACAACGTATGCATCCCATAATGCATAGTTGGAAAGCCGAGTAATAATGCAAAAGTCCATCAGAAACACCTCGATAGTCATCTAGAATACACCCTAAGAATTCCTTGATGGTACAATAGACCTCATCAGCAAGTTTGGTGCAATGCATCAAAGAAGGAGAATCATATAATACACTTATATACACATAATACAACATAAATCTCATGAAATAGAAGCACATCAGATGAAAACTAGGGTGGACATTACATCCTCCTCCACTAACATTAGTCTTACTCTTAGAAGCCTATAAAAATACAAGGATGAAGTACCCTCAATACATAATCCTTTGCAAACACAAGAGATCTCAAAAGATCAATCCTCCTAACCATGAACAGGTCGAGGTCTCAAAAAAATTAAACAAGTCTCCAAAAGGTGTGCCAACTAGGTCAAAACCAACCATTTTGCATCCACACTCCTCTGAGACTACATCACTCCATCCTTGAATTGCTACTGCAATGAGAAGAGGATCTAGCCAAAAGGCACGACATACCACTAGCAAGTCAAGTCCATAAAACTCAAGACTACTACTATGTTAGGTAACATCTCAAGCTCTCAACTGAGCCTAAGAGAAGCTCACAATGCTGCAATTTCCACTCTCAAGGAGAATTGTCAACACAAGATTAATCTTTCAACAATCCTTCCTTGAACACTACCCACTACACTAGAACTTCAAGGTTCAAGGAAAAATAGTTCTTGAAGAATATAGGCACCACTACCTCACCTACATCCTTACCAAAACATGCCTCAACTCTAGACATGGTTTCACTACATGAGGTACTTCCTCACACTCCACTCTAAAAAGAGAGGATTTCTCTAACACTATCACCACACCTCCAAAACTAGGATCAACCAAGCAAGCTCTCAGAGGGAAGATTCCAAACCACATCCTCTTTAAACGCATAATCACTTCCATCAAGCAAGGATTAGAAACCTACTTCTCACTAGGAACACATCTAAGATGGCAACAACACACCAAACAAAGGTACAAGACTACTCTCAACACCACTCCAAAGCTCAACTATCCTAGACCAAAAGGTCCAACAACAACACATGATCATGAATTCATGATCAGCTAGGTAACACATGATTTCCTTGCAACCTAAACACCAAGTATCCATAAAATGGAATACAAAGGACAACAACTTCTTCACACAAGAATTGCATCCCTTCCAACATCAATCTAGGAAATCTCCAACTACCAAGGAGAAACTCCTAAAGCAACCAAATTCACAAGGTTGGCAACCCAACAAGAGCAAGAAAACAACTATAACATGTAATAAATATATATACAATACGTGCTCATGCACTAACTAAGGCTCCATCATACCCTACACTATGTCAAAACATGAGTGTAGGTATGGAATTCTCATCAAAACAACACAACACTCTCATGTTATCCAATAACATGGCTTTTGCATCAAAGCTGCAACATCATACACTCCATTAATGTCAAAACACTAGGGAACATGGTATCACGTCCAAGACTAATAGGAACAAGACAAGCAATAATAATAATAGTTGGTGGACTAAGTCAACACCCAACCCAAAGAAATCAACTAAAAGTAGGATTCAATCCAAATATGTTCTCTACATCTCTCATTCACATAGACAACAACCAAGAATCAACATTTAAGCACATACAAGGATACATTTTTACATAATTCACTACTATCTAGGCATGACAAACACACCAATCAACAAGGTAACTCACATCAAGTGATTCATAGAAACATAAAACCATTTCACAACTTCCTCAACACTTCACACAATATTCACTTGCATTTAACAATGAATCAAGGAGTCTAATCTAACATAGTTCTAGTAACACAGACACCAATAACTAGTACATTCTTTGCATTCTACTCCCTTATACAATCCATCAAAGGCCCATCGTGGACATGATAGAGAATATAACATGATACATGACCAACAACTTAAAATATTCAAGCATAACCATCAATAATAAATAAATAAAATACCAAAGTGGAAGAAAAGTCAATTCCAACAATAAGGAATAAAATGAGCTTAGTTTCAATAGTAAATCAAGTATGACCATAAAGATCACAAGATAAATACATTTCAAAATTTGATGGCTATACTCATTCATAAACAAGAATAAAATTCAATGGTGGCCCTTACAATGTTTAGTGAATTCACCAAAGTCAAATAAATAAAGTATCAAAGTTCAAAAGTTCCACATTACATGAACTACATGACTAATTCTAGCCACTAAAGAGGAAATACAATGCTACACTACACTTGGATTCCAAAATCTGAGGTGAGTAAGAGAAAACTCTCTATCACACCAAACAAACGAGTCTCCTAAGACTCAGATCATGTCAGAAGCATGAGATCATTTCTACTTAACCAAACAAATATCACACAAGATGCTAAGCAAAAAAAGTTGCATTCCATTCAAGGGAATCACAATCACCATGCAAAGACACACGTGCAGTCACACACTAGCAAAAATTATGCAACCAAGATTAAGCTAGGACAAAATTAAGTTCACAACCAAGATATATGTTATCACCTGGAATTACACCCTGCACAGAGCCTGTTCAAGCATTCCAATTACACAATAGTATTGATCTCAAGGTGTGGGACCTTGCAGATGAGATCAGACCTCCAGAGAAGGCTAGTTCCTCTTTCTGAGCTTAAGGCTCAAAGAAAAATCTAAATCTAATGCTACGCTCACCAGGGAAAAGGGGAAGAAGGAGAAACTATAATTAAAAGGTGATGCACCAAGATTTAGTGTTCGATTGGGATTGACATAACACAACAATGATCTCAAATATTGATATGGATTCACACAAACTTATAACTTTAACAAAGGTTTGAGGTAGAAAATTGTAACTATAGGAGGGATGAATCATCCACAGAATAAGCCTACAAAATTCAAGTAAACACAGTGTAGAAGTATAAGAGAGGTGAAATATCAGTCTATTATATTGATCATGAAGGCCAAATAGCCATTACAAAGGAAGAAAAGCTCAATACATATTAGAAAAGACACTGGATGACAAACTTCCCCTCATAGTCGAACTAGAAATGAAGACAAGAGAGGTCCAGAAGAGGACACAATCCATTATATTCATATAGTTTTAGGAAATATCAGGAGGCCATGATCAAACATCAAGTGCTTCAACTTGAATAACGACCCAGCGACCAACCAACCAAAATATATCTTTGACATATGCATATATAGCATTTCTGATCACACTGTAGCAGCCATGGATGTGGGGAAGAGTGGTCAACAAGGAAAACCATTCGCCCATGTTGCAATAACTTCACTTTTGTGTCCTTGGAATGCAACCACATGGCTCTGCCTTGGAAATCCACTAAAGAAGAGTGTCTGCCCATGCTTTGGGTACAAGAAATTCAATGCAAAAGGAGAAAAAGTGGCATAGGGGGGTGAGAAATTTATTTCCCACAAACATCAAGCTCTGAAGAAGCATTAATGGCAGCCAGGAAGGTTGCTGAGAAGTCTCGTCACGTTAGGAATAGTAGAAAGAGCTAGGAACGGGTCAGGCCGCAACCAATCAGGTTTCCTCCAATCGGGCTTCCATCGATCAAGCCTTGAAAGGTGAAGAAGGACACCCCAATTGATGAGGTATAAACAAGCTCATTTTTATAACAAGCCATATAACCTTTTTTGTCTTGCCCAATCACCCTAACCATGCCAATTTGTTTTTTTTAGAAGCAATATTTATCTATTTTTGATAAAATGATGTATAAATATTTATTTTCCAATTGATTGAAATTAGCCACTAATGTTGACATAATTGCGTGTAGAGCTTGTGTAATTATGAAGGGTTTCATGTATGGCCTAATGGAAGGAGTGGACTTCAAAGTAGCTGAAGTTAGAGTGGTAGAATTTGAGGGTGCCAGAAATTTAGGCATACATATCATAGACTTTGTTAGCAATTTTGTTATTTTTTGTTGGGCATACTTAAGACTTTATGGCTCCACTCAGAGCCTTTAATGTGTTTAATTTCATAGACATCCAGTTAGTTTTTAAATTCTATTTTTCTTTAAAGACTTCTTCAATGACATTTACCCACCATCTGAAATTTAGGATTTTGGACTAGTAGAGTTTATATATGTAGTTGCTCAAAACAAGGATATATGTTATGTTGTGTTATGGATAAAAACAATTTATTTTGAAGGGATAATCTATAGCTATGTTCTATGATACTTTTATTATATGAATGAATGCCGCTAGTTCTATTTTGAGTAATCTTTTCAAAGCAATGGAAGTAATATGAATGGAATTTACTTTAGAGTTGTTGAAGTACTGAATGTGATTTGAGTCGATAATAGGATCTCCCAAGAGCTAGCCACTCAAGGGATTATAGAATAGATAAGTATTTTTTTATTATTACGAATTGGTCTTGTTATTTTTGTTTTGTGAATGTTCTGTTTAGATTAATGTCACTTCATGTTTAGCTTCATTATGTGTTCCTGCAAGTTATGGTATTTAAGTTAATGATCTTTGAAATTCTATTCATTTGAAATTTACGGAGCATCCCCTTCATTCATAAATCTATTGTTAGTCATTACCTTAAAATGTCAAATGTGTTTTCAGTTAATAGTTAGTTGCCTTTGTTTTTGAACTCATAGTTAAAATATAAGTGTTGATTCCTAGTTAGTTTATATGCTTTCTAGATTAAAAATTCAAATGTTTTCTACTTAAAGTTTTTTATGCTTTCTAGTTTAGATTCCATTTTAAGCTTTTCAAAAATTTAAAAAAAATTGTTACTAAGTGAGATGTCCAAAAATATTCCCTATTGCATACAGCCTTGGACACTACCCAGTTGACATAACTGACATATTTTTAACTAAAGTGTTAGGACCTTATGACAACCTGTCACTTTTTGGTGCCGTTGCCGGGGACCTTCTTTTCTAGTGTTAATAGGGGACTGCTTGGATACTTTTTTTAGAAAAAAATAGTTGTCAGACTTCTTTTTCTGCATGGTCAGGAAACGAGGTCCACATGAAAGATTCATACCAAAACCCCCCCAATAGTAGTTACAACCATAAATATGAAGGTAGAAGTCTTAGCTGAAGAACTTTGTTACGAATTGATTAGTCAAGATCAACCCGAGACTTCTCAACATACCCCAGAAACTTAGCCATCAGACCAAACCTTTGATGAGGAAAGCATTCAACCATTAGACCAAATCTTTGAGGAGGAAAGCATTCCTTTTAACATCATGGTTGATAACAATGATAACCCTTTCAACGGAAGGAGAGAAAACCAAGGAGATGGTGATAACCCATGAAGAGCAGCACAGACATTTACCTATCCTATTGCTCTCAACGAAAATGACGATGCACCCATGAAGAACATTTCACCTTCCATCTTACCAACCTTTAGAGGATTATCCTTCGAAGACCCTAACTAGTTCCTTTTTGAATTTAAAGTCCCGTGTTAGACATATGACTACGAAAATGATAACCAAAAACTTAAACTCTTTCCCTCTACTTTGAGAGACTCTACAATGTGTTGGTTCATGGGGTTAGTTTCAGGATCAATAACCACGTGGGATGAAATGGAGATTGTCTTTTTAGACAAATGTCAGAGCTACTACAGAGTTAGTGATAAGAAAGAGGAATTGTTCAAACTAAGGCAAAAAGAAGATGAGAGCCCAAAAGATTACCTTGATAGGTTCATCTTCTTATCCAAACGATGTGGCGAAGAGGCCATAAGCCCAAAAATTTTGAAGACCATATTTCTCAAGGGACTTGATGAGGATGCTAGGAGAAGCCTAGATTTAATGGGAAAAGGAGATGTGTCCCAACTTAAACTCGGTGATATAGCTGAGTTATGCAGGAGTTTTTCCTAGACTTGTGGAGTCTGTAAGTCTAGTCTTTTGAGGGGCTCAAATAAAATTGGCAAACTGCGAGAGGAAATAGTAAATTTGAAAATTGACATTCTTGTTCAGCTAAACACCACTTTGGATGGAATACAGGCCAAAACACGTAATCCTAAAACCTTATCCATCTATTTCCCTAGATGTCGAAACAAACATATGTTAAGAGAGTGTCCTTTGGACAAAGCTGACAATTGTCAAATTTGTGAAAAAGTCATGCCACTGACCATTGTGAGATTCTGAATGCAATTAAAAATTCCAAGAAAAGGTCATCTCATACTGAGGAATAGATCAATTTGGTGGGTCAAAGACCTGGAGGGAATTTCTCTTATGGCTAGAATTCAAACCCCTCCTGGCAATGTCCAAATAATTGGAATAATAGTCAATGGGCAACACCTTGGCCTCCAACACCACCTAATTGGGGACCTTACCCCTGGGGCCACCTGAAAGGGCAAATTAGTCCTGGGGAAATCCTCAATGGCCAAATCAAACTAAACAACAATGGTATCCTCAAAATCCTACCCTTGAATGGAATTAGACTCTAAACCAGTTCTATCATGGATCGAGGAGGATGACCAATCCACAGTAGAATCTCTTGCCAACACCCCAAAACACTCAATAAAATGAGTAGGTCAACCAACCACAACTCCCAGCACAACCTATCCATAATCCAAAGAATAACTGACAAACCAAACCAGTATATTCCACAGAGCAAGAAAACATGGCTGGAGTTAATGCTATCTATTTTGGAAACTTGCAGTTGAGGTCAGGAAAAACACTTAGCAGCCTACCATAGTTGAGATCCTTGATGACCATAATGCAAAATCTGCTGAAGGAATAGAGACACCTTTCATACCTTCAAATAAAAACCTAGGGAATAACCAATAAAATCTTCCTCAACAATCCTCACATAAAACTTTTGAGTTACCTCAGGAAGAATTTATCCAATGTTTAGTAAATCTTCCAAAGAAGGTTTCCACCTTGAAGAAGAGACCTCAAGCACCTTTTCCAGAGCACCTCAAAGAGACCCCCCTAAAAAACCCTTCAGAAATGACCTTACCCACTAAAAACCATGTTAATACAAGAAATTAAATGACTCCATATCGAGATTCCATTGTTATAGGCAATTAAAGAAATTATTGAACTAAACCAGCTAGTCAAATAGTTGTGCATAAAATACTAGGAAGGAAAAAGAAATAGATTAACACTGTGCACATCAATAGATACTTAGCTGACCTTCTGGCTAGGGAAATCTCAACGCTAAAATATAATGACCCAGGCAGTCCACTCATAACAATGACAATCAATGAGGTAGCAATACCTAATGCACTCGTGGACTTGGGAGCGTCCATCAACGTCATGATGGTGGACATTATGAAAAAACTGGGACTCACTGATCTACGTCCCACAACCACCATATTGCAGTCCATAGCTATTCCCAAAGGTGTCTTAGAAAATGTTTGTATGAAGGTTGACAATTGGGAATACCTAGTGGATTTCCAAGTAATCTAGTCCCTCACACCCAAGGACAATTACCCATTAATACTGGGCAGACCTTGGTTGGCTACAGTTGCAGCCAAAATTAGCTACAGAGCAGGAGGAATGACCATTTCAAATGGCCCCAATAGCAAACACTTATTCTTGTATCCCCCTACTCAACCTGCTACACATAAACAAGTTTGGGTTGACGAACCAAATGGTTTTGACAAACAAGAGAATCTAGCCTCACTTGTTATGGTAGTCATCAAACAACACGATGAAGAATTAAAAGATGAATTGGAAAATAACATGCAAGATCTTGCTATAGATTCAAGCGATGAAGAAATTTCAGAAGTAGAAGAGATTTTAGGACACCCGGTCCACACCAATGACCTTGAGTGCAATTGTGATGGTAATTACACCCATTTCATGGCATTACCTTTCCCTCTAGCTAATCTCATTCCAAAAGCATAGCATTTTTTTGAAGATGTTGCCAGATTCCACAAAGTTATACCACATAGTTGTCCTCTCAATACCTTGACAAGAGAAGTTCATACTGTCACCTCCAACTACCTAGGGACCAAAACTATCATGTTATTACCAGTAAAAACTTTAAATATTAATAGTTGGTTAACCGAGGTGAATGAGCTAAAGCTATTTGATGTTCTGGTAAACACATCCAAAGATTTTACTTGGGATTATACATACATGAGAGGAATACACCCAAGTGTTTGCACCCACCACAACTATACTGAGGATGTTAGACCTATTTGTCAACCACAATGTAGACTCAATCATGCTCTTAAATATATTGTCAAAATAGAAATTGAGAAGCTCCTGCAAGTAGGATTCATTTATCCTATCTCTGACAGCAAATGGGTTTCATGTTTGGTAGTAGTGCCAAAGAAAAATGGAAAATGGAGAGTGTGTGTTGATTATAAGGAACTCAACAAAGCTACCTATAGAGATTAGTTCCCACTGCCCTTCATAGACCAGGGTTTGGATAATCTAGCAGGAAGAAAGTATTTCTCATTCCTAGACAGATTCGGTGGATATAACCAAATACAAGTGGCATCAGAAGACCAAGACAAAACCACTTTCACTTGTCCTTGGGGAACATTCACATATCAAGTTCTTCCCTTTCGGATAAGCAATGCTCTTGCAACATTCTAGAGAGTTGTTCTGGCCATCTTTGCTGAACTTGTAAATGATTGTGTGGAAGTCTATATGGACAACTTCACGGTCTATGGCTCCACTTTTGATGAAGGCCTTAAAAACTTGGATAGAGGTTTACAACAATGTGAGGACCATCAACTATCCCTAAGTCAGGAAAAGTGTCTAATAATGGTAGAACAGGGTATAGTGTTGGGACACCATATCTCAACCGAAGGGATAAAGGTAGATCCTAACAAAATTGAAATGATGCAACAAATAGAGACTCCAAAGAACCAAACTGATGTCAGAAGTTTCTTAGGACATGCTGGTTACTACTGGAGGTTCATAGAAAACTTTGGTAAAATTGTAGCCCCCATGTTCTCCCTTCTTCAAAAAGATGTGGATTTTGTCTAGACAATGGAATGTCAAATATCATTTGACATCATTAAAGAAAAACTCATCTCTGCCCCAGTCTTGTGTGGACCTAACTGGAAACTTCCCTTCCATATTTATGATGATGCTTCCAATGATGCTATTGGAGAAGTCTTAGGTCAGGAAGATGAGAATGGAGGGAAATATGCCATATATTTCATTAGTAAGAATTTGACTCCCACAGAACGAAACTACACCACTACGGAGAAAGAATTTTTAGCAGTAGTTCATGCAATCGATAAATTCTGACATTACATTATGGGGTACAAAGTAACTATGTTCAAAGACCATTAAGCTATCAAATACTTGATGAACAAACCCTTAGTAAATGGGAGAATAATCAAATGGTTATTACTTCTCCATGAATTCAATGTGACCATCATTGATAAACCTGGAAAATTTAATGTAGTTGCGGACATTCTATCCCAGATCAAACAAGATAATGGAGATTGTACCCCTGTACAAGATGAATTCCCAAATGAAAAATTATTTGCCATCTCCATTGAAACCCCATGGTTTGCAGACATCACCATCTATCTTGCCACCTCTGAGTTTCCACCAAACTTTATGTCAAAACAAAAGAAATGCCTCATTCGGGAGAGTGCTCAATTCAAATGGATTAATGGTATGCTATTCCAATGTGACCATGATCTAGTTTTATGATGTTGTGTCAGATCAGATGAAATATACAACATCCTTAGAGCTTTCCATGATGATCCCTCTGGAGGTCATTACTCCACCAAAAGGACATCCCATAAAATCTTAGGTGCAGGATATTATTGGCCCTCTATGCATCAAGATGTAAAAAAGTATGTTCACCATTGTGATGAATGCCAATGAGTAGGAAGACCCACAACATCCAATGAGATGCCTCTGCAATCGCAGGTAGTTTTTGAACCATTTGAAAAGTGGGGATTAGATTTCATCAGTCCCATAGATCCTCCTTCACAGGGTAAAAAATACATTCTGGTCTGTACTGACTATTTGACTAAGTGGTCAAAAGTCCAAGCACTAAGAGTTGCTAGGGAAGAACAAGTTGTAGACTTCCTATATAACAAGATTTTTCTTAGATTTGGAGCCCCTAGATCAATTGTCATAGATCAAGGACCCCAATTTATGTCCAAAGTTTTGCTATCCTTTACTAATCATTTCCAGGTAAGCCATAAGGACTCATCTCCTTATCACCCACAAGCAAATGGCCAAGTGGAAGTCACTAATATGGAGTTTGAAAACATTTTGACAAAAATAGTTTCATCAAGAAGAAGAGACTGAGCAAGAAAATTACCTGAAGCCGTTTGGGCCTATAATACAACTGGGAAATCAACTACCGGTCTTACTCCTTATGAGTTAGTCTTTGGGAAGAAACCTCTTCTACCCATTGAATTTAAACTTCAAATGCTTAGAAAGGCAATGGAGGTAGGCTTGGACCTTGATCGAGCCCAAGTTGAAAGAGTCCTATAGCTTAGTGAATTAGATGAACTCCGTCTAGAAGCCATTCACCATACTGCAATGAAAGGCTTGGCATGATAAACATATAAAAGAAAGAGAGTTCCATAACAGGGATTGGGCACTGTTATTTGATTCCAGATATAAAGATTAGAAAGGTAAACTATAAACTCATTGGCTAGGTCCATATGAGATTTCTGAAGTATTTCCAAATGGAATAGTACAACTTAAACCCTTGACAGTGACACTCAAACTCTCTTAATCAATGGTCATCGATTACGAATCTACCACAAACCTTTTAATGAAGAAGAATTTACGTGAATGGTAGAAATGTAAGGAGAAACCCAATGTATTGACTCTACTTCGACAGAGATAGTATAACCCTCTGAGTAATTTTTTTTTGTGTGTGTATGTATTCATGATTATTTCACAGCATTTTTATTGTATCTTCATCTTTGTACTTGTCTAAATTTCATTATTATTTTGCAGGACTTCATCTTTGAATAAGTACAAAATTCCAACACATCTTTCATCGATGCTCTAGAAGTTTGTTCCTTCATTCTAGATGCATCATTCAATGATGCTTTGGAACTCATTCCTTCATGTTGTTCCTACATTTTGGCTGCATCTTGTTGGTTTTTGCTTCTGAATCAGCATTAGGGTTTGCCAGTTCTAATGCACAGGCAGATTTAGCCAACTGAATACAGGAGGTTGCGTGAGCTCCTCCCCTTCACTTCTGGTTCTGCCGCACCAAGGGGGGTGTCCCTATTTGATAAAAGTATAACCTTGACTAGCTCAATGACAGAAGGATTTAACTTGACGGCAACAGGCAGAATACTCTCATGTATGGACCAAGATTTGTGTAACAAATCACAAGGTTGGCAATATTCTTGGACATAATGTCTGGTTAGGTATGAGAGCATGCAGAGGTTCCTAATCCTAATCCTACAACTAACAGGTGGAAGTGATGAGATGGGTTGAAATGCTGTTTGGAGTGATGGGACTTTCCTAGACCCATTGAATAGACAAATTCCCAAACCGGTGCCTTATCTGGGCAGCAGAGTCATATCTAAGACTGTAAATGTCTCCCCATGACAACATAAATTCATATCCAGAGGACCTGAGAATAATGCTACTGCCTGACAGCAACATGTCCAAGAAAGAGTATCATTAATGATCATGCTTAACAGATCCTATGATGCAATCTATTTCCCTTTGTATCTGATCAAAAGCCTATTTAACCACTCCTTGAGCAGACGCAATAAATCAGACACACAGTATGCATACACTGAAAAACTTGGAAGTCCTTGACAACCTTGTTTGAAAGGAAAACAAATGACATACAGGAGACAATCAGAAACAATACACACACAGGTGTTTTTCATTTAAAATCAATCTGCATAGAAGGTCATCACAGAGAAAATCATCATTTACAATCCAAGATAGATTAGTACACCAGACTAAGGACTGAGTCTGTAGCAAAAAATGCCTTTCAAAATGTGAACACCTTATGTTCAGAGTCAGAGCCGAAAGCCCAAAAAACCTCCAACCTCACAAAAGTAACACAGCCAAAACCATTTATACAGAACCGTGTACATTCAGCAATTAATTACATGGCCAGAAGTCAAAAATCTGCCAGATACATCCATCAGAGGGAATGGCGCTCAGAAGCCATCAATGCAGCAGACAAGGGAGGCCTCAAGCCTTGTGCCGCCATCTAGGAGTCTTCATTCACAATCGGGCAGTTTAATCGCTTGTACCATCGCCCATACTCCTGCTACAGTCGCCATTGATGGCCCAACAACCCGCAACCATCGAGAAAACTATCGCTGCGTTCAAATGGAAGTTTCCCGCCAAAACACCCTCTTCGCTGGCTCAAACTACACAGGGGAATAATCCCACATGCACGGTGTCGAGACCACACTAGCACTTTATAAACATAGCTGCATGCATAATAGGTGTCGAGCGTTTTGCCGCGCTCGACACATGACCCTTCGCCAAAAGCCCATCGGCCAAATCTACACCATCGGCTTACCCCAAAAACCTCTCGCCGATCTCAATCGTCTCACCGACGACACCTCCGCAAGCCTCTATCGGCCAGACATAGTCTATCGGCTAGCCCAAAAGCTTCCTTGGCTGATAGACCAACTCTCCCTGATGGCCACCAAAACACCCTCGTCAGTGAAACCTCCACTATCGGCCCAACATCTGCCCGTTCACCCGACAGTCTATGTCATGCCGATGACCACTCCAAATCCCTTGTCGCCAAGACATAGACCATCGGCACACCAATGAAAGCTCCCACCGACCTCAAAAGTCCTGCCGATGCCTACATTCGCATTCCCCATTGGCTAGAGAAATGCCATCGGGCCAACACATTCCAAACCTTCACCGATCTACCAAGTTACGCCGACAACAACGAGCCACACTTTGCTCCACTATTGGCCAAACACTCATCATCGGAGCAACTAAAAAAACACTGGCTGACACCCTTAGTCACACTGACAAACACCTCCCTAAAGCCTCCAACTTCCACATCGGCCAGAGAAAACCCATCGGCGGACCCTCCAACTGCTAGCCCGATATGCAATCTTACTCTGATGGCATTCCCCATCGGGCAAACTCCTTACATCGGCGGCCCAAAAATTTGCTTCGCCGATAGCCAAACACACGCCGATGGACATCCATCGGCCAAACCAAAACAATTGGAGCACTCAAGAAATCTTTCGCCGATGAAGCCAATCACTCCGATAAGACCAAAAATAGAAAGCTTTGAACCGTTGAACCCTGAACCAAAAGGGTTCAACACGAGGGTTCAACGCGATGGTTCAAACATCAAAAATAATACTCCATAGGCAACAAAGCTTCGAACCATTGAACCTTGAACCAAAACAAAAAGGTTCAAGCGGGAGGTTCAACGATGCAATATTTGCGTAAGGCAAATGCATAATGTGACCCGTTAGAAGAAAATTGAACCCTGAACCGCTGAACCATTGAACTTAGAGAAAAAAGGGTTCAAGTTCAAACTGAAATGTCGAAGACACAAAAACGAACCCATGCCGATGGAGAAAAGACGAAGACCCCTCCTCAAGAAATGAGATGCAGATGCTGAAAAGTACTAAAGGGGTGCCAAAACTTAGAACCTTTTGGATATTTTGGGATGGTGCTTGCATGAAAATTGCTAAATTAACTGACAGTGAATTCAGGCACCAACACATCTTTCAGCGATGCTTTAGAATTTTGTTCCTACATTTCGACTGCATCTTTCAACGATGCTCCTAAATTTTGTTACTACATTTTGACTGCATCTTTCAGTGATGCTTGAGAATTTTGTTCTTGCATTCTAGCTGCATCTTTCAGTGATGCTCTAAAATTTTATTCCTACATTCCGGCTGCATCTTTCAGTGATGCTCTGAAATTTTGTTCTTGCATTCCGGCTGCATCTTTTTGTGATGCTCTAGAATTTTGTTCCTGCATTTCGGCTGCATCTTTCAGCGATGCTCCATATATTTGTTCCTGCATTTCGACTGCATCTTTCAATGATGCTCCAAAATTTTGTTCCCACATTCTGATTGCATCTTTTAGCAATGCTCTAGAATTTTGTTCCTACATTCTGGCTACATCTTTCAATGATGCTTCAAAATTTTGTTCCTACATTCCAGCTGCATCTTTCAGTGATGCTCTCAAATTTTATTCCTTCATTCTAGATGCATCTTTCAGCAATGCTGTGAAATTTTGTTCATGCATTCTAGTTGCATCTTTCAACGATGCTTTGGAATTTTGTTCTTGCATTCCAGTTACATCTTTCAATGATGCTCTGGAATTTTATTCTTGCATTCTGGTTGCATCTTTCAGCAATGCTCTAGAACTTGTTCTTACATTTTGGCTGCATCTTTCAACGATGCTCTAGAAACTTGTTTCATACTTCGTATACTAATCCCACGGGCATCTTTTTCCAATGTTCTGGATTCATGATTCCCCTTCTTTGCAAATGCTTCGACATCCTCAAAAACATACCCATTTCCATAACCAAACTTTTCCATACCAATGCCACCTTAGAAATTTGTGCCCTATATTTCCATCTCTCACCATAATAAATGATATTATTGTGACAATCTATCATCATAATAATTAGAACACTTTTAGCTACCCCATCTTCCTCAATAATAAATCCATCACAACCCTTTGCCATCCCATCTGAATCAAATAACACCACCGTCTATGATGCCATTACGTTAGCATACATGAGGTGACTTTCAAATCAATAACGGAATGTAAGGTATGTACATTTTTTGTCTTAAGTAGGTAAATTATTGTGAATAAAATTAAATAAATTGGCACGTTCCCCCTCTTTTTCAAATTTAGTAAATTGTGCGAACTATACCTTCACTAGAAGAGGTGGTGGCTTATTCATTCCATTCCATGCAAGGTAATAATTAGATACAACGCAACTGAATGCCATGAATTAATCTGTGTCCTATCAACATTATCAAAGTACAAGTGGCCATAAAGATTGAGTTTCACTGAATCTGCATATTAGTTTGTCTAAAAGTCTCACCTTGGTGTGCCACGACGTTCAGTAGACACTTAGCAGAATTTCCAGTAGGGGATAGAATGGGAGGAGCAAAGCACAAATCAGAGCCAACTTCCATAGATAAGTTATTAGCACTTAGTAATATTTCAGAACTATTTCAAAGGGTGGGATGGCTAGAGTTCATGAAAAAAGTTTGAGGGGCATAATACACAGCTAGTTAAAGAGTTTGTAGAGAACATCTCAGATGGACAGTCAATTGTGTGAGGAAAGAAATTTAAGGTAAGTCCTCAAACTATTTCTATCTTATCCGGTATTAAAAATGAAGGTTTGAATCTATCAGAAACTACAAATATTTCTTACCAGAAAATGATAGAATTTTTCATAAGGGAATGGGAACCTCACCCATTATTAGTTGTGAATACCCAAGGATAGAATAAAGGGTTTCAAAGAATGTCTATTGCAGAGCCTTGGACAATGGCGGTAGTCTAGATAATTAAGTATTTCACATGTGAAGGACAATGTGCTACCGTAGTTGGCCCTCCCTTCCGTTTGCTCATTCACTTGTGCCATGGCACTGAAAACCCTGAATTAAGGGTTAACCTTCCTGCCTTTCTAAGTGATTCCCTTGTCTATATGATAGAGAGGTTCAAAATTGGGTCACGTCCATTAAAACACCATGGCCTTATTTCTTTATTTTGCAAACATCAGATCCTTAAGAAGAGAAAAATAGATGAGAAATGGTAGAAATTTCTTAGGATATTTGAAAACCCTACACCCTCAAGACATTTTGAGGAAGGTGAGTCATTCAGTTTGGTGGCACAAAACCTAAGAGAACCTTCCCTTGTGCCTCAAATTTCCATAGAAGCTCCCGACGACAACCTACCAAAAAATCTGTCAAACCCTTCAAACCCCGAAGAACGACCTAAACCATAGAATGTGCTAGAAACCCTAGAAAAATAGGAAAATGTGGATTTAGTGGACTCAGGATGAAAATAGTCAGCCCAACAAAAAGGAAAAGAGGCCTAAAATGAAATTACAAAGACCTCCCCCTCTAAGAAGAAGTAAAATATTGGCTATTGATTTTAGCTATGCCGCGGCTTGTGACCAACTGCATATTCCTAAGAAGAAAAGACGGGATAGGTAGCCAAGTGAAAACCCTCGAGTGAAAATCAAACCTTGGGAAATAATGATGCTCCTAAATTTTAGAAGGAGATTGACTCACTTGAGAAGGATCAAGAGGAAATAGGAGAACAAGTCCCAAATTATGTACTTGTTGAAGAAGAAGAGGCTCAAGAGGATGAATATGTGGAAACAATTTCTCCCACTCAGTAGCCATCAGATGAACATAGAATTGACACAACCCCTCAAATTAGACAATCACTCCCTCTAAATCCTGTCAATGACATAGAACAAGGTCTACTAGAAGTGAATGATGAAGGACATGTGTCTGACAATGATACAAATATTTTTATTCCCTCTCTTTCCAATAATACAGAAAATGAAAAATGTGATCACATAATAGTGGAATTAGAATAATTAAAAGAAGAAATTGTACAATTGAAAAATAAACTTTAGCAAAATGAGGAATAGATGGCCAGACAACAGCAGGAAATAGACACATAGACAAAACTTTTACAGAAGAAAGATTAGGAAATCAGAACTCTAGGGACCCAATTGGAACAAAAGGATAAATTCATTGAGGAATTACAATCCCAAATGAAACAAATTGAGGAGAAAGATAAGAAACATTTGACTAGTTTGTCTGAAAAGGACGAACAAATAAAAAATTTGGCTATCAATTTGGAACAATTCCTTAAATCATTTGTAGAGGAATAGGAGAAGCAAAAATTAGAACTTAATACAACTCTTATTAAAACTGTAGAGCTGGAACATGAATTACAGGAAATCAGTGTTAAACCAACCATGGAATCAAAAGAGATACAAACTGAACCAACCAAAATGGAGTGGTTGCAAGTCCATACTCCTCCCATGTTGACAAAGTGGATGGAAAGGTGCTATTTCCTAAGGCAAGATGGAGCTAAGAATGCTATACTCAAATAGGAAATAGTGTTACTAAAGGAATCTTATGACATATTGTATCAAGATAAAACTAATGCATGCAAAATTGGAGAGATGTTGTTAGCTTATAGGAAGCCATCTAGACTCTATTCCATGTTCCTCAATGAACAAGTGTTAAGATGGAAGATTTTAAGGATTTACTGTAATCTGTCCTATGATCTTTATGATAAACAATTTTTAGAAAAATTTAAACAATCCTCTCTTGTTCAAAAGAATTTGTTGTGTGAATTCTTTCTACATAATTTGTTGTTGGAGAAGTACAGTGATTTTTTCATTAATATTTTTGTGGGGGAAGTTCAACTCAAGGCATTTATGTCTAACATGCAAAACCAACTGAATTGGAAAGATAGGACAAGGGAATATCTTCAAGCAGAGAAAACTGTGGGGCTTCACATGAGACCTCCTCATCATAAACCCTTTGCCTTCAAGGCCCAGTTTAGGAGAATGAAAAAGTATACAACCATGAAGGAAAAGTATAATGAGAGCATAAGAATCTGCTTTGAAGATTTTATCATTAATGGGCCACAGTTGATAGAAAGAGCTTGGAATGATTGTGAAGATAGATATACTCCTCTGCCTATGTACTTGAAATGGAGGAAGATGATCTCCCCTACCAATCTCAGGTGGTCTTATAGAAGGGCTGAAACCTTAACAAAAATTCTGTAGTAGATCAAAACCAAGTAGATTGGCATGAGGTATAGGCCTCCTCTGCTCATCTAGTCTCCACCTATAGTTTTAGTGACTATAGAGTAGGATCCTAGAGATTTACAGGCATGGAAACTAAGAATGAAATTACATAAGGGATTCCTCAAGTATCCTGATCATTTGGACGAGGAGGCAGGGGATATATATGATCTTATTGCAATATATGAAGAGCTAAATAGAAAGAGGGATGCAGAAAGACAGATGGCTTATCAGAGAGTAGGAAGACCTACTCAGGCCTAGGAAGGTGAGGGTGATGAGGTATAAACAACCTCATTTTTATAACAAGCCATATAACCCTTTTTGTATTGCCCAATCACCCTAACCATGCCAATTTGTTTATTTTTAGAAGCAATATTTATCTATTTTTGATAAAGTGATGTATAAATCCTTATTTTCCAATTGATTAAAATTAGCCACTAATGTTACCATAATTATGTGTAGAGATTGTGTAATTATGCAGGGTTTCATGTATGGCCTAATGGAAGGAGTGGACTTCAAAGTAGCTGAAGTCAGAGAGATAGAATTTGAGGGCACCAGAAATTTAGGCATACATAATCATAGACTTTGTTAGCAATTCTATTATTTTCTATTTGGCGTACTTAAGACTTTATAGCTCCACTTAGAGCCTTTAATGTGTTTAAATTTCATAAGCATCCAGTTAGTTTTTAAATTCTTTTTTTCTTTAAAGACTTCTTTAATGGCATTTACCTGCCATATGAAATTTAGGATTTTGGAGTAGTACAATTTATATATGTAATTGCTCAAAACAAGGATATATTTTATGATGTGTTATGGATAAAAATAATCTCTTTTGAAGTGATAATCTGTAGCTATGTTCTGTGATACTTTTATTATATGAATGAATACCACCATTTCTATTCTGAGTAATCTTTTCTGAGCAATGGAAGTAATATGAATAGAATTTACTTTGGACCTGTTGAAGTACTAAATGTGATTTGAGTCAATAATAGGATCTCCCAAGAGCTGGCCACTCAAGGGATTATAGAATAGATAAGTATTTTTTTATTATTGCGAATTGGTGTTGTTATTTTTGTTTTGTGAATGTTCTGTTTAGATTAATGTCACTTCATGTTTAACTTTGTTATGTGTTCCTACAGGTGGTGGTATTTAAGTTAATGATCTTTGAAATTCTATTCATTTGAAATTTCTAGAGCATCCACTTCATTCATAAATCTAGTTTTAGTCATTGGCTTAAAATGTCAAATGTGTTTTCAGTTAATAGTTAGCTGCCTTTGTTTTTAAACTCACAGTTAAAATACACGTGTTGATTCCTAGTTAGTTTATATGCTTTCTAGATTAAAAATTCAAATGCTTTCTAGCTTAAAGTTTTTATGCTTTCTAGTTTAGATTTTGTTTTAAGCTTTTCAAAAATTTAGAAAAATTGTTATTAAGTGAGATGTCCAAAAATATTGCCTATTGCATATAGCCTTGGACACTACTCCGTCAACATAACTGACATATTTTCAACTTAAGTGTTAGGACCTTACGACAACCTATCACCAATCTCCAAAGTCTAAAAGGGGCAATAGGGAAACCATCAGGCTTTAGAGATTAGGCCTTCACTATGCATGGTGCTTTTGAAAAAAAAGAATTTCTCAATCCCTAACTCTACAATACTTAAAAGAAATTATGAAGTTTGTTGGGGATCAAGCCTCGGACCTTCCGCCTTCCACCTTCCAATAGAAAAGAAGGAAAGGAAAACTCCCACTTGCTAAAGTCTGAATGACTTAGACATTTTAGAAGTTCAGTGGACTTCGGTGATTGGGCCTTTCGTCTACTGCTTGCCAAGTGGAAAGAAAAAGTCGCAACCCTGGCCTCCAAGATCTAAAATACTTAGAAACCTTTGGAACTGACAGACTTTGACCATTGGGCCTTCTACTTTCTTCCTTTAGAAAAGAAAGAGGAGGAAGAGAGAACACCCGCCTACTGCCACCTACAACACTTAGAAATTTTTTGAAACCTTGGTGCACTTTGACAATTAGACCTCTCACCTTCCGCCTTTAGAAAAGGAGGAAGAGAGAACTCCTAAACTCTAGTGCCCCAAACACTTAGGTAAATTTACAAGTAACCAAGGCAGAGTTCAAAGTTGACAAGAATGGCATGGCAAAGAGGAGAACCCTAAACTCTAAAACTCTGAAAAGGCAGAAAACACAAGGAAAACACTTAAGATTTTGGACTTAGCCATTTCGGGGGCTTTTTCCTTTCTCTTCAAAAGGGAAAACACTTAGAAATTTCATGGATCCTTGGGTTATTTGGCCTGAAAGAAAAATAGGACAATAATATCTACACACATCACTCTCACAATGAGAGCGGTTAACATTTCTCACCATATAGGGATTCACCAATCATATGGATAATGCATTAATGCAACATTCACATGAGGCTAAATTTATTCACAACATGATGACATGCATACTAAAATCACACTAAGCAACAAGGAAAACACAACTCAAAGTCACAAGATGCAGGGTTTGCAAATTCACTCATGATTCTAATACCTCAAACATCACAAGTACTATGCAAATGACCCTTTCACAACCCCTTTTCTCTTTAGATTTACAATCAATGCAATGCAATAATCACACCCAGGTTACCACATAAATCCTAGGGAAGAATGTAATTTGGGGTCATAAGTCATTACCTAAATGATCTTTTATAACAATGCAATGCAACACTTTCTTTCTTACACTTGCATAAATAATTTCACTTACAGGGACATGCTTTCAAGAAGATAATGCAAGATGCATTTCATGCAAGCCTTTCCAATCACCATATAAAGGCAATTAATAAATCAAATATGACAAGAAATAAGAGGGTATGCTACTCTTACAACATAATACACACATGTAACAAGGTGCACAATGCAAGGTTCATTTACACTATCATTACCAAAATAACTTGCTCAAATATTGTACATATGATCAAACGATCATCTCTTTTCACAAACAAATGCTTAACTCAAAAAGAGTACACCAAGTTCAATCAACACTCAAGAACATGGTATTTCCTTTCACACAAAGGTTTCCATCACTCCACTATCAAAGTAGTCACACAAGCACAAACATGACCCTACAAAGGTCACTCAAGAACTCACACCCTACAAGGGTTCATGCTAAGCATTCAAGACATCAAGAAGGAAAAACACACAAAAGCAACTTCTCGGCAACCACAATGGTCTTTCAAATCCCACAACGTTGCATTCCTTCACCACACTCATGCAAGGAAGTCATATCGAAAGAAAACACATGCTACTCACATCACACAAACACACAAGGACCCCACACATGCTTGAATAAGCCCAAGAAAACACACACCCCAGATCTCCCAATGTTGCAACATGGGATTTGATACCAAGTGTAATGCCCCAAGTTTACACCCAAGGCATTAGCCGAGCAAACATCAAACCGACAAATTTTTTGCATTTGCAAGTGCGACATTCACATGACACATTACACTCATGCACACACAAGGTGTGGCAACAAGGACAACAAAACCAAAAGTGACATCACCATTACACTATGCAAGGTGGCACAAGTGGAGGACTTAACTCATCATGTGAAAACTCACCATGATGACCAAGCGAGAGGTGAGCTCATTCCATGACAAGGATCAGATACACATCTACAAACTTGCTCCCTCGTGAACACATGGAATAGGATGAGGGTGACATCCACCTTAGTCCATTCCATGATGAAACAAGACATCCCAAACACAAGGGTAATGCTCACCCACGAGATGGTCCAACTAGGAGGTATGAGTCCTCAACCAACTAGAATGGTCACTAGATGAACTCGTGCAAGGCATACTTCTGAATGTAATAGAGGGAAACCAAGAAAGTATGCAAACACTCAAAACACATCAAGGAAACTACATAGGAGATACTTCCAGAGGCCAAAAGTGTGTCTTATAAAAATCCTATGTGAAAACTAAAGGAACAGGCATTACCAGACAACCCCAGGCTGTAGGGACCCCAAAGGAGGAGCCCTCTGCTAGGGACACTAGTGCCCGTGTGCAGTTGTCGTCTAGACTCCAACACCCCAACACTGTAGTCTTTTGGACTCCAACACCCTAGCATTGTAGTCCTTCCGAGACAGGGTCAAAAACACCCAGACAACCCAGATTTGGTCACAATAGCCCAGAAATGCATGAAATTAAAGGGGATTAATCTAAACATGATAAGACAACATATCCAATACTTAGATTGAAAAAGTAGATTATTTTTAAGCACCAAATTGAAGTTTGTCATTTTTCACCATTTGTTGTATACAAGTTCACAAAGGAAAAGAAAGACAATCCAATCATGCCTTCGACACCAATGTCGAAGCAAAAATCCATAGAAAGATACATCACCACTTAGGTGGTTGATTTACAAGTCCTCATACATCGAGGATCAAACATGATGAGGGTGACATCCACCTCGGTCCATTCCATGAAAACACAAGACATCCCAAACACAAGGGTAACACTCACCCATGAAATGGTCCAACTAGGAGGTATGAGTCCTCGACCAACAAGAATAGTTACTAAATGAACTTGTACAAGGCATACTTCAGAATGTAATAGAGGGAAACCAAGTAGGTATGCAAACACTCCAAACACATCAAGGAAACTACATAGGAGATACTTACAGAGGTTACAACTGCCTCTTACAAAAATTCTTTGTACAAAATGAAGGAACATGCAATACCAGGAAACCCCAAGGTGTAGGGACCCCAAGGAGGAGCCCTCTACTAGGGATACTAGCACCCAGGCATAGTTGTCCTTTGGTCTCCATCGCCCCATCACTGTAGTCCTTCTAAGACAGGGTCAAAAACACCTAAACAACCCAGATTTGTTCAAAATAGCCTAGAAATGCATGAAATTAAAGGGGATTAATCTAAACATGATAAGATAACATATCCAATACTTAGATTGAAAAATTAGATTCTTTTTAAGCACCAAATTGAATATTTTCATTTTTTGCCATTTTTCTCATACAAGTTCACAAAGGAAAGGCAAGACAATCCAATCATGCCTTTGACACCAACATCGAAGCACAAACCCATAGAAAGATACATCACCACTTAGGTGGTTGATTTACAAGTCCTCATACATTTAGGATCAAACAATAACAGTGTTTCAATAACTAGTTACATAGCATAGGACACCAACGTCCTTCAATTATACAAGTGCATAAATACACCAAAATCCCTCACACTCTCCAAGGTACAATAAGGCATAAAGCATGAGGTAAAATACCTATAAATAGATAAAGGAACCCATCCAACACCTAAAGATCATCATGAAGGACCGATGGTGAATGTTGCTCACCTCCCAACCATATTTCCATCATCGAGCACAATATCTATCTACGCAACTCTAGGCAACCCTTGAGTTACGAAGAAGGTGATCATGAAAAACTCGCTAAGAACATCTCACACATCTAAGGTATACAAGCAACATATGGAATACACACCAATCATTATACATAATATACATGAAACAACTTCCAATCTAATGCATATAAATAATACATGGTACAACTACCATATAATGCATATAAATAACATGTGGCACACTTGCCAATAAACATAATAGAATGACATCACAACATTCAATCATAAGGGAAATATTCACACCTTCAATACATGGCAAACGCATAAACCATAGTCCATCAAGGACACATACAAGAATAAATTAGGCATCACAATGCACGTACACAACACACACCTAGTCCAACTGAAGTGGTGATATGCATAAGGAAGAGAGAGATAGAAAGATAAGCTAAGGAGTGTCATGATGAGGGCACACAAACCTCCTCACCAAGTGGGAGTAGTAAGTCACTTATCAAGGGCCCTACTCAAGCATCCACCAACTATAACATTTCATGCAATGCTTCTATGCTTGACTTGGTCTATGAAAGCTCCCTGCAGTTGGATTGCACTGATACCGGGTCTAGAGAAGCTCCCTATGGTCAGGTGCTGAAACTCTTATTTTAAGTTTTATTAACTCTCATGTGATTAATGTTTTTCTTTTTACAACTCCTTACATGCTGAGCCCATCAAAAAATTTGTGTTTTGGTATGCGTTCAAGGAGCCACTCCTTACCTACTCCTAATACTCTTCCTAGACATCCAATGTGTCAATTTAACAAATCGAGCATGGCACATATTTCAATGCACCAAAAATCCCAAAAATACAACATGGTCTAAAAAGATGCAGAATCACATTTTAATTGGGAGACAACTCATCCCACAAAATAATTTTATGAATTTAGACATGGCATGCAAACCAATGCATAAATTTTCAACATAATATATTTTTTGACAATATTATAAAAAGATATAAAATCTTAAAATAATAGAGAGACTACTCATTTCACATTCAGATTCATCAAGGAAATTCCTACAAAGCAATTTTTATGTTTTCCAAATACAAGAAATAACCATAAGGCCCTAAAACTCCATTAGAGCTCCCTATGGCACCTTGACCACTTTGACCAAAATCTCTACCTCTCATTTTACATGGCCTAAGTAAAACCTAACAACAACCCTTTATAGGTATTGTTAACAATAGTCCAAAACTCCAAAAAAAATGAGTTGGGTCATTCCACAAAATTTTGACAGGGTTTTGTTTGTTTTGGCATGTTTCTAAAGGATGAACACATGTAAAAACATAAGGAAATGAAAGAAAAACAACATAAACTTTAATCTAAATCCTCCATCCTAATATGCAATCCATTTCAAACCAATCTAGGAAGCATACAAAGGAGAGAACAAGAGATTTAAAATCAAAGAATTACATTGCAAACTTACCTCACAAACAAGATTTTGAATCCAAACAACTGAAGGAGGAAGCAAACAATCTTTTCCAACACTCTTCAATGCAACAACAAGCTAATCCAGATCCAAATCCAACACCAATTCAATAACCAGATTCCATAAAAAATTCATGGATAAATTCATATTTTTCCAAGCAAAGAGGGTTTGAAGAAGTTGGAGAGAAAATGAGATAAAAAGAATTTATTAAAACAAGTTCTTTTTCCCTTTTATCCCTCAACAAGCCCTAATTCTTTTTCACAATATAATATTCACTTAAGTGATTTTAATAAATCAAAATCAAGACTATTACCTTGTACAATGAAACATTTAATGATTAAATCCAATCACCAATAATTAAAATTTTTCCTTTGGAATAATAATTCAATTTCACTAAAAACACCCAAGTAAATTACTTAAATCAACATGAAATTAGTTAATCAACTAAACTTGATTATTCCAAATGGGTTATTGCTATTTGATCCAATCTCATTCTATACCAAACATGCCATACCAAGCATTCAGTTTCTTGAAATAAAGCAATTCTACCTTTTGACGAGAAAATATTAAATTTTGAAATTAAATCAAAATTACTCAAATTTATTCCTCAAGCATATCATGATGCAATAAACATTTTTGCTAAGGAAGAAATAATAATTTCCAATTTAAAGTCATTAAATTAATCTAAATACATAGAAAATACATTTTCTGAGATAATTTACAATAAAGTTCAAGAATGCTAAGGAAACACACGTAAATGATTCCAAGCACACATTAAGGGTTTCCACAACACAAGGATAAGGGTGAGATGGATTGGCATCCCATTTCAACATTCTTCACATTTCCCACATTAATGAACACCTGTAATTACCTGCACACTCAAGTAAACCATCATGGGTACCTGCTTCATACATAAAATAGTTGAAACACATCATAATACCCAACGTGGCATAATATTGAATAAGCATCATGAACATGAGTCGACAATCAATCGATATTATAAAATCATATATGCATAAATCATCTAACATAATTGTTGCGTGAAATTGCACCCTACTTGGAGGCTATCCAAGCATCCCAATGACATAATGGGACTGATCTCAAGGTGTGGGACCTTGCAGATGAGATCAAACCTCTAGAGAAGGCCGGTTCCTCTTTCTGAGCTTAAGGCTCAGAGAATTTGACTAAACCTAATGCTACACTCACGGGGAAAAGGGGAAGAAGGATAATTAGAATTAAAAGGGGGTGATGCACTAGATTTAATGTGTTTAACTATTACTGTTTTGACACAACAATGACTTCAAGACTACAACAAACTCACATAGACTCACGTAATATCATAGAGGTTTGGGTAGAAAACTGAAGCTATTAAAGGAACTGTCTTGCCCACAATGAAAGCTTACAATTCTCAGATAAACACAGTGTAAACAATTACATAAAGAGGCAAAATAACAGTCTATATTAATCATGAAGGCTAGAAGCCATTACAAAAGTAGAATAATTTACTACAGGAGAAAAGACACAAAATAACCAATTACATTCATTGGTGAACAAAACTAGAAGACATTAAAGGCCTAGCTACAAGCACAATACATCAAATTCTATCGGTTCTTGCAATTGTATTACAAGGTTTGGGTAACAAAAAATCTAGCCAGCGTAACAACCTAGAAGAACAACTAAAAACCCTTTTACATCTTTGATTCATGTATATATAGCATTTGATAATCCATCTACAACATTGAATGCTAAAAATTAGTCAATTGGCTTTGCCCAGGTGCCCATGCTGTATTTAATTTTGGCTTAGAAACACTACCAGAAGATCTACATAAGGGACAATAGCCATGCTTTTGATGGGCCTAAAAATGGTAGAGGGAGATTGCCTGCATGCATAGGTTCTAGGCACATTTATGAGAGAAGGCCCAAAATACCTCCAAGTACGTGCAAATTCATTTTATTTCTCATTTGTATAGGGCCATTGAAGATTTCCATTATTTCAACTGCCTGTAATTAACTTTGGCATGCAAAATTTAATGTTGGGTACCTTATCTTGTGAGAATGGTGTGATTTTAGGGATGAGTAAGCTTTTTAGAACACTTTAAGTGTTGTATCTTAAAAAAATCCACCATGGCATCACTAAATTCTCTATCAGCTGATTTAGCTTGGGCCAAATTCTGCTTCTTGTTGCTTGATCAGAGAAAACTACATTTTTGGAACTATTGGGCTTTTTCTCATCAAAAAAATCCCACCTTTCAGAACCATCTCCATCATCTGCTTCTTGGGCCCTATCGCCTGATCGGTGAATCCTTGAAATTCCAAACTACTTAGTAAGTTTGAAATTCTGCCAATTTGCCAAGGGCCCTTTTTGATGCCTTTCCTTAGTCAAAATTCTTCATCTCCTTTTACCTTATTGGCAGAAGTACCCCATGGCAAACCAAGCCTTGGTTATCCTTCTCAGTTGGTGAATTTCCCCTTTCTAGAACTCTTTGTGCCTTAGCCACATTTCCACTTAGTTGGCAAATTTTGACTTTCTTGAACCAATGCTTGATGGCGAATCTTCTTCGATTTTGGTTCTCCTTTCACCTTATCGGTAAATTTTCAAAATTTTAAACCACTTTTCTAGTTAGACATCTTGTCAATTCATCGATAGCCCTTTGAATTTTGTGCCTTAGCATTTCCTTGATCTTTGATGAAGATTTCCCTACCTTCCTTAGTCAAATTTTGGTCAGTGAAATGCTTGACGATAAAACTGTCGATCGATGAACTATGAAGTTTGTGAACCAACAACCTTGCCGATAGAATGCACCCTTATCTTCTTTCCTTCTGCCCTACATTGTTTTACCTTAGATGATTCGCCCTTTAGTCGGCAAAGCGACGAATTGGCGAACCTGCGAACCAAAGGTTCGTCAAATTGAAATTTTGCCAACTAAAAGAAAGGGCAAAAAAAATTGAATTTTTTGGGATTTTTTCCTAAGGGAAGTCTTATTCCATTTCAAGTGTCTTAGATTAGATATTTTTAATGGAAAAAGGGATTTTTTTGGGATATTTTGGGCTAGGCCAAATATGACAACAATAATCATACTAAAGAAATCACATCCATCCAACATATTACACAAGTGAAAATAGTGAAGCTAAAGCACTAATACATGAACACAATGTATGCATCCCATAATGCATAGTTGGAAAGCCAAATAATAATACAAAACCCCATCAGAAACACCTCAATGGTCATCTAGAATACACCCTAAGAACTCCTCAATGGTACAATAGACCTCTTCGACAAGTTCGGTGCAATGCATCAAAGAAGGAGAATCATATAATACACTAATATACACACAATACAACATAAAGCTCATGAAATAGAAGCACATTGGATGAACACTAGGGTGGGAATTACATATTTGCTATAAATTTCTTCCTAATCACCTCTCTATGATTACTTCTCTCTTTAATCATGTTTTGATTAATAATTCTTATGATCATATGCCACATTGTATTACATATATTATTCTCTTCCCACTTATTCTCTTATATCCTAAATTCATCCTTATTATTGTTATTGGTCTACTTACCCTTTATGATGATCTCATAACTAAATATCCCTCTCTTGATGTTGCTAGTTGATTCTCCCAATATTATGGTGATCCTTATGATTTTCTGGACCCTCCTTCATGTTCTCATTCATTCAACACCATAATCTTTTTAGATAGTTCATGGGAACATTACATTATGATATGGGTTCCTACCCTTATACTTCTTTTCCCTCTACTCCTCCATCTTAGATATCTCCCTTAGAGATGAATCCATCCTACTCTAAGTGCTCTCACCCTCTTTCTTGACCCTTGATTACTATACCTACCACTATTGAACCTCTTTTCTCCCCTTCTACCATAATCCTTCCTATAACATTTCCATCTACCTCTTATAAGTCTTCACCTTCTTATGATGTCTACCCTTCTACTATTTGTCCAACCACCTGTACTCCACCCATCAATTTTTTATTTCCTCCTTATTAATGATCACCTTCTCCTTCCCCTTGTTACCATAATCCAACACCTTTTTCAATTGATCATGAGGATGCCTATTATAATACATGTCATGAAAAGGACATTATTGATGCTTTCATAAAAACATATTAGATTCATATTGTGATAAAGATGTGAATGTTTCTCTTCTTTTTAATAATGAATGTTCTATACCTAATGCATCTCGTACTTCTCTCTCTAAACATTTAATATTGTTCAATCAAAGAGATTCTAAAGTAAATGTGCAAAATTATATAGCTTTTATAAATGAATTGTGTGGTGATGAACCTATTGTGATGTCTTCTTAAACTTTCTCATCTTTTACATGATAACATAGTCAATTGCATTCATCTACAATATTTTTTCCTTCTTTTTATGAGTTTCTAAGTATGATTATCCCTCATTCTCCATCTCTAGCCCACTCATATGTGACTTCACCTAGTTCTTCTCCTCTTGTTTCTTCTTGTAATCATGTTAATGTTACTAATTTTTTGTTCACACTTAAAATTAGTTGGACCTAAGTGTAATTGTTTAGAAAGAATAATAGAAAACTTCAAAGTTATGCATTCATTGAACAATTGATGCCTTGACAAAGTAGAGAAGGATATCTAGTTGTCAGGACAACCCATCAGTCCAATTAGGACTGATAGGTTATCATGACAAGAGAATTAGTTGTCAATAAATCAAACATTCAAGAAATATAGTTGTTCTACACAATTTAATCTTTCAGGAGTTATAAGTTGAATTGATTATTCAGTTAATCAGTTTTGAATAAAAGAGAGAAAGATATTGTATTACACTGTTATTTCATGTCAGGTTTTGAACATACATCCAAGTATCTGTTACTTTATCTCATGCATTGATTGAAAAGGAAATACATATACATCATATGCATTAGAGAAACTAACTGATCATGTTTAAAAGAAGTGTTCAAATGTGTCCCACACAAGCCATGGGAGTAACTAGACTGAGCAATTGCAGACATGCAAGCTATGTATCTGTTTGATAAAAGAAAAGAGAAAAGAACATATGATAAATCTAAACATCCATAATTACCTTATGACAGAGATTTCTATTGAAGCCGACCTTCATGTCTTCAGTCTTCAGTCTTCACTCCAAGCCATCATCAGTTGAACCTGCAAAATTTTGGGGACAACCCCGTTAGTGCTCCGGATGTTTACAGTTATCACATGCTTTTATCAAACAGAGACATCTACTTATCATATCATGCATTCAGATAAGAATTTAGATTAGATAATGATACAAATCAAGAAGAAATCATGAAAGAGATCAATCAATGCTATTAGGTACTTTTTTATGCTAACTTGTTTGTTCACTGTGCAGGTATAGGACAAATTTTGTTGTTGATTTGAAGACAAATAAACATGTGGATTAAATATGGCTCCCACAAGGGTTTGAGCCCAACATGTTTCTTTTCATTTTTTGAAAGGAGTACCAAAAAAAGATAGGATGCATCATTCTAAGCTATATCATGCATCATCTAATCAACTTACATAAAGAAGATGTCATCATGACATCATTACAGTTGATTGAAACAAATCAGAGCTATATGACTGAATCAAGATTGACAAAAGGACAAATTTAGAAAATCAGATTACAGTCATCTTAGGAGTGATACAAGTTTTCAGATTATTGTACCCGATAAAGAGAAGAGAGATAGAGCAAGGAGGATACAAGAACTTATGTATCATTTGAACAAGTTGTAGAATAAATCTTGTGAGGGGTCATCTCATTATGACAAGGGAGTAAGATGAAACACCATTTTTATACCAGGTATTTCTCATGTTGTTTCCATACTATTTAAAGATGATCAAAGTTTAAACAACTATATCACATTCAAAGTTACAAGTGTCTCATAGAAGTAGTCAAGTAAATTCCACATGGAACAATAGATAGAATAGTGGAAGGCAAGACAATTATAAAACAATATTCCAACTTGACTGCCATTAAATAGAACTTCACAATATGTATGAGATAGGTGTACATTCATCCAAAAAGAAGATATAAACTTTGCAAAAGATTGCCACCAATGCCGTACAACTTCAAACCATCTCAGGATACATGAAAATGAATGCTACAGTCTAAATGGAGTTAGATGTTCAAACAGTCAAGCATCCAGGGATGAAGCACATAATACATAAGCAAATACCCCAACACAGTGAATGGTCAAGAGACATGACAGTCAAGTAAACTTTCAAGATCAAATGAGAGATAGTCATGACTAAAGTGGAAGATACAAATAATAGATACATACAAAATGCTCAGCATTCATTGAATATTAAAGACTGCCACTAACCATCAGTGATCTTAAAGAAGCAACAAGCTGTAGAGTAGCTATGTATGTCATCACTTACATGACAGTCAAAGTACGTATGCAAAAAACAAGAGACTATCATGTATGAAGTTGTAACTACAGAGATACAGTACAGTAGAACATAAAGAATGCAATAGTTTAAGGATGAATAGAATGATTCCATACATCTCAACATTATTGTGCTTTGACAAAATTTTATTTCTCATGCCCAAGCTACAAAAGATGCCACATAGTACAGAAGATGCCACACAGTATAGAAGATACAGTTAGGACAAGATGCCATGCAAGATGCAATCAAAAGAAGATGCCACATAGTAAAGAGGATGCCATGCAAGATACAGTCAGGAGAGATACAGTGCAATCAAAAAGATGTCATGATGACATAAAGAAAGATACATTGCAAGAACAAGAATAAATGCAGTCATCTTCATTATAGACAGTCATAACAGTGATCATGAAGTAGTTAGAGTATATCATAAATTGCCATATCCATCTACAGAGGTGTATCAAAAATGAAGGAGGAACATCAGAAGAAGAACAAGACTTATATCAAGTGCTATAGTGATGATTGACAAAGAACATTAAATTCACAAGGTAAACAATCCTCTTCCTTCTATGCCAGTTCTTCTATGATAATACAGTCACCATCACCATGTACAACCAAGACAGTGACATGTGAAGTAGTTTATATAAGCAGGGGACATTCATGATACATCATAATGGTCATTGCCCACCCACAGAAGAACATGAAAAATGATAAGATAGGCAGTCAGTGTGCACATGAATAACCACAGAAAAATGGATGGACAAAGAGCATATATTTATAATACAAAGGTGCATAATGATGAAAGTACAAACGACCAGAAGAGATTTGAAGATGCACAAAGAATCTATAGGTATACTTTAAAGTATGCAAAAAGATGACTACATGTATAAGGATGCACGAAGGCATGCTACAGGTGTACCAGCCAAAAAATAAATAAAGACATGTGTCTATGCTACTAATATGCCTTGAAAGACAACAAGAAACAAAAATTTATGATATCTATGCACAGAGGAGTCCAATACATATAATAGTCAAAGACGATGTTCCACATGACTTATAGTTCATCACATTACATTCATGCAACTTGAAGAGACATTCTACAGAAGAACCTTACATAATGGAAAGGTATGATATCATGCAATCTACGCTACAGATACAATGAAAGAAGATGTTAGAGCCATTATATAGATTATCACAAGGTCTTGTTGTCATAACATAATACTAACATGTGCTTCTACCCAGTAGCCATAGAGGAATGATAAGGAAAAATGTGTCATCAAAAAATGTGAGATAGTTACAAGGAGGTAGAGAAGTGTTATGAGAAGTAAAGCAAGAAAACCCACTTAAAATACTTCAAAACCCTTATACGTTCTGCCAATAGATGGAGACAAGATCACAGTCAAGGTGGTGCTGCACAGAAAGAGAAGCTGTTCTTTTTGAAAAAGACTATATAGCCATGTCAAAGGACCAAACCCTAATGATATTTTTGCAAACACAGTTAAGAGCTTTCAAAAAAGATGCCATGATACATTCATAACCAATAGAGAAGATCAAGAAGCATGAAAGAAGGTATACCCATCTGCCAAATTAACAAGATTTCTTCAAAGATACATCAAACCTTTCATTTCTTACAGTATAAAGAGAAAGAGATCAAGTAAAGCAGTATGACCATGGCATTACAATGATTTTTCTATGCAGGATGAAGTTAAAACCCCAACTTCAAGGCTCACAAACCCTCTAGTAAGTTACAATTTTTGATGTCTATTAACAAGAGAAGCATAGCCATGGTGGGTAGAGGTTCTGGAAATTGAGGAGAAGTTGAAACCCTAACTTCAAAGCTTCAAAACCCTCAAGTTTCTGCATAATGAAAGAAGATTAAGATAAAAGAAGAAATATGTAGCCATGGCTGACAGAGACATAGCATTTTTTGCTATAAAATGCAATACCCATGTCTATCTACAAACTTGTCATACTATAAGGAGTGATACCAAAGAAGAATGAAACTACAGAGATTAAATAGCAAGTGCTTACCCTTGTTGCTGGTAGGAAGAAAGATCTTCCACAGCCTCACAATGGCCTCAAACTTCCAGAGGAGTAGATGAAGACCGTCGAGAAAGAAGCACATAGAAATAGAATGAAGATATTAAAGATTGCACAACGATGGAGGTATTCATAATAGTGAAGAAGGTCATGGCCATTTAAATGAAGAAAGCTACAGACACTTAAATGTTTCATATCAAACAGAGAGCAGAGTTACCTTCTTTCTAATTCATGCAGAGTTTCATGGCAATGACAACGAAGAGTCGTTGAAAGGAGAAAACCAGAGCCACCATGAAGATAGTTGAAACCCTTAGTCGACACGATTTTTGTAGAGCTCAAAGAGAGAAGTCAAATGAAGAATGAATGAGAAAAGATTAGGGTTGTTTTCCTCTTTTGATCGAAGGTTCTTTTGCTCAAGTGTTTTTTTTGACTTAAGAAAAACCAATTATTACTTTATCAAATTTGTTGTCGTGGTCAAGACTTTCCCTAGCAATCATAACATATAGTGGCCAATAGCAACCCTTTAGGAATTGGTTTTATTAAGTCAAGAGGCTGATATAACATGTGGGAAGGCTACAAGCCTTATAACCTTTTGAAGATTCCTTGGTGGTCGAATGGTGAAAAAATAACAAATCACATGCTTAAGTCCCTTATCCGTTTCCAAGCATCCAAGGATAGATTTCAAGATTATGCATGGTGACTAACAACCAAGAGGGTGTATGATTGTAGACATGGTATATGCATATGCAATACGTGGAGTTCAAGGGTAAGCTTTTATGCATGGTGGAGATATGACTTCATGGGTAGTAAGGTATTGTCTTGTAGTGATGTGATTATTGCATAAAGGCAATTTCATGGTGGCAGTATTGAAGGTGACAGCATATGATGGACATTTTTTATGCATGGGGCCAAATTACAAAGTGGAGTTGTTTTCTTTCCTTAACTTCAAAATTGCATATGGGGATATCAAGAGATTTAAGAAATGGATGTATGTGCACAATGTCAACAAGAGGGAGTCATAAGGATATTTATGCATTTTTGTTTAGTGCATGGAATGCTACATGAGTGACTGAGTTTCTTTTTATTTTCCTTGCAGAGGGAGATATTTTTTCTCACCTATGTATTGGAGTGATAAGGAATTTTGTAATTATTCCTAAGTCCTATTTTTGCAAAATAGGCAAATGTATTGGAGTGATAAGGAGTAATATTTTTCTTCTAATCATGCACGATTTTACACATTTATTAATTGTAAATAAATAATAAAGTAATACTCTATAAGTTACTTTATTATTTTCCACAAGTTGTAAAATTGAAAATAGAACAAATTGTAACCAATAATAGAGTAATATTTTATTACTTTATTATATACTCAATCAATTTTGTTCATGCAAAATCATGCAAATTGATTAGTTGAGTTAACTAGGCCACCTAGGAGGTTTTGCATGACTTTTAGAAGTATTTTTAGGGTCCTTAGTCAAAATTTTGGTCAAACATATGGAGAGGCCCAAATTGAAGCTCTTTTTTCTCAATTTGAGGCAGTTTTAGACCCTAATTTTGAGGATTTTTGAGGTTGCTTGGGAATGAGTATTTTTAAAGGCGGTTATCTGCAAGTCTATATTTTTTGCATGCCTCTTGGAGAGAGCAAGCCTATATATTGTAAAGAAAAAGTCTATTTTTTCTAGTTCTTCATTCTCATTCTGATTCAGACAGATTAGAGAATTCTTGTAGCTCACTTTTACAATTTTATTGAGAGATTGGCAGGTTACAGGTTTTTCTTTTTGCAAAACTTTCCTTTGTTTATTTAAGATCAATTGATTTATCTTTCCTTTTAGTGTTGAATGTTGAAGTGATTTTGATGAAATTTTGTTGTGTTTTATTATTAAACCTTCAAAATTATTGTCTCACCTCATTGCTTACAGCATTAAAGCATAAATTCATCATAGGTCTTAGGTTGTGTTAACCAGAAATAGTCTTTTTATGACGTGAGAAAACTATTTCCTTCATAAAAACCTATTTTCAAACCTTCCTTAGAATCATTTTTGTGATATTTATGCCAAGTTTGGATTGTGTAGAAGTCAGATTTCTAAAAAAACATTGTGAATTAGATTGCATTATTTTTATCCATATCAGGTGCATCACCATTTTACCTTTAGTATTCATTTAGTTTCTTTCTTCCCTTTTTCCAAAAAGTAAAACATACATCTCAATAGAACATTTGAAGGGAACTAGCCCATAATCTAGAGGTCAAATCTCGTCATATGGTACCCACAACCTGAGATTAGTCCCATGTTACACAGAATTGCAATGCTTTAACCAACCTTGCATACGAGTGCAATTTCCAGTGATAACAATTAACACATAAATTGCATAAAGGACCTAATGGAAAACTTAGAGACCTCTCTAAGATGATGTATGACCTTCCTATTTCTCCCACTCAATCCATACCTATGCCACACTATCCTCCTTCTCCTGATATTATGGTGCAAGCTACTCCTACCTTGAAAATAGTCATAAGATTTTATTCTTCTACTCTAGATCATACTAACATTGTTCATACTTATGGAACTAGAGATACCTTAACTACCCCATAGAAAACCTCTTCTATAATTCCTATTTTAGTGCATTATGCCCCACCTCTTACTCCTATTATGGTTCATGGCACTCCTCATCCTTCTACTAATTATGCACACTTATTCATTCCCACAATACTTGCCAAAATTGGAAAAAACATCAATCCCAACTTCACCTCTCTCCACTACTATTGATCTTCACCTTCCACCCCATCTCTCTACTATAACCCTAAAGCATATGATCTCATGAAACCATTGTAGTCTATGCAAGCTAAGATAACTCTTTGGGATCTCCTACAAACAACTCCTCATAGAAACATCCTTCACCAAGGCTTAGGAAAAATCTCTTTTCAAACATCTAAGCACTTTGTTGAACTAGCCTCCAAGGTTGAATCTATGCAAGATATTTATTTTTCTCCACCTAAACTTCCGCCACTTTAAATTATTTGTGAACCCATCGGATTAATTATTATTTTAGGATATAAGAAAACTACTATTAAGAGGGTACTTTTTGATAATAGCTTTAGGTTAAAATCTGTAATATAAAATTTCTTGACCATGCTCATATCAATCACTCAAGCTTATACAAATCTAACCTCTCCATTCATGGTTTTGACAATGGTATTTAGGAATCTTTGGGAACCATTACCTTACATGTCACACTAGGTCCTATCATTCTCAATATTCTTTTTCATGTCATGCCTAGTAAACTTACTAATAATATCCTTCTAGATTACTATGGCTTCATGAAATGCATGTTGTTCCCTCCACCATTCATTCATGTTTAAAATTCATACATAATAAAATTTATACCATTTATGTCAACGAGGTCTGCTTCTAATTCTATCAAACTATCAAACTATTAAATCTCAATCTCTCTTTAACCTAGCCACACCTATTTTACCCCTTTCTCAATCTTTAGTAAAATAAACTCTCTTTAATTATCTCCTAATTTTTTTTAAGGCTCCTACTGTTGAAATGCACAAGACAATTGAGGGGGGGTGAATCAGTTGTAACCAAAACTTAATATTCTTTTAAGCATCAACACATCAATCACTTAATCATTGTTATTATGATTTAACCATGAAATCAATAAATTAAGCACATCCACACATGAGACACATGAGACACCAAATTTTTATGTGGAAAACCTAATGAGGGAAAAACCATGGTGAGAGTTAACTCACAATATAAATGATATATCAAAATTACAACAAGGCTCACCGTTGGAAGCTCATTGCCAAAATACTCACTGCAAAAAGAAGGGGCTCACTTCCAAAGGAAGAGGCTCACTGCCTGAAGTAGAAGAAGATAGTTACAATGAGAATGGATCTCACAGCAACCAGGGATCCACCACAAACTCAACTGAATCTTCTGCACCCTCTCTGCATCAAAATATATTCTTTACTATTCACTATCATACCATTCGGATCACACCTACAACAAATGATGCTTCTAATGTAGCCATTTCATCTATCTCAATAACTTCACTAAATTTCCTAATCATCTAACTCATATTTATACATCTGCAACCTTGGAAACAATCTTCAAGGTCTACATAAACAACAAACTTAACCAATATTCAAATTAGGTCTAGACCTAAACATTCCCATGGTGGAAAGGAATGCATGCGGACCATATGACACATTAGCAGGGACTCAAATGCAATCTTCCATGTAATAACACACTTTCACAAACTCCAAAGCATAACTGCAAGTAGTGAAAACAACCAGGTCAGCCAAAACTGGTGTTAACACTAAGACCTTTTAGGAACACGCTTCAACCATGATCTGTATTACACTTTACAAACCATTCAAAAAGAAGGAACATGATCTAGAAACATCTACAAGCACGTTACAGTCATCAAGAACTTCCACACAACCTCCAAATGCTCTATTCGGAAGATTATTCAATATGAACCACTTAAACATTATTGTCAACCACTGTCACAAAGAAAAGGGTGCTTGCAGAGCACCAAATCATGAACCACTTCGACTGAAGACACATAAACCTCATACCAAACTTAAGTCTAGAACCATAAACTATAAAACTTAAATGCAAAGAGATGCGGAGCAGAATATATTCTCCTTGTCACCATGGAATACTCAGAGAAATAGTTTTTACTCTGGTGAACATAACTCACTCAAATCTTCACACAGGAGGATCAAACTTGATATATAGCAGCTACAAACATCCCTTAACATAAATTTCAAGCCTATACAAAGATATTCAATTTACAAGATATGTGGAACAAAACATTGCACTATTCTGGGAGATAGAGCAGTTCTGCAATTACGCTAACTTCTCAAACACTTGCTCAAACTCATCCAAATAACTTCCTTAGATGCTAAACTTAGGTGTTGACATCAATGACAACACTTACTGCTCATATTTGTAACAATCTCCCCCTTTTTCATTGATGGAAACACATAATGTGAAAAACCATTAAGACAAACAAACTTGCTTTGCTTCTTTGCCCCCCCTTACTTTATGCTTTCTCTGGTTGCAACTTTCTCCCTCTTTTGACATCAATCAGAATCTCTCTCCTTAAGTTTTTCACATGCACTTCTCTCCCCCTTTGACATCAATGGCAAAGGGTGCTAGAACTTCTCTACCTCTTTAGTTATCAAAGCTCAACTAAGATCTTACCACTGCACTACTCCCCCTATTAGCAACACTGTAACACTTACTGCTCTTTACCAAGAACTCATATCAGCAATGTCTACCTACTCCTCCTAAGAGGTAGCCTTCAAAACACCAATCCAAATAAAAAAATGAGACTTTGGGCACCATTGGACTGATGCACTTCCTATGCACCTTAGTTTAGAGCAGGAGGGGTAATGACCCCTAACTTCTCCCTGAGATACTCAAAAGTATCCCTAGGCAAAGGCTTTGTGAAAATATCTACAATCTGATCCTTTGTAGACACATATTCCATCTTTACTTCATTCTTTGTTACCTTTTCTCTCAGAAAGTGATACCTTACCGATATATGCTTTGTTCTTGAGTGCATCACTGGATTCTTTGAAATGTTTATAGCACTTGTATTGTCACAAAAGAGTGAAATTGGTTCTTCATACACAACTCTTATATCCTTTAATGTTTGCTTCATCCATAGCACTTGAGTACAACAACATGCTATAGCAATATATTCTACTTCTACAGTAGACAAAGACATTGAATCTTGCTTCTTGCTTAATCATGAAACTAATTTGTTACCCAAGAAGAAAGCACCTCCACTTGTACTTTTTCTGTCATCAACATCTCCACCCCAATTTGCATCTATATAAGCACTAAGAGTGAAGTCAATATCTTTAGGATACCACAATCCATAGTTTGAAGTGCCTTTTAAATATCTCATGATCTTCTTAACTGCCAACTTATGTGACTCTCTAGGATCTTCTTGAACTCTTGCCACAAGACAAATTGCATGCATTATATCTTGTCTAGTATAGGTTAGATAAAGTAGGCCTCCAATCATAAACCTATACTTTTCTAGTTAGTCTTAGGTGATTCATCATTCTTGCTCAATTTACAACCAGTTACCATAGGGGTACATACTAGCTTAGAATCTTCCATTCCAAACTTCTTCAACAACTCTTTCACATACTTGGACTGAGAAATGAAAATCCCTTTTTTTGATTGAGTAATATGTAGTCCTAGAAAGAAATTCATTTCACTAAACATAGACATCTCAAACTCCTTTTGCATTTCCTCTGCAAATTTTTTACACATACCTTCATTGCCCCCAAAGATAATATCATCAACAAAGACTACAACAATCAGAATTTGATCATCATTAATTTTGAAATAGAGATTACTGTCTGCAGTACCTTTACTGAACCCTAATTGCAACAAATACTAATCCAACCTTGCATACCAGCCTCTAGGAGCTTTCTTTAGTCCATACAAGGCTTTCTTCAATTTGCACACCATGCCACCTTGGTCTGATAACTAAAATCCTTCTAGTTGTTCAATGTAAACCTCTTCTTCCATCTCTCCATTCAAGAATGCAGACTTTACATCCATCTGGTACACTTTGAAATCTTTGTGTGCTACAAATGACAAAAACATTCTTATTGCTTCAATCCTTGCCATAGGAGCATAAGTCTCAAAATCTATACCTTCAACTTGATAATATCCTTTGCATACAAGTCTTGCTTTGTTTCTTACCACTTCTCCACTTTCATTCATCTTTTTTTTGAAAACCCATTTAGTTCCAATCACATTCTTATCAGCAAGTCTAGGAACCAAATCCCAAGTTTGATTCTTCTTTATCTGCATCAACTCTTCTTCCATAGATTTTACCCAATTGTCATCTTTGTAGGCTTCACTTATAGTTTTAGGTTCAATCTTTGAAAGTAAACAGTAGTTCACCTGTTCTTCTACAGCTCTTTTCCTCATCAATACCCCTTTGATTTTGTCACCAATAATCTAATCTTTAGAATGATTAATCTTTACATACCTTGGAGTCTTAACAACACTTTCCAGAGCCTTTTCTTCTTCAAATTGACTATCTTGTTGTTTAACTTTCTCTTCATTTACTGTAACAGTAGGTTCATCTGATTCATAGCCACTTAGATATGATATTCTTTCATTGTCTTCATCAACCTTCACATTAGCACTCTCAATGATCTTTCTCAATCTCTTATTGTAGCACCAGTAGGCCTTACTCTTAGTAGAGTATCCAAGGAAAATTCCTTCATCACATCTAGCATCAAACTTGCCTAACTCTTCTTCTCTTCTGATATAACATTTGCTTCCAAATACTTTGAAATATTTCACTGTAGGAACTCTTCCATACCACAATTCATAAGGAGTTTTAGTACCATTACCTTTGACTTGAACTCTGTTTTGAATGTAGACAACAATATGTATAGCTTCTCTCTAATACACTTCCAGTAGGTTTGCCTCCATCATTGATCTAGCAGCCTCTTGAACTATCATGTTTTTCCTTTCAACAACTCACATTGCCAAGGAGTCCTAGGAACAGATAACTATCTCTTTATCCCATGTTCTTCACAGAAAATATTGAATTCATTTGATGTAAACTCACCTCCTCTATCAGACCTTAAGCATTTGATCCTCAATTCTAACTCATTCTCAACCATCACCTTGAAAGCTTTGAACTTGTCTAGGGCTTTTGAATTGTCTTTTAAAAAAGTGACCCAAGTCATTCTAGAATAATCATCAATAAGTAACATAAAGTACCTATCTCCTTACAAACTTCTTGTTCTTGTAGGACCACACAAATCTATATGCACTAGCTCAAGCAATCCAACAAAAAATTATTCATTAGTCTTGAAACTTGTCCTTGTCTATTTCCCCAATTGACATTCCTTGCAAATAGTATTAGTAGGCTTCACAAGCTTAGGAAAATCTCACAACTTGTACTGAACTTATCTTCACCAAGTTGTCAAAATTGATATGACACATCCTTCTATGCCACAACCAACTCTCATCTATCTAAGCCAATAAACAACAATCATTAGTTCCTTTCAAGTGATACACATTACCTTTAGTCTTCTTACTAGTTGCAATCACTATTCCAGAGCTTTCCATGATCTTGAATCCATTATCCTTGAATCTTATATCATATCCTTTGTCACACATCTGACCAACACTTAGCAAATTATGCTTCAAACCCTTCACATATGGAACATCATCTATATTTTGCTTTCCATCAAAAGAAATAGATCATCTTCTATAAATCTTACCAACTGCATCATCTCCAAACCTAACCAGTCATCCATCATACTTTTCCAAACTTCCAAACTTACTTTTATCATTGGTCATGTGATGTGAACATCTATTGTCAATAATCCATTCATCCTTATCTTTCTCAACCTAGCAGATAGACAAAGCACTTTCTTCCACTAACTTTTCTTCCTTCACAGAGCTATCAGGATTAGTAGACACAGGTTCTTCCTTGATAGCAATTAACAAGCATTCATAGCAATTAACAAGCATTCATTTGCACTAGTATCATCAGACTCATCATCCATTACACCATCATCATCATCCTCTCTAACATAATAGCATTTCTTTAAGATCCTAGGTATACTTTCAAATTTCTTCCTGACTTTCTCAATTCTCTTCGGATACCTAGAGGCATAGTGACCAATCTTACCACAAGTAAAGCTTTTGAATGGTAATTTGCCTTTGAACTTACTGGTACCTCTTTACATTCTATCCACAAAGTTGACTTCAATCTCATCAAGGTCATCATCTGGTTCCATAGCATACTTCTCAAATATTGAAGTCTTCTTTGAAGTGTTGGCTTTGAAAGCAGTCTCAGTATTTGGCAGAGCATCACGAAACTCTCTCATCTCAAAAGCAACAAACTTTCCAAGCAACTGATCCTTTGTAATCTTCTTCACACTAATAAGTTCTTCAATTGTAGACACCTTGTGACTGTAGGATTTAGGCAATGGCCTAAGAATCTTCAGTACGACCTCATTCTCATCAATAGTTCCTCCAAGACCTTTGATTCCATTGACAATTTCATCAACTTTTTGCATGTAGATTGTTATGTTCTCATCATCACTCATCTTCAAAGCTTCATACCTCACCTTTAGGTTTTGTAATTTGGCATTCTTTACAGGTTCATCTCCTTCATATAAAATTTTCACCTTATCCTAGATCTCATGAGTAGTTTCTAGATCCAAAAATTTCACTAACTCAATGTTAGATAAAGCATTTAATAGAGCATCTCTAGCTTTTCCATTTAACTCATACTATTTGACTTCATCTTCAGATGATAGACCTTTTCGAGGAATAGTATACTTTGTTTCTGCCATCTTCCAAACACTATAACCAAGAGAAATGAGATGACTTTTCATTTGTACCTTCTAGAGAGCATAGTCTGTTCCATCAAACTGTGGAGTATCCTTCTTGTGCGTCATCTCTGATCTATTTCAAGCTATTAAGCTTTCTTTCAAGGAACCCTCACTTTGATACCAATTGTCGAAATGCACAAGACAACTGAGAGGGGGGGTGAATTAGTTGTAACCAAAACTTAATCTTCTTATAAGCATCAACACATCAATCACTTAATCACTGTTATTATGATTTAACCATGAAAGCATGAAATCATAAACTTAAGCACATCCACATGTTAGACACATGAGACACCAAATTTTTACAAGAAAACCCAATGAGGGAAAAACCACGGTGAGAGTTAACTCACAATATAAATGATATATCAAAATTACAACAAGGCTCACTACTAGAGGCTCACTGCCAAAGGGGCTCACTGCTTGAAGTAGAAGAATATAGAAGAAGATAGTTACAATGAGAACAGATCTCACAGCAACTAGGGATCCACCATAAACTCAACTGAATCTTTTGCACCCTCTTTGCATCAAAATATATTCTTTATTGTTCACTATCATACCATTTGGATCACACTTGCAACAAATGATGCTTCTCATGCAGCCATTTTGTCTATCTCAATAACTTCACTAAATTTCCTGATCATCTAACTCATATTTATACATCCGCAACCTTGGAAACAATCTTCAAGGTCGACACAAACAACAAACTTAACCAATATTCAAATTAGGTCTGGACCTAAACATTCCCGTGGTGGAAAGGAATGAATGCGGACCACACCACACCTTAGCAAGGACTCAAATGCAATCTTCCATGCAACAATGCACTTTCACAAACTCCAAAGCATAACCGCAATTAGTGAAAACAACTAGGTCGGCCAAAACTGGTGTTAACACTAAGACCTTTTAGGAACACGCTTCAACCATGATCCAAATTACACTTTATGGACCATTCAAAAAGAAGGAACATGATCTAGAAACATCCACAAGTACATTACAGTCATCAATAACTTCTACATAACCTCCAAATGCTCTATCCAAAAGATTCTTCAATCCAAACCACTTAAACATTGTTGTCAACCACTGTCCCAAAGAAAAGATTGCTTGCAAAGCACCAAATCATGAACCACTTTGACTGAAGACACATAACCTCATACCAAACTTAATTCTAGAACCACAAACTATATAACTTAAATGTGGAGAGATGCGGAGAAGAATACATTCTCCTTGTCACCATTGAATACTCAGAGAAATAATTTTTACTTTGGTGAACAGAACTCACTCAAATATTCATTCCGGAGGCTCAAACTTGAGACATAGCAACTATAGACATCCCTTAACATAACTTTCAAACTCTAGACAAATATATTCAATCTACAGGATATGTGGAGCAAAAAACTGCACTGTCCTGGGAGATAGAACAGTTCTGCAATTGCACTAACTTCTCAAACACTTGCTCAAACTCATCCAAATAACTTCCTTAGATGCTAACCTTAGGTGTTGACATCAATGACAGCACTTACTACTCATATTTGTAACACCTACTACATTTAACCTTTCTTTAAGTGACACTAAATCTCCTCCTCCACCACCTTCAAGTGATATAGCTTATACATTCATCACACCTCCTCTTCAAACTATAAGTGATCTATCTTCACCTTCTAAAACTTTTAACCCCTTTCTCATGGATGAGTAGGGATCTTTAGATTTCACCCCTCATTATTCTACCAAAGTTAAATCTCCTCTCCATTACTCTAACACTTTAAACATTGACCCCCATACATATGGTTTACCTCCTCATAGTCATACACATTCATTCCCACTTATTAATAGTCCTAAATTCAACTCTAATATCTTAATGGTCCTCACCTTCCCTAACTCATGCCATTAGACTATTCTTTTTTCCCAAGATGTTACTCCCCACCCTTCTTTCAGTGACCCATCTCCTTCAACATCTATTGATTACTTAGATATTGAGTAGTCTTCTTTCAAGTTCACTCCTTTTAATTTCTATGACTATAAAATTGATCTTGTATATTTCTATATTCCTGCAATACCTATTAATAAAAATACTCCAAACTAATCGCCAAAAGTTTCCCCTTTATCTCCTTTGTCTTTGCATAATGATATCCATATTTTCCTAAATCCTCCTTTCTTTCCCATGACAAAGGCACCATTAATCATAACACTTATCCAATTTCCCATAGAACTCTAGATCTTCCCTTTTCTTCTTCTAAACTTGAAAGATTATATAGAAAAAGGGTTCAAAATCATAACACATTTTGGATATAAAGGAAAATGCCTGGGTGCCCATGAGTATGGTATCATTGAACCCATTTAACTTAAGCCATACCTTTTAAAAAACTAGCCTTGGATATTCTCATTTTCATGATTCTTCCACTTCCTTGCATCCTCATTGGTTGTATAATTGTTTCTTCTCCTCAACTCATTGTCACTAGAATTATATCATAATAATGTAGATTTTCATACAATTTTCTTCATTTATGCACTGTGCATGGTAAGACACTTTGTCAAACACTATCTTCCTATGTACGCCTAACTCACTCCACTTCTACATGGTGAACTCTAGCACATTATTATCCATGTTCTCCATACCACTACTGCTATGTTGTGACCCTTTATCCTTAGGCCATGATATTTCATTGCTATATTCACACTACCCTTGGATCTTTTAGCCCTCCACATGTTACTTGGCCATCACCACATTCACTTATCTACCATTCACTATCCTATGCTATGTTTGATTTCCAAGATAAGTGTATGTTAGTTTTTTCCATTGTTCTATTCATGATATCCACACTCATTAGTGATTCCTAGAAAATTATAGGTCACGGATCACCATTTGTTTCCTCATCTAGTATCAAATGCCATTAAGCATGTTCATGTCCATACTCTTGGATGTAATCTCTAGCTCAAGTAACAAGGATGACATCTATAAGTCTATAATACAAAGTGGAGGCTCCAACCAAAGCTACAAGGGTGACATCCAAATAAAAATAAATATCCATATTGTTTGGTCTAAACTTTGAATATGAGCCTTTGCATCTTACTAGTTGCTAGGTACTAGACTATGGGAGTGGCATCAGAATCAAAACAAAAGGAAAAGGAAAATGAAAACATGCATGCTTGAGAAATGAAATTCAAAGATAAATTAGAATTATTCAAAAGCTATATATTCAAATCAAAGAAAAGTTAAAGAAAAGTAACGTGCAAATAAGCTTTATAAAATATCTAAAGAAAAAGTACTAAGTCACTCAACTAGCTCAAGATGTAACATATTATTCTTTCTCCCTTTCTATTTTTATCCACCTCATAAGTTATTCTAAGTTGAGATTATGAGATAGTATGCCTTCTTTTCCCTTTCTTAAGGCATGAACTTATAAATGGTTTTCCTACTATAGCAAGTCACTCCATCCTTTTAGCCCTCATTCCATTATATATTTTTCTTTCCTCATTCTTTCTTAGAATCCAAGATAATGAATTGATTGGTCCCTTGAATGATTCATGGAAATCCTTATGATATTCACTTGTTTGTTAAATTATACCCTATCCCTTATATTCCAAATCTCCATATATCCCTTACACTATACACTTCTCATAGACACTTCCACTTTTCCATATATAATCCATACATTTATTTGATAGTTAAGACAAGGTTCCTTATCACCTTGGTGCATAATCTTAGGATGATTTAGTGTGACCTATTGAGATGTATTATACTCCTTATGCTTGTGATACATTTCCACTTTCACCTACTCCTATTTCCCCCTTTTCATATGACCTTGTTTCTAATATCCCTTACCTTTCTCCGTTATCACTTATAGTCTCTCTCTTATCCCTTCTTTTCACACTCATCATTACACTTCTCTAATTCTAGGGGCCTCCAATTCTTTCCACATTTCTCCCTTTAGATATATTTATTCTTCTCCTTTGGGGGCATCTATTTGCTTTCTTATCCTTGGGGGCATTTCAATTACTACTATCATTTATTCTATCACCTTTTCTTTTGTTCTTTAGTTTCACATTTTCCTCATTCTCCCCACCTTTCCTTCCTCCATATATCCCATTTATCTTTATTGTCTTCTTCCTTATCCATTCCATTTTCACCTTGACTTTCCTAGTATCCCTATCTATTGATCCTATGCACTTGGAGGTGTCTACCCACTTTCTCCCCCTTGTGGTCTCTTCCTCATGTGGGGTAATAAAGTTAGTGTCCCCCATATATTATGTATTCCATTGGTCTCTCTCATCAAATAATCTCTTTTCTCCTTAGGGAATGACCTTGGTGTTACCCTTCTTTTAGAGTCATACTTTCTTATTCATTCTCCTCTCTTGGGGGCATCACGTTGATGTTCCCCTCTTTCCTCACCATTGATGATTTTACCTCTTGATTAGTATACTCCTTTTCACTATAAGAATCACTCTTTTTTGTATTTTATCACTTCTGGGCATGATCTTATTTGTTTCCCTCATGACTCTTTCTCCTAGAATTATCCTAGGGGCATGATCTTGGTGCTCCCCCACTTCTATTTTTCATCCTTTTCCTCTCATCCTCTTATCAAAATCTTTGGAATTTCTTCTTTCTGCCTTATTCCTTAAATTGACTTGATCTTCTTGTTTTCACTCTTTTTCCAATCAATTTAAGGGGAGCATTTATTCTACGTCACTCACTCATGCTCTTATTTACTTGATCCTAGACCATGACTATGATGATTAACCTATCCCATTAGATTTTGGCCTTGCCCAACCCTTTATCCAATTGAATGGTTACCATATAATCATTGAATACATCATCAATTTTACCTTTTACCTTTTTACGTTTGGCCTAACTTGGCCTTATTGGGAGTGGCACCTACATGTAGCCAATACTTTGGGGTAGCAACCTAATATAGCCAAACATTTTACCATTTATCTTTTTTCCTTTTTTTTTGATTTTCATCATTAGCACCATTTATTATTTATCTGGCCTAGCCCTATCCTTAGGTGGCTACCTTATAGTCCTTATTATCATGAAAATTGACCATTGTTGACTATCTAGTTTCTATTTTCATACTATCCTCATATCTAATTTATGGTTTTCATCTACCTTTTCTAAGGTTTCTTCTTCGTGGGTCTTGTTGTCCTATTTTTCCTTCAGGCTAAATAGCCCAAGGATCCATGAAATTTTAGTGTTTTCCCTTTTGAAGTGCAAGGAAAAAGGCTCCCCAAATGACTAAGTCCAAAAATCCTAAGTGTTTTCCTTGTGTTTTTTTCCTTTTCAGAGTTTCAGAGTTTGGGGTTTTCCCTTTCATCATGCCTTTCCCATCAGCTCAGAAAGCTCCGTTTTGATAATTCATAAAATTGCCTAAGTGTTTTGGGTACCAGAGATTGGGAGTTTTCTCTTCCTTCTTTTTGAAGGCAGAAGATGGAAGGTCTGATTGTCGAAGCCCAACGAGTTCCAATGTTTCTGAGTGTTGTGGGCAGTGGCAAGTGGGGGTTTTCTTTTCCTCCCTTTTTGAATGTGAAAGATGAAAGGCTCAATGACTGAGGTATGTTAGTTTCAAAAGTTCTAGGTGTTGTAGATCTCAGAGACTGGGGATGCGGTCTTTTTTCTTTCCCTTTGGCAATTTGTAGATAGAAGGCCTGATCGTCAAAGTTCATCAAACTTCTAAAATGTCTAAGTCACTAATGCAACAGGACGAGACTGCTTAGTAATTTTCTTAGCCATCATTAATGTTTCTTTAAAGCCAAGGCAAGATAAAGGATCAAGTCAACCCCAGCTAGAAGAAGTTGTTGTGCATTTATTATATAGGTGGATGAATCAAATGTTGGTCTTCAATGCAACATATATTTTCTTCAGCCACTTCATCCCCATATATTTTCTGCATTTATGTTTTGTAGAACAGATGTACATACAACCGTTCCTTTTGCAGAAATATCTTTTGACAGGTGCATGGTGAATTTATTGCAGTAGGTGACCTAGATCAATGTAATGAAATGCTATATACATGCAAATCAGATGTATTGTTGTTGGCTGTTGGTATTAAAAAAGACACATCTTGTATCAACTGTAATCTTGCCTCCATGATAAATAAACAATAGATGTTACCTTCTCATACAAATTTTTGCACTGTGTAGCATGGGTGTTTGAATCTCCATTTTGTGAATGTTTCTTCCCTGGTGGGTTTCAATTAGATTTCTTTATCTCTGTAGATAGTTTATGAGTTGTGTATGCACATCTATTATTTGATATTATTCTATGCATGAATGGTTAATATGAGAGCCAAACACATTAAACATGGTGTATTACTTTTTCCTTTTGGTTGTCTCCTTCTTCCCTTTTCCCAGTGGTATTAGATTAGGTTTAGTCTTATAGTTTTCTTTGAATCTTATATTTAGAAAGAGGAACCAACCCTCTTTGGAGGTTTGAACTCATTTGCAGGGTCCCACACCTTGAGATCACTCCCATGTTTCACTAGATTGTTGCAACAAATATGCTTCAATGCAGGGTACAAATCCAAGTGACAATAGTTTTTGGCACACCCGGTGGGACCCTTTGATCTGAGTAAGAGATGAACTGAGAAGATTTGGTGCTATTGTTAGTTCATGTGCAGTTGTGAAAGCATTCAACAAGCACCATGGTGACTCTGTTGAACAAATCTACTGGTGCAACCAGCTCAAGCACTTAAAGAACTTCAAAAAATTAGGATTTGGTGATACTCCTAGTCTAAATTGCTTTCAAAATCTTTTTAATCACCTAACGACTCCCTGGTATGAGACTATTTCTCAAAAGGGGCAGATCTATTTTCTCTTTTTCCCATATTGTTTGAATGATTTCCATTTTTTTTCATGCTATATTATGTCAAAATATTATGGAAGCTCTGGATTTTCCCCTCCATCATGTCAAAATACAATTTGTTGGCCTCCATATTGTTCATTTCAGGCCCAAGATACCTTTGGTTCTATGCCATTTTCACCTGCAATGACAAAATATCAGCATCCTCATAATGCTTACTATTGTCAACTAGATTTACACCTAGAGTTGAAGGCTTTTTAGGGCTCCAACAATCTAGTGAAACATTGAGATGACCTCTAGGTGTGGGACCCTATAGAGAGGCCGAATCTCCAGAGAGAGGCTGGTTCCTTTGTTGGATGAGTGATCCAGTGAGCTTAAGACTAAACCTAAACTATTCACTGGTCAGGAAAAGGGAAAGGGGGATAAACTGAAAGTAAAAGGGAGGTGATACACTAGGTTCGAATATAAGAGCTCTCATAGAACTAAAGAAATACACAACATAACCAAATAAAGCAAGTAAACATACAAAGATTTAGATGGTCCTAACAGAGGTAAGAGGCAAAAAGGTTGAGAGGAACAAGATATTCACAGATAACCATCTGCAGATTCACACATAGCAAAAAACCAACACAAAGAGGTAAAATAATTAACATATATTTAGTTGGAAGGCATGATTACAGTAAAGAAGGGCTCTGTTTGCATACAGTATGAACAAATATTCAGCCAGTATCCAACAAGTATGCAACATAATTACATCTTTCAGGGACACATATATAGCATTTGAGTTCATGACCTAAGTCAACACAATCAATTTGCCCCATGGGTGCTGTCAGGAAAATATCTTCACTAGCAAGGGATGTCGATCTACAAGAAGTTATGGCGTGAAATATCTTAAACAGGGGTAGATGGAAGATCTTTTGAATCTTCAATGTGAGTTGATGAATCATCCACCTGTAATCATAAATGCAAAATATCTGCATTTAAAGGGCCTCTACAACTTTCAAAATGGCCACTGAGATGTCTTGTCACTAAGTTTGCATATTCATCTTCAGAGTCAGCGGCCACCCTAATATTTGGATATGCATATCTGGATCCTAATTTTTGGATCATATTTTGAAAGTGAGAATATTCCCTCAACAACCCCACCAAGTGAAAGAGGAGGTGAAAATAGGCACTTTTGCCTTTTGAAGCATATTGAAATTCATCCGCATGAGGGAGATATTCGCAGTCAAAGATTTGGTCAACCGACATCCAGATGTCCATGTGTTGTCATTTCGTAGCCACACAGAAGGAGGATGGTATGAGATTGATCGGTCCATGGCCATGCACTATCCAGATACATATAAGCCTTCAATATCCAGATGACCTTTTGAATATCATGGTGACATCATTGGCATATGTAGCTTCGTTGAGGAGAGATCCAGATGGCATCATCAGGATGCTTGATGGGTGTAGGGTGATTTGCTGGAGGTGGAAGTCTAGGTGACATCATCATCATATGCGGTTCTTTGGAGAGGTGACTTGGATGACATCATAGTCATATTCACAGAGAGGGTCACATTCACGAAGATGAGGGAGGTTGACTTAGCATTCGGATGGGAGGTATCTAGATGATGTCAGCAGGATATGGACTTCTTCAAACAGTTCTGCAAACTTTCCACAGTTCCACACTACATTTTGCCTGAGCCTTTGACTGGATCTGTGGAATGGCAAAAAAGGAATGTTCTACTGGCTTTCCAAAATTTTGCATATTTGTCTTGGTTGGTTCTGCGGAATGGCAGAAGACTGGGAAATGACTTTTGCAATTCCGCGCATTTATTCTCATTGTGTTTGCGGAATTGAAGAGTCCCAAGAAATTATGCCCACATTTCTGCACTTCATTTTCTAATTTGGTCTACAGAATTGCGGAATCCTCATCAAAATGACTAAGTATGAAAATGGGAAAAAACCCTGTGAAGGAAGGCACTTGAAGACAAAATATTTCTGGGTTTTTCTAGGTTTTTTGCAAGGATTCTCTAGACAAGATTTTTGGGAAATTTGGCAATGAAGAGCGTGAGGAAATGGAGGATACAAGATTGCAGGGTCATTTTCCAAAGGATATCTAGGGGATATTCAAGGTGAACTGTTTGACTCTAGATAGAGGAAAATGGGTCAACATTTTGGTGACCTCTCATGGATATTTTCCTGCTTAACAATTAGACCAATGGCCTTAAGCATCCATTGGGCATGGAGTCCAAAAGAGGGGCATGGAATAGGTCAAGACAACTGAAACCTGCCTTCAAAACACAAAAAAGGGAGAGGCCTGTATTCACCTAATGACAATGCAACCTGTGCAAAAGCACTTAGGAAAAGGGAAATCTAAAGTAGAAATGAAACCTACTCTAATCCTAAACAAAGCCATTAATTGGTTCTTGAAATAATTTCCCTTTCTTAACACTTTGCAATATTTCTCATGCATGTGGGTAGTTAAACAGAGGCGAGGGAGGGATGGGCATATGACAAATTGATAAAACACCTCTCCCAAAATGGAGATAATCTCACCTATCCACCTGGACTGATTAATGATGTTGCTGGCTTGTGCTAAATAGATGGGCTAATCCCACTCATTTTGATGCTCAACTTCATGCTTAGAGGCAAGCATGAAAAGTGGTGACTCCTCTTGATGTATCTCCAGCTGGGCCAGATGCCTAATAGGGCATCCCCTTGAAGTGACATGCAAATCAATAGAGTTGATCCCATGCCTCTATTCTAATTCTTTCTCTTCCTGCTAGTTTGAAAGATCTAGCTTCTGGTGCTCAATTAGAAATATGGCCAGAAGTATGGCTAGCTCCACCCTATGGACAAGATGCTCATGATTTTGTAAATCAGGCTCAGAAAATGAGCCATGCACATGCTCAAAAGAGAAGTCCTCTCCACCAAGGAGTCGATAACCCTGTTGAATAATAAAGAACAACTCTTCAACTTGCTCTTGTCCATGTTTTGTCTCCTTGTTATCATTTTCAATGTGGCCAGGGAGTTCTTGAAACAAGGCAGCATCATCCACCCTCAGAATAAACTCTGCAATAGCCTCCTCCATAGCGTCCTCATCCTAGATAATAGCCTCTTGCAAGTCTTCAACATATTTCAACATAGGGCTGATCATATACTTCTCTTCAAGAGTTGGAGCTTCATTATCATGTTGGGCCTCAACCTCTAGAGTGACCTCAACAACCTTTTCCCCTATGCCTCCATATTTTGACTGCAGCTCCATTAGATTTTGTTCAAGTTGCCTCTGTATTTGAAGATTCTCCCCATGCACTCTCTGTATTTCAACCTTGTTTGCTTGATCAAATGCATGAGAAAAGGCTTCAAAAGAACCAAAGTCTAGAGGATTCAACCCCTTATTTGGGTTAACAGTACTCCCAGGTGCAATAGGTTCAAACAATTCTACCTCAATAAGTGTAGGGATAAACTGCTCCTCATTAGTTTTATCTTCTTCCACCTCCTCCTTTTGCTCATCTTTCCAAATAGCTTGGAAGACAACAGGTCCACCCTTAAAGATTGAAATAGCATCAGGGGAAGAGGTTTGAATATCTTCATGAATTTCTTGGAGGGGAGAGGGTTCCGGACAAATTTGTTCCTAGGAAGTGATAATTTGAGGTCGCACACGAATAGGGGCTTGTGGAGGGATATAGGAATGGGGGTGTGCCATAAATTGTTGTCACCTAGATTTGCACCCAGAGTTGAAGGCTTTTTAGGGCTCCAACAATCTAGTGAAACATTGAGATGACCTCCAAGTGTGAGACCCTACAGGGAGGATGAATCTCCAGAGAGAGGTTGGTTCCTTTGCTGGATGAGTGATCTAGCGAGCCTAAGATTAAACCTAATCTATCACCGGTTAGGAAAAGGGGAAGGAGGATAAACTAAAGTAAAGGGGAGGTGATACACTAGGTTCGAATATAAGATCTCTCACAGAACTGAAGAAATACACAACATAACCAGATAAAGCAAGTAAACATACACAGATTTAGATGGTCCTAACAGAGGTAAGAGGCAAAAAGGTTGAGAGGAACAAGATATTCACAGACAACCTTTTGTAGATTCACATAGAGCAAAAAACCAACACAAAGAGGTAAAATAACCAACATATATTCAGTTAGAAGGCATGATTACAGTAAAGAAGGGCTCTATTTGCATACAGTGAACAAATATTCAGCCAGTATCCAACAAGTACGCAACATAATTACATCTTTCAGGGACGCATATATAGCATTTGAGTTCATGACCTAAGTCAACACAATTAATTCGCCCCATGGGCACTGTCAGAAAAATATCTTTGCCAACAAGGGATGTCGACCTATAAGAAGTTATATTGTGAAATATCTGGGATAGGGGCAGATGGAAGATCTTTTGAATCTTCAATGTGAGCTGATGAATCATCCACCTACAACCATAAATGTAAAATATCTGCATTTGAAGGGCCTCTGCAACATTCAAAATGGCCACTGAGATGTCTTGTCAATGAGTCTGCATATTCATCTTCAGAGTCGGTGACCATTCTGATATCTAGATGTGCATATCTGAATCCTAATTTCTGGATCATATTTTAAAAGTGGGAATATTCCCTCAATAACCCTGCCAAGTGAAAGAGGGGGTGAAAATAAGCACTTTTGCTTTTTGAAGCATACTAAAATTCATCCACATGCGAGAGGTATTTGTAGTCAAAGATTTGGTCACTTACATCTGAGTGTCCACGTGTCATCATTTTGTAGCTACACAAAAGGAGGGTGATATGAGCTTGATCGATTTGCGGCCAGGCAATATTCGGATGCATATAAGCCTTCAAGATCTGGATGACCTTTTGAATATCATGGTGACGTCATCGAAATATGCAACTTCATTAAGGAGAGATCCAGAGGACATCAAGGTCACATTAGAGTTGGGGGGATATCCTTATGGATATTAGGAAATATCCAGATGATGTCATCATCATGTAGAACTTGGTCGGAAGGGAGATCTGGATGACATCATTAGGATGTCTGGTCCTTCAAACTATTCTGCGAGCTTTCCATGGTTCCATGCTTCATTTTGCCTTGTGCTTATAGAATGGCGGAAGAAGAATGTTTTGCCTTGTATTTGCTCCTTGCAACTATTTCCACAATTCCACATATCCCTTTATGCGTTCACTCCCTGTCTTTGGCAAAATGACAGAATGTATCAACTTTGCATTTGCTTTTGTATCTGCAATTCCATATATCATCCAACCCTTTGTTCACAGAATTGCGGAAGCCTAAGAAATGCTTTCCACGTTTCCGCACTTCATTTTCTGATTGGGTCTGCGGAATTGCGGAATCCTCATCAAAATGACTAAGTAGAAAAATGGAAAAAACCTAGAGAAGGAAGGCACTTGAAGACAAAAGATTTTTGGTTTTTTTGGGTTTTTTGCTAGGATTATCTAGACATGTTTTTGGGAAATTTGGCAAGGTAGAGCATGAGGAAATGAAGGATACAAGCTTGCAGGGTCATTTTCCAAAGGATATCCAGGGGATATGCAAGGTGAACTGTTTGACTTTGGACAGAGGAAAATGGGTCAACACTTACCTCCCACCCACCCCTGCTCAATCTTCTTGGCAGTCTACTAATGCTTATTGTCAACCCCAAGAAGACTAGCTTGATCCTAGCTAGTGTAGCTACCCTTCTAGTCAGTTCCAATATGTTGACAATGTGAATATTGATGTGTTCAATGATCTCATGGACACGCTCCTAGAGTTTAATAGACGTTTGGACGATATTAAAAGAAATAGAGGGTATAATCAGCCTCAATAGGACTATAGTATTAACATCAGAAGCATTAGTGATCTAAAGGAGGCGATCCTAGGTTGCCAAAGGGAGTGGGATGAGTTTCAAGAAATGATAGAGTATGATCGATAGCAAGAGGAGCTTAGTTATCAGGCCCATATTCAACATCAACAAAAAGAGGCACAAGAGAGATTTTCAAGAAAACCTTGCCATACAGATTGCAACTCAAGAAGAACAGGTGAGGCAAGTGACTCATTCTGTACCCTCTTTTCTAAATTTTAGACCCACCTTTCTTCCACTACAAATCAACTTACAACAGATTATCCTTGACGTAACAAATTCTCAAGTTTTAGAAGCTCTCTCCCTTTGCAAGACCTTGTTCCTGTGCAAATCCAGTTTATCACTCCCCAAGAACAAATTTTCCAAGAACCCTCTCACTTCCAAGAAATTCAAGGAAATATTAAGGCTCCTTACCCTAAGACCATTTCACTTTTCAAAAGTGGACCTGTTGTCTACCAGGCTAGTTGGTGGGATGAGCCAAAGGTGGAGTTGGAAGAGAAAGAAACTAATGAGGAATGGTTTGTTGTTCCTACGCTCACAGAAGTGGAATTGTTTGAACCTCTTACACCTATGAGTAATGTTAATTCAAATAAAGGGCTGAGTTCTCTTAAGTTTAGTTCTTTTGAGGCTTTTTCTCATGCATCTGATCAAGTAAACAAGGATGAAGTGCAAATATTTCATGGGGAGAGCCTTCAACTGCAGAGACAACTTGAGCAAAATCTAGTACAATTGCAATTGATTGAAGACATTGAGGAAGGCATGCAATTGCCTATATTAGCTGCAGTTTTAGAATAAAACAAGGATAGTGAAAATGATGATGAGTTGCTGGTGTGTGCAAAAAAGTATAACAACAAGGTTCCAACTCATGAAGAAGAGCATGTAAGTAGCTCAGTTCTGGGAGGTACAAAAATAAATCAAGCCAAGGTGGATCTTCTTATACTTGTGTGCATTCAGGAGCTTGAAGACCTCTTTCAGGATGAGATAGATTTTTTCTTCTCAAAATGTGACATCAAACCAACATTCCTTGAGGAAGAGAATCATGAAAAACAATTTAATCATAAGGTGGAGAAAACAATGTTTCCAATTGATATGTAGCAGCTAGAGCATTCAAACTAACAAGAGGAGAAATAAATAGAACATGGGCATGGGATCAACTCTGTTGATTTGCATGTCATCTTAAGGGGATGCCCTATCAGGCATTTAGCCCAGCTGGAGACATATGAGAAGAAGTCCCTACTTGTCATGCTTACTTCAAAGCATGAGGTTGAACATCAAAAAGGTCTAGATCATCCCATTTACACTTCTAGACAACCACATTTCCAATCAGTGCAAGTGGATAGATGAGTTTTTCTTTGTCCTCGGGGAATCATTTCACTACCTAGTTGTATGCCCATCCCTTCCCCACCTCTTTTTAACTTCCCACAGGCATGAGAAACATTGTAACTTGTTAAGAAAGGGTAGTTACTTTCAAGAACCTATTAATGGATTTGTTTGAGGTTATTTCCTTGTTAGTTTAGGTTTAGAATAGGTTTTGTTTCTATTTTAGTTTTACTTTCCCCTAAGTGCTGAGTATAGGCTGCACTCTCATTAGGAGAATGTGGGCCTCATTTTTTCCTTTGTTTGGTGTTGTTTTTGTCAAGGCAAGGTTTCAGTTGTTCCCAGCATATTGCAACCCCTTTTAACTCTATGCCCAATGATGTTCAAGGCCACTATATTCTTTTGTTTAGTAGGGAAACATCCTTGAGAGGTCACCAAAATGTTGTCCTATTTTGTCCTTAGGCCAAATAGCCCAAGGATCCATGAAATTTTAGTGTTTTCCCTTTTGAAGCACAAGGAAAAAGCCCCCCCCAAATGACTAAGTCAAAAAATTCAAGTGTTTTCCTTGTGTTTTTTGCCTTATCAAAGTTTCAGAGTTTGTGGTTCTCCCTTTCATCATGCCTTTCCAGTCGACTCCAAAAGCTTCATCTTAATAATTCATAAAATCACCTAAGTGTTTTGGGCATCAGAGATCGGGAGTTTTCTCTTCCTTCTTTTTGAAGGTGGAAGATGGAAGGTCCGATTGCTAAAGCCCAACAAGTTCCAATGTTTCTAAGTGTTGCGGGAGGTGGCAAGCGGGGGTTTTCTTTTCCTCCTTCCTTTTTGAAGGTAGAAGATAGAAGGCCTGATGGCTAAGGTCTGCCAGTTTCAAAAGTTCTAAGCGTTGCGGATCTCAGAGGCTAGGGTTGTAGTCTTTTTTCTTTCCATTTGGCAAGTGGTAGACGAAAGGTCCTGTTGGTTTTTTCCCTGACTGGATGTTCATTCCTAGATTTCCCTACAAGGTAGCCATCAGTGATCAATAGGATCTCTGGGCCAGAGGCCAACAGTGTAGGAGATAGACTCTATTTTTATCTCCTCTTCTTCTTCAGGCTCTGCAAAACCGAGGGGGTATTCCCTATTCAACACCCATGAGAATATGCTTGTGGGTTGGCTTGGGATGTTGATACAAAGCAAATAAATCCTCCTGTAAGTAGACCAAAACTGTAGGATAAGTGCAAAGGGGCTAGCTTTGGGCCTATGTTCAATTGTGAATAAAAGGATCTTGGTCCTAAACTACTTCTAAGGTCCTAATGGTTGTTTTGGAAGTTTGAGTTTGATTTTATGTGTTTGGATGCAAAACTAGGACCTGGTATGTAACCTCAACATAGAGCTAGATTGGTGCCTATCCAGGGCTCAGAGTCAGTAGACATACACTTGTGAATGATCAGCATGAACACACTAAAACTAGATTTCAAGGGGGTGTTGTAGTATCTGCCTTACAGATACCTCCTAGGACAGAGTGTTAAGTTATCTCTACTTATGGTATCCCTATTGCAGTATATCTTTCCCAAAACTTAATCTGAAAACACTTTAATCTACCCCTTGAGCAGAAGTTGAAAGATCAAGCATTCAATACAGGAATTCTATACTCTAGAATCCCAGACATCCCTTAGATATCTAGATTTAGAAGAAGGATACATGTAATACTAGAGACAAAATAACAAAACACATGCAAATACAACATTACTCATATAAAACCAATCATGAAATCAGTAGATTCATGCATGAGACATACAACAAGAGATACATAAACTCACAAGGTCACCTGCACAGAGCAACCAGAACCAGTTGTATCTTATTATAGAGCCAGATATGTCCAATTTTCAACAACCTCTAAATGAGAAACATAACCTGCCTAAAAATACAGCAAGGAAGGTCCTTAGCATTAATTACATGGTAGACCAAAATTTGCCAGATACAATACATTGGGAAAATGGTGCTCATCGCATTGAATGCAGCAGGTAGGGGAGGAGACAGGAAGAAACCTCGAGCCTTGCGCCACCGCCTAGGGATTCACATCTTTAGTTGGGTGGTTGAAATATCCACGCCATCACCCATACCTCTGCAACAACCACCATTAATGGCATACCAACCCATGGCCTTGGGAAAAACATCATACTGTGCATCGCAAACCTTTCCTGCCAAAATGTATCATCTTGATAATTTAAATCATGCAGGATCAAATTATCCCACACGCACCCCGCGACAACTTCCTATTACTTTATATACTAGGTCATGAGCATATATGATGTCGGTGCTTTTGCTCCCGACAACACTAGCATAAGCCTCGTCATCATCATCCTGTAGCATGATATCTGGATATTCAATATCACCCTGACGTCAGCACCATCATCTGCATGATAACCTTACCTTCATGTGAAACATCAACCTGATATTCACCTTCATCGGCACAACCTGATGCATCGGAGGAAGATCCTCCTGCTTAGCTGATACCAAATGTCTGGCCGATGAACATCCTGATGATGTCACCATCATATCCTACTGACATCATCAGCATATCTACCTATCGCGCACCTCCTCATATTCGGATGACGTCATCAGCATATTTGCATCAGGATGATAATCGGAAGATAACCAGATATTTGGAAATATCACCCTGATAGAAATATCGGGGTGCATTGTAGCTTCATTCTAACATCAGGGTGATGTTTGAATATGACTGATATTTAGAAATATCACTCCCTCCTTCGAAATATGATGAATCCGATAGGCGGATATCACCCTGACGTCAGCATCATCATGATGCTAGAATGAACATAAGGTGATAAAATAACATCGGGGTGATCTTAACAAAGATCACCCGATATTCAAATATGATGACCCTGTAGAATATCAGTTCATACTTGAAACCTAGTAATAACAGCATCAGGATGATCTTAACTAAGATCACCCAATGTTAAAATATCACCCCGCGGGCAGAAGATCAGGTTGGTGTGAAATATGACCCTCATAAGAAATATCAGGGTGACGTTTGGAAACATGATGATGACCTCCTCTGAAGAAAATATGATGCTGAAGTTGAAAATTGCTAAGGAGGCTGAAGACTTAGGACTTCTTTAGATTTTTAGGGAAGGTGCCTGCATGATACCCCAAACATAAATTATTACTAACATAGGCTCCATCTGGGGACGCATGCCTCTTGCAGCCATGGCGAGAACCTCAGATCTCTGGGATGCAGACCAGTCCCCCATCCATTGAGCACAGAGTCATGAAGATATATTGATCTACATCACCAATCACACTTGATGGCCTAAGGCCACCAAGAAAGGGAAAACCAGTATCTCCCTTTGTCAAACACCTTGTTTTCATCTGCATACACTGGGTCAAGCCTGAAGATGCTGTCAGGACCTACCCATAAACAAACCTTGTCATCTACATATTCAACCCTCTGATTTAGCTTGTCACTGTCACTCCTATGCAGACAACCTTCAGCATCCAGCAACAAGTGAATGCAGTGTTCATCAAGCAATGCATACTCAAATGAAATATAACACATGTTATCATCTGTATCAGCATTATGCATTGCAAAATGATCTCCTAGCTGGACTGAAAATAGAAAACACTCAGAGTTCACCACACAGCTAGTAAGATCAGGGCTCATTTCATATGCTGGTACATCAAAAGAAAAGCTTTCAAAATCATAGTTGTGCACATCATGCACACAACCATCAGCAGCACCAAACTGGAAAAGATCAGGCTCTGGCACCTCTTTACAATCAGACACATTTTTACAATCACTTACCTGATGTATGCTGGTTTCTCCTTCATCAGGATGAGAAACAGAATCCAAGTCAAAAATAATGTCTAGATCCTAACCATACTCAGACAGATCCTCATCACCACATGTGTCATAAATGGGTGAACCAGGTGTCTCAGCCTCATCAAAGTATGATGCTGGTTCATGGGCAGTAGAACATGTATCTTCATTCCCAATGGATTTTCTTTATGGAGGAGCATCAGCCTGTGTGTCATAAGCAAAACAATCATCAAACAAAGAACAATCATGCTCTGCACTAGCACTTGTTTCAATCTCAGATTGCTCTTCATCATCTCCATGTGTCTGAAAAGAAGGCAATGGTTCACACATGGAACTGCTTCTCTGTTTGCTTACCTCTTCTCTGTCTTGAGTACAATACTCACAGTCATCTCCACAAATCCATTCAAAAAGATGTTCATTGTTGTCCACAACCACATCATTATTTTCATGGCCAGATGCCTCAACATTGCAATGGGAGTCCTCACTGATCCTTTCACTCGCATCCTCAACATTTACTTTTTCATTTTCACATGATGCCATGATCATTTGGTCATTTGCAGCTTCATAACCACTATCCACACCAAAGCCTAGGGACAGGGATTTCTGCAGGTGTTCATTTCTCATTTTTTCTATATCTTCTAAAAATTTGTATGCCATCTGCATACTTGTCACCTTGAATTCCCTCAGCAATACACTAGAGCCCTCCTCAAAAGCTTCAAAATATATGACAACACAAGCTAAAATATCAGGTTTGAAGACTTCTGGGATTTGTGAAAGGGCTACTGCAAATCTATGACTGAAATCAACATAGGGCTCTTCATCTTGTTTTCTGATTTTCATTAATTCTGCAACAAGATCAGCAGGTTCTTTTACAAATTCTTTATTGAAACAATTAGCAAGTTCATCCCAACAAGCAAAGGATCTCTTTGGAAAACTCAAATACCAATTCTTGGCTTTTGCATCAAAGGACCTAACAAAAAATCTCATCCACATATCCTCATCTCTGAATGAATGTTTATCCATGAACTCATGGAAATTTTGGATATGTGCACTCCCATCAAACACACTGTGACCACTAAATCTAGGCATCTGACTATACATCCTAGCAGGCATACTTTCAACTTTATAGTCAACCCATGACAGATCTAATTGGTCATACAAAGGATCAAAAGGGCTGACAAGAGGTTTAGCTTTCTGACTGGCAGACACAATAGGGTTATCACTATTTAACTGAGCCTGCCTAGCCTCTAAGAGTATCAACCTATTTCTTATCTCCTCAATTCTTTTAGTCAACATATTATCCCCCTTTTCACTGAGTATGGGTGAATACATATTTGGATTCATATAAATTTCATTCTTAGACATCCCTTGTCTGCCTAAGACCTAAGGCTTCCCCTGGCATCTAACTTATGCAGTAAACAATAGATATAAAGGGAAGAAGCTAGGTACCTTTTCTCATCCAGATGCAGAAATTTGAACATCTTTTATCACACAACATACATCTACCTTTCATGTGCACTTGAAACTTTCTTGCAGAGTCGCCACCTCTCCAGAGAGGACAAAATTTACAACAGCTGAAAGCTACTTTCCAGGTTCATTCCACCAGCAGAACCAGGCAAAACTTCACCAGAGGCTGTAAGATATCACTTTTTATGTTCAATCCCCAGTAGAGTCACCATTTTGTTGGTGACTCAGATGGGCCACAAATATATTCTTTTTATTTCTTTTCTCCCCAGCGGAATCACCATTTTGTTGGTTTTTTCCCTGACTGGATGTTCATTCCCAGATTTCCCTACAAGGTAGCCATCAGTGATCAACAGGATCTCTGGGCCAGGGGCCAACAGTGTAGGAGATAGACTCTATTTTTATCTCCTCTTCTTCTTCAGGCTTTGCAAAACCTAGGGGGTATTCCCTATTCAACACCCATGAGAATATGCTTGTGGGTTGGCTTGGGATGTTGATACAAAGCAGATAAATCCTCCTGTAAGTAGACCAAAACTGTAGGATAAGTGCAAAGAGGCTAGCTTTGGGCCTACATTCAGTTGTGAATTAGAGGATCTTGGTCCTAAACTACTTCTAAGGTCCTAATGGTTGTTTTGGAAGTTTGAGTTTGATTGTATGTGTTTGGATGCAAAACTAGGACCTGGTATGTAACCTCAACACAAAGCTAGATTGGTGCCTATCCAGAGCTTGGAGTCAGTAGACATACACCTCTGAATGATCAACATGAACACACTAAAACTAGATTTCAAGGGGGTGTTGTAGTATCTGCCTTACAGATACCTCCCAAGATAGAGTGTTAAGTTATCTCTACTTATGGTATCCCTATTGTAGTATATCTTTCCCAACACTTAATCTGAAAACACTTTAATCTACCCCTTGAGTAGAAGTTGAAAGATCAAGCATTCAATACAGGAATTCTATATTCTAGAATCCCAGACATCCCTTAGATATCTAGATTCAGAAGAAGGATACATGCAATACTAGAGATAGAATAACAAAACACATGCAAATACAACATTACTCATATAAAACCAATCATGAAATCAGTAGATTCATGCATGAGACATACAACAAGAGATACATAAACTCACAAGGTCACCTGCACAGAGCAACCAGAACCCGTTGTATCTTATTACAGAGCCAGATATGTCCAGTTTTCAACAACCTCTAAATGAGAAACACAACCTGCCTAAAAATATAGCAAGGAAGGTCCTCAGCATTAATTACATGGTAGACCAAAATTTGCCAGATACAGTACATTGGGAAAATGGCGCTCATCACATTAAATGCAGCAAGTAGGGGAGGAGACAGAAAGAAACCTCAAGCCTTGCGTCGCTACCTAAGGATTCACATCTTCAGTCAGGTGGTTGAAACATCCACGCCATTGTCCATACCTCTGCAACAACTGCCATTAATGGCGTACCAACCCGCAGCCTTGGGAAAAACATCATACTGTGCATCGCAAACCTTTCCCGCCAAAATGTATCATCTTGATAATTCAAATCATGGAGGATCAAATTATCCCACATGCACCCCGCGGTAACCTCCTATTACTTTATATACTAGGTCATGAGCATATATGATGTCGGTGCTTTTGCTCCCGACGACACTACCATAAGCCTCGTCATCATCATCCTGTAGCATGATATCCAGATACTCAATATCACCCTGACGTAAGCACCATCATCTGCATGATAACCTTACCTTCATGTGAAACATCAACCTGATATTCACCTTCATCGACACAACCTGATGCATTAAAGGAAGATCCTCCTGCTTAGCCGATACCAAATGTCTGGCCGATGAACATCCTGCTGACATCATCAGCATATCTGCCTATCGCGCACCTCCTCATATCCGGATGACATCATCAGCATATTTGCATCAGGATGATAATCAGAAGACAACCAGATATTTGGAAATATCACCCTGATAGAAATATCAGGGTGCACTGTAGCTTCATTCTAACATCGGGGTGATGTTTGAATATGACTGATATTTAGAAATATCACCCCCTCCTTCAGAATATGATGAAGCCGATAGGCAGATATCACCCTGACGTCAGCATCATCATGATGCTGGAACAAACATAAGGTGATAAAATAACATCAGGGTGATCTTAACAAAGATCACCCGATATTCAAATATGATGACCCTAAGGAATATCGAGTCATACTTGAAACCTAGTAATAACAGCATTAGGATGATCTTAACTAAGATCACCCGATGTTAAAATATCACCCCGCAAGCAGAAGATCAGGTTGGTGTGAAATATGACCCTCATAAGAAATATCAGGATGGCATTTAGAAACATGATGATGATGACCTCCTCTGAAGAAAATATGATGCTGAAGTTGAAAATTGCTAAGGAGGCTGAAGACTTAAGACTTCTTTGGATTTTTAGGGAAGGTGCCTGCATGATACCCCAAACATAAATTATTACTAACAGGTCCAATCGTCAAAATCCTCTAAACTTCTAAAATATCTAAGTCACTTGAACTTAAGCAAGCATAACTTTTCTTCTTCCTCTTTTCTTTTGGAAGACAGAAGGTGGAAGGTCCAAGGACCTATCCCTGACAAGATTCATAATTTCTTCTAAGTGTTTTGGAGTTAGGGATCAAGCATTTCTTCTTTTTAAAAGTATGATGCACAGTGAAGGCCTGATCTTCGAAACCCAATGGTTTCCCTATTGTCCTTCTTGGACTTTGGAGATCAGGGTTTCCTTCTTCACCTATCAAAGGCCCGATCGATGGAAGCCTAATCAGAGGAAGCCCAATTGGTCAGGGCCTAACTTGTTTCATCTTTCCAGCTCTTTCTATTGTTCCTAACGTGACGGGATTGCTCAGTGACCTTCTTCGCTACCATTAATGCTTCTTCAGAACCAAGGTGAGAAGGTTTTCTTCTAAGGCAAATGCAAGATAAAGGATCAGGTCAACCCCAACTGGAAGAAGTGCATTTATTGTGTAGGTGGTCATATTAGATGCTTGTCTTCAATGCAACAAATCTTTTCTTCAGCCACTTCATCCCTAGATATTTTTTGCATTTATGTTTTGTAGAACATATTTATACAGACATTCCTTTTGCAAAAATATCTTCTGACAAGCCCATGGGAAAATTTATTGCAGTATGTGACCTGGGTCAATTTAATGAAATGCTATATATACATGTAAATCAAATTTATTTTTGTTAGTTGTTGGTCATAAAAAAGCCACATCTTTTATCATCTTTAATCTTGCCTCGATGATAAATAAACAATATATTTTACCTTCTCATACAAATTTTTTCACTATGTAGCACGGGCATTTGAATCTCCATTTTGTGAATGTTTCTTTCCTGGCGGGTTTCAATTAGACTTCTTTACCTCTGCAGATAGTTTATGAGTTGTGTATGCACATCTATTTTTTGATATTATTCTATGCATGAATGGTTAATCTGAGAGCCAAACACATTAAACATTGTGTATCACTTTTCCCTTTTAGTTGTCTCCTTCTTCCCTTTTCCCAGTGGTGTTAGGTTAGGTTTAGTCTTATAGTTTTCTCTGAATCTTATATTCATAAAGAGGAACTAGCCTCCTTTGGAGGTTTGATCTCATTTGCAAGGTCCCACACCTTGAGATCACTCCCATGTTTCACTAGATTGTTGCAACAAACAAGCTTCAATGGAGTGTGCAAATCCAAGTGACAACAGGTCCTAGTTGCTTTTCTCCTCTCCTCTCTCATTGGTTCTTTTGTGGAGTGGAAATCTATAAATCTCTCCCCCAAGATGGAAAGGTTAAAGTTTTTCAATAGTTTTCATATGTGTTCATGATATGGCATCATGTATTCTACTCTAATCTTAGATAAGTGTGTTTTCCTTGTGTTTGATTTTCATTCCCTTTATTTCCATTATGCACCCTTATAGTGTTTCCATGTGTTAGTTTACTTTTGTATGCATATAGTGACTACTTATCTATGGTTGCTTTATAGGACTAGCTATAAGCACTTGAACAAAGATAAAATTAAAAAAATTGAAGATCAATATCTCTCCTTCGGTATTGTATCCTTGAATTTTACCTAGTTATATATACTTTTACTGTACTCTTACTTTAATGACAGTTTCCTCTTAGTGTGTCATTAGCTTGCTAAAGTGGAGGCAAAATGTAATAATGGAAATTGTACCCTATTACAATTTCTTTTATTATGTTTTGCACATATTTTAGTGTCCCCTTTGCTTATGTGTTTTTACTCCTTTTTATCCCCTTATGTATCCTTAATTTGTCTTTATTCCTTTCCCCATTCTGATGTATTCTTACCCCTTCTCATGTGTGCCTTAACTATATTCCTATTTCCTAGGTGATAGTTATTCCTTGCCACAAACATTTAATGCTCTCCTTACCTCTTTCATCTATAGCCTACCCTTCTCCTTCTTTCTCTCATATCTCACAAATTGTATCTCCAAATCACCTAAAATCACCAATCATATTCATTTAACCTCTTCTTCCTCATAAGATTTGAGCCTCCTCAAGATATGTGTCAAATGAATCCCATTAGTTTGAACCACCATTTTTTTACTTCCAAAATTAAATGTAAGGTTATCCTAGGTTGAATTACTTTGTTTCCATTTGTTCCTACCTCAAATTCCCTCAAAAATTTATAAAGAGGGACTCATTCCTTCCCATCCACAGTCAAGTTTTCTCTTTTGTGATATCATTTTGCTAGAGATTTAGAGCATTATTTGATATTTGGAGCCTTAAATAATTATCATCTTGTTGTTGCATTAATTTCAAGCCTTGGAATGACATTTTGGAGATTTCCCCTAGACTATTATGGAGCTTTTCTCTCTCCTCCTTCCTTTCCATCATTCTTTCACTTTCATCTTCCCAATTCCCTTAGGATTTTACCCAATTTCTATCTATTTCCTTTCATTATTCCTCTCATTCCATCCCTTTTCAACTCCAGTCCATTTCCAACCCATTTATTGCCATTTGATTCCCCATTTTCTTCTCCCATTTCCTCTCTCCCCTCCTATTCTCCATTTTCTCTCTTTGTATCCAAATTAGGGTTTGTGACTTGTGTTTCCATTTACATGTTTATCATAATTTATATTTTGATTTTACTATTTCCATGTTCATGTTATATGTGGATCCATGTTTAAATACCTACTAGGGGTTGATTGAGGAAACTTTCCCTTTAATATTTCCATTTTACAAGGTTTCTCCATAAAAATGTGTTTGTGGTTCATTTACGAGATAACTTATGCATGTCTTATAGAGGTGGCACTTAACAAAAAATGCTTAGAACCTTTAGACAAACATTCCCTAATTTTTTCAAGTAATTATAACATAAGGTCAATTGCACCTCCTTGGTCATCTATGTTTGGCACTAGATTAATGACCCTAGGTCATTATTCCTACACCCCACACAACTAACCCAAACTTGAACCAACTCCTGAACATCCCAAACTTCACAAGGAGCTTCTTACAGATTTATAGATTATTTGTTTGATTTCATCCATTTTTATCAAGTGCAATGTTTCAAAATTTTGTTTCTATTTATCCTCCTTTTATGCTAGTTTCTCCTCTTTATGCCATTTTAGGATAGTAGTTTTTCATTAATTTCACCACTTCTATCTATCATAGGAATCTAGAACAAATTTGGAAGGCCTTCTCATCACTGTACCTACCTATCCTCAAAGTTCCAAAAAAACAATTGATAGAGGGTCAATATTCTTATGCTTAACACTAGAATAATGACCCTAGGTCATTATTCCTCTACTCAACATTATTGACCTTACCTCAAATTAACTCCTAAAAACTACAAATTTTATAGGGATCTTCTTTCTATCATTTATAGCCTACCCATCCAATCTTTATCAATTTTCACCAAGTGTAAAGGTTTCATTTTTATGTTAATGTTTTTCTCTATCCTCATGTAAGCATAGGATAATGGTTTTTCACTTCTATATCCATTTAGCTCCCGAAATATTTATCCACAATATTAGATATTGTACACAAAACCTAAGCCCAAGAATGCATGACAACCTAGGGTAATGAAGCAAAATCATAATTAAACCATGCTTAGTTAAGGATCAATTCTTAAGGTAGGGTTTCCCTTCTTAACTTTAGGGTATACTAGGCATAATTAAAGAGAAATAAGATGAGCAAAAATGGCCTTGAAATAAGCCACACAGTGTGCACATGGACATCCTAAATATTTATCAATAAACTCCACTATGTACACTTACAAATACAAGACTTAATAACCTCATTCAAGAACACAATAGTATATTTGTGCATGTAACTAAATATAAGAACTAATTTTACATCTCTTTAATCCACTTACACATACAAATTGCAACCAAATGATCATGACCCTCTAACCAATTTATCAACTTGAGTTTGCTTAGTATCTAGTATTGATGCATCATTGAATCATAACATTAAGTAGGACTTAATCTACTCCTTCACTAGTAGGGAATAAAATACATTTTATTAAAATGATTGATTGGAAAGCCAACAAGATTGGTGTCTATCCAAGTGGGAAACAAAGTCAGAACATGTAAATATGAAGAAATCTATGTGAACTTGACTTATGGAACTAAGAATATAAAATACAAACTAGAGATATAAGAAACATTCAAAAAATAGATCTATTAAAAATCCTTTCACACATAGAGATATCCCATATATTACACTAGAAAGATTCATTACAAATGCTTTGTAATGGTTTTACATATACTATCATAACTAATTGATTGGGAAGTCATAAAACTACCCTAACTTTATCATTTATCCATGGAATTCAAAACTTTAACTTGTTTCATAAATCTAAGATGAAGGAGGACAAAACCCAAAAATGGTTTGGATAGGTTATAAATGTTGCAAGTATGGGCCTAACTAATGTTGTCATTGATGTCAACATACTCCTGTTGCATTAATGATAAGGATTGGATGAACTGTTTGTTGAGGATATTGAGAAAATTAGTTATATCAGGAACAAAGAAGAACAGTGAAGACAGTAAGGTAAAGATCAAAGATAAGATGAAGATCAGAGGATGCGCTTCAAAGGGTTTGTAGATATGTGTCTTGAGATGATCCAGAAACAATTTTAGAAGTCTGCATGAGGATCTAAAGAAGTTATGGCCACTTAAGTAAAACTAGTTCTGGCAGGTGTTCAGAGGTGACAGAGTAATACAGATAGGTCCGGTGAGATCCGAAAATGCAATATCCTATTCTGCAGATTTGGTGGAGTGTTTAGGAAGTCCATGTGAAGTGATAACTCAATTGGTTCATGGTCTGGAGGTCCACAAGCATCTATTCCATTGTGATAGTGATGACAAACTGTGTTCTTGAGGTTTTGGATGAAGGAGATAAGGATTTCAGTAAGCAAATGTAGTGTGGATGTTCTTGGTGATTCAGACAAGCTTGTGGAGGTCTTTAGATCGTATCCATTTCATGTTGGTGGTCTGCATTGGAGTTTGAGCTCGCAATTGAAGAATTACTTCTGGATGATGGTGTTCTTCCTAAGTTAGGCTGACTGGATGAGTTATACATCCTGTGGATGATCTTGAAGATGTTGTGTGAAGATTGGAGTGTTCCCAAATGAAGATTGAAGTCTCAGATCTATGTGGCCAACAGTGTGCTGATCCGCATGAAGTATTTTTGTAATTAGTCATGTTGTATTTATGTATTTGCTCTGTAATGTATGCCGACTTGGATGATTATCCCTAAGTCAATGTCTTGTATAAATAGGGAGTTGTGAAGTCATTCCAAAGGTGTGGGTTGGAGATTAGAGTGTGGTAGCGAGGAGGAGAGTGAAGGGAAAAGAAAAAGTATTGGGCTTAAATGGAACTGACTCAAGCATGGTGAAGATGCTCTTCTTCAGTTCAAGTATGTTATACTTATTATTCTATAGACAGTGTGTCTCTTATAGGCAGTGAGCCTCTTATGAGCAGTGTGCTTGGGCAGTGAGCCCTAATTGGCATGTACCATTTTGTTCTTTCTATTCTTCTAACAGAGAATACAATCTTGGGTTAATCACCTCGTGGTTTTTCCCTTAATCGGGTTTTCCACATCAAAATCTTGGTGTCTTGTGTGTTAATGTGTTTCTGCTCTTGAATTAATGCATTAAGTTTTCATGATTGATTTATTATCATGCCACTGAATTACAAAGTGGATTTAAGTATTTAATTAGAAGAAAGTTTTGGACAACTGATTCACCCCCCCTCTCAGTTGTCTGCCCTAAATATATCAATAAATCATGTAAGAGCGGTTTTCTATTGATTCAACCTAAACGGTGAAGATAGTTTTAGTCAAAATATCTTCACAATGCAATAATTATGTGAAGCCTCGATATGGCCCCAAGTGATGGACTACTATAATATGATTCACTGTATCAAGTATCATAATCATATTATATTATGCCATCCTTCTTAATTGGAATACAACATGCATCAACAAGGCCACATATAAACTATCTAAAACTTTGAAAGACTTGCAACAATAATTACAAGCTTGCTTTATGCATGAACATTTACTTCAGTCATATCCAAGACAATTGGAAACACTATAACCATTAGATCATCATATGAAAATATACACTCAATAATAATATTCTTAACCTTCTAATTTCATTCATCTTCTAGTGCAACCCAATATTTTTATAATAGTCTAGTCCATTGACTAGATAATATTCACACTTGCAACGTATAACTAAATATTATCATAATGGTTAACAATAAGTGATCTCAAATAGCAGCAATATATTTGCAAATCAACACTTATATTCAAATTTTAGCTAAATTGACCTTGCAGTAAAAAAAAATACTCAAGTTTCAGTTGAATTGATCTTGTAGTCAATTACCTAGACCACCATGCCCATATTAATGGTTATGTTCCACATGCAAGGAAATCATGTCACAACATATGGTGGTAATAATAAATTCTTATCACACATTCAAATATTTTTTAATCTTGACATTAAAATACTTTTGAGTGATGGAAGCTACCGGGTGGGAAAGTAGAAAATTTGAATTTGAGGAACTTACGCAAGGTCCCTTGTGTGTTGGTTCTGAGAATAAATCTTTGTTTGTGCATAAAATCATAGGTTCTAAGAATGCAAGTCCCATCGAATTAGACTATTTCTTCCTTGGCAAAATATGTTGGTTCTGAGGTGGACAATTGTGTAGGGAAGATTGCTTCATCTCCTCTATGAATGAATCATGGTGCTCATATACCTCTTCTAGATGGCCCTAACCATGTGTCTTGGCAGATTTGGTCAAAGGTCTCAATGCATGTAAAGGGGGTTTTGATCCCTGAAAAGGTAAGAGTTGTGTGTTAAACCCCCTATTACCATTGATTCCTTCTCTAGTTTTGGAGAAATTACTTTGTGTATCTTGGATGTTATGGTGGATAAAACTGCCACAAAAATGGAAAACTCTTTGGTTGGTAAATTCATGGGCCCTAGATTGAACATTGATGCAATTAGGTCATGGATGGATAAACATTGGTCGCTTAAGGGGAATTTGGAGTTAACAACCATGGAAAAAGGTTTCTTCTCTTTTTTCTTCTCTTGTCATGAGGGTATGGGTAGAATTCTTATGGGAAGTCTTTGCATTCTTGGATGGGCCAGTTTGTTTCTCAAGAATTGGTGTCCAAGCTTCAACCCTTCTAAAAAAACATCAATGTGGCTCCAATGAGTCAGATTTCTAGGTTTCCCCTTGTAATATTGGGAGGAAGAGGTTCTCCACAAGATTGCTAATTCCTTTGGGAAGATAGTTACCATTGACCTTGTTACTAGATCATAAAAATGTTGTTCTCACTAGAATTTGTGTGAATATCTCATTTGACATGGCACTCCCTTCGAGTGACATTACGGTCCAAGTTTAGATCCTAGAGGCAACTACTTTCCTTTGAAATCTCCCCTTTTATCTTCTATGATTGCCACAAACCAAGCCACAAAGAAATTTTGGCCGCTCAAATTGGGGAAGGAGGAAAAGATAGTTAATGGTCATAAGGTTTTGGGCCTCCCCTCTTGGATACTAAAGAAATATCTAAGGAATTTTCTAACCTCATTTTGGAAGATGAAAATATCACTAAGAACTTTAGTCTTTCTAAGAATTCTCAACTAACTATTCTCCCTCCATCCATTCCTCTAGTGCTTGTGTTGGATCCTCAAACTGTTAGTTCTACTCAAGCCTTGATTCTTAAGTATTCTACATCAATACATGTGATGTCTATCCTAGTTGAAATTAATTCTTGTTGTCACTTGGAATTTCACCCTGTGTTGAAGCCCATTTGTTGCAACAATCTAGTGAAACATGGGAGTGATCTCAAGGTGTGGGACCCTACAAATGAGATCAAACCTCTAGAGAAGGCTGGTTCCTCATTCTGAATATAAGATTTGGAGAAAGTTGTAAGACTAAACCTAATCTAACACCACTAGGAAAAGGAGGAGTCAACTGAAAGGGAAAGGTGATACACCAGGTTTAATGAAGAACACCCATAGAGCCAAAATGCATAGAATATTTTTACACAACTGATGGAATCACACAAATCTTGCAGCTTCTAACAAAGGTAAATAATAGAATAAAATTGCAAGGAAATAAACATTCATAAGCAACAACTAGTTCCAGATTACATAGAGTTAAAAACATGAAAAGGCAAAAATAACCAGTATTGTATTGATTAAAAAGGCATGGTTACAGTAGGGTATAATTTTGTTTGGAGCACAAAATAAGCCTGTACATCCAACCCTTGTTACATTGATTTTTCATCTATTTATAGCATTCTATTACATTGACCTAGGTCACCCACTGCAATAAATTTGCCCATGGGCCTGTTAGAAGATATTTTTGCCAAAGGAATGTCTGTATAAATCTATTTTGCCAATCATAAATGTGAAAATATCTTGATTTGATCTGCAACAATTAATACAGAAATATCTAAAGATGAAGTAGTTGAGAAATATTTGCTACATTGAAGACTAGCAGTTGACTCATTCACCTACACAATTAATATATAGAACAATCACTTCTAGCTGGGGCTTGAGCTAATCCTGCAATCATTATGACTGGAGAGAAGACAAACATTTCAAAATATAATGCCCACCGAAATTCCTAAATAAAGCCTTTACAACACTTTAAAATATTTTAAAATCACTTTAGAATATTCTAAAGTACTACATTACATTATATTACATGCTTTATTTTCATTGTTTTTCACTATACTTTAATCTTGACCTTTATTTTCCCTTATCAACAAGATCTATCCATCACGAACCATTTCTGTCTTTATTTTTTCTTTAGTTAGCGAAAACTCCATTTCGTGAACCACTACCTTAGCTGATTCGCCTTTCTCTTTTTCTTCCTTATCTCTTTCTCTTTTCTCCCTTTTTACTCATACTTAGTCACTTTTCACCTTCAGTCGGCAAAATTTTCCTTTCACAAACTATTTCCTTGCCTTCATCTTTGCTCTCTTCCTCTTATCCCCTTTTTGGTTGGCAAGTCGCTTTATCGGTGAACTTTAGAAATCATGAACTGATCATTGAGTTTATGTTTTCACTAATTTCTTGATTTCTCCTTTTCTTTCCCTGTCTTTGTCAGAGCCCTTCTCTTTTACCTTAGAAAAATCCTTCTTTTGGTTCCTTTGTTGGTGAACTTGCCGATTGGAGAACTTTGAGTTCACTGAACTCAAAATTTACCAACTAAGGCAAACTTTCCTTAGTCTTAGAGAATTTCGCCCGCCTTGCCCTTAGTTGGTAAACTTGCCGATTGGCAAACTCAAAGTTGGCCAAACTAAGAATTTGTCGATAAAGGATTTCTTGCATTGTTTCCATTTGTCTTCCTTCGGCCTTCCTTTAGTCTGCAATTTCATCATTGAGTGAATTTCTTGGTTTGCCAACTTTAAAATTTGCCGACTGAGGCTGAAAAGACTAAGTCGAAACTTAGAAATTTTGGAATTTTGGATTTTTGAAAGGGATTTTTCCTTAGGATTCTGGGGGTTTTTTACAAGGAAAACACTAGACTTGAAGAACACATGCATTTTAACCAATTTTAACAAGATTTTTAACATTTTAAAACTGGGCCATTTGACTGGGAAAATTGGTCAACATTTTGGCGACCTCTCAGGGATGTTTGCCTACTAAACAAAGGAACCAGTGGCCTAAAGCATCCATTGGGCATATAGTCAAAAGGAATTGCAGTATGCTAAGAACAACTAAAACCTTACCTTCAAAACAACACCAAAAAGGAAAATGAGGCTTGCATTCTCCTAATGAGAGTGCTGCCTATATAACAAAACTTATTGAAAGGAAACTTAAAACATAAACAAAACCTACTCTAAACCTAAACTACAACAAGGAAATGACCTCAAACAAATCCATTGACAAGTTTTTGAAAGTAACTGCACTTTCTTAACAATTTATAATACTTCTCATGCCTATGGGCAGTTAAAAAGAGGTGGGGAAGGGATGGACATGCAACAAATTGATGAAATGTTATTTTTGAGAGTAAAATCAAACTCACTTACCCACAAGAACTAATTTTTGATGCAACTGCTAGGAGGTGAGTGAGTGGGGTAATTCCCCTCATCTTGATGCTAAACTTCATGCTCAATAGTGAGCATGACAAGTGGTGATTTCTCATGGTTTGTCCCCACCTGGGCTAGATGTTTGATAGGACATCCTCTTGAAACTTTGCTTGAATGATCAATGGAGACCTCATGTTTTTGCTTTGATTTTTTTCCCTCGTGCTGATATGAAAGCTCCAACTCTTGTGGCTCAACTGGAAATATGGCTTCCTCCACCTTTGATGCATATTACTCATGATGGCTATCAAAAATAGGCTTAGAAAATGAGCCCTGAACCAACTTAATGATTAAATCTCCTCCACCAAGGAGTTGATATCCTTGTTGGATAATCAAGAACAAATCTTCAATTTGTTCTTGCCCATGCTCAATCTCCACATCATCATTTTCAATAAAAAATGAGAGCTCTTCAAATAGGTCTGTAACATCAGTCTTTGCACTTTTTGGTACAGGGCTTCCTATTTGCTCCTCTTCATTAGCTGGAACCTCATTTCCACACTTTTCTACACATGCCAGTAACTCACCACGGTCTTCACCATCCTTATCTAGCTCCTGAATTGCAACTAATGTTGGCATTTGCATGCCATCTTCATCTTCAATGTAACTAGGCAGTTTATGAAACAAGGTGGCGTCGTCAACTTCTGGAGCCACTACAACAATCTCCTCCTCAATGTCCTCAATCAATTACAACTCCACTAGATTCTACTCAAGTTGTCTTTGCAGATAAATGTTCTCCCCATGCAATCTTTACATTTCATCCTTGTTTACTTGATTAGATGCATGAGAAAAATCCTCAAAAGAACTAAAATTTAGAGGTCTCAAGCCCTTATTTGAATTAACATTACTCACAGGTCTAAGAGGTTCAAACAATTCCACCTTTGTGAGCATAGGAACAATAGACTATTCCTCATTAGTTTCTTTCTCTTCCACGTCCACCTTTGGCTCATCCCACCAACTAGCCCGGTAGACAACAGGTCCACCTTTGAAAAGAGAAATGCTATCAGGGTAAGAGGCCTGAAGATCCCCTTGAATTTCTTGGAAGTGAGAGGGTTCTTGGAAAATTTGTTCCTGGGGAGTGATAAACTAGGTTTGCACAGGAACAGAGTCTTGAAAAGGGAGGGAACTTCTAAAACTTGGGAATTTGTGATGTCAAGGTTGCTCTATTGTAAGATGATTTGTAGTGGTAGAAAAGGGGGGTCTAAAATTGGGAAAAGAGGGCATAGAATGAGTCAGTTGCATCATTTGTTCTTCTTGAGCTGCGATCTGCATAGCAAGGTTTTCTTGAAAAACCCTTTCTTGTGCCTCCTACTACTGTTGTTGAAGATGGCCCTGATAAGCAAGCCCCTCTTGTTGCCATTCATACTTTATCATTTATTGAAACTCATCCCAGTCCCTTTGGCAACCTTGGATCGCCTCCTTTAGATCATTAATGTTTCTGATGTTAAGACTATAGTCCTGTTGAGGCTGATTATACCCTCTTTTTCTTTTCTTGTCATCCAAACCTCTATTAAACTCTAGGAACATGTCCATGAGATCATTGAACGCATCAATATTCACATTGTCAACATTTGACTAGAAGGGGAGCTACACTGGCTAGGATCAAGATAGTCTTTTGGGGTTGACAATAAGCATTATTTGACTACCAAGAAAACTGAGTAGGGGTGGGTGGGAGATAAGCATTGTAAGGATGCTAATATTCTACTGAAACAAATCTATATGACATAGAAATAGAGGTATCTTGGGCCTGAAATGGATGATATGGAGGCCAACATTGTGTATTTTGACAAGATGGAGGGAAATAAGGATCATGAGGGTACTAGTATTTATAAATTCCATAATAGTTTGACGTAATATAGCATGAAAATATGGAAATCATTCAAACAATATGTTGAAAAGACAAAATAGATCTGTCCTTTTGAGAAATGGGCTCATACCAAGGAGTCTCCAAGCAATTGAAATGCTTTTGAAAGCAATTTAGATTAAGAGTATCACCAAATCCTAATTTTTGAAGTTCCTTAAGTGCTTGAACTAGTTGTACTAGTAGATTTTCTCAGCAGAGTCACCATGGTGCTTGTTGAATGCTTTCACAGTTGTACGTGAACTAAGAACAACACCAAACCTTCTCAACTCAATTCACACTTAGAGCAGAGGGTTCCACTGGGCCTACTAGAAATTGTTGTCACTTGGATTTGCACCCTTTGTTGAAGCCTATTTGTTGCAACAATTCAATGGAACATTAGAGTGATCTCAAGGTGTGGGATCCTACAAATGAGATCAAACCACCAGAGAAGGCTGGTTCCTCTTTTTGAATATAAGATTCAAAGAAAACTATAAGAATAAACCTAATCCAACACCACTGTGAAAAGGGGAAGGAGGAGAAAACTAAAAGAGAAATGTGATACACCAGGTTTAATGAAGAACACCCAAAGAGCCAAAATGCACAGAATAATTTCACATAGCTGATGGGATCACACAAATCTTGCAGCTTCTAACAAAGGTAAAGAATAGAATAGAATTGCAAGGAAATAAACATTCACAAGCAACAGCTAGTTCTAGATTACATAGAGTTAAAAACAACATGAAAAGACAAAGTATTGTATTGATTAAAAATGCACGGTTACAACAGGGTAGAGTTCTGTTTGGAGCACAGAATAAGCCTCTGCGTCCAACCCTTGTTACATTGATTTTTCATCTATTTATAGCATTCCATTGCATTGACATAGGTCACCCATTGCAATACATTTGCCCATGGGCCTATCAGAAGATATTTCTACCAAAGGAATATATGTATACATCTATTTTACCAATCATAAATGCAGAAATATCTTGATTTGATCTGTAACTATTAATACAAAAATATCTGAAGATGAAGTAGCTGAGAAATATCTGTTGCATTGAAGACTAGTAGCTGACTCATTCACCTGCACAATTAATATATACATCTGTTATGTCATAAAATGTCCCCTAGGACTTTTACCTCCTAAGTTTAGCTCTTGGGTCCCTTAGATTTAATCATGCATGTTAAAAATGAATCCTAGAGCAAAATCCCTTGAAACCCATGTCAAATAGGGCGTAGGGGTGCATCTTAAGATTAATCAAGTCCAAAATAGACCCCTGGACATGGGTACAAGCACCTTAGTCCAGACCTATTTTGTTGGGACCCAAATTTTAAATATCTATAAAGTGACCATTAAAAGGTTTCCCTTTGTTGGCCTATTCAATTTAAATTACGAATGTTTAGCAGGAATACATATATAAACATGTTTAGGACTTCATTTTAACAAGAGATGGATAATGCAAACTTGTGATCTTGTGCAAAGGATATTCAAGGCTTTCACTATGTTGCATAGTAGTATTGTGTTGTGTTTGTACTTGTTTGTTGCAGATTTGTCTTCATCAATCTATCTCCTCATGGCGTGAAAGATCTTCATCTCCCCGTGAGAGCTACATCTCTGAGGTGACATCTACTTTGTGTTTCAATCAATTTATCATATCATTTGCTTTTGCCTCTGTTCACCAAGGACATGCACTCTATCTAACAATGGTGTTGGAAGGCTTGAATGCTATTCTGGGGCTTGACTGAGGCAAGCTCCTAAACACCACAACCCCCAACCCCTCTCTTATGATTGTAGGTTACAGGTGCAGAATCTTGTGAAAAGGAGTTGCAAGAGATCAAAGCAGAGGGTAAATATTCAGGATCTAAAGAGAACAGTGAAGAATATTCCTTTTTGGATGTGGGTGCCCGCACTAGTGTCCTCCCAATTACTGTTGTCAGAAACTCTCAAGCAAGTTGCAGACTACATCACTTTACAAATCCAAATCTATAGAAAAAGTTGCATGTTGGACTAGGGTGCCCACACCAATGTCCCTAAAGTTTCCATTTTTTCAGAATCTGAACCATGGTATGTTTCTAATCTGCATTTAGTGCCTTCCCGTGTGAGCATTTGTCATGTTTCATCTATTTGTTTACAATTTCACATAATTAGGGTTTAAGGCTTAATCAAATTAGGGTTTAACAAATTAATTAATAAATTCTAAATTTCCTTATAATTCAAAGTGACACCAAACCTAAAGTTGAGTCTTCTTGCAAAAAGTTATGACTTGACTTGGTTTAATGTCCATGAATGTTATATGTGAAAGGAGGATTTAATCACACCATCAAACATTATCATCATCCCTCTTTTCATATATAACATTTTGGTGAACCCATGTTTTTGCTGAATTTTGCACCTTGCTAAGTGTTGTACATCAGATTTACATTCATACATATTATTTTCATCATCATACATTCCAAAATCTTGCATAAAAATTGAAAATTTTGAAAAAAAAAAAAATAGCTTGCATTTAGACATAAGTTACACTTTTTCCCTTGCATATTACTGAAAACATTTAATTTTTTGATATTTGCATAAGATCTAAGATAAATTACAACATTTCATCTTTTCATAATCATTTATCTTGCATTTTCATATCTTATTTGCTAGGGTTTTGCTTGAAATTTTGCATTTTCCAGATAACCTAGTAATTTCAAAATCTAGGGTTTGTAATTAAAATCTTGTTTCACATTTTATTACTCATTTTAAAACTTTCAAATCTGATTTTGGACTATAGTGTTTCATCATAGTGTGTTTTTGCATTTAGATTTCAAATTTTGCATTTACACATTGTGTATTTCAACAAAAACAAGCATATTCACTCATCTTGCCTTAATTTTGACTTTGTATTGAGCATTGTAGCATTTTGGCATCATTTTTAGATCTGATATGATTTATTTCACACATTACATTAGATTAGATTTCATTCACCCATCATTATGCATAATTTTATAACATGCTTGTGCTTTTATATTGAATAAAGTGAAAATATTGAGCATTTTAGGTGCATAAGCAAGCATAGTTTTGTTTTGTTTCATTCCATTTGTCATAAATATCATTCATTTCACATCTTGCATTCATTCTCAAACATATATTCATCTATCATTTGAAAATTTGGCATTATTTAATGCTCTAGATTGAAAATTGGCATATTTGCTAAATTACACATTGTGTATTTCAACAAGTATATCTTGCTCCTTTGGTTTGTTGTATTAGTTTGTGCATTGAGTGTTGTATGATTTTGCATGAGTTGTATAACCAACTGCCCTAAGTGATTACCAACTTTTGTCAAGTTAGTATGAAAATCAAAACTCATTGGCTCAAGTTGGTCAATCCATGGCAGGACCTTCACAAAACAACTTTAAGAGGAATAACAAGAGTTTCATCAAGATCAATGGACAACATTAAAATAATTTTCAATCTCAAGTGTCTACTATTAGTAATCCTAAATGGGCACCTTTTCAATTCAAACAAATATATCAACAGTTTACTCCATTATCTGAATCTCTTCAATCAATTATAAATCAAGTAGTAAGCAACAATCTTTTGAAGCTTCCTTCTATGAAACCACTTGATAGTAATAGGATACTGTAGACACCCAAAAATGTCCACTTGTCGTAATGTTGCATCACTTAGGCATCTTGTAGAATTCTTTCCCTAAACTACCCCTTTGCCATCCTAACTAGCATTTCCTCTATTAAATTTAAATAAATTCAACATTTATTTAATTTAATCCTATCCTTCACCATTATTAAAAAAATAAATTTTATTTATTTATTTTGTCCACTTTCCTCTTAAATTAAATTAAATAAATATTTTATTTATTTTATTTATCATCTTATCCCCTTTCCTCTTAAAATAAATAAATAATTTTATTTATTTATTTTAATTCCCACATACCTCATAAATTAAATAATTATTTAATTATGACTCACCTACTTACCATTTCGATCACTCAACTCATCTCTTCCATCTTCCATTTTCATCTCCACTCATTTTTCTCACCTTCTATTTATCTTTTGAGATGACTCAACTCATCTCTTCCACTTACCAATTCCATCTCCTAAATCACTCATCCACATTCCATCTTTCTCTCCCAAGTTGCAATGTGACTTTCCATTTCACCATCACTTGTAAATTGGAAGGTTTATCCTTCCATTTTCTTAAAAAATCTATAAATTCACCAATTTCCATGCCATTCTCATGGATGAACTTTCTAAGCACCATCACTCTGCCAAATTGTTCCCTCATCCATCAATCTTTCATCATCAATCTATCTTCCTCTCATCCATCAAATCTCCTATCATGGTTAGACTGCAGATCATGAGCAACCTACATTTCGAACAAGGAATCTCTAAAAACCCTAGATCAATTTGTTATGTTTTGCATGCATTTTCTTTTAAATCTTTTGGGGTTTTCATTTCTTGGGTTTGGGTTGGATCTTGGTTTTGCATTTCATTGTGATCTTCATCTAATTCTACCCAATATAAAATGGCATGCCCGGTGGGACCCAATCATTACTTTTTGCAAGTTTTCATTATAAAAATTTGCATTTACCTAACCCTCATTTGCAAGTTTTGCAAAGGATCTATTACAGGTGATCTCCAAGCCTAAAACAGACATCACGGTTGCATCTAGAAGGGCCAAGAAGTGCAGAAAAATATATAATTTGTCCATTTTTGTTGCAGGTCAAATTTAAACAAATGTTTGTAGGGTGATGAACAGTGTTTCCGGTGGTGAACAGTGCTTTCCAATGATGAACAATACTTTCCAGCTATGAACAATGTTTCCAGTGTGAACATTACTTCTGACCATGGACAATGTTCTCAGGCTATGAATAGTGTTTTTAGGTAGTGAATAGTGTTTTTTAAAGCTCAAAATAGTTTTCTTTTTTAAAACTGCCATAACTTTTACATATCGTATCAGATTTTTGCGTTTTTATAGGCATTGGAAAGTTGAATTTAAAAACTTCACAGTGGCATCAATAACTTCAGGTAATTCTATCATTTCAGCAGGTAATTTCTCTATCTAATTTCAGCCTTCTTTCAAACTTAAAATGCACATAACTTAAGCAAAGCACATCGAAATTTAACGAATCTTTTTTTAAAATTACATAGAATCATCTGAACTTTATATTTTTACTACCCATTAGGCTATATTAGATCATCATTTGCAAGTTTTAGATCATATCTTTGGCATCTAATAATTTATCTGTGTAGCTTGACAAAACACGCTTGTTAAATAATGGGGAAAACAAACTACTGATCTATATTCTATAGGTTCGAGCGGTCAAAGAACAATCATTTATCACTAGAGTAGACATAGTTTAGTTTGGTTCTCTAAAACGAACAACCTATTTTCATTGTGTCTGCTTTTCATTTCTTAGCTTGCTTGTCTTGTTTGATTGTAACCCAAGGTGGCAACACAAGTATCCTCTCTCCCTGCCTAACCAATGGATCCGGGGTGTAAGAGAACATGTTGCTAACTTTTAGGCGGGCCTGCCTTCCCATTGTGAGAAGGTGTAATGCCCCCTCATTTTTGGCTTGTGTTAGTTACTAGTATTACCTTATCATATTTGCAGTTCTGAGACAGTTGTTAGTTATTTCGTTGCAATTAGAAAGTTCTAAGACATTTGAGTTATTATACCTATGGTTTTTACTTATGATGATCATGATGAACTATGTTCAACTGTTATAGTTTTGACATGTGTTATGAGCAGTATGATGACATTATTGATATTGTAGTTATGTTGTTTTTCGACATGGTTAGTTGATAGTTAATTGATTGCGGAAATATGTTACTATGCTATCTAATTGTTAGTTAGAAGTGTTTGTGTTTTGTTCTAGAGTAGGGACGATGTAGTATTGCTCATTTCAAGCACCCTATATGCTGCGATTCCCTAACTCCGTGTGTTTGATATATTTGCATATGTTCGTATACAACCTATCATTTTTGTGTAGGTTGCAGGTACCAGGCCTCGACTCCACCTGACTTAGTAGGTCTAAGAGGGCCCTTACACCAATGGAAATATGGATTGGAGATAACATGGGGTTTCCCTACGTCAGTTTCCGTCGTCAGTTGTGGTCGTGAGCTTGATGTCACTCTTTGGTCCTTGCCTCTGGTTTATGTTGTCACTGGGTATATTCATCTTTGCTTAAATTGATGGTTTCAATCTTTATGCAATGTCTGGTAATAAATTATTAATAGGTTAGACATAATAGTTTTGCTAGCCGTTATTCATTATTATGGATTAGGAATATTATTTATGTGTTGGATTAAATTAGTAATTTTAATGTTTTTAAAAAATTGATTGTCATAAGTTATTAATATCATTTTATTGTAGTTTGAAAATATTATTAGACAATAAGATTATTGTGGGGAGTTGTCGTATGAGATTCTAGTTTTAGGAGAATCTCCCTGTCAAAGAAAATTAATGGTTTCCTGATTTTAGTGGATAGTAGGATCCTCTGTAATGGTTTTTGGGGGATATGAAAATTAATGGATCTGTCTATTTTGGGAATGGAGAGTTTGATTTTGTGGGAGAAAAGATTTGGGAAAGGGGGATTTTGATGGGGGGAAAATGTAAGAGGAAGATAGTTATCCGAGTAAGTTATTTTGTCTCTCTGTGATTTTGTATTTTCTATAATCTTACTTGTTCTGGAGTTTATTTACCCTCCTTGTATGATCATTTTGTGTATTTTGGTGTGATCGAACCCTCTCGTCACCACTTGGTTTTGAGGAATAGGTAACATTTTCTTATCTTTTGCTTATGTCTCCTTTTGAGCTATCACCTCACAGAAATTCTGCTATCTCTTGATCATTATATCTTTGATACCTATGAGTATAGGCTCAAGTTCAATGCAAATGAGTCAATAATGTAACCTTCTATCATTTCTTCATCGGCCTCTTTGGTCCTACGTCTTGTTTTGGGAAGAGAAAACTAATACTATCCTCCCGAGCTTACTCCTACTTTGGACTTCTGAAACTCTGGAAACCATCTCCCAAAGTTCCTTTGGCCTCGTGCTTTCCATGAAACATTTACCTATTCAACTCTTCTAGTAATTTGTTCTGTCCTCCATTGATCACTTTGGAAGGGGCGATCTGATAGTAATCCCCTAAGTGACAGAATGGTATAACTACTGCCGAGTTCAACCTTTTATCTTAGTAAACTGGTCCAGATTGCCAATCGTCCTCTTGCGTATCTAGAGTAAGATTTAATTTGTGGAAAATCTTAGGGCGTGGCTATAACCTCTGGAACCCCTAAGTCATCATTCTTTTTGCTAACCTCTTCCAATGGTAGAAGTTTCTTTAAATCTTTTATTGCAACGATGCTATGGACCAATTTTTGCCTTGCTAGTCTTTGTAAGCCTGCGAACCACGGTGATTCCCAGTTATATCTTGCGTGCTATGTAGGACCCTAGAATTTTATTACATGCCTAGGAATGATCAATGTGTTCTTCAATACTAAATCTGCTCGTTGTAGTTCGCTGAACCTGAACCAGTCGTTGCCTAAGGATCTTCTAAGTGAGAAGCCTTACTCAGTTTGTTGCCTTTCCTCAGCGATGGTCCTAATCCTCCTTAGCATATCACTTTCCCTAGAAATTAATCACAATCTAACCTGATGCGGAACCTCATGCCATTCCTTTGCCTAGAAGTTACAACATTGCATTTGGAAACCAGACGTTTCCTTTCTTTTTAGACATCTTTGTATTGGTAAGTTTCCCCACAAGTGCTATTAGATGGTAGAAACGTGTTCTTTTTGACATCTCTTTAGTGCTGACAGAGAGTTCTCTTTTTTTCTGTTAGCGGCGTTAGAAGTGACTCCATATTAATATTTGTAGCTGTTAAGTATTTCAGTATAAGAAACCTTATGTCAAACCATCGTTACTATTATTAGCTTGTTCCTTTAAAGGATATTTTTCCTGTATTATGTTCTCATTGAATTCCTTCTATCGCCCTTTCGTTCTTTCAATATACTTAAGTGTGGATAAAATTACGTTCATCGACTTTTGCTATTATTATAGTTGTTTTCTTTGTTGGTAAATAGATAGTCATATACCTACTTCGTGTGGCCTGTAGGAAGCTCTAGAATGATGTTAGAAGGATAGTCCCTAACTTGTCATTGGGGCTTACGAAATTAGGCTTGACATAAATTTTAGCTTAACTCTAATGATTAGCGGTCATATCATTTTCATCAAGGTATTATTTTAGTGTTTAGATATATTTAAGTTCGGTTATAAAGCATGCCATGTATTATGTCAATTTAAAAAAAAAAAATAGCTTAATGGGTCCATTTTATATTTTCTTTTATGCTTAATCTAGTATGGCTATGGACATTAAGAAATTTTAATAATAGTATTAGTTTGTTACGTTTTCAAAATTGTTGTGTTGGTTTAAAAACTAGGCATATCATTAAGTTATTATTTTATCATAAGAATTAGTGGTGCTACTTGTTTTAAAATATGTATCATCTTGGAAATTAGTAGTCTTCCTTTGTTTGAAATATGATCAAACTTACTTATTATTGTATTGTCCCTTACTATCTTAGTGAATAGCCTTAATATTAAGTGTAATGGTAGGCCTTATGACTTTTTATGGGACTTAAATCTACTTGATGACTAATAATCTAATGTCTTTTCTTAAATTATTGCGTCAATAGGTCTTATGACTAATGTAAGAACATATCTTAGTTGATTGATACTGTTTAGACAATCCTGTTGGAGTTCTGTGATTTAAGAAAATGTAGATAGAAACAAAAGGTAATCAGCAGAGAAAGGATTAACGTAAAATTATTTTAGTTTTAAGATTGGTTATAATTGCTTTGCATTGGATTTGTTAAGCTAGAGATGGTGTTTTCTCTTCAATTTATTCGGATATTAGATGTTGTTAGTTTGGAATTCTTGTTTAAGTTAAGTTCATTTATTGTCGTAATAAGGGTTGTTTTGCCTTTTGAATTCATGGAATTTTCTTGGACTATGTAGTAATCCAGAGGATTTGTTTTATGAATCTTGAAATTGGGTGAAAGTTCTATGAGGCTTGATGCTTGCTTCAGACACTCTGTGTGGTGGAGAAAGAGGGAATTGACTATTGTTATCTAGTCTTGGACATTTGCATATTAAGTTTTCCTGTGCATCGAGGTTTTGCTTGAATAGTCCTTGTGGATTGTCTTGTGATGTATCTGTTTGTTTTGGGTCAACTAGGTGCAAATAAGGGAGTGGCTTCCAATGTGGGGCCAGCACCCAAAGAGGCTATCTGGGTAACCCATTGGAAGTGGATTAAGCAAGTGAAAACCTAATAGTTAATATCATAAAGTAGACCACATGAGTGACCTATGGGGCTAGCGCCTAGAGAGAGGCTGTCATGGTAACCATATATGGGGGCCGACGTCTAGAGGGAGATAGTCAGGGTAACCCATGAACCATGCGATGACACTCCATCTTACTGCACTCTAGCTGGTCCTGTCCTTTTTGCCTCTGGATGTTTATTGTTGTGTTCAGTTTTGTCTGCGTGTTTGTCTTTTGTTAGTCCTTCTATCCTTGCTTGTGTCAGGAAATCTCATTGTTGTCTCCTAGCTCAGAGGGGTGGACCTCAGGGTTCCACATGGTTGGGTGGAAGAGCTTAATCCATTGGTTTTCTTGGTCATTCTGTGTTCATGATCTCTACAGATGTGATTCCAGTTCTAGACAAGTACTTGCACCTTCAGAGCTATCTTGTATAATCTTGTTGTATTTTGTAAACCGATGTGATCAGTCATGAATCTTGTAATCTTGTAATCCTGTAACTGTTTATCTCTGTATAGGAATTATGTAATCTTATTCTATTGTATCATAATGTATTTTACTTGTGTTGTTGTGAATCTATTTCTAATGCAGTTATTTTCCCTAGAGTAGTTAGTTGTTCACCTTGTTAATGTTGTGTATGATGTTAACTTTATATATATAGTTAATGCATTTACTTGCCTAAAAAAAAGTATTTATGTAAATTTTGTACTTGTTAGCCTAACTCTCTAGGGTTGCATGACAGGGCATCACATTTGGTATCAGAGCTAGGTTTGAACACTGGGTACTTTGGTTAATATTGAGCCCATTATGTGACCTAGTGCTTAAACTCTATAGATAAACTTTTTTTTTCCTTGTTTTGAATTTGTTCTTTTGAGGTATGTGTGTGTAGGAAGATGCCTAGAGGTAGAGGTCGAGGTCATGGCAGGGGTAGAGGTCGAGGGAGGGGTGGTGGCGGTACACCTCCTCCCAGTTCTCCTCATGAGAGTGCCCATGAAGGTGGGGGTCAGAATATGGATGGTCAGGGTCAGCCTAAGGGAGCCCAGTTGCGACAGTTACTTGAGGAGGTCCTTGCCCGCTTAGGCTGAGATAGGAGATAGATCAGCTAGATCCTAGGGAGAGAGAGAGATCACCCAGGCGGAGAGAGTTGACAGCTGAGCAAGAGGCCACACTAGCCAGCCATATGAGAGATCTATTGAGGGCACACCCTCCCACCTTTGATGGAGCTGGTAGTGGTCTAGAGGCAGAAACTTGGTTATTGGATTTAGGCCGGTGCTTCGCCATGCATCCTTATGGCAGCAACACCAAGGCCAGATGTGTTATTTTGCATCTTTGAGGTTTTTCTTCAACTTGGTGGTAGTTAGAAGAGTAGAAATTACACTTGGACATTAGCACTGTTTCTTGGGAGTTGTTCTTAGAGAGGTTCAAAGCCCGTTTCCTATCTGATCATTGGAGGCAGCACCGCATAGATGAGTTCCATGAGCCGAGGCAGTTAGCCATGACAGTTGAGCAGTATGAGCGCAGATTCTATGAGCTCAAGCAGTATACGAGTATTGGTGATGACGAGTCTATGTTGGTGCAGCATTTTATCAGGGGCCTGAATGCTTGGATCAGCTGAGGGGTTCATGTATTCGAACCTAAGTCTATGGAGGTGGCAGTGGAGAAAGCCCAGTTAGTAGAAGAGAATCTGGAGATGGCTCTTGGAGGGCATATAGGTGTGCATATCGAGAGTGCACCCTTGGTAGGTGTTGGTGGTCAGTCTCAGGTAGCTGGCTCTTCAAGAGACCATCATGCACCTGCCAAGGGCGAGCATCAACAACAACATTGCTCTCATTCTCAATCAAAGAATTCTCAGCCTCAGCAGGGTAATAGATATCAAAATAGGACTGGTTTGTGTGGTATCGAACAAGTTAATAATAGCCTCAGCAGGGTAATAGATATTAATATTTGTAGCTCTTAAGTATTTCGGTATAAGAAACCTTATGTCAAACCATCGTTGCTATTATTAACTTGTTCCTTTAAAGGATATTTTGCCTATATTATGTTCTCATCGAATTCCTTCTACTGCCCTTTCGTTCTTTCAATATACTTAAGCATGGATAAAATTACGTTCAGCGCCTTTTGCTATTATTATAGTTGTTTTCTTTGTTGGTAAATAGATAGTCATATACCTACTTCACGTGGCTTGTAGGAAGCTCTAGAATGATGTTAGAAGGATAGTCCCTAACTTGTCATTTGGGGCTTACAGAATTAGGCTTGACATAAATTTTAGCTTAACTCTAATGATTAGTGGCCATATCATTTTCATCAAGGTATTATTTTAGTGTTTAGATATATTTAAGTTCAGTTATAAAGTATGCCATGTATTATGTCAATTTAAAAAAAAAATAGCTTAATGGGTCCATTTTATCTTTTCTTTTATGCTTAATCTAGTATGGCTATGGACGTTAAGAAATTTTAATAATAGTATTAGTTTGTTACGTTTTCAAAATTGTTGTGTTGGTTTAAAAACTAGGCATATCATTAAGTTATTATTTTATCATAGGAATTAATGGTGCTATTTGTTTTAAAATATGTATCATCTTGGAAATTAGTAGTCTTCCTTTGTTTGAAATATGATCAAACTTACTTATTATTGTATTGTCCCTTACTATCTTAGTGAATAGCCTTAATATTAAGTGTAATGGTAGGCCTTATGACTTTTTATGGGACTTAAATCTACTTGATGACTAATAATCTAATGTCTTGTCTTAAATTATTGCGTCAATAGGTCTTATGACTAATGTAAGAACATATCTTAGTTGATTGATACTATTTAGACAATCTTGTCAGAGTTATGTGATTTAAGAAAATGTAGATAGAAACATAGGTAATCACTAGAGTAAAGGATTAACGTAAAATTATTTTAGTTTTAAGATTGGTTATAACCGCTTTGCATTGGAGTTGTTAAGCTAGAGATGGTGTTTTCTCTTCGATTTATCCGGATATTAGATGTTGTTAGTTTGGAATTCTTGTTTAAGTTAAGTTCATTTATTGTCATGATAAGGGTTGTTTTTCCTTTTGAATTCATGGAATTTTCTTGGACTATGTAGTAATCCAAAGGATTTGTTTTATGACTCTTGAAATTGGGTGAAAGTTCTATTAGACTTGATGCTTGCTTCAGACACTCTGTGTGGTGGAGAAAGAGGGAATTGACTATTGTTATCTAGTCTTGGACATTTGCATATTAAGTTTTCCCATGCATGGGGGTTTTTCTTGAATAGTCCTTGTGGATTGTCTTGTGATGCATCCTTTTGTTTTAGGTCAACTAGGTGCAAATAAGGGAGTGGCTTTTGATGTGGGGCCATCGCCCAAAGAGGTTGTCTGGGTAACCCATTGGCAGTGGATTAAGAAAGTGAAAACCTAATAATTAATTAAGGGAGGGAAAGGGTTAAACTTCTCATTAATATCATAAAGTAGACCGCATGAGTGATGTATGGGGCCGGCTCCTAGAGAGAGGTTGTCAAGGTAACCATAGATGAGGGCCGATGTCTAGAGGGAGACAGTCAGGGTAACCCATGAACCATGTGATGACACTCCATCTTACTGCACTCTAGCTGGTCCTGTCCTTTTTGCCTCTGGATGTTGATTGTTGTGTTTAGTGTTGTCTGCATGTTTGTCTTTTGTTAGTCCTTCTATCCTTGCTTGTGTCAGGAAATCTCATTGTTGTCTCCTAGCTCAGAGGGGTGGACCTCAGGGTTCCACATGGTTGGGTGGAAGAGCTTAATCCATTGGTTTTCTTAGTCGTTCCTTGTTCGTGATCGCTGCAGATGTGACTCCAGTTCCAGACTAGTACTTGCACCTTCAGAGCTATCTTGTATAATCTTGTTGTATTTTGTAAACCGATGTGATCAGTCATGAATCTTGTAATCTTGTAATCCTGTAACTGATCCTTTGTAACTGTTCATATTTGTATAGGAATTATGTAATCTTATTCTGTTGTATCATAATGTATTTTACTTGTGTTGTTGTGAATCTAGTTCTGATGCTGTTATGTTCCCTAGAGTAGTTAGTTGTTCACCTTGTTAATGTTGTGTATGATGTTAACTTTATATATATAGTTAATGCATTTACTTGCCTAAAAAAAAGTATTTCTATAAATTTTGTACCTGTTAGCCTAAATCTCTAGGGTTGCATGACGAGGCATCACAGAAGGGGATGGCCCAGGCAGAAATAGGTCAAAGCTAGACCATTCTAATCCACTTGATAAATAATACATTTGTTATGAAAGTCACAAACGAAAGATGTTGTTCTGCTATACTGACAACCAACCTCCCCCAGAACCCCATAGAGCGTAACCTCTTTGGGCTGGGAGACTCCATAACGGAGAGTAGTGCTGCCGCATGTATAGCCACCCGAACGGAAACCCTAACTAAAAGCCATGTCTTAGTGGCCAAAAACCCTCTATTTGTTAGCGCAGAAGATTAGACCTTTGAAGCCGCCCTGATTCACGTGGTTCTTAGTAGAGATAGAAGGGACAAACCTAAGGTTTGATGGAGGGATGAGCCTTGGAAAACTTGGATCCAACAAATACTGTCCTGGATCCAACAAATACTGTGAGTGTCATGGAGGGGAGCCAATGCTATCAAGATCCTAAAGCTATCCACTTTGAATAGGCACGGCTAGGGGATCCAACAAATACTGTCCTTGCCTAGCCTAGGGTGTACACATTGATCATTGTGTTTGGTGTGCATGCATGTGTATGTGAGATCTTGTGTTTGAAATTACCATCTCATCCTCAGTCCTACTTGTCATAACACATTTCTTGATCATTACATTTCATCCAACCCTTTCAAACCAGATCATCCTTGTCATCCGATCATCCTTGTCATCCAATCAACCCCATCCTGATCAACCTAAGTCATCTATCCACATCATTCTGCAACATCCCATTCAGTTTGACCATATCATATCATTGGACTTCTTGAGCCCTACATCCTTTTTGAGACTCTACATCAGCTATCCAACATTGATCTAATCAACCAACCTTGTCCTTTGGCTTTGGTCCTTATCTAGCATTTGATCATATCAGCATTATCAACCAACCTTGTCTACCCTTGAGTTCATGAGTCTATCTCTTGGGAAATAATCTTATCCAATCAACCAACTGATTAAACCAATCCAATTAATCGACCAAGCCAATCCGGTCAATCAGTCAAGAAAACTAATCAATCCAAGAGTCTCAACTTTGTCGGATAAGTCCAACCTACATCATCCTACACCATGCCAACCTTAGAGGACATAGTGCAAGAGATCGTTCACATCCTTCACCAAGCACCAAAACCCCTAAGCCAACAAATTATTTAGAGGGTCCATCACATAATTCAACAACTTCAACTTCAAGAAGGCCAGTCACCTCACATGCAACATCATATAGCACATGCCCAACACCTCCTGGACACATGTCAAACCCAACAAATATATCATCATTCCTTATCTAATCACCACTAACCAATTCCACTTCATTCTTGTGTGGCATCCCATTCCATTTCATACCAATCTAATCCATCCACATATTATAACAATTCCACACCACCTTATCTTATTCATTATCAACCAAATCCATCCGCATTTCGAATCACTTCCACATCACCTTATCCTATAGCTTCCCATAATAATGTCACATCACCTTATCTCACATCTTCCCATAACAATGCTACATCACCATACCTACTTCTTCCAATATCTACCATTATCCACAATAACCCAAATCCCAAGATCTTTCACCTACACATCCTACCATTTCATCTCTTCATCAAACACATTCATAATACTATCAGTGGTCCCCACAACATGAACATGCAAATCTGAGTGGCTCTCTGTATATAAATCAAGCATCCCTAAGCTCACCTTTGCAGCAAGACTTAATGACCTTTGGCGAGGGACATACCAATCTAGTCACTGCATCCTACGAACATCCCCCATCACCATCTGATCACATTCCAACACATGAGTCAACTAGTCCTCTCCCAACACCTTCATGTCAACCTTCTAATCTGTTAAGCCCTCCACTAAAGGATCCCTTAGAGATGACCCTACAAAAATTGGTCCAAGAAAATTTGATTGATTTGCCACCGATAACATCCTTTGAAGAAATCCACTTTAAACCCCATTGGTATAAAGATGATGAATATTGTGCATACCATAGGTGTAAGGGCCATCTCATATCCACTTGTACACAATTTAAAAGATTGATCAAGAACCTAGAAGATTGTGGTAAGATTGGGTTAGATAAAACCAACCCATCTAATCCCCTTATCCTTCCATCTAGCCCAAGTCCCAGTCCATCTAATCCCACTATCCATCTCACAAGCCCTAATCCAATTAGCCTTCTACCTAATCCTACTCCTATGCCTATCACTCCATCTACCATTATCGTTCATCTCTTATATTGTCCATTTACCCATACCCTAGCAAAGGATGTGATCCATTGGATGTTAGCACGGAATAGACCATCCCCATGTCAAACACTCATTCATGAGCCTATCAACGAGCCTTCTAATGACAGGTCTAGCCCTATAAGCCCATCATGTGATCTACAAGTCATCAATCCTAATCAAGAGCCTAACACTGTGAGTCCAAGTCAAGAACCCTCATGCCTTTATGTCGATGACTCTCAAGAACATGTCAAGCCTATTCAAGAGCATATCAAGCTTATCTAAGAGTCATCTCCTTCCATCCAAGCAACCCAAGAGGTATATCAAGAACATGATCCTAAGTATGTGGAAACATTAGTCCCTAATCTAAGTCAGGATCAAATCTCTTACATTCCATCTATGCTACCCATCCATAACATTTACCTTTTCCATGATCAAGATGATATTACCTATGAGGAAGCTATCTATGAGCACCTTGGTCTTCTCCATAATCCTATACCTATCCCTGAGCAAGACATCCAAATTTCTCCTATCCACCCTCCATCTAACTCTAATGAGACTATCTGCTTCTCATAATGAGACATGTGCCTCCCAAGAAGACATAAGCATAGAAGATCAAACAGATACCTTGGATCATAAAGAACACAAGAAAGATCCTAATCATCCTTCCACATCCACTATCGACCCTATCACAACTCCACCATCATGTCCTATTGGTCTTACGACCTTCATCCATGAGTGTTCCTCCTTAGAACACCACCAACTATTATCTGCTATTTCACCTTTTCCATCCAATAAGGAGCTTGTGTCTAGTGTTCCACCTACACCTAGTCCCATTGTCGATCGCATCCTCCAAAACATGAACTATCAAGGTAAGGGTCTTGGCCTTCTTGAATAAGGTGTTTTGGAGCTGATCCATGTCAAAGTCCCTCCTACACGCTCACTTGTCCTTGGATACACACCTCAAGGTCAATAATCTAAAGATGTTGGTACTTCTTCCATCCATCCAAAATCCACCTCTTTCCACCACAAATCCTATCATAAACCTAAATCATATGTCGTCATTCCACCTCCATCCTCCTACAAATGTCAAAAGCATGTGACCATACACCTTCCACCATCAACTTTGCCTCTGCTTCTTCCAACTCCTAATATCCCTCCATTGGATCTACCTCCACTACTTCCAACACCTAATAATCCATCCATCCACAAATCCTCCAAAAAATTCCAATCATGACCAGAAAATGCACATATTGTCTAAGCATGAAGCTTTCTCTCCTTCCATCCACCCCATGGGATTCCAAAGAGCCTCATGCCTTAGGGCACAAAAGCAAAGAATCAAATCCATCCCCAAAGCTACCTACACCCACACACCTCAAAGCAAAAACTAAAATGGTATGGGTCCCTAAGCAACAAGCAATTACTTCAGATCCATCTCTAAAGCTGCACACAACCACCCACCTCAAAGAAAATTTGAAAAAGATGTGGGTCCCTAAGCAACAATCCATCAAGTCAAATGAGGCGTCCACCTCTCGCAAATCCCAACCATCTCCTTCCTTCCATTCCATCCAAAAGAAGCAAAATCATCTATCCCACATGAAAAGCAAAAATCATAAAAACACTAAGCCCATGTGGGTCCCCAAATACTTATGTCATCCATCTCCTAAGAAAACATCCCCATTGCTTCCTACACCACCTTCCCATCAAAAGCTTCAATGTTTATCATAGTGTGTGCAACCATTGGTCATGATTCCATCTTATCCTGCAACACTTCCACATACCTCCATCTCCTCACCTTTCATCTACTATCCTACATATCTTACCCATCATATCCCTATGGTCCATGCTTTTACATAAGCCTTTCATCTAGCCTTTTGCATAATCCACATCATATTCCACTATCGCACCTTTCATAATCCAATATCGCACCTTCCATAGTCCTCCATCTACCTAATCCATCTTTCATCCAATCCCCTACCAACATTTCTGAGCAAACTTGACATGGTCCATGCGATGACATCCATCTAGAAGGACTACCATGGAACTAGACACTTGAGTCCCTTTTCATCCATATCCCCTATCCCAGTCAAAAAAGTTAAAAAAAAAGAAGAAAAAAGCAAAAAAAAAAAAGACTAAAGATAAATCCCTTTGTCCAATGGTGAAAACCTGGAAAACAAGCACCTTGGATAAGTACCATGATGAAAACCTGGCAAACAGGTGTCATGTGTAAATTTGATCTTCTATGTCACCTACACTTGGGGGCACGTTGTCTCATCCTACCTATCACTTCCCATTCTATCATATCTTATCATACCACTATCCTATTATCCTTATCCATTACATTCATACACCTACCCTACTGAGTTCATTTCATCCTTCCTCTTTTTGATCTTGATAAAGATTGGGGGAAAAATGTTGAAACATGCCTTGGAAAAACTATTGATATACTTTGTCCTATCATCATCCCATTGTCATAAGCCTAACCCTAGCATGAGTCATATCGTCCTGGGCCTTGTCACGAAAAATCCTAAGTATTATACCTAGAATGGGGCAAGTTATTCTGATGTGGCATAGTCTTTGAGATCACATCCTAGCTCTCTTATGCATACATCCGATATCGCCTATCCTCTTATCCAATCATTTATCACGAGTCTTCCATCCCATCCACTATAGCCTATCCTCTTATCCTTCCATTTATCATGAGTCTTCCTTTCCATCCCTTACCGCCCATCCTTTTATCCATTCATCCTAATTCATCATATATCCTTTCTTGCACTTGGACTTGGTTTTCTCCCTTGTCACTAGTATCTAGCATAAAGGCTACCCAATTGTAAATCCATTGACATCCCAAAACATTTACAAAAAATCCAAAAAAATCATAAAAAAGCCCTGAAAAAATTCCAAAAAAATCATAAAATGTCCTAAAAAATCCTTAAAAATTGCAAAATGTCCTAAAAAAAAGTACAAAAAAATTAAATATTCCCCAAAAATACAAAAAAATCATAAAATCCAACAAAAATCAAAATCAATCAATCAAATCAATGCCAAATCATTCTAATCAACTAATTCATCAAATCAAATCAAGCCGATCTATCAATCATCAAATCATTCAATCATCCAATTAAATCAATCCAATCATCAAAATTACATCAATCATCATCAAAATCATTCAATCATCTAATTAAATCAATCCAATCATCAAAATTACATCAATCATCATCAAAATCATTCAATCATCCAATTAAATCAATCCAATCATCAAAACCACATCAATCATCATCAAAATCAATCAATCATTCAATCATCCAATTAAATCAAAATTAATCATCATCACCATCAATAAAACACAAAGTCAGAACTACATCTCATCTCTATCGTTAAGTGCCTTGATCCCATGGATACATGGTATGTAGGCAGTCTAGAGTATGAAGGAAATGCCCAGATTCAGGCAAGAGTGATATTCCTCTTTCTTCTCTCATCATCTTCTTCTATCATCTATCTTCATCAATTCATCAATCTTCCAAAACAATTCTTCCAATCAATCTTCATCAATCAATTCTTCTATCACTTCTTCTTCTTCCAATCATCCAAGCAATAAACTCAAATGCAAGTCATCCTTAATCCATACCAATCAAGTTAATCAAGCTTGTCAAATTATCCAATTGCATCCTTGGTCTTGATCCTAGCCTTGTTGTAAACCCAATCAATCGTCAATCATCAATCCATCCTTGTGTTTCTCTAGGGATATGTCTTTCCCCGCCATGACAACAATATCATCATATTCATCAATCAATCAACAGTTAATCGTCGATTTATAGCTTGACAGGGGCAATACCTTGTTTGTTTTTGTGTCATTTGTGCATGCTTGCTTGCTTGCTTGTGTGTGTGTTATCATTTTTATCTTGCATTTGCATCAATATCCAACCTAGCTAATATTCATATCTTGTACCTAGACAAGGTTGTATTACGCTGGGGCATGGGACACATCGTCACCTTCAGCATAATGTATCTTTTATCTCTTTCCTCCATTTCCTTCTCTTTCTTCCTTGACCAATCCACTTCATTTTGAGAGCCTACCCGTGTTTGTCCAACCCGCCTATCCTCTCGAGGGGGCATCATCATCCTATCATTCTATCCTCATCCTATCTTTCCATCATCATCCTTTTTACTCTATCCATGTCTTAGCTTCTTTGAAATGATGTTACTTGACATAGATCTCATCATCTCGAACATTATCTCAAAGAGGGGCAAAATTTAGACACCCAAAAATGTCCACTTGTCATAACATTGCATCACTTAGGCATCTTGTAGCAGTTTTGCCCTAAACTACCCCTTCGCCATCCTAACCAACATTTCCTCTATTAAATTAAATAAATTCAACATTTATTTAATTTAATCCTATCCTTCACAATTATTAAATAAATAAATTTTATTTATTTATTTTGTCCACTTTCCTCTTAAATAAAATAAAATAAATATTTTATTTTATTTAATTTATCATCTTATCCCCTTTCCCCTTAAAATAAATAAATAATTTTATTATTTATTTTAATTCCCACATACCTCATAAATTAAATAATTTTTTAAATTATTTAATTATGACTCACCTACTTACCATTTCAATCGCTCAACTCATCTCTTCCATCTTCCATTTTCATCTCCACTCATTTTTCTCATCTTCTATTTATCTTTTGAGATGACTCAACTCATCTCTTCCACTTACCAATTCCATCTCCTAAATCACTGATCCAAATTCCATCTTTCTCTCCCAAGTTACAGTGCGACTTTCCATTTTCACTATCACTTGCAAATTGGAAGGTTTATCCTTCCATTTTCTCAAAAAATCTATAAATTGACCCATTTTCATGCCATTCTTATGGATGAATCTCTCAAGCACTGACACTGCCAAAATTCTGCCTCATCCATCAACCTCTACCTATCTTTCTCTAATCTATCAATCTCATCTCGTCATTGTGCTGCAAAAACATGAGCAATCAACAATCCACAATTGCACCAAGGAATTAAAGTATCTAAGTGATTTTGTTTTCATTGCATGTGGTTTTTAATCACTTTGATCAAATTTCTTGAAGGTATCTGGGTTTTTATCTTGATTTGTTAAATGATGAAATTTTCCCTGGTATATAGATACAAGGACCTAATTTTGATGCTAATGCTTTCTCTTAGTATCACCGATCAACAGGACATGCCATTGAATGATGTATGCATTTGAAACATGAAATTCAAGACCTCATCAAATATAATATAATATAGGTAACTGGAGTGAATGGCAATGGGAATAAGTTGGTTGCCCCTCTGAACTAGAATTTGTAGATATTTACAAATCCATTTCCTAAGCATAGCAACAACAATATGGTATAGCAAAATACAATAGAGCAAGAAGATGTCTATCTTGACTATGATGAAATAGTTGGTATGATAGAAGTGGATAAGGAGAAGTTCAAAGACTCATCTCGTCCACAAGGAAAAGGTATCTATGCTGAGGTTCCTCTGTCATTATCCCTTCAAGGATCGGGAGTTGACCAAGACGCACCAGATTTACAAATTGAACAATTGTGACAAGATATTATGATACAAGGAAAGGTTGCCACGGTGGAAAATATCCCATTCCGCATGAAAAACTTAACAAGAAATTAGAGGACCAGAAAAGAACAAGCCGGTTATCATTAGTGGGAAATAGCAATAATTCCCCTCCTCACAAGCAACAAAAGACTTCAAATATACAGGGATTTGAGAAACAAGCACCGCATGACCATCCTGGAAATAAGAATCAATCAAGTATGAACTACTCACACTTTTTATCGCACTTGATGGAATACCTTTCTAATATGCTCACAAGTTTAGACTCCTCTTAGATAAAATGCAAATATATATTTATCTGTTGTGTTTCCCTGTGATGTGTTATGTGTTGTTTAGGTCTCCTTGGATGACCCTTGATACTGTTGTAAGGTCAAGGATACTGGGAGACCGCCTTTGTTGTGACCATTCTTCTATATTGCCTCTCCTCTATTTTATTGTTGTGTGTCGTTCCTTAGGGGCATAGCATTGTGGAGGGTGTTCTGGGGGCATCCTCCTATGTGGTGTTCCTAAGGCACTTGTTCTCCTTATTGTCATATTTTGCCTAGCCCCAAAATATTCCTGTTTCCTCCTATCAAAGAAATTAGATCAGAGAAAGCCTAAATAGAAGGAGAGAAGTCTTAAATCCTACATTTTCTCATGCTCTGCCTTGCCAAAAATCCCAAAATCTCACCTGAAGAATCCTTGCGAAAAACCCAGAAATCTTTTGTCTTCAAGTGCTTTCCATCACAAATATTTCTCAGTTTTATGCTTAGTCATTTTTATATGCATATGCAATTGTATGTTTCTTTGTATGTATGTTTGCATTGTATGTTTATATATACAATCGCACATACAAAGGAAAAGATACAAGGGGGAGGATACAAAAAGACATATCGGCGTGACTTTGCTATCGGTGGCTCAGTTTGTGGTCTCGCCGATAGGCCGATGGAGATGTAAAGAGTAATATACAAAGGGTCATCGGCGAGATAGGCCTTATTGACAGCTCATTCCGAGGTCTCCCCGACAACCGATGAATTTGCATATACAAAGCACATATACATTCCTGATATACAAAGCCCAGATTCGAAAGGAACATGAAGTTTGGTTTATAAAGGTAGATGTTTGTTTGCATCTTTGCTTGTATGTTCGTATTGTATGTTCGCACATACAAAGGGTAGATACAAGGGAATATTCAAAGGTCATATACAAAGGGCAGGTACAAGTTCAAATGCATGTTTGTATGCAAGTGTTTGCATGCAGTTTTCCTTTGTATATTTTGCATTGTATATGCGATATACAAAGGTTAGATACAATGGCGATATACGAGGCGGACCCGACTGGAAAATCAAATGCGGCTGATAATAATTTTGCGGTACGTAGTTTGTATGATTAAAGTGCATGTGTATGCATTTATACAAAAGGGGTAAGATACAAAGGCTGGACCCGATGTTAATTTCAACTTGCTTCATAAAATGTTGGGGTCCACGCATTGTATGTATATTTGCAATTGTATGTTTGCATATACAATCAGATATACAAAGGGTCGCATGCAAAAGGATTTCGGTGAAACTTAGTGTATTGGCGACCCATTTTAAGGTCTTTCAGACGGCTAATAAGAAGATGCAATTTTTCAATGATGGGTCCGAGGATCAGTTCAGCAACCAATGCAGTGGTGCCACATGTCAAGAGCGATGCAAAGGCCGATTCAAAAGGTAAAGACCCACGATTGTATAAAGGCATATGCAAAGCGGTTTGAATATGCAAAGAGAAAGAAAACGTGATTGCACTAAGTAAACCTAAAAGTGCAATTGCCATTGTATATACAATGGCGAGATATAGCAGTATACAAGTGCAGATATGCAAAGCGATATGTAGATACAGATGCAGTTTGACCGCAGCTTTGACCACCTATATCTCCCTCGTCTTGGAGAATTTTGACATGCTTCAAAAGGCAAAAGTGCTTGTTTTTTCCTCCTCTTTCATCTGGTAGGATTTATGAAGAATATCTTCACTTTCAAAATTAGATCTAGATTTGCATGCTTTGGCGACTGGACGTTTCAGCGACCAATTTGGCGTATGCAAATGCAGATATTTGTTGCATTTATGGGTGAAGGTTGATGATTCAGTAGTTCATATTGAAGATTCAAAATATCTTCCACCTACTAGGTTCCAGATATTTTTCACGCCATAATTTCCTGCTAGTGGACGTCCCTTCAGAGGCAGATATTTTCTGACAGAGCCCATGGGCGAATTGATTGTAGCTGACTTAGGACAAAAATGTTATATATGCTAAAACATGAGATGTAACAACGAGGATGGTTTTATTTTTGGGCTGTTATGCTATCATTTTTCTGTAGTCAGACTTCTGCTACTGAATATTCAGTAATGTAATGGTTTCTAACCTTCATGATTAATATATGTATGACTTCTTGCCTCTCTTGTGTCCTGATTTCTATGTTTTAATTGGAGTTATAGTCTGTTCTGTGAGTAAAACGGCTCCTCTACAGGTTTGACCTTCATACCGAAGCCTCAATCAGTCATAAGTCTGTGTGAATCCCCTTCATCATTGAGATCATTGTTGTGTCTACACCAAGATCACCATTGCTCACTAAATCTAGTGTATCACTTATTTCATTTCAGTATTCCTTCTAACCCTTTTCCCAGCAAGCATTAGCACTAGGTTTAGATGCATTTCTCTAAGAAATAGGCTCAGAGGTAGGAACCGGCCTTCTCCGGAGGTCTGATCTTAGTTCTCAAGGTCCCACACTTCGAGATCATTCCCATGTTTCTCCATATTGCTAAAGTTTTACAACTACAGCTTAGGGTGCAAATCTGGGTGATAACAGTTCTGGCATGCCCGGTGGGACCAGTTTGATGAACTTCTCATCAAAATACTAAGAGATTTGGTGTTTCTCCTAGTATTACTAGCCTTTGGAGGCAATACAAATAATACCATGGTGATGCTACTAAACAAATCTACTGGTGAAAGCAGCCCAAGCACCTAAAATTTTGTCAAAGAACAGGATTTTGGTGGATTTCTTGGTCTATTAAGCTTCCAGAAGCATCTCAATCACTTGGCAACTCCCTTTCTGGTATGTATCTAGTTTCTTTTTGGTTGCAGACCTATTTTTCTCTAATTCTAACATTTTCATGATTATCCAGCATTTAGATGCTATAAAATGTCAGAATTTTATGGGAATCATGGCTAATCCTCTACCCCTAATCCAAATACAGGCTATTGGCCCCCATATCAGCAATACCAGGCCCCAAATGCCTCTGATTTTATGCCATACAACCCTACCGCTACAAAATATCAACACTCTCATGATGCTTATCTCCCTCCCACCCCTACTCAGTCCTCTTGGCAGCCTAATAATGCTTATTATCAACCCCAAGAAGATTACTTTGATCCTAGCCAATGCAACCTCCCTAGTTAGTCCCAAAATGATATTGATTTGGGTAACATTAAGAGTTGGTTGCTAGATTACCAAAGGCAAATTTCAGAAATAGATAGAGAAATGCAATATAACATGCAACAAGAAGAGCTTGCATATCAAGCTTTTTTGCACCAGCAGGAGACAGAAAATAGAAGGGTGTATGAGGAGGAATGCTTGAACATGCATCTTGCAACCAAGGAGAAACAAATAAAACAATTGCTTGCTCAAGTGCAAGAGCCCAAAGTAAAAGATTTCTATCCTATTCCTAGCTTCAAACAAGTCCATCCTTCAAACCAAAGTGAATCTATGAAAGTGGCTCAAACTTCTCTACCATGGTAGCCTTCTTGGACCAAGCCTCCTGGTTACAAAGTACCAAACCTTGTAAAGGCCAATCCTCTCATCCCAATTCAAAACCAAGAAGAGGAAAAGGTGGTAGAATCCAAGCCTATCATAATTCCAATTTTAAGGCAAGGTGAGTCTCCTAAGTCTCCTGAATTGAATATTCCAAGTTTTAGAGGGTCTCATCCACTGAAACAATCAATTCATAATGAAGAGCAACCTAGACTCCATAGGTTTTCAGGCTTCAAGGCCTTTATCCCTCCACAAGTCCCTGTTCCTGTGCAAACTCAAATTATTATTCCCCAGGAACAAATTTGTCCAGAACCCTCTCCCCTCCAAGAAATTCAGGAAGATATTCAGGCTTCTTTCCCTGATGATATTTCAATCCTCAAGGGTGGACCTGTTGTCTACCAAGATAACTGGAAAGATGAGCCAAAAGAGGAGGTGGAAGAAGATAAAACTAATGAGGAGCAGTTTGTTCCTACACTCACAGAGATAGAATTGTTTGAACCTATTGCACTTGTGAGTATTGTTAACCCAAATAAGGGATTGAGTCCTCTAGACTTTAGTTCTTTTGAAGCCTTTTCTCATGCATCCAATCAAGCAAACAAGGTTGAAATGCAAAGAGTGCATGGGGAAAGCCTTCAACTGTAGAGGGGACTTAAATACAATCTAGTGGAGCTATAGTCAAAGGATGGAGGCATAAGGGAAAAGGTTGCTAAGGTCACTTTAGAGGTGGATGATGCTACCCTACTTCATGAGCTACCTGACTATGTTGAAGATGAGGAAGATGAGCAGCTGGTTGTGGATATGCAGCAACAAGAAAACACTGAAAATAATGCCAAATTGCTATAGGTTGAGGCTGAGCACAACAGTGAGGTTCCAAACCATAAAGAAGGCCAAGCATGTTGCCCTATGCTAGATGATGCAGAGGCTGATGATTCTGATATGCTTGAGGAGCTTCCATTCTTTATTGAAAATAATGATGAGATTGAACATGGGCAAGAGCAAATTGCAGATTTGTTTTTTATTATCCAGCAGGGATATCAACTTCTGGGTGGGGAGATTTTCTCTTTTGAGCATGTGCATGGCTCATTTTCTGAGCCTAAGTTAGAAAATCATGAGCATCTTGTTCATAAGGTGGAGACAACCATATATTTAATTGAGATACAAGAGCTAGAGTTTTTAGACCAGAAGAAGACAAAAAATTAGAAAAGAGACATGAGATCAAACATGATGATTTGCATGTCACTTCAAGGGGATGCCTAATTAGGCATCTAGCCCAGCTGGAGACACATCATGAGGAGTCACCACTTGTCATGCTTACCTCTAAGCATGAAGTTGAGCATCAAAATGAGTGGGATCAGCCCATTTATTCACCACAAGTTAGCAACATCAGCAATCAGTCCAGGTGGATAGGTGAGTTTATCTCCATTTTGGGGAAGGTGTTTTATCAATTTGTCATATGACCATTTCCCCCTCACCTCTTTTTAACTGCCCACATGCATGAGAAACATTGTAAATTGTTAAGGAAGGGCCGTTACTTTCAAGAACTAGTTAATAGCTTTATTTAAGGTCACCTCTAACTGGTTAGTTTAGGATTAGAGTAGGTTTTATTTCAGTTTTAGGTTTCCTTTCAATAAGTGCCCTTGCACTTTGTTGTATTCTCATTAGGAGATTGATGCTTGCTTATTGTTTTTGTTTTGGCTTGGTAGCTTGCTCAGTGTTCCAACTCCTCTATTCTTGTTACAGTCTCTTTTGACTCCATGCCTAATGAATGTATAAGGCCACTGATCAATTTGTTTAGCAGGAAAACACCCCTGAGAGGTCACCAAAGATGTTGTCATATTTTGCCTAGCCCCAAAATATTCCTATTTCCCTCCTATCAAAGAAATTCGATCAGAGAAAGCCTAAATAGAAGGAGAGAAGTCTTAAATCCTAGATTTTCTCATGCTCTACCTTGCCAAGAATCCCAAAATCTATCTAAAGAATCCTTGCCAAAAACCCAGAAAAACCCAGAAATCTTTTGTCTTCAAGTGCTTTCCATTGCAGATATTTCTCAGTTTTATGCTTAGTCATTTTTATATTCATATGCAATTGTATGTTTCTTTGTATGTATGTTCACATTGTATGTTTATATATACAATTGCACATACAAAGGAAAAGATACAAGGGTCAAATGCAAGGAAAAGATACAAGGGGGAGGATAAAAAAAGACATATCGGCGTGACTTTGCTATCGGTGGCTCAGTTTGTGGTCCCGCCAATAGGCCGATGGAGATGTAAAGAGTAATATACAAAGGTTCATCGATGAGATAGGCCTTATCGGAGGCTCATTCTGAGGTCTCCCCGACAGCCGATGAATTTGTATATACAAAGCGCATATACATTCCTGATATACAAAGCCTGGATCCGAAAGGAACATACAGTTTGGTTTATAAAGGTAGATGTTTGTTTGCATCTTTGCTTGTATGTTCACATTGTATGTTTGCACATACAAAGGGCAGATACAAGGGAATATTCAAAGGTCACATACAAAGGGCAGGTACAAGTTCAAATGCATGTTTGTATGCAAGTGTTTGCATGTAGTTTTCCTTTGTATATTTCGCATTGTATATGTGATATACAAATATTAGATACAACGACGATATACAAGGCAGACCCGACTGGAAAATCAAATGCGGCTGATAATCATTTTGGGGTCCGCAGTTTGTATGATTAAAGTGCATGTGTATGCATATATACAAAAGGGGTAAGATACAAAGGCTAAACCTGATGTTAATTTCAACTTGCTTCATAGAATGTTGGGGTCCACGCATTGTATGTATATTTGTGATTGTATGTTTGCATATACAATCAGATATACAAAGGGTCGCATGCAAAAGGATTTCGGTGAAACTTAGTGTATCGGCGACCCATTTTAAGGTCTTTTCGATGACTGATAAGAAGATGCAATTTCTCAGCAATGGGTCTAAGGATCAGTTCAGCGACTAATGCAGTGGTGCCACGTGTCAGGAGCGATACAAACACTAATTCAAAAGGTAAAGACCCACGATTGTATAAAGGCATATGCAAAGCGGTTTGAATATGCAAAGAGAAAGAAAGCACGGTTGCACCAAGTAAACCTAAAAGTGCAATTGCCATTGTATATACAATGGCGAGATATAGCAGTATACAAGTGCAGATATGCAAAGCGATATGCAGATACAGATGCAGTTTGACCGCAGCTTTGACTGCCTATATCTCCCTCGTCTTGGTGAATTCTAACATGCTTCAAAAGGCAAAAGTGCTTGTTTTTGCCTCCTCTTTCATCTGGCAGGCTTTATGAAGAATATCTTCACTTTCAAAATTAGATATGGATTTGCATGCTTTGGCAACTAGACGTTTCAGCGACCAATTTGGCTTATGCAAATGCAGATATTTGTTGCATTTATGGGTGCAGGTTGATGATTCAAAAGCTCACATTGAAGATTCAAAATATCTTCCACTTGCCTGGTTCCAGATATTTTTCACGCCATAATTTCTTGCTGGTGGATGTCCCTTCAGAGGCAGATATTTTCTGACAGAGCCCATGGGTGAATTGATTGTAACCGACTCAGGACAAAACTGCTATATATGCTAAAACATGAGATGTAACAACGAGGATGGTTTTATTTTTGGGCTGTTATGCTGCCTTTTTTTGTAGTCAGACTTCTGCTACTAAATATTCTGTAATGTAATAGTTTCTAACCTTCATGATTAATATATGTATGACTTCTTGCCTCTCTTGTGTCCTGATTTCTATGTTTTAATTGAAGTTATAGTTTGTTCTGTGAGTAAAACAGCTTCTCTGCAGGTTTGACCTTCATACCGAAGCCTCAATTAGTCATAAGTCTATGTGAATCCCCTTCATCATTGAGATCATTGTTGTGTCTACACCAAGATCACCATCGCTCACTAAATCTAGTGTATCACTTATTTCATTTCAGCATTCCTTCTAACCCTTTTCCCAGCAAGCATTAGCATTAGGTTTAGATGCATTTCTCTAAGCAATAGGCTCAGAGGTAGGAACTAGCCTTCTCTGAAGGTCTAATCTCAGTTCGCAAGGTCCCACACTTCGAGATCATTCCCATGTTTCTCTAGATTGCTAAAGTTTTACAACTGCAGCTCAGGGTGCAAATCTGGGTGATAACACTCCTCTCTCATTTTATTGTTTACCTTCTTCAGTGATTCTACCTTGTTGGTGGATGACGAAAACAAAAAAAATTGATACGGACCGCGTGTCCCTTCAACGAGTAAGAAAAAATGGACCTAGTCCATATATGAAGATGGGGTTGATTTATATATATCTGATGCTTGACTAGTGGAATTAGTCCATGTGATGTATCATCTTATTTCATTTCTTGTGACTAACATTTTACAATCTGCTCAATCTTCTTCTGTACACTTTGATTGGTATCTCACCTTGTTGCTACACTCAGTTTTGAGGTACCTATTGTATAGCCCAACAGTTATACTTGGCTCCAAACCCATGAGTATAGCCTTGGTCCTTGATGTGACTGTTTTCATGCATAGATTTCATTATGTGATATGGTTGTTATCTTAGTGTAGGATTTTCTAACCATATTATTATCTTATCTTAGCATATCTTAGCAATGTGTTTGTGGGAACATTCAATGATTGTAAGCACATGTCACCTTGGGGGCATGGGCTTTGTGAAAGCTCTTGTTTCCTTGTGTGTCTTCTCTCTAGCTTAATGTGCTTTCTATCTATACATGACATCAACTACCTTAAGGTGGGGGTATATATAATGATATATGTATGATGATTTTGATACTAAGGAAGCATGTCTGTAAGCCCTCTCCATGAGGCAGGATGTTGTATCTCCAGTGCGAGTGCACATCCTTATATCAATTAAAATAAAAATTCCCTCTCTGCGAGGTAGGATAGCATTTCCTTTTATCAAAAATCCCTCTCCATGAGGTGGGATAACGTATCTCTTGAGCTAGTGAGTATCATTTTATACAAAAGCCCTCATCACAAGGTGAGATGGTGTATCTCTTGAGCTAGTGCACATCCTTTTATTACAAAGTCCTCATCAAGAGGCGAGGTTGGATCTTGAGCTATCCTCCCTTAATCTTGTCTTTGGCAGTTGTTGTGGCATAAGCCCAACCATCAAGTGTGTCTGCAGTGTGTTTGAGATGGTGGGACTTAGCAATAAGCTCCTTCCATCACTCATGTTTGTCATGTTTAAGACGTATAGTATGTCTATGGCATGTTATACGGTGCTCGTGTATTCTGTGTGTTTTCCCTCATGTGTGGTGTAAAGGGTGTGTCGATGAGTCACACCCATACTTGGGTTTTGTTTTGTGTGTCTTCCCTTGTGTGTGGTGTAAAGGGTGTGGTGATGAGTCCCCTCACACTCAGATTTTATATAGCGTGTTTTCCCCCTAGTGTAGTGTAAAGGGTGTAGTGATGCGTCCCCCTACACTTTGGGTTTTGTATTACATGTTTTTGGCAGTGTAAAGGGTGTAGCGATGAGTTCCCCTTGCCCCTTAGAATTTGTATTTACATATATGAAAATGTTATATCAATGTATTCACCATGTTTTGTGTGATTGCTCTCATGTATTCATCATGTTTAGCATGTCTTCAATATTGTTTTCTTTGTGTCTTGCGTGCTTCTACTGTCTTCATTGTGTTTCGCGTGTCTGTGATGTGTCTTCTAGTGCTTACTTAAGACTAGGGCTAGAAATAGTTTCTCAATCTTTGTGTATGCCTTAGCTTCAAGTGTCTGGCGTGTCTGATGTATTTTTTACCATACTTTAATGCATGTATGGGTCGTAAGATCATACATACATTAAAGTGGGGGCTAAATGTTAGGTCGTAAAATATCCTCCTAGGATGTTTACCTACTAATTTTAGCTCCCGAGTCCCTTAGATTTAATCATGCATGTTAAAAATGATTCCTGGAGAAAAATCCCTCAAAATGCATGTCAAATGGGGCCTAGGGGTGCATCTTAAACTTAATCAAGTACCAAAATAGGCCCCTAGACTTGGGCGCCCACGCCCTAATCTAGATCTATTTTGTTGGGACCCAAATTTTAAATGTCTGCAAAGTGATTGTTAAGAGGTTTCCCTTTGTCAGCCTATTCAATTTAAATTATGAATGTTTAGTGGGAATGCATATATAAATATGTTTAGGACTTCATTTAACTAGAGATGGATAATGCAAACTTGTGATCTTATGCTAAGGATATTCAAGGCTTTCATTGTGTTGCAGAGCAGTATTGTATTGTGTTTGTACTTGTTTGTTGTAGATTTGTCTTCATCAATCCATCTCCTCATGGCGTGAAAGATCTTCATCTCATCGTGAGAGCTACACCTCCGAGGTGACATCTACTTTGTGTTTCAATCAATTTATCATATCATTTGCTTTTGCCTTTGTCCACCAAGGATACACACTCTATCTAACAACGGTTTTGGAAGGCTTGATTGCCATTTTAGGGCTTGACTAAGGCAAGCTCCTAAACACCACAATCCCCAACCCCTCTATTGTGATTGCAGGTTATAGGTGCATAATCTTGTGAAGAGGAGTGCAAGAGATCAAAGCAAAGGATAGAGATTCAGGATCTAAAGAAAACAACAAAGAATATTCCTTTTTGGATGCAAGTGCTTGCACTAGTGTCCTCTCAATTACTATTATCAGAAACTTTGAAGCAGGTTGCAGACTACATCACCTTACATTTCTAGATCTACAGAAAAAGTTGCTTGTTGGACTATGGTGCCCACACCAGTGTCCTTGAAGTTTCTGTTTTCTAGAATCTGAATCCTGGTATGTTTCTAATCTTTATTTAGTGCCTTCCTATGTGAGCATTTGCCATGTTTCATTTGTTTTCTTACGATTTCACATAATTAGGGTTTAAGGCTTAATCGGATTAGTGTTTAACAAATTAATCAACAAATTCCAAATTTCTTTATCATTCCAAGTGACATCAAACTTGTAGCTGAGTCTTCTTGCAAAAGTTGTGACTTGACTTCATTTAATGTCCTTGAATGTTATATGTGAAAGGATGATTTAATCACACTATCAACCTCATCAACATACCCTCTTTTCATACATAACAACAACAAGCACTTCTAGTTTGGGCTTGATCTAATCCTGCAATCATGGCAACTAGAGAGAAAGATGGACATTTCAAAATATAATGTCTACCAAAATTTTTGAATAAAGCCTTTACAACACTTTAAAATATTTTAAAATCACTTTAAAATATCTTGAAGTACTACATTACATTATATTACATGCTTTATTTTGATTGATTTTCACTTTACTTTAATCCTGACCTTTACTATGCCTTATCAACAAAATCTATCCATTGTGAACCATTTTTGTCTTTGTTTTTCTTTGGTCAGTGAAAACTCCATTTCGTGAACCACTGCCTTAACCAATTCACCATTGTTTCTCTTTTTCTTCCTTATCACTTTCTCTTTTCTCCCTTTTTACTTATACTTAGTCACTTTTCTCCTTCAGTTGGCAAAATTTTCCTTTCACAAACTATTTCTTTGCCTTCATCCTCGCTCTCTTCCTCTTATCCTCTTTTTGGTCGGCAAATCACCTTATCAGTGAACTTTAGAAATCACTAACTGATCGGTGAGTTTGTGTTTTCATCGATTTCCCTATTTTTCCTTTTCTTTCCCTATCTTTGTCAGAGCCCTTCTCTTTTGCCTTAGAAAAATCCTCCTTTTGGTTCCTTTGTCAGTGAACTCGCCAATCAGCAAACTTGTTGATTAGCAAACTTTTGCCGACTAAGGCAAACTTTCCTTAGTCTTAGAGAATTCCGCCTGCCTTGCCCTTGGTTAGCAATTTCTCCAATCGGTGAACTCAAAGTTTACTGAACTAAGAATTTGTCGATAAAGGATTTCTTGCATTCTTTCCTTTTGTCTTCCTTCGGCCTTCCTTTAGTCAACAATTTCACTGATCGGCGAACTTGTTGATCGACAAACTACTTGGTTTGCGAACTCTAAAATTTGCCGACTAAGGCTGAAAAGACTAAGTCAAAACTTAGAAATTTTGGATTTTTGAAAGGGATTTTTCTTTAGGATTCTGGGAATTTTTTACAAGGAAAACACTATACTTGAAGAACACATAGGCATTTTAACTAATTTTGACAAGATTTTCAACATTTTAAAATTGGTCCATTTGACTCTGGAAAGGGGAAAATTGGTCAACAATTCCATTGAGCACATGGTTGAGTTTTGGAATGCCAACGTTTGACTTTCCGCTCACTGTTTGAATGTTGAAGATAATCTTGTGGAGTCCAAGTTGTTGAAGGATGATCTTCTTGCTCCCTTTGGTAAGGAACTCACTTCACAAAAAAATATCCACTTTTGATAAGAAGAAATCAACCTTGGGTCCTATTGGTTGCCAAAACCATAGGTCCAAAATCCTAGAGCATATTTCCTCCTTCCAAGCCAAGGGTGTCGTCGGGAAGGTGAGAAATGGGCTCATCCATAGATTGAGGATGGTTAAGGCCAACTAACGAGAGTGGGTATGCTCTCTTGAACTTTAGGTTCAACTCAACCCAAGAGGGATATTCCTAGAGGCATGAAAGAGGACACAAATAAACACGCACCACCATACCCAATGTACACTTGACCCCCATAACTATCACGAGGCTAAGACAAACTAGCTGCATAAAACCTCTAATAAAACTGATTACCACACCCTGTAGATGCACCTTCAAGTGATAACATGGTATCCCTTAAGATGAATCCACTTAACCTCCCTTACACAACTTACAGGGTGTAGGCATGCAAGAACATGATTCACATATGATTTGAACAACTATAAATTACATAAGATTAATCCCTGGTTGTAACACTGAACCATGAATAGCATGTAAGCTAATCCAATCCTACTCCTACTCCTACAACTACCTATAGTAGAGGATTGATTTAAAAGAATGTTGACCCTTCACCAAACTAGACCAGTGCCTACTCCATTGAGAAAAAGAGGCATGAACAACAAAGAGGGAGGAAACACATCTGATAGAGGATCAACATAATCACTAATGTATATGCATACAAACCCTAGATTACATCTCGTACAATGGACATAATTTATTTATCCATAACATAACTACAATAACTCGCTTGTAACAAAGAGAAGACCAACACATAATATTTGTATTGCATTAAAAAATTGTCATACATTCATCTAATCTCTATTACAATCACACTAGCAAATGTTGTGAGAGAAAACATACATCAGTGACTATATATTTCCCTAAGTTGTTACAAATGGCCATGGACACATACCACTGCCCAGATGTGCTTTACAAATGATTCCTACTCTGTATCAGATGCAGTCTAGCTCCTCGTAGATTTAATTGGCTTTGTTTGATGCCCTAAAATCACCTGAGGCATTTTCAGACCCAAATTGGCTCAAAGACCAACCCTCATTACATTTTTTTTCATATATATATATATAGTATTACAATTGCACTTGTTATTTCTAACAAGATATTGAGCAAAAAACAAATTAGGGCATTTAGATGCTATAATAAATTTCATCTACCCTCCATCTACCTTCTTACCCACTGCATTAAACTCCACCTACCTCTAATCTAGATAATCTGGGCATTAATGACATTTTTGGGACATAGGGAGGTGTTCAAACTAATGAACCTACAAAAAATATGTTTAAAACACTTTAAAATCTTTAATTTTACTTTGTCAGGGCTTTCAGGGACATTAGGAACTAAATTAGAGATTTTAGTGGTTCTAGTAACCACCAGAATCATCAAAATCTCATTATCCACTCTATTTCTTCTTTGTTCCTACTTGTTGGGAACTCGTTGACAACTAAGAACTCACTAATTTCTTGCCTCCATCTTCTTTCTCTCTTTCTTTGTCGACAATTGGCTAGGAATAAGAAACTAAGAATAATTCCTTCCACTTTGTCAGTGATTTCCTGTCTGAATGGCACTGTTGCCAAGGATAAAGTTACTTTAGTTGTTGCCAGGTTATAGATAGCTTGAGATATTTTCAAACCCTAGTAATAGAGATTTAAAGCTGTGCATTGTGCTTGGGTAAGTTGGTAGCCCACAACTTATGCCAACATAATGGTGTCGTTTCTAGGGATGAATTAGAAGGTCAACAAATTCGAAGGCCTTGGTGATAATCAACTTGTTGTGTACATTTCATTGTGTGTTTGAGTTGGCATCCCATCAACTTACGCCAACATAATGGCTTCATTGGCAGGAATAAAGTTACTTTAGTTTTCACTGGGTTATAGGCATCTTGAAATATTTTCAAACCCTAGTAATAGAGATTTAAAGTTATGCATTGTGCTTGGGTAAGTTGATGTTGTCACTTGGATTTGCACCTTGTGTTGAAGCGCTTTTACTGCAACAATCCAATGAAACATTGGAGTGATTTCCAGGTGTGGGACCGTGCAATTGAAATCAAACCTCTAGAGAAGTCTGGTTCCTTTCTCTGAATATGAAATTTATAGTAGACTAAGACTAAACCTAATCTATTCACTGCTGGGAAAAGGGGAAGAAGGAGAAACTAAAAGGAAAAGGTGATACACCAGGTTTGAATGAAAAACACCCATAGAGCTAAAATGCACAGAATAATTGAATACAACTGATAAACTCACACAAATCCTGTAGATCTTAATAGAGGTAAAAGATAAGAAAAGGATTGCAAGGAATTAAACATTCACAAACAATAACCAGTTCTAGATCTACATAGAGCTAAAAAACAACATAAAAAGGTAAAAAAAATCAGCATGTATTAATCATAAAGGCGCAATTACAACAGAAGAGGGTTCTGTTCGAAATACAAAAAATAAGTCTTTGTATCTAACTCTCATTACATTGATTTTTCATCTATTTATACTACTCCATTACATTGACTTAAGTCACCTACTACAATAAATTTGCCCCATGGGCTTGTCAGAAGATATTTCTGCAAAGCGAATGTCTGCATACATCTATCTTCAAAACATAAATGCAAAAAATATCTTTATCTGATCTATAACAATAAATATGAAAATATCTAGGAATGAAGTAACTGAAGAAAATATTTGCATGAATAAATGTACAACAACTACTTCCATCTGGACTGATCTGATTTTGCAATAATGGCGGCTGGAGAAGATATGCATTTTAAATATATTCCCACCAAAATCCCTTCATAAAGCTTTTACAACACTTTAAAATATTTTAAAGCTTTACATTACATTACAAGCTTTATTTTCATTTTATTTCATTTTACTTTACTTTTAGCTTTTAATTTGCCTTATCGGCAAAATCTCTTTTTCACGAACTTAGCTTGTCTCTTCCTTTTCTGCCCTTTAGTTAGAAAAATTCCACTTTCATGAACTATGTCTATCTTCTTCTTTCCTTCATCTTCCCTTGTTAGCAAAGTTTCACTTTTGTGAACCTTGCCTCCTCTTTATTACTTTTCTTCTTTATTAGGGATTTCTTCATTTATCAAACTTTGTCTTGTTCTCATCTTTGTTTATTTACCTTTGTCGGTGGATCACCTTATTAGCGAGTTCTAGTTTCTTCTGGTTTATCGATAAAGTCTTTCTTTTTCTTTTCCTTATTCATTTTTCAAGTCTTCCTTCGGCCTCTCTTTAGTCGGCGAGTTCGTCGATCAACAAACTAGTCAGTTGACGAACTTTAAGTTCATAGAATTTGAAAATTTTTGATAAAGGTTTCTCTTTTACTTGTTTCTTTTTGCTTCTTTTGAACCTTCCCTTAGTCAGTCAATCGACCAGTTGGTGAAGCTAACTTTTTGTTGACTAAAGCAAAAGACTAAGGCCAAAGACGTAGAATTTTCTAGGTTTTTCAGGGGTTCAATCTTAGGGATTTTTGGGGATTTTTACAAGGAAAACACCCTTAGACCCGAAGAACACTAGGAACTTAAGCATTTAAACAAGATTTTCAACATTTTCAAGCTGGGCTATTTGACTCTAGGAAGGGGAAAATAGGTCAATAGTTGGCATGCCATCAACTTATGCCATCATAATGGCACTATTGTCAAGGAAGAAGTCATTGTTGGGTTAAATCAAATAGAGACTCTATTGGTGAGCTGATTCCAGACATATTTGTGGCCTTGAAGATCAATCACGCTTCAAGGAATTCCTCTTTGGATGAGGTGGCAACTCTATTTGTTGATGTTGCTTTGTTTGTTGTTGGTGATTTGAAGACCCCATCTCAATGTGCAGCAACTGATGTTCAAAGATACATGGTTTTCTTCCTACCTTTTGGAGATTCAGTTCCTTTCATGGTGAAGGAACATAATTTGTAATACCTCTACATTCTACTCAGTATTGTAGAATGGTTTAGTCATATTCTCTTGGTATGGATATGATTACTCTAGGGATACTCCTTCACAAGCATCTTCCTATGTTTTAGACCCTAGAAATTATGATGGATTTGATGCCTATGACCATTCTACTAATGCTTGTTCTAGTCGCGACTTTGCCTTATATACAAGCCCAAACTTATATGCACACATGCAAAGTCAAAATAAACTTGCTAGACAACAATATGAATTAGAAAAAATAAATCAGCTGATAGAGTCCATGTTGCAGCAAGAAAGAGATATAAAATCATATTAGGTTGCTAGATTCTAGGGTACAGTCCCATGTTTGCCTTGCTAGCCCTAAAAATTAGATTGATCAATCCCTAGTTATCCCCATAGATCTAATTTATAAACGGTTAGATCTCTCTTGGGTTGATTACAAAACATAGTGCATGACATCCACGGTCTACAGTCATATGCCCAAGTTTGATGGGTATAGCATTTGGGAAGAGGACATGCATGTTGATGAGTTTTTAGAGTTCATGGAAGAACATTAGTTGGAAGATGAAGACATGTGGATGATATTCTTCCTTAGGTCATTACATGGAAAGGCAAAAGAATGGATTTGGAGCTTTTCGAAGAAGTCATTTGCCTGATGCAATGAAGTTGTGGTTGCATTTGAAGATGAGTTTGTAAAAGGTTTAGACCCTACTAATCTTGTCATGAAACTGGAAAAAATTAGAAGACAAGAGGGAGAGTCTAGCATGGATTTTGGTCATAGGTTTGTAGTTACCCTTTCCAATATTTCAAATGATTTTAGACCTAAATCTCCCACCTACATTGATATGTTTTTTGAAGAATTTAAAGTTGGATTGAGTTTAGTGTAGGAAGATTTGAAACTAACAAGTATGCAGCAAACATGTTTATGCCTAGACTCTATGGAAAGGGTAAGAGATGATTACATAGTGAGGTTGTTATCTGCAAGTATGAGTGCTACTGGCAATGAACATGATGGTGTGAACAATAGTCATGTGGATGTAACTAATTGGACGAGCGCAACATAAAATTATGATGAAAGTGTAATCAAAAGGGTAGAAAGTGAAGGTGGTGCATTGTACGGCAACAATGCAAGAGATGAGGACAATGTATGCACCAACCTTCAATTGGATAGGTCATCAAGTGAATATGAAATTGATAACATCCATGATGACTTCCAACTTGATGTTGAGGTATGCGGCTCAGTGGACAATGAGGAAGATGTATGCATAAGTAACCAGTCAAGTCAATCATCTTATGAGGTTGATCATGAGGGGTCTACACAAGTATTTGATATTCAGGATGAGCAATAAACTAGTTTCTTGTTTGATTTTATGCCCTCCTCTATCATTGCTAATAAATATGAGTTAGCTAATGTTTGTTTGCATGAGGCTGATGTGGATGTGGCTACACTTGATGAAAAATGATCAAAGATAAGTTTTAGTGTAGTCATGAATTTTTAGTATGAACAACTTGCCCTTGATGAATGTGAAGATGGTGATCACGTGGATGCATATGAGAGCCTATTTATTTGGTAAAAAAGTTTGTTTTCTTCCCCATGTAGATTTTGCTTCATACATGCCACATGGAAATGATAAAATAATAAATGAGGAAGAAGTGTGTCATTAGTCAATTTGCAGTAGTGAGTGTGACACAATAGGTTGCTAGAATGAGCTCTAAACAATGAGACAATTGGAATAACTTGGTTCTTCATATGAGATGTTTCATGGTGATGTTGAGTTTTGTGTTAATGGTTTGAATTGCAGCCTAGATCACATTCATGATTCAAATATTGGTGATTGTATTAGCACAAATGGAAGTGATGCATGTTAGCCACCTATTATTCCAGAGTTTGTTAACAATACGGTGGACTATGAAACTTTCCTTTTTGAAGGTCAATTTTCTATTGCTGAGGATGATAGCATTTTTCTTGAATTTGAGTCATTCAGGTGGGTCCAACATACAAATGAAAATGATGTTGAGCAACGACACGAATTCCAAATTGAATATCAACATGTTGCAACTCAGTTTAAAGATATGCTAGAGCTAGAATTTTTCTAGTTTGATCTGCAAGAATAATAATCTCTTCTTGAAGATCAACATTGTGGTCAAACATGCATTTATTTGCCTTGTGAATTGGAGGTATTTCCTTTTTGCCTTGATTCACATGTGGTGGTCAAAAGGGATAATATTGCACATGTAGATGGGTGTTTGTCTTCATCCACATCTTTTCATGCTGACTTGGATTGTATTTTCTCAACCCTTGCTGTTGAGTTTGTGCATGAAGTAGTGTGGGGTAGTTCTTGCATCTATTATTTATGGTTGCCTTGTAGCAGTGTTTATGGTGGAGCTAGTCTTTACTCCATGAATAGTGGTTACAGATTGGTGCATGCATGTAGCAACCATCTTTTGTTGCAGATGGGTGGTGAGTGTAAATTTGGTTTGAGGGAGATCAATTCCTTCATTCATCTTGTCTTTGACAGAGGCAAGTAGCTGGGCCATCCTTCTTTTATAGGGTTGACTTGCATTGTGTGAAAATTTTGTTTACAGCCATCTTTCCTTTTGCGCCTTCATTCCCATGACTATAAGTCATGTTGTATATACACACTCCTTGTAAATATGTTGTTTAGTTTTCTACTTGTTGTGTTTTGCCTTTTTGTGGTCTACCCTGAAGATAGATAGTTCTTGATGTGCCAAGTTTGGCACATGTCCCCAACTAGAGCCACTATTGGGACTCTCATTTTCTAGCTCCCAAACTTGCAATTTCTGCCCAAAATTCATCAAAATCATATGTGAATCAAAATTCATCAAAATCCTCAAAAATCTTTAAATTTGGCTAAGTACAACCTTTGTCAGCCATTTTGGGCCTATCAGGAATAATTTTGGAGTTTTCCTTAGTTCCCAGAACCAAGGAAAACCCTAAAATGGTTCTTGATTCCTAGTCTACCCCTAATCCCTAACAAAGCACTAAAACAAGAATGAAGAAAGAAGATTTCAATGAGTTCCCAGTAGGCAGGAAATTACCAACAAGATGGAATAGAGGAAGAAGAAAGAAAGTGTCAGTGATTCCTTTGGTTCTTGGAACCAAGGAACTCACCGAAAAGGTTCCTAGTTCCTGGTCCATCCTCGACAAGAGTAAATGAGAAAAATGACTAAGGCATAGAAGAAGTAAAAAAGTTGAACAAGGAAAAGAAAGAAGTTTTCAGTGAGTTCCCAGTGGGCGGGAACTTATCGACAAAGTGGAACAAGAACTATTCCTAGTTCCTAGTTCCTAGTTGATCACAGACAAAGAAAGAGAGAAAGAAGATGGAGGAAAGAAATTAGTGAGTTCCTGGTTATCAATGAGTTCCTGACAAGTAGGAACAAAGAAGAAATAGAGTGGATAATGGGATTTTGGCGATTTGGTGGTTCCTAGAACCACCAAAATCTTTGATTTAGTTCTTAATGAGCTTGAAAGCTCTAAAAAAGGAAAATTGAAGATTTTAAAGTGTTTTAAACATGTTTTTCATCGATTCATCAGTTTGAATGCCTACCTACCTCCTAAAAACACCATTAATTCCCAGATTGACCAAATTAGAGGTAGGTGGATTTTAATGCAGTGGGTACGAAGGTAGATGGAGGGTAGATGAGATTTATTGCAACATCTAAATGCCCTAATTTGTTTTCTTGCTCAAAATATTGTCAGAAATAACAAGTGAAAATGTAATTCTATATACATGAAAAAAATGTAATGAGGGTTGGTCCCTGAGTTTGCAAGTGCCTCAAGTGATTTTAGGGCATCAAACAAAGCTAGTCAAGTCTGAAAGGAGTTGGAATGCATCTGATATAGAGTAGGAATGATTTGTAAAGCACATCTGGGTAGTGGTATGTCTCCATGGTTGTTTGTAATAACTTAGGGGAATATATAGTCGTTGATGTATTTTTTCTCTCACCACATTGTTGTTCTGATTGTAACAAAGATTAGATTAATGTATGACAACATTTTAATGCAATACAAAGATTTTGTGTTGGTCTTCTCTTTGTTAGAAGTGGGTTATTGTAGTTCTATCATGGATAAATAAGTATGTCCATTATATGAGATGTAATATAGGGTTTATATGCATATACATGTATTATTTTGTTGATCCTCTATTGGATGTGTTTCCTCCCTCTTTGTTGTTCATGACTCTATTGCCCATTGGAGTAGGCACTAATCTAGTTTGGTGAAGGGTCATCATTCTTTTAAATTAATCCTCTATTCTGGGTAGTTGTAGGAGTAGTGGTAGGATTAGATTAGCTTATATTCTATTCATGGTTTAGTGTTACATCTAGGGAATAATCTTATGCAATTTATAATTGTTCAAATCATATGTGAATCATGTTCTTGCATGCCTACACCCTATAAGTTGTGTAAGGAAGGTTAAATAGAGTCATCTTAAGGGATACCATGTTGTTATCATTTGAAGGTGCATCTACAGGGTGTGGTAATTAGTTTTATTAGAGGTTTTATGCAGCCAATTTGTCTTGGCCTAATGATAGTTATGGGGATCAAGTGTACATTGAGTATGGCTATGAGTGTTTATTTGTGTTCCATTTCATGCCTCTAGGAATATCCCTCTTGGGTCTAGTTGATCCTAAAGTACAATAACTATGTGATAGGGAAATATAAAAATAAGTAGCTAACATTGAAGTTAAGGTACTTTGGAAATGGTGGGATGCTCACTCAAATCTAAAAAATGAAGCATATCTCGTGGAACATTTAGGGATTAAATAATCCCCATAAGCAAGACTTACTTGCTAACTCTAGGGAAATATATAGGCTGAATCTATTGTTGATTCTAGAAACTAAGATGACCATGGATAGATTCAATAAGGTTCTACAAAGAATTTAGAAAGACAATTCTTGCTTTGGGGTGGATGTTGTTGGTGCTTCAGGAGGTCTTATCACCTTCTAGAATCCATTTGTTGTTAAAGGTTCTATCCTTGTGGCCTCTCAACATCACCTTTCCATCTTGTTCATCCATCTTAAAGATAATCATTCTTGGATTGTGTCCAATATCTATGCCCCTAACTCTTCTAAGGATCAATAAAGGTTGTGGTCTAATTTAGTCAGTTTCATAAGTTTACATAGTAATTCCAAATGGATGCTTATGGGGGATCCTAATACTTCTCTTACTATCTTGGAGAAATATGGTGGTTTTAGGTTTACTCTGACAGGATGCATGATCTTGTTTCATTTATCACCTCTTGTATATTGATGGATGTCAAGTTGGAGGGTTCTAACTTCACTTGGTCTAATAGGAAAATCAGATCCTCCTTGATTTAGATTGGACTTGACCATACTCTTATCTCTCTAGAGTGGCTATTCTCCTTTTCTTGTTGTCTCTCTTCTCTTCCTTATGTTGGTTTAGAGCACTTCCCTTGGTCTTGTACCTCAACAATGTTAAGAATAGATTAGGCCATCCTTTTATATTTGAGAAAATGTGGATGCATCACTTGGATTTTCCCTCTAAAATCAAGGACTTTTGGAGCATTAAGATCAAAGGCACAACTATGTGCCACGCTATCCCAAAAATTAAAAAATGTGAAAAGAAATATAAAAGTTTGGAACTCCTTTGAAATTATCTTTTCCAAGAAGTATAAGATTTCTACTAAGTTAGGATCCCTTTAGAGAGAAATTTAGAGTAAAGGCATGGACCATGATACCTATTGAAAGTAAAAATCTTTCCTTTTCACGTATCATTCTATTAAGGGGGAGAATTTTTGGAGGCAGAAATCTTACTCCATATAGATAAAGAAGGGGGATAGAAAAATGAATTTTCCACCTTGCCACTATGAAACACCAATCTACCAATAGAATAAGGGAAATTATTGATCCTATTGGCAACTTCACTTCAAAAGAGGAAGGTATTAGAGACCTTGTTGTGGATTACTTCAAAAATCTACTTTTAGATGACAACTTTGTTTTGATTTGGATAAACCTAAGAAGTTGTTAGACTTGGTCACTCCTATATCGAATAGAAAGAATGATATGCTAACTACCTTGATCATGGAGGAAGAATTAAAATATGTGGTCAACTCATTTAAAGGATGTAAAGCACCTAGACTAGATGGCTTCCCCCAGCTATTTTTTCAAGCCTATTGGGACATTGTGGGCAAATACCTTTTGGATGTTCTGTAAGAATTTATTCATTCGAGCCGTATTTGTAGTGAGCTCAATAACACCTTTTAAGTGTTGGTTCCAAAGAAAAATGATACTTCCAATTTTTATGACTATAGACCTATAAGCCTTTGCAATCCTGTGTACAAAATATTTTCTAAAATCCTTGCTATCAACTACAAACAATCCTTCCTAAGCTCATTTTTCTGTAGTAAAGTAGTTTTGTTAAGGGGAGATAGATATTGGACTCCATAATTACCATTCATGAATTTATTCACTTTATGAAAAGAAGGTAAAAAGGTTGGTTTCATTCTCAATTTAGATATGCACAAAGCCTATGATTGGGTGTCTTGGTCATTCCTAGACAAATTGCTTGCTCGATTTGGTTTCTGTAGGAAATTTTGAGGTGTAATCCATGTTTAGGGTAAAATTGGGATTTGTTTTAGTTTAGGTGTTTGAATCCTCCTTTCACCCTATTACATTCAAGGACCTTCAGATCGAGTGACAGAGCACTATCAAGTCCTTGGTCACTTACAAATGTAGGGAAATTTTAATTAGGGTATTTGATTATCAATTTTCCTTCTCTTATGCTCAATTATCCATCAAAACCCTAATTATGCAAATACAACAATAAACTAATGAATAATAGAAAATGCTTCTATAGAAAGATGTAAAATTACAAATTACTGTGTACCTATTTTCAGGGTTCTGAGGCAGAAAAGTCAGGGACAAAGGAGCGGGCGCCCAAGTCCAAGGCCCTGCTTTTTGTCAGGATCTGGAAACACAGTCTGTAACCTGTTTCTACTGTTTCAGAGATTTTCTCATCACAAAACTTCAGGGACTAGGGAGTAGGCGCCCAAGTCCAGGGTGTCCTTTTCTTCACTGATCTACAATTCTGACACTCCAATATGCCCTCCTGCAACTTCACTTTGTCTGCACATCAACCTGTAACCTGTAATCATAAAACTTTGGGAGGGGGTTGTGGTCTTTAGGAGCTTACCTCAATCAAGCCCCGAAAGGACACTTAAGTCTTCCAAACACCTTTGTCAGATAGAGAGTGCGTGCCCTTGTGAGGCAGAGGCAAAAACCAAATGAATAATCATCACAAACACAATAAATGTCACCTTTTAGTGAAGATCTCATGAGAGGAAGATGCTCTTCATTCCATGAGGAAATGGATGCTCAAATCTGCAAACACAAACATATAGACATCACAAATCTGCTCTTGCAACACAATGAAAGCCTTGAATCACCTTTGGGATGCATGAACATAACAATCATAATCTAGTCTACAAATGAATGCCTAAACATGCTTTTATATGCAACTACAAACATTCCCGCCAAGATTTCATAATTCAAACTTACCGTGTCAGCCTAGGGACCAAATAACGGTCATAAACTAACACTTCGAATTTGGGACTGACCCAAAATAGGGTAGGACTAGGGTGCGAGTGCCCAAGCCCTCCCCCTATTTTGGGCAGGGTTAAGCTCAAGGGATCCCCTTAGGCCTCATTTGCCATGATACCTAGGGTTCATTCCATCGGGATGCCAAATTATGATGCAAGATGTCCTAAATGCACACTAAAGACTCGGGAGCTAAACCTTATGAGGGAAAAGCCCCCAAGGGGACATTTTTTGATGTTACATTTAGCCCCCACTTTAATGTATGTATAAATGCAAGGCCAATACATGCATTAAAGTATGGTCACACACAAGGCAAACACGCCAAACACGAAGAAGACACACCAATCACAGAGAAGATAGTAATAGACACGCAAAACATGGAGAAGATAGTTACAGTCATGTAAAACACAAAGAATATAGTAAATGCATAGAAGACACATTAATGCATAGAAGACATGCATGATTCTTTTCTTTTCTTTTTCTCATATATATGAAATGCAGATGTAAGTGCTGAAAAGTAAACAAACCTCCCATAATGCAGAAAGCACTCATCACATTGGTCTTTAAATTGCATATGTGGGGTAACACACATGCAAGACACACAAAACCTCCCAAAATGCAGACTGCATATGGTGCAATAGACACGCCAAACAAAGCAAGCATGCCAAACACACACACTTCAAGACATGGAGAAAACACGACAGAGAAGCGATGGAGTGTTCCTATTTTTAGGTTCAACACCATCTCAAGCACATTATAGGCACACACGGACGATTGGACTTCACCACAACAATCACCGAAGAGGACTTTTGAAAATGCAACCCCACCCGCATCACAGAGACGCCTTACAGTGAAAAGGAAGCATGGCATACAACCCCAACCACGTCACAAAGATGCCTTACGGTGAAAAGGAGGTATGAGTTCAAAAGTATACAACCCCACCTGCATCACAAAGATGCCTTACGGTGAAAAGGAGGTATACGAAATAGATTTCAAGATTGTTCAAACTCACTTTACTAGCATCTAGAACAGACAACTTACCTTATATATGCCCCCACCTTAAGGTGGTTGATATCATGCATCGATATCAAACACGTTAAGGTAGGAAGAAAACACACAAGGGAACACAGCCTTTAACAAAGCCCATGCCCCCTGGAGGTGACATGTACTTCACGATGGCCAGATGTTCCCAAAAAACACATCCTTGCAAGAAACATGTTAGTGTCTACAACATCATGATAAACAACAACTTCAATGCATATGATTAACCACACAAAGAGCCAAGGTTATACTACGAATTTGGAGTTTGAGGATAACCATGGGGATACATCACGAAGCTCTCTCAATCAAGTACCACCAAGGCTAGATTCAAAAACAAACAAAGGTGCACAGAGCAGCAGTATTGTTAAGGTTTGTAAATAAGATAAAAACATCATGAAAATCACTACACAGAAAGCATGAGTGCTTCCACCAGCCAAGCGTCGGATAATTTATACAACCCCATCGTCATATTAGGAACTAAGTCCATTTTTTGATTGCTCTCAAAAGGGACACTAGGTCTGCATCAGTATAAATGTTTGTCGTCATCTGCCCGCTAGATAGAAACACTAGAGGAAGGGAAACAATAAATCAGAGAGGAGAAACAAGTGTCGTAGGGACAGTCACGTAGGAGGGTGCCCCAGTGTCACCAACTACAACACTATGTCCATAAGACACAACACACAATGATGAAATCAGAGAGAGAAGCAATATAAAAGAATGATGATACAAATAGAAGGTCACAACAGAGGCAGTCTCTTGGTATCCTAGACCTTACAAGAGAGTCAAGGGTCATTCCAAGAGGCCTAAACAACACATAACACATCACAGGGGAAGCACATTACGAGAGAGATAAAGGGTTAGAGATACTTACCTATAGGGTCTTTATATCAGATTTTGGAACTCGCGAACCTCTTGGAGAGGTACTTGATCATGTTGAGTGCAAAGTTTGAGTGGTTCTTATGAAAGTCTTGTTTATTATCATATGATTCTTGTTTTGTAGTTTCTTTTTGAAATGAGATTTTTTGTTGCTTATGAGGGGGAGAACCACTATTATTTCCAACTATTGATAGTCGTCTTACTCTTTTTTGATTTTTAGCAAGTTTTTGTTGTTGAATCTTTCTAACATGGTAACAAGAATCATCGTGTACCATCTCATTCATCTATGTTGGTTGTTGTATTTATTTTTCTGATGTATTTTTATTATCTCCTGATCCATATAAGGATAACAGAGGAGGAACCTCATCATAAATTTTGTTTCTTTGTGGACGAGGTGGATTATCCACTTGTTTCTTATCTACTTCAATCATTCCTACGATGTTATCATAGTCCAAGTAATCATCCTCGTCTACTTCCACTAAACCCTATTCTAACATATTGGTTTCAGTATGCTTAGGGAAAGGATTAGTGAAGATTTGTAAATTTTGATTCAGCAGAGCAATCGACTTGTTTCCATTATCATTCACACCCGATACTTGGATGACATTTGAATCAATAAGGTCATGTATTTCATGTTTAAGATGCATACATTGTTCAGTGTCATGTCCTTGTGTTCGATGATAATGACAAAAGGCATTAGCATCGAAGTAAGGTCCTTGTTTACTAGGATCAATAGGCTTGATCGGGGGAAGCTTGAGAATGTTATTACTCACAGCTTGGTTCATGATAGAATGATAAGACTCAGATATCAGAGTAAACTTTCTTGGTTGATACGATGCTTTCTTTGGATTGGTGATAGCTAAAACATTCGAAAAGTTGTTCATATTCGGTCCATTAATCTTGATGAAGCTCCTATTATTATTATTATTATTCTTAAATTTGTTTTGTGATGATTCACCCGTGGATTGACCAACTTGAGCTGATGAGTTTTGGTTTTCATACTGACTAGACGAAAGTTGATAATCACAAAGGGCAGTGCATAAATTTTGAAAGGAGTTATACTTCATCAAGAGGATCTTATCACAAATATTAGGTTGTAGATTTGTAATAAATATCTTCTGAACATCCTCATCTTTCATCTGATACTAAATTTGTGCATAAAGCCCTTCATACCGACTAATGAATTCGGTCAACTTTTCTTTCAGACCTTGTTTGCATTGAACCAAGTCAATAAGAATGACTTGGGGTCCAATATTTACTTGAAAATGTTGTAAAATTTGATCAATCAACTGTGAAAAGGAGTGTATTGAATTTGGAAGCAAAGGGCAAAACCATTCTAAAGCAGTATCTTTGAGAGATCACGGGAAAAGTTTTGATAACAAATCCTCTTCAAAATATAAATCACTACACATTGTTGTGAATGCTTCCACATGAATATTAGGATCACCTTTACCACCATATTTTTTAAAGCGGGGAGTCTCAAACCTCTCAGGCATAGGGGTTCTCAAGATTGCATAGGATAAGGGATTACGAGCATGGTATGTTGGTAGACTAGGCTGCTAAGAATTTGTCAAATTTGTTACCTTTTGTTGTAAAGCATTCATGCCCTGTAAAAGTTGGTTTAGGATGGCATCATTTGGAGATGCGGTTTGTTGTAAGCAATTGGAACCAAAGTGAGGAGGTGATTGAAATTGAGATGTGATAGGTGGATGGTGGGAATAGGTCAATGGTAGTTGGACATACTAGTAGGTGGAAGATGGTTGAGAATAACTATGTGTGATGGGAGGTTACGAACAACTATTCATAGGAATGGTCACATTATGTACCAAGTTTTGATAATCAAATCCCACATATTTGTAATTGGTGCCATTAGATACTCCAATACTAGTGGTAGCATTACTACGAGCATTTTCATCAGTTGTTAAGATCGTTGATGTAAAAGTGGATATTCCTATAGCTGGTATAGGTGCCAAAACTTGAGTATGCGACGGTGATGTCATGTTGTTAATAACTTTTACACATTCACTCACCACCATTACATTAGTTTGTACAATATGTGTTAAACCATGAATAACATTAATTCCATCTTGTCCTTCTTTTATCAATTCCCTTACATGGTGAATCACAAGTAAAGCCTCTTCAGCTATCCTCTTAGTTTGCACATATTCTTGAAATTTGGCAAGGCCTTTATCAAGCTTATTGACTTGTTTTGTAGGTACATGCCCTACTATCTCAATATTATCCTCAAAATCATGAAATATTTGGTCTTTCATAGTGGTTGGAGGATGTATAATATATTGTTCAATTTGGGTTTCTCCCTTTGTGAAGAAGGTGTTCAAAGGATTGTCAGAGGTAGGGATATCGTTTTCTTCAAGAGCACTAGATCCCATTAACCTTTTACTTCTTCTAAAAGGGATATTATTTTTAGGATAGTGGGTCATAAAGATTATACAAAATCATACAACACGCAATGCACAAACTAAGAGAACAAACCCTAAGAAGATGATATGTTAGAAAGCAAAAAATGCTTGATTTTTTGTACTTTTTCAATGCAAATATATGAGAGAAAAGGTGTTGTAAGGATTTTGATCAGGGGAAGCAAATTATATGTCTGATATCAGTCCAAAACAGAAATAATATCCTTCACAACACACTCTTGATGCAAATCTAAGATGATGCCAAGTCAAAATAAAGTGAAAATGCACTAAAATATGTGATTTTTCACCAAATCTCAATATAAAAGAGCATGACAAAGGGTCTTGTGAGGAAAATGATGATGAAAATAAAATTATATCAGTAAAAATAGCCACTTAATTTCAAAATATTTGTTACAACACGCTTATAGTGCTACTCAAGGTCAAACCCTAGTGAAAATATAGCAAAAATATGCAATTTTTCACAGTTTTTCACTTCCAAGACCCACTAAAAGGGGTGTTGTAATGAATTTTAGGAGGTGAAACAAATAATAGCAATGGTATCAGTCACCTCAATCCATAAAATTTGTCACAACACACTTGGAGTGAAAACTAGGCCAAACCCTAGGGCAAAAATAACAAAAATGTGTAGTTTGTCACCAAATTTTTAATACAAAAGGCCAATAAAAAGGTGTTGTGAATATTTTTAGGAGGGGAAGAAAATTATTACCCTGATAACAACCAATTAGTGTAAAAATACTCTTCACAACACACCTATGGTGCAAATTTAGGGAGTCGATAAGGCCAAATCTAGTGAAAAATCAATGTTTTTCAAACCCTAGGTTTGAGATCTCGACACAAAATGCTATATGAATATTTTGAAGTCTGATTTATGATGAAAATGAAGTGTACTTAGATCTAAAAATGAATTCCAAGCTCTAAGATGCAAAATGCAAGTGCAAATTTAATGAAAATGCATGAAAAATGCTAGATTTTTGTTGAAATTTTCTATGTAAAAAATGCAAATATTTGAAATCTAAATGCAAATTCACACTAAAATGCAAGACTACAGCCAAATGCAAGTTTTAAAGAGTCTCTAAGATTAGTAGAAAAATCTGAAAGAAGATTTTGCCTACTAACCCTAGATTTTGGAATTACTAGGTTATATGAAAATTGTCAAAATTTCTACAAAACCCTAGCAATTATATGATGAAAATGCAATGCAAATTATTAAATTTTTATAATTTTCTTTAGTTTATATCAGATCTTATGCAAAAATCATTAATTAATAAAAATTAGAATGAATTGATGCAAATTAGTAACCCTAAAATGCAATTTTTTCAAATTTTTCAAATTTTTTGAATTTTTCTCAATGCAATAAAATGAATGACTATATGAATGAATGAAATCAACCCAAATCTGAAGACAAAAACTTAGCAAGTTGCAATTAAGTCCAAAAACACGGGTTCGCCAAAATGTTTAGGGTAAAATTGGGATTTGTTTTAGTTTAGGTGTTTGAATCCTCCTTTCACCCTATTACATTCAGGGACCTTCAGATCGAGTGGCAGAGCACTATCAGGTCCTTGGTCACTTACAAATGTAGGCAAATTTGGATTAGGGTATTTTATTATCAATTTTCCTTCTCTTATACTCAATTATCCATCAAAACCCTAATTATGCAAATATGACAATAAACTGACAAATAATAGAAAATGTTTTTGTAAAAAGATGTAAAATTACAAATTACTGTGTACTTGTTTTCAGGGTTTCGAGGTGGAAAATTTGGGGACAAAGAAGCGAGCACCCAAGTCCAAGGCCCTACTTTTTGTCGAGATTTGGAAACTCAATCTATAACCTGTTTCTGCTGCTTCAGAGATTTTCCCGTCACGAAACTTCAGGGACTAGGGAACAGGCGCCCAAGTCCATGGTGTCCTTTTCTTCACTGATCTACAATTCTAACACTCCAATATGCCCTCCTACAACTTCAATTTGTTTGCATCATCAACCTATAACCTACAATCATAAAACTTTGGGAGGGGGTTGTGGTGTTTAGGAGCTTGCCACAGTTAAGCCCCGGAAGGACACTTAAGTCTTCCAAACACCTTTGTCAGATAGAAAGTGCGTGCCCTTGTGAGGCAAAGGCAAAAACCAAATGAATAATCATCACAAACACAATAAATGTCACCTTGTAGTGAAGATCTCATGAGAGGAAGATGCTCTTCATTCCATGAGTAAATGGATGCTCAAATATGCAAACACAAACACATAGACAACACAAATCTACTCTTGCAACACAATGAAAGCCTTGAATCACCTTTGGGATGCATGACCATTACAATCATAATCTAGTCTACAAATGAATGCCTAAACATGCTTTTATATGCAAATAGAAACATTCCCACCAAGATTTTGTAAATTCAAACTTACCATGTCAGCCTAGGAACCAAATAACAGTCATAAATTGACACTTCGAATTTGGGACTGACCCAAAATAGGGCATGATTAGGGCGCGGGCGTCCAAGTCCTCCCCCCTATTTTGGGCAGGGTTAGGCTCAAGGGGTCCCCCTAGGCCCCATTTTCCATGATACCTAGGGTTCATTCCATCGGGATGCCAAATTATGATGCAAGATGTCCTAAATGCACACTAAAGACCCGGGAGCTAAACCTTATGAGGAAAAATCCCCCAAGGGGACATTTTCTGATGTTACAATCCCTAACTGTATCTCCTCCCCCCGGTTCTCTATTATTACCAATGGTATCCCTATGGGGTTTTCAATCATAGTCATGGGTTGAGACAAGGGGATCCTTTATCTCCTTCCTTATCCATACTTGTTTTAGAAACCTTATGTAGAAGCTTCAACAATGCTATCACTTCTGGGTATCTAAAGGGCTTCAAGCCTTCCACTTCAGTGCCTCTTGTTACCCATTAGCAGTTGGTTGATGACACTATCTTAGTGGGTGAAGCTTTAGTTTTGGATATTAAGAAAGTTAAGTCTTATGTTAGACTATGAGAGAGCCACTAATCAAAAAGTGAATTTAGCCAAAAGTTGTTTATTCTTGTCAACACTCCTCTAATAAGACAACTTAAATTTGCCAACCTCTTGAGATGCCCTTGATCTACCTTGGTATACCTTTATTTGTGGAAAGAATCTTAGAAAGATATTGGGATATGTTGTTCGAAATGTTTCAAAGAAAACTTGTAGGATGGAAAGGTATTCTTCTTAGTCAAGTTGGTAAGTTGCACCTAGTCAAATCAACTTTATAGAACTTACACATTTACCTTATGTCTCTTTTCAAAATCCCTTCCAGGATTATGAATAAGTTGGAACAAATTCAAAAGAGATTCCTATGGTTGAGAACAAAGGAAAAAAGAAGAATGCATTTGGTTAACTAGTATCAAGTGTGTCTCCCAAAAAAATGGGCTAGTTTGGGCATTAGAAAGTTAAAAATATTTAACTCAGCATTGGCAACTAAGGAGGGTTAAAGATTACTCCAGGAAAACAATGAATGGACTACTATAATTAGATCCAAGTATTTTGGGGTTAACCAATTCCTCTCTTGTAACAACATCCCGTGTGGATCTTGTATTTGGAAAAGCCTTCTTAAAAGTAGACTCATCCTCAATTAGGAAGTCAAATGGAAAATTGGTAATGATAGGAATGTTCGGTTCTAGAAGGACCCTTGGCTATTGGACTACCCACTAGTGGTTTTTGATTGGTTTTCTCCCATTTCTAGATTGCTTAAGGTTTTATGGGGACATGGGTGGTTGATTACTTGGATCCCTCCATTTTAGATAGTAGATGGAAGATCCTCACCTTACCTAATCCTTCTTCGGCTCACTCGTTGATCCTCCAAAGACTTCAAAACCTTTTACTTTTTGTATATGTGCCTCTTTCTACTTGTGCTAATGAGCTTGTTTGGTCAACTTCCTCTTTAAGGAGCTACTCTATTTCCTCTAGTTTGTTGCTACTTCTTCCCCCTCTTCTTTCCCCCACTTGTGATTCCCTTTGGTTTAAGCCTCTTATTCCCAAAGTAAACTTCTTCCTTTTGTTAGTTGTGCATAACAAGATTCTTACTATTGACAATCTAATCAAGAGAGGCTTTTCTTTTCCTAGTATATGTCTCTTGTGTGAGGGTGATTTTGAAACTTCTCACCAAATGTTTCTCATTTTTTGGTTTACTTGGGAGGTCTAGTGCCTTGTCATTTCTTTCTTTTCCCTCTCTTGGATTCAATCCCCATCCCTTCTTGACCTCATTTCCTTTTGGCCTTCCCCTTTCCATTCCCCTACACTGAAGTTTTTGTGGAACCTTACTTTCCCCCATGTTCTATGGGGCTTATGGAATGAAAGGAACACCAAAATCTTTAGAGACTCCAAGACCTTTCTCCTTAGGGTGTTTACTAGATTTGGCGTAGCTATTAAAGAGAACTTCCCTATGATTTTATGGCTTTGGCGCATGGGACCCCTCCTTTGTCTTCTCCTTTAGACCTAAAGGTGTCACGTGGGTAGAATTTAGGGATTAATTTTGGTCCCCTTCCTAAAAAACCTACCTTCTGCAAGTCCCTTGTGTGTTGGTTATGCCCTCTTCCCCCTAGTTTAAGCTGAACTTTAATGGGGCTTCCAAGGGTAACCTGAGGCCTTTAGGTGTGGGGGAATTATTAGGAATCACCTTGGTTGTGTGGTGGATGATTTCTCTATCTTCCTGGGCACCCAAACCATCCAATTTATTGAACCCTCTGTTCTCTTCCATGGTATAATATTATCCAGAGATCTAGGTCTACAACATTTGGAGGTGGAGGGAGATTCTATCAACATAATAAACTATCTACTTAAGAAAAATTCTCCTAGCTAATCCATCTCTATAATGATCAAAGACTTTATCGATTTTCTTGATTCCCTTCTTTTTATGAAAATTAAACATATCTATCGAAAGGAAATTGTGTTGTAGATTTCTTTGCTAACTAGGGGGTGTCTAATGAAGGTTATTCCATTTAGAAGGAGGATATTTAACTTCCTAAGGAAGTTATCACCTTAATTGAGAATCATGGTCCATGTGTCGAATGACGTAAGATCCCCTACTTTACCCCTCCATGTTGAGGTAAGGATTTTCATTAAATTCAATCATGAAACTAAATGCAACATCGAGAAGATTCTTCTTGCCTTTTGTGGGAACCATTACGGATGGGAAATTTCATTCTAGAATGCTTGTTTTACTGTAGCTCATTTGTTACTTGCTAGAAGAGATCCTTTATGCCTACCAAGCTATCGCAAGGCTTAATCCTCGTGGGGGGTGAAAGGAACTAGGTGGAGCCCAACTCATTTAGGAAATGAAATGTCGCTTCATGGAAAATCCTAAGAAGAGGGAAGCTAACCAAATACTTTAAGAGATTAAAGGGGCATGACCCCATAATATCCATTGATTTTTCCCATAATTGGGACTCAAATGTGGTTAAAATGAAAGGAGTCAAAATTAAGGTTTTTGAAGCCCTCATTGCTTAGGTGGTAGGTCTCTCAACCAAGGGCATGAAGATCTTCAAAGATAGGAGGAACAAAGAGGATGCCCTTATTGTGTTCTTGAGAAATGGTGAACAATTGAAATGGATTCACAACAGCTTTGCCAGATCTTCCCTGCCATGTCCTTGGGACAAAGTCACATTGCAGCTTATATGGTATGTTACACTTGAAAGAAGATTCAATCTGCTTGCTCTTTTCCTTTGACTCTGTTGTCACATTTTCGTCATTCTTATCATATGAGCTTCCCTTTTTCTACTTTCATCCCTTGAGCACTTGGTTTTGTAATTTCAAAGGGTTGTTGGATCTGTCCCCTACACCAATCCTTGGTTTTGTTGCTGGTTAACCATGCCATTACCTCCAAACCCCCTAGTCATTGTCCCCTACTCAACCTTCTCCGGCCCACCTTTCCCCTACTAAACCTCTGCTCAAAAAGCTTAAATCCAACCCATGCATAGACCCAAAAAAAGGCTTCTCATCAATTGTCCCTTCTCCCTTTGGCATGGATGTTGTGTGGGGGCTCAATTTGACGAAGGGTGACTCTTTTAAGAGTCACAAGAAGAAGAAAAAAGTTATTTATGTTGAGGAGTCTAACTCCCAAGAAGAGGAGGAGGCTCTCTTGAGTTTTGAATCTGTGGAGAAGGGCAAAGAAGTCTAGAAGGAAAGGGATTGGGATTCTCCTTTTAGTGAGGAAACTGAAAAGGTGGGGAAGGGATTTTATCCCTGACACATCTTGCCCCACCTCATCAATGAAGATGTGACCTCAATGGTTTCTATGATCATAGAAAAACTTGTTGAAATGCACAAGGAATCTATCACCCACAGAAAAATGTTTTGTTGGTTTCATGATGAATTTAATAAAATCAACTTCAAAACCTCCTTGTTGCTTAAGAGACAAGGTGGAGAAAAGTTCATCCCTATGGAACTAGAGAATATTTTACCTAATTAGTGAGAGAATATAGAGGAGTTGAATAGGCTCAAAGTGGAGATCACAATGTAAGATGACAGGGTGGTGAGCTTGGAGAAGGATATTCTCAAAATCAAAAGCAATCTATAGAAGGTGGTGGACTATAGTTGCATGACCATCTGAAACATTGACAACAACATATGATTGCTAAAGGAAAACATCAGTCCTCATGTGACCCAAGTTAATGCAGGCCCTAACACTAGAACTAGATGCTAAAAAGTAAAAGATGTTATTTTGGAAGATGAGGAGTTTATGGAAAATTAGTTGAAGACCCTCTGGGATAATTGGGAGGATGCTACCTTGATCTTTAGGGTTCTTTTTAGTTTAGTTTTGTAATATTTTGCTACACTTGGTTGTGTGGTGTTTCTCCTACCTAGTGTTGGGTTTTTTTTTTGGTTGATACTTGGTTGTTGTATGTATGTTTATCTATTGTTTTTTGTTCTTGACTATTATAGGGAAGAGGCCCTTCCAAAACCTCTATTTACCTTTAATCAAAAATAATATATATATTTTTATCACCAAGTAGTGTAAGACGATATCCTTCTTGTATCAAACAACATACTAAAACTTTAATTAAGGACCTCTTGAAGTTGCAACTACCCTAGTATACAAGTGTACATTAACAAAAAAAGGCCATGAATCATATATACATAATTATATTCTAAAACCAATACAAAATTCCATGTAGATCAATTTGCTAAATTCATTCTTCAATGCACTATTCCCCAAATATGAGCATGCATCATCTTGAAATAGACTTTTCAATATAAGTAATGACACAATACAACATTTGCAAAAATCTCAGACATGTAAAGAAATGTCAATAATATCAATAAACACTACTCAGTAAGTTCTTAGGTATAAGCACAGTGACTCCATAATTCAGTTAAAGTATGAGGATCCCACAATTTCATACTCATGTCATTATAAATCATCAAAAACAACCACAATGCCAAACAAAATTACAGTCAAATGGCCAAGGCATAGAGATATCGTGTTTATCATTGTTCATTACACAAATATGAATAGCCATTCAATGATCTCACTTATCATCACTAAAAATCCCATATTGGGATCAACAATATTATGCAAGTAGATCATATACTCAAGTGGTAACATGATAACCAAAATCATAATTCTATTCATCCACTATAGTAATAGTAGTCCCTTCACCAAACATGGGAACCACAAAACCGATGCATAAACCATGCCAATAGTTATTATACCAAGTGTAACCATACTTAGTAAAGTAATGGCTAATGTATAACACAGTCAGCCCAGTACAGCTTATCCATGTAATAATAATACATTTAAAGATATAACCATTAAACTATGTTTTGGATGGAATAGGATGGTGTCATATTGTAGTATGGTTCAATGGTTCTAAATACCATAATCATATTGTATTATGACATCATTTCTATAAAAACTAAGATAATATGTAATTCACAATTCACAAGTCCATAAGTAAGAATAATCCATGAGAAATAACCATTGACTAGAGACAAATTGTAAGCATGATATCCACATTAACACAACCCAAGAACATGTCAATAGTTCACCCAATATAGTATATAGGTAATATTATTGTAAAGACATTATTATTGGACAAGGTATCAAGTAGGGTGACAGTGGATTGAATATCAATCATTGACAAAATACATAAAAGACAAATTTCAACACCAGAGCCAGAGGAACATGTCATGCATAATTTATAATTGTTTTCTAGATCATGTTAATGACATATATAGACACTACAATAGTGATACCTAAAACCATAATGTCATAGATACCATAAACAAAATGCTAGGAAAAACTAGATATGCTTGTTGGGTGTGGTAGTAAAGTTTCACATTCAAGAAACAGACTCATACATTTTATTTTCCCTTCAAAGATTAATGCTTTTTATTCCAATCTCGTAGCTAGGTAAACATGTAAATTGGAGCGACATTCGCAAAACCCAAAACTATTTGATCAAATACCTTCAAGATAACAAAGCATGTGTCATGTCCTTATATTAGCGATTTATAATTGAATTGATTATGTATTATTCATTCAAATTAAAATACAAATGACATTTTAAATATCACAAATGGAAGATAATTACATTAATATAGATTAAATATATTTAAATAATTAAATATTATATAAATTCTAAATTAAAATATAATTAATATAATATAATATATTTATTTAAATAATTAAATATATACAAAAGTAATTATAAATAACAAATATAATTATTGATATAAATATAAATATTAATAATTTAAATACTATTGTAATATAAAAATAAATGTTATAAAGTAATTAATATGAATTAAATATTTAACATATATAATTATAAAGGGGATATATTTAATATTATAAAATAAATATATAAAAATAAACATATCTTATAAAGGTGATAAATGCCATATACATATCAAATAAGAAGGCAACGGACATACAAAAAGAATCATGCAAATTAGATAAGATTCTTTAAGGTAGCGATCCTAAGCAAATAGAAGGGCACTATATAGGCGGGTGTGATTTCGCCCAAAGGGACATCACGGAGGTATAAGGGGGAGTTCGGAAGGGATTAAGTGGGCATCGAAAATCAGGAAAAATTAGAAATAAAATTATATGTAGCAATTTAAAGAAAAGAAAAATTATATGTAGCTATCCCTTGATAGTAGAGAAGGATTATGGGGAGGACAACGGTCCACATAATATAAGCAATCATAATATAATATCAGCACCGATCAAGAGGAATATTATAAATATTCTAATTTTTAGAACAGTTATAAAAACAAGAAGAATATTATATATAATTCTAAGAGGGAAGAATATATTTTGAATGGAGAATGATTGATATATTTTTGAGTAAAGGAAGGAATATAGAGATGGAAAGATAAGAAGAATATAGTAGATTGGAATTATCAAGCAACCAAGTCATATAACAATTGTGACACAACAAGAGGATATATATTGTCATCCCTGAACTGAACTATATTGAGCGAGAGGTACTTATAACTAATCATCTTATTCAATTATAAGCAGACTATGCAGGCAAATAAGAAGGTTGGTCCTTCAGCGCATGAGAGATGATAGGTAGGAAGAATGCCCTCCATCATGCTCTCATCAAGTTAATACTTATTTACTTCTATTTCCTACAACTGTAGCGTAGGTTGGTTTTGTTAGGGAAAGGCGGAGTAATTCCATCCCGATGGGATTGGAGATGGTTTAGCGCACCCTAGACAATGTTGTTAGGGAGAGGCAGAGTAATCCCATCCCAATTATATTGGAGAAGGTTTAGCATGCCCTAGACAAGTAATTCCCCATCCGTGGTTGAGGATTAGAAGGAGATGTGAACGTAGTCAATATTTAGTTATTTCTATTGCCTCTAACTTTAGGGTAGGTGGTTTTGTTAGGGAGAGGTAGAGTAATTCCATCCCGATGGATTGGAGATGGTTTAGTGCGCCCTAGACAAGGTTTGTTAGGGAGAGGCGGAGTAATCCCATCCCAATTACATTGGAGAAGGTTTAACACACCCTAGATAAGTAATTCCACATCCAAGGTTGAGGATCAGAAAGAGAAGTAAGGATTAAGACTTGAACATAGTCGATATTGAACTATGTTATGAATTAAACTGAATATTATCTTAATTTATTGATCTTTAATATTTATAATGTCCCTTTCTAGTGATATTATTGTATGCAAGTAAATAAATCAGGAATATCCTAAAAGGGTACATTACAACATGCACATAACACATGAAATATTTGACAAAATATCACAAAGAAATGTGAAACATGACTAGGACACATGAAAATATCCAATATTTTAAACACAAGCATAAATCAACCTAGATCAAATTCTCTTAGTTGTAGGAGTGAATAATTCAAAATTAATTACTAGTTTAGGAAATTAATAGTGTAGTGCACTCAATTCTAGGAATGATGTTGAAGACATGCTTGATGTAGTCACTGAAAAACCTACCTTCCTCTTTTCCCTTTGTCTTTTTTTGCCTAGCGTGTCCTTGTAGACCTCAAAAACTTTCCCATAAATCATGAAATTTGCCCAAAATGGTGTTCAAAATTGGCGTGTGATTTCTTCCTCCTACCTTGTCCTTTAAGCTTTCCTTTTTGCCAACCCAACTAGCATTTCAACCAACTTCCCTCAAATCATTTTAATTCCCATTAATATTTTGTTGCTCCCCTATCATGTGTTCTAAAAAGGTGTTCCCTATCATGCTCTTGCTTCCAAACATGTAAAGTGTAGATTCATTTAGAGAGTTTGGAGTGCATGTATATTGTTGTACACTAAGTTTGACTAGGAAAATGGATAGGTAGTAGCTGTCTCCTTTTATTTTAGTTTAATTTATCAAAAGACCCTACAATGACAATAGGTTAAATTTTATATATATATATATATATATATATAAGAATTATTTATACTTTATATTTGTTAATATTTGTTATTTAAGATTTAAATTATTTAATTGATAATTACATATCAAGATATCCCTCTGGGAGGGGTCTCTACTGAATTAATGACTATAGTAGAAGTCAATATCACTTGCACCCTCATCCTAACATCAACCAATGGTGTTAACAAACACCATCTACATCAGCTTGAAGTTTAGCATAGGAACCCTCCCCAACTAAATTGCAGAACATGCATCATCTCACACCTTGCCATCAACAAATCAATGTATGCACCTATCCTCGACAGGTTAAAAATAGGCCCCTTCAAGGGATGTAACAAATTGAACATGGGCGTGCATCATCAATTATAGGGCATGTGGGTATCCAAAAAAAACTTATAGGAATATAATTGTCAACCTCTTCTAGCAAAACATGAAGGCTACCATCTTGAAATTTGTAGCTAAATGTGATACATGTCAAGTAAATAAAGTGGAATACCTTTTAGATTACTTCTTTCAAATGCTATCCCCAATCAAAAGTAGGAAACTGTGTCAATGAATTTCATCTCTAACCTACCACAATTTGCCAATAAGGATGAAATCTTTTTTGTAGTAGATCATTTAACAAAGTATGCATGTTTCATTCCTTTGACTAATTATAATTTAAATCCCTGGAAAGATTGCAAAGATATATTTCAAGCATGTGTTTAAGTTGCATGGGATCCCACAAAACATCATTTATGATTGGGATTCTATATTTAAGAGCTATTTTTGGAACTCTTCAAAATCACAAGATTACCATTCATTATGAGTACTTACTACCATCCCCAAAAATATAGACAAACCAAGATAGTGAACAAATGTTTGGAGGGCTACTTACGAAGCATGCAAGGGAAAATTTTGGGAAATGGGTAGAATGGTTGTATTTGAAAAATGATTGGTACAAAACCACCTACCACTTTACAATCAAGATGAACCTTTCAAATTATTCACAAATATGGCTATAGAACTAACAAGCTAGGGGAGATATAAAATGTCCTCACATCATTAAAGGATAATTTGGCAATAAGCATGAATAAAATAAAACAAGAAGATAACAAGTATGTGACAAAGCACAACTTTGAACTTGAGTGGCATGGTATTTGTTCATCTCCAACCATATAAGCAACTCAAATAAAAAACAATTATTTTTCAAATGCAAAGTGTGCACAACCTTGAAGTTGAGTGGTATGGTATGTGTTTCTATCCAACCATATAAGTAACTCAAATAATGAAACAATTATTTTTCAAATATAGTAATTTTTTGGCATGAATTATAGGATTATTAAGAGTAGTTATTCATCCTATTGACATTCATATTGTTGTACCCAACTAGTAGTAAATAGTGTAGGATCAATTTTAACTTTAACTTTAGTTTCCCAATTAATTTATAATCAAATCCAAAAAAAATAACACCTTAAAGACTTAAGACTAGTTATTTACTACTACTATAAGAAACTCAAACAAAGAAATAATTATTCCTCAAATTACTACTTCCCAACTTTGAAAATTAGGTTTGCTTCTATTTAAAAAAGAAAAAATAATTTTGAGTTTAATCAATCTAATCTTACTCTATTTCAAATGGAAATGAATAATTGACTTCTAATTTCTATTTAAATGTTATAATTAGAAGTTGTTAAAAAGCATTTGCATGTAGAAAAAAGAGATAACACCACATAACTATATGACCATATTTTAAGTCTTTTTTTTTTTAAACTACAATAGCAATGAAGAAAGCTAAACCACCAAAATGACAGCTAAATATACTTTCTTAAAATCTAAATAACTTTACAGTCATGATGTGATGAGTAAAATATTTTCATTAACTTTAGAGTGTACCTTATGACGTATACAAGTAATAAATAAGAAATGAGGTTCATATATGAAAAATGTCATATCAAACTTCAAATTGCAGCTTGAATTGTATATAGACAATCACTAAAGCTATCATATAGTAAGAGAAAAATTAGTTTATTCATAAAAATGTCATATCACACTTTCTATTATAAATTGTTGAATTGTAAATAGACAATGACTAATGCTAAGATGCTGCAAAAGAATTTGATTCATTTATAAAATTGTCATATCACACTTTTCACTGTACCTTAAAATAAAGTCATAGTTGGGTGAAAGAAATAAGATTATTCAATATTTTAAAAATAATGCAACAATAGAACACAAAATAGTTATATCAATGCAAACAGACCAACCAAATCTTGCCAAAATATTTTTGAAATGTTAAGAAATAATAATAAATAATGTTAAAACAACCCAAAATATATCTAAATCTTAAGAATGAAATAAGTAAACAATCAATTGGCTTAGTGGTGAAATTGATTGAATTGCATGAATGCATTATTAAGCTGCAGGGACTTGAAAAACAATATAAATAACACTGGAAAAGAAAGCATGCAAGCAAAGGAGAAAACCATGTGTTGACACATGGCTAAGACCAATGGCAATTGCAGATGGATGATTTGATCACTAACCAATTTGACAGTGGAATACAAATATAAAAAAGGTAATATTATTTGTTTTCATCTTATGCTTTGAGGGCAACGTATTTCAAAGGGGTGTGGCATATTTACATTCCAACACGACATAATGCAATTGACTTCGTAGGCTCTTAGTGTGTATAGGCCCTAACAAACAGTAAACAGTTGACGCAGTAATATCATAAAAGCAGTTAACTCGTCCCAACTATCTGTACTATTGGTACTTCTTAGTTCTATTGGAGGAGTTATGGAAATTATCTTTCCATCGCCTACCTTAAGTCATTATGCCAGCTCTGGCAAACTTCATATGATCCAAAACATCAATGCAAACAAATCTCTCCACAGCTTTTCCCAGAAATCATTTCCATATGTCATTATGCTATAAAAACATCCTTCATCAATTCTTGGTGTTTTATGAATCATTTGGAGTTCCATTTTAGTATTATTAACGAGCAATATTTGTACCCATTCTGGATCCAAGATCACAACAGTGTAACATCCCAAGGATTGAATATGCATATGCTATTGAGACTATTCCCAATGTGAACTCAATCAGAAAGATAATGTCATTCATCACCCTAGATGCATTCTATTTTGTCATCATGTATTTCTCAGAACAAATTTTGATTCAGACATTTGATGCCTTGTAATTGATTTGGCCGTAGCAATCCCAATTTTGGTAGTTGACATAAAAAAATTATATTAATTGAGTCCCCTAAATACTTGCAAATTACAGTTTTACTCATGAATCTTGTGGAAATCTCCTTTGCCTGTTTGTTGTAAATGCTTGATTTAAATAAATTGTTCTATAGATGTTAGTATTCTCCTGCACAGACCAGACAAGCCACCCTAATATAACTTTGTGCCTATACGAAAGCAGCTTGCCATATAAACTACTTCAGATTTTGATTAATACTTGTGCGACAAACTCGCACATTTCAATGAATAAGTCAAATATGGCAGCACTGCTTGCCACAGATTTAATAAATAAATGCATATTGCTAATTCCTACTACCTTGCACTTTGATTTAGCATACCAGTGCCCAGTTTAGTGCCTGCAATCAAGTAACATTGCTCCTAAATTCTTCAACAGAGAAAATATTTCTAATATTCTTCCCATTTTCCAAGCCTATGTAAAAGCAATGCTTCTCCAAGTTTGCAGGACAGTGCAGGGATGTGGCAATGCAGTTTCTGGGATGGCAAAAAAAAAATCCAAATTTTGGGGATGGCCAGGGGAAGCTATTAAAATAACTTGAACAAACTAAAAGCAGCTGAAATTTTAAAAAGCAAATACAATGTGCTGAATTTGCAATGACAATCTCCCCTTTTTAGCTTTTTAGGGGTCTTTTGCATTTTTTTTCCTTAAAATGTTAATTTTTAAAAAATTTTAAGCACCAAGTGGAGCAGGTTGTCCAGTCTTTAAAAAGGGGACATAACCCCAAGTCCCAGAGTCATCACAGATGTCACCTGGACCCTCAGGAACACATCCCTGTGGAATACTGTAAAAATATAATTTGAAATCAAAACTTGCCTTTGGGAAAACTATTTTTCGTGGCCCTTGAGCCATACCAGCATAATTCAAGCTCCTACTTAGTTTTTCCTTTCCCATGTAGTTAGAATATATTTCTCCGTGCTATTTTTGCCTAATGGCAACACAGGTTTAATAAAGAAATGTACCCTGGTAATTTCTACCACTTGTTTGTGCTTTGGCGAAGTATTGCTTCAAAGGCTTTCAGTGCCCAGTTTAGTGCTTGTGATCACTAGCATTATTCCAAGATACTTCAACAATATAGTAACCATAAATTTTAATTGTCTTCCTCATCATTGCACCTATGCAAAGTACTCTTGTGTAATGTCCCCATTTTTGCAAGCATCAGAGTTTGGAGGATTACCTGTCATTTGACCCTCGTAGGCTAAGGCAGTGGTTAGAGGGTCCCTTTTGGCAGATATCAGTGTGTTATTTCTCTCAGAGCTTAGTTTATGTTCAGGTTTGGCCTTCGTTGGATTTTGTTTGGCTAACTTACTATTTATAGTAAGTTACTATTTCAGGAAGTTAGGGTTTCTATATATAGCAGGGCACCTGGACAGGTCTTGATTGCAGTGTCGATCTCTTACTCAATTGGTTTGATTAGATAATGAGGGATTTACTATTTATAGTGAATCAATGGTTGATAGAGAGGGACCCCTGCTATTTTTGGTAAGGCGGTTGGATACATAGAGGGTATCATGGTGAACCTCCTTGTTGAGACGGAATTGGAAAATCATAAGTGTTTAAGAAGTTATTAATTTTTATATTTAATTAAAAAGGGTTTATTATAAAGTTAAATTATAAAGTAAAGTGTACTTTATAATCAATGGGGCAATGACCCTCAATTAAAAACAACTTAAAGTACATTTATATTATTGAGTTGAGCGCCCATGTATAAGGAGATAATATAAAGTTTTTATTAAAAACCTAAAAGTGGATTTAAATGCTATTAAGGAGATTGAAGTTATAAAAGAACTCAAAAAGCAAATGCTTTTTCATTCTTGATGTTATTTGACTTATGCTTTTTGATATGAGAGCTGAGTGTAGAAATACACAAGGGTTTCAGACCATCTTCTACATGAAGAACGAAAACTCTTCAATGTATTTGCAATTTTGAGGTTGTGCAATACCAGCTGATATTATTGCTTGTGGAGGACTTCATTCAGGAGTTCTATTTGAGCTAACAGGGGAAAGATTTACATAGGGCTTGAAGCAGATTGAAGTATTGTGCATCATTGGTGGAGATTACATCAAACTATTCAAAGGTTTCAAGGTAACTACCATATTTGACGGAGGTATAAGGGCTGTATCAGTCCTGGCAGAGTTATATCAGACTCACAGCTAATCAATAAGGGTTCGAAGTCAAGTAATTAGGAGGGCAATTTCATAAGAGAAGGGTCCTAACAGCAAGGAGGAACACATAGAGTCAAGTCGCTACCTTGATTTAGGGTTTCTATCACATTTGGAGGGCATCCACAGCTGCATCAGTCCTCATACTTGTATATCAGACAATCTGATTATGAACAGAGATTAAAGGAAGTATTGCTGATGAGATAGAAGGCTTCAAACATCAATGGACCAACTCAATATATCAATACGATCACTCCCAACTTCTGGCGCAGCCCAAGGAGGAGTTCGTAGACCTGTGTGAAGGCTCATCAGTCTGATATCAGACCTGTACACAGCAATCTGGAGGTCAATCCCACATACAATCAAGGTCCAGCATCCTCCAAATCAAGGAACAACACTATAGGGTATGTTTGTAATCCAATCCTTTAATTTGGATTGAAATTGTAATGGTTATATCAATCTGATCACGTGCATAGCAGACCATTGAACGACTGTAATCAGACCTGTTTGTAGTTGAATAAAGTTGTCTTCTCCTTAGTAGATCATTGCCTTAAGTTCATATGATATTCTCTTTCAATTCTAGCATTTATATATCTGATTAAGCAATGGAACCAAAGCATTAAACTCAAACGAACAAGTCAGATAACATAATCAGACTATGCACACCAAGTGTTTGACAAAATTCCAAGGAAGAGAAAGTCGAAAATTTGGATCAGAATAAGGCAGAAAATTTGTTTGGCTATATTCCACCTGGGTGGGATATTACATCATGAAAATAGTACATGCTTTTGGAAAAATTAATTTGTTGCATTATTCAGTCAATAATATCATTCAAGTTCCTACTTAACCTTTCCTCGCTAGTTAGGATAAAATGCTCTCTGCTATTGTTACATCCCCTTATGCTAGTCTATGACAAAGTTAAAATCTATATAGCAAATGATATAACTAGAGTTCTATAGTCATCTGTAACAACTTTCGTGCACAAAACAAGCAATTATGATACCCCAAAATTAAATGAGTTATATCATTTCAGCAACTTGCAAATAACTACAGAATTAAATTCCATTATAATCATGACCAAGGAAAGACACTTAAGCCACTTTTGAACTGTATCCTTCAACCTATAAAAGGAAAATTTTCTTTGCAAATCATACATTCATGAAGATTTTATTGTCTAAAACATAGCTTTACAATTTAATATTGAAGTTGATCCCTCAACATACAATACCAGCATCAGACAAATCATCGATGGGTTTGCTTGTTGAACTTCTCTCAAATGTAAGAAAAAGCTTCAGTAACAACTAATGAACAAGTGCCGTGTACTAGACTAATACATAAGTAGTGAGCTCTGAGCTTTGACTTTGGAAAAAAATAATTACATGATGGCCCTTGGAATAATACGCAATTACAACAAAAGCAGCCACTCATTCCAGTAATCGTTTATGTTTAAACCATGCAATTGCTACAATGAAAAGGAATATACATGCTGTTGTAGAACCACCTACAAACCATAAAAATTGTGTAAAGCCAGTATTAAATAACCCAATCCTGATGTTTATGCCCAGGATTCCTGCTACAACAACAAAGAAGTTGATAATAAGATTCGCTGTTGTCAACATGACACCCATTTGAAGAAGGTGATTTTGTTTGCCATCCAGCATAATATTGATGTAATCCTCCGTATCATCAACATACTCTCTCAGCTTCAAGTATCAAGTTTACGCAACAAAACATGCAAAACATCAGGAAAAGTAAATATTTCAAATATGTGTGTAAAAGACAGTCCCGAAGAAATGGATAAATGGAAACATGAGAGAAATTCACAGTGAAAGTATTTCCCTAAGACACTAACCTAGCTGCAGAATCTGGTCAAATATAGCTGAATCTGGCTAAATATATTAAAGATAAATCCAACTCTATCAAAATTACATCGACTGAGTACCTCTATTTCAAAAACTAATAAAAATATTGTGGTCCACAAAACAAGAATTTCGTAGAGACAAAGCATCCTAGTCTTACAAAGAGAGTAAAAAGCAATGTGCTCATTTCAAGAGGAAAGTGATTAATTAAAACATACTAGTCCTACAAAGCGAAAGTTAAAAACCAACCTGTTCATTTCAATAGGAAAATGATTAATTAAAACATACATAAGGGGCTGGAAAAAATGGACCCTTAATCTGATTTTTAATATCTCTTCTGTAAGGCAGTGTATGCATCCAAAGCATGTATTAAGATCTCTAATCAATACAGTTCTTCATGAAAATCCATTTTAGAGACAAAGTTGAACCATGGCCACCAATCAAGAAATGATGAACACTTAACACCCACTGAAGAAAGAAAAGAAACAGTAATCAAAGAAGAGTATCATCTAATGAATAATTAGCAATAGTAAGTCACTTGGGGGAAAATCTCTAATGAATCATTCAACACCATGTTACCTGTTGAAATTTGTGACATCATTTGATCCTATGGAGATTAAGAAGCATAGTATAAGATCCGAGCACAACCTCGGCTGCTTGTACACTAACCTTGCTCTTAGAGATTGGTGCCATGCAGATTGGATTGGTGCTCTCAGATCAGTGTCACTGAGACTCGCTCTCAAAGGTTAGCACCAGCCCAAATGGCTATCCCCAGGTTGGCACTCAATCAAAAGGTTTTCAGTGCATTACATGTTCAGCGCTAATTGAAATTTGTGACAATAATTTTGACCCATGAATATTAAGAAAAATAAAGTATGATCCGAGCACAACCTCAGCTGCATCACTAACCTTGCTCTTTGAGATTGGCACCATGCAGATTGGCACTTCCAAATCAGTGCCACCCAGACTGGCTCTTACAAATCAGCACCAGCATGATTCACTCTACCTAAGTAGGCACTCAATCATAAGGTTTCCAGCACATTGCATGTTCAATGCTAACTCCCGCTGCACCAAAGAGTCTTGTTCCAGTTGGCACCTTCCTAGTTAACAATGCCTCAAAGAAAATATGCAATGAGATAACCACAAATAATAAAGCTGAACTGGTACAAGAAGGAAGTTGAACCATTGGCCGTTATGGAACCAAACCATTTTGTAACCGATCTTGATTGTATCTGACTCTTCTTTTAGTTATGTATGTAATTGTATTTGACCTCTAGAAGGGGGCATTTACCAGTTCCTTTCCAGCTAGACAAATTGGCTACAATTCTCGTACTTAGTATCTGATCACAGGAATTCTCATGACTTCTGGTTCATTGTACCCATATGTACTATTCCTGTTCATGATGAATAGAAGTGCATTGTATTGCTATCTCATTGCCTCCTTAAATGTAAAATGGTTTGTCATGCTATATTTTGTAACGTGCATTATAACAAAAAAGGTTACAGGATAATTTATTGCATTTCCTCCACACTAATGTCTTGGGCTTACCAGATGTGGATTATTGGTATCAGAGCAAGTGTTTTGTCTCCACACCCAGCCCTTACCAATTCAGGGAATTGATATAAAAGCATACTACTCTCATGTCATTCTCTTGCCAATTTAGGGAATCAGTATCAAAGCAAATTTTGTAAATGCCTGTCAACATTTGTGTTCTACAAAATGAGTACAATCTGAATTTGTCTCAAACTAATTGGACAAGCACCACTGCAAGGGTAAGATGGTTAACTCACAGAAGAGCTTCTGACATATCTATGGGTGTCTAGCAACTCATTAAGGACTGCTCAATAAGAATAGTCCACTTCTGTTTTGGCCAATTCTTTGAGGTCATAATGCAAATAAGTCCCCTAACTTCAACCCCTCTGTGCATGCCATGCACATTGTTTCAACATCAAGGTCCTCTCAAGGTACAAGTCAGTCTCAATATCCTAGTTTTCTGAGGCAAGATTTATGTCGAGGCAGTAGATGAGTAGAATTAACAACTCAAGGCATACTTCTCTTTCAATCACTTCACTAACATAGAGGATGATCACCTTTGCCACATTTAAGATGCCCACATCAGTCCTACATTGGTGAGATGCCTACAACACATAGCACTGTAATGTCCCCTTTCTAAGCAATTCAAATTGAGGACCCAAAAACCCATTCGAATATTTCCCGTGGGCTAAGGGGAAGAGTTAGGAAAATAATTTTAATTAATATTTTATTTTGGACCCAAGTTAATTAATATTTTTCAAACTTGGTAAATTGGGTCAACTAGATATTAATTTATTATTAAATGCTACCAGCCCAAAATGGGGCATGGGATTCCTTATGAAGCATTTTGTAACTCACAAGATCATGTGGCCACCTAATTATAATTGATTCTATGACAGTTTTATGGCAGATTCTATGATAGCCTTTATGGATGATGTAAAGGGGAGTTACCCACTAAATTTATCTAGGAATCAAAGGGAGGATTATGACAAATCTATAATGGGCATCTTTGGAGGGAAAATATTGTCGTGTCCCAATATTAAGGCATTATTTAAATTAAAAATCTAAGCATCATGATCAAGTTGAAGAAGTCGCCTTTGATGGTCATCAAGTATATAATAATATTTAATAAACATATATAATATAATTAATATATAATAATATTAAATAATATTATTTTATAAATATTTTTATATAATTAAAATACAATATATTTATTGTATTTATAAATAATAAATATGAATATAATATAAATATTTTCAATTTAAATATTATTGTAATTGTAATAATTATAATATAATATATTATTAAATTTAATAAATATAATATAGAAATACAAAATAAGAAAAAGACAAAATAAGGAAAAAGACAAAATAAGAATCAAGACAAAGAAATTAACAAATGAAAGTTATTATACTTGCTAAAGGATACGATTTATAAGGAGGCATTTTAGAAGAGTCATGTCTTCTCCAAAAGGGCAGTAAATGAAAGCTATATAAACATCAAATCATATTCTCCAAAAGACATGGAAAAACATCTGCAGTTCAAAGGTCAAACAGAAGCAAAGCAAGAAATATATTTCTGTGTAAATACTTAACTTCAATCAGCAGATAAGTCCATAACCAAAACAATTGGCATAAAGTAGATACTCTGCATAATTCAGATCTGTTATCAAAGATATCACAGCAAGCATTATAAGAAGACTTTCCAACAGCAAACTGCCATTCTTGCAGGCTCCAGTAATCAAACTGACATAATACCACAGGTATGACAGTACATTGTTTCCCTTGCTTGTATTAATGTTCAGTATAACACTGCATTTATTTACAGCCAGTTCTGAGCAATATAATTCATGGACAGTCATATGTAATATTCACTAACTGTGTATTCTATATACCATTCATTAACCACATATGGGATCAATGAAGGGTGACATGTCTAGTTTATCATTCATAGTCGATGTATTGGTCTTGGCTACCTAGAGTACCAAGAATCCTCACGGATGCCTTAGCCTCAAGAATACACCAAGTAGTTCTTGAATAAGGATGGGAGACAAACATAGCCTATGATGAACAAACAACATGCTACACCCTATCAACCCCATATGGTGTTAAGGAATAGTATATAAGTTATAGAGAAGAAGTGTATGTTGATAAGATCATGAAGATAGCATGTGAAATGTCATGATAAATGGTGAACAATGAACATATGAATTGCATTGTGTAACAGTAACAATCGCTGACTGTAATAGCATGAAATCATTATAAATTATGAATTGTTTACATTGCAATCAGTTTAGTTAGATTATGTAATGAGTATGAAATATTTATGTGCATTTTCATTATAATGAACTAAAGAAAGAATACAAAGAGTATAAGTACATAAAAGGCATGAATTCCTAAAATAGAGGAAGACAATAATGTTAATCAACTCACCACTATGAGGAGTAGGGAAGATTAGGGGCGGGCAATCAACCAAGGATAGGTACGGGTTCATTGGTCTAGAGCACCCCTTCGAGCCCTTGTCTCAAGATGGTACCTTAGGGAGCAAGAGGTAGTCTTTTGACTTGAGTGGTCTAGAGAACCCCAAGTCAAAGGAAGGTCCTAGAGTGGCCTGGGTCTAGAGCACCCCTCGAAGGAAGAACGACCTAAACCATTGGCATTGCACCCTAATGGATTCACTCTCATAAGATGGAGGATTTGATTAACAATAGGCCCAAGTATATCTCTTCCATGGTAACATGAGACTTACATAATAGATCTATGATAATAAGAGAGCATATAGTTTATGTTTTATTGACATAGAAAAGAGGAATTGAATACTAATGTACTCTTTTACAAGTTGAAATTGTTTGCAAGGTTGCGGAAATTTTGGCTTGCTAGAAGGGGACATTACAAATATTGAAAATAATATTAAATATTATTTTCTAGTGGAGAGGGGCATAGGATTTTGAGCCCTTAACATCTATATATTAGATACAATGTTCTTCATATGATCATCTCTTTTTATCTTACCAAAACTTTGTCAAAATTGTTTAAGCACTTGTATTCATTCATCAATCTGAGGATGAAACCTGTTGGATTCTCGAAGATTGGAGGACGAAAACCCTTTGATTTCCTGAAGGCAATTTCACCCAGAAGTTACATCTGTGTTGAAAGGATTGCGGTAGTTTTAGTTTTGTAGAAGTGTGTAGAAGGGAGCTCCAACATCTAGAGTTTGTTTGCAGATTTGCATATCTTTTGTATTGCTATTATATTTGTTGTACTTTATCTTATTACTGCATATTTTATCAATATAGATTAGCTCTAACATATTTGGGAAGTCACTCTTTGTTTATGTAAAAATTGTCAATTTGTGTTGATTATTCTTGAGCAAATTTGGTACATGAAATTTCATTATTTATTCAATATATGTTGAGGTATTTCAAATCTGATATTATTTGCAAAATATATTGTTGGGAACATTACTGTGGTATCAAAGCTTTGATCTTGCCAACCTACAGGGTTAATAAAATGGTTGATGATTTCCAATGAAAGAGAAATCAAATATCTAAGAAGAGAGCAAAAGAAGTTGCGAATACAAAATCCAAACAATAAAAACAATATGGCAGAAGGAGAAAGAAGAAAGCACAAGTTAACAAATGAAGAAAGAACAGGCTTCTTCCATGAAACCTTGATTAAAATTAATCAGGGACAAGAAAGATTGATTGGGCTCATGGCACAAGTGATGCTCTATCAAAATTTGAAAACTCCAAAAGCATCTCCAAGAGAAGGGAGTACATCTACAATTAATTAATCTACAATTAACTCCATACCAAATCTGTCCAAGCCTATGTTCTTGCAAAAAATGGAAAAAGAGAAGAAAGAACCTAAGGCCCCTCCCACAGAGGAGATTGACAATTTTTCAAGAATACCAAGGTAAATCTGAAGATTTCAAAAATATAGTTTTATTTGTTACTTACCTAGACATTCTTGGAAAACAAAATCCTAATGGAAGAACTCCAAATGGAAACATAAATGATGAAAAAAGGTGCTACAAGAAAATTTTAGTAAGTTAAATGCCTCTACATTTGATGGTAGCAATAAGATTTCTACTCAGGCCTAGTTGCAAAAATTGCAAACTTATTTTACTTCCAGCCCTATGGAGGAGGAAGATACCATACAATTTGCCAAATTGCATTTAGAAGGTGTTTCTTATGATTGGTGGCATCATGGGTTGATCACATAAGGACACAAACTTGTACAAATGTTTGATGATTTGAGTCAAAGGATTTTGGACCGCTTTGAATAGAAAGATGAAGATGAATATTTTAGAGAGCTTGCAAGAATTAGAGAACAAAACTCAGTGGAATCTTATGTTGCAGAATTTCAGCATGTTGTAGTAATGGTACCTAAAATTTCTAAAAAGATAATCACTTTTATCTTTGTTGAGGGTTTGTTTGAACCTCTCAAAAATATTGTTAAGGATTTTGTACCCTCTACTCTACAAGAAGCAATCAAAAGAGCTCTAACACTTGAGCCATCTATGCCTAAGAGCAAATTTCTATATCAATCCAAGGCACTTGTCCACATTTTTAAACCTAACCATTTTAAAACTTTCTACCATCGTCAAATTGGCATGTGTCATAGTGCATCTACTTCCTCTGTTATTGATCACAAATTTCCAATCATCCTCGAGTTCCAATCACTTGTCAAATTGTAGTTGTCAATTTATATTTGTAGTCTAGAGCAATTCTGATGCATTCAAAACACCTGGCGTCATTGTATTTACATTTTGGATATGCGGAAGCTATGATGGCTCTAGTGATGGTGAAAGATGGAGGTATAGTAAATTTTGTTGTGAACTGGATTGATGTTCTAGAGTCTGAGTTGGATATGGTGAAATAGGCATTGATGATTGCTCTTTAAAGAAACTAGAGGACTAGTGTTTTAGAGGGTAGGAGAGACTATATTTCTGTAAAGGGGAGTCGATTACAAATATTTCTTAGATGAGTTGATTACTCATTTTATTGACTACTTAGCATATGGCCCTTGTAATGTCCCTTTTTCGAGACCTTGCAAATAATTAAATAATTAAAAATTAAGTTGGCAAAAAATATGCAAAAACTCAACAGACTCAAAAATTGTGACTCGGCGAAAACTTGGCAAAAAACTCGGCAACTTAAAATTAAAAATATAACTTAAATTTCTTTAAAAACACAACTTTTTTACAAAATTCAATGACAATGTATCCAGTGAGTCCATAAATGAGTACAAAAGTGTTTTCTATTAGATTTGATCAATGTTCCACGAAGTTTCTTGATGGGGAGATGGGGGAGCGGGTTTCAGGATGAGGGGACCAAGGGCCTAAGTTTGGGGATGACAGGGGGACAGTGGTGGGTGGGGGTTTGGGGGCGGAGCCCCCAACAGGGTCTGGGGCAGTGCCCCCAATGGGGTCAAGGGGCAACACCCCTCGCGGGGGTCTGGGGGTAGCACCCCCAATAGGGTTGAGGGGTAGCGCCCCTGGCACCAAGCCCAAATTAAAGCCTTCGATACCACACAAACCTTCATGGTGCACGTTATTTTCACAATTTTATCACTATGTTTTTTGCAATACCGAGTCCTTACTTTTCCTATCCTAATACTCACTCTTGCAGCCTTTAGCCTTTCTCATTTTTTCACTTTTGTGACTGCTTAGGGTGTGGGTTAGGCCTATAAACCATTAGGGTTAGGGTTACTAGCACTCTAATGTCCCCTTTCTAGCTTCAGTGCTAGTCTATCATTGGGTTCCCATAGACTAACAGTTTGGTTAGGGAACCATGGTGGTTTGGCCTTGGATGGGCAATTCACGGTGTAGATGTAGATTGGATCTAGTTGGCAGTTGGCAGTGGCAGTTTGGGTGCCTTGTGGCGTACTTACGATTTTTAGTAAGTTCGGGTTTGGTGCCAGATTGGGATTTTCAGAGTAGGGATGGATTCGTCTCGTCGAGACCTTCCCGACGAACTATGGATCATTGAATTCCGACATCATCTCGTCAGTTATTTTAAAGTCCGTAAGTTGAATTGAAATATTTAAATGGGACTTTAATGTTAAGTTATAAAGTGACTCATGAAAAGAAATGTTTAAAGGGGGTCACTAAAGGAGTCATGGGTGCCCATCCCAAGGGGGATAAAAATAAAATAAAAACAATTAAATTTCCCCCCAAAAGCCAATGCCCCCCAGGGGAAGGAAATAAAAGAGAAAAAAGCAAGTCATTTGCTCATGCTATGTTTATGATATTTTCTTCTACTTGGCTCTGCTAGGGTTTTGATTGTGAGGGTTTGAAGGATTCGAACCAGAGGCTTTTGGGAACAAAAATTCCCTCTAGTAACAGCATTCTATAGATGTGCAATACCATCCAAAGGTGTTAATGGAGGTGGATACATCCAATGTTCACAGTTGTGCTTTGATGGAGTTCGTTTGATAGGTTTTCCGAGACTTATTGTGACATCTTTTGAAGATAGTTCATGCTCAGCTGATAACAGTGAGGTGGGATCAGATTTTGAAGAGTTTTGAGGAGAGTTTGCTGCTGCATATTCCCCTAGGCCGGTCATACCTGTTGATGAGTGTTTTGTGACTGCAACAAACATTAGGATAGAGGCACGGAGCATTCTATCCTCTCTTGAACAAAGCTTCTTAGATGCTGAACTTGGTGATCAAATGAGACTGCTCCAAGGTTCCTTTTGTGTCAGGTCTTGACAGGCATGGGAAAAGCTCTGTGGAATGATGTGATTTGCTGGTAATCATGAGGGGGACTTATGTACAGGATTGAGTGTTCTTTTGCAGGGAAGGAGAATCTTGGATTTCACTAGGATTTCTAGAGGCAAGGCTTGGATTTCTCAATCTATTGCAGAGGAAAAAGCTTGGATTTTATGGCTCCTTGCACAGGAAAGGTTTGGACTTCCCAAGCTCTATCTCTTCGAACAAGGGAATGATTTATCAATAAGCTTTCTATGAACTAATCCTACACAGATCTAAAGAAAATGCAAAAGAAAGACAAGGATAAGGATTCAAGAAACCAATCGATAGAGAGAATTACTGCTGAGGATGGAAACTGGAACCATGCCTCTGCTTCGTCATGAGGCAACAACTTAGACAGAGTTGGTGCTATCTTCTAAGGAGGAATAAAGATTTTCAGATTGCTCCTACAAGGGACATGGAATTGAAACGTGCAGAAACAATCGAAGTTAAGACTTGAAATAAGTTCAGACTAACCATACACTGCGATTTGCAAGCCACATATCACAAATGGTCTGAACAATCAGTTTCAATCATGCATCCATAGTAACAATCTCCACCATTCTAACTAACAAAGCTAAAAGATAAAAAGAAATGAAACAAATTCAACACTTGGAGCTTAAGATTTGCTTGAAAGGAAATAGAAAAACCATGTCATGATCCAAAGAATTCTATAAACACCAATCCACAATGTTCAGATTATTGATTTGGAAGATGCTTCTACAACAATCTTGCTGATCCTTTGAAGTTTTTTGCTCCAAGAATGGAGTAATACAAAACTGGAACTATCTAGCTAAGAGCTCTAAGAGCATGAAAAATATATGTGAAAAAGAGGACCCCCTCAAATGAGGTGCCCTTGCCTTTATATAGGCAAGCAAAGTACATAGGGGGAAGAGGAAATCTGATTTCCTTGAAATCTGTGCCCAGGTCAGAAACCCTAAAGGTGATAGGTGGGGTCGTTAGAATCTGCAAGTGACTGCCACCTATCTTGGGCGTCCATGTTGACTAAGACTCCTGGACAGGACAGTCCTGTTCCTCTGGAACTTCCTCCTGCGCCTTGGTCTCTACTTCCACGAACGTGGTCGAGACAACTTCCAACTCCTCCATAGGAATACTGGGCATGTTCTCCATCCTAAATTCCATGACTGATGAGGTGGTGGCACAAGCAGTGAGAACATTCTCCCAATCTGTCCTCAGCTCCTGGATACTATTCATGAAGATTAGGAATGAAGATGCATCCTCAAGATGGGATCCCTGGGTAGGATAATCATCCTTGAAGTATATGCTCCGCATCTTCTCTCTCAACTCTTCCAAGTTAATGACTCCATCCTGTGCTACTTCTAGATCGAACCAGGATTTTGTCTTGGATTTCCTTCAACATGGCATGGGCCTGGGTAGTGTCGCCCTCAATCTTCTCAAGGTTGTCCCTCTTCATGACCAAGGCAGAGTACCAACTGAGGAAATCATAGACTGAATTTGCATGTATCACTTTGTCCCTCACCAAGTCTTGCTTCAGAGTGTTCATCAGTGCCTTTAGTCTTGGGATGGTTTCTTCCCGGACAACAGTGAATTGCTGACAGACTTCCAGAATTGCCTGAGTCCTGTCCATGAGAGCAGCAACTCTCTTGTACACTTGGACAAGATCCTCTATAAACTTATGAGCCCTATCTAAGACCTTCTCCATCCATTCCTTCGCTGCATGACTAGCCAATCTCAACACTTCGAACTCCACCAGAGAATCCTTAGTTATGCTTGCAAGTTGGGCTGTCACTCCTTGGGCAGACTGCAATGGGCCCATGAGATACTGGATGTAATGCCTTAATTCTTCGTTCTCCCTCTTCAGCTGGTTCTTCTCTTCCTCCTTCCTCAACCTTTCTCTGATGGCGGCAACAAAATCTTCTAGTTCCTCCATCTCCTGTCCTTTTGTAGTTGGTCCAAGATCGACCGTCACTACGCCAAAATCTTCAGGACTAATGTCTTCTTTTGCCTCATCCACCCTTGGAACTGCTATCTCTACTTGGCGAGACCCTGATTCATCTTTAGTGATCCTGGAAAATTTTTTTGTCTTCTTCGGGTTTGCGGATTTTCCTATTCTGGCCAGGAAGTTCCCAAGTTCGGCGGAAGGATCATTCTTCTTGACTGACTTCTTCAATTTATCTTGCAGCCACTTGGGTCTTGTGGACGGATTGACTTCCCTCAGTGGTTTTTGCAGTTCCTGATCTACTTGTGGTATGGATATTGGCACTTCACCGGAATTGAACTCCTCATTCAGGAATTCCAGATCAGGGTGATGAAGCATGTCTTCAATTCAGAACTCCCCTAGATTTCGTGAGGAATGGTTAGGATGATTTCCTACAACCAGGCTGGGAGTCCGTTCCCCGGCAGAATCCATGGGCACATTGTCTCCCTTCTCAGCTTGATCATTCAGGATCATTTCCTTCTCCACAGGCTCTTTATCCTCAACTATTTGCATATTGTCATCGGAGAAGAGATCAATCTCCTGGACAGAAGAAGTGCTAGCGGAATGAGGTCTACTTGCATTCTGCTCCTCCTGGTCAGGCCTCCTAATAGACTTCTTCCAGGCCTTCACTCTCTTTGTCAGCGGATCCTCTGCAGTTCTGTTTCTTTCTTCCTACCTCCCTGTGCCTTGTTCCTTTGCGGGTGTTCCTTCAGTCATGTCCTCTTCGGAAGACTGAAACTCCAAATCTCCCATCAAATCATAGGTCGGACGGATGCCTTTCTTATGCAATCTCTCGGTCTGCTGGTTTATCCACTTCTGTGTTCTTGTTAGTACAGGCGCCATTAGCTCATCCAAGTGGGTGACCTCAGGGTTAGACCAAACCAGTGGTGGAAGAAATTTATCCTTTTCCTATTCGAAGGCAGGTTGGACTTGCTTTCTGTCCTCCTTAACTTGATCTGGAACTGATAAGACTTTGGTTGCCCTGATCATGTCTACAGATAGCCGAGAACACATCGTCCTCTGAATCTCGAGGTCATCATCAGCATTTGGCCAGTGATCTTCTAGGTGCACCTTGTGTCTATGCTTCCTTCCACATGCAACCTTGGTGGTATTGAATGGATCGAAGTTTGCCCGCGAGGAATGGGTCACTAGGTTGTAAAACTGCAGTTCCTCATTGGACCTCTTTGCGGCCTGGAGGGATAGACACTCCTCGACTGCATCCTCAGTCTGGATTGGAAAAGCTGTCCCGGCCTTCTTCTTCTGAACTTTATCATATGTTGAGAGCTGTCTTGTTAATTCCAATAGGACCATCTTGTCTGAAGGGTACCTCGACAGTCTATACGGGAAGGCAAAGAATCCTTGCACCCCGATGTATGTAAACTTCGGAAATTGGATGAACCAGGAGCCGCATGTCTTGATCAACTGCTTAGGCTCGGGTGACAACCTTTGGTGAGTGCCTCCTTGAAGGGTTCTTGTGATGTGCATGGCAAATGCGTTGTTATATCTTCTGAAATGGGCTATGTTCTGGAGATGGAGCTGTGGATAACAATCATAGACTCTGACTTGTCCTTCAAAATTCCCGACGCGTCCCTTCCATGACAGTCCCCTATATCTATTGTTCCTTGCCAACATGTAAATTACGTAGGAACTCATGTAAAATGCCTTAGAATCCTCCAGATTTCGGAACTGTTCATCAATGCTATCGCTGAGGATCCGAGCCCAGTCTATCATCTTCGTTCCTGCCGTGACCTCCTCAATGTAGTAGAACATCCATGGCTCGAAGGTTGAAGATTGAGGACTTCCCACGATCCTGTTTAGCATGATGACGAGGTCTCCATGCTCCTACTTGAAGTCAGATTTGAGGAGTGTCCGAGGCAGCTTGGAACGGTGAGGTCTCTTCTTCTGCATATAGGAAATGTTGATGATTCCTAAACAGGTTGCAGGATCGGCCTTGAACATGTCGGATGCTTCCTCCTTGCTCATGTACTCGATGGGGCTATAGACAGGAATGTTGAATGCCTCGATAATCTCCTCCTTGGAGAAGTAGGTTAGCACGGTGTCGTCGCAGTCTACAATCATCCGACGCTCAGGATCATAGTGCATGAAACACTTCACGATCATCTCGTGACAAGGAATGGCAGGGGGAAAACATGTGGCGGGCACAATTCCACTTTAAACTAGCTTTGTTGCGAGCTGGGATGGAGGGCGTCCATCTACTCCATACATCCGCTTCCTGATTTCCTCCATGCTTGAGGGGTGGATGTTGGTGTCTCCCATGTTCGCCCATTTCGAGACGATCCTAGACTCCGGAAGTGTTCCCTTGAGGATGTTTCGCATTTGAGCTTGTCTTGAAGAACTGGTCTTGGTGCTTGCCATGTACCTGTGGAGTCAAGGAAAGAATACAAAGTATAAGGTTCGAGGAGTAAGAGTAAAGGCGGGATGAGGGACTTTATTCCCAACATGAGAAGCAAGTACAATGAATTTATGCATGTGGGACTAAAATTTCATGAAAGCCAATGCATAGGAATGAAAGAATAAGAATGAAAAGAAACCTATGTCCTATTGCCCAAACCTGTCCTTGAACAATAAAATTCTGATTTTCAAGAAGATTTCTGATTTTTATGATGAATTTTCTAATTTTCTAATGTGTTTCTGAATTTTGTGCAGAAATTTCTGAATTTCTAATGGATTCCTACCAAGAAATCTGCCATTCAACTTCAGAAATTTTTAGTCCTTATGAAGAAACTTGTCTTGGAATGAAGGATTCTGGCCTTGGAATGCAGAAAGTTGCTTTTAATCCTACAGAAATTGCTGCTCCTTGATGAAATTTGTCTTCCAAATGGTGAAATCTGCCCTTCTAGTAGCTGAAATCTGCTCTTAGAACCGAAATCTGCTTTTGGAGTTGTGTGAATGTGTTTGAAATGAGGTGGGGTGGCCTCCTTTATATAGGCGTCCAAGTCCTTGTATGCCACTTGGCCGACCTAGATAGGCCAACTTACCTTTTCTCTCATTTAAAATCTTTAACCGTCATAAATCTGGCTGACCTAAGTTTTGTCTTTTCCTCTGCAGGCGGTGGCACAATTTTGGGTTTGTTGGGGATTTCACCTTGTTAAGGAATCCTCCATGACTTGGTTGCAAATAGAGAGGTGTCGGGGATTCCACCATGTCAAGGAATCATTCCTTGTCGCAAATTCCAGATGCAACAAGATTTTCACTTTGGGCGCATATTCCAGTACCAACTGGATTTTTCACTTGTAATGCAAATTCCACCTGGGTCTGGATTCTCCACTTATGGCGCAAATTCCACCTGGTGGAGGAATTTTCACTAAGGTCGCTTTTTTCAGTAGGTGAAGGATTTTTCACTAAGTCACATTTTCCAGTAGGTGAAGAATTTTGTGCCTTGGGACAAGAATTCATGGAATTTATCATTTTTTCTAGAACTTTGCAAGGATGGACTTTGACCTTGATTAGAGATTCAGTATTTCAAAATGAAATCTAGTATAAGATGGACCTTTTTTTCTCTCAGGGAATTCCAGACTTCAGGTCGCATATTTCAGGGTCAACAGGATTTTGGACTCCAGGTCGCAAATTCTAGGGGGAACTGGATTTCCCACTGAGGTCGCAAATTCCAATAGGAACTAGATTTTTGACTTTCTTGGACTTTTCAGTCAGTTAGAGAATTTGCAATCCAGAGCGCAAATTCTACTTGCTCAGGGATTTTTCCTCCAAGTCACATTTTTCCACCTGGAACAGGAATCTTTCTCCAAGTCGCAAAATCCACTTTGAACAGGATTTTTCCTCCAAGTTGCATTTTCCATCTGGAATAGGAATCTTTCCCCTAGTCGCAAATTCCAGTAGGTGAAGGATTTTGCACCCTGGAAATGATAAAATCTAGGGGTCTGTAGGATGACAAGTGTTTTTGAAATTTTGACAAGGACTTCTTCACCTGCCATGGAATTTCATGCTATGGAGATGAGTTTTGCACATTTTAGTTCTAAGAGTTTCAATATTGATCAAGAATTAGACAATTTGGAATGTTCTTCAGGATGGGGCTCACTTTCCACTCTGGCTCAGGAATCTTCCTAAATCACACTATCCAGCCTAGACAGGAATCCTTCATGCTTGAGGCGCAAATTCCAGTACCAATTGGATTTTTGACTCCAAGCCGCATATTTGACCAGGTGAAGGAATTTGTCCTGTCAAGAACTCTTGCAAGGCAAAAGGTCGCATTTTCCAGTTGCTCAGGGAATTTTGATTGAGGTCGCAAATTCCATGACCAACAGGAATTTTGACCAGGGGCGCAAATTTCAGTCAGTTAGGGAAGAATTCCCCAGGTCACATTTTTCAGATTGAACTGGATTTTTGACAGTCAAGAATTGTTCTATGACCAAGTTGCAGTTTTCTTCAGGATGGGTCTTGGAATGTAATTGGATTCATCTTTCCAAATTCTTCTAAGTCTTGAAAGCCCTATTCACTGAATTTCCTCCGAGTCATGGCCTTAGGGTTTTGGGATGAGTCCCAGAGCGGGATTGAAAAATGGACATCCTCTGGATTGGACTCACCAGAGTGAGGTTGTGGGCTTGGAACGGGGCTTCATGCCGGGAGTGAGATGGTGAGAGTTGATATCCCTCGGTGAGATGAATGCCTGTCAAGGACTGGCGAGGTCTGCCTGTTAGGGTTTCAAGCCTATGCAGGAGGCATCCTTCATTTTTGCTTCTTTGAGCACCCGTGAGCTAACTGCACTAGGACTTCACCTCTGGTCTTGAATTGAAATCATGTTAGAAGCTGTGGGATCAGAGCAAAAAACCAAAAGCTAGGTCAAAAATAAGTGGGACCCCATCTGCAATGGGGTGATGTTGTAAAATGGTCACAACAGTACCTCCCTTGGAGCAGTCGTACTATGTTTTGGGGGTAGATTTTGGGTGTCTAGCTGATATTGAATACTCATACTTGGGCGTTGAGGAGGAATAAGGGTCTGCAGTACAGAAAAAGAAAGATTCAAAAGATATTTGGTGTTGTTTGGTGTTGTTTTCTACCTCTAGCTTGGCCGTACAACACCCAGAGGGACGTGGGGTCTATGGAGACTCATTTCCTTGTGTTTGCAGTTGTTCTACTACTCATTTTGGGCATCAAATACTTTCATTATATTGGAGATTTGAAGTGATTTTAGCCATACCCAGTTGCTGGTCTAGCAATAGCATAAAACTGAAGTTGCAAATCTGAACATGGGTATGTGTTAGAACTTCATTATTTGCTGATATATGAACTGGGTCTTTAATATTTCTTTCATATTCTTTGTATCTTTTCTGGGTTTTCACTATATATGCTATATTGTATTGTTCCGACAACACACATCTCGAGAAAACTGAACCCCCTTCTGCATCTTCTCTCTAGTCTGAAAGAACACTCTAAAAAATTAAAAATAACACTAAAAAGATCTTAAAAAGAACCAACAGGTGCGGCACATTACAAGCACGAAGATTAAAAAACAAATCTAATTTTAAAAAAAAACTTTTTGCCTCAATTGTTGTGTCTGGCGAGTTTTTTGCTCAAACTCACCGAGTTTTTTGCAAAAATCTTAGTAGAAAAACTCAGCGAGTTAACTGTCAAGTTACTCGCCAGAGCAAAAATTTGGCGAGTACTCTAAAGTGTCATAAAAAGTGATTTTAAAAGGTGACTTAAATTGTTTTCTAAAGTGTCGCTAGGTGTGGGGGTACAAAAGTGATTAATTTAAAAAGATACTTTTCGAAATCACTTTTTTTAATTATTGGAGGGAAAAGTGAAAATAAAAGGAAATGATATTTTATTCCCTCATTGTGCCTATAAAAGGAGTTGTGCATTGGAGCAGGTTACATGAATTGAAGAAACCGAAACCTCTATTTTTAAGATTGAACTTTGTTCATCTTTTCTTTGCCTTAAGATGAAAGACGAAAACCCTCCTAGTCATTTGAAAGATTTCATTCGGAAATTTCCTTTGAGATGAATGATTTGTTTCAAATGTTGTTGGTGTGAAATTTTAATTTTCAGATATTTGAACTTCAGTTGTTTTTTTTGGTATTTGGGTTCACAGAGATTTTTCCGGGTTTACAGTGTGTTTCAGATTCAATGTTTGGTGTGATTTATATATTCCAAAAAAACAAAATATTAGTGTGGTGTGTGCTTCTGATTTCTGTGTGCAATGTGTGAAAGTCCCAATCTCTATGTGCATTGTGTAAATCCGATTTGCAAATGATAATATTATTAATGTTTTCTTAATGAAGTTGCAACTCCCCCAAAAACGCAGGTTGTACACTTTCCAATGCAGGTCATACCCATTCTTGGTTACTGTCGTTGCTAAAAAGAATTGATATTTCCAAATTGAAGGGGGGTGTATGTAATGTCCCCTTTTTAAGCAAGGCTTGTTTATAGGTTGAGTTAGAACCTTGAAGGCTTGGAAACTAGAAATTTGGCTCAACACTTCATTTTTATTTGTATTTTTGGCTAGCAGTACTATATACTATTTTTATAAAAGCCAAAAATAATGATATTTTAGCCAAGGCAAAAATCAAGGGCTTGGAGACTTAAAGTGGGAAAATAAATAAAAAGACAATTTTTATTTATATTTTATTTATTTATTTTTCCCAATTAAAATCGATGCCAAAGGGAAAAAAGAAGAAAAATAAAATAACAAAAAATTATTATTTTATTGGCAAAATAGGTGCCCAAGGAGAGAGAAAAATAATTAAAATTATTAATTTTGCCAATAAAAATCGGCGCTCAAGGAGAGGAAATTTTTTTTTTTTTTAAAATATTTTTTTCCCAAGGGAAAATTGGCGCCTAGGAGGAAAAAGGGAAAAATAATAAAATATTATTATTTTATTGTTTTTAAATGTTGGCGTCCAAGGTAAAAGCATTTAAAAATATCAAATTAAAGATTTGATATTATTGGTGGATTTGAAAATTGCTTATGTTTTGTCTAATTGGGTTGCCCTTGGAGAGAAAGTATAAAAAGAGGACTTTGGCTTCATTTTTGATATCTTTGACATATGGTAAACTTTGCATTTTGCATATTGCTCTTGGCTGAAAGTGATTTTCAGTGGATTCAAGGTGGTGTTCCCTTAATATTTTGTAGTTTAGAGATGATCCCATTCCACCATGAGAGGTGAATTCATATGGAGTTTATCATTGGGCTTAATTGGTGAATTTTGATGGTGTTTTTTGCTTCATTCAAACTCGGGTTTGATAGGGATCTTTATTTTCAGCTAGCAATGGAGTTTGATATTCAGATTTGGCTTTGATTTTGATACATTTTCATCAATAAGTTGATTGTAGAGGGTTTCCAATTGGATCGCTTGGCAAAAAGAAGTGTTTTTGTTGATTTCCATCACTTTTTCAAGGTCTGAAATTCATGACAGCGGACTGTACTTGCATATCAGCATCAGATCTGAGGTCGTTTTGACATCTTTGTTGAGCAGTCATCATTCATTTGACATCCCAGCCCTAATCGCTTCATCCTAGGGCCAATCGCTACACATTTTGAGGTGTTTTGAGGCATGAATTAGTGATTTTCAGTCACTAGGGTTTGTGACAGCAGCATACTGATTTATGACAGCAGCATATAGGGTTATAACAGCAGCATACAGTCATTTTCAGATTGATATATGATCATTGGACATCAAGGATTGACATTGGACTTCATGGTCTATACATTGTACTAGGGTTTGGATTCATATTTTGGTATTGTTGCATGTATTGAGAAGTCTGAAATTTATACCAGACTTAGTTGATTGTAATACCCAGCCATCTTCAAGTGTAATCATCTCTTCATTCAATAAAGAAGATAAGCTTGCATTCGGGGTATGTTCATCCTTGTTTTATGTGAGTTATTTGGTTAAATTTTATCATCTTTTCATGTTGTTTGGATGTGTATTTGCAACCTTTCCATCTCTATGATATTTCAAACACATTGGTGAAAGTAAAAGTTAAAAACCCTAAGTATTTTGCAAGTAATTCAAATGAGAAAATTCAGATCAGCAAGCAAAAAAATTCAGTTAGAAAAGACAGGGTTCTTACAGTGGTATCAGATCTTGGATCCTCCTAGCCTATGGGGTTATGAGCTACATCGATCCACTTCCATTTCATTATCATAGAAGAATATGTACAATGGGAGATAGAAGAGCAGGTAATCGCGATGACATTGGTGACATGATGAGAGAAATGCTTGATAATCAGCATATGATAACAGCAGAACAGCATATCACAAATGAGAATATATCACAAATGTTACAGGTTTTGATGAAGATTATGACAGTCAATCCAGGCAATCCAGGTGATACAGGTGCAGGTAGTGTTATTGGATCACCTCGTGCAAGGAGGACACGCACAACTACTATGGATAGGCCTATGCAGCTCACTTTTCTTCCTAGAGAATAAGAGGTTGATGAGGAGATACAGGTTGAGGAAGAGGAACCGCCTTTTGATGACAATTTGATATCCATGGTTGATGAGTATGATGCACTTCCTGAGCATGTAAAAAATTGCATAAACTTCAACAACTACATGAGTCAAAAGCGGGATCGGCGACGAGCTAGGGTTGATAGACAAAGAAGACAACCTAGGCAACCCAAGGAGTATAAGGATGCATTGAGCAAAATTCCTCTACCTAACTTTGATGGCAGCGGCAAGATCAGTGCTAGAGCATAAGTACACAAGCTAGATACTTTTCTTACACTCAAGCCAATGAGTGAGGAAAAGGCCATACACTTTGCTACTATGCATTTGGAGGGTTTGGCTTATGATTGGTGGCACCATGGACTTGTTTCACAACATCACAACAGGATCACTTCATATGATGAGTTCACTAACAAACTCATTACAAGGTTTGATAGGAAAGATGTAGAAGTCTACTACAGTGATTTGGCTTAGTTGAGACAGGTTGGTAGAGTAGACTCATATGTTAATGAGTTTCAGAAGATTGCAGTTATGGTTCCCAAGATGTCTGATAGGAGAGTGACTATGCTCTTTGTTGAGGGTTTGAATGACAAGATAAGAGGATTGGTCAAAGTTCATAGGCCAAGGACACTTGATGAGGCCATTGAGCTTGCACTTGATTTAGACACTACTCCTACATTCACACCACAAAAGAAGAGTTTCAAAGATGAGAATGCAAATTAGAAATCTCATGAGCAGCCCACTCCAAAAAAAGTTGGAGGTACATCAAAGATGGATTTTGAGGAAAGGAATGAACTTCGAAGGAAGAAGTTATGTTTTACTTGCAAAGAACCTTGGGAAGTCGGTCATAGGTGTCTTGGCAAAGGCAAGGTGCATTATATAGAGGTAATTGATGATGTAGATGATGATACTAGTTTAGAAAATAGTCAAGGACAACCCATACTAGAACTAGTAAATGATGGTAACAAAGGATATAGGATTGCCTATCTTTTAGGAGCTTCAAGGTATAATCCATTCATCTTTGAAGGCACATTGTTTGGTTGCAAGGTTATGGCACTTCTTGATAGTGGAGCTACACATAACTACATTGATGATGGTTTGGTGAACAAAAGAGGTTTGTATTGTGTTGACTTTGAGGGTTTTGGTGTGACTATAGCAGGTGGACTCACTATTCTTTGCAAAAAGAAAGTGAACAAACTTAGCATTCTATTTGGTGAGTATACACTTTGTGATGACTTCTATGTTTTTGATTTGAAAGATAATGAAATTGTGCTTGGTATGCAATGGCTACATTCACTACAAAGGGTCATCCAAGATCTACAAGCTATGGAGTTGAGTTTCCAACATGAAGGGAAACAAATTGTTATGAAAGCACTCAAGTACACATTGCCACATCAAATAGCAGCCAAATCTATGATAGCTATGGGCAATGAATTATCTCATGAAGACATATATGATTCATATGGAGAGACTTATATTGGATCAGCATGTGATGGAGAGCATTTGATGTTGGAGATGGATGAAAACACTATGGAATGGTATGATATCATTCTTGATTTGTTTAACAAGAGCACCTTATCTTATCATTCTCATGAAGAAGTTAGTGTTATTGTATCTCCTATTGATGGCATCCAAAATCCAAGTGTTAGACATGAAGCTTTTAATGAAGATGTTAACCATAAGAGTACTGAATTTGTGTACTTTGGCATAGAAGAAGTAAGACAGTCTGAAAAAATAAATGAGGAGTGGAAACAAAGAGCCAAGGAGGCTAAGTTGGTGGCTGCCCATGCAAAACAATACCTTCAACAAGTCAAAGAACAAGTCAACCGCATAGATCAAGCAAGACAAGAAAAGGAAGCCTACCTTAGAAGCCTTTTCCTTCAAAGGGAGGATGTTATGGAGGTTGAACATGTCATGAATAAGCCTCTTATGACAACCAAGCATAAAGAACCATCAAATTTATATGAATCAGAAAATTCACATTGTTCACAAGATTGTGGTGATGAGGTTAATGAGACACATCATTTGGAGGGCTTAATGAAGATTCCAAGCATGAAGGAACAAGATTATAGTATGCCAACATGTTTAGAACCAGCTGGTAATGATATGAACACATGAATAGATGAAGTAAATTATGAATCAGATTTGAGTGAAGATCAAACCATTCTTGGAGAGCATTGGTTTTTTGTTAATCCCTTATTGATTGATGGCTGTCCTATATTGCTGGGCCTAGAATTTTCTGAATATACATGCACGGTATCAGCTACTTGGACAGATTGGAGCAGTTGGGATTATTACACTATTGTTGGAGATGAATATGGTGATGATCTCCTATCATTCTATGTTATGGATGGCACTTTTTGCATCATTAACAATGACATTGGCAGTTTGTATGTTGTTTTTCTGATTTATAACAGCAATATATCAAGGCTAGATACATTCTTCCAAGCACTTGTGTTTGACATCTATCATAACACTATGATACTATCCAGTGTTAGAAGGACTTTCAGCGTTGATGGTACATTGTTTGATATCTACATCTTCATGATTCATTTGAATGGTAACATCATGGTTTGGGATATAGGTGGTAGTATGATTGGCATGTATTTTGATGAGTTGCTTCACAGATTTTGGTATGGTACTGTTTATATCAGAGTGGAGCAGCAGGAGTATTGGTACTTTGCACACATTGGACAGCATGGCAAGTCACAGGAAAAACCACATCTAAGTCCAAGATTGATTTGGGATCCGGGAATTGATTGGCATGATAGATCCTAAGGCTGATTTGATATTTGTGATTGCTTGGGGCAAGCAATCTTGGGGTGGGAGGACTTGTAAACACAGAGTTGCATGGATACGGATACGGCTATTTTTCAAGACCCCTAATATGGATACGGCTAGATACGACATAGATAGATGGATAGATAGCTATATTAGCAATACATAATAGTAAATACGTTAAATTTAATATAAATAATATATATTTAACAAATATATTATATATTAATAAATTAAACTTAAATTAAAAGTTAAATGTATTAGACTAAATAAATAAATAAAAGTTTACAATGCAAAGTAAAACAAAAAAGCCAAAAATTAAAAAAAGTATCACCAATTAATAAAATTTGCCTCTTTGCCGATAAGGGCGTGATTCGGTGGTTAAGTCGCTCGGTTGTAGTGGCAGCCACCAGAGTTCAAACCCCCGCTGGGCCAACAAGCTCGCAGGCTTTACGCCTTCGCTGGGCCAACAAGCTCGCGAGTTTGAAGTGTTCTTGCTAGGGGATGAGGTCCCCTGTGTTGTGGCCTCACTGGTTCATTGCTCTGGGCAAAAGCATTCACATGGAGCCGCAGGGCGTGTCGTACCAACGTCGCCGATCACGTTAAAAAATTTACCAGGCGCATTTTAAAAAATAAATAAATAAATAAATAAAATAAAATAAAATTTGCCTCTTCCTCCATTGCTTGTTGACACTATATCTCCAACTTTAGAATGAATGCGATTATTTGAGTAAATACAATCATGTAGAAAGACATTTCCGATCGTGTGCGTGCTGGTCTAGAGTAGTTCCCTGCAATAAGAAATCAGCATGCCAGGTCATGGAATAGTTGCTTGTGGCAATTTTTAAGATTCTAGAGTTAATATTTTTGGGATACAGCACAAATATTATCAGAATGCCGCATCTGTGAGTATCCGAAACGGGAAAAAAATAGGGTTTTTATGGTATGGACGGATACAGTATCCAAGACGTATCCGAGTCGTATCCTATGAGTATCCGTATCCGATACGGCTATATGCGTACCAAGGGAGAGGGGGTGGAGTATTCGGTAATTGTGTGTAAACATGATTTTCCCTCCAAGAGGGCCGACCTCCTTTTCTCTACATGGGCGCCCAAATAATAAATTAAATTAAAGATATAATTTATTATTATTTCATCTCCTCTTCTAGCGCCAACATAAATGCAAGGGATAATATATTTTATTCCATCCATAAGGTGCCTAGGTGAGGTGCTATTGAATAATTGGTCTCTAATCACAAGTCGCCCAAGATAATGACAATAATAGTAACCTCTATAATGATGTACACTGTGTGACCGTGAAGGTGTAAACAAGGCATCCGTATGAGAGCATCCTCTGATGTAATGATGGCATCCACACAACACATGACAAATCCATATGAAAGGCTCTCCAAATAGTTTGCTCCTCGGAAGACGAATTACCATATCAAAGGCATCATACAAATATGACAAGTCATCTCCATTACCTGTGATGTCCTCCAAAAGTCCCGGAGCGGGGTGAAAAGCCCAAATCAATTCTAATGGCGACCATTCCAAAAATGGGGACATTACAGTCCTCCTTTCTTGGAATTGCTTGTCCTCAAGCAATGGGAAGTGTGTATACTGTGAGATATGAGATAGTGTCAAGTGACATGTATCTCCATTTGCCCGCATGCCCAGTGGCCGTACAAATCATCCACTGGTGGTTGCATCCTCCAAGAAGAAATGGAAGAATGCAATGCAAAGTGAACCCCAATAGCTGAAACCATACACTCCTGAGTCCAACCAAACACCATTCTCCAGAAAATATGCCCGTAACCACAAGTGCCACAAACCCTAAAGCTCCCAAGGTGCCACTCCTTGAGAAGCAATAGCTGGTCCAATCCAAAGCCTCGAAGAACAAGTGATGAAGAGTGTGATCCCTGAAACACAACCACAAGTCTCCAAGCTTTCACTGGTTCACTCTGATATAATCATCGGCAATGCTCCATGAGTTGTGAAGCAATCCATCGATGCCCCAATGAAGTGATGTACCAAACATACCTCCACCTAGATCCCAAAGCATCCTATCATCACATCCGATAATCAAGAAAAGATGAAGGCATCTCAAAGTGCTAGGAACATCAATCCATTCTCCAACTCTAGTCGACCTCCCGTGGATGTGCAAAACTCCCATCATAGGTGCAAAATAATACATATCAGCTCCTCCTAGGTTGCTGATGTAGATCAGAACAACCTCCCAACTAAAAATCAAACCTATGTGGCTGCAAATAATACCTCTAATGACATATGGTGATGGAGTATCATCCATACGCTGTAATGTCCCCATTTTAGCTAGCATTGGAGTTTAGAGGATTAGCCTATCACTTGGGTCTCCGTAGGCTACTTGGTTGTTGTGGAGACCATTCTTGGTTCGTCAGTGGACACTTTGAGTATCATTCTTCAGAATTCCCATGGCTAGGCTTGGTTTCTTTTGAGGTTTGTCTTCCAGAGAGTATTTCAGGGTTTTTTAGACTCACTATTTTTAGTAAGTCACTGGAGCATCGGGACCATACCTTTCTATTTTTGGAAAGGGCTTCTGGATGGATATAGGGCACATTGATCATCCCCGTGGTGTTGGCAGAACTATCAAATTGTTATTATTATGGCTTTAATCAAGGGATTTCTGATTAATTTAATGATTATTAAAGTTAAGCTTTAATAATATTAAATTATTATTATTATAATGGTTCATAAGGTTGAGTATTAAATGTTAAGGCATTTAATATTATTTTTAAATGATTATAAGCCATGCGCCAACTTTGGGATATGGAGCAACAAAAGCAAATATAAAATATGTTTTTAAATGTTATTAAAAAGCCTTGGGAATCGTGTCAATTGTGGAGAGGTATAAAAGATTTGCAAAAAGCAAATGCTTCATTCATTATTACGCTCTCAACTCGCGAAATTTGGCTCTGGAGAAAATACAAGGGTTTGAAGAAGAAAATCAATCTTTGAGAACGAAATCTCTCAAGGAGTTTGTGATCTACAGGTGTGAAAGATCACCCAAGGGTTGCAATTACAGGAGGCTTCATTCAGGGGCTTCATTGGAGCTTTCATTGCAAAATTAGTGGAAGGAATTCAATTTAAGTCAAGAATAATATTGACTGATCAGTTATTTGAAAAGGCTCAAGGCAGATTCAAACAACATTACACTCCCTAAATGCTGCCGTACCATTTCATTGCCAGTCGTACCTCCTCCCAAGCTGGCCATACACTTGCAGAAGTGGCACATGGGAATCCGAGGGGAGATCGCCTAAGGTTTGGGCCTGAAATTTCATCCATTGTGGGTGGCTAGGGTTTCCAGTTGCTGGTCAAAACATTTTCAGAACTACATTTGATGCCATTTGTTCCGAGTATGAATACTATGTAATTTTCCGAGCATTGAAAATAATATTGGAATATTAGTTTTTTAGCATTTGTTTTAGATTAGTCATTTCCTGCGATATTTTGTATTTCCTATTTTCTCTTTTCAAAAAATCCCAAAAAACAAACAAAAAAATCAGAAAATCAAAAACAAAAAAAAATCAAAAGTTGCAAAAATCAGAATTTAAAATATTCTGACAAGGGAGGGATATTTCAACGCCATCCTCCAATGATGAAGAGATGGTCCAAGCCCCTCCAAAACACCCCATCAGCTATTGTCCTCCAAGTACTCTCAAGAAAATCCATGTATGAAAATGTAGAACAGCCATCTCTCATCTATGCTCGAAGTAGTAACTCCGGACTTAGGGCTGGGACACCAATATCTTCATGCTCATCTCCAAACCCTAAGCCATAGCCTAGCTGGAATACAAGCATTAGTAACCCAAAATCAAGCATCCTCATAATAATACCTCCATACCTCGTGTCATAGCTCAGCTGAAACTCCGTTCCTTCAAGTGGATGCCAAACAAAAACAAGCATCTCCTTAAGTAGGGCAGCCCCATACTCCGTCAAAGAGTCATCAACTTGTAGGGACTCATCACAAGCAAACTCCTCAAGTACTCCAATGCCATCATGCTCACCACCAAGTCCAATGCCATAGTCCAGCTATAATACACCCATTAGTGCCTCAAAATCGAAAATCATAGCAACGACTCCAGACCTAGGCACATAGATCAGCTGCAATTCTTCACCATACCAACCAAATGCAAGTGTATCCATGGTATGCATCTCATAAATTGGAAACAAGGTAGCCTCCCCTACCACCAAGGGGTCAACAAGATGATAGGGTTGCATCATTTCACTACTCAACTCCTCATCTTCTCCAAGGATGTCCAATGAACCATCAAAAGCTGAGCCACTTATGACTCCCTCATCATGTGAAGATAATGCACTAGTGGCTGATCCACTAAGTGTGTGCTCCAACACTCCATCCATGTCTATGACATGGGCCCTAAAATGTCTCTCCAAAATATATGACACCAAATCCTTATGGGGCAAGCAAGGTGAAAAAACAAAGATTTCCAAATCATACCTCACACTATGCAAATCTGATTGCTCCATTTTAATCACTGTGCAATGCTCGTCCCTCCGACGCCACGTGCTTGGAATCTTCTTTGCCTCTTCCATGTCACGGTATATCGACTCAATCAACTTGTGCCTTGGACAATCCACAAAATCTTCATGCTTGATTTCCCATGGAGTACCAACAATAGAAGTCTTCCCACTCTCATTCTCAAGTGTAGGGGCTGCCAACCTATGATTATGCAAGAGTGAAAGACTGCTGATCCAATTAAAATCAGAACCTTTATCATACCTTATCCAGCTGTCCTCTAGCTCCTTAATAGCTTCTTTCTTTGCCATGTGTCCCCTCATAAGTGCAAATCCAAAAAGGGGCTCTATATGAAATTCACTTGCCTTAAATTTGAACTGTACCTCTTTTCCTTGGGCTGTCACGTCTTGATATTGTGAGAGTAAGAGACTGCTGTTACATATCCAAAATTCAAACCTTACCACTCATGCCTTTGAGTGATGTCCTTGTAGTCCTTAACCTCCTCTTCTTTCATGAGTGAGTGATCATCAACTAGGGTAGGTCCACGTGATGTCTTCGATGGAAAATTAGGTGTGTCATGTGTCTCAAACTCTGTCCCATAGCTGCAAGCTATGTCTCCATGTATACCATCAATTCCTTCATCCATGTATCCACTCTTCGAGTTGGCATGTTGTCCCTTGCATGTAGCTGTCATCGAAGACTGAACCTCTGGTGTGTATGATGAAGAGTGTGGCCTCTCCCAACAAGGCTCATCCATCTCATCTTCCTTCCTTCTCAAGGCATCCAAGTATATCTCACCAAGTGTGAGAAGATGATCTTTATTTGCAAGCAAGTGAAGGTATTTGGACTTCACTACCATTAAGGCCTCCTTGAGCTCATGTAGGTCGGCAAGATATAGGTCTTCTTCAAAGTCTTCATGTTTCCCTCGAGCCTTCCAACACAAGCTTGCCATCATCTTATGAACATGATCAAAAAGAGTTAGAGCTGCCACAATCATACCTTCGTTTACCCATAGTTGCCCTTCCAAAGGATGTGACTTATGAGACCTAACATCTTCATGCAAAATTTCTGATTGGTCATTATGATCATGCTGCTCCCAATCAGCTCCCTTCATGGCATCATGTGTGAAGACTAAGTCATCATTATGCTCGGGCAAGGGGTCGCCATCAAAGCAATGGTTAGAGTCCTCTACATCATGGTCTTCCATAATAGGTGAAACATTTATGACCTCCTTATCCTCCAAGAGATCATTCAACTCTTGCCAATCTAAGTCAACCTTAACAACATCTCTTTGTTCAATACGTGGCAACATTCTGAACTATCCTCAAATGTATGAACAATATTCATCTCACAAATATCCAATCCATAATTTAATTCCTTGTCAACATGATGTAAAGGTGATGAAGCAATGCTAGGAACATCCAAAGAACTCATACCTTTATGTAGTGGTGACAACCTTGTGGCTTTGGCAATGACCATGCGCTCATTATGAAATCTTAGGTGTTTGCCACTTGCAATGTGTGATGCTTTCGTGTCCATGGCCTCATAATGACTTGTAGGATGCAAAATAAGTAACCCTACCTTTATCATGGCGGTATCTCCATCAACCTTGTGGTCTTCACGGCAACCTTTGTGTTCTTCATTAGGTAATCCTCCTTTATCCTTATCTTCATAGTGTTGCAAATCTTCTTTCTTTTCTACCTTTTCTCCCACGGGAACTTCAGATTTGTAACCTCCTTTAAATTTTTCGGCTTCTTTTTCTTGCTTCCATCGATCCAACACTCTTTGTAATCTTTCATGTGTTTGCCAAAAAGATGCATACGCAAGATTCCACTCTTCGTCCATGATGCAAGACAAACCCATAGTAACTCTCCAATCAAACCCTTCAGGCTGGCAGGATCATGGCTCTAATACCACTGTAATATCCCAAATGGGATATTATGGAACAAAACTGATTTTTCTGCTCAAACCCTAATTCTGATTTCTGATTTTTATATTTTCAGCATACCAATACTCCATAAAATACCATAAACATAGCATCAAAACATCAAAGGAACATGACATGATTCTCCCAAGTAATAGGAATGAATTACACCATGAAATACACATGAACAACCGTGATAATCCGCTCCAACATAAATAATCAGGTCTGCTGTTATAAATCTGAATAATGCAGTCTTTTATTACAATATTTTATGGCTAGGGTGAATGGCCTCAAGCCTCATATATAGCAAACTATACTAGCAATAGTTACATACCAAAAATATGCCAAATATGCAAGAAATGTGGTCTCCAAGGAAGGCGCACAAGGCTGGATGACTGCTGCAATAAATTGCTTCTGTAACCCTAACCCTAGCAGCCCATGATCATATGAATATGCCACAATTATGCCCTTGATGCAAGTCACCTTTCCTCCAAGAGGTGTGCTCTAGCCCTAGAGGCAAGATGCCACCAAAATCTGCCCTCAAAGCTGATGTAAATCTGCCCAAATGAAGTTGAAGTGCAATGGAACTCCAGTCATGGAATTCTCCTCAAGAAGAAGCTAGGTTTTTGTCTCAAAGCCTTCTCCAAGAGATAACTTGAATGAATGATGATGTTTGAATGCCAAGACCAACTTGTATATATATGCAACTTTGCCTTCTCTCATATAGGGCGGACCTAGGCCTTTTAATATTATATTTGAAACATTATTTTCCCTCCAAGAGGGCTGACCTCCTTTTCTCTACATGGGTGCCCAAATAATAAATTAAATTAAAGATATAATTTATTATTATTTCATCTCCTCTTCTAGAGCCAACATAAATGCAAGGGATAGTATATTTTATTCCATCCATAAGGCGCCTAGGTGAGGTGCTATTGAATAATTGGTCTCCAATCACAAGTCGCCCAAGATAATGATAATAATAGTAACCTCCATAATGATGTACACTGTGTGACCGTGAAGGTGTAAACAAGGCATTCGTATGAGAGCATCCTCTGATGTAATGATGGCATCCACACAACACATGACAAATCCATATGAAATGCTCTCCAAATAGTTTGCTCCTCGGAAGATGAATTACCATATCAAAGGCATCATACAAATATGACAAGTCATCTCCATTACCTGTGATGTCCTCCAAAAGTCCCGAAGCGGGGTGAAAAGCCCAAATCAATTCTAATGGCGACCATTCCAAAAATGGGGACATTACAGATGTTTCTCCTATCCATCCAACCATCGCACATGATAGTGTAATCCTTCTTCCACCATATCTCATGTTGCTTATCGATAATGGACCTTTAATGTCACCTTCTCATTTAAAATTAAGCCCTTTACCTTTCATCATTAAGGACTTTGAAGTTTTGAACATTGTCCCAGCAACAACAATAATCCACTAGATTTTACCAATAAAGATATTTTTAAAAGCTGAATATTTTAAATTTTATAAGACACTCACCTTTAAAATTCATGTAATATACATAAATCAAAATTTACACTTCTAAACAAAAATAAGAACTAATTACTTGGCCATATGAAATGGAATTGAATAATAGAACCAAAAATCTCCGATCGCACTCATCGTTTGGTTTTTGTGTCTATCTCAACCCATGCTCTCAAGTGATAGTTGGAAACCCGGAAAAGTGCGTGGTAGAAAATCTCGAACCACAAACTCTAGGGCCAACACTAGTGCTCGAACTCAAGGGAATGGAAGGAGTTTATAAGTAAAGTGTCTACTTAAGCCCATTGCTGCCATCTCTTCTCTTTGTCTCTTTCTAACATCCTTATTTTCTTCAAAACTCTCTAATTGAGTTTGCATCTCTCACACATCTCGTTTCTTAGCATCTAGGATGGCATATTTCCAACAAGAGTCATTTTTTATTAGCACCAACATTATGACAATTTGCAAGTAAGCTGCAAGAGAATAAAAAAGGTAAATTATTTTATGTTTGTACTTTGTAGATTAAAAAAGAGAATGAGATATGAAAAATAATAAATTATGGAACCAAAAAAAGAGGGAAAAATGAAGATGAGAATAAGATGAAAAAATGTCAAATCGAATGGTAAATGCAAAAAGAAAAGATAAAAGGAAAAAAAAAAGACAATGGACAATGAGTTGTGTTCCAAATACACCGTGAGTTGTGCTCCGAATGCACCATGGGCCCTTTGATCACCTGTTCCTGCTGCATTTTATTTGTTGTTTTTTCTTATGTCTTCTTGTTTTTGCTTTGTATTAAGTCTTTTTCTTTTTGTTTTTTTTTGTAAACCATGTATTTTTTTTCTTTATTTGTGTTTTGGTTTTAAGTTTTTACATTTTAGGGTTTAAAATGTCACCATTTTGCTTTTTTCACTAGCCAGTTTTTCATCTAGCAAGACTAGCGAGTCCTACAAAAACCTCTGTCAAAATCTTGCCAAGTCTCGCTGGATATAACCAGCAAGTGTAGTAACACTAAATTTAACTAACTTAACTGATCCATTCTCAGATCAATGTAAAATCTTCTTCAAGCCAAAAAAAAAAAATACGTTGATGGAAACATGTTTAACATCTGTCACATAAAATTTCTTTACAAATGACAGTTATAAAAGGTGTAGTTAAATACTTCAGGAATTAACTGTGTGCAAGTTTATACCTTATGAGTGTTTTGTGTGTGGTGTCTTGAGGTGTTTGTTTTTTGCTTTCATTATCTCTTGTAATTCATTGGTTCCCGCGCACCTCTCCTATTTAGAGGACTCAGTCTGCAAATTACCTTTCTACTTCTCTCTTCTCTTGCTCTTTCTCCTGATGATGGATCATGGAGTTTGATCCGAAATGTCCTTTTTGAGGTATAAACTTGCACACAGTTAATTTCTGAAGTATTTAACTACATTCATTATGGACTGTGGAAATCTGATGTCTCTTAGTTATAAAAGGTGTCATTCATGTATATTATGTTGATGGATAGAAGTTTAACATCTGCCACATAAAATTTATTTAGGAATGACATATATAAAAGGTGTTGTTTGTTTTAACATTTATAAGTTCTCAACTTCAAGTACCAAACTTCATTCACATTGGTTTTCATAGAACATCGAGTATAATGCAGTAGTACATCTAAACTTAATTATTACAATAGTAGTTACCTAATTCAATCAAAAGGATTTGCTACCAATATATTATTATTTGGACATTAACTTCCAAGCAACATTTATGACTCTAATTTGATAGCTGAACCTGATGGTACTTCTCCTAAACATTCAAACATAATATGGGGAAAAAAAGATACAACATGCAAACAGTACCATATCTACTTACGCAGTATATAAACATGTAAAGAAATAAGTATGCACATGACTGAGATGTAGAAAAATGACAATAATTTTGTACAACATACTGCTGATAGCTTATTAAGGGTTCCATCAATCTGGACGAAGTAAGCCTCCAAAAGCATCTCCAACTCCACCACATCAAGACCCTTAGTACCACTGTGGCTTCTACTACTTGTGCTACTCTCCTCATCTCTACCTAATGTATTGAGTGTGCCACTCAATGTTTCAACACCACTGACAGGAGAGTTCAACAGATGTTGTGCTTCAGTGTCCCACTTAAAAAGCAATCTTTAATAGGAGGCTTATAATAAATGGATACATATAAAAGGATCTAAAATTCTTCAGAAGACAATTTATTTAGATTTCCATCATATGTTACCAAAAAGTCATTCAACTTCCAAAAATATCCCAAACAGGGGAATATCTCACCTTTCGTCTTCTGAATCAGAATGAGCCAGCTCGTGCTCCATTCCACCTCCAGCACCATGAAAAGAAGAGGCAGAAGGAATCCCATCCAGTTGTTGCATCAACTTATCTGTTAAATACATCTCAGCCATATCCTCATCATCATCAAGCAAGTGCTCTAATTCATCTCTGACCTGTAAAACCAAATGGTGTTAGCTTTGCTTGGAAATGTTTACAATAAATGTATTCATGCACAAAACTTCCAACTTTCAGAAATATTGTATAAATATCCTAGTGAAGAAAACATTAAAAAAAATGTGACATCTACAAAGTTGCATAAGAAGCAAGATTAGAACAGTCTACAAGAAAGCAGGAGCAGACACTGCACTCCCCATTCATTATACAGCCAAGCATCATGAGCATGTGAGGTAAACCCATTATATAATTATGCATGAGTGATTTGTAGCACTGCACAAGGTGTAACAACTAGAACATGGAAAAGCACAAGCATGTGAATACCATAACTGTGTAAATGGAAATGCCCCAGATAAAGGTACACATGGTAAGGAAATTTCATTAACGTACATGCCGCATTAATAACTATTAGGAAATTGCCCTTGAATGATTAGGCTAATGTATTCTATTTATTTTATTTCCTAGGTCTTTCTTCCTTCCCTAGAGTATACAGATATTATTTATTTTATCCCACAATAAAAAGAAATTAGCAATGAATCATCTCCAACTCTTTGTCCCCGTGTGGAAAAATTCTTAAGAAGGAATATAAGGGTTATATCTAACACCCTCCAGATGTGCATCTCATTTACAAATTTGTAACTTCCAACATTCTACTTGAATTAATGAGGAGTTACTTGGGTAAAACCCTAAAGACCCATGTTCAACACACTTTTGAATAGTGGCTATTCTCCCTCATTAGCCATCCTCCTCTTCTCTCTCATTCTTAATGCATTCTTTAAATTTCCAGAAACTTTTTCTTTAACTTTTTTCCTACAATCAGGGAGATGGAAACTGCAATAGCATAGCTCCAACTTGGAAACTATGAACATACAAAAAAAAACATATAAATATAGAGTGTGTAATAGCATAGCTCCAACTTGGCAACTATGAACATGCAAAAAAATCCATATATACACATGAAAGGTGAGCTGGATATATATACCTTTATAGTGGGATATATATATATATGGGTGAGTTTGCCCTTCCCTTCAGTCACTAGAGAGAGGTTAGGGCCTATCTATAGTAGGGTTGTCTCTCCCTCCCTCCAAATAGTCCCCCCAAGTGGATAGGGTGCATCTCTCCTATCGGTAGGAGGATAGGGAGGTTGGTAGAGAGAGGTTTGGAAGGGATTAGAGGCAGGAGAGCCGTCAAGAACATAAATACAATTTTAATTGAATTAAAATCTTGTAACTTGTATTATCTAAATGGCACAAACCTAAGCGTAAAAAGTAATTAAATCAAATTTCAAATTTAATCTCAAAAATTAAAATAGAGTAAACTAAATACTAATCTAAAAAATATATGTTTATATAATTTATTAAATTAAAATATAATACATTATTAAATATATAAATTATAATAGGGTGGTAGGGTGGGCACCCAATCCAAGAAAATTTGGATGGGTCGTTGCCATAAGGAATCATTATGGCCAATCTCTATGCAATAAATCTTCATTGTGGCATTCATGAAACAGAGATACATCTTTCCCCTCGCTGAGATAGTAGACCTTCGATTTGATTCGTCGCACGCTCCACTTTCGCCAAACTCTCTATGCAATGATTACAGGCATTGGTTAAATGAATGCGAACCCTCTTTGGTGCAGACAGACAGACACCTTTGGAGTTCATTCCTTCCTTTCAGTTCGAGTGGTCATTTGTTGTTCTTGACGTTGGTAGTAGCAGGCAGTATGGAGAAGGGCTCTGGCTTCATCGCTAAGATCTCTGTGCATGGGATGGTTAATTTGGGAGCTTCGACACCTCTCCAGTTGGAGAGCTTAGTTCGGTAGATGGCCTTCAAAGGCACCGTTACAGATTTAAGGTTGAAACGTATCCTGCGAAGGCATGAAGGCCTTCTCCTCGTGGCGGTCAAGATTATCTTGGGGATAGACTTTCTGGCAGCAGACGAGTTCTACAGGGTAGACTCTCACATCTCATCCCGTTTCTTAGCTTCAATCCTGGATGCAGGGGTGTCTACAGAGGCGGTGAAACTTCTCATGGTGAAACTGTTTAAGCCGGAATTCCTCCGGGGCCTCAATTCCATTCTTGAGGCGGTCATTCCAGGGGTGGGTATTCCCCGACCAAAAGCCATTACCTCCCACAAAGATCCTTTGGAGGTGATGAAGGTCTTTCCCCTCATCCTCGACCTGAAAGGCATGGCGCTGATAGAACATCAGGATCGAGTTCTCCAGGTTTTTGGTTTCCTCCAGAACATGTTGCAAGAGGACATGGACTCCAGGGAAGGGGTTTGGGTTGGCAGGCTTCATGCCATGGCTGTGGAGCTTGGCCTTTTCTGATATCTCGGATGCATAAAACCCCAGTTCAGTGTGTTCTTCTCCAGTTGGTTTGTTTATAATACAGTGACTATCAGACTAGTAAGCCTAATGGCTAATTTTGTAAAGCTTCAATAGGTTTGTTAAGGAAGGGTTTTAGGAGTTTTTTGCCAGTTTGGCTGGTGCAGGTAAACTGCTTATAGGCACCTGCTTGTTCACACTCTCTTCTGATCAATATAAAACTTCTTATTTACGAATCAAAAAAATATATATATAAATTATAATATAGTGTTTTATACCTAATACTAAATTCAATAATAATAAATAAATTTGTAATTAATATTAAACTTTAAATATTAATAAAAAATAACAAATATATACTTAATAAATATACCAATTATTATATACATAATAATAAAACTTAATAACATAATAATAAAATTTATAATAAATATTGTTACTAAATAAATTAAATTTTAAAAATTAAAACCAAACTTTAAAATATAAAAAGAAGTGAAACATATTTTAACTCAAATGCAAATGTCTTTGGTTTAAAATTAAAAAAATGAAAAGTTTGAGTTAAAAGTTCAAACCTAACTTTAAATTAAAAAAAAACATATTAAACTTTTTTAAAATTAAAAGCGTCAATGCAAGCAGTGGTGTGAGTATAGACTGCAAATGCCGGAAAGGAAGAAGTACAGTAGAGAATTTAATGTCCCCAATTGGATTGTTAGCAGAATTTCACCAAATTCTCAAAACAACACAAACCTGAGCTTTTTGTGATTACCATGATCCTGATGTAGGCAAGGTGGGCAAGGTGAGAGCATACGGAGACTGGGTTGTGGACAAGAAAGCAAATACAGTAATTCACCAGCAACAAGCCGTCCAATTTACAATCAATGCCAAACTGGCAGATAGTATGCAAATGCTCAAGCCAAACTGGCTGATTACAAACTACAGATCTAATCAATGCCAAAATAGCAGATAACAAACAGAATTGGACCAACGCCAAATTGACAGATAATGAAATGCAAACTCTTGGCGGCTACTCCATCCAATCGTTATTACAATGCAAGAGCAAGAAATAAACTAAATCTGATGGAAAACCTTCTAGATTCCTTTACAAATCACACAGCATCTAGTTCTATGTGACTGGTAAACCACACAGAGGTTACAATAAATGTAGGAATTATAAATACCGGTAATGTGAGATAAATGGAATTAATAATAGCAATAACCAGACAATATCATGCAGTTGAAACTCTCCAATAACCACTTCAAAGTAGCATACCCAATATTAAGAAATGGATCAGCAATCAGCTTTAGTATAGCTGTTTAGTAAACTCATCAAAATTACCAGAATGATTTGTAGCAGCTCCAAACTTCATTCCACCATCAAAGTGGTTGCTGGTGTAGTAGAGGGAAAATGTCAATGTAAACAGCTCTAATAACCTCATTAAAGGGGTGATTCAACCCCAAACTGTCACGCCTTGAATGGGAAGAAAGGTGCAGCATTAGCAAACAACTCAGCAATCAATACTCCCATAAAACCCTGTACGGCAGTCCTTTTACTGTTATTGTCCACTGAATAGTATGGCCTGTAGTAGAGTTATATCAGCAAATAAACTCACAAAAATCATGGTTTTAACACCCCCAAAAGGTAAGGCCTGTTATTGACCATCACACAATATTAATTTTAAATCTGTAGTCTTTAACCCAAAAGGTAGGTCCTGTTATTGACCATCAAACAATATTAATTTTAAATCTGCAGTTTTTAAAATATCAAATCGTCCCTTTATTCAAATGGTATCATCTGCAATATGAGACACAACAGAAAACAAATATAAGTATGGGGCCCACATGATAGATTTTGTCTCCTTAGGAATGTACAGCAGCCTTAGAGGAGTCCTAATGATGTATGGCAGGTGAAACATAAAGATTTCCTTATAATTTTCACATCCAAAAGGGTCTGACGCCCTTGTTTTGTCTTTTATGCAAAGTTTGAAATCTGTACGCCTCTTTCAAAAGCTAAAAATCCTTTAAAACCATCATGTCTTCCTTTGTGAAGTGTACAGGCTGAATGTGAGCTTTATAAACCGTATGGCCAATTACAGGAAAAATATGACCTGCTCTATAATACTCAGCAACAAACAATATATTTATAAATTTATATGGGCTTGCAGGGAAATATTAATAGATTTCATTCCAAACTGAACCCAAACACACAAGTTGAAATATTATTTATTCTGAAAATCTACAACACAAAATCAACTAGAAAATCTAGAAAACTACAACACCAAAATATCAAACTCACAAACCAATTGGAACTAGAACTTTCAACACATTGGCAATCCTTGTAGGACATTGCTCAAACGGAAATAAGGGTTTTCATCCCCAAATCCAAAACCTTGCAGCGCACAGGTAATCCCTAGATGGAACTACTCAAATGGCTAGGAGGGTCTTCACCCTCAAAACCATCTTGCCAAAGGGTTTTTATCCTAGGGAAATGAAGAAAAACTCTTGTTCATTCTCAGAAAAAGAACTTAATAATGAGCTAGAATCCTTTTTCTATGCATAACTCCTCTTTATATAGGCACTTTTGAGGAAATAAAATATTGTTTTCTTTTTTTCTTCCTTTTACCCTCCAACTAATTAAAAAGTGTCTAGAAAGCTCTATCACTTTTGGACCCCGGTAACGACACTTTATAACATAACTTTAGGCCCTCTTTTAAAAACACTTTATTAAATTGGACCCCCTTTTTAAAAATAACTTATTTAATAATTAAACATAACTTGCTTTTTTAAAATATAACATAAAGTTACTTTTTAAACAAATTAAGTTAAATTATAAAATTATTTCCTTAGCTTGTAAAGGGGACATGACAGAGAAAAGGAGAAGAAGACGACAAATAGAAGAGGACAAACAAACAAATTACAAACAAAAACAAAGCAGTGTTACACTACCTCTACTACGCATTTGCTAACGCTACTCATGCCTCTCACACAACTTGTGATTAGGGTTCATAAATTAGGGTTTTTTAATTTAAAGGTTAGTAATATTTTTTATTTTTTAAAACTTTATTTGGATATGGGGCACCAATCACAAGGGTGTCATATCCATTCATATTGGCGCAACTAAAAATTTTCAATTGTTTTGGGTACAGTCAAAGCCATATCCAGGTCATACTATATTTGTACACGTACTTGGTATGACAATACACATACCCAAGATGTACAGGAGGGATATCCTACAACATGGAATGAAACATGAAGAAGGGTGATTTGAGGCCTAGGGTTGAATCCTAGTGGACAACTCTCTAAATGAAGATCTAGATGAAGTTGTAGACGTATGTGGAAGCTTATGAGACAAAATAGTGTGACATAGAGAGATATAGGATCAAAACAACAAATATATTATTATTTGACTGTTTACATACCCTTGAGAAAGGTGTATGACTACAATCTTCTAATCTACCTATTTGTCTGCTTATTCAATTACATGTCTATCTGATCTTATAGATATGTACATATATAGATTGTTTACTGCCGATTGGGTCTGATAGAACATACAGAGTAAACAGAATGTACATGAATTGAAAGTAAAATAACATCATAACAACATATTCATTGTGAACTCACAACAAAACTAATATGTATATTATGTTTGAATTGCTCATACAATGACATCAATAGGTCAATTCCCATCAATCTCACCCAATACAATGATATGCCAAGTAGATATAAAAGAGGCCGATGGTTGCTTTGGATGGCTAACCGTCGCCAACTACTACAACTGTCAGGAGGATAACAACCTCACCGACCAAAACCAAAACATAACTAAATACTAGTATAATATGACACTTACATTATCCCCCCCAAAAGTTTTAGTAAACAGAATGTACATGAATTGAAAGTAAAATAACATCATTACAACATATTCATTGCGAACTCACAACAAAACAATGATATGCCAAGTAGATACAAAAGAGGTCGATGGTTGCTCTGGATGGCTAACCGTCGCCAACTACTACAACTGTCGGGAGGATAACAACCTCATCGACCAAAACCAAAACATAACTAAATACTAGTATAATATGACACTTACATTATCCCCCCCAAAAGTTTTAGTCATCTTCCAGATGACTAGGACTACAAAAAACCCATAAACTAACACTATTGAGAAGTAGGTGGAAGGGAAGTAGATGTCCTTGGAGGAGTAGGTGTTGATGGAGCTGATGCTAATGCTTGTTGTTGGGAGACCAGAGCACGCAACCAATAGACTTCTTCTGTATGTTGTTTGAAGTAATGGGTTGCCTTCTGCTCCCTCTCCCGAGCTTCCTTGACCATTTGAACAACCTCTGCCAATTGTTTCTTGGTATGCTCATGGGTGCTGCAAAGGTTGGCCATGGCTTGACCTTGTGCTGCCAACTCTTGCTCCTTAGCTGCTAACTCTTTTTGTGTAGCCTCTACTTTATTCTTTTCCATTTGAATCAATGCAGTTTGTTGGGCCAGCTGTTCTTTAGAGAGATTAAGTTGATCTTCATAAATGGTTTTGTGCTCATGCAACACCCTGTAGGCCTCATCAATCTTGGCCTTAGCCTTCGTGGACCCCTCTTCCTTCACATAGAACAATGATCTAAAACACTGCTCAATGTTATATAGGGCAGCTAGCACCTCACTATCCCTACCACAAAAAAAAACACATTTCTCTTAGGCTGCCAAGCTTTTTGCATTTCTAAAGTTTCTTTCTCTGGCCTCCCCTTCTCCGTGAAAATGCGTGTGAACTCTGTGTCACACTCTTCCGTCACAAAATGCTCTATGCGATGTGCCTCTTGGAAGACCAAGGAGGAATGAGTGTATCTAGTCCACATGGAATCTCCGCCACATTACTGATAAGGACACCTAAGGGCTCAAAATCCTGCACATACCTCACCATTGTGCCAAACGAATCCTCAGGATTGGGTTTCCACAACCTTATATTCAGCTCTTCCGGGCTCTGTGGTATGGATGATAAAGACTCCTGGTCACGACTAGTGGATGTCGCCCGGATGGATAGGTCCACTATCATTGGTAACTTCCCCTCATCCCTAGAGGGGACAACTGCGGGGCCCTGATCAATAGTCGGCTACACCACAGGTAATGTATCCCGAGCACGACTCAAAGGAGGAAAGTCCTCTGGACTAAGAGTAGCTTCCAATGTACTGAGCCACACATCCATATGTGCACAGTCATGCTCGAGTGACCACCCGGTGCGGGTAGTAGGTGTAGGGCTATCCTATAGTGGCTGAGGCCGAGCAACTAGTGTAACAGTCCCTTCCCCACCTACTAGCTAACTCTCCTCTGGAACTACTGGTTGAACCCCCTTTGGAAGTGTGTATCATGTCTGTGGTATCTCGGGGTGGTTGAGGTTGAGGAAGCCACCTCAATGGTATCATCTCCCTCTTCCTCATCTAGACTGTCCCCTTCATCCTCCGATGATGTATCCATTGTTTGATATTTTCTTTTCTTACTTGCAGACTTTGGTCCCGATGATACACCCAGCTTTGTCCACATGAAGACTGTTGGCATTGCTGGGTCATAATTAGGATCAGGCTGGAATTGGCCACCCTCCAGCGATGGCACCTATGTATGGCATCCAAGAAGAGTCCTATCAAGTGTTGTGTCATATAAAAAGTTGTGTTTCATCGTCATTAACTCCTGGATGTGTTGAGCTAATATTGTTGCCCAATTGTATACCATGCTCTCCCGCAACCTACCATGTAGTCGGCCATCCATGCTGCAATATCTGAGGATCTTGTTGCCCCAATTAACCTACTTTTGATCACATCCATAATACACCTCCACTCGTCACTGGCTAGATCGTCTTTTCTGATCCCTCGGTTACCTTTCCCCCATATCCTTGCTCTGGCTTCCTTTGAAATGTCAGGTTTACAAAGCCTATCAATATATGCCTCTTTGCCCCATTGTGTGATTTTAGATGGAGGTCTCGTCACATCTATTCCCCAATTGGGATGCCAAAAACCCTTGTGAAATCTTCTAGTTTGAATGTGACTGTTACACTAGTCTACATGTACTAGACTTTTGTTTCATTTTCCAACCGACTATACTGTGCAAGCATACTCTTCAGAAATGGCTGAAAATCTTTGAAATTAAATATAGGTGCTAGTATTACCTTGTCCATTTGGGAGTCTATGAGGGCTTCCTTCAATGGGTGATCGGCTGGATGCTTGTGCCACCATGTGCAGTGCTCGTTCCCCATCAAGCTTTCCCAACTGATGGTGTCTACTATAGATTTTTTCTTCATGGCTGGCTGCATGTTTTTCTTCTTCTTCTCTGAATCTTTCAATATTTTTGGCCTGAATTTTCTTGGGGTTTCCTGAGTAATATCTTTCACTGCCATTTCTCCCTGACTACTGCAAAAAATTTCTCCCGACTACTACAACAAACTTCTCCCGACTACTGTTAACTTTTCTATTTCTTCTCCGCACAGTTCCTATATTGTTTTTCGGACTATGCTGGAAAGTCTTTCGGAGGGAAATTTGTATGGTAATTTATAATTAAAACTAGGGCATACAATGGCACAAAATACTCACTCGGCAAATCGTACGGCCAGGTAACTACGGCTTGTGCTTTAAAACTGGCTTTAGCACTAAACAAAACCTGCATAACCCACTTGCAATCATACAGTTATGGTTCCTTGAACAATGTTGTTGTACAGTTGCCAAAATAGTGTTGTCCCTGTGAATCAGATGACTAAATACTCTGTGAGCTCATGTCCATTTCCAATTTCCTCTGTCAATTGCAAATCGTATGATTTTTTCTTTCTGGAAGTGGGTATTTTCCACTTTTTCAAAATCCACTTTTTCCCATAATTTTCCCACTTTACCTTTTCGTCGTCTGACATGGTGGTTTCCGCCTCCCTAGTGCGACTTGTCTCCTAGTGATCTAACCATTGGGGCCGTTTAATTACATCATCCTCTTGTCATCTAATTCTTTTGCCATGTTAATTAAACATTCTTTGCGGTGGATCATCATGATGTGTTGTGGTACCCCATGTTTCGTCACTCTGTTGTTCAATCTCTGTGACATGACGGAATATGCATTCGGCATATGCCCCTCTGAGACAATCATTTGCACATCTCTCCGTTGGTTCTAATTTAAAAATTTGATCAACAAGGCAATCTTCTTCCATACCTTTATATAACGTTCTTCTGTCAATTAGATTCCATCCCTCAACTTCTTGGAGCCATGTCATGGATTTGCTGTCGACTGTCAATTTCCACGAAGTATACACTGCTCACCACATCCTTGACTTTGGTAGGGGCGTACTTCAGGATACTTCCTTTGGCAAATCTTTTTCACTGAGCTCTTGCAGTGCATCATAATAGCCCGACCATTCAACTATGAATATACTCTCTGCTAGGTAATTTGTTCATGGTGGGACCACTTCTTATTTTGGCAACAAAAATTCAAATTTGTCTCATACCTTGTTAGATTCTCTTATCCATTCATCCCACTCGTCCTCTTCAGGACTTTGATCTTCTCGGTCGGCCCATGGATCAAAGTTGTTATCCTCGACCATGCCTTCTCTCATGCCCGTGTAGGGTGAATATGGTCTCCAGTAATCATAGATTCTCATCGATCGTATTCTTGGCCCAAAACATCCGGTGACCTTGTCCAAGTGTGTGCTCGGGAAGGCCACTCTATCGAATTCTTTCATTTAAGTCCCCCATCACCAAACGTTCTTTTACTCCATGGAACCCAACCTTGCCTGGTTCATACTTCAAAGTATCGCCAACGTCTCTCTGCATTTCACCTCCATTTCTACACTCCATGAAGTTTATGGATATTGCTTCTTATCATTGTTTGTAGATCTTTAGCTTCAACCCGTTTACGGCATCCTTGATTGGAGTGCCATCGAGGTTTTCAAGCTTTATGGACCCATTTTCTAGTACTTCCTGTACTCGGTACGGTCCTAACCACTACACCTTGAACTTGTTGGTTTTAATCTCGTTACGACCATTGTACTTGAGGACTAATTGTCCTTGCCGGAAGTTCATTCTCTGGAGATGTTTGTTGTGCCAGTATTTCCGTCATCTTTGCATCACCACCGTTAGTGTCCATTGTGCCAGGATCCTCCATTCATCAAGTTTGTTCAATTGGAACAATCTCTCTTCTAGACTTTCTGTGTCACCCAGGCGGTTGTCGATTGCAATGCGCAAGCTTGGTACCATATACTCCGCCATAAACTACCACCTCTTGTCCGTACATCAGTTAGAATGGAGTATAGCATGTCGTCACCTTGTAGGTCGTACGATAGGTCCACAGTACCGCTGACAACTTCTCCCAATCTGATCCCTCTATGCCACATGACTTGTGAATGACAGATACTAACACTTTATTTGTCGATTCCACATGGCCATTAGCTATGGGATAGTAGGGGCTTGACAAGGTGTGAAATATTTTGAACTCACTTGTCATCAATTTGATTAGATGGTTCACGAGATGACCTCCCCGATTACTTGTTATCTGAATTGGAATACCATACCTTGTGACTATTTGCTCATAAATGAACTTTGCAGTGCTTCGAGCCATGTTATCTTCAAGTGCTTTGGCTTAGGCCCACTTGGTCAGGTACTCCGTCGCCACTACTATGTATCGACACCTATGCAGCTTACTTGTCTTCAATGGACGTATAAAATCCAATCCCCAACGCTCAAATAACTCCTATGGTTGTGAAGGCGAAAGTGGCATATAGTTCTTCTTTAGTGGTTTGCTGACTCTCTGGTAGGTATCGCATCCTACTACCCATTCTCGGGCGTCGTTGTGAAGTGTTGGCCACCACAATCCGGCCAATAGAACCTTCCTAGCAGTGGCATCAGGTCCCATGTGTCCTCCACCTAGTCCTTCATGGACTTCCTGAAGCACCCCTTTTATTTTCTCTTCCATTGCACATCTTCTCAAGATTTGGTCAGGGCCCATTTTATATAGGAGTCCATTCACTAGTTGAAATGTTTTGCTTTTGAGAGCCAACTTTCTTCTTTCACTGGTCGACATGTCTTGAGGAAATGTCATCGTCGACAAGTATTCACCAATCTTTTAATACCAGGGAGGTAGGGAAGCTATTTGAAATAGATGGGTGTCGAGAAAGTCCTCATTCACCCCTTCAGGCAGTTCTCCCGACTTGATTTGTGACAGCTGATCGGATATCACGTGACTCTTCCCCAAACGTACAATAATCATGAAGGTGAACTCCTAAAGTAGGAGTAGCCATCTGCTGATTCTCCCTTGTATGATTGGCTTGTTTACCAAATACATCAATGTCTGGTGGTTGACATAAAAGGTAAACGGTGTTGCCAGCAAATAATGTCTAAATTTCTGGATTGAGTACACCGTCCCGAGTGCTTCCCTCTCAGTCGCATTGTAGTTGCATTTGACATTCAAGAGTAGTTGATTGGTGAATAATACTGGGTGGTCGAGCCCTTGAGGTCCCACTTGCACCAAGGTGGCTCCTATTGCAAAATTTGAAGCATCAACATGCACATGGAACTCCTTGTCCTAGTCCGGATAGGCTAAGATCAATGAACTGATCAGCCGTGTCTTCAACTCCTCGAATGCCTTTTCTTGTTTATTTGTCCATATGAATGGCACACCTTTCCTTGTCAACATGTCAAGGGGATATGATATTTGGGCAAAGTTCTTGATGAACCTTCTATAGTAACCTACACGCCCAAGAAAAGATTTCACCCCAGTGACATCTCTTGGAGACTCCATTTATACGATTACCCTTATTTTATTTGGGTCTATCTTCAGTCCTGCTTTGCAGTCAATATGGCCTAAGATTTTGCCTTGTCGCATGATGAACCGACACTTCTTCAGATTTAGGGCTAACCGGGCTGACCTGCAATGCTCCATGCATTCGGTGAGGGCCTTCAAGTGGGTTTGTTGGTCACTGTAGATTGACCAATCATCCAGAAATGCCTTGAAGTTGCCCACCGACGTCTTGTCAAATATGTGGAGGATTATCCTCTGAAATGTGGTTGGCGCATTACATAGGTTGCCGAATGGCATCTGGTTGTATGCGTACCCCGTCTTCTACCACAAATGTCGTCTTCAATTTGTCTTCTTCGGTGATGCTGATTTGGTTGTACCCGAAGAATCCATCCATGAATGAATAAAAATCTCCTGTCCGGCTACCTCCTCCAGGATTGAATTCGTGAAGGGAATAGGGAACGGATCCTTGATGGTAACTGCATTCAGGCATCTAAAGTCCACGCATATCCAGATTTGCCCTCCTTCCTTCTTAATTGATATAACAATAGGGGATACCCATTCACTGGTCTACACTTTGAATATGATACCAGCTTCTAACATTTTTTTAATCTTTTCTTGTACTTTGGCAGCATAATTCTTGTTCATCCGATATAGTCTCTTTCTGACCGGTTGTGCCCCCGAAATGAGAGGAATTCTGTATACGCACAATTCTGGAGGTATTCCCTTCAATTCTTTATATGTCTAGGCAAATATGTCCTTGTACTCCAGAAAATTTTTAAATGCAGTAGTTTTCAATATTGGGTTCCAATCATCACCCACTAAAATCACCTTTTGATTAGTTTCGTCTCCAAGATTCACCTTGCTTGTCGATGGCTCCTCATACTTGATCACCTTTTCTAGTTCAAATTCATGTGCAGGTATATCATCTACTTTGGCATCACCCTCTTTATACTCTTCATATGCTGCCAGAAATGTAGATCTTCTTCTTCTTTAGGAATGTGCGATTCACCTCTAGCACCTTGCCTAGCGTACGACTTTTCTTTGACGGTCGACTTCTTTCCAACGATTGACTTATCTCCGCCGGTTGATTTGTTCTGGCGTACGACTTGTTCCCGGCGAGGGGTTCTCCTCAATCTCATCATTTCTATGACGTTGCATGCTGGTTGGAACACTTCATATTCTTCCATCTGTCAATGGAATAATCCGCTCAAGGAACCTTTTTCATTTTCGGAGCATGATTGCAACTCCAATACTCCTTCCTCATCTAGCTCCATGGGTCCTCTTTCTCTCGTGGATGCCTCGCCTACATCTGACTCGGAATCAGAGGAGGCCATTTCTTCACTCACGGCTTGGTTCTTCAAATCGATGACAAATTTCTTCCCTTTATTTTCAATCGACAAAGTGTTCTTCCAATTGTGGTCAGCCCTTGCCGCTACCAACCATCATCATCCGAGGAGTGCATCGTACGCCTTCTTCTGTACGGTGATAACTGTTGTCCTATTTTGCCTTCTAGCCAAATAGCCCAAGGACCCATGAAATTTCTAAGTGTTTTCCCTTTTGAAGTGCAAGGAAGAAGCCCCCCAAATGGCTAAGTCCAAATTCCTAAGTGTTTTCCTTGTGTTTTTTGCCTTTTTGGAGTTTCGAAGTTCAGGGTTCCCTTCTTCACTATGCCATTCTTGTCAGCTCCGAACTCCGCTTTGGTTACTTGTAAATTCACCTAAGTGCTTCGGGCGCCGAAGGTCAGAAGTTCTCTCTTCCTCCTTTTTCGAAGGCCGAAGGTGGGAGGTTGGATTGCCAAAGTCCGCCAAGGTTTCAAAAGTTTCTAAGTGTTGCGGGTGGCGGTAGGCGAGAGTTCTCTCTTCCTCCTTTTTCGAAGGCGGAAAGCGGAGGGCCCGACGGCCAAAGTCCATCGGTTCCAAATGTTCCTAAGTCTTGCGGAGCTCGGAGGTCGAGGTTGCAGTCTTTTTCTTTCCATTTGGTAGTCGGAAGGCGGAAGGCCCAATCGCCGAAGTGCGCCGAGTTTCTCAATTTGCCTAAGTCATTCAGGCTTCGGCAAGTGGGGTTTTTTCTCTTCCTCCTTTTTAGAAGGCAGAAGGCGGAAGGTCTAAGGCTCAATCCCCGATAGACTTCATAATTTCTTCTAAGTATTTTGGAGTTGGGGATCAAGTGTTTCTTCTTTTCAAAAGCACGATGCATAGTGAAGGCCCGATCTCCGAAGTCCGACGGTTTCCCCATTGCCCCTTTCTGACTTCAGAGATCAGAGTTTCCTTCTTGACCTTTCAAAGGACTGATCGAAGGGAGCCCGATCGGAGGAAGCCCGATTGGTTGGGGTCCGACTTGTTTCAACTTCCTAGCTCTTTCTACTATTCTTGACGCGACAGGACTACTCAATGACCTTCCTAGCTGCCATTAATGCTTCTTCAGAGCTCGATTACTTGTGGGAAACGGAATTCTTGCCCCCTTATGTCACTGTAACCCCTTTGTATTAAATTTCTTGTACCCAAGGCATGGGCAAACACTCTTCTTTGGCAGATTTCCAGGGCAGAGTCATGTGGGTGTGCTCCAAGGATGCCAAGATGAAGTTATTGCAGCATGGGCGACTGATTTTCCTTGTTGACCACTCTTCCCCATGTCCATGATTGCTACAGTGTGATCTAAAAAGCTATATATGCATGCATTTGAGATGGATTTCTGTTGGTTGGTCGCTAGGTCCTTATTTAGGTTGAAGCGCTTGATGTTTGATCATGGCTTCATGATATTTCCTAGAATTGTATGAATCTGATGGACTGTGTCCTCTTTTGGACCTCTCTTGTCTTCATTTCTAGTTCAACTATGAGGGGAAGGTTGTCATTCTGTGTCTTTTCTAATCTGTATTGAGTTTTTTCTTCTTTTGTAATGGCTATTTAGCCTTCATGATCAATATAATAGACTGATATTTCGCCTCTCTTATACTTCTACACTGTGTTTACTTGAATTTTGTAGGCTTATTCTGTGGATGATTCGTCCCTCCTGTAGATACAGTTTTTTGCCTCAAACCTCTGTTATAGTTATAAGTCTATGTGAATCCATATCAATATTGAGATCATTGTTGTGTTATGTCAGTCCCAACCGAACACTAAATCTTGGTGCATCACCTTTTAATTCTAGTTTCTCCTTCTTCCCCTTTTCCCTGGTGACTACATTAGCATTAGATTTAGCTTTTTCTCTGAACCTTAAGTTCAGAAAGAGAAACCAACCTTCTCTGGAGGTCTAATCTCATCTGCAAGGTCCCACACCTTGAGATCAGTCCCATTGTGTCATTGGAATGCTTGAATAGGCTTCAAGCAGAGTGCAATTCCAGGTGATAACAGTTTCTGGCACGCTCAATGGGACCCTCTGCTCTAAGTGAGAGCTGAACTGAGAAGATTGGTGTTGTTCTTAGTTCAGTTGTTGTTGTGGAAGCATTCAAAAAGCACCTGGCGACTCGGTTGGTCAAGTATTCAAACCAGTCCAACATTTCATGCCTGGAGTGCAGACCAGAGCTTCTTCATCAGGTAATTTCTGATTCGTAGAGCTATCTTTTACTGATTCAAGAAGTAGATTATCTAGGTCACCTGTGAGAGAGAATAGGAGTGTTGTTTCATCTCCTTCAAGAGCCCAATCTACCCCTCCTATTAGATTTTAGTATTCAAGGACCCTGCATATACCCAAAATCAATTTGAATATCCCCAATATGGCAAGAAACCTTCCTTTTGTCACCTTCAATGGGGGAAGCCCACTCGACCTAGCACAATATGATGATATCCCTACCTCAGCTCTGAAAGCAATTCCATTTTTCAATGGTGAAAACTCTACTACACCTGCTAAACATATCCAAGATATTGCTAGTGTGTGCTCTATCCACAATGTCACTCAAGACAATGTAGTTGTGAGACTCCTTGCTTCTTCCTTCAAAGGAAAATCCCTCCAATGGTACAGAGGTCTACCAGCTAACTCCATTCATAATTGGGACGATTTAAGAACAAGACTTTGCCAACACTTTGAAGATAAAAGTGACCACCTGTCTCTGATGGAACAATTAGCAACAATCAAAAGGGCTCCCCATAAGTTTATGGTGGACTTCAATTACAGATTTCAAAAGACATGGGATAGGATTCCATTGTTGGTGAAGCCCTCTCCTAATACTGCCTTTATATATTACTTGAAGTCTTTAAATCCTTATATTGTTATCATGATTCAATCCATGGGGGGACATGTTTTACCAGATGCATATGACATAACAATAAGGGCAGAGAATTGTCTAATTCAAGTCGGGAAGATTGCTCCAAGACCACCAATGCCCCTATTTCTAGATGCGCCTGTCATTCAACCTGCTGTGGCACTAATACCTACAGCAGTCACCCCTACAATTCCTCTGGTTATCCCTTCAATCGAGCAATCAGAAAATAAGGATGCCATAGTAAGAAGATTGAATAATGAATTGGTGTTGGCAAGGAGACAACAAGCACAACCTAATAAGTCATATCAGCCATTCAATCAGGCTTAGTAGCATAACAGACCGCCATATCAGGGTAACGTGCAGAGGCAAGGTCAACCTAGCTATGTTAGGCCCCTAAGTGCTGTCAATCCTAATGTCGCAAGCACCTTCGGACCTCTTGTGCCTATACAGAACAATCTAGTTCAGGACCTCTCATGCATCCTCTCCTACAGTTGCTCAAGCATCTACCTCTCATGCATCCCCAATGGCTACAAATGGTGCAACAGCCAAGACTCCTTCAAAGCAAGCAGATCAGGCTATTGGTAAGATAAATCCAATGCTAGAACAACAGCCCCAAGCCAGTCAACAATCAAAAGTTGACACTATGGTTACAAAGGTATCTCAGAAGGTTAGTTAGATCCCTTTTAGCATAGTTGATCAAATGAAAATGACTAACCTGAATGTCACTATGTAGGATGCCATGTTAATCCTAGCTCAAAGGGATTTACTTTAGGAAGCCCTAACAAGCTTCAATAAGCCTGCCAAAGAGACAACAAAAGAAAAGGCAGCCACCCCAGCAAACCTGTGCCAACCAAAAGAAGAGGCAAGCACAAGTAAAATCAATAAGCCCCCTCCTTTCTATGTTTCCCTAATCATTGGTGAAAAATTGTTGCATAATTGCATGATTGATTCTAGGGTAGGTACTTCTGTTATGCCTAAAAATATAGCTGATCAATTAGGCATAGAATATGAACTTGTGAGTAAAGGGGTAGTGCAACTAGATGGTACTGTTGTTAAGACAGTAGGTGTTGTTAAAGATCTGAAGCTTACCCTACATGCATGCCCTGGCTACTTTGTTTTACTGTTTTACAAGACATTTTAGTCATTGATCTCCCTGCATACTTCGGCATATGTTTGTCTAGTGATTTCACTGCTAAAATAGGTGGATACCTATCCTCTGATTGGTCCCACATGTTGTTTAGAACAAGGTATGGCACTAAGGTGACCATTAAGGCTGAGCCTATTGCCAATGATCATGTAGAGTCTTATCCCCCTAACCCTACCAACATGAACTGCACAATCCATGATTTAGAGGAGGATGACAGCAACAAGCAAAGGCTGCCACACCTGTGGAAGAAATTCCTGATATACTGCTTGATGAATGGACAAATTGTTTTCAATTTGATACTCTTCATCATATAGAAGACACAGGGCTGGGTACATACTGTATCCATGATGAAGATGCCTTCATCCATAATATTGTGAAGTCAAAAGAAGATTCAAGTGGGATATGGCAGATGTATTTTGATGGCTACAAAAGCAAAAATGGAGTAAGTGCTAGTGTAGTGTTAGTCTCCCCCCAAACGGAGAGTTATTTCTCTGCTTTCATATTTCAGTTCAGCTGCACCAACAACATGGTCGAATATGAAGCCTTGGTTCAAGGCATGCAGCTGGCACAAAAGAGAGGAATAAAAATTTTACAAGTATTTGGTGACAGTGAGCTGGTTGTTCACCAAATCAGATCACAAAGTGCTTCAAGGAATGACTTGTTGAAGTCATATAAACACAGAGTCTGGGATCTGATTGAAGACATTGATGCCTTCAATATCTAGGTAGTGCCTAGAGGAAGGAACAAGGATGCTGACAGGCTGGCTACAATTGGTGCCCAGTTTGACATTCCTAAGAATGTCAAACAAAACTCAGATCAGCATGTGAAGGTTGTTGTGAGGCTAGCCATCCCAAACAATGTTACAAGCTAGCAGATATTTGAAAATGATCAGCAGATTGTTAATTTCTTGCAAGAAGAGGTAGAGTTTGTTGCCAGTAATCAGTCAAGATTGCAAGAACAGTATGGTGTTTAGGTGATCTAGCTAAAGACAAACAAATTGCCCAAGGGATTGATCACCTTAGAAAACATCTTTGGTGCTGATAATCAACCCAAAAGGGAGAAAATGAACATGACAGTCAAAAAAGAGGACTATGAAGAGGTGGAAATTGCACAAGGCAGATTTCTAAAGCATGGTACAGTATGTGATCGAGCTGAAAGACAAGGTTTTGTTGAGCTTTGTAATGAGTTCGATGATTTAATTGCTTGGGATTATAGGGATCTAAAGTGTTTTGATCCTAGTTTAGTTCATCATACTATTGATTTAGATCCCAATGCAAAACCGGTCTGCCAAAACCAAAGGCCAGTCAATCCCAAAATTGAGCCATTAATGAGGAAAGAGTTGTCCAAGCTCATAGAGGCCAAAATTGTCTATCCAATCAAACATTCCTCTTGGGTAGCTAACCTTGTTCCAGTTAGAAAAAGGAATGGGGAAATCAGATTGTGCGTGGACTTTGGAGACCTAAACAAGGCCTCCCTTAAAGACCACTATCCACTCCCCTCAATGCAACAAATCTTACAAACTGTGGCTGGAGCTGAAAGGTTTTCACTCCTAGATGGCTACTCAGGGTATAACCAGATTCTTGTAAAAGAATCAGATCAGTACAAAATAGCCTTTACCACAAGTGGGGTACCTTGGCTTACCAAAAGATGCCTTTTGTATTGACTAATGCTGGGACAACCTTCCAAAGAGCAATGGATTTGGCCTTCAAAGGCTTAATCAATTATATTATCTTAGTATATCTTGATGATTTGATTGTGTACTCTAAGCATGTTGCTAACCATTTAGGTCATTTGAGAAAAGTTCTTGAAAGATGCAAAGAATATGGCATATTATTAATTCCAAAGAAATGTGTATTCGATGTTCCAAAAGGTAAATTGCTGGGACATTTAGTTTCAAAAGGAAGGGATTGCCATTGATCTAGAAAGAACAAGTGCAATCCTGTCCCTTCCCCTTCCCAGTCACAAGAAAGGACTACAAAGCTTCCTCGGCAAGATCAATTTTGTGAGGAGGTTCATACCTAATTTTGCTTCAATAGCAAAGCCTCTCACCTCCATGCTTAATAAAAATGTTGCTTTCACATGGTCAAAAGAAGGTAGAGACAGTTTTGAAGCTGTCAAACAGACCATTGCACAAGCTCCTACATTGGTGAATCCTAACTTTGAAAAGGATTTTATCCTTTATGCCTTTGGGGGCAAGAAGGGTATATCAGTGGTCTTGACACAACAAAACGAAGAAAAATTGGAGCAGCCAATTGCTTTCTTCAGCCAACCCCTCAAAGAATATGAGCTTAATTATAATTTTGTTGAGAAACAGGTGTTTGTTGTAGTGAAAGCACTCAAAAAATTCAGGCACATGCTTTCAAACAGCAAGATATAACTAATGGTGAACCATCCTAGCGTGAAAGAGTTTCTTTTGAGTAGAGATGTCAACAAGAAGAGATTTGGGTGGATCACAAAAGTCATGGAATATGACGTCGACATCAACATCACAAAGCAGGTAAGAGGCAAAGGGTTGTGTGAGCAAATGGCAGCAAACATTGGAGCTAGAAATGACATGGTGTACGCTCATGAACAAGTCCAGCCGACTGATTTTCACACTCCAACTGACTGGTATCATGACATGGCTACTTTTCCACAGTCAGGTAAATGCCTAGATGGCCTAAATCAATCCAAAAGAAGGTATTTCTGACTCTAAGCCATCCCCTATGTTCTTGTTGATGGTGTCCTGTTTAGGAAAGACATCAATGGAGTGCTTCTTAGATGCATTACACAAAATCAAACCTCAAGGGTGTTAGAAGAGTTTCATAATGGCCCTGCTGGTGGCCATTTTTCACCAAGAACAACTGCTATGAAAATCATGAGGGTTGGTTATTACTGGCCCTATTTGTTCAGAGATGCCCATAGATGGGTAAGGAGTTGCAAAGAATGTGCATTATTTGTAGGAAAACTGAAACTCTTTCTCTCCACCCAATTCAACCTGATCAGCCATTTGCCCAATAGGGTTTGGACTTCATTGGAATGATCAATCCACCTTCTAGTGTTGGCCACAAGTGGATTTTGACAGCCATTGATTATTTTACAAAGTGGACAGAGGCAGTTGCTTTGAAGGATGCCACACAGGCCTCCATTTTGGATTTCCTTGAGGGTATAGTTACCAGATTCGGTGTCCCACTCACTATCATTTCTAATAATGCTAAGGCATTTGTAGGCACAAAAATCAGCGAATTGGCACTTAACTATGGAATTTACTTGAAGACATCTTCCAACTATTATCCTCAAGGGAATGACCTAGCCAAGTCTACAAACAAAAACCTGATCATAATCATCAAGAGAATAATTGAAGATAACCAAAGGACTTGGCATTCCAAGTTGAAAACAACTCTTTGGGCTAATAGAATCACTCCCAAGAGGGCCATAGGCAATTCACCTTTCATGCTTGTTTATGGAAGGGAAGCAAAACTCCCATTATCACTAGAGTTGCCTTCCCTTGAGCTTGCTCAGCAGCTAGAATTGCTGGAAAATGATGCCATGACAGTGTGGTCTGCTGAACTGATGGAGCTAGAGGAGAAAAGAGATGCTGCCATGAAGACCCTTAAGGCTCACCAAGATCAGGTCAAAAGAACTTTTGACAGAAAATCAATTGGCAGAACATTCAGTGAGGGAGATTTGGTGTTGAAATGGGATGAAGACAGAGCTAAAGCTTGGAGACATTCAAAATTTGATGCCATGTGGAGTGGCCCTTATATTATTACCAGCTACAAAAAGGCCAATGCATTTCAACTTTTCAAGATGAATGGAAAGGTTTTGCCAATCCTAGTCAATGGGATCCATCTCAAACCTTGATTTTAGTATGGTTGTGAGATTTTGTAAATATGTTAGGTGTGTTTCCTTTCAATAAGTGTTGTTGCACTCTGTTGCACCCTCATTAGGAGGATGTTTGCCTTGTTGTTTTGTGTTGTTTTGTTTCTTGGAGGCAATGTTCCGTTTTGAGTTGGTCTGGCCAGCCCCTATCCTTGTTGTTGCTTCCCTTTTGACTATGTTCCCAATGGATTGATAAGACCTCTGGATCCCAGTGTTTAGCAGGCAAATACCCCTACATAGCAGCCAAAATGTTGTCCTATTTTGCCTTCTGGCCAAATAGCCCAAGGATCCATGAAATTTCTAAATGTTTTCCCTTTTGAAGTGCAAGGAAGAAGCCCCCCCAAATGGCTAAGTCCAAATTCTTAAGTCTTTTCCTTGTGTTTTCTACCTTTTCAGAGTTTCGAAGTTCGAGATTCCCTTCTTCACTATGCCATTCTTGTCAGCTCCGAACTCCACCTTGGTTACTTGTAAATTTGCCTAAGTGCTTTGGGCACCGGAGGTCGAGAGTTCTTTCTTCCTCCTTTATCAAAGGTCGAAGGCAGGAGGTCCGATTGTTGAAGTATGCCAAGGTTTCAAAAGTTTCTAAGGCAGAAAGAGGAAGGCCCGACGACTAAAGTACGCCAGTTCCAAATGTTCCTAAGTCTTGGGGAACTCGGAGGCCGGGGTTGCGGTCTTTTTCTTTCCATTTGGCAGTCGAAAGGTGAAAGGCCTGATCGCCAAAGTTCGTTGAGTTTCTCGATTTACCTAAGTCATTCGGGCTTCTGCAAGCAGGGGTTTTTCTCTTCCTCCTTTTTAGAAGGCGGAAGGTTTGAGGCCTGATCCCCGACAAGCTTCATAATTTCTTCTAAGTATTTTGGAGTCGGGGATCAAGCGTTTCTTCTTTTCAAAAGCACGATGCACGATGAAGGCCTGATCTTCGAAGCCCAACGGTTTCCCTATTGCCCCTTTCAGACTTCGGAAATGGGGGTTTCCTTCACCTTTCAAAGGCCCGATCGAAGGAAGCCCGATTGGTCGGAGTCCAACCTGTTTCACATTCCCAACTCTTTCTACTATTCCTGACACAACAGGACTACTCAGCGACCTCCCTGACCGCCATTAATGCTTCTTCAAAGCCTGATTACTTGTGGGAAACAAATTCCTCGCTCCCTTATGCTATAGTAACCCCTTTGCATTGAATTTCTTGTACCCAAAGCATGGGCAAACACTCTTCTTTAGCGGATTTCCAGGATAGAGTCATGTGGGTGCGCTCCAAGGACGCAGAGATGAAGTTATTGCAGCATGGGTGACTGATTTTTCTTGTTGACCACTCTTCCCCACGTCCATGGCTGCTATAGTGTGATCTGAAAAGCTATATATGCATGTATTTGAGATGTATTTCTGTTGGTTGGTCATTGGGTCCTTATTTAGGTTGAAGCGCTTGATGTTTGATCATGGTCTCATGATATTTCCTAGAACTGTATGAATTTGATGGATTGTGTCCTCTTCTAGACCTCTCTTGTCTTCATTTCTAGTTTAACTATGAGGGGAAGATTGTCATTCTGTGTCTTTTCTGATATGTATTGAGTTTTTTCTTCCTTTGTAATGGCTATTTAGCCTTCATGATCAATATAATAGATTGATATTTCACCTCTCTTATACTTCTACACTGTGTTTACTTGAATTTTGTAGGCTTATTCTGTGGATGATTCGTCCCTCCTGTAGTTACAGTTTTCTGCCTCAAACCTCTGTTAAAGTTATAAGTCTGTGTGAATCCATATCAATATTGAGATCATTGTTGTGTTATGTTAGTCCCAACTGAACACTAAATCTTGGTGCATCACCTTTTAATTCCAGTTTCTCCTTCTTCCCCTTTTCCTTGGTGATTATTAGCATTAGATTTAGCTTTTTCTCTGAACCTTGAGTTCAGAAAGAGGAACCAGCCTTCTCTAGAGGTCTGATCTCATCTGCAAGGTCCCACACCTTGAGATCAGTCCCATTGTGTATTTGAAATACTTGAATAGGCTTCAAGCAAGGTGCAATTCCAAGTGATAACAATAACAACAAAATTTAACAGGAAGTGTTGAGTGCCAATTTTCACTCTTTGTCCCATCAGCACTCCAAGAGCCTTGATTCCATTCTGGTCGGCACCTACCAACTGGAAAGTTGGCAGCCATAGGGTTGGCTTCCCCAAGTTTCTCCATGTGTCTTCGGGTAGTGTTGTGACCAAATCACACATCACCCCATTAGGAATAGGGACCCCCCCCTTTTTTTTGAGCTCTGTGCTTTCAATGAGATTTTGATGATGTCCTGGCTCATCTTCCTGTCCCAACTCGGTAGTGATTTCCTCTTCTATGATCTTTGGTTCATGATTAGGAGGCAAATGAACTTGCAGTAATAAAGAATTGTGATCAACTCCCATCTAGATAATGAATGTTGAGATCAATCCTGAAGTATGTTTGAGATCCTGAAAAAGACTAAGTCTGGAGCCTGAAATCCTGAAAATCCTGAAAAAATGGCTAAGTCTGAAATCTGGTGAATCCTCCAAATTCTATATTTTGCATCTTAAATCCGGTGGATTCGAGACCTATCTCAAACATCCTGAAAGGTACATTGAAAAATATTTAAAGTATTTTCAATATACCTTTACCCTCGCGACCCTGAAAAAACGCCTGACTCTTCAAGAGGATTCAAAAAGCTCATCTAGTGCGACGGGGCATCTAAGTGGCGCAAAATCGTGATGAAAGGACGCTTTTCAATTACAAAATAAGCATGAGGATTTCAGTTGATCAACCAATGCGCCCATCTAAAGCATGAAGGGAGACGAAAATGTTAAAGGATTTTCAAGTCTTGAAGTGATGCGATTTCAAAAGATTTTCATGCCTTTGAGTAATGCGAATTCCAGAGGACTCCAAAATACTTAACTAATGCAAAAATGAAAAGCCAAGTCTTGGAGCGAATTAAAGATGATAAGTGTCCAGAGGATTTCAAACCATCAACCAATGCGCTAGGATAGAAGGATTGATTCCGAAATCTGAATTTTGAAGAGTGACTACAAGATTTGAAAAGCTCAACTAGTGCGCCACTTGGAGAAAAGGAGAAGTCTTAAGGTTTTGGAATTATGGAGGCTCTAGTTTAGAGGATTTCGAAGTCTTATCCCAAGCGCCAAAAACTTGAGGATTTCTAATCCCTCATCTAATGCGCCCATCTAGTAAACATCATGGTTAAGGAAAGAGACTCCCAAACATCTAACCTAAGCGCTTAAGCCAAGTGACCAAGGCGAAATTTCAGAGCATCTCCAATCCCTCATCTAATGCGACTTCATGAAGGGAGATTCCAGGCGCTTCAAAGGGGATACATCACAAGGTTTAAGTCAATTTTCAAGAGATTCTGAGGTGATGATCTAGTGCGCCAAAGAGGTTTCAATATAAAGTTCAGAGGATCCTTATCTAAGGCGAAATTCCAGAGGATTCTCCATACCTCATCCAATGCGCCATACAAGGAGGAAAGTGAAAGTGTCCTAGACATCCAAGGTCAAGTCTTCAAGGCGAGTTAGAAGATTTCAAAGTTCTATCCCAAGCGCCAACATCATGCATGATTCGCTAAAGGTAAAGTTCACCTAGTGCACCTAAGTTTTGAAGTCTCTAACATAGTGAACTAATGCGCCACTTCAAGGTGGTATCCAATGCGCCACACATAAGGAAGAATGAGGTTTGTTTTTGGAGATCTCAAATTACCTATCCAATGCGCCACACATAAGGAAGAATGAGGTTTGTTTTTGGAGATCTCAAATTACCTATCCAAAGCGCTTAACCTAGGAGCTGATCCATTATGCAAAGGTAAGAAGAATTCAAGTTGCCCATCCAATGCGCTAAAGGTGGAAGAAGGTAGAATATTTCAAAAACACTAACTTGAGGAGGATCTTGTCACCTTGAAGTGATGCGCCACTCCCTTGCAAATGAAAACAAGTTCAAACCAAAGCAATTTGAAAGAGGTTTTGAGAGGATTCTCCATTCAATGCGCTCAAAAGAAGAGGATTTCCAAACCCTCATCCAACGCGCCTAAAGCCTAGAGGGTTATGAAGGGAGATCAAGATATTTTTGATCACCTCAAGAAGACTTCAACATGCTCATCTAATGCGAAATGCTAGAAGTAATCAAAAACTTCATCCAAAGCGCCTAAGGAATGAGGATTTCGAAGGTGTGATCAAATGCGAAGAATCAAGAATCAAGTCTTAAAGTGAAATTCTAAAAGGCAAGAGGATTTTAATCCTTCATCCAATGCGACTTGTAGAGGAGAAAAAATAGTGGAGTTTTAAAAGGAAAATTTTAGGAAGAGTTGAAATCTTTCAACCAATGCGCCCTTCTAGAATACCTTCAAGACCTTGACTAGTGTGCTAGATCTAGAAGAATTTGAATACTCCATCCAAGGGGAAGTTGAGAACATTTTAAGAGATTGAGTTTCGAAAGGAATTCATCATGCTTCATCGTTAGTCCAACAAGAAGATTTCCAAACACCTATCTAGAAGCACTCAACCTAGAAGATCGTGGAAACCCCATCCAATGCGCCAATCAAAGGAAAGTTTATAAACATTTAATTGTTTTTGCCTTGAAAAATGTGGAAATTGCATTATTAAATGAAGATCAATCAAAATTAAATGTTTTTCACTATATTAAAGAGGGTCGGCCTAGGTATGAAGTAAAGTTTTAAGGCAAATTATATATATATATACCTCCTCTCCTTTTCATTTTTATCATTTTTAAGGAGCAGAATTACTTTGCAAGAGCAGATTTGTCTTCAAGGAGCAGCAACAAGAAGGTTTTATAAAAGTACAAATTTGATTTTGTCAATCCAAGCAAGTGGTGGATCAGATTTCAAGGTATCAATTTAAGGCAGCTTATCAAGTAAGTCTGATCTGAATATTTTCTGATCTGATTTTTCTTCTTTTTTCTTCTTTAGATGCATTAAAATTGTTCAAGTATTGGTAAAACTTAAAGAGGATAAGTGGATTTTGATAGATTCGTTGAGTCTAGATAGTAATATTTCATAATTATAAAGGAAAACTTCATAATTTAATGCATTAAAGTAGCTGAAATAGAGTCTAGGCTGTGTTTGCAATTACTTATTCGCGTCAAGTTTGCAGGATCATGGCAATGACTTCCAAGGAGCGACAAGCGAAGATCCGGATGGATGCTAAGGGGAAAATTCCCGAATCAAAGCTCGTTTCAAGGTGGACAAATGTAGGAGACACGAATATGGGCAACAGCAACTTGGAAGATATCAAGTCAGTCCTTGAGGAACCCAACGGAGGTAGTCTTGCTCGAGCCATCATGAGGAGTGGAGCCATTGAAGCTGCTTGTTTTCCTCCAGCTTTGCCATGTTCAGAGATGATCATTGAATGCGTCAAGAAGTATGATGTAGATACAAGACAAATTACAGCCAAAGATGGAACAATATTAGCTTATCTGCAAAAGGAGGCAGTTGAAGAGACTTTCAACATTCCAACTAGGGAGAGAATGATCAGTATCTCGATACAACAAGGTCAGCAGGAATACGATGTTGATTCAAAGACAAAGTTGCAGGAAATAAGGAGAGAATGGATGGCCAATCCAGCTATGAAGTTCAATATGAATAATCCTCCGCAGTTTCACAAGTCAGATTTTCATCCTGAAATTGGATACTTGATTATGTTCCTAAATAGAATGACAGGAATGCCGCAATCTGCTACCTTTCAGCCTTGGATGTACTCTTTCATCAAGTCAGTTCTCAAAGGGAAGATGATTGATTGGGCTGGACTTATCAGTCAGAGTATACATGAGCAGTTCATCAATTTTGCTAAGACCAAGACTTGTTATATGAGTTCCTATGTGGTATACCTTCTCGCAAGAAATGAAGTCTATTCAGGTTTGACCAAAAGAGGAGAAGTTGGCATTGGGCCTAATAAGTACTTATCGCATCAGTGTTATTCTCAGTTACACCTCAAGAGTATCAATCATTATACAAGGTTCAATGATGTGTTTGCTATGTTCATAATGAAGAAACTAAGAGGAGAATTTCATAAAAGGTTGTCTAATGCAGCGAGAGAGTTCGTTTCAGCATATGGACACTGGTATACTCAGCATGAAAGGTACACTTACCTAAGGATCCAAGGGTTTACATCATATCCATACAGATTACCAAGATATCCAACCAACAGGATGGTAATGTTAGAGGTTACAAGGCAACTCCTAGAACTCATCCGGTTGCAAAAGTTGAAAAAGAAAGGAGGGATTCAGTTTCCACTTCTTCTTGGACAAAATCTGGAGTGTCCATCATTGTCAGCAGCTGAATATTCTGAGATAGAGCTTCAGGCATATCATTTGCAAACTCATGGCACCAAGAGGCTTAACTTTGATCCTTTTCAAGTTTGCTGGAAATATAACAGAGAATTTAAGCATGTCAAGCAATTGGAAGACCACTGGGCCAGTGCCCAAGATGAAGATGATCTCCGAACACTTCAAAGTTCGAGACTCACCTGGGATTTAGTTAGAGCTTCCAAAGTATTCAGGATACCAGACCAGTTCACTGAAGATGATACTATGTTGATAGATGAATTTGATAAGATAAAGGATTTGCCTTATACAGTTGATTGGTCAAAAAAGGATTGTGTCCGAAGAAGAATTGATAAAGCCAGTCTTGGCCATGACACAAGTATGTATAAATCAACTATTGCAAGAGATGAATGATGAAGGCCGAGTTCTTACTTACAATAAGATGGATGAAGGAGAACCAGGACAGCATAGTACACATAGCAAACCACAACACAGTGGAAATGATCAAAGTGATAATCCAGCTAGAAAAAGGAAAAGACCTAGTCAAGATCAAGGAGAATCAAGCCGGAGACCTCAAAAGAAGAATAATCTATCTACTTCATCTAATCCACAAGAAGGTACTTCAGTTGTTCAGAATCCAATACAAGAGATAGAAGTTATAGAAGAAGTTGCCTTGATTCCATCCGAGGAGATTCAGTCAAGTCCCACTGTCATAATGGAGGAAAATGATGATCTTGATCAAGATGAAGTAGGTCAAGCAGAATCTGATGAGGAAGTAGCTCGTGTACAACACAGTCAAGTTCAAAGACAGCAAGATCTTTCTGCTTTCCCACCTTGGTTGAGGCAGAGGATTGAGGAAAGTACAATTGTAGAAACTTATCAGCCTGCTCCAGTTGAGGAATTGCTTGTAAATGCACAGAAGGGTAATCAGAAGAAGAAAGCAACAGTCTTTTCCAAAATCACTCAAGATTCTACTGGAAATAGAGAGGTACATATAGCTGTTCCTAGAATTGACAAGGAGTTAGAAGATATGGCACCTGAGGATTACAGTCTGACTACTATTGGCATGGGTCCAATCACAAGGGAACAGGTAGAGGAGGAACTACAAGAGTCAGTGAATAGTATAAGAAGCATGTTAAAGCAAGAAAGAGAAGCTAGGTTAAAGGTTGAACAAGATTTTAATACATTGAAGCACTACATTCAGCAAGTCATGCAGCCTATCCAACAGAAGGAAGTTACTCCAATCCCTCCTTCTATTCTTCCACAAGAAACAGTATCCCAAGTTGAAAACATGAGAACTTCATCTCAGATGATGAAAGGATGGATGGAAAAGACAGAAGAGAAGACATATACTCACCTTGAAGAAATTGTGCAAGTTTATGATAGAGTCATTAATCTTAAGGATCGAGTTCAAGCTTTGTTAAGAAATTGTGCTGAGTTCAAACCGATCAAGGAGCAATACATGCCACAGCTCAAGAGTTTAATGGAAGCTCCATTAGAGGATCTAATTCATGATAAGGTGATTGATAGAGATACTCCACATGACTTCATCACTTGGTATTTCTCCTTTCACAACAAGGGGCAACTGGTTGATAAAATTGAAGTAGATATGTCCAGAATAAGAAGTGTTCTTCTAAGAACAAAGAATCATATATACACTGCTTTGACAACAATATGTAATCCTTATGGAAATGTTACTATTGAAAATATGAAGCAACAAGTTAAGGCATTCTACTTTCAGTATGATGGACTTGATGAGGGTCAGCTGGATAGTATATTCACACTTGCATTTCGTCTTGGAGAAAATAAGTCTTGGATAAATGATTGGGAGAAGACACTTGGCGTCTATGAGTCAGATGTGGCAGTGGCAGAAGGATCCATTAATGCGGCGACAAGTGTACCAATGGAGGATATTGTTCAAATTGTGTCTAGATTCATTGTATCTCATAGTACTACTACATAGAGGGCACATGATGTGGCTTCCTTATCTTCTTGGAAAGCGTGCCTTTGTTCCCTCCTTCATAGCTTCTTTCATTTAATAAAGTGAGCCTCCTTCATTTAATAAAGGAGAGTTTGTTACAACTACTTGTGATATGGCTTGATCTGGTCCATTGGCTTGACCGACCGATCTTGACCCTTCATTCCTCTGAGGTCTATAAAAGGGCTCCCATTGCTCTCATTTGTAACGGTTGAAAATTCTGAAATTGTTGCAAGAGCTCTCTGAGATAATAAAAGATTCATTGCTTTGGTGATTCTATTTGTGTTTCTGAGTGTTGCATGGTTTCAATTTTCAAGCGAACATTAAGTTATAAGTTTTCTTTGAGTTTATGTTAGTTAATGAAAGGTTGCTTTATTGCTTTGTGGTGAAATCTATAAGTTCATACCATTTGTAGTTTGCGGCTCGCAGATTGCAGTGCATGGTTAGTTTGAACAATTGAACATCAATTTGATCTTTATGCTTGTTGAATCTTTCATGAGCATAACTGATTTAAACATCTTGTACACCTTTGAAGATTGCACCTATCTTGTGTAGTTGTTTTATCTTGGCGAAACAGGATCTGGTTTGATTTCACTCCAAGTAGTAAATGTCCTTGCATTTAGGATTAGATTAGTGTTTCTAAACCTTATACCTTTTGTCTTTGTTTTATCATTCAGTTAGAATTAGGATCAAAAACCTCAATTGCTAAATCATACGCTATCAATTGCAGTACTTAGACTATCTAGTATCCCCTTCCATAATCATTGAAATAATCAGTTACTTGAACAATTGTGTAAGTCCCTTTGTGTTTAACAGCAAAATCATACTTAGTCGCTGAGCTGTCTCTTACCAAAATCATCAGAAGGAACCTTGGAGTCATCTCGTTTGATCACCTAGTTCAGCATTCAAGAGGCTTTGCTCAAGAGGGAGTCAGATACTTAGTATTTTACTCTAATTGTTGACTTGTCGAAAAACAATCATCAACAGGTAGTACATTGACTCCCAAACCTCCGTCGATTATCGTGTTTGTCAGAGTTCTCGCGAGAATTTCCATGTGAACGATGACCGACTTCTTGCCCACATTGATTGCTAGCAACATTGGGTCGACAATTTGCTTTCCACTCGGTGGTGGTTCCACTATGATATCTTCATTTGCATCCTTCTCGTACATCCTTTCCTGACCTGTCACATTAGATATGGCCACCCTTAACTGAGGCATGCTTTGCAACAAATCGACCATTTTTATAGGTATGGTGGTTTGTAGCACTTGGGTGGCGATATTGTTGTCTGACTCTAGTTGATTAGAGGCACTGACTTTTGTATTGTAATTTCTTCGTTCTTTCTCCATTCCCTGTTCAACCTCTATTTTGGCTTCCCAGAGCCTCTATTTCTCCGTACGGGGATCATTTTAGACGGCTTTCTTTGCTTGCACCTGAGTTACGACGAAGATTTCTTCTTCTCATTGTATGTCAATCAAGTTCATGCTACCTTTCTGTTTAGGGCAGTCATTATCGTCATGATCGCCTGGTCCACACCATTTACAAAACTTGCCCATATTGTTTTGATTTTGGTTGCTTTGGCATTCTTGGGCGAAGTGTCCCCATTCACTGCATTGTCGACATTGGATCATCAATCGCCGTTTTGCATCATACTGTATGCGACTTCTCCCTCCACTGTTATTATTGAATCTATTATTTACTCTCTAGTTCTGATACCGACATGGCAATGCATTGTTGTTGTTTTGCTACTTCGTCGGTGTAGTCGGTGGGTTAGATTGTTCGCCTTGAGTAAAGAGCACTTGGGTGCTCCCCATCCTTAGATTGTACAAAAATTCTTGATGGAGTGTCCCAGCACTTGGCAAATGTCACAGAACATTTTCTTCAGACAATTTGCCTTGATATGCCCTTCATCGTTGCACTCCTTGCACCAGAGTTCTTTGTCTTTGCTAACCTCTTTTCAATTTTTAATTCCTTCATCATTCTCATCATGTCTCTCTAGAGTGCTTGTATTGTTTTTGATTTTTCGCTGCTATCGTCCTAACTTTTGTCGTCGTCATCCTTCTTTCTTCGGGTCGACATTTATCTTCACTCTCGATGTCCATCACCCGGTTGTAAGCATCGACATACAACGAAAGTGGTACGATCTTCATCTTTGTCCTCGGCGAGGGAATCAAACCATCAATAAACCAGGGCTTCTTCAAGCCATCTGCAGGTTCCTTCTCTAGTTTCACCAGAAGCTCTTTCAACCTACAATTATAGGCTCTTACGTTTTCATGCTTGCCTTGTTTTGATTATATATTTCAGCGACAATTTCATTATCGTTTCTCAAGAGTTTGAACTCTTCTTGGAATGCCTTTTTCAATGTATCCCAACTAATTTTTGAACTTGCCTCCAGTTTGGTATAACAATCAATAGCTATACCCCTAAGGGTTGCTGTAAACAACCGCAGCCAATAGGACCTGTCATCCTATCTGTTGGCCACCCATATAGTTTCACATGTTTTACAATGTCCAATTGGATCCTCTGATCCATTCCCAAGAAACTTCGGGAGCTTTTGCCTCTCTACACTTGGATTGACAGGCGGAGTCACCATTTTTCCTCGGTGCAACTTCAGTGTTTGGTTTCTGGTCAAAGAGTCTCGACCCATACGTCTTGGTGCTTTTCTGTGATGTCTCAATATTAAAGCGTTGTTGAAATTAAAGATTTAAACATCATGATAAAAGACGGTGAAGTCGTTTTCGTGAAATACGGTGTTTAGATAATTGCGCATGTATTAATATATAATATTATTAATATATATTATTTAATAAATAATATTAAATAATATTATTTTATGACTAATTGGAATATAATATATAATGTATTTATTTAAAATATATTATTAATAACAATATATGATTATAAACATAAATATTAATAATTTATATATCATTATAATATATATTATTATATTATATAAGAATAAATATAATTTTTAAATTATAAGTTAATTATTATAAATTATATTTTATAAACTAAAGAGGATTGACATCCTCAAGGGAAGCACCTAACTATGGGGCGATCCAAGGAAGAGCCCATATTATGAATGGGCTGACCTTAGAAAGAAATATTTATTTAAAAACAATCGTTGTTAATAAAACAGTGAATCAATTAAGAAGAGCCATGACCATTGGAAGGGGTATATCCCTTACCAACGGTAAGGCATTTTTAAAGATATAAAAGACCATAAGGATAATCGATGAGAAAAAAAAAGGAATAATTCAGATTTAGGCAGAGATAGTGGAGTAAAGATATATATATATATATATATATATATATATATATATATATTCAAGAAATAACATATACGATATACAACAGTAAGAAATATGAGTAGAGATATTTGTTTATATATTGGGAATAAAATATATATTTGCTGATATACTCATCAAGAGAGGAAGAGTAAATCATATATATACCAGCAGACTTATGAATATGAGTATGCAGATTTGAAAGAGAAGTATACATATTTGAAGGAAGAAGAGAAACAGATTAGCAAGTAAACCATAGAATCTCTGTTTGCATAAGCTATCTTGTGATTGTAGATTTGTAAGTTAATATATGTGTGGTAGGATCTATGTGTGTTTAGATATGATCATGCATATTGTGATATCATCTTCATGATTCATTTGTATGATTGATAGAATTGTTTGCAACTATGAGTTTGATGAGTTTATTATGCATTAATGTGGATTCTTATATGAATGTCATGGCTTATATGATGGAGGAAATGTGGTGCAAGAGGGGAATTGTGATGGGGCACTCTTCTAGGTACACCAGCCCTCGAGGGGGCATTGATTGGAATGTCCCCTTTTAGGATAATCCTTGTTTCTCTACTTGCATACAACAAGATCACTAAAAAGGGACATTTAGAAATATTAAAAATCAATAAATTAAGACAATATTTAGTTCATAGCATAATTCATATTGAATTCATCTATCATTCATATGAAACTTGTCTATAATAGCATAATTAATAATGAAAACAATACTACATAACATAAACAATGAGATCAAATCATCATAGCATAATCCACATTAAGTTCAATTCATAACACAATTCAGTATCGACTATGTTCAAGTCTTAATCCTTACTTCCTTTCTATTCCTCAACCTTGGATGGGGATTTACTTGTCTAGGGCGCGATGACACTACCTCATGGATTGGATTTACTCCGCCTCTCCCTAACAACTTTAATTGTCTAGGGCACGATGACACCATCTCATGGATTGGATTTACTCCGCCTCTCCCTAACAACACCTCACCTCTCCTAAGGTTGTAGGCAATAGAAGTAACTAAGTATTAACTTGAAAATATTTTGATATACTTCAACATACCAAGTGATCACATTTATCCATAGCACATTTGTATTGGCTATGCTCAAATCTCAATCCTCATTTCTCTTCTTATCCTCAACCATGGATGAGGATTTACTTGTTTAGGGCGTGATGACACCAACTCGATGGCTGGATTTATTCTGCCTCTCCCTAACAAAACCATGCCACTCACTCACAGGTTGAAGACATTAGAAGTAAATAGGCAATGAGTTTGAACATACCATTACTTAATGTGTTGTGACTGGAATCTATATTTCATCGCAAGTTTCACAATGCTTATATTTGTATTCATGTCTAATGATAATCTTTCACTTATATGCACTTGCCACTACTTACCACATGGCATTCATCATAATAGACATAGGGTTAGATACATCATACCAAGTATATAACTCTCGCCTTGATATCCTTGGAGGTCTAAGGATTGTCTTCCTTTAGTGTTGACTTTATCTACTTTACCCCCTGCTTATAAATCTGCCTTTTATCCGCCATATATCTGCTCCATATTCCCATGATATTACTTTGTTTGTCTAAAGATTTTCATTGCTTTCCTTTCTGCTATAACTCAGTAATAATTCCTTAAGATTCTATATATACATATGCAGATCTAAGTCATATAGTTTGGGCATTTATTTCTATATCTTTCTATCTTTCCAAGTCTGCTTCCACACTTGTATATCTGCTTCAAGTATATTTTCTCAACCCTGAAATATATACCTTTTTCTGTATATAGACCAGAAGTTTCTTATTCTTTCTTTTAGACCAAAAGTCTTCTATTCTCCCCCGATGCCTTTTAGAGAAGAGAGAGGTTCCCTTTTAAATATCTTAAAACATGCCTTCGTTCGTGGAAGGCTATTCCTCTTGAGATCGCACCTCTTGCTGCTTGTGATATGATCACAGCCTTAACACTGATACTCTTATACTCTTATGACAAACCGCATCCCTTAACTAATTCATCGGTCTAACAAACCCCTTCTTATTACATGCGCTGCCTTATGTCTTATTATAAGGAGTGCTTGTTTAATACTGATTTGAGTTCTTTTGTTAGACTTTTCCTTATATGCTTTTGTAGTATATATATCGCTGCCGTATAAGGCTTTATCTCTTATATGAGATTAAAGATATATATTTATTATATTTAAATATTTATATTTGTATTACTAATATTTATATTTTTATATATAAATATATTTAATAATAAATTATATTATAATTATTATAATTTTAAATTGTTAATATTATATTTATATTTATATTTATTATTTAAAATTATTTTTATATAATATAATAATATATCTTATAAATATATTATATGTTATATTTGAATTGTAATATTATTTATTCAAATTGACTAAACACCATATTTTACGAAAAACTTCACCGTCTTTTTCGTGATGGTTTAAATCTTTAATTTAAACAATGCCTTAACATTGGGACATCGCATTGATAAATCCCATTGGGGCCAAGGGGGTACAAAGGGTACCGCCCTTGGGCTTAGAAGAGATGGCTTTCGAGGCACCCTTTTGTGAGCTCATTCTCCTATCATAGACATGCAAGTTCAAGGGAACCAATCATAGAGAAAGGGAAAGGAAATGACAAGATGAGGGGGAACAGGCTAATGGATGCCTCATTAGGTAGACCACCTCATATGGATGGCATATGCCACATGAGGCCAAGGGGGATGGTATATCCGCTCTTGGGTGTAATGTCCCTTATAAGAAGATTCTTATTTTTAACCTTGCACACAAGAATGACTTCTTAAAGGAAACATTGGTAATAAATAAGATCAATAAATCATATTAGAATATCCAAATTAGGGTTAGTAACCACATAATCAATCTCATCATAAATCAATAATTCAAGTATTCATTTCCCTAATTCAATTCTTAATCATTCTTTTGAGACTCATGATATACTTAGGGTGGTCATACTTTGTGTTAACCCTATCCCTTTATGGACCCTTGTGGAGATGGGGTATAGATATAGGGCGCAGGTTGATAACATTTGGCCCAAAGGCTTCGCCACACGCCTGGTGGTTCCTGACCAAACTTGAGTAAAGTCCATCTCTACTTGTTGTAGGCCCAAAGGCTTCGCCGCACGCCCAGCGGTTCCTCACCATTTGGCTCAAGTTGGCTTCGCCGCACGCCCGACAGTTCCTCACCATTAGCTTCGCCACACGCCCAGTGGTTCCTCGCTAAACTTGAGAGTCACCGGGTGGTTGATAGATTAACATTATAATTTGAGACACTTAGACCCTAGTATATCATGTGCAAGACTAAGCATAGATAAATATAAGTTAGAAAGATCATACCGATTTGTAGCTTTGCTCTCCTTTGTGAATTTCTAGAATGCTGATTGCCTTGATTCCTCACAAGGCTGCTATCAAATAAGATTTCTGTTGGAGAGTATTTCTACCACTTGGGTAGATATTTATATGGCAGTTCACTGCCTATATATATTATTCTGATTTATTTATATATTTCAATTCTATCTTGGCTGTTAGCCACTTGAATGTTAATTTAGATATTAATGTATGTTTTGATGATGCTGATATAATAATTTGGATAATCTTCTTTGATGTATGCTGGTGGGATATTCTCTGTTGATCGGTTGTGAATCAATGAAGATGTATTTGATTCTTGGATTTGTGAGTGATTGCTGATATGTGTTGTGTTGATCGATGGTTGATTGTGAGTGATTCCCTCCTTTTGACAAGACTCAACCATTCCTTATATCTTTAAAGACCCACAATAGGTTGCATCCCTAATGATTTCTTCATAACCGGCGCCTCTTGGTAACTCTTTGTTTATCTTTGAATTGTTGTTTGTCTTTAGCGATTTTGTCCTTTTCCATAATTTAACCTTTTATCAGCACTGCCTATTGATGTTAACCATTGCTTTAGAAGAGATCGCTGACTTGTCTTCATCATTGTAAATCATAAGTTTGCTTAACCGGCGGTATTCCTGATTTGATCTGCTTGTCTTTTTTTAACAGGCAGCGCTTCCTATAGGGATCAGCCATGGGCCTGCCCGATGGCTATTACTTGAGGATATCGATCCTCAATATTATTGTTATTACTTTATGATAAATAATTACTTTGTAATATTTACTTTATAATATTTATAATAATTAATATTTAATTTATATTTATTCTCATATAATATATATTATAACAATATAATTAATATTTATATTTATTTATATATTTATATTTATTTATATATTTATAATTATACCAACATATATTTTATCTATATTATTTAATCGATTACGTAATTGATTCATAATTTATCAATATAGGGACATGACATTGGGCCTAGGGTAGAGGATCCAAGACACCCCATCGAAGTCACATTCCTCAACTCTCTTATGGTTGAGCCTCCTAGATAATTAGGGTTAGTTGGATTAATGATGCCATTATGAGTTTGTTAATCATGTTAACTTGACTGTGAGAAATATTACTGTAAGTATTTTCTAACTTGTTTGCAGGAATTAAATCAAGCCAAGGTACTCTCAAAATCTTTGTTTGCTTAGAAATTGATAATTTAGGGTAAAATTAGTATTGTTCCTAAAAGGGACATTACATTTTCACGCACTCTCGGCCAAGCAGGTGTCCTTCACTCCTCCTTCAGCAAACCGCACGCTCTTGTTGCCCGCAGGGTCTTTCCTGTGCTCCTCTAGTCCCAGAGTTGTAGGCTTTTGCTCACCAATGAACTCTTCAACCCGTCGAGTAATGTCTTCATGTGTCTCTGAGGGTGAGTCTTGCCATGGTTGGTCTTCCCACTTGTTAGTTGATGAAAATCATATAGTTAAGTTGCTTGCCTGGTCAACAACATCTTCTTGTGTCTCATCCGAAAGTGGTAATTGCCTTGCTAATTCCTCCCACTCCTTGTTTGTATGTTGCAGCGCATTTGTGTATTGCCGTACGTCCTAAACTTTCTTCTCCTTCTGACTACAATTCCGGTTGACACTTCTACTTTTGCTTCGTCCCCTCAGTGGGCTTTCGCTCTCGGGTAATAACCCTTCTATTTCTTTAGTGATTCTTTTCAATCTCCTTTCCCTCTGTTCTTATATTCTCAATGACCTTCGTGTTTCCTGATCAAGTGTTTTGTAACAGCTTTGTGGTTGTCTATACTTGTTTGGATATAAGGGCATTAATTGTTCGCCATCCGACGATGGTCAGTGTTGTGCTCCTCCTCTTCCCATTTCATATGTTCCTCGTATCGTTGTATCTGTTGACGATGTTGCTCCCTTTCTCGTCCCTCATGTATGTCCTACAAGATTAGATAGTGTCTCGCCAGGAGCCTCAGAAGTCGGATGAGAAGGTTGTCAACTTCGTCGTTCACTACCAAATTATCCCAAATTTGGGCTTCCGGTATTTCTCTCAGATGAGCTTCGTTCCGTACGTGCTCCCTAACGGACACGTCCCACAAATGTACGAGATCTTGAGTCAAGTTGTCTTCTCGATCATTTTCCAAGTCTTCTATTTGTTCATTAGGTTGCCATTTTTTGATCAGCGGACCCATTATGTCGCCGTCCGTCACCGACTACTTGACCCGTCACTAAGTACTCAACTTGACTCCGAATAGGCAACAACGCCAAAATGTTTACTGTCTATTGGGTCTGATAGAACATACAGAGTAAACAAAATGTACATGAACTGAAAGTAAAATAACATCATAATAATATATTCATTACGAACTCACAACAGAACTGATATGTATATTATGTCTGAATTGCTCATACAATGACATCAATAGGTCAATTCCCATCAATCTCCCCCAATACAATGATATGCCAAGTATATACAAAAGAGGCCAACGGTTGCTCTGGATGGCCAACCATCGCCAACTACTACAACTGTCAGGAGGATAATAACTTCACCGACCAAAACCAAAACATAACTAAATACTAGTATAATATGACGCTTACATAGATTACAAAGATTCCATGTCATGAAAGCTGAGGGTTGCAAGGAAGTTGAACTATCACCTATGGAAGTGGAACTGTCTCCTATGTTTGACTCGTCATCCTACAACCTTGTGGAGTGTAACTATTTGCTAGTAGTTTCCTGATGTGCTGGTAAATGACCTAGCATAGTGCATGCCTCAAGAGTGCCAACCGGGTTTCTATGTCGACTACACTATCTAAAGCCTACAAAGTGACGTTGAGAATAGCATAGTGAGTTGCAATGAGAATTGGACATTGCGATTTGGCCTGGAGGTGAATTGTACCCTACTGAGGCCATGGTAGGAACCACAGATTGTTTGGTGAAGGTATGATTACCGCAAAAGTGTTTGTCTCTGCACAAAGTGTTCGGTACCACCACTGGAGTATGTGTAGCACTTGTTGAAGAGTGTAGGATGGTCTTTGTGTTCTACAAGCATTTGGGAGGTGCTCTAGTGTACTGCAAACCATAGTTCTGAGACTCAGACTCGGCGCAGACTCGGCGAGGGTCACTTGGCTCGGGACTTGGGACTCGGCGCAGACTCAGCAAAAACTTGGCAAAGTGAAAAACCCAAGAAATTTAGAGATTTTTAAGGATTTAAAACTTGTTTCATGCACCCTTTATTAAATAAACCTTAAAGACACAACAACATCATCAAATAGAAGCTAATTTGATCACATACACAAGTATACATTGATCACATAAGTATAAATGCAAATTGTAGTTGAGCTATTGAAGGAAATAACACATTTAGATATATAAATATAGTCAAATGTATACAAAACTCATGGAATATGAAATCCATGACATCAAATGTTCCAGAATCCAAACAAATATGAAATATCAAAACAACGAATAGAAGTCTATGGCTCAGAGGAGCCTGCAGCCTTCGCCTTCCTACGAAGGCATAAATGGTAGGTCTTCAATGATGCAGCAGCCATACTATCTGCCTGTGACTCCATGCCACCCTCACCAACATCAGTTGTGCCTGTGTCTGCTTGTGCTCTATCCTCCTCCTCTACCATGGCTACAGCCTCAGCCTCTCTATCTGCCTAGTCAACCCAATCAAGGTCCTCATCACTAAAGACAAGATCTGTAGCCTCAGTGATCCACTCAGATTGTGGATTGACCTCCTCTAGCATGATTGGGGTGGAGTCATGGTCAAAAATCTGTCTGTGTCTAAGACGAAGGTTGTAATGAACATACACTAGATCATTCAACCTCTCCACAGACAATCTATTGCGCCTCTTGGAGTGTATGTGCTCAAACATACTCCAACAGTGCTCACAACCTGAAGCACTGTATGGCTGGCTCAATATGCGAATGGCAATCCTCCGAAGGTTTGGTGTTTGAGCACCAAACATTTGCCACCATCTATCTAAGATGAGAAAAAGAAAAAAAATTAATCATTTCCAATTTTAAGTCTCAAGTTTCAACATTTAATAATAATATAAAAAGAGGAAAATTATGCCCTTAAATATATTTTTACCTGGCTGCAATGTTGTCCTACTCTCTTTGCACATTAGACGAGAAAAGAGGTCTCCTTGTGCATTAGTAAAGGCCTCTATCTCATGGACTATCTGTCTAGTAACTGCAGGTGCCATCCGCTCTATCACTGAGTAGAGCCCACCAAGAACCTCATCATCTACCTTGAAATCAGGGCGGAATTGGAATGTCGGATTTAGGAAATAAGTTGCTACATGGAGGGGGTTGTGAAGCGGTGGTGCCATCTCCTATCAATGATCTCCCAAATGGGACGATACTTACCCTCAACTGCCCCATAGATTGATCTAATGGCCTTCTTGGCCCTATCCATGCCCTCATATATGTAGCCCATTGCAAGCTTCTCCCCATCAGCAACTCGTAGGAGAACTACCAAGGGCTCGGTGAACTACAAATATTTTATTGCATGAAGGATTAGCATTGCACACACACTTATGACCATGCATGTATGGATGCCAAAGGAATATTTTATAGACCTCCATTGGCACTACATCACAAACTATCTCCTCTTGAAAAGGATGAATAGCAGATGAAAAGCAATGTTGGAGAGTGGCAAGTATACCTTGGGTGTTCCAAGAGTTAAGCCATCCAAATTTGTAGGGCTGCGAATGAGGCATGGTTAGCAGCTTCAATCTCTCAATGGTTTTTGAAGGGATTAGATTCTTCATGCTAACGCCATCGATCATGAAGTCCAATGGATGCCCTTTCACCCACATCTATGACTGGAATAGCCACTTTGTTTTAACTTCTTTAGGAATCACCTATGCAGTGTTGACTAAGACGTTGGGATCTATGTCAATAGTTACATCTAAGGCTTGACATCATCATCCTCTATTCCAGCCTTTGAAAGCAGACTCTTCTAAGCATGGCACTTAGTGTTCAAATGACTATAACTCTTATGCCTATCGCACCACTTACCTATCTTGAATGGTTTGCTCTTGTCCATAGGCAATGTCTTCCTTAGCATGATGGGTGTTTCCTGCTTGACCTTCTACTTCAACTCCTCAATGATTGCTACATAGCAATAGGCTTCTCCCGTCGTTTTGACTTTGATCAACTTTAGTCTGGACTGGATGATCGATTGTAGGCTATTGCAATACTTGGGGACTCAATGCTACTCTGAATCAAATGAGCCTAGCTTTGCAAAGAGCTCCTAGAAGGCATCAATGTAGGCTTGGACTAACTAGTCATGCCCTTGCCACAATTGTGACCACTGCATATAGCGGTCAACATAAACATCTTCAAGATAACACTCATCCTTGAAGGCTTCTAGACACTAATCCCAGGTTGGCTTAGAATTGCCCTTTGTCTATTCCTCCTCCCAAAGTGCATGGGCTTGCCATCACTTCTTGATAGGTGAAGAAACTTTTAGTAGTACAATCTTAATCTTCTCTTCATCAAAGAAGTTATTTGTGGAAAAGTAAGATCCTAACTAATATAACCATCTACAACATCAGTGTTAATTTTACCCTCAAACACAAAAACATATAGGTTTACTTGAAATGTAGGGGGTCTTGGTTCCCAAAACCATTGGTCCACAATCCTAGAGTATTTCTCCTAGGCCAAGGGTGTCATCAAGGAGACAGGAAAGGGACTCATCCATAGATTGAGGATAGTTAAGGCCAACTGACGAGAGTGGGTATGCTCTCCTACACTTCGGGCTCAGCAAGACCCAGGAGGGTGCTCCTAGAGGTATCAAATGAAACACAAATAAATAATCACAGCCATACCCAACGTACACTTGACCCCTGTATTTGTCACTAGGCCAAGACAAATTGGTTGCATAAAACCTCTAACTAAGTTGATAAGACACCTTGCACATGCACCCATAGATGACAGCATTATTATATCCCCATAAGATGAATTCATTTGACATTTTATACATAGTGGCAAGGTGCAAACATGCATGACATGATTCTCCAATCATTCAAACAGTTTTTGTCATGTCCCCGTTTCCGGCTTGATCAAGTGTATAATGGATTAGCCTATTCCTCATTCCCGGAGGCTAATTCTAAATGATGAGGGAATGAATTGGTTTTTGGACTAACTTCGTTTATTGTTTTGCAGGATCTAAGTCAGAAACCCAAAATTTGGCTAAGTCTGGAAGCCAAGAAGGCAGGAAATTGACTCTTGGAGTCTAGGCGCCAATGTCAAGTCAAATTTCTTAAATGGGCGCCTAAGGATTTTGAGACCCTCTATCAAGTTCTGGAGTGCAATATGATAAGTATAATATCATTGGAACTAATCAACACACTTGACTAAAGTTTTGAAGGTCAGAAGTTGCCATGAGGGTTAGGCGCACCTTCTTCCTCCAACTTTAAAGAGGCGCCTAGCATAGAAAATTGTGTTATGAGGCACCTTCATCATTCCAAACAAGGCGCTTTAGTAGCAAATGGGGATTGATTGATTTCCAAGCTGATTTTGACTAAGTAATTTGAGCAGTTGTCTTAGGCGCCCTTGGGCCTCTATGCAACCTCAAAGAGCGCCTCACTTGTGATGGCAAAGATTTCAAGGCACCAAAGGTGTTGGACCTACAGTTGAGCACTCCTCAATGTCAAACATATGCTTAAGGCGCCATTCCTTGTTCAAGTAATCTCCTAAGCGCTAGATTATGACAGAGCAAACCCTAAATTGTGTCCTATGTTAGATAGTAGTTTGAAGGGTTAGAAAGTATCATCAAAAGTGTGCCTAGGTGTGGGGCGCTAGCTCTTGTTCAAACAACCTTGAAGAGCGCCTGGAAAATAAGCGCCTTGGACATTGAAGGCAAGAACCTATCAATTAGTTGAGCATTCAACATGTGTTTGGAGTCATTGAAAGGAATTTCTTCAAGTAAGCTTCTTCCCCAAAGAGATCAAGTGAAATTGTCAAGTCTCAGTACCTAGGCGCATATTGGATCAAGAATCTTCCAACTGAGCGCCTAGCCTGGATGAGTGATAGATTGAAGGCTTTGAAGCTAAGGAAAGTTACTTGGATGAATCATCAAAGTTGAAATGGACAACTTCTCACCTAGGCGCAAAATTCTTCCATTCTGGCTACCAGAAAGCAAATCTATGTAAGGCGCTCATTCCATTTGCCTAAGACTCTATTAGCACCCTTGGTTGATGATCTCTCCAGACACCCGAAATGGCACCACCTGGATCTGTCAACTTGTATCAGGAAGAAGGGAAGCATTTTTAGTGTTGTCCAGATAATCCAAGTTTGAAAGTTAACAAGGCAGAGAGCCAGAGGGCAAGGCGCCAATTCACCTTTCCACAGATACCATGATGCGCCTAAGCATGAAAAGATCTTTCAATTCACTCAATGTGAAGGGCGCTTGGCAGAAGTTGGTATTTTTAACTTAGATATGGCTTGAGGTAAAAATGTTTGCAAGGTCACATCCTTCCCCAGGCGCCAAAACCTTTGCAGAAACCTAAATCTAGCGCCCAAGTCAAGAGATCACTGGAATTGCGCCTTAGTAAGTTGGATGTCAAATTCTCCTCCTTCCAACCTTCAGTTGGCGCCTAGCATTGAGGACTTTACAATTATAGCGCCTAGTCAGGAGATAAGGTAGTTGTAACTACCTGAGCTCTCATTGGTCCACAGAATGTTTTTGGGATCCGTGTCAAGGTCTTTGGATAAGCTTGCCAACTCAGAATGAGTCATCAGATGGGATATTCCCTTGGATATGCTTCTTGGGAAACGTGCCTTGGTTCCTCTTTGTGCATTGAAAAATGTGCCTTCATTGCCTTTGGAAGGCCTATAAAAGGAGGAGCTCTCTCATTCATTTGGCATCTGTTCATTTGACAAAATTCTCTCTGCAAAGCTATTGCGCTTGTAATCTTGAGGCCTGGGAGTTTCAAGTGTTGGGGTGATGCTCCCTCAACAAGCAAGGTGATGCTCCCTTGTGATATTGTGAGGTGTTGACATTCAGTTGACATCATTGAGTTTGATTGAGTTGATCAAGTGTAGTCGCCATTGTAAACATCAGGGCTTCAAGGCCTTTCTTTTGTAATTCCATTGAATAAGTTGTACTTCATGCTATTGAAAGCATTATCCATGTAATAAGACATTGCAAGTTGATTGAATCAAGTAAATAAACAAGTACCCAACTCCCATTCAAGTAGTTATCTTTGATGTATATCTTTGTGTTGTTGAAGTAGTTGATGAGTTGATAGCAAGTAAAATTGTTTAAGTAAGGAAAAATTTTCGTAGAACTAGTTGGGTATCTTACAGTGGTATCAGAGCTTGGATCCTGCCAGCCTTTGGGTTTTCATGCAAGAAGGTAATCAACAAAGTGATAGAACAAGGAGATACATTGCGCGTGAACAACGAAGGCAGTTCTAGTGGATTCATCCTTACCCACAACAGGATACTCTTTTAGAAGCAATTGTAGCTAGACAGGCTAACATGGCTGAGGAATGAAGAAGTAGAAGTCCACCTGCAGATGGTGAATGTGTAGCAAGGGAGATGTTTAGGAACATTGCCGCTGAACAACAACAAACCGCTCAAATATTGCAACATGTCCTACAATCCCTTCAAAATATGAATCAAGGTGAAGTAGTTGGACAAGGTCGTCGAGATGCAGCTAGACCTGGGAGACAAGAAAGACATGTTGATGATGCTGGTAGTGCAGTAGGTAGAAGAGTTCGCACACGAACTCCTACAGTTGATAGGCCTTTAAGACCAACCTTCCTTCCACCACCACCTGAACAGGACAATGAAGCTGATGAAGAGTTTGACGAAGAAGAACCAAACAATTTTGAAGATGAGATAGCTCTCTTTGCAGATCTTTATGCCAGACTTCCGGAATGTGTTCGAGATATGATGACTTTCAATGAATATTGCCGACAGAAGAGGGATGATAGAGACAGGCAAGGTAGAACTAGAGGCTTTCGTCCTAGAAGGGATGATGATACAAAGGAGTATAAAGAAGCCTTGAATCGAGTTCCCATTCCTACCTTTGATGGAAGTGGTAAGCTCAGTGCTAGGGCTTGGGTAAACAAGTTGGATACATACCTTTCACTTAAGCCTTTGACAGAGAAGAAGGCAATTCAATTTGCGACAATGCATCTTGAAGGTTTGGCTTATGAATGGTGGCGTCATGGCCTAGTCTCTCAACATCATGATAGGATAAATTCCTATGATGAGTTTGTAACCAAGTTGATTCAGAGGTTTGACAGAAAAGACACCGAAGTGTACTATCGCGAACTTGCTCAACTCAAGCAAGAAGGAAGGGTTGTGCAGTATGTTAATGACTTTCAGAAGATAGCAGTGATGGTACCTGATATGACTGACCGAAGAATCACTATGCTGTTCATTGAGGGATTGAACAATCAGATCAAGCCATTGGTAAAGGTACAAAGGCCAGCCAACCTGGAAGAAGCAATTGACTTTGCTCTAGATCTTGATACTACTCCTGTCTATCAGCCTAAGAAAAAGTTCTATAAAGGTGTTAGCTCTACTCAAAGGAGACCCTCTTTTCCTCAAAAGATGACTCAAGGTCCATCTACAGCCGAACGAGACGAGCTAAGAAGGAAGAAACTCTGCTTTTCCTGCAAACAACCTTGGGAACCAGGACACAGATGCCTTGGTAAAGGTAAAGCTCATTTGATTGAAGTTGTATCCAATGATGGAAGTGAAAAAGAGTCACTGAGTGAAGGAGAATCCACTCAGGATGAAGAGGAGGTACAACCAACTCTTAATGTTGTTTCGGAAGAAACATCTGACAAAATAACATTAGCAACTATTTCAGGAGTTCCAAAGTATCATGCCTTCCGTATAAGAGGAGTTGTGAAGGGTCAAAGAGTCACCTATCTCATCGACAGTGGTGCTACTCACAACTTCATAGATGAAGGTTTGGTAGCAAGGCGAGGTCTCACAGTTGAAGACTTCGAAGGATTTCAAATAGCTGTTGCTAATGGATTCTTAATGAGTTGTACCAGAAAAGTATCCCAACTGCAAATTCAAATGGGAGATTATTCTTTACAGGATGATTTCTATGTGGTTGGACTTGGGCATATTGATGTAGTACTTGAGTGCAATGGTTGCATTCACTTGGAAGAATTGTCTAGGACTTTCAGAAGATGGAACTGGAATTTATGCATGAGGGAAAGAAGATCAAACTGAAGTCAGTGTCTGATGGAAATCCCAAAGTTGTCTCAGCAAAACGAATGGAAGCATTATTCAGGCATAATGACATCGAATGGGCAGCACAGGTTTGCATCAAGGACAACCAAATCCTCTCTGCTGAAGAAATTTATCCTGCAGATATTCAGGCAATGTTGGATAAGCATGGTAAGGTGTTTAGGGACATACCTCCAAGAATACCTCCTGATAGAGGTTTTGAACATGTAATCGAATTGGAGGATGGGGCGAAACCTGTTAACATTGCACCCTATCGACATCCTAGGCATTTTACGATTGAAATTGAGAAGATGATCAAAGAATTGATCGATATGGGGCACATAAGGCCGTCATCAAGTCCATTTGCATCATCTGTGGTGTTAGTGAAAAAGAAGGATGGAACAATGCGGATGTGTGTTGACTATCGCGCATTGAATAAGAAGACCATCAAGAATAGGTATCCAATACCCAGGATTGATGAACTCCTTGATGAGCTGCATGGAGCAGTCTATTTCTCAAAGATAGATCTTCGATCTGGCTACCATCAAATTCGTGTCAGAGAAGAGGACATTCCAAAGACAGCATTCCGATGCCATTACGGGCATTATGAATTCATGGTGATGCCGTTTGGACTGACAAATGCACCAGCAACTTTCCAGTCCTGCATGAATCATGTTTTTAACAAGCAGTTGAGGAAGTACCTATTGGTTTTCTTCGACGACATCTTGATCTACAGCAAGACATGGGAAGAACATCTCCAACACTTAGATGAAGTATTGAATGTCATGGAGAATCAATCTCTGTATGCAAAAATGTCTAAGTGTGATTTTGGCTTGAAGGAAATTTTGTACCTAGGTCATGTGATAGGAGCAAATGGTGTGAAAGTTCAAGAGGAAAAGATTGAAGCTATTCACAACTGGCCAGTTCCCCAGAACGTATCTAAACTAAGAGGTTTCCTTGGCCTCTACAGCTATTACAGAAGATTTGTTAGGGGATTTTCATAGCTTGCTGCACCCTCGACAAACCTAACAAAGAAAGGAGCTTTCATGTGGACAATAGAAGCTCAAGCTGCATTTGATAGGTTGAAGGAAGTAATGAGTACAACACCAGTACTGGCTTTGCCAGATTTTACTAAGTCCTTTGTGCTAGAATGTGATGCTTCGGGAGAAGGCATTGGAGCTGTTTTGATGCAAGATCGACATCCCATCGCATTCGAGAGTAGGAAGTTGAAAGATACAGAGAGATTGTACTCGACGTATGATAAAGAGATGCTGGCAATTATGCATGCTTTGGCTAAGTTCCGCCAGTATCTAGTTGGATCTAAGTTTGTGGTCAGGACTGATCACAATAGTTTGAAATACTTTCTAGGGCAGAAAGATTTGAATGAAAGACAGCAGAAGTGGGTTGTGAAGATACAGGCATATGATTTCGACATTGAATATGTGAAAGGCAAGAAGAATGTGGTAGCCGATGCCTTGTCTAGAAAACCTGCTGTTTGTGCCCTGAGCAAAGTTTCAGCTGATTGGAAGTCTCAACTTCTAGTTGAGTATTCCAAATCTAAATTTGTTTGTGAGATCATGGAAGGAATCATTCAGGATGATAGGTACAAGGTGATTGATGAAATCATCTATTACAAAGACAGAATCTATCTGACTCCTGAATTGGAGCTGAAGCGACAGATTTTGCAGACATACCATGATGCTCCACTTGCAGGACACCCTGGTTACTTCAAGACATACAGACAGATCAGAGAAAGATTCACTTGGAAGGGTCTAAAGGAAGAAGTTCTTCAGTATGTCAAGGAGTGTTTGACTTGTCAACAGAATAAGTCAGAGCATACATTTCCAGCAGGACTACTCCAACCACTGCCAATTCCTGAACATAAGTGGGAGAGTATTTCTATAGACTTCATCACAGGTCTTCTGAAGGTGAATGGAAGAGACTGTATCTATGTAGTTGTGGACAGATTAACCAAGTTTGCTCACTTCTTTGCAATCCCAGTTGAGTCATCAGCATTGCAAGTAGCTGAGTTATTCTTTCATGAAGTCTTCCAACTACATGGCCTGCCTAAAACCATAGTCAGTGATCGAGATAACTGGTTCATCAGTGTGTTTTGGAGAGAGCTATTCCGACTAGCTGGAACTGACCTAACACCAAGCACTAGTTATCATCCTCAAACCGATGGACAGACTGAAATTGTAAACAAATGGCTAGAGGGATACTTGAGAAACTATGTGTCTGATCATCAGCATGCTTGGATTAAGTGGCTACATCTGGGTGAATACTGCTACAACACTACTTTTCACATGTCGATTGGCATGACTCCCTTCCGAGCTTTGTATGGATATGAAGCCATTTCATTTGTTGATCTGGCATTGGATGATAGTAGAGCTCCCAGGGCAAGTGAATTGATGAAAGATACTCAAGATATTTTGAGAGTCCTGAAGGACAATTTGCAAAGAGCTCAAAATCAACAGAAGTTGTATGCCGACAAACACCGGGTTGAGCGACATTTTGAAGTAGGGGACATGGTGTTTTTACGCCTTCAGCCATATAGACAGAGTACATTGAAGAAGTCAGGTGCAGAGAAATTGAAACCAAGGTTCTACGGGCCCTACAAAGTGTTGAGAAGAGTAGGGGAAGTGGCATATGAACTTGATTTGCCAGCAGGAAGCCGCATCCACAATGTGTTTCATGTGTCATGTCTCAAAAGGGCACTAGGTCAACATGTGGTTTCAACTGGTGAACTACCACCACTCGATGAAGAAGGAATGCTTGCACTTGAACCTAAAAATGTGGTGGATATAAGGGAGAAGAAACTCCGCAACCGAAGCATAAGAGAATATCTGGTGAAGTGGAAAGGGTTGCCAATGGAGGATGCTACTTGGGGAGGTGAAAAGATTCTGGAGCATCCTAACCTTCAATTGCTTGAGGACAAGCAATCCCGGGAAGGGGAGACTGTCATGTCCCTATTTCCGGCTTGATCATCAAGTGTATAATGGATTAGCCTATTCCTCATTCCCGGAGGCTAATTCTAAATGATGAGGGAATGAATTGGTTTTTGGACTAACTTTGTTTATTGTTTTGCAGGATCTAAGTTAGAAACCCAAAATTTGGCTAAGTCTGGAAGCCAAGAAGGCAGGAAATTGACTCTTGGAGTCTAGGTGCCAATGTCAAGTAAAATTTCTTAAATGGGCGCCTAAGGATTTTGAGACCCTCTATCAAGTTCTAGAGTGCAATATGACAAGTATAATATCATTGGAACTGATCAACACACTTAACTAAAGTTTTGAAGGTTAGAAGTTGCCATGAGGGTTAGGCGCACCTTCTTCTTCCTCCAGCTTTAAAGAGGCGCCTAGCATAGAAAATTGTGTTATGAGGCACCTTCATCATTCCAAACAAGGCGCCTTAGTAGCAAATGGGGATTGATTGATTTCCAAGCTGATTTTGACTAAGTAATTTGAGCAGTTGTCTTAGGCGCCCTTGGGCCTCTGTGCAACCTCAAAGAGCGCCTCACTTGTGATGGCAAAGATTTCAAGGCACCAAAGGTGTTGGACCTACAGTTGAGCACTCCTCCATGTCAAACATATGCTTAAGGCGCCATTCCTTGTTCAAGTAATCTCCTAGGCGCTAGATTATGACAGAGCAAACCCTAAATTGTGTCCTATGTTAGATAGTAGTTTGAAGGGTTAGAAAGTATCATCAAAAGCGCGCCTAGGTGTGGGGCGCTAGCTCTTGTTCAAACAACCTTGAAGAGCGCCTGGAAAATAAGCGCCTTGGACATTGAAGGCAAGAACCTATCAATTAGTTGAGCATTCAACATGTGTTTGGAGTCATTGAAAGGAATTTCTTCAAGTAAGCTTCTTCCCCAAGGAGATCAAGTGAAATTGTCAAGTCTCAGTACCTAGGCGCATATTGGATCAAGAATCTTCCAACTGAGCGCCTAGCCTGGATGAGTGATAGATTGAAGGCTTTGAAGCCAAGGAAAGTTACTTGGATGAATCATCAAAGTTGAAATGGACAACTTCTCACCTAGGTGCAAAATTCTTCCATTCTGGCATCCAGAAAGCAAATCTATGTAAGGCGCTCATTCCATTTGCCTAAGACTCTATTAGCACCCTTGGTTGATGATCTCTCCAGACACCCGAAATGGCGCCCAGTGGATTTGTCAACTTGTATCAGGAAGAAGGGAAGCATTTTTAGTGTTGTCCAGATAATCCAAGTTTGAAAGTTAACAAGGAAGAGAGCCAGAGGGCAAGGCGCCAATTCCCCTTTCCACAGATAAAATGATGCGCCTAAGCATGAAAAGATCTTTCAATTCACTCAATGTGAAGGGCTCTTGGCAGAAGTTGGTATTTTTAACTTAGATATGGCTTGAGGTAAAAATGTTTGCAAGGAAAGGTCACATCCTTCCCTAGGCGCCAAAACCTTTGCAGAAACCTAAATCTAGCGCCCAAGTCAAGAGATCACTGGAATTGCGCCTTAGTAAGTTGGATGTCAAATTCTCCTCCTTCCAACCTTCAGTTGGCGCCTAGCATTGAGGACTTTGCAATTATAGCGCCTAGTCAGGAGATAAGGTAGTTGTAACTACCTGAGCTCTCATTGGTCCACAGAATGTCTTCAGGATCCGTGTCAAGGTCTCTGGATAAGCTTGCCAACTCAGAATGAGTCATCAGATGGGATATTCCCTTGGATATGCTTCTTGGGAGACGTGCCTTGGTTCCTCTTTGTGCATTGAAAAACGTGCCTTCATTGCCTTTGGAAGGCCTATAAAAGGAGGAGCTCTCTCATTCATTTGGCATCTGTTCATTTGACAAAATTCTCTCTGCAAAGCTATTGCGCTTGTAATCTTGAGGCCTGCGAGTTTCAAGTGTTGGGGTGATGCTCCCTCAACAAGCAAGGTGATGCTCCCTTGTGATATTGTGAGGTGTTGACATTCAGTTGACATCATTGAGTTTGATTGAGTTGATCAAGTGTAGTTGCCATTGTAAACATCAAGGCTTCAAGGCCTTTCTTTTGTAATTCCATTGAATAAGTTGTACTTCATGCTATTGAAAGCATTATCCATGTAATAAGACATTGCAAGTTGATTGAATCAAGTAAATAAACAAGTACCCAACTCCCATTCAAGTAGTTATCTTTGATGTATATCTTTGTGTTGTTGAAGTAGTTGATGAGTTGATAGCAAGTAAAATTGTTTAAGTAAGGAAAAATTTTCGTAGAACTAGTTGGGTATCTTATAGTTTTAAGTTGCTTAGAATGATTCCCAGGTATTAATACTGAATCATGAACAACACGTGAAACCTAATCTACTCCTAATCCTACTCTTACAACTACCCAAGACAGAGGATGATACAAAAGAGAGTGTTGGCCCTTCACCAATTTGGACTGGTGCCTACTCCATTGGGCAATAGAGTCATGAACAACAAAGAGGGAGGAAAAACATCCAGTATAACATCAACATAACCAAATGTGTATTTTCATACAAATCAAAGATATATTACATGTAACAGACATAATAATCCATAGCAAAACTATAGTAACTCATGTGAAATGAGGAAGAGACCATTACAAAATCCTTGCAATGCATTAGATGTTGCCACACATACATCAAATCCTCACTATACTCATGCTAGCAAATGTGGCAAGAGGAAATATACAACTGTGATTATGTATTCCCCTGAATCACTACAAACCACCATGGAAACATATTATTACATGGAAAACGTGCTTTACAAATCCTTCCTACACTGTACCAGATGTATTCCATCTCCTTGCAAACCAAACAACCTTCATTTGATACCCTAGTTTCACCCTGAAGCACTTGCAGACCCAAATTGGCTCAGCGACCAACCCTTTTTACATCTTTCCAACATGTATATATAGCATTACATTTCCTTATGTTGTTCTAATGGGATTTCGAGTGGGAAAAATATTGTAGGATGTCCATACATGCGGCAATAAATTCACCTACCCTCTCATCTACCTTCGTACCCACTGTATTTAACTTCATCTACCTCCAATCCATTCATTTTGGGCATTAATGGTGTTTCTAGGAGGTAGGCACACATTTGAACTGAAGAATCCATGAAAGAAATGTGTTAAAATCTTTTATTTTCATTTTGTCGGAGCTTGTAGGCTCATCAGGAACCTGGTCAAAGGTTCTGGTGGTTCCAGGAACCACCGGAACCTGGTCAAAGGTTCTGGTGGTTCCAGGAACCACCAGACGCCTCTTTTTTTTTCTTTGTTTTCTTTTGTTCCTACTTGTCGGCGATTTGCCGACCACTAGGAACTCATTCCTTACTTCTTTCCCATTCTCTTTTCTCTATCTTTGTCTTCATCTTTTCCCAAATAGATAAATCCGTTGGTAATTGGACAAGAAAGCCAAATAGAAACATTGGCAAAGCAGGGAATGGAACCGAGGTAGCAGGAGATCAAGAAACACCTTGAAACCATCATAGAAGAGGAGGAAAATCAAGACAGTCAGGAACTATACAGCCCCATGTCAACCCCTTTAACATGGGCCTCAAAATTGTATGTCAAGGAATTAATGGCTCTGAAAGGGAGACTTGTCAAACTAGAGGTGAGAGAATATGTGAAAGATAACAAGTTTCAAGAGTTCATAGAAACCAACCAACAGATGGCATAGGAAAATAAGTCAAAGATCAAATAAACAATTTACGTGTTATTGAGGCAGGGCAGTGGGACATTTTGGTTCTAAAACATGAATTAAGTCAAATCAAGAATGAAGACAAAGCCCAAACAGGCGAAGAAAAAGATACCCGTCATATTAAAGAGTTTCAATCAATCCTAGCAAACATGGAGGTCAAAGAAAATAAATTGATGGAGAAATTAGAAGAGGTCAAATCATGGGTTTGGGTGGTAAAAGAGTTGATAGCGACACAAAGAGAGATCATAAAGAAGTAAATCAAGTTACAAATGTGGGAAGAAAAAGACCAGCAGGATAGGGCAGCAAACATAATAATTAAAGGGATGAAAGAGCATGGAGAAGTTACTAGCAGTGTAGTAAGAGACTTCCTATTGGATAAATTCCAATGGGCAGGGCTCATCCTCCAAGCAAACAGAATTGGAAAAATAACAAAAGGAGAAAATAGCATAAATAAGTGTAACCTTGAAAAGCGGGGAAGATAAAAACAAAATACTAAGAAACAAAAGGTTCCTCAAAGGCACACGGTTCTATATAGATGAGGATCTAACTCCAACATAGCTAGAAGAAAGAAGGAAAGAATGGGAGAAAGTTATAGCAGCAAGAAATGCGGGAAACGATGTGTGGTTATATAGGGGGAAAGCCCAATTTACGAACAACACGAACCATAATAAATAGGAAGACGGGGCCCTCAGGATCACCTCTCAATGTTAAGTTGGAATTGTAGAGGCTACCCTTGGAGGAGGAGGCCTGGGTTAGGGCCCATGGCAGAGGGAAAGGATATCATTGCACTCATTGAAACGCATGAGCATTAGGGCTGCAAAGTACCTGAATTTGAAGGTTACAAAAAGATATCGATCTAGAACAAGTTAATGAAAAGTGGCAAGGGGCACGGAGGAGTGACAATCTTGGTTAGGAAAGAATGTGAAAGAATCATAAAAAATGGAAAAGGACCCAAATAACCAATACATATGGTTGATGATAACAGATAAGGAATCTATAATTCAGCTCGCAACGTGTTACTTTACTCCATATGGCTTTTAAATGTACAAGAAAAAAGACAAAGAAGATCCGTACAAAACACTAAAAAGAGACATAACAACATATTGTGCCACAAACAAGATCATATTATTAGGGGACTTTAATGCAAGAACAACAAATAACCAAGCTCTTTGCATCAGTAAGGAAGAGGGGTAGAATAGCAATCTGTTGTGGTTAAAGGAAGAAGAAAATCAGAGGTGGAAAAGGATATCTCATGACACAAAAGGTGGTATTTCATTTTTCGGAGCAGAATTGTTGAGGATTTGCAACCTTCATGATTTGACCATATGTAACAGCATAAGAGCATGGCCAAACTCGGGGAATATCACATGTCATACCTACAATGGGCAAAGCGTAGTGGACTACATCATTTGCTCACAAAGTGTTCTACCAAGGATAATGGAGGTGGATATAGGGAGCTGCCCTATAGAATTGAAATCTGATCATAGCCCTATTGACATAAAGTTCGGAATGCAAAAAGACATGACCAGCAAAGAACTAATCCCCAACCACGTAAAAAAGTGGACTCTCAAGGAAAAATTCTTTTGAATTGCGAGAATCAAGACATTTAAAACAATGCTTGAAAAACAAATATAGGAAATAAAAAATACTGGCAGCCCCAGGAGAAAACAAAACATAATAAATAGTGACAATTTGATGGCAATCATCCACAAGGTTCTCATAGCATGCAAAAGATCTAATGGCAGAAGGGATTCTAAAAATAGCTTTCTGGTAAATCCGTGGTATGATGAAAAGTGTAAGGTAGCAAAAAGAAGTTTGAAAATATCAGGAAGGGAACAAGCAAATAAAAAATTGTATAAAAAATTAGTGAGATAAAAAAAGAAGAGTACATGATAGTAAGGAGGGAATTAATTTCTCTTGGGAAGCACAACCCGAGGGATTTTCGGAGGGAATTGCAGCAGACCAGAACAATCACTAAGAATAGTATCATAGACGTCTAGTGGTTAGAATATGCTAAAATGTTGTATGAAAGAGACCAAGATAAAACCCCTCCTCCAGTAATTAACACTAGAGCCAAACTTTTCTCTACAAAGGATATCAAAGCAGGAATTAAAACATTGGTGGCAAGCAAAGCTAGGGACATAGATGGTTTTTAGGTAGAATACTTGAAATGGGGTTTAGAACCCTTGGTGCCGCATATCAAAAGGATTTTCAACAGGGTCATTCAGCATGGTTTCCCAACAAACTAGACAACAAGCATTGTCATCCCTCTCAAGAGTGGTGATGTCAACAACTCGTCAAATTATCACACCATAATGATTAATCCTCTTTTTGGGAAGCTCTTTGGAAGCATGGTGGAATGAAGAATTAGCCTTTGGCTAAGAAGGAGAGTAAGAGGGCAAAAGGGCAAGCTGGTTTTAAGCCAAAGAACTCTACAATTGACCATTGTATCACTCTCAGGCACATGGTTGAAAAAGTTTGGTATAAATAGGGGGGCAAAGTTTTTTGCTATTTTGTTGACTTCAAAAAGGCATTTGACACGGTGCCTAGAAGTAAACTTTGGGGCAGAATGGAAGAGATTGGAATACCGAAAAAATATAGGGCTCTATCCACAAGCTTTATGGTCAAGTTCAAGCCAAATTTCATAACAAATGATGGCCTATCTGAGTGTTTTGGAAGCAACATTGGTGTCACAAAGGGCTGCATGTTGTCTCCCACTTTGTTTGGGTTATATATAGATAAGTTAGAGCAGTGGTTAGACAAGCGGGATGGATGGGGTGTCTTCTTGGCCACCTATGTGGTCAAGTTGCTGCTATATGCACACGACCTTACTTTAATGGCAAAAATGGCAAATAGTTTGCAAGAACATCTAAAAGCTCTAGAGTTATTTTGTCAGAAAGTGGGGATGCAAGTGAACATTAGCAAAACCAAGGTCATGATCTTTACTTTGAGAACTAGGAAGCAAATAAATTTTGAGTTCGAAGGAAACTTCTTACAAGTGGTAAATGAATACAAGTATCTGGGCCTTGATTTCTGCAACAATCTCAGTTGGGAGACTTGTAGTACAAAAAGAATACAAGAGGGATGGAAAGCTTTATACCTACTTCAAAACAAATGTAGATCAATTGAGCTATGGGACTAGAAAATAAAGAAGAATCCATTTGGGCTGCTTGTTACGCCTATGGTTTTGTATGGTTGCAAAGTTTGGGGCAGTAGCACATCGGCTTCAAAATGGAGGCAAATAGAAAGATTACAAAAGCACCTAATCACAAGAAATTTAAAAATAAAAAGCACGGTCCTATATGAGATTGTTTTAGCCAAAGCTAGAGCCTTTCCAGTTGAAGCGGCAACGCTAATTCAATTGTTAGGCTATTTGAAGAGAATTGAGAATATGGGGGGACACTGCTGGCCCAAAATTGTGGTGGAGGAAAATTTACTAGAAGGAAGAGCACGTGGATGAAGCAAAATGCCAAGTGGATGAACATATGGGACATCAACATGTAGGAGTGCCCAAACACAAGTGTGGAAATTAAAAGGTATGTAAGAGAGAAAGTCAAAGCAATTGTCTAGACAAAATAGCTTGGGCAAAAAAGAGAGTATTATGTTAAACAATTTAATCCCACATACGACCACGAGCAAAAGTACTATTTGGGAGCAAATATAAAGTGGAAAGCTAAAATGCTAATAGCCCAGCTAAGAACTGGATCACGCCATCTTAGGTGCGAAATGGGAAGGTGGAAAATACCCAAAGAGGAGTGGCAGGATAGGATTTGTTGTTTCTGCTCGTCAAGATTAGTGAAGACAGAATGGCACTATATCATGGACTGTACGGCTTACGAGGACATCTAGTTCATTTACACAGATATGCTAAAAGTCAAATCTTTAACGACCATGTTTGAAGAGGAGAAGATAGCAAAAACAACAAGTTACCTAATCAAAATCCATAGCAGAAGAAGCAGGATCAGCAAAGAGTTAGAAAAACAGCCAGAAATAATTGGTGTGATTGTTGGCTGGTTCGTTTGTGTTGGGCCGTTTAGTTTTACTTTTGGGTCACATAGACTGGTTGGTCTCGTGGACGTCATTAAAAACATTCATTCATTCATTCCCTCTTGCTTCCCCTTCATCTCTTTTTACTTGTTTCCCCCTTTGTTCCTTTTGGTCGGCAATTTGCCGACCATCAGGAACTATGAACTTTTCTTCTTCTCTTCGTCTTCTTGTTGGGGTTTCAGACTTTATCGAGAACCTAGGAACCTTGTCAGAGGTTCCAGTGGTTCTAGGAACCACTGGAAGCTCCCACATCTCTTTCTTTGCCTTGTTTCATTTTTTTCATCCCTTGTTTATCTTCTTCTTCTCTTTGTCTTCTACCTATTATGCTTTGTCGGAGGTTTGCCGCCCACCAGGAACTCAGGAACCTCCACTTCTTTATCCTCCTTGCCACTTTGTCTTCTTTCTTTGTCGAAGCTTAGGGCATGGCTAGGAACCAAGAACCAAGTTAGAGGTTTTGGTGGTTCTGGGAACCATTGGAACCACCAACAAGTTCCATACTTCATTTGTTCATTTCCTTACTTCTTTTGTTGGCAAGCTGAGGGAAAAGGGAACCAGGAACCAAGTTGGGGGTTCTAATGGTTTCGGGAACTGTCAAAACCACTGACAAGTTCCTTACTTCTTAACTTTGTTTGTGTAGTGTCGAGGGTTCGGGGCCCGATATGAACCAAGGAACTTGTCGGCGGTTCCGATGGTTCTCTAACTTTGTTTGCACAGTGTCAGGGGTTTGGTGCCCGATAGGAACCAAGGAACCTGTTGGAGGTTCCGATGGTTTCGGTGGTTCCAGGAACCACTAGAACCACTGACAAGTTCTTGAAGGAACCAAAAGAGCCAACAAAGGCTAGACTTAGTCATTTTTGAGGATTTTTAAAGGGATCAAAACAAGGCAAAACACAGGGGGACACACTTGGAATTTTTTAGGATTTTGCAAGTTTGGGGGCTAGAAAATTTGAGTCCCAATAAAGGCATTCTACCACCAAAATCTCTACTTGATAATGAGGTCAATGGAACCACCCGTTTGAGGACCTCTACAAATTGTTTAAACACAAATTTTAGTTGGTCCGTGAATGCTACTTGGATTTCACTCTTGACCATCACATGTGTCTCCTCTTGCATTACCTTGTCCATCTTGAAATGGGTCAACAAGTAGTCTACTGGTTCTCGAGGTTCAATGCTGAGGCTTAGATGCTTCGATCACATTCAACAAGACATGCAAGATGAAGACAAACCACTCTAATACCACTAATCCGAGGACCATGGTTGAATCCCAGTGGACAACTCTCTAGATGAGGATCTAGATGAAGTTGTAGGTGTATGCGAAAGCATATGAGATGAAATTGTAAGGAAGCTAAGCTAGAGAAACAACTGTTTACACTAATCTTGAGGGAAGGGATATGTAGAATTTTTCAGATCTTTACACCAGTTACAGAAATAAACACAAATAACAATCATACCACAACACAGTAATTACATGGGGAAACCCTTTTGGGAGAAAAACCCCACACTCCAAAGCTGCCCAATATATTATTCAGGAATCAAGAAGATTACAATATACTTGCAGAGAAAGCTTTCACAGGAGTATAACCAACCAAAGATCCGGAGGCAACTCAACATCTATAAGACTCTTACACACAATCTCCATCTCAAGCTCCTAATATATAAGAGATACAATACAGTAAACTGTCAACGGTAATTACAAAACCATGAACCAAAACCACCCAAAAGTAGCGCCCAAATTATATCCAATCAAAGATGCCTTGTGATGTGCCAAATTATACACTAATATGTGTAACTCTCCCCTTTACAGCTCTTTTAAGTGTCCAACACGTTTTCACATTTCCCAAAACGGGAGGCCCAACTTCCGGAGGCCATAACTTTTGATTCAGGTGTCAGATTGACAAACCGTTTGATGCGTCGAAAAGCTCGTGAAGAGATCTATCACGCTGTAACCCGCTTCACTGATTATGACAACTTTCGAGGCATTTAGGGACCTCTAAGTGCCTCAAATCTGAGTTCAAAATTTTTTTAGGAGTTTCAAAAAATGAAACTTTAATTTCTTGCAATCCAGGGATGATCTTGAGTCAAAACTCACCCAAGATGTTTACTTGGCAGTTCCGCACCTTTTAGGAAACTTTTGGGTCCATCCATGCTCAAATGTAGAGTTACTAAAAATAGTAATCCCTACCATTTTTAGCCCCTTTTGTAAACTTTGAAAGTTCTAAACCATTCTTCAAGATTAAGGGCATTCGAAAAGACCAAAATTGGGAAGAATATAAACCTTTTGTAGTTGCAAGGTTGAGACACCTTTCCTAACATTCTCCCACTTGTCGAACACCTTGCAAGAGCAAAGAGAGTATCAACACCATGATTTAATTGCTAGGGGCCGAGAGGTCCATAGACTCCGAACACTATCTGAACTTCTCTGTGCTCACTAGCTTAGTTAATGAATCTGCAACATTCATCAAAATCTCTACCTTAACTAGCTTCACCCTGCCATCCTCGACCATATCTCTAACAAAATGATATTGTATATCAATGTGCTTGGTCCTGGCATGAAATGTTTGGTTCTTAGCTAGGTAGATTGCACTCTGACTATCACAATAAACTGTCACTGCACCTTGTTTTATTCCAATATCTGAAAAAAGTCTCTTAAGCCAAATGGCTTCTTTACAAGCATGAGTAGCTGCCATATACTCAACTTTAGTAGTGGACAAAGCAACCAAAGTTTGCCGCTTACTCATCCAACTAATTGCATCACCAAATAAAGTAAACACATAAGCACTAGTGGATCGTCTACTATCAACATCACCCGCCTAGTCTGAACCCACATAACCATGAATATCAATGGAATGCATGTGTCCTACCAAATTACCATGATAACATAAGGAATACTCTAAAGTACCCCGCAAGTATCTGAAGACTCTTTTAATTGCATCCCAATGAACTCTACCAGGATTAGACATATATTTGGAAAGAACTTCCACTGCTTGGGCAATGTCTGGTCTAGTACAAACCATAGCATACATCAATCTTCCAATTGCACTCTAGTAAGGCACTCTGCTCATGTCCTCCATCTTTGATGGAGATGTTGGACATTGTGAAGCAGATAACTTTATTCCAACTGTAAAAGGAACACATAATGGTCTACTATCCTACATGTTGAACCTCTCTAAAACTGAATTGACATACTTACTCTGGCCAAGCCAAATTTTTCTGTTGACTCTATCTCTTCTTATTTCCATCCCAAGAATGTGTTTAGTTGACCTAAGATATTTCATTTCAAATTTAGCTGCAAGATGAGACTTTAGTTCTAAAATCATTCATTTCCCTTTACCAATAAATAACATATCATCAATACATAATGCAATAAATAGAAAATGACCACATCAGATCTATAATAAACACACTAATCAGATTTAGAATGCTCAAATCCCAAACTCAACACATATGTATCAAATTTATGGTACCACATCCTAGGACTTTGTTTGAGGCCATACAAAGATTTCTTCAATTTTCAAACCAAATTACTTTTACCTTTCACCATGTAGTGCTCTGGCTATGTCATATAAATATCCTCCTCCAAATCACCATGAAGGAATGTCGTTTTCACATCCATTTGTTCAACCTCTAGATCATAAGTAGTAGCAATAGAAAGCAAGAATCTAATGGACGTCATTTTTGCAACAGGAAAAAATATCTCACCATAATCAACACCCTCAACCTGAGAGTAACCTTTCACAACCAACCATGCTTTGTACTTCTCAATACCTCCATCTGAACCAGTCTTTTTCTTGAACACCCATTTGCAACCAACAGGTTTTTGTCCTTCAGGCAATGGTACTAGGTCCCATGTATCATTCTTTTTCAAAGTTGCCATTTCTTCATCCATAGCAATCTTACAAGACTCTGCATCATTCATACCTAATGCCTCTTCTACAGATCTAGGTTCATCTATACATTAGTATTCAAAGAAAAAATACATCTCCAGTCATCAGGTGAATACCTTTCAGGTGGTTGTCTATGCCTTGTAGACGTTCGAACAAGTTGAGTTGGAGGTTCTTCCTCCTTTTCTGAAGATTCAGAGCTAGATGAGCTCTCCTCAACTTCATGTCTATCTAGGGGCCTTAATTCAACTTTCTCAGGCGTAGAAGGGAGTTGAATCACATCTTTTTGTTCACTTTGTTTTGACTGCAATGTAACAAAAGAAGGATTAGTTTCTCTAAAAACAACACTTCTACTATATATTACTTTTTGTGCAATAGGGTCCCAACTCTTGTATCATTTCACACCATAATTATACTTGATGAAGATACATTTCACAGCCTTGTTCTCCAGCTTTGTTCGCTTCTCCTTTGGCACATATGCATATGCCTCGCAACCAAAAACTCTAAGATGTCTCAGTGAAGGCTTGTGCCTCAACCACACCTCCATAGGCATTTTATCAACAAGAGCTAATGTAGGAGACTTGTTAATCAGGTAGCAAGCAGTAGCAACAGATTCAACCCAAAACCTTTGTTCTAGACTAGCACCACTAAGCATACTCCTAGCCTTCTCCATCAATGTCCTATTCATTCTTTCTGCAACTCCATTCTATTGTGGAGAATATGGAGTTGTCTTTTGTCTCTGAATGTCACAATATTTACAAAATATATCAAAATCATTAGAGCAAAATTCACCGCCATTGTCAGTCCTTACATTTTATTTTCTTTCCAGTCTGTAACTCAACCATTACTTTAAATTTTTTAAATCGACTGAAATCTTCATATTTATTCTTTAGAAAATATACCCATGTCCTACTTTAATCATCAATAAATGAAACATAATATGTGGATTTCGTAATGGAAGGAACATCTACAGGACCAAACACATCAAAATGAATAAGATCCAATACGCCACAAGATTTATGAGAACTCGAGTAAAACTGAACGCAGTTTTGTTTACCATAAATGCAATGCTCACAGAAATCAAAATCAAGAGTACAATCAATCAACCCTTCAACAAAGTTTTTTATTTTTTGAGGTCTTTAGACCCTTTTCTCCTATGTGGCCTAATCTTTGGTGCCATAACATAGTCTTCTCTGCAGGCAATTTTGATTCAAAAGAAAGAGCACCCTTAGGTACCCAGAAGCCACGACCATCCACTGAAAATGAAACCCTCTCCTTTTCCAATGAAGTAGTCACAGATTTGCTTTTTGCAGAAGTACTATTGCACTCAACAATGTATGCATCAAGCTTATATAATGTGCCAAATCTGACACCTCTAGCAATCACCATAGAACCTCTTACCATCTTGCATCCTGAATCAGAAAAGACTACCTACACACCCACATCTATTAGTTTGCTCACAAATAATAAATTTCGTGCTAATCCAGGGATATGCAACACACCATTAATCCTTCTTATTCTACCATCAGGAAACTTGATTTTAACTTTACCATGGCCAACAATATTTAAATGAGAATCATCACCCAAGTACACCTTACCTCCATCAAATTCTTCATATTCAGAAAACCAATCTCTATTAGGGGTTATGGAAAGATGCACCTGAGTCAATTAACCATGCATCATTACCGGCACGAGTGGCCAAAGCTGCAATGAACGCATCACCATCTTCTTTCTCAGACTCAGAATCCAAATCAAATTTCTTTTTCTTCTTTTCTTCTTTACACTCCTTACAGAAGTGTCTAGGCATACCGCAATTCCAGCAAATAACTTTGGACTTTCTAAAAGATTTGGATCTCCCTTTGGACTTGGATTTGTCACGATTCTCGCTCTTCTTGCCTTTTTCTTTGGGTCTTCCACGAACACTTAGGGCTTATTTGGCACTAATGGATACCTTCCTCCTCATTTTTTCAGAAAGCAAAGAACCCACAACATCTTCAACTTTCAAGACAACAAAAGTACTCCCAGTCGCCATAACAAGAGAATCCCATGAATCAGGCAAAGAACAAAACATGATCTGACATCTCTCCTCCTCATCCATCTTTACACCAACTAATGCCAATTGAGCCACCAACATATTGAATGCTTCCAGGTGGTCTTCAATTTGTCCACCCTCTTCCATTCTCAAGGAATACAATTTCTTCCTCAAGAAAATCTTGTTCACTAAAGATTTGGCTTGATATATCTCACCGAGTTTCTTCAATAGTTTCTTTGCAGAGGACTCTTCATGGACATTGATTAAAACAGAGTCTGTTAGGCACAATCTGATTAGACCCTTTTGTGAGAAAACCACACACTCCAAAGTGGCCCAATATATTATTCAGGAATCAAGAAGATTACAATATACTTGCAGAGCAAGCTTTCACAGCAGTATAACCAACTAGAGATCCAAAGGCAACTCAACATCTATAAGACTCTTACACACAACCTCCATCTCAAGCTCTTGATATATAGGAGATACAATATAGTAAACCGTCAACGGTAATTACAAAACCATGAGCCAAAATGTAAGAACCCCCACCAATTCTGATCCGTTTTTTTCACCGCTGTTCTGATTTTCTGAACTTGTTTTTTGAATGGTTTGCTCGTGTTTTTGTTTGTTTCAATGCATGTAGGGTTTTGCAATAATATAGTAATGAAATTGAAACATAATAGCATGGAAAATACTCAACAAAGATGACTGAAAATGATAGGAACAACTAGTAAATCAATTTCAAATTAAAGATTTGAAATAGACATCTTCATTGACATACCCAGATGATGGTTTCTTGCAAATTACATTCAAAAGATGAGGCTGATTACAAACAGCCCTTGACTGATTACAAAATCAGACTTGTAGATGAGAACAATTATAAACCAAATGATCAACAAATCATCCTCAAACATGCAACGATGACATCCTCCAAATGTAGCGGCCAAAATTGATGAAGATCCAATGGCAAATATGACTGAATCACGTTGTCCAAACACTTATTTCAGACCTTTAGATAACTGATTGCAATTCTGATCACAAAAATCCTCTAAAAGATGTCCTAGAGAGTGGTGATCAAGCCTCCAAAGGCTAGCACTCCATCTTGGGTGAGATCGATAGGGTTTTGTATGCAAAATATGATCAATAAACACCTTCAAACCCTCAAATACTCAGTTTGATATGAAATTGCTGATGACTGATATGAAATTCTGAATACAAGAAGATGAAACCCTTCACCAATGAAGCCTCTATGATGTTGCAAACCAATGCCAAATCCTAGCCGTGGATGTAAAAGATGAAAATATGCCAAATTATCCTTCAAATCTGAATCATAATGTCTTCAATTTGCAAAACAAACTTAAAACCCTAGTTGATAACAATTTCTCCTTCCAAACCCTAGCTGGTTGAAGCTCCGAATCATCAAATAACCTGCAAATAAGCTCAATAATGGATCCCGAATGAATCCATCTCTCAATGTGGGATGGGCTTTCGTCCTTAGAGCAAGTTGAAACGAAGTTGCTGTGATGTCCCGATATTTAGACATTGTTTAAATTAAAGATTTAAACATCATGATAAAAATAACGGTGAAGTCACTTTCGTGAAATGCGGTAGAGACAATCACGTATGTATTAACATTTAATACATATATATAATATTATTAATATATAATATATTTATTTCAATAATTAAATATATTATTAGGTATGAATAACAAATATAATTATTAATATAAATATAAATCTTAAATTGAATATTATTATAAAACTAATATATAAATAAATATACTTAGAATTATAAGAATGACTTTATATAAGTCAAATCTTACTATAAAGACCATAAGGCAGCAAATATCACTAAAAGACAAAGGAAGCAAGCCGTTAAAGAGAAGCGATTAATGATAAGTATTAAATAGCTGCAATCCATGTTAAGGCAAAGGTTCATATATTAAGAATAAATATTAGTGAATAGATGCGTTTCTTAGAAAGAAGCCACGAATATATTAGGATGGACCTCATTAGTCAAGGAGGCATGAAAGGTATTAGTCTTGGAAAGGCAGCATACGATCTGTAAAAGACTTCACTATGTGCAGCGATCCATATTAAATTAATTACAGCAGTTGTCAAATGCTAAACAAAAGGTGAGATTGTTATCATGAAGGCAGCGATGAGGTATAGGAGGGGCTACGTCTTTCAAAAGTGGATCTCTCATACGAAAAGAAGATCTGATTTCAAAGAGAGATCGGGAAGGAATATAAGGACTGAATATAAAAAATATATATATATTTCTGTCATATAGAGAGGGAGACTTGAGAGTTTAATATATATATTTCTGCCATATAGAGATTTGCATATAAGATGCATTAAGAAAGGCCTTCAAGCAGATTTAAAAGCAAGGAATAATATCAGATTTGGATATGAAGGTCAAGAGAGAATAAGAGATAAGCAATGGGAATATCATTGGACTTAAAAGCAGATATATAGGAAGATGCAATGCAGATTTACAAGTAGAGAGCAGAAATAAAAAGGAATATCAAGGAGAAATATATAGAAGCATACAGAACTGCAGTCAACACTAAAGAAAGGAATAAAATCCTTAGATCTCTAAGGATACAAAGGCAAGAATTATATATATGGTATGATGTGTTTAACCCTATGTTTATTGTGATGAATGTCTTGTATAAAATAGTGACAAATGCATATAATTGAAAGATTATCATTAGATATGTATATATAAGCATTATGAAACTTGCTATGAAATATAGATTATATTCACAACACATTTGATATGATTGTTTGTAACTATGAGTTTGATTAATGTGGATTCTTGCATGAGTGTTATGGTGACTATGATAGAAGGAATGTGGGGCAAGAGGGGTACGGCGATAGGGCACTCTTCTAGGTACGCCACTCCAAGGGGATTGGATAATCCCAAGGGGCCAAGGGGGTACAAAGGGTATTGCCCTTGGGCTTAGAAGAGATGGCTTCTGGGGCACCCTTTTGTGATCTCACTCTCCTATCATAGACATGCAAGTTCAAAGGAATCAATCATAAAGAAAAGGAAAGGAAATGACAGGATGAGGGGATAATGAGAAATGGATACCTCATTAGGTAGACCACCTCATATGGATGGCATGCGTCACATGAGGCCAAGGGGGATGGTATATCCGCTCTTGGGCCTAGGGTAGAGGATCCAAGACACCCTATCGAAGTCATGCTCCTCAATTCTCTTATGGTTGAGTCTTCTAAATAGTTAGACTTAATTGGATTAATAATGCCGTTATGAGTTTGTTAATCATGTTAACTTGATTGTGAGAAGTATTATTGTAAGTATTTTCTAACTTGTTTGCAGGAATTAAATTAAGCCAAGATACTCTCTAAATCTTTGTTTGCTTGAAAATTGATAATTTAGGGTAAAGTTAGTATTGTTCCTATAAGGGACATTACAATTGCAGCCAAGAGAAACTCTCCAATATCCAAAATACCAAATAACATGAATGGTCAAAATGACCTCCAAACATCTCCTTTTTATTTTTCCTCACTTGGGTGCTCAAATAAAATATATTTTAATGCCTTTTGGAGTCCACCGTCATAAATAAATATTTTATTTTATTTTTCCTAAGTTGCCGAATCGGAATCGGGCACCGGTACGGGTACGTGATTCCGGTACGCCGGTACGGCAATTTTTTTTAGGGGGTTTTGGGTACGTTTTGGGTACGTTAGTACAAAATACATATAAAAAATTAAAATACTATTATAATTTAAATTTATTATTTATAAATTATAATATTATACTATTTTATATATTTTAATATTTAGACTTTAGTATTATATTTTTAATTTAAATGTTAAATAATATAATATTATAAAAATATTAATTATTAATAAATTATTAAATAATAATAAAACTCTAATAATACTATATAGATGTGAAAAAATAATAATAATTGAAACTTGAAAAAAAAAAAAAAACCTACGTATTAAATTATGAATAAATATTAAATATTATTAATATTAAATAATAAACAAACTATAGTCTATAGTCTATAGTCTATATTCATAAAATATATTCATTGAAACTATACAAAAAGACGAATGAGATTGAAAATTAAAGAGCCAACGAATTACCCAGTGAACGTCGGTGTCGCGTCGGGCAAAATGGTCAGAGATCTTGGTGTCAAACGAAATGCTCAGAGTGTTTGGCGTCGGGCGGCCGGTATTGGCGTAGGGTATTGGCGTCGGGCGTCGGGCGGCAGGTATTGGCGTCTATGGTGAGGCGGCGGAATGAAAAATGAGGAGAAAAAATCTCCACGTCACCCGCAAAATCGCCCAGCTACGAAATAGCAAACCCGGAATCATTTCAGAGCAAAAAAAACCGAACCCTATGCGTGCCCACAGGCGATTCGGACCTGAATCCGATTCCGGGGCGTTTCGTACCCGGAATCGGCGTCCCAGGCAAGCCGATTCGGCTACTTAGTATTTTTCTTTTATTTTCCACAGCTTGGACGACCTCTTGGAGGAAAATTAATAATAATAAAATAACATTATTTTATTATTTAATGTTGGATGGCCACTTGGAGAGATAAAAATAATAATATTTTAATATTTTCTCCTTTTCACCTTGAGCGGCCACTTTTGGCAAAATAATATAATATTTTAATAAATAAAATATTATATATTAGACATTTTCATTATTTTCCAATTTTCTTTTTCTCCAAATGCGACATTTTCCCCCTTGGCTAATTATTTTAATATTTTTGACTTTTCCACAAATACCACAAAAATACCAAAAGTCATCTCCCAACTTCGTTTCGCCAATAAAAATAGTTGAGCCACTAAAAATCATTTTTCCATTCTCCAAGCTCAAAAAGGGGACATTACACAAAACCACCCAAAAGTGGTGCCCAAATTATCTCCAACCAAAGATGCCTTTGTGATGTCCCAAATCACACACCAACATGTGTAACTCTCCCTTTACAGCTCTTTTAAGTGTCCAACACGTTTTCACATTTCCTAAAACAGGAGGCCCAACTTCTGGAAGCCATAACTTTTGAGTCGGGTATTCGATTGATGAACCATTTGATGCATCGGAAATCTCGTGAAGAGATCTATCACGCTATAACCTGCTTCGCCGGTTACGACAACTTTTGGGGTATTTAGGGACATCTAACTGCCACAAATCTGAGTTCAAAACTTTTCCGGGAGTTTCAAAAAATAGAAACTTTAATATCTTGCAATACAGGTATGATCTTGAGTCGAAACTCACCCAAAATGTTTACTTGGCAGTTCCGCACCTTTTGGGAAAATTCTGGGTCCATCCGTGCTCAAAGGTAGAGTTACTAAAAATAGTAAACCCTGTTATTTTTAGCCCCTTTTGAAAGCTTTGAAATTCTAAACCATTCTTCAAGATAAAGGGTATTCGAAAAGACCAAAATTGGGAAGAATAGAAACCTTTTGTAGTTGCAAGGTTGAGACACCTTTCCTAACAGAAATAGTGTATGACACAAAGATATATAGAATAAAAACAATAAATGTATTATTATTTGACAGTTTCTTTTGTACATGGCATACCCTTGAGAAAGGTGTATGGCTGCTATCTTTTAATCTACCTATTTGTCTACTTTTATTTGATTACATATCTATCTAATGTTCCAAATATGTACATAAATAGATTACAGAGATTTTATGTTGTGAAGGCTGAGGGTCGCTAGGAAGTAAAACTATCTCCTATGTTTCACTCATCTCCCGACAATTGTGGAGTGTAATCGTTTGTTGGTAGTTTCTTGATGTGCTAGTGTATGACCTCACCTAGCGTGAGCCTCGGGAGTGCCAACTAGGTTGCGGCACTGACTACACTATCTGAAGCTTGCAAAGTGATGCTCAAAACAACACAATGAGTTGTGAGAATTGGACATTGTGATTTGGCCTGGAGATGTATTGGACCCTGTTGATGTCATGTCCCCAAATTAAGGCATTGTTTAAATTAAAATTTGAATCGCTTCCGTCAAAGGTGATGTTTGTCGTCATCGATTTGAATATGATAATACATTTAATAAACATATTTAGTATTATTAATATGTTATAATATTAAATAATATTATATAATTAAAATACAATATGTTTATTGTATTATCAATTTGAGTATTATTAATTATAATATATATATATATATAATAATAATAATAACATTTAATATATCAAATATACGAAGATTAAAAATAATATACAATATAAATTATATGAAATAAATATAAATAAATACATAATAATGACTAAAGTTCGAGAGTAAAAATATATTATTGGAAAGCTAGTATGGCTACAATTATTATTAAAGAAAGATAGTAATTCAGAAATAATAAGGTGATGATTTAATATAAGTAGTGACTATATATAAAAATAAGGAATGAATCGGCAGAAAAGGGGGTCAACGAACTATAAGGATGAGCATACACTAGTAAATACTACTGAATAATACTTATCAAGGATCGGTTAAGACTCACAAGACCCAACGGTGAATGAAGTTAAACAGCGATCCAATAACAAATAGGGGACGCCGATTAGTCAAGGAAGGGTTGTCACTTATGAAAAAGCAGCATGTAGGGTGGCGCCTCTTAGGGAAAGACATTAGATAAAATATATAAGAAGATTGGAGGCATTTGAATAGGGGCATGGGAATCATGGACGGAGGAAATACAGACTTCTGAAGCAGCGAAGGATATGATCTTATCAATACACTTTATCATCCATTAACAAGCTATCTCATTCAGCATCATCAGATACGATTATATCAGGAGGAATCAACAACAAGACATCCTCAGGGAACAATCATCGAATGAACACATCAATCTCTTCATACAGATCGGATACCAAGCATTCCCTAAACATCATAAAATTCTGATCGTCCAGCATCAGCGAATGGCATTATTATATCAAGCATAAATAGAAGCAATTGAGCAGACCGATGCACATTTGTTTCCAGCTGTCTCTTGTTAAAGCCGCTGATATTAAGTATCAGGTATACTCATCAAAAGAGCACCCTTCAGCGATCAATAGAGACTTAAATCACCACATATTCAGATCGGGATATTCAAACAGTATAGCAGCATATTAAAATTGCCAATCGATTACAAGCTATGATATTACAAGGTATGAGTTATATCTCTCGATTACTATCATGTGAATAATGAAATATCAAGTAAAAATTGTTAAGGCATTGAGGACATAGTAATATTTCTAATCAGCTTACTAATATTGAATTGGCAAAATGAAATTGATAATTGTTAAGAAGGAATTACATTTCATTATGGTTTGGAAGTTTAGAAGATACAAATAGGTTATGTCTTAAATGAGAAATATGAAAATAGTATGAATTATTACATGAGATAGTATGATTAAATATACTATCTTGTGATCCAAGGGATCACGAGATAGATAGAAGGATTTTAAGACATAAGGATGAGAGTGTAGGATGATGGCCCATCATGAGTTCTTGATAAGAAGGCCTTAGGCTAACCCCCTAAGGAGAAGGCTTTAGGGTAAAACCTAAAGATTAATGAAGGCCTTAGGGTAAAACCTAAGGATTATCTAAGAAGGCCTTGGGGTAAAACCTAAGGATTAATTATAAAGGCCTTGGGGTCAAACCCAAGGATACATGAAGGCCTTTGACTAAGTTGAGGATTATTCCCACTTGAGACAAAGGAATTGAATATCAAGCCCATGGTGACCACTCATGCCTAACTCATCATCCCTATGAGAGAAAGATGACATGATTATTATTATGAGTATGATATTAATGTGCATAAATATATGGTTCTAACCCTAAATGGAAAATAGAAGAATATGAATTTTATGAGATGACTAAGATATGAAAGTGAACTATGTACTAATGATCCCTCTCGCAAGTTGAAATTGTGTGCAAGGTTGCGAAAAAGTTGGACTAGCTAGAAGGGGACATTACAGTTGAGGCCATGGTAGGAACCGCAGAATGTTTGGTGGAAGTGTTTGTCTCTATGTAAATTGCTCTATGCCACTACTAGAGTATGTGTGGCACTTGCTAGAGAGTGTGGGATGGTCTTTGTGTTCCCACGAGCATCTGGGAGATGCTCTAATATACCACAAACCATTGAAGTGTTTCCACAGTTACCACAAGCCATGAGAATGGTCTTGGTGTTACTATAGGTACCACTATTGATCAATCCTCTTGAATCAACGAGCAAGATCAAAACCTAAGGAGATAATGTCTTCCAATAACATTGCTAGAGAGTGTGGGATGGTCTTTGTGTTCCCAAGAGCATCTGGGAGCTGCTCTAATGCACCGCAAACCATTGAAGTGTTTCCACAGTCACCACAAACCATGAGAATGGTCTTGGTGTTAGTACAGGTACCACTATTGGTGAATCCTCCTAAATCAACGAGCAAGATCAAAACCTAAGGAGATAATGTCTTCCAATAACAAGGATAAATAATATGCATTTTAAAACTACATTTGCATACTAGGTTTTATGCATTATCAGTGTTGCATCAACTGAAATTACCATGAAGATAAACTATCCAAAGTCCATGAGTGGATTCCGTTGTAAATCCAAGGGTAGTCAATGATAATACAAGTGGATACCTATCATTTAGTCATATACTAGCATGGATAATGCAGTTCATGACTCATTGGTTGTCTGACATCAAAAGCATTCCAAACTGACCTAATATCCTTGTGAACTGATATTACAACATATATTGATCAGTAGACTGAATCAGTCTAACCATATTTCAATTTCAACAGTTCTGCTTAAAACCCTGTAAGATTGCAGACAGAGAATCCAAATTATCACTTTCCCACCAATCAGAGAACAGGCAAAATAATGAGAGCTTTAATTTTAAAATTGCATGTTGAAACTGATAGAATACAACAGAAAAAAACAATTCAATGTACAATGATTTTTGTGCTTCTGAATTTATATTGCTTGCACCTAAGATCTCTTCTATGCAGCAGGATTAGATGTAGAAGCTGGAGAGAACCAGAAATTCCCTGTAAATATCTAAAACATTTACAGCCAGTCATGCCTTTTCATGTATCAAGATGGTTTTGATAAGTAGTTAGAGACAAGATTACCAAATTCAGAAATCAAAATTTGTAAGGGAGGGAAAAACATTCCAAAAATCTAGAATTGTAGAATTTTCCTGGACTGGTTGTCTGTGTGTAAAATTTTAATTGCTGTGCTGAGCATTGCAAATTGAGTGGAATGTGGATTTGTAGACAGATGAAGTTTTAATTTTAAAAAGGAAAGACAAAAAAATATCTCAATTGCATCAGACCAATTCAGTATGTATGAAAAATTAAGATTCAACAGGACTCCGGCCAGATCCATCAGGATTTGGGCTATAGTTAGAGACAGTTCCTAAACAGTCATCTTCATCCTACAATCTCATTGTGTTTCATAATTTCAAGAATCATGATATTGCATTAGAATGCACAAACCTTTTGAACACGACCAGATATTGCAACCAAACGGCTTTTGATCTGTCTGACTCTTTCAAGCTTGAGAGTACTGACTTTAGATGTCAACTCATCCAGTGCTGGATATGCCTCTTCTTCCAGAACTCCACTCTGAAAGATTGATTCAAAAAAACAAAAGTTAGCATAACATTCATAGTTTAAAAATTTTGTTTATTTTGTGATGATCTTCACTCTTCCGGCTCCTCTACCCTGCTCTTTTGATTTAAATTTTTAAACGTCATAAACTTATATATATATATACATTTTCTTTTGTCAGCATTAATTTTTTATATTTAAAAAATAAATGTCAGCTCTAAATAGTTTTGTAAACAGAGTCAGGCCATTAAACTCCACCCCTGGTTGCCACTGTAGGTTACACCTCTCGACGTTAAAAAAGTTACATCTAGTCTGAATCATAGTACCTGGGGATGCAGGGGTATGGAATTCAAGTTATCAGTGCAGGGACGGCGATGCCATTTCAAACCAGGGGCACAAAAGTAAATGAATAAGGGTTTGGCTATGTTGAATATAAATATAGTCACCGAAGATGTGGGTAACGGGACGAGGGCAGGGTCCTTGTCCCTATATTGTAGTCTCATGGTGACTATAGCTCTCTAAATCTATGTATCTTGATGCTGGGCAGAGTTCTAATTAGCAATTCATACAGAAAAGTGCATTAAAAACTTGAGATGACATGACCTAAATTTGTATTACTAAGAAAATTAAAAGTTCAAAATTACTCATAATACTGTCTTATAGTATTGGTAAAAAGAAAAATAACATACCTCAGACTCCAGGCAGCTACATGCAGCTTCAAGACAAGCTTCCAATGCTCTAAATTCAAATGGCAAAACTTTTGCACCATTTTCAATGGCATTCATCTCCAACTTCAAATCATCAATTTTTGTATCGGGTTTCTCTGGAAAGGAGTTTTCATCTGGAAGGCCCATATCCATGTCGCTATTTCCCCCTTCCTTTATGCAGTAAAATGAATCCAATCAAAGTTAAATTAAAACTACAGGAAACAGAAGTAATCTGGCAAACTAGTAAAGTTATTGCAGTCTATTTCATAACTAAAGGATTTTAGACTAACAGCCCTTATGCTTTCAAGGTATTAATGATATTTTTTTCTCTGAAGATTTTTATCAGAAGTTTCTAACATCATTTGAAGTTTATACCATTAGATTAGTTTATGTGTGGACAAAACATGTTGCTTCACATGCAGAAAGGTTATACAAAAGCTAAATGAGAAAGAAAGGGAGAGAGAGGAGAACTTGAATACTAGTTTCCAGCACTTGAGAAACATTCAACTATATTCCTTTAATTGTTAGTAACCACCATCCTTCCTATCATATTATCCTCTGCTAGTGATGAGGCTGAAGCAAAGAAGCATTGTATGATTCAAATAATAACACACATGAACCCCTACAACATATTTCAGAAGTTTTGCCCTCCTTTAAGCAACTTGATGTGATAAAAGATTCCAAAGTTAAGTTTTCTCTATCTCTGTATCCAAAGCTATTTATATCCACAATTATTTTCCATACAATGTATATCTTAAAAATACCAATTTTATGTTCTTGTAGTCCCATTTAAACTTATTGAGAAATTGACCCAAGCATATTCATAAGTTTTGTATTCATCCGATGTTTCCTATCAAGGACCATTATCTGATAACATTTTTCTTTGATTATCATCATAGTCATTCTACAAATTACCTTTTCTATGAGGTAAGTTTTTTGTATTGCTGGCTACGAATGTCTTTGATACAATGCTCCATTAAGAATACTTCTTTTTTAAGAGAATTGAAGGTATTTTGATAGCCATAAATAAAAATTGATATTTGGATTGTTTTTTGCCAAGTCCAGCAAGATTACATCATTATCTTGGTCTTTTTTTCTCCTTTTGTTTGGGTGAGAAATATTCATTCCTTCACCAGTTGCCAAGGTGCCTTCCCTCCTTGCTTTGTGATAAAATGTTTTTATTTCTTTCATAGACTAAAAAACCAGCGAGTACTCGTGGTCTAAACATGCTTTGTGAGTAACTCACCAAAAAACTTGCTGGCTAGTTTTAGGTGAGTACTCACCAAAAAAGCATGGAAAAACTAAATAAAAACTCGTGAGTCTGCACCAAAAACTGGATCGGAATCAAAATAGATCAGTCCTAAAAACCCCACTATTCCAACTATTCTTGGAAACAGAGATCTGATGAAGTGTGTAAAACAATATCATTGATTCTTCGAAGAATTGCTGCTACTGGTGACTGAAAAGCCCTTTTCTACTCTTCTATTTAATGCTTTAGACGCAATTTTTATTCTTTGACCAAGGTGTTGGTGGAGTTTTTAGGAAAATATAATTAGTCCATTTTAATATCTTGATTACGTCTTGCATGCCACTTAACTATCCCCGAGTCATCATGCCTTTCATGTTTGTTTAACACCTTTGAATACTTAATCATGCCATTTACTAGTTCATGCCGTCATTTTGAAGTCTGTCTCACAATTTTTACCTTTGATTACTTTGATTATGTACCCATGGTGTTGCAAATTTGCATGTTGGAGTGCGGCCTACGATGATCTGATGCCTTTTATTTGTTGTTTTTTCTAGATATGTTTATAGGTTTATGGAGTTGGACTCCATGGGTATTTGTAGGTTTGATAGATGGATCTTCATGTTTACTAAAGATGGATCTTTACAATTTTTTTGAAGATGTGCATGTTTTATGTGGTGAAATTGGTTTTATCTATCTCTATGTGTTCTTGCAATGCGAATATCAAGTGGGAGAATGTTAGGACTGAAATGTGTCATTCACCTTGTAAAGTCCTAGGAAATTAAGTTATAATATTTTATTGTTAATGGTTATAACATTTGATGTTTTGTAACCTAGGTAACACAATAAATGTCATGTTATTAATTAATAGTAGAACCCTCTTGGAATTGGGTGTGGATTCCATGAGATGAGGCTATAACACTCTCCAGATACTTGGCATATTGGTTATGATATTGTAAGAAGTGTGTAAGAGATAGGAGTTACTTATGACAGATTCTATGATGCCTTGTAAGAGCATTTAGTGGGTTGATTAGTCCACTAGGAATATCGCACTCCATTATGGGAAGGTGAAGGGTCATGGGAATCTTTTAATGCATGATGGCCTTAAAGAGGTGAGTGGCTCTTGCCTAGAAATCCTCCACACATGTTGAGCATTAGGACAAGTGCTGCATAGTTTGCTACATGGTTTTGAATAACATTGGTGGTATTGTTCAAGCTAAAACTCCATAAATTAGAGGCTTGGGATAATAGTTTGAGAGGGGAGATGGAGTAGGTTGGAGCAAGGTTACCATAATAGAATGTTACCAAAATTACAATATGGATGAGAGATGGTAAATTTTGTGTATTATTGTTTTTATTGTAATAGTTAATATGGCTATGAATTTTCTATGAATGTGTAGTTGCACGTGTGAGTTGTGATAGGTTTCTAGAGCACTTGAAGATACTACATGTTGTGTTACAAGATGAAGAATAGGGTTTAGAGATGGGTGTTGATCTCCATGATATTGAAATTCGCTCTTTGTATTATAAATGTCTATTTATTGATTAATGCAAGGGTTTCATGGTGTTTGGAGGGTGGGATTTTTTTACCTTAAATGGTTTTCCCCATGTACATCTTGTGTCCTTTCTTTGTGGATGTCCTTTCTATTCTCCTCTCTTTTTCTCTCACTTTATTTTCTCTACAAGTGGATTTTACAAGCCATTATGCTGCTATTTTTTTCTAGATCTAAAAACTACACAACTCTCCTCTTAGGATTAATGGTGGAAATGGACCCTATTTCCCAATAGCTCCTTGTCTAATAATATAAGAATTTACATTGACCAATAAATTTAACCAATACCCTATGACACTCCATGGCATAGGGAAACCCCTTGATTTATCCTTCGTGGAGTATGATGGTGACAAGGACACTTTGATGATAAATGCATTGAGATCCTATGTGGCACATGGGAAAAATATTAAAATTTTGTACTTTTGAGGCCTTGGTGATTTGAGTCACGAGTGCCACCAACTAAAGACTAGAGATCCAGTGTCGAGTTGTGACCAGGAGGTCACTTAAGTTGATGCTAGGTGACAGTTGTGGTTAATGGATGGGTTGTAGCCCATTATCCCTATCTCACACAAGCTTGAGCCCATTTGGAGAGGTTTTATCCCTCTAGTTATGGTGTTTATGTTAGTTTGTTGTGTTAGTCTTAAGAAGTCTTAGAGTCTAGTTGTGTCCCAATATAATTGGAGAGTGTGAGAGAGTGCTAGTGTGGGGGTAGATAGATAGCCAATAATACATTGTAATAAGAGTAATGCATTTATCATTTGAAGTAGAAGTCACATGCACACATATCCCCAAAACCCCTAATGGAGTTAGACCCATTATGAGGGTGGCTGAGTAAAACAACTTGGGCCTACTACCCTTGTGACTTCATTTCCTTGAGTTCCTAAGGTTGAAAATTATATAAATTGTATTTGGTTTTCCCTAATTGTGAGTGCATAATTAATATGACTAAGTATAAGTATTGTATCGTAGTCTATAACATGTAGGTGATAGGAAGATTGAATAGGGCCACACTCAAGAGAAGCCCTAGGAAGATGTGCAAGTGAATATTAGAGTTGTACAATGAAAGGTGATGAAGCACAACTATTTGTTAGAAAATGACCTTTAGATTCTTGTGAAGAAAGAGAGGAGTGTACAATCACCACATGTCAAAATAAATGCTTAGGATTTAATCTAATTTATCTAAATTATTTGTAATTATGTAAATGTATCGATGAGTGTGCAATCACCACACATCAAACTCAATGCTTAGGATTTAATCTAATTTATCTAAATTATTTATAATTATGTAAATGTATTGATGAGTGTTTGTAATTACCTTTATTGTACTTTAAAATGATAAAGCAATCTTGATAGCAATGTATGTTATGAATAATCTTGGTGTGTATATCTTGGTAATTGTGTAACACTTGTGAGTGTTGAGATGTATGTAGTATGATTTAATTAAGTAAATCGATATGCCTCTTATAGTGAAATGATTCGTGTAATCTAAATAGTTAGATGTAAATTATATGTTATATGAATGCCTTTTTATCTTAGTTAAATTTTATGTTTAAATTAGTTAGGTTGAAGACATATTCATAAGAAGGTCTTGTGCAAGCTTCTATGAATGCATGGATTCATGCTATTAACTTTTAAAGTCTTATGAAGAAGTGTAAATGTATTTTAGCACTCTTGGAGCCAAACTCATTGAGTGTAGCATTCTTTGAATGCACAAGTTCCTATTTTAGTGTGTTCTTAGCCCAAGTGGTCACACTTTCATGTGCATGCAAGAGAGTTTGTTGGGAGATATGTTCACAAGTTAGTTTTCCCATGAGCTTAGATTTATCCCTTTTTTCCTAATTCAATTGAAGATCTACCATGGAAGTGTTTCCATTATCACTAATCATTTGGTTAGTATTTTGTAGAAATCTTGAGTTTTACCTTAGAATAATTTGCCAAGTCACCTAGATTGGCCTAAGTATGTGAGATCATTCCATGTGCTATTAGGTAATTTAGGAGTCATGTTTTAACTCTTTCCCTTTTTACAAACTTCAAAGTGTGAGTTAATCAATTTATGTTGAGAGCTCACATCCAAAATCCTTTTATAGCACCTTTTCCATAATTTCCCTCTAAGTGGTATGGACTACATTTAGATTTTGAAATCTAGTTAATTTAGTTTGATCAAATATAAAATGTAGAAATCGTAGTCAGATCTGTTGGACTTAACGCAAGTGCTAAGCCATGCATTGGGCCCCACTCTATTCCTTTTATAAATCCCTTCAAAGTGTGTAAGAAAGTGCCACTTTGTTAACAAACTTGTGCATAGTAGTTATGTGTCCATGCAAACTTTCCCTGTGTGATGTCCTATTTTGGGTTTTGAAGCTAGAATCCCTACTAAATTAGATTCTAAAGGGGACTTTGCATTCAAAATCACTATGCTCCTCTTTGGCATCAAAATTTACTAAGTTTTCTAGGACTCTCATCAAAGCCAAAACTATCTATATAACTTGATCGAGTCCCATTTCAAGACCTACCTCTAGAATCCCTTGCCTTAGAATTTTCCTACATCTACTTAAATAGTTGTCTAATCATTGAGTGGAAGTTATTTTGTGATGTCTTGAGAGCAAGGTAGATTTCACCAAGTATACCCAAGTAGTTAACTATGATCCTTAATCTTTGTTAGGTTCCAATGTAAATTGATTATCTCTAGTAACTTGAGGGTTAAGTGATGAGTCATCTATATCGAATATTTAGTTTGCATTCAAAGATTGGTTGGCACCACTTTTCACCCAAATATACCCCTGAGATCTCTAAGGAAGGATTGGATCTAAAATTAGAGTTAAATCTAATGTATAAAGATATTTGAATCTAGATATCTAAATCTTTATTCAAGTTAGTCTTTTTTTTGTTTTCCCTTGGGTAAAAAGTAATTCAAGTTTCCTTGGTTTAGGGAAGTTAGATGTTTCCATGTGTCCACCTAGTTGGTGTGAGATCATAAAACATGTCTATTAACTGCACCTTGTCTTCTACATGTTTACCTTTTTTTGTTAAGCAATCAATGTTAATTTTTAGATATTTTAAGAAGGATGGCATTTTGGGTTTGTATGCACAGAAACTTTTAATATGTGGGTTTTATTGCATGGATTGAATGTCTATGGTTGAGGAGTAGATGGTTCTAGTTAAGGTTAAACAAAAGGAAGGTGAATTGGAGGTCCTCATGGATGAGTGAGTGGATGGTTGGGTTGATTTTGTGGTACCTCAGGGTGTGGTAACAAAAGAAGAATAAATGGTACAAGTCTAGGATTGAGATGAGCTCTTGGATGTGGTGGAATTATTTTAGTTCTTAATGGTTCTTCTAGGTTGCCAATATGCTCAAGGAGAGTAATAGGAAGAGGAGAATCCTCTTCCCACAACTCTCTTGCTAAATCTAGTTGAATCTTAGGGCACATTAGATTGTAAGTTTCACTTAGTTGTTGGTGTTTCTCTTTGTTTCCAAATAGTCCAAATGGTTATATGTGTATTTATTTGTTTACCAAAGTTTGACAATGTTTGAATTTTTTTTGTTTATTTAATTATTTGATTTTGTTGGAAATCTACTGGAATTCCTTTTTTCTTGTTTGATAATGGTATGACAAATATACAAGTGATTTTGTTTGTTTTCTTAATTTTATAGTGTTTTTTATATTTGGTGTTTTAAATAAATAGATAAATATAAGGAAAATAAAGTAAATTAATCTAATTTCTTGAATTCATAAAATTGATCTAATTTTAACCTTATAAAATGTATTTTTTTGTCTTTTTAGAATAAATATAATGCAACCAAACTAATTAATTAAAAATAAATGATTAATCAAACACATCTAAATTAATCAAATGACATTGACTATTTTAATGTAGTCAATTAACTAAATTAATTAATAAAATAGGTGTAGATGATTTTATCCCTTTAAATAAACATAGAAACACTCAATTGTGTTTTTTTAAATGAAATAGTTGCAAACACAAAAATTAAACCTTTATCTTCTCAATACTTTTCAATGAAAGAAGCAATAAACAAACAAGAAGCTTTTCCATAGTCAATATTTTCACATAAGGATAAATCTTTCAATTATTTGAACTAAATATTTTGCTTCTTTAAAGCATACGCAAGGAGATGACTTCTAACTAAAACTTAGAAATAATTTCTTGTGTTTTTAAGAGTTTTATGTTGAATAATGTCTAAAGATTTCTTTTGGAGGAGCCTAGTTTCCATTGAGGGATTCCTAATATCTCCCTAGAATTTACCTTGAGAAGTCCTTGAGGGCTCATAGGAGGATGTTGTGGGGAAAAACCTCTAGAATTTTTTTTTTGGAAATTGATTTGATATGTCTTTTTAAGAAATTACTACTTCTTATGATGCAAAAAATTGAAACAAATAAAACATATAAATAATGACAAGCCACAAACTAAACACAAATCAATTGCTTCTATTCTAACTTTCCTCTACTAGCAATTCTTATATTAGTAAATGAATCTACACTAACACAAACAAATTTTTCAATAAACAAATAGAGGAAAATTTTGGGAGGTTCTAAATGTTTGACTAATGGAGCCTTACCCTAGAGATACATGTCAAATGTCACATAATGTATTTTCATGCCTTGTTGGCTCATTTTTAGGATATTGGTCACCACTAGACTTGCCATGTTAGCTAGTGCATTTTTGGGTGCTTACATATTGCCCCCTTAGGAGAGGCATGTGCCACATTACTTTGTGGATGTTGTTTCCTAAAATAAGGCATGGTTGTGCATCATTGGTTATACTTACCTACACTTACTTATAACTTGTTGTCTCACATTTGGATTTGGAAAACATAAAATATGAAATCATGTGTAACATATTGGAATAGTTATCCAAATAAAATAACTAAAATTGACACAAGAAGTTACCTTTTGCATAAGTTTAAGAATACCACCTAGAATGCATGTGCTATACTACATCCATCTAATGCTTGCAAATAGAAAACAACAAAGATTTGAGTGCAATTTAAAGGTTACATGAATAAAAGTTTACAAAAGCAAGGACAAGAGGACATATTATCAAGGTGGGGTTTTAGTGGATACATAGGTACCTAACAAAGGTACGTGCACATGAAATGACACTTGGAAATAGGTTAGGTCAACATATATGAGCAAAGTTAGGTTTTCTAGAAGCTTATTTGTACATGTGAGGCTAGGAAACTTGAGCTCTAAGTAACTGGAAACCATTTCAAGCATGAAAAGAGTTATCAGAAAGAGCTTGAGATGAGGATTATGTATATGGTGAGTGAACAAGGTGGCATATGCTGACTGCATGCTTTAAATTTGGCTCATACAAGAGTGTTCTCATTGTATGGTTGAGATGACAACTCATTGTTTCTCATGTGGCAAGAGTTGGTTGAGTTGCAGTGAATGAGATGAACTACCCTCTTCACGTGGAAGAAATACGTGGATGATGGGATTAATATCATGTAGATGTGTTTTTTCTTCAAGGATGATGTTAGTTCTTTGATTTTCTAGAGCCTCTAAATGTGTAGTTGCACAGTCTAAGACCTTGATAAGACTTACTATTTGGATCAATTTTAAGAAAGCATTCTCTCACTCGATATCCTCAAGGATGGGCACTTGTTCTTGAACAAAAAAAAACTAGAATAGGTAAGGTTTCCATCAACTCTCTTAAGATTGCCTCTACTAAATTAAGTTACAGCCCAAAACACATAAGCGTGAAAAGCTAAATGTGATCTATAATGTTAACATGAAAAATTTGAAGTCATATTTGTTCATTTAATTCAATTTTTTTTATTGTGATTTTTCTTGTTTTGATTAGATTATTTAAATTAATTGATTGTTTAAATTTCTAGCAAAGTGTGGATCACTTGAAAGTGGGTTGATTTATTTGAGTCTAAATGTTTGATTGTTTGAGCAAAAGCATTGATCACTTGCAAGTGTTTTGAATGTGCAAATATTTTTGTATTTATGATTATTCTATATTTTTTGGTGATTTTATATGTTTTGAATGCTTTTGTGTATTTTTATCTATTTTTAGATGTAAGCTGAAATAAACTAGTTTAATTTGTTTTGGAAGTTTTTGATCTTTTATGCAAACTAAATTAATTAATGTGAGTATGTTGAAACTAAATAAACACAATCTTTTTGTATTTTTCCTTATTTTTTAATGAGTGTAACTAATTAACAAACTAGATGTAAGATGAAAATCAAAACTTTTTGCAAAGTAAATACATTAAAATGATGAACAATTCATTTTCTTCTCCTTGAAAGTAGTGATGCAAAATAACAATAAAAAAGCTTTCTAAATGAGAATAAATTAATACTATTATAACTTTCCTTTTCTTTTCCAAGCAAATGTTACAACAATAAGAAAATTCAAAATTTTCCATATTCTCCAAACAAACTCAAACAATTTCCAATAATCAATTAGAAAGAGATTAAAGGAGGAAAATACTTTTGAATTACTTTCTATTTTCAATTGATGAAGAAAACAACAAACTAACAATTGTTCTTTAAATCCTTTCTAAGTATGTATGTTTGTCTAATTGAAATAAACAAACTAATGATATTATTATGGAATAATCTCTCTTTTGATATGCTGAAAATGAAAGTTTTTTATTTAATTTCCTATATAACTTTGAAGCAAAGAAATAAAACTTTTCCAATACTAAATGTTGATGTTGCTTTGAAGTAATGATAGTGCGAGTATTTACGAACCTAAAACTATAACTTTTAAAATGAATCTAACTATACAATGAAATTAAAATCAAAATCTAAACTACAAACTAATCTTAAATTCAAGGCTCTTTCAACAATCAACAAGTAATCTACAAATAAATCCAAGACTAATCAAAATAAACCTAACAAGAATTTCACACCTAGGATTAGGTATATTTAAAGTTTGGAGCAAATTTGGTGGTTGACATTGTCCTCAAAAACCTAATTGTTTGGTATCCTTCTCCTCCTTCAACTTCTACAACAACATTTGATGGTGAAAAAGGGAAATATTATAGGATGGACTATATGATATAAATGGATTGCAATGGTTGTGCAAGAGGCTAAAAGTGGAAGCTTGGAATCTTGTTGGTTGGTCTCAAATTCACATGAATGTTGGAAGAAACAAAATTTGTAGCCCTCTAATGATTGAAAAAGTGGTATGTATAGGAAATCATGTTTAGGTTTAGGTTTTTGAGATAGAAATAAGGAAATTCTAAAAATATTTGGCTTAGGATAGGAAAAAACTCAAGTTGAAATGACTAGAAGTTAGAAAAAAGCTCGCTCATGCAAGGACTCACGTGTTAAAGGTGAAAATAATTGTTTTCCTCTTTCAATAGTAATTCATTTATTAAGGTGAATGGGGGCTCACTAAGGTGGAATACTAGTTTGTTGGAGTGGATTGACAAATTTAGGGACAAATTCTTAATTTAAGACAAAAATTAAAGGTTTTTAATTAAAAGAGGTTGCAGACACTTTGTTGGTGACTTAGGTTGATTGAAGGTGACTTATGGGAGACTCTAAGAAGATGACTAGGCATTATCAACATGGTGAAACAAGTTGAATGCTAATTTTTTATTAACTTTAATGCCATGTAGGTTCATGAATTGGGTTATCAGACCATCATTGGACTGCCATGTATGACTTCATTTTTAGGCACTTATAATGATAGGTGCACGTTTATCAAAAAAATGTCATTTGTTTAAAATGTAAAACTCTTAGATTTGTCACTTGGGGTGATGGAATTAGACATGGGTAGAATCAATATGATTTTAGTGAGGAAGAGAATAGGAATATGTCTTGAAATTATTTTTTGTGCATTTTTCAAGTTTTTAGGGCATGACAGGTGAGTTCACCACTTTGCATAGTTAAGAGTTCATTGTGGTGAACTCATAGTCATCATGACAAACATGTGAGCACCATGGTGAACCCATGTTTGCCACATGTAGAAAGTTGTGAAGTCACTTGTGGTGCCCTAAAAATAAAAATACCCAACAAAACTTAAAATATACATGAAAATAAAAATTTAAAGACATATTCCTAAATTTTACCTTACCACAATCATTTTTATTCCACCAATGTCTAATCCCATCACCCCTAGGTGAAAATTTTGGTAGTTTTACATTTTAACCAATAGAGGGGTTTCTAAGAAATGTGCACTTGCCATCACATGTTGCCTTATGCATTCGCCATATTCATGGTCCTCATCTTGAGCTATTTTGATTAGTATGTCTACACTTGAAATGGTCATTGGTCACTCTAAACTTACATTTCTCAACCTCACACATGCAAATAAACTTCTAAAAAACTTGAATTTACTTATATATGTTGACCTAACCTTTTTCCAAGTGTCATTTTTTGTGCAAGTATCTTGCATTAGATGACCCAAGTGTACAATTAAACCCCACCTTAACGATATGTCCTCTTGTCTTTCCTTTTGCAAAATTTTAGCCATATGACACTTTTAAATTATACTTGAATCTTTGTCATTTTCTATTTTGTAGGTATCAAATGGACACAAGATCTAGTGGATGCATCAGGTGGTAGTTCTAACCTTGCACAAAAGTAATTTGTGCTTATTTCAATTATTTTAGTTAGCTAACTATTCCAATATGTTTTTGATATTATAAGGCAGCAAACCAGGGGCCGATCCCTTACAAAAACAAAACCCAAAAAGGGCAAAAAAAGGCTCAGAAAACAAAATGAGCCAAAACCATCACCGTCATCCTACATACAGCTAAAATACAACAAAAAGATACTAACAGCAAAAAGCCAGCTAACAGAAAGCATAGAAAGACTAGGAAGGGATGTCCTCCTCTCCCTTAGAAAGAAACTCTAGCATTTTGTCAAATTCTTTAACCCTGTCATTATCAACACCATGAATAAGAACTTCATGTTCCCTCAACAGGGAGAGATTGGCCATAACAGTCCTACATAACATTCTAGTAATGAAATTACCAAGAGAAAAGACTCTTTTTTCCAGGAACTCCACTCGCTCCTTCAGCTGAGACAGATCATCAACACCATTTAATTCCTTAATATTGTCTTCCTCCCTACCATCTTGAGCATTATTACCTTCCTCTTGAAACAGATCCGGATCAACATAAACAACAGAGGGAACAGAGTGGGCATCCTTCCCAGTGTTATCAACAGTATCAGTCACCTCCACTGGAGTAGAAATATCTCCCACATCCACACAATCACCAATGGGGACAGAATTATGAACCCCAATATTATTTTCAGTATCAAAGGTTTCCACAGGAATGTCCTGCCCATCAATTTCTTCTTCACCACCGGAATCTTGAATAGTAATCTTATGAACATCACCGGAATCTTTAAGATCTTCCACCTCATGGGTAGAGGTTCAGAATTGCTTTTAGAATAGTCAATCAGCTTCAGCTTGGGAGCCTGTTTGCCAGCAATGCGACCAAACCGCTTAACAACAACAATTTTACCTTCCAATTTAACTTTTTTTAAATTTTGTGAGGGTCCCTCCCTACCCTGATTCTACTCACTCTGGGTCCCAGAAACCCCAATATCTTCTTTCAAAAGGTTAGACTCTGTGTCAACATCTAAAAGACGTCTCTTAGATTTCAATTTGAATCTGGAGGGAGGGTTTTTGAACATTTTTGGTAATAGACTTAGAAGTCCCAAAGCAAGGGTCACCTTCAAGAAGCCGTTTAGGAGTAGCAAGACCAATTTTCACCAAGTCAGTAGGGGTATCCTGACCAGAGGGCTGAAGAGAAGGAGACAGAGCTAAGTGAAACTGGTATAATCTATGAATGAGCCCTTGATGTAAGGGAATAGGCTTCTCACTAGGCTTCTTTAGCAGAGTCTTCTTAACATGTTGAACAGAGTGCTCAAGAGAAGAAAGAAAGTAAAAAGGATAACTAATAGTGGCATTCCTTCTAAAATGATTCAACAAGGGGAGATGATAGTGATAAAATCTAGTAAAACGGCCCTCAAGGGTGAAATACTTCATCACCATATAGCACATGTCAGCCCATGGTTCAAGAAGACGGGCTCTCTCAAAACCACCCTGGTAAGGCACCAACTCCTCACCTTCACCAAGAAACAGTTTCTGATTCTGAGCATCCGAAACCCTAGACTTTTTTCTGTATCTTCGTACCTTTTGAAGAAAGACCCATAGCCATAGCAATTTCATTCTTTGAAACCATGAAACTGACATTCCCAATTTGTACCTTGTGATTATCCCACGACTAAGCAAATTGAATAGATAGGTTTTCATCATGTCCATTCAAACATTCAAGGAATGGGTTGACTCCTCCTTCTTTACAGTAATGCCAGACCAAGGCATTCTCTTTAAATTCTCCACAGTTGTTAGGTTTAATTCTAATCCTGTCACCTCCCATGATGAAAAACCAGTGAAACTGGATGAGCCTAAAGAAGGGATAGGCAGAGTTATTATCCAGAAAACTTCTATCAATGTTGTGGGAAAATCGAGACTTTGATCACATTACAATGACTATGAAAGGCAAAGAGGACACGACCAGAATTAGGGCAATCATTATGACAATAACCCAAGGTCCTTACATAATCTTTCCTTATTAATTAGTTATCCTTCACACGCATGCAAAGCTGTCTAATCTCACTCTCATCATTTATAGACTGTTTAATCAGCATGCCCTGAATTAAAGAACTGACCACGTAGATAAGCCAAGCGAAATGATGAGTAATCATCATATAGTAACTTGTTCTTTTTGAATGATATCCCTAATTTGATGTGGGATATATGGAGTTGGCGCCAACAACGCCAGTTTTGAAATTGCTGACCAAAATTTACCAAGCCATCAGCAACAGTGTTGCCCTCTCTATAAATATGAGAGAAGGAAATGATAGGAATACCCTGTGAAAGAGTTTGAATATCAAACACTATATCCTTAAGTTGCCAACCACACTCCGAGGCTTTAGACATAGCCTCAATAATAATTTTGGAATCACCCTGAACATGAAGTTGGCAGATACCAAGTGATATAGCCAACTTGAGACCCCATAAAAGAGCAGAGGCTTCAGCAAATTTATTAGTCTGGTTACCAATTCCTCTAGCATAAGCAGCAATTAGAGCTCCTCTGTCATTCCTTATAATTCCTCCACCACTAGCCTTTCCATTAGACTTAGCAGCTCCATCAAAATTCAATTTGAACCAACCTGGGTCAGGGGGAGTCCAAATAGTCTTTAATCTTTTAATGTGTTTAGAATCATCAAAAGATGGAATTTGATTCATAATCCCCCATTTGGAAGCCACAAGGACTTCGTGTTGAGCAAGAGGTTTGTCAAAAATTTTGATGCTGGAATTAGAAACATTCTCCAGGAGAGCTTTAGAAAAAGAATAGAAATCCTGTGAAGAATTTTGAATAGTTTCTCTAAAAATTCTATTATTTCTTTCTTTCCAAAGGAACCAAGCAACAAAAGGAAGAGCTTGAGTCCATAATTCTACTAGCCAAGGATGGGATAGAGGAGGGATCCAATTAAGAATGAGATCTTTTATTTCCTTATTGCAGACCCATTGTAAACCAAAATTCAAAAAGACTTTACTCCATATCTCAGTTCCAAATTCACAATGCAATGTAAGATGAGAGACAAATTCTTCTTCTTTCAAGCACATAACACATCTATTAACCAGTGGCATACCCCTTCGTTGAAGATTGTCTTGAGTCAAAATCTTATTATGAACAACAGTCCACCGGAAAAAGTTTACCTTTGGAAAGAGTTTACAATTCCAGACCTTCCTCCAGACATCATCCTTAAATTCCTCCTCAATCAACAAATGGTAAGCAGATTTGACTGAAAAAAACCCTTTTTTGTCAGCAGGCCAAAAATGTTGATTATTTCTAGAGAAAAGAGGAATCATGGTATTAAGAAGAATTTGTTGTATTTTATTAGCCCTGTGAAGGAGATTCAGATTATTGATACAACACTCCAGTAGATTTTTCCAACTTTTAACCCCTTGATCTTGATGAATATAATGACTAATTTTGTTGCCAAAAAATTGTTTGGCAAGAACACTAATAACTTCATTGCCCATCTGTTTAGAAAGAGGACCATCACCTAACCAAGGATCTTCCCAAAAATTTATAAGAGATCCATCACCAAGTTTCTATTTGATACCCTTGTTGATAAGACTTCTGGATTTAATACTTTTATTCCAAATAACAGATCCTTGAGGAAGGCCCTCCTGAACTATTCTAATATGTTGCACGTGATCTCATAGTTTATATTTTGTGGGTCCAAATGCAAGACAACAAGCAGGTAAGTGTAGGTAAGTATAATTGATGACCTACAACCCATGCCTTTTTTTGGGAAGTGGCACCCCCCAAGTAATGTGACACACCGAGATCTTAAGGGGGAAATATGTAAGTACCCAAAAATGACCCAACAAAGGCATGAAAATATGGTTATGTGATATTAAACATGTACCTCCAATGTAAGGCTTCATTTGTTGACCATTTTAAACCTCCCAAATGTTTCGTTTGTTTTCCATTTATAGTTTGGTAATTTTTTGTACTTGTTTTTGCTTGAAAACCTTGTGTTTCCTAACATCAAATGATAAAATTTTAAAATAATAAAAATAACCTACCATTCATTAAATGAGAACATGACAAACACAAAGTGGTGTGTGTAGTGACCATTCCTAAAACTAATTTATCTTTTCCACTACCTCGTTGAATGTCCCTCTTATATGATTCCCTCTTTTTATTCCCAAAAATATAAATATTCTTAATGGAAACAAAAAGCGCATATTAGACACATCATAGAAGCAATTAACACAATGACATTCATTCAATAATGCAAATAATCAATAAAGTCATTAACTACATTTATTATAATCATTGTGTTTGAAATAAATCAAAGCATCATTTCATTTTTGTAATTAATTTAAAAAATTAAAGTTTTAAAATTGGGAGGCATTACACACTTTGTAGAATTGGATCTAATTGAGTTTTAACCTCTAAATTACACCAAATTAGCACATGTTAGAGCTTGATTAGCTCTAATGGAGCATTTGATTGAACCAATTAATTAATTGGTTTAATCAAGTGCATAAATAGGGTTAATAAATCCTTGTGAATCTAATTACATTGAATTATCACATTTTGGGGCTCAATTATCCCTAATTATAAATGATTAAATGAATCATGTAATCAATTCAATCAAGTGTATAGTTCAAGGCTAATTGACCCTTAGAAATATAATTACATTAATTTAAGGCATGTTAGGACTTTTAATTATACCTAATTGAACATTTGATTAAGACATTCAAATAATTAGTTCAATCATGAGATTAAAATTAGCACATGTTGGGGCTTGGTCAAACTCAAATGAGCATCTAATTGAATGAATTGAGTAAATGGTTAGATTAAGTGAATTTAAATAGGACTATTTGATTAGTACAAACCCAATTGTATCGAATCACCACATTTTGGGGATCAGTTAGCCCCAATTGCACACCTAATTGAATAAATCATGTAATTGATTTAGTCAAGTGTAGAATTGGGGTTTATTAAGACCCAACAATTTAATTGCATTAAATTAGTGCATGTTGGCGCTTGATTAAATCTAATTAAGAATATAATTAAGCTATTGGTTCAATTGTGTGTTTATTGAGGTTAATCAAGTCATGTGAATGTAATTACATTGAGTAAACACACCTTGGGGCTTAATTAGCCCCAATTGCACATCTTATTCAACCGATCAAGTAATTAGATTAACCAAGTGTGGAATTAGGCCTATTTGAGCCTTGTAAACTAGATTTTATCAAATTAAAGCATGTTTGTGCTTGATTAACCCCAATTGAGTATTTAGTTAAGCATAAATGAGTGCATAAAAAGGGCTTATCAATCTCAACACATCGAATTGCCATACTTTAGGGCTTGATTAGCACCAATTGCACATCTAATTGAGCCAAAGAAGTAATAAGTTAAATCAGGTATGGAATTGGGTAAAGTCAATTCTTATGAACTAAATTTCATTAAATTTGTGCATGTTGGGGATCAATTAGCCCCAATTGAACATCTAATTAAACCAACCAATTAGTTGGTCCAATTGGATGCATAATTAAGGCAACTTGAGCCCTTATAGTCCAATTACATTTAAATTGCACACATTGGGATTGTTGATCAACCCCAATCCACACTTGATTGAACTAATCAAGTTATTTGTTCAATCAAGTGAATAAGAAGGGCTAATTGAGAGAAACAAATTGAAGGAGAATTATTAGTCTTAATTGCACACTTAATCGAACCAATCATGCAATTCTAGAAAATATTCAGTTAACATGATTGGACTAATCTCATTCCTCAAACCTAATTACAACCAATTAACACAAATAAGAGCTTGATTAACTCAAATTTTGAGCCTTATTGAACTAATCTAGTAATTGATTAATTGGGGTTAACTGATGTGTAATGGATTATTTTAAACCCACTATTATCAAATTTCTCAATGTCTTTTAAATAGTGGATGACATATTTATACTTAGAATTTAATTTGGGTGAATCTTGATCCTATTCAAAATTCTTGAATTAATTCATAAGGTCCAAAAACCTACAAATTAACCATTTATTATTAAGAATGGATACTAAGTGTGGAAGTTATGCCCTAGGAATGTCCTTGGATTTAATAGTGAAATCATGAAAAGTGACTAAGTATTGAATATATTATATTTTAAAAACTTCTCCCTTAAAGAATACATCTTATAATTTGAGAATGCTTCCATAAGATGTTGAATGACCCTAATTTCTTATATTTATTTAAACAAATTTAAAATAAATGTAAATTTATACAAATATTTCTCTTCATAAACACTTATCTTTATTTGTTATCAACCAATGTTTAGATTTCTTTGGGTCAATAAACCTCTACATCCAATGTAATTAATAATGACCCAGGGTAAAAGCTTTGAAGTGGCATTAAAGTTAAGGATAAGTTGGTTTTTAAGTCAAAATTTAATATTGCTCGACATCAAAGGATAGAGACAATTTATCATTAACCCTACGTCAGTTGTGATGTCAATGATGTATGACTGATATTAGGGTGATGTAGAAGCTAACATTAGGTTGTCTCTAACCTTGGAACAATATTTTTGGTGAAAAATGCATTTTTTTATTAAAATTCCAATAGATAAAATATACATTTTTAATTCAAATAGTGTTGTGTAAATTTTTTAGTTATGGACCTTGAAACAACAACTAAAAAAACATTTTCAATTTTTTTTTTTTAAAAAGAAGGGGAAAATTTTTTATTCAATCCAAATCGAGATACAAGGCAAGAGCCACAGGCTCAAAAAAAAGAGAACAGCCAACAAACCAAACAACAACACTACATAGTCCTGTCTTCCAATAAAGCTCTCTCCAAAATCCCCAGATAATCAGAAGGTAACTCATCCCTACCACTGATATCCCAACCATCCCCTTTCTCCGAGGCCCACTTCGCCAAGCAGTCAGCCACGCTATTCCATTCTCTAGGGATATGACAGAAAGAGACAGATTCCAAGGAACTGCATACACTTAAAATCTGTCTGACCATCGAAGCTAAATGCCAACTAACACCATCCAATCTCTGGTTGTTCAACATATCCACAACAATCTAAGAGTCAGACTCACAAATAATCCTCCTCCAGCCAAGAAAGCAACCCCACTCAACAGCAATCTTAATAGCAAGGGACTCCATCATGTTATTAGAGTAATGCCCTTTGTAGACAGAGAAGCAAAAAACATCACCATCTTTACTTCTACCAATACCCCCAATACTAGCATGCCCAGGATTCCCACGAGAAGATCCATCAGTATTAATCTTCAGGACCCCATCTGGAGGAGGCACCCACTTCCCATCACGACAGACTTGTTTCTTGACACGACAGGGCATAATACCAGCAATGCAACCCCTACTATTAACTCCCAAGCTCAGATCCCGCACAACCGCAACATCCCCCGGATCAATACTTTCAGACATATCACATTTAGCAGAAATAGTCTCCTGAAGCCTACTGATAATCTTCGTCCACAGTTGACCATTATCTAATCTGGAATCACAAAAAACTCTACGGTTCCTTTCCAGCCAAAGGTTCCAAAGAATGAAAATAGGCCCAATGATCCAAGCCACCTGGAGAGAAGGCGTCTTCGCAGGAGGCCTGCCTAGGCTCTCCCAAAACTCAATAAGAGAGGAAGCATGAATGCATCCATGGTGCCAAGCCTCCCACCATCTGTGCCAAATCTCACAAGAAAAGGGGCAGTGAAAGAACAAGTGGGAAGAATATTCTTCACTGCACAAACAAAGAAAACAAATGGAAAGTCCCTAAAACCCCCGTTTGCAAAGATTCTCCCAAGTGAGACATTTCCTCTGGGCAACCAACCATAAAAAGAAGTTACACTTGGGCCAAGAAAATTTGTTCCAAACCTTCCTCCACCAGGGCACCTCAGCAGGACCATGTAAATTCCTATCAAGCACAGCATAACCTTGAGCAACAATATAATTACCTTTTGGGCTAGGACTCCAAGCCAACTTGTCCCTCTCATTCAGAGAGCTGCAAAGCCTGCCCTCCAAGACCTTACACAAAGTAGCACGATCCTCATCAGAACCACCCACAGGCCACTCCTGTGGATCCTTCTAGCAAGACACCTCCAGTTGACCAATACACTTAACTGTTTTAAAATGCTCCACCTTAATCCAACCAGCATCAGAGAACATCTGGCAAAGAGGCAGAAGCTGAGGGAAACTAGAAAGAATGGGAGGGTGACTATCCCAAGAGTCCAGCCAAAAAAGAGCATCAGAGCCATTATTACAGATCCAGAAGAGACCATTCTGAACAAGCTGAGCTCCCTTCTTAAGAGTATCCCAAATGCAAGAACCTTTGCCCAACAAAGCAATCCGCGGCACATCTTGGCTCTCAACACCAGGAACATACTTGAAAGCAAGAATCTTGGCCCAATCCTGATCCTGGTTGTTGCACCATCTCCAGTACAGCTTAGCCGCCAAAGCCGTAACCATAAGAGCCACAGACCTAAGGCCAAGGCCCCCAGAATGCTTCGGCCTACAGATAGACTCCCACTTGACTAAACTCCACTTCGAGGACAGAAGGTCACCCGACCAAAGGAATTGCCGGGAAAGAGCATCAAAATCCCTCACAAAGGAGGTAGGAGGAATCTGCACACAACACCTATAAATAGGGAGAGACTACACCACAACTTTTAGGAGAATCACTCTACCAGCAGAAGAGAGCCATCTGTAAGTCCAATGACTAACCTTACTCTGGAACTTATCCAAAATCCCCTGCCAAAAATCTCTACACTAAGGTCCCAGAGCCAAAGGAATCCCTAGGTACATCAGGGGAAGAGAGCTAATTTGGAATCTAAGAATCCTGGCAATCCTATTCTTAATGAGTCGAGGAGTATTAAATAAATAAATGGAAGATTTATCATCATTAATACTCTGACCAGAAGCTTTCAAGTAGATGTCTAAAGTTCTCCTGAAATTCACGACCTCACTAATTCTAGCCAAGCCCATCAGTCCAGTATCATCCACAAATTGAAGATGAGAACAGGGAGGGAGATCATTGTTCCAGCTCCAGCCATGAATAAGACCCAGCCGCACCTGAGATTTAATAAATCTACCAAGACCCTTCGCCATGATAATGAAAAGATAAGGGGACAGAGGGTCCCCTTGCCGAAGTCCTCGAGAAGCACTAAACCAATCTGAAGATTCCTCATTAATGAGAATAGAGAAGGAGGACGAGGTCACACAACTGAGAACCCAGCTCACCCATTCCTCTTTAAAGCCAAAGGCCAAGAGGATATTCTGAAGGAACTCCCAGCTCACCCGATCATAAGCTTTAGCCATGTCAAGCTTAATGAACATCGCCTTCTCCTTAGAGGAAGCCATAGAGTGAATAACCTCCATAGCAATCATGACACCATCGAAGATTTGTCTCCCTTCCACAAAACCTCCCTGCTCAGCAGAAATCAAAGCACCAAGGAGAGGTTTGAGTCTCTCAGCAATCAACTTGGTGATGATCTTGTAGACAACATTGCATAAAGCAATAGGCCTGAAATGATCCATCTGATTAGCCCCCTCCTTCTTAGGTATGAGAGCCAGAAAAGTAGAATTCAAAGACTTAAGCATTTGTTTGTTCCTAAGAGATTCCTGAACCACCTCAAGGAGATCAGACTTTATTATTTCCCAAAATTCCTGGAAGAACTCAATCAGAAACCCATCTGGGCTAGGAGCTTTGCCTTTTTTCATACTAAACACAACTTTCTCCAATTCAGGTAACAAGATTGGACACAAAAGAGCCTCATTTATCTCATCTGAGACCAAGCAAGGAATATAATCCAAGATACCCCTCTCCTCAGATCTAGCAGCAATATCCTCCTTAGTAAAAAGCTTAGAAAAATAGTTGACAGCTTCCCTAGAAATTTCACCACAGGATGAGAGTTGAGTCCCATCACTTGAGACAAGAGTGGAAATAGAGTTCCCCTACCTACAGGCCTTAACTGAGTTATGAAAAAAAGTCGTGTTCCTGTCCCCCTCCTGAAGCCAATCAATACAAGATTTTTGCTTCCAGAAAATCTCCTCCCGAAGCTCCCACTCTTCTAAGCCCTTAAGGGCCAAGGACTCAGCATTCAAAAGGTCAGAGGACAGCCCATGGTCATGAATCTGACGAGTGACACTATCCAGCTTGGACTGAGCAGCAAGCTTCTGAGCATGCAAGTTCCCAAAACATTGTTTATTCCACCTCTTAAGCCTATACTTCACATGATGAAGCCGTTTACTAAAAGTGTACATGGCCCTCCCATGGGCAGGAAGCCCTTCGTACCACCAATCCAACACAAGATCCCGAAGAGATTGATCCCGTAACCACATCAATTGAAATTTGAAAGAAGGATTTTTAGTGACCCCATAAGAGGAGACACAGAGTTTGATAGGCCAGTGATCGGATCCCCTCCAATCTAGGATTTTAGAACTGGTAGTCCACCTGCTGCTTATCCAATAACAGGAAACCAGAAATCTATCGAGCCGTTCTGAGATAGCCTCATCACCACACCTCCTATTATTCCAAGTAAAAACTCCATTGATTGGCTTCATGTCAACAAGGTTGAGGAAACCAATATTATCTCTGAGCAAAAGAGAAGAAGGATCAAGCCTGGCTAACCCTCCTCATTTTTCATCCATACTAATAACAACATTAAAGTCACCAGCCAAAATCCATGGGAGAAATGGGTCCAGAGAACGGACAAAATTGATATGATCCCAAAGATGTGTCTTACCTGGAAGATCAGTAGGAGCATAAATATTGGAGAAAAGACATCTTTCGCCAGTTTCAAAATTGGAGGCAACCATAGAGATGGAAGACCGACTAGAAACCCACCATAAGTGGGAGACTTTCCTCGGGTTCCAGAAGCAAGCCACCCCCCCAGAACTGCCCAATGCCCCCACCCCCTGCTAGTAGCCTTGGGGCCAGATATGCAGAGCACAATTATTCAAACCATCCACTGTAAGCTTGGTTTCCTGCATAAAGACCACATCCAGAGCCTGAGACTCGATTAATCTACGAACAACCTTTTGTCTAGGGATGCTGTTCAACCCCCTTACATTCCATGATAAAACTATCATTTAGGGGGGTGGGAGAAGTGGGAATCAATAGGTTTCACAGACCCAGACTCAACCAAAGTATCACCCATAATCTTAACCTTCTCTTGATCAGTCTTCCTTCCACTCCTTGATTGCTTATCTAGAGGCCCCTTTTTAAAAGATTTTTGTTGCAAGCCTAAGGCAAGAGGAGCCTTAGCACCCTTCACAGGATCCGCGGATCCCTTCATAACTTGGGGACAAGGAGCCAAACCAGCAGTACCCACCAGAATCTGTGACTCCTGGAGGCCACCAATATTCTAAACTTGAGAAGGTAAGTCCAAATCCGGCTGACAAACCTGTTGAACCCCTGATGATAAAATCAGCTCCTCCTTCTTTGCATCCACCTCCTGAATCTCTACTTGACCCTTAACCCTAGAAGAAAGCTCAACTGGAATACCATCTTCTTGGACTACGCTATCAAGAACCTCAAACCTATTAAATGTGCCATCATTCTGTCTATCCATCCAGAATCTCTTCTTGCCTTTGCCTTTATTACGGGATTTAACTAGGATAAATCCCTCCTTATCAACAGGCCCATCAGACACTGGAGCTTTCCCCTTGTCCATCCTAGGAGGTCCAGAGGCAGACAAGGGGGAAGATTTCAATCTAAGACATCTGCGGTGTAGATGACCATATTCATGGCAAATTCTGCATCTAAATGGAAGGGTTTCGTAATCTAGCTGTTGGATCCAGGAGGAAGAACCCATGCAAATTTCCATAGAGTCTGGTAATGGATTATTCAAATCAACTTCGACACAAATACGAGCAAAAGAAATTACCTTACGATCTTGAGTCTGTGAAGTCGATCCAATAGGTTTCCCAAGAAGCAAAGAGATTGAGTGGAGGATATCTTCCCTCCAGAATTCCAACGGAAGCCTCGGCAAACGAACCCACACAGGCACCCGCGAAGGGATCTCTTCAACAGAGTTGAAGCCCATATGCCAAGGCTTGATGAAGAGCCCAACCTGGTTAAAGAAATAAGGGCCACCTTCAAAAGCCCTATTCCTATCCGACATGCTTGAAAAAATAACCAGGAAATAGTTATTAGCCGCTAAAAGAATCTCCATATCTCCTTCAGGGTTCCAAACCTGACATGCCCAGGATTCCAACACAGGAAGAGAAAGACGAAGGCCCAAAAATTTGCAAATAAGAGCATGCTTGCACCAGTAATCAACATCCTCTGAAACTTGCTCAGGTTGAATATAAAAGAATTAATAGAGATTGAAAAATAACAATGAAACGAATCCGTTGTATTCAATGAAACACGGTTACATACATATAGTTGAAAACAGCTTAACAACTTCCTAAAAATATGCAAAGATAACTGACAACAGACTGAGTGCTTGTGACAGCGAACTGTAGAGTCTTTGACAGCAAACTGGACACCTCTATAACTGATTGTGACACCACTGCAACTCTAGACACATGCATGATTCTGTTATGAATTATTCTAACACCCCCTCTTAATGAATAACATATTTGTGAATTGACTACAACAAAATAGTTTGTTGTTACATTTATTTATGTTGGGGCAAATATTCCAACACCCCTACACCACTAAACTAACTAACAACATAAAATTCAAAATTACATTATTCAGAAACTGTTCTTTGAAAAACAGTTCTTGGACCAGTGAAACTTCTGCAAGCTGCTCTAGTAGCCTCCTAGCTGTAATCCAAGTTCCCAATATCATTGGACACCATTTGCACATGAAGTGTCTCATTACCCTCGTAAAGGTATGATGCTGAACTTCCAGATTTCTGGATCTCCCCTGAACTATTGGACATCAATCCTCACATGCATGTCTCATAACCCCAATGAGGTGTAGTTTCTCCGATCCACAAGCATCTCGGACTATTGAACATCTATCTATCGTCTACTGCATCCTTCCCTGTCTTCGGCTTCTTCAAAATAAAACAATTGCCTCATCTTCAATGAAATCATCATCACTATCAATATCTAGTGGTTCTTCAGTAATGGCTATATTTACTGATTCTTTAACTTTCCCTTTGAGAAGGTCACTTGCACGAGCTTTACAATTAATTGTTGTATGACCTTTTTTCCTACAATAGTAACACTCGATCTCACTCTTACCTGACATTCTCTTTCCCATCCTTTTATTTGAGTATAGTGCAAGCTCTTGCTGAGTATCTTCTCTTGGATCTCCTGTAGCAGCTCTCTTTTCTTCAACTAAGAGTACTAAAATCATGTCTTCTAAAGTTTGTGAAGGCATTTGACTGAGAGTAAAAATAATATTGCTATATTTCGAAGGCAAACTATTTAACAAGACAGCTTTACTATCCTCTTTATCTACCACAACACTGACTTCAGCTAGTTGTTTAATGAGAGATCTCAGATTGTTTATGTGGTTAGACATGGTGATTTCATTAGACATCTTGAAGCTAAATAATTGTAGTTTCAGAGAGAACTTTGCATTTGTTGCTTTTGCTCTAAACAACTTATTTAATTCATCCCAGATTTCTTTAGATGATTTTTCCAGATCCACATGGTGTAATTCTGAATCTGAAAGAGCAAGACCAATAATGGACTTGGCTTTTTCATCTCTGCTTTCCCAATCAATCTTCCTTTTAGCATCTGTTGGTACCACTTCAGTGCCATTCACTATACCCCATAAATTTTTGTTCATCAATTGCATTTGTATTTTCACCTTCCATGTGTGAAAATTATGACCATTGAATTTATCTAGAGGTGTTTCCATTTTCAAAAAACTTATGTAATAAACAAAAAAACAAATCTGTACTTTGAGACAAAAAATACCTTTCTGAATGTTTCACAGCAGAGAGATTTGCAACATGGCCTTAGCAACCTTCTTAACTGCTCTGTTAGACTCTTTCTCTAGTAGCAGTAAGCATAGACGGCTCTTCTACAGGCCTCATCACACACAACAGTCATTCATAGATCATTTGATACTGCCTTCAATCCTTGCTGACTCACCCAAGATTTTGAGAGAGCTCTGATACCATAAAAGAATTAATAGAGATTGAAAAATAACAATGAAACGAATCTGTTGTATTCAATGAAACACGGTTACATACATATAGTTGAAAACAACTTAACTTCCTAAAAATATGCAAAGATAACTAACAACAGACTGGACAGCGAACTGTAGAGTCTTTGACAGCAAACTGGACACCTCTATAACTGATTGTGACACCACTGCAACTCTAGACACATGCATGATTCTGTTATGAATTATTCTAACAGAATAACCAAAACCGGTCTATCTTCTGATCTCTCCAAACATCCATCTACTTTTTTAATTCGAAACAACCCTTTTGACGAGGAGGTACCCTCTCCAGAAAGAGGAAACTCAGTCTGATCCTTGTTACTGGCATGCATCAAAGAGGATGGATCTACCATCTCCAAATCCAGGGAAGAAGCAAGACCCTGATTCTCCATGGCTAAACGAGCCCAAGCACCAATTAGAAGAGGGAAAGAGGCAAGGTAGTCAGCCCAAATGCCCAAACCGCCACGCACCCCCCGTCCAAGAGACCCATGCACCAGACAGCGGCCAGAAAAATGCCCAGCCACAGAAAGGAGGAGATCAAACCCCTATCCAACCCCCTCCAGACCCCTGCGAACACAAACCCCCCCCGCAAGCACAAAACGGCCACCGACGCGCGCAGAAGATAGACAAAGCAAGCTAGGGCACGTGGGCCCTAGCTCACACCAGAGCTCCGCGAAATGCCATCTCATATTATAATTCACATTTTCAATTTGAAGTCTAATAGATAAAACAACTTTTAAAAGTTCAAATGTGTAAATTTTCATTAGATCAATATAATTGTAAGGATGGAATTTGCATACCCATGTCATTTCCCATTTAGTTTTGTGCCCTTTTTAAGACAATGTCTTGATACATTTACATATGAACAAATGGTGTTGTTACTCTTTCATTCACACACATCCCCACATCCTTTATCCACACATTATTCATATTTACCCACATTCCCATGTATTCTTCATTTATTATGCACATCCACACACTTATCCTCATACATTTCATTCCCACCTTGATTCTACCACCATTTTGTCTTGGTGGCCAAAAGATAGTTGTCCATTGTTTTGATCATAAATTTTGAACCATAACTTAGAATTGCAACTTCTTATATGTGTTGTAAATATAACAATGAGATTTGAACTAGGTTTCTCTTAAAATTTGATGGATCACATCTATGCTTATAGAATCAACTCCATATCTATGGACTTGACCTTTGACATTATAAAATTTAAATTCAATTTTTGGCCGACTCTTGCCTATTTGTTTCCTACCTAGAGCCAACTAAACACATAGTTGCACAATTTAAAGGCATTCAATTGTATTCATTTGATCATCCAAGAATTTATTGTAATATCATTTGCATTTAGGGAAGGAAACCCTTCAATTGGTGCTCTAAAATGAATCTAGATACGCACATTCATTCTAGGAGTATATGCATGGATGAAAAGTGTTGTCCTTGATCTTTTACCTAAGTTTTCCAGGAGTTGATTTAGGAGAATGTGTCCTCTTGTGATACAATGACAATCCTTTAAAGGTATTTTTAAATAACACTAGTCTCTAGATTTTAAAAAAGACAAAGGAAAAAGAGGTGAATCAAGCAAAATAGAAATCAAAGTTGTGCAAACTATCAGATCATTTCTACATGTGTGGGACATTTCCACAAATATAGATTTGACCCAAATCTATTAACTTGGCCCTTCACAATGCATACAATAATTTCCAATCTTGAGGTGATTCATAGACTATCATGTGGTTCTCTTTGATCTCATGGCATCCAATGTTTAGTGCCAAAATCAAATTTTGTTCATTCTTTGGTCACAAAGCTAAGTAACTTTATTTAATACATTTATTTCTATACTTCTAGCATTTAATTTTAGAAAACTTATGCCCTCAAATATTGTCATTAAATTAGTCTAAAATAGTTGTGCTTATGTGTATGCATGTTATTGGATTAGCCTGGACTATACTAAGGGAAAGTGTATTTTCCTTAACATTTTTGGCGAATCTGTCTACTCTTAGACCCTCCATAGTTTGACCTTAGGGCTATACTTTCACTAATTTTAGTGTATTCCAAATATGATATTAAATTCTTTTTTTATCATTCATTTGGGTGTTGTCACAATAATGGGTTACACTTTCTGGGACATCCTGATTTTTGCTAAAATCATGTATTTTTAGAAAATATAATGATTTAAGCCTTGAAAGGTTCCATTTAAAGGATTTTAATTGAAGAGGGTTTGATTAAACCCCCTTAGATTCAAACCCCCTTGAATAAAACCCTGCTAGTTTTAAACCATACCTATAATGGAGTTTCCTCTACACCTATCAAACTGCTGATAAAAAACTACTTTTGATTTACCTTTTGGGGCATCAAATGAATTCATTTAAAATTTATGTTTTGTAAGTATGTAGTACTTATTATAAACTTCCCAAAAAGTATAATTTTAAATATATTTAATTTGATTATTATATTTATTTTTTTATTTCTTGTGAATGTAGATTTTTCACCAAACATCAAGTTCTCTATTCTACACACATGGAAAATTAGTAAATTAGTGAAAAACAATTCTAAAAAAATCTATGCCCTAGGTATTGATGTCCTTGTTTCAAAGAAAAAAGAATTTCAATACATACAAAAAAAGTTATGTTTTATGGAATACACCTATGTCTAAATTATAATTGGTTTGACTTCAAAACTTAATTAAAAAAAATATTCAACAAAACATTATGAAACCAAATGCATGCCCTATATATCGATGTTACCAATCTAAATTTAAAAGAATCAGAATTTTATCCTTTGTAGAAAAAAAAGTTATGTGCTACAGAATACACATCACTTTAAAAAAATGTTTTGTTTACTATTAAAAACTAGTTATCAAAGGAGACGCAAAAAAATTACAATTTAACTCCAATTTTTTAAAAAATATATATTTAGAATCTACAAACAAAATCTCACAAATCACTAGTTCGCATCATCTTCAAATTCCTAACGGTTTAGCGGCTATAGGTGTCAAAAAGTGAAGATTTAGTTCAAAATGTTGATTTCAATGTCAAGTTTGGCCAAAAAGTGTAACCCATTATTGTGGTATGACCCATTTTTAGATTTCCTAGTGTTTGGATTCATTCATGTTTATTATACCTTGAATAGGGTTTGGATTTACATAGTGATATACATTCTTTATACCACTATCTCACCTTAGGATAACCCACTATATGGCTCCTATTAGGTCTTTCTCCTTAGCTAATATTTATGCACACATATTAGATTTTGATAAGTTCTTACCTCTCATTATACACCATCCCTCTATCCTTGATATTCTCATGACACATTTTCATAAGGATAAAGATGTGTTTTCTATGGATGTTTTGTTCTATTATGTCTCATCTTTTCCTTTTTTCATGGATTTTATTAGTGCTCATCCATTCCTGTTAGATAGACATGTCATTTATCCATGAGCTTCATGATGATCCTATGGATTGTGATAATGATGACCATCTACCTAGCAAGGATATATCTTGTGTCAGCAATCAATCTAGTACGATGGGTATTGAGGATATCATACCTCCCTCACCTATGCATGGCATATTTACACCTCTTAATGATATATCTATTGCAAGTCATGTTTGATCTACATCCATAGATTAATGTGCTTTTAATGCCTTACCTTCTTATGTAAATGATGATGAGTATAATGATGATTTTTCTACACCCCATGTTGCAACTATGTATACTTATGATACACATGGCTTACCATCGCCTACTCATGATGACGATTGCACTTCTTCTATACTTGTTCTCCTTCACACGAGTTCATTACCCCCCATGTAGTTCATGATGACCTTCTTCTCTATCTTGTGGCAAATGGTCTATGATATGTTTAGAGATGAGCATAGTAATACTTTATCTTTTATGATGAGGTTGATGACTCCTTGTTTCATGATGACTTGACTTATGATGTACACTCTTTTAACACACATGCTAGAATCATTTACTGGTAATTAAGATGCAAAATTACATGTTAGATCATTCATATCTTCACATTATGATTCCATACATAATGATAGTACTTTTATACATTTATTTGGTGTTATGTTGATTGATAGAGCTAAACAATGGTTTAATTCATGTCATGCTTCTTATACATCCTTTCATGCCTTATCATGTGATTTCATAAATCACTTTAGGATGAAAGTACAATAGTGTGTCCCACTAGTTGGCCATCAAGAGAAAAAGCAAGAGAAAACCTACTAAAAACATGTTTAGGTTTGATTGAAGGGGATTTGATTGAACCTCATAGTAGTCATATGGAATCTTGTGGTGGGGGAAAGGGGGATTTTATCTAAGGGAGTTCAATCGAATACCCTTAGATCTAAACCCCTTAGAAAACTATATATAGAGTCAAGGGGTAGTGTTTGAACTATGCTAGGGGGGTTCAATCTAACACACTTAAATCAAACCTTCTTATGTTGAGCCCTTGTGACAACCTCTTCCCCTCCTATCTACATGTTGCATTTTTAGAGGATAGAATAGGATACTTTACATTGTGTGCATGGGGGTCAAATGAGGTCACCCGGAGATGATATTTTAGAGTTACACAACCAACCTCTTCCCTTCCTATCCACATGTTGCATTTTTTGAGGATAAAATAGGCTACTTCACATCATGCACATGGGGGTCAAATGAGGTCACCTAGAGATGAGATTTTAGAGTTGCATAGCCAACCTCTTCCCCTCCTATCCACTTTTTGCATTTTTAGAGGACAAAATAGGCTACTTCACATCATGCACATGGGGGTCAAATGAGGTCACCTAGAGATGAGATTTTAGAGTCGTATAGCCTACAGAGTTAGATTTCCAAAAAGTATAATATGTAATATATTTTTAATATTATATATTTTAAATTTTATAGGAAACACATGCCCATTATAAAAAATAATGACTTTTATTCAAGACATTAGGAAAAATAAAAAACTATGTCAGAAAAATTTCAAAAAATCAAACTATACTATGTATGGATGTCCTTGTTTAAATGAAAAATTAGTTTCTATTAATAGGCAAAGAGAATGCAATATGGTAAAAAAAATAGATCTAAATTTCTATTAGTACAAACTAAAACTAATAATAAATAAAATATTTAATAAAAAATAGTAAAATAAATCCACACACTAGATATTGGAGTTAATGATCTATTTCCAAGAAATCATGAAAAGATTTTATTTGTAGTAAGTTATGCGTTACGATAAAATGTCACTCAATATAAAATAGTATAAATATAATAAGTTTATTATTGAAAACTAACAAAAATGATAGAAATACTTTATTTTTTAAATTCAAAAAGTTATAAATTGAATCTACATAGAAAATCAACAAATCATTAATTTACACCATCCTTAAATTCTTGATAGTTTGTTTAGTATAATTGATAAAAGGTGTTGAATGCTAAAAAATGTTAATTTTGGTGGCCCAATTATGCTAAAAATTGGGACACACTATTGTTCTTTCACTCTTTACCATTGGCCCTACCCATATTTTACTCTTGATTTTTATTCTTCTCCTTCTAGTGGCCCATCAGTAGTGGATTCCATTGATGTTTCTATGCATCAAATGACGATATACCACTTTTTAATAGAGACCCTCCTTTGGATCCATTCTTGCTTTCACATAACATATCTTTGAGTACTTGTGGAGTACCTCCTCATACATCCCATATTGCACATGATTTAGACATACCTAAGGATTAATAAGATCATGAGGATCATTTACAATTATTATTTACTATATGTGAGAATAAGGTGTCATTAGTTCATCTAATATATCATTGACACCCTCTACCACTATTACATATGACATGAGGCAAACACATGTGAATATGAGACATGTTGAACATGATATTTCACCTTATGTGAACTATGTCATTACTAGGATCTATAATCTAGAATGGTATGTTGATACTTATGCACAAAGAGTTAAATCACAAGATTACATTGCCAAAATATTCTACAATCCTCTAGCATATGACATTTTGAATTATCCTTAACCAAATAAATTTGTGGCACCTTATTTTCAATAGCATGATGGTAGAGGTGATCCACTATGACATGCACAATACTTCCAAGTTATGTTCCTCCCTTATTTTTATGAGGATCAATTACTCACTAAGGTGTCCCCATCAAGCTCAAGTGATCATGCACTTACATGGTTTTATTCATTGCTTCACACTTTTATCACTTCCTTTAAGGATTTGTCTAGTTCTTCCATGAAGCATTTTCATTACAATATTGAGCCCAAGACACTTATTGCTCAACTCATGCAACACGAACAAAATGAACAAGAGCTAATTAAGGATTTTATTTTTAAATTTCAAGCTTTGGATAATAATATGTTGTCTTCATTATGTGATGATGAGATTAAATATATGTTTATGGATGGTTTACTTCCAATATTTGAAAAGTGTATTTCATGTCTTATCATTTATTTATAGATTTATGTGCTACTATATGTAAATGTGAGTGCATCTTATTAGAAGATCCCTTTTTATCTTAGCATATTTGTAACACTTCCCCCTTTTTCCATGAGTCAACATCATTATCACATTCAAAAAATGGGGACAATGAAGATTTACCTAATGATGATCATCACACATACTTCCAACCAAGTAAATTTAGAAAATTCACTACATTGGAAAAGCCTCCACACTTGGTATTAAAACAACTCTTGCAACATATTCTTATTACCTTGCCCTTGATTAAGCCAATGGATATGTCTAAGCTTACATTGCATAGGGACAAATACTTTTGTCCTTATCATCACACATATGGACATTCTATAGATAGATGCATCACATTGAAATATAAATATGAAATCAAATGATGTGCATCAATAGATTGGTCCTATTCATCATAGAACATCCCATGTTGAGGTTACACATAAAATAAAAGAGAAAATACCTAATGTGCAACTAATTACTTCTCAACAAGAGACACATGAAATAGAAAAAGAGAAAAGAAGAAGAAGAATGAATGAAGCCATGAAAATAAATTATATAATTTTTTGGGTCACGATAATCATGATCATTTGGAGAAAAAGGTGGAACCTCCCAATTTTGTTCGTTTATTCATGAGGTCCCTTATAGACTATATACCTACATATCAATATTTCTAGTTTGCACTTTGGTCTCTTGCTTACACCTTTTTTGTTATGTTTTACTTGCTTATTTCACCTTCTATATTTGCTTACATCCTTACCTACCCTCACTTGGAGGCATTTGCTAAAATATATTTACCTATTGTTTTCCTACTTCACCTTTTACATCCTTATGACTTATTTCCATTTTTTATCCACTTATGATGTGATGGCCCTTGACTTATCACTTTGATTTCTCACACGGCCTTATCCCTGCTTATTGTATTGCTTGTTATACATCTCCATACTTCCTATGATACTTTGCTTATGTTCACTTATGTTTGTTCACTTTTGTTATCATGCTTATACTTATGACAAATACCATATTATGATGTTTATGCTTTACCTTTTTAACTGTTGATTACTTTCCATAATCCTACATTGGTATACCATGTTTTTCAAGCTTACATATTGAGCCTATATTTGTATCACATTCATAGAGTTATACTACCATTGGGGGCATCATGCCTTTCTCCCTTATATATTATGCTTTCATTACCATATCTTTATGTTAGGAGGAATCATGCCTTCCCCCTTACACATTATGATTTCATTTCCACACATTTACATCTAGGATGTGCATGTTACCTCCACCATAGCATTTGAGCTTCCATTGACATATCTTTATATTAGGGGCATCATGCCTTCCCACTTTACCATTATCTTCACACTCCTACATTAGCACTAGGGACCTATTTCGTTCCCTCATTCATTATGTGCTTATGCCACCACCTTGGGGCATATGTCTTTCCTAAATTCCTATGTGCTTACATAAGTATTTTGTCCAGCCACATCATCATTCACTATTTTCCCATGTTGGGTGCAATCTCATTCCTTGATATCATCTCCAACTAATGTGATTAGCACACTTATCATTCAAGACATTTAATGCTTATCACATGATACAATCATTTATAATTATTATTTTACATGATTACATGCTCATATTCTTAGCATATATTTAGTTTTACATGTATTATTTCTTCCTCCTACAATTCCTTCTCTCCTATGGATGCAACTGATAGTAGGGGGCATATCCTATTGTTAACACCTCATATTGAGTTTTGTAGATAGTTATAGGTGCATGTAGATAAATTCATCTTTAGTATGTGATATGCCATGTGCCTCATACATCTTGTCACCGATTGAGCACCAAGAAAGGCAAATCATTACCACTTTCTATATGGGAAACATTTCTCTAACCCTATTTCTACCTTTCTCTCTCCTCTATGCTAGTTGACAATGAGATTCAAATTGCATTTGCTCCTACTTACATTATAAAAGCTACTCATGGCATATTTTCCCCCTATTTTGTAAATTCCCATGGAGAGTATAAGACAAAGAACAAACCTACATGATAATATCTTGCATGGTCCATTAATTTATATGGACCCCTTTTGTATCCTTTTATGTATGCATATTTACTTTACATGCATGAATGTGAGTGCTACATACTTTGAGATACACAATTGAATTCTAGGGTTCACATGCACCTCAAAGTGGGGGAAAATGTAATGGTGAAATTTTCATACCCATGCCATTTCCAATTTAGTTTTGTGACCATTTTGAGAGAATACATTTTGATACATTTACATATTGACAAATGGTACAATCTTGTGTGAAGTTGGGCTCTTTCCCCCAGGTTGTTACTCTTCCATATACACACATTCCCACATCATTTATCCATACCTTGTCCATGTTTCCCACATTCTAATGTATTATTCACCTATTACACCTATACATGTACTTATCCTTAAACATTTCATTCTTTCCTTGATTCTACAACCTTTTTGTCTTAATGGTTGAAAGATAGTTGTCCATGATTTTGATCATAACTTTTGAACTATACCTTAGAATTGCAATCTCTTATATGTGTTCGAAGTAGAATGATAGGATCTAAAACAGATTGTGCTTAAAATTTAAATAGTGCAATTTTGTGCTTGTAAAATTAGTTCCACACTTGTGGATTTGACCTCTGACCTTTTAAATTCAAATTAAAAATTTGGTCGACTATTGCCCATTCCCTTCCCTTGTAGAGTCGACTAAACAAATATTTGCATGATATATTATTATGTACTTATACTTAAAGCCATTAAATTACATTCATTTGATCATCCAAGCATTTATTTGAATATCATTTTCATTTAGGGAAGGAAACATTTTGATCGATGCTCTAAAACAAATCTAGATCTACACATTCATCTTAGGAGCATATGCATGGCTATAGAGTGTTTTCCTTGATCTTTTACCTAAGTTTTTTTGGGTTTGCCTAGGAGAATGTGTCCCCTTGTGACACAATGGAAATCCTCTTATTGTATTTTTAAATGCCACCATTTTTAGATATTAAAAAAGGTAGAGGAAGTAGGGGTGAATCAAACATAATAGAAAGTAGAGTTGTGTAGATTATTAGATCATTTTCGCAAGTGTAGGACATTTCCATGAGTGCAAATTTGACCCAGATTCATGAAATTAACCCTTCACAGTCTAGACAGTAATTTCAAATCTTGAGGTAAGTCACAAACTATCATGGTTTCCTTTTGATCTCAACATTCAAATTTTGGTCATAAAACTAAGTACCTTTATTTATTACATTTATTTTATTTTTGTGCAAGTCTAACATTTAATTTTAGAAAACATATGCTCCCATAGTTTGTCATTAAATTAGTGCAAGTAAATTTTACTTTTATATATATATATATATATATATATATATATATATATATATATATATATATATATATATATATATATGTTTGCTATTGGATTAGTCAAAACTAAACTTGGAAAAGTGTATTTTCCTTTAAAATAATATATATTTACATGCTTGTTAAGATATCACTTTTTAAAGTTAACTTAAAACTTGACATATATTTTGAAGCCTACTAGAGTCAAAAATAACTATTGTTTTGAACCCTGATTTTCTAAATCTAATTTTCAACAATATTAACATAATGAATTTTGTTTTAGGTAAAAATTTATATAATAGTAGGTGAAGGCAACACATGAGTAACAATATAAGGAGCATTGACCGAGTGCTTAATAAGTGTCTACAAGTGGGAAACCTTTAGAACTTTATTGGCTTGTACTTGGATCTGTAACATAATATTAGAGCATATAATGGCTTTAGTATACAAAGAGAAATGAACATCCATTGCAAAACCTAAAAATAAATCAATGTTTCTATCTTTCCACATGTTGAATAGAATTTCCACTCTAAAAGTATACCAAATTTAGGTGAATCTCGTAGGCATTTTAGGCTAGTTGCCTAAAAGAATCATATGCTAGTAAAAAAGCTTTAGCTGGAAAGACTTGAAGAAATCATGTATCTAGTTCCAAGTTGCTTAGGCCTGTGGGCAAAACTAAAAGAGTTGCTTAAGAGTTTCCAAATGTCCACAAAAAGGCTAGAGGGGGTTCAAAACACCCAAACAGAGAAGGTGAGATCCAATGTGAAGACCCCGATGTTGTTATATGGAGCCTAATCAGACTCGGAGGTTAAACTTTCCCCACTTTTATCAGCACAGTTTCCCCCCAAATTATTTAACAAGGGAGTGCAGGGGGGGCAAAGCCCCTCCTACGGGGCCTTGGGGGCTTATCCCCCCGGTGGGGGCCCGGGAGCGGAGCCCATGGTGGGGGTCTGGGGGCAACGCCCCCAGCGGGGGCTCTTGGGGGCAGGGCCCTCGAAGCAAAAATTGCCTATTATTTTATAAAGGCGTTGGGAGTTATTTTTCTATTAGCCGACATAAAAAAACCCTATTTTTGTAACTGACATAAGGCTTGATAAAAATGGCTAAGGGTTAGGGTTTCCGTTGATATTGTATTGTAGCATTTTGTAATGGTATTGAGTTGCAGGGATTGCTGGTTGTAATCGGTTTGATTTACTGGATAATAATATTGGACCCTCTGTTGATGGATGTAGCCCGAGTTTGGGTGAACCATGTTAAAACTTGTCTCTCGTTGTTATTATTTTTATGTTTTTTCATTCCTTTGTTTAATCTTTATTTGCATTTAATTGATATATTCTATCGGCTAACCCTAACAAGTGGTATCAGAGCAGGTTGTGTTCTATTATCATCTGCAGGAAGGTCTCACAGCTGAGTGGGAGCAATGGCAGATGAGGGTAAATTAAAGGTAGATAAATTCAATGGGCAGAACTATCAATTATGGAAGATGCAGATGGAGGATTATCTCTATCAGAAGGATTTATGGAGGCCGTTGGAAGGAGTATCCAAGAAATTAGTAGAAATGATGGATGAGGATTGGAAACTTCTGGGAACCATTCGGTTGTGCCTTGCACCATCTGTGGCATTCAATATAACAGAAGCAAAGACAACAAGTGAATTGATGAAATCTTTGGCTAAATTGTATGAAAAACCCTCAGCCTCAAATAAGGTATTTCTCATGAAGCGTTTGTTTAATCTAAAAATGATTGAAGGTGGATCTGTGACAGATCATTTAAATGAGTTTAATATGATTGTCAGTCAGTTAACTTCTGTAAAAATAAAATTTGATGAAGAGGTGAGGGCTCTCTTGGTTTTATGTTGTTTGCCAGAAAGCTAGAATAGCTTGGTAATGGTTGTAAGTAACTCTGTCTCTGGTTCAAATACTTTGAAATTTGATGATGTTGTTGGTGTTATCCTTAGCGAGGAAATGCAATGCAAAACCTCAGGAGGGTCCACATCAGGTAGTGTTTTGAATGCAGAAAGTAGGGGCATATCAAAGGAGAGAGGAAAAGGTTCTGGAGGTCATGGGAAGTCACGAGAAAAATCAAAGGACAAGAGATCCCAATCTAGAGGACAGAAGGATTGCTGGTACTGTGGGAAACCAGGTCATCTGAAGAAAGATTGCTAGTCTTAGAAGAATAAAGGAGACAAACAAGAAGGAAATAAGGAGGCAAATATCTTAAGAAATAAATCTGAAGATTATGCTTTGATTATTTCCCTAGATAATGCTGATGATTCATGGGTTTTAGATTCAGGGGCCTCATTTCATGCTACGCCCCATAGAAGTTATTTTCTTGATTACGTCCAAAGGGATTTTGGGCTGGTTTATTTGAGAGATAACGAACCCTATCAGATTGTTGGAAAGGGAAGAATTAAGATTAAGTTGCAGAATGTAAATCATTGGCTACTACAAGAGGTGAGGCACGTTCCAAGGCTTAGTAGGAATTTAATTTTAGCAAGATAGCTAGCTGAAGAAGGTTACATTGTTACATTTACTGATAAAAATTGGAAGGTTTCAAAAGGTGCCTTAATAGTAGCAAAATGTGTGAAAGTAGGCACCTTATATCTTTGTACAGGTCATACCGTTCCTTCTACTTTAGCTGTTGCAGAGAAAAAACAAATAGGTTCAGGAACAGTTGTTGCAAGTTCATAGGAAGAGACTGAAGCAGTTGTTGCAGGTTCTAAGACAACACTGTGGCATAACAGACTTGGGCATATGAGTGAAAAAGGTATGAAGGTACTTCATTCTAAAAAAATTTTACCAGGTCTCAAATGTATTAATATGGATTTCTATGAAAGTTGTGTGTATGGCAAACAAAAGAGAGTCAGTTTTCTCAAGGATGGGAAGCAAAAGAAAGATGAAAAGTTAGAGCTTGTGCATACAGATGTATGGGGACTAGGTCAGGTATCTTCTCTTGGTGGCTCTTGGTATTATGTTACATTCATAGATGATGCAACTAGGAAGGTATGGATTTATTTCCTTAGATAGAAATCTGATGTATTTGAAATATTTAAGAAATGGAGAAGCATGGTTGAGAATGAGACGGGTAAAAGATTAAAATGTCTCAAATCTGATAATGGTGGTGAGTATTGCAATAAAGAATTTAAGGATTATTGTTCCTTTAATGCAATTCATAGGCAAAAAATGGTTTCAGGGACTCCACAGGAAAATGGAGTGGCTGAATGCATGAATAGGACAAAAATGGAGCGTGCAAGGACTATGAGATTGCATGCTAGGCTGCCTTTAAACATGTGGGCAAAGGCTGTCAATACCGTTGTATATTTAATTAATAGAGGTCCTTCAGTTCCTTTGGGTTGTGGTATTCTAGAGAAAGCATGGATAGGTAAGAAGGTGAGTTATTCTTTTCTCAAAACCTTTAGATGTGAAGCATTTGCACATGTAGATTTTGAAAATAGAACCAAGCTGAATGCAAAATTAAAAAAAGTGTACCTTTGTTGGATATGGCATTGATGAATTTGGTTATAGGCTTTAGAATTTTGAAAATCAAAAAATTGTGAGAAGCAGGGATGTTGTATTCAATGAGAAGGTGTTGTACAAAGATTAGTTGCAGCAGTATGAGAAGAAAAAAAAGGATTATGTGGTGCTGGATGATACTCCAACTAGTGATGTTCCAGTGGTTCCTCATGCTCTGCAACAGCAACCAGAAATACCACAAACTCTAGTGAATGTTAGGCGGTCAACAAGGCTAAATAGACCTCCTGAAAGGTTTTCTCCCTCTTTGTATTCTATTTTGTTAACAGATGCTAGTGAACCAGAAGGGTATGATGAAGCTATGCAGGTGGATACAAAGGTTCAGTGGGAGCTTCCAATGAAAGAAGAAATGGACTCCTTGCTGAAAAATCAGACTTGGTAATTATGTAAGTTACCTGCATGTAAAAAGGCTTTACCAAACAAATGGGTTTATAGGTTGAAAGAGAAAGATGAAGGTAAGAAAAGATTTAAAGCCAGGTTAGTTGTAAAAGGATTTGCATAGAAAAAGGGCATTGATTTTGATGAGATATTTTCTTCGGTTGTCAAGATGACTTCTATTCGTACTGTTTAAGTATTGTGGCTGCTGAAAATTTGCATTTGGAACAACTCAATGTGAAAACTACCTTTCTCCATGGTGATTTGGAGGAGATATTTATGGAACAACCCCAAGGATTTGAGGTCACAAGTAAGGAGAAACTGGTGTGCAGATTGAAGAAGAGTTTGTATGGCCTAAAACAAGCACCTCGGCAATGGTATTTGAAATTTGATAGTTTTATGGCTGAGCAAGGCTACAGTTGGTGTAATTCTGACCATTGTGTTTATTTTAAGAGGTTGGATAATGATAGCTACATTATTTTATGTTTATATGTTGAGGACATGCTTGTAGCAGGGTCTAACATGGATCACATAAGAGAGTTAAAACAGCAGTTAGCACAGTCATTTGCTATGAAGGATTTGGGGGCAGCAAAACAAATCCTTAGTATGAAAATTTGTAGAGATAAGAAGAATAGAAAATTGACTCTATCTTAGGCTAATTATGTTGAAAAGTTGTTGCAGAGATTCCATATGGAGAATGCAAAAGTTGTCAGCACACCTTTTCCTAGTCATTTGAAATTGACTAAGGAGATGTGTCCAAAGACACAAAAGGAGGAAGATAAAATGTCCAAGGTACCATATGCTTCAGTTGTAGGAAGTTTAATGTATGCCACGGTATGCACAAGACTAGATATTGCATATGTTGTCGAAGTCGTGAGCAAGTATATGAGTCATCCCGGATTGGAGCATTGGAATACAGTAAAATAGATTCTCAGATATTTAAGAGGTACATCCAATAAACACTTATGTTTTGGGGGCTTTAATATTGATTTAGCAGGCTATGTAGACTCAGATTTGGCAAGGGATATTGATAATAGGTGGAGTACTACAGGTTATGTCTTTACTGTAGTTGGGACAGCGGTGAGTTGGATTTCTAGTTTGCAAAAGGTGGTTGCTTTATCCACCACAGAGGCAGAATATGTAGTTACAACAGAGGCAAGCAAGTAGATGATATGGCTGCAATCTTTCATGGAATAATTGGGCAAATAATAGGCTAACAATTATTTGTTTACGGACAGCCAGAGTGCCATACATCTTGCAAAGAATTCTGCCTTGCATTCAAAGACCAAACACATACAGTTGAGGTATCACTTCATTCGATCAGTTTTGGATGATGGACAATTATAGTTGGAAAAGATACATACAAATGAAAATATAGAAGATATGTTTACAAAGACAGTAACAAGGGAGAAGCTGAGCTCCTCTTCAGCTTCGGTTGGTCTTCAAGACTAAAAACAAAAAAAAATCAGAACAACAGAGTCCAGGGTGCTTATTTCCAGTGGGAGCTACAGGGTCAATGGTCTTATGATCAGTCTCCAGGTGGGAGGTGATATGTTGTGGAGTCTGATTAGTCTCCAAGTGGGAGATTGTTGTTATATGGAGCCTAATTAGACTCGGAGGTTAAATTTTCTCCATTTTTATCGGCGTAGTTTCCCCCCAAATTATAAAGGCGTCAGGAGTTATTTTTCTATTAGCTGACATAAAAAAAACCCTATTTTTGTAACCGACATAAGGCTTGATAAAAGCAGCTAAGGGTTAGGGTTTCCGTTGATATTGTATTGTAGCATTTTGTAGTGGTATTGAGTTGTAGGGATTGTTGGTTGTAATCAATTTGATTTACTGGATAATAATATTAGACTCTCTGTTGGTGGATGTAGCCTGAGTTTGGATCAACCAAGCAAAGAGAGCTAATTTGGGCTCCAAAATGGCATACCAAACTATTTGAAATTTGTAGTACCATAGAGTGGTAGTCGACTGGAGGTTCTACTTGACATTGAGTTTTTGAACCATGGGTAGGTGAGAATAAAGCTAAGAATACCCCTAGAAGGGTTTGTAGTTCCTAAAGAGAGTGTATAGATATCACTCCCAATCCTTTCACTAGGGTGTAGTGAATCAAATCTTGGGGCAACCTTATGCAACATTTCTAGAGGCACATACTCCATAATGATTTAAAAGGACTCAAAATCCTGGTTGTCAAGCTTATACTTAGATTTAAATTCTAACCAAGATAGCTAGTCCTTAGTGGCTTTGGAGAAGAGGTCTAAAATGAAGCAAATCCATTGCTTAAAGAATTTTAATGCATAGACCTAGGAAACTTTGGAAGAGGTTGATCCTAGTGAGTAATCATAGGAGACCACCAAAGTGATTGCTGGTTGAAGATCCATAATTTGAAATCATTCCCTTTCTAGATAAGCCATGACTTGATGGCTTCCCAAGATCTCCAAATACTTTTGGCAACAAAAGTGCCTTGAATTTTGGTGCAGGAGCACCTAATGGACTTTATGCCTCCATGAGGCCATTTTTTAAATATTTGATTTATGTGGTGTTTTGAGTCTCTTTTCATGTAATAAGGTCATAATAGACCATTTGTGATGTAATTGGAGTCATTAGGGATCAAACTTGTAAAAATTGTCAAATTGTCAAAAAGTACATTAAAGTTGCAACTTTGATTAGGAAGTTAGTTGTGGGTGGTTGGTAGTTGGAAAATGATTGGAAAAACATAAATACATGTAAAAATGAACCCCAAGGGGGGAGAAGGTTGGAGGAGGTTGGAGAAGGTGGGTGGTTACATTTGAAGTGATATCAATAAAAGACATCTTTTTTCTGCATTTCTGAATGTTAAATTGTTGTTTCAGAGTTTGGTACGGATTTGTATGGCCTTTATATGACCTCAATGTGGTATTTATGGAAATATTATTGAGTCTACTTTCTATTTATTTTTGTTTCATCAAATTTCATTAAGATTTGAATAAGTTATGACATTTTTATTGAGTGTAGGTCTGTAGAGTTTAATTTTCTAAAAATGCAGTATGAAAACATGCATGGTACGACCTAGTATGACATCACGTTGATGCATATAATAGATTGATGGAAGGATATGTGTTTCTAGTTTACAATTATTTTGTTTTTAGTAATTGCATTATATTTTGAGTGAGTTATGCCATTTTTTGTGAAAGTAGTTCTGTAACAATCCTAGGGTTTGTACAGGAACAGTCTTGTTTTTGTCCTATTCCATACAAAACAACCCTAGCCCATTTTGAAATATGTTAAATAATGGCCAAAAAGGTATCTAGAACACTAATTGATTTGTGTGTTTGAGGATTATTCAGAGCGTTATGCTCAAAATTCACTGTTTAGAGGGTTACAAAGCAGTATGAAGGCTTATGTGAGATACTAACAAGAATAGGTTTTCAAACTTGTAAAGTGAGTTCTTTTAGAGTTTGTGTTTATTTGAACCCTTGTTTTGCATCAAGTGGTATCAAAGCTTAGAAGGTCTAGGCAAGAGAAGCTTGTGGTTGTATGTTTGTGTTTGTGCAGGTTGAAGAGAGAACCTAGTTGCCAAAAGACTAGGTAGAGGAAAAGAGAAGAGACCTAGGTGAGGCAAAGACAAGAGGAAGTAAGGTTAAAGGGACTTGCTTGAAGAGAAGATGGATTTGTTTAGAAGGTACTTGCTAGATAGGGGTTCATAAAAGAAGAAACAAGAGGAAAAAGAGATGAAGAAGAAAAAAGAGAAGGAAAGGCAAATGGAAATTGACCAAGAGATCAAGGAGTTAAAGAAAGCCATGGAGCAGATGAGAAAAGAGATGGAAGAAGTTGAAAGGAGAATAGCACTTGAGGTGCAAAAATGGCATCTACAAATCAAAAAGAGGGTATCATGGCCTATTAAAAAGATTATTCAAAGAAGAAAAAGACAAGAAAGGACAGCAACAATAGAGGAAGAGGTAAGAAATGAAATGTTATTTGAGCCTGATGTTCAAGATGAGCAAGTGGAAAGGCATGTTGATGTTGACATTAATAATCAAGTTTCTATTGATAATAAAGTTGTTGATGAAGATGTTACAAATTTGTTTGTTAATGAGGTATATGCAGATTTGCAAAAGTGTAATGCAAATTGTAGTAATGGTGAATATGCTACCAATGATGAGGATAAAGACATGGATGATACTACTGAGGTATATACACAAGAAATAGAATTTTGGAACCTTAAAGCTAAGAGGATGCTGGATGAGAGATGGTATAAGAGCAAGAAGAGGAAGAAGGACCCAGGAAAAGTTGTAAAGATGAAGGACAAATTGCAAAATAATTGGAAGACCAGAAAGAAGGAGCAGACCAACATTCAATGGGACTTGAATTTTCTTTCCTCCAAGAGTATGGTGCAGGAGCACCTAATGGACTTTATACCACCATGAGGCCATTTTGTAAATATTTACTTTATGTGGTGTTTTGAGTCTTTTGTCATGTAATAAGTTCATAATAGACCATTTGTGATGTAATTGGAGTCATTAGGGATCAAACTTGTAAAAATTGTCAAATTGTCAAAAAATTGTCAAAAAGTACATTAAAGTTACAACTTTGATTAGGAAGTTAGTTGTGGGTGGTTGGTAGTTGGAAAATGATTGGGAAAACATAAATACATGTTGTAAACATGAATCCCAAGGGGGGAGAAGGTTGGAGGAGGTTGGAGAAGGTGGGTGGTTACATTTTGAAGTGATATCAATAAAAGATATCCTTTTTTCTGCATTTCTGAATGTTAAATTATTGTTTCAGAGTTTGGTACAGATTTGTACGGACTTTATATGACCTGAATGTAGTATGGATGGAAATATTATTGAGTCTACTTACCATTTATTTTTGTTTCATAAAATTTTATTAATATTTTAATAAGTTATGATATTTTTATTGAGCATAGGTCTGCAGAGTTTAATTTTCTGAAAATGTAGTCTGAAAACTTGCATGGTACAGCCTGATATGGAACCACATTGATGCATATAATAGATTTATGAAAAGATATGTGTTTCTAGTTTACAATGATTTTGGTTGCATGTAATTTAATTATATTTTGAGTGAGTTATGCCATTTTTGGTGAAAGCATTTTTGTAACAATCCTAGAGTTTGCACATGAACAGTCTTGTTTTTGTCCTATTCCATACAAAACAACCCTAGCCCATTTTGAGATATGTTAAATAATGGCCAAAAGGGTATCTAAAACACTGATTGATTTGTGTGTTTGAGGACTATTCAGAGAGTTATGCTCAAAATTCATTGTTTAGAGGGTTACAAAGCAGTATGAAGGCTTATGTGAGATACTAACAAGAATAGGTTTTCAAACCTGTAAAGTGAGTTATTTTAGAGTTTGTGTTGATTTGAACCCCTCTTTTGCATCAACTTTACACTAGTTCCTTCATGATGAGGATGGAGTGAAGGCTTAAACCTTGCTAGGCTTGCCTTCCATGTGGAACTCTGGAAGAAATGCAATGCTTGAGGAGGATTTTCTAGGTTTTGTAGCCTTCTAGGGCATGAATTATACATTTGGAACACAAGGCCAACCCTTGTCTATGAGTATCAATAAGGCCTAGACCACTAGAGTCATGTGGGAGGAAACATAATTCCTAGGCAACTCAATGGAACCCTTTACCTTTCTTCAAGGAGGCCCAAAGAAGGTCCTTGAGTAGTCTCTCTAGCTTTCGATAGGAGGCTTTTGAGAGAGCCTAGTAGGAAGAATAATACACGAGTGGCCCCAAAAGTACTTTAGAACATATGTAAAATTTCCTAGCTAGAGAAGGAGGCTTACCAATCCAAAAGTGTAGTTTATTTTCAATACGAGTCAAAACGGCTTGCCAAAGAGCTATAGAAGAGGATTGGAAAGAAAAGGGAATACCCAAAAATATAGAAATTTCCTTGTGGTAAATTCATTTCCAACCAATAGAGTCAAGACAAGAGGGTTTGGAAAAAAAGGATTGATGATAGCATCAAGTCTTTTTCATTAAATATTGGAGCTAGAAGGAAGGCAAACAATATTTAGACATTACAAGGCATGGATCACATTGTTTTTTTCTTCCAAGAGAGTGAAGGAGTCATAAAAAAAATGACCATTAAGAATCTAGAGATTGGAGTTTGGAAGGGAAATACCTTTCAGCCTTAGCTAGGTAATTGCATTTGCAAGTAAATATCCAAAGCCTTTATCTGCAAGAAGGTAGCCTTGGTGTATGGAGTAGAAAATCCTAAAAAAGGATGATTGTCGACCATAAATGGTGAGATAAGCTAAGGCATCCACAAAAGAGCATTTGAATTGACTAAAAAAAGTAAGGCCAAACCCAAGAGCTTGAAGCATGGTCAAAATAAATGGCCATTCAATGTGGTCATAGGTTTTATAAAAGCCAAATTTGATGAAAATTGCTTGTTGCTAAGAATGATAGGTGCATTCCATACCTTTCCAACTAAAAATAATATTGTTTAGGATATATCTTCTTTTGATGAAGTTAGTTTGTTTAGGCTAGACAATAAGCAAAAACAAGCAACAAATGTGAAGTACAAGGCTTTGGATTTGATCTTATAGGAAGTATTCAACAAAGTGATCAACTACTAATGATAAATTTTGTCAATATTTCCCACCTTAGGTATGAACTTAATATTGCATTTATTTATAATAACACCCACAGAACCTACCACAAAAGCTTCCAAGTAAATCTAGAAGAGATTAGGTCCAATAGTGTCCCATAGAGCTTTATAGAATTTGCATGGGAAACCATCATAGCCAAGGGCTTTGCCATTAACCATATAGAAATCCCCTTCACAAAGATCCACCAAAGTTAGTTTTTGGTCACAAAGGGCCTACTATGTAGTAGAGAGCCTACAAGGGATCACATTCACATATTGGTGAAGGGCTTGCTCAAAGCTAGAAGAAAGTACTTTAGCTTGAAAAACCTACTGATAATGGTAGGAAAAAGCTTAGAGAATGTTAGGAAGCTCGTAGAGGATTTGTTAGCCTTCTCTAATATGCTTGATTCTTTGAGGAATTTTCACGCTTGAAGGGATTGGAAAAACTCTTTGGAAACTCTATCCCTAATTTTGAGCCAATGTAACTGAGCCTTTATTTGAGCTCCTTGATCTATATGATTATCAACAATTTACTTCTATAATTGAATGCAAATTTGTCCTCATATACCTTTGGCAATCAAAATGGTTGACCAATATTTGGATTGAAAAGACCCAATTTATTGTGCATGTAATACCAATCCTCTCTTTCACTAATTGTCTATCTCATAGGAAGATGGAAACATTTATCAGATACCACCTTGAGACCATATTGGAATCCCCAAACATGAGCCAAGAGGTAGTGAGAAGAGACTCTACAATCCATTGCTAGAGAAGAGATCTTTCAACAACATCATTGGAAGCACAAATATTAAAAACCCAAAGAGTGATTATTAATATTAAAGAGGACCTGCAAGGCATGGTTAGTGTAGTCACATCTGTGAGTCACTATGTACTACTACCATGTGTTGATAGTAAGGAATACTGAGAGGGCGGGGGGGTGAATCAGTTTTCCACAAAACCACTTCTTAACAAGTTTATTAATCCAATTTCCAAAATTAATAATATGAAAGCAGAATAAGCATAGGAACAACAACCATAAAGACATAACACATGGACACCAGGATTTTTACGTGGAAAACCCAAAAAGGGAAAAACCAAGGTGAGTGTTAGCTCACAATATATTATGATAGCACAATACCAGATTACAAGAAGGCTCACTACCCTAAGAAGAAGTGCTCACTGTACAAAGGCTCACTGCCACGAGAAAAGAAGATAGAAGAGAAGGTTTGGCTCACTACCAAGATGTGATTGCTATAAATGCATCTAAGAATGCTGGAGTGTAGTTCCCTTAAGCTCAGTAAACTGATTCAAAAGTCTTCATCATGTTAGTTCTACTATCTTTTGCTTTGCTTCACATATGCTCTATTTTTCTGCCCACTCTCTTCTTCAGATCAGAACACTGCCTTAGATTGAATTTCCACTCTTATCACAATACAATACCTTCACTACTCACCCAATGCCAAAAATCCATCGAGTATAAATATCTGCAACTAGATTCACTACTCAAGTAGGTCGGCCACCTAGGCATGAAACATGTAGCCAAGAATTTCACCTTATCGGCTCAAACTTAGACACAAACAATAATGCAGACTCAAACGATCATATAGTAGTATTCATATGGGTTGACCTTAACCATTCAATCACTTAGATTGATTGTTCAAACAATATAGCTTCTCCACATATAGATCTGCCATGCCTGTCGGCTTGTTCCTCACGAACATACTTGATCAGTTCAATTGTCACAACATAACTTCCACTGCGGATCAAATGAGACTCTAAAAATCATATTCAACATTCATCATTGATCTTTTATAATACCTTCAAAGCCACAAAACATAATAATCAATTGCTAAGAAATGCGGAACTCAAAACTATTGTCCTGTCACTGGGAAACACTATCAAACTGCAAGCCAATAAAGAACATCTTGTAGGATGAGACCAAAAGAACTTTAGAAGCTACAATTCTGGATTTAGGTAGTCATGATATGTATCTTTCTTAATCTAGAACCGCAAGACAAGGTATGCACCTGCGAAGGAATGCAGACCCTGATTCTTTGATACTATACACTGTCCTTGACTTAGATTTACTTGCCGGACTTAGCTAAATCATGGTATGTCTTCCGGAGATCTTCAGAACTTGCAAACTTGGATATCACACCTTCAAGAAACTGCAAACAACATACTTGAACCGCATCTGATGATCTTCTACTGCGGAGACATACTGATCCAATCTCTGTCATTTGATCTGTATACTACCCATACTTAGTCATTTTAGCCTTCTGAGTCCCAGAATCCTTGTATGCCTTGATGCCAAATCAATTTGGTCTGCTAGAGTAAAGTCTCTTTGCCTTATTTCCATCAATGACAACACTCAATTATTCATTAGAGCAGTGTCTCTTTCTAACACCATGTAGGCAAAATAAAAGTGGCAAGTCTTCCATGACCTAGCTCATGATCTCTATGTAAAAAGTGACTTTCTGGCTAGATAACACAAAAAATGGTAGAAATCATGAAACTATAATTTTCAAATATTGTAAATAAAAGCCATTGAGTTTGGTAACTCTTTGTCAAACATCCCACATGATGTATTTCCTTCTAGGATTAGTAAGACCCCAAACATTCCATGAAATACAATTCATGAAAGAGGGGAATTGAGGGGGGTGTCATCTTCATCTAGCTCATCAAGAGATCCATAATTATTCTTCAAGAAGTCCTCCTTAGTGAGTGTCACCATTTTTGGAGCTCAAAACCCAATGAATGCCTTCTTCCTATCTAGAACAAACTCACCTTCCTTTGTCCCAAAAGATAGAATACAAGAATGGTGAGAGGTAGGAGGAGAAGGTGATTGAGAAACTAGCCATGACAAAATAATGCTAGCACGAAGTGGAATTTTGTTGAAGCAAAGCTTGCTTGCCACTTGTGATGACTCTCCTAGGGGTTGACAATAACCCTTATTAGGCTTCGAAACCTAAGGCCCAAAGCCAACAATTAAGCATTGACACCTTTAGTTCTAAAATTACAAACATCTTTTATTTCTCATCGTAGTCTAGTCATCCTTACTTTTTTGAGGTGGAGAATTACCAATAGGCTGCTAGGTTGAGGCTTAGAGCCTTGGGTAACCATAGAACAATCTTAGATTTTATGGTCTGAGGATTGACATTGATAATAGATGTTTGGAAAGTTGAGATACATGACCCTTTGGATAAGGCTTTGAGTTCTTATTTGGACTTCTATTGAATCCTTAAGGTCCTTGGATAAGTCAATCTCAACACAAACTCTTTTTTTCTTGGGTGAGCTAATGATGTAAGAGCATCTTGGCCCACAAACAATCCTTCTCACAGAAAAAGATGATTTTTCTAATTTTGGTTTTTGATTTGATTTTTTTTGTGTCTTCAGTTTTCTCTTAATTTGGGCTATTTTTTGTGTGGATGTGGCTATTACTAGTTGGGGCCCAGATGACTAGTTATCCTCTTCTAAGTTGGGCATTTTTTTCCTTATGACGTCATGGATATTAAATTTCTATAAATTTTGAGTGGTAGTTACCACTCATTGCAGGCTCTATCAGACACATGCTTATTCCTGATCTGGGCTTTATTATCTAGTGACAATTACCTTATGTTGGACATTTTAATTAGGGGACATGGGAAATATTCTTCATACAGTCTCTAATGGAGCCTATTAAAAGACGTGTGGAAGTTCACTTTATGCTAGGTGATCACCCATTCCAAGCATCCCTATTACCATTCACTATAGTTGTGTTTCTTCTATTAGGAATTTTATTCTTATGCCTATTTTTTACCATGCCCTTAATGTTGGTGATAGCTACCTTGTTGGTGATGACTAAATTATTGGTTGTCTACATTTATCTATTCTGGGTGGCTGATTCCTGTAAATATCAACATTTGTATATGGATTGAGGTAGGAAAAATATAAGAAAGATAGGTGAGAGGTTGCAAAAGTAAAATTATTTCCTTTTTGATGGCATGCTGACTATGATGACCACCAAAATTGTTGGAAAGTTTTTGAGTTGAATTTTAATGCTTGTGGTTGGTTGCATGTCTATGGGCAAGTATATTTTGCATTATAATTCATAGTACCGATTTGCTGTCATTCCATGCTAGATTAGTCAATTGGATATTGCTACCTTTGTAAGTTAGCTTCTTGTGTGGAGATGCTAGGATTAGTTTCCTTTCACTAGGTTCTCAATCATTGTCTACACTAAGTAGTACCAGATGTAGTTAAGCTCAATGGTTTGCTAAAGTGATTGAAGAAGTTAGTCTTGGGAAACTTTCAAACTTTTATTGCAAGTGTGAGGATTGTGTGATTGTAGAGAGATAAAGTAGAAGACATGGCTCATAGAGGTAGACCAAGAGGTGAAAGAAATGTTGATATAACATAAATGTTAAGAGCAATGGTAGCTATATTGGAAATAATAGAGGCAACACAGAGAAGAGGTGTGCATGTTGAAGATGTAAGTGAAGATGATGAAGAATAAGTAGTAGGCCAAGAAGGAGGAATGAAAGACTACATGAATGAACCATTATTGAGAGCTATGTCACACATACGAAGCATACTACAAATGGATACTCCATGTTACAATGGGAGCCTAAATCCTAAGGAGCTCATAGACTAGATATTCAAAATGGAAAAGTATTTTGATTTTGAGCCAATAGAAGACCTAAAGAGGGTAAAAGTTTCTAAAACTAAGTTGAAAGGTGATGCATCCTTGTGGTAGGATTATGTGTGGCTAGATAGATAGAGCAGAGGAAAGGAGAAGATTCGATCATGGGATCGAATGGTTGCAAAGTTGAAGGCTAAATTCTTACCAATAAACTATCAGTTGAATTTATTAAATCAGTTACAAAATTTGAAATAAAGAGAGATGACTTTCAAAGAGTACATGGAGGAATTCTACAAGCTCAACATTCGAGATAGTCATGTAGAATAAATTGGAGACTAGATTGCAAGGTAAATCAATGGACTTTGAATATCAATCAAAGATGAGATGAGTATGGTCCTGATAAGGATAGTAGAGGAGGCCTATCAATATGCCTTAAAGGTAGAAGAAAAGTTGACAAGAAAGAAACAAAATAACTCCAAAGGGAAAGGAAGAGGACAAGCTAATAGTAACAAAGAGCAACATAGAAAAGCTGACACTCCTCAAAAGAGTAATTTTCAAGCCAAAAATTAAAGGGAGAGGGGCGTACTCCAAGAGGAAGAGGTAGAGGATTCACCTATTATAGGTATGGGAGGTTGGTCATAAAACCTTTGAATGTTTGCAATTACAACAGGACAACACTAGAAGAGGTGTGGCTAGGAATCATATTAGTTAAGCAGACAAAGGGATTGTTACTTCACCTAAACACACAAAGGAACTAGAACATGTTGATGCTCTTATGTTTAAAAGAGTGTTGTTGAGACCATAAAAGGAGGAGAAGGAGCCATTCTAAAGCAGTCTCTTTAGAATTGTATGCAAATCTAGAGTATAATTTTGCGTCCAAGGAGATTTTGGAAAAAAATGAGCTAAAGAGGATCAAGCATCCAAAACCCTACAAAGTCTCATGGCTATAGAAGGAGCATCAACTCATGGTAAGAGAATAACGTTTCGTCAATTTCTAGATTGGTGTTTATAAAGACGAAATCTTGCGTAATGTTATGCCTATGGATGATTGTCATGCTTTATTTGGAAGGCCATGACAATTTGATCAAGAGGATATATATGATGGAAGGAAGAATACTTATGCCATTATAAAGGATGGGAACAAGTTTACTTTGAGTTCATTAAAATAAAATGATGAGGTAGGTAGCAGTTCCACAATATGTTTGAACTTTGGACAATAGTTTTTAGACAAAGTACTAGGAATGGAACAATGATTAAGTTAGATGAAGTTCCATAGAAGGTGGAGACCTTTTTTGGAGAGGCATGTTGAACATCCTTTCAAGGAGTTCTCAAAAGATGTAGACCAAAGGAAGTAGGTGGTGGACATATGCAAGAAATTCCTAAGGAGGTAACAAAATATTTGAAGAAGAATCCCAAGGATTAGAAGAAACATTTTTTCAAGTTGGAGAATTGATCTTTGCTCAAGGGTGAAAGGAAAAGAAAATGTTGAGACCATGTAAGGTCTTAAAGAAGTTCATAGAAGAAGACTATGAGATCAAGCTCTCTGAATAAATAGATATCTCATTGATCTTCAATAAGGTAGATTTGCATCTTTACTAAGGGACAATCAAGCATAGCCATGGATGAAGATTCAAGTTTATAGAAAGAATGGAATGAGATAGAAATGGTTGCAGATTCCTAATGTCTAATAGAGTAGAAGAATGAGGTAGACAAAGAAACACTTGGGATTAGGAATGATGCGGGAGCATCCAGATCCACATGCAAATTTGCATCACCAAAAAAAATTACAGGTTATGTTTCTAGTTTTCTACCTTCATTTTTGGTGTGTTTGTAGTTTTGTGGCTTCATCAACTTGCTTCTTGAAGGTTGTTACAAGAAAGTTTCAATATTTTAAAAGGATTTCAATCTTTTAGTTATGCTATTAGATGTTTGTTAGCTACTATGGGACTCTCACAAATTGTTATAGGAGGAATTCATGTGTTTAAAAGTTACTTCAGGATGTTTTCAATCAAACTGCTTCACAAATTGCTATAGGAAGGATGTGTATTATTCTACCACATGAGCACTACATTTAAGTGTTTAACTCTTTGTATTTGGTTGTGGCATAAAATATATTAAGAGCTGCTTTTGGCAATAATTTTATTTTGTGTTGATTTGATAGTTGATTATTATTGCTTTATGCAATAAATAATCATAGATTTAAAAGATATATATCTAGAAGTTCTTTTCCTACATACTAGTTCTAGCATTCAACTTTAAAAAGGCTTTAATTGTACAACTTGGTGTCATGGATTGATCTATTAAGTGTCTATATTTTCCTTTGGCAATATGAGTGATATGTAGAGATCTTCAGTGATACACGTGGTAGTTAATTCTTGGAAGGGTGTTCCTTATTATCTACCTTCTATGTTGGAGCAATTTGTGACTTTTCCCATTCCATTGGATGGTTGATTGCATGAAATGATTTTTTTACAACATGATAACTCTCTAATTTTCTTGTCCCTCATAGTAGGTTGGTTGTTTGTCCTTCACATATTTCTAAGCTTGCATCAAAATTGTGTGGCTATCCCTTGGTTGCATGGTTTTCTAGTTAGCAACTACTGGATGTTTCATTATCGGTGCAACATTGCTACTTTGGTGATTGATCTTCCTTGTAGGATAAGTCTCATGTTGGAGACTTGAGTTTGTTCTTTAGCTACATGATTGTTCCTTTCCTTGGCTAGTGACAAGGTATGCAATGGATCTTCTTGGCCATATATTTTCTTTTCTTGGTTGTTGGTGCCAAAAGTTTTATAGTCATTGATTGAGATATAACCATATTATATATGGTATTATTTTTTGTTGAAAAGGACAACTCTATATTTGAAGATTTTAGAGAGCAAAGTTTGGAAAGATTTTTTCTCTGTTAGTAGAGAATGTAGAGAGGAAGTGACCTCTAGAGGAAGGAAGACCCCTAAATGAGAAGAGGGGTTTGTAATGAGGAAAATGGCTATGTAAAGTCATATTGTAAGGAGAGAGTGAGATAATAGGCTACATGAAGTAAAAAATGCTTTTGTAGTGTAATGTTGATTTTGTAAGCATGTTGTAACCAGTTGTAAGAAGTTAATAAAATCATTATTTTTGCATTTAAGCTTATGTGTTGTGCATTTGAGTGTTGTGAGTGTGTAGGCTATAGGGGCTGACTACCCTTAAGTGGGTTCCCAATCACTGAATATATTAGAATGGTATTAGAGTTAACATTTTACTGGGATGAGTTTGAGGAGATTACATTAGAGGTATAAGAGCAAGTAGTTCATTAGGTACATCTGAAGAGAATGAGTCGAGGTGTGAGAGATTGAGAAGGGCTCTAAAATTTCTGATGCAAGTGAGATAAATTCTTGTAACTGCAAAGAGCTATGTGTGAGAGAAAAATGGTGTTAGAGTGGGTTTGTTTTGTGTAGAAGTATGTTGGTTCTGCTCCAATAGAGGTAGTGCTAGGTAGACTATGTGCTAATGTCCTCCACTATGTGGAAAGTGGGTAGAGGGGGTTTTTTGTGCATATTCTAGTGTCCTTATTGGGTAGAAGATAGTTGTGGGTTGTGAGTCGAAGAGAGTTTTGTCTCAGAGTTTGTGTCTTTGGGATTACTAGTTGTGAAAGTGTGTGATAAAATGTGTTCCAGAAAGAGGATTGAGATATCCTTAGGGAGGGCTATAAGATTTTCTTTTATGGAGAGGAGAGAAAGAGCTTCTGAGTATAAGATATGGAGAAGGATAAAGAGCATGTGTGTAGAGATAACTAGGATGTTAGGAATCTTGAAGAAAAGAAGAGTTGAGATGAAGAGAGAAGAGGACAAGAAGAATAGAGATGATGAGTCCCTTAATGTTTCTAACATTGTTTTATGTGTATATAGGGAAGAAGAAGAAGTAGAGTGTCATGTAGATGGCATTGAAGAAGAGATCATTGTGCAAGAGGATGATGAGGAAGAGAATAATGAGGTTGAAGAGGAAGATAAGAACAAGGTTGAAGAGGAAGAGAAGAATGAGATTGTAGTAGCAACATGTCTTTTAGAAGGCATGGAGGTGGTGGAGATTGAAGTTGTAGCTAAGGTTGAAGATAAGAATGAGAGTGCAATAGTTGTGTGTCCTTTGGAGGACATGAAGGTGTTGATAGATTTGGTGTAGTAGAGCATGGATACGCTTGCTAGCATGCAAGATGATGAGGATGAAAAGGTAGGAGGTGTGGTTGGAGTGGCTTAACCTGAGGTGTTTGCAAAGAAGGGAATTGGTGAAGAAGAAGAGGTGTGGAGTGTAGAGGAAGAGGTGATGGAAAATTTTTATTTCCTCGATATTATATATGATAATTTGTGTACAGATGGTGCAACAGTGAGTAGAGAATGAAGAAGATATTTTTGGTGGAGGTGGATAGTTTGTGGTGGGTTGAAACCCATGAGGGGAGGAAGAAAGAGGATATACATTTGATGGAGGAGGTTGGTTTATGGTGGACAGAGGTCAATGAGAGGAAGGATCATTGATTACAAAAATTGGTAGAGGATAGGATTTGTCCTAGCTAAAGGCTAGAAGATGTGAAGGAAGAAGCATTCTAATGTACTTGTTATAATGATGGTGTTTGCTATAAGTTGTTCATAATATGGAAGGGTATTTCTACCATTCAACTCCATTTTGTGAACCCATGCTCACAAAAAAATTCTTACCCATGTGTCTGATGCAAGAGCATTTGGGTCCATAAGCAATCTTGCATCACCAAAAAAAATTAGGTCATTGTTCTAATATTTTACCTTCATTTTGGGTGTGTTTGTTATTTTGTGGCTTCATCAACTTACTTCTTGAAGGTTTCTATAGGAAATTTTTAATGTTTTAAAAGGACTTCATACTTTTAGTTATGCTATCAGATTTATGTTAGTTGATACGGGACTCTCATGGATTGTTATAGGAGGAAATCATGTGTCTAAAAGTTGCTTGAGGATGTGTTATATTCAAACTACTTCAAAATTACTCTAGGAGGTTTTTGTATTATTTTTTTACAAGAGGATTGCATTAAGTGTTCAATTTTGTCTTTGGTTGCAAGATGAAATATATTAAGAACAACTTTTGGTATTAATGTTATTTCGTGTTGATTTGATAATCGATTATTATTGCTTTATGCAATAAATAATCATATATTTAAAAGATATAGATATCTAGAAATTCTTTTCCTACCCACTAGTTGTAGTTTTTAACTTTAAAAAGGATTTTATTATACAACTTGGTTCCATGGATCAATCTATCAAGCAATTATATTTGCCTTTGGAAATATGAGTGATATGCAGAGATCTTCAATGATACATGTGGCAATTAATTCTTGGAAGGGTGCGCCTTATTATCTACTTTCTATTTTGGGGAAGTTTGTGACTTTTCCCATTCCATTGGATGGTTGATTGCATGGAATGATTTTTTATGGCATGGAAACTTTCTAATTTCTTCTCTATTATAGCACAAAGTGGTTTGGCCTTCAAATATTTATAAAGTTGCATCAAAATTATGCAACTATCCCTTGGTTTTATGGTTTTCTAGCTAATGGCTCCTAGACATTTCATTGCTAGTGCAATGTTTCTACTTTGGTGATTGATCTTCCTTGCAAGCCATTTAATTAGCCATGTCTCATGTTGGAGACTTGAGTTTATTCTTAAGCCACATGATTGTTCCTTTCCTTGGATGATGACAAGTTATGCGATTGATCTTCTTAGCCATATATTTTCTTTTCTTGGTTGTTGGCATCGGAAGATGAATGGTCCTTGATCGATGATGCAAGAGCATCATAGGTTGAAGAGCAATCTTGCATCAACCAAAAATATTTGCTTTCTTTTCTTTTCTTATATTTCAATTGTAGTTCATTCATTTGTAGTTCATCATTTTCTACCGCATTCTACCACATCTTCATTTTAGAGCTCATGGAGCATGACTTAATTTCTACATTATCTCAGCTACATCATATTCAGATTTCATGAGATTTGGACTTGTTTGTGGAAAGTTATCGCTATCAGAAGATCATCAGCATTCATAGAACAGAGCATTCAACAGACAACATGAGTAAACAAGATCTGTGGAGCAATCCCGTGACTTGTGGAGCCAAATGGAACATCACACAAGGAAATTTGGGACCAGATAGACCTTCATTGAGAACCACATCAAGTTTCATTCATTTGTGGAGCACTAACATGAGTTGTAGGCTGACCTACACGTTTCCTACATGTTTCATCATTTATTGGAGTTTGAGATCTCTTAAGGCCAATGTAGAGGAATCTATGAGCTGGAGGATGATATATATACATTTCTTAGATGCATTAGGAAGACAATTAATGATAGTCATTGATATCTGATTGTAGGATAGAAGGATAGTTCTTTCCCAGAGGCACTTCAATGCCATATCTTTCTTGTAAGTTGTAATATGGAAAGCAAGCCTGTAAGGCCATATTGTAGCCAACATATAAGCATTGTGATTATCTAAGCTATTGAGTATACAAATCTTCCATTGCATTTTATTTCTTGTGGTGTTTTTGTTGTTTTTACTCTAGCTACCGGTTTGGACAGCCCATTCTCTGGACCCTCCATCCCTGACTGCACCATGTGGTATTAGAGAAAAGTTGAGGATCCTTTGGTGGTGCAGGAGCACCTCAAAAATCATGTTTTCTTTTGTAATAAGGTCAATTTGACCAAGGCATTTTCATTTTAGTTGTGTCTAGGTCTATTTTGTAAGTTCCGAGTGACTTAGGGGACAATTGTCAAATTGTAATAGCATAATTTTAAAAATAGTAATAATGCCAAAATAAGGCAGTCTCCCAGCTATTTGGATTTGTCTCCCAGCCGCTTGGAGCTAGTGTGGTACTACTCTGGGCGAATTGCTAAATACCCAGAAGTATGAACTGAATGAGTATTATGATGTAACTAGATCGATAGTGACTGCATTGTGTTCGGAAGAAATAAAGCTTTTCTATTTTATTCATTTGACTTCCATCTCTTACCACTGTAAATCACGCAGCTGTAGCTTTCCATTCACTGTATATTTTCCATTGTTGCCATATGTTGCTGTGAAGCATTCCACTGGTGAGATTTCTATCGAAATCAATGGAATGGCTTCAATGTATCAGTATTTGTTTTGTTCTTTGTTTTTCTTTTCCTATTTGATAGTGCAAACGATCTGGATCGAGGGTTTCGCGCAGTAGAAGATCCTAGCATCCTCATGTGCTAGGGTTCGCAGGAGGGAGAACCACGTGACGGTGTTTTGGATCGGCCAAGGGTTCCGCAACCATTGACGAAATGCGTCCTTACAGAGGCGGATGCCATCGGGGCATTGGAGAATGTCGAGGGTCTTGGTCGATGGAGTGAAACGAGGGCTGCTTTGTTAGTTCGTCGACTGTGAGCGATTAGGACATCAATTTCTGGTATCTGCCTCTAGCTCCTCATCATTTGGGGAGATCAGAGTGAAGTTTATGAATCCTTTAGGAGAGAAGGCATTCTAGAAGACCTTGTGGTGAATAGATCACAGACTTGAGGTAATCTGCTTGTGTTTGTCAACAAAGCACCAATTGTGAGGTAGTTGCTACCTTGTAGTCAGATCATTGAATTGAGGCAGTTGCATCAGATCCTAGGAAGAGGTGCCCCTGAGGAGGATGCCTGTTATGGCCAATATTGCTGGAAGAATGGAAGAAATGATAGAGATGATGAGAACAATGCAAGTTAGATTAGATGTTGTAGAAGGAGATAGAAGAAGAGGACTAAACCCTATACATGAAGATGAAAGTGATGATAATGAATTTCAAGCCACTAAAAAAAAGAAGAAACCCAAGAAGAAGAAGAATCAGATCAGGTAAAGATGTTGAAAGCTATTTCTAATATTGGTAAGAGACCTAGAATTGAGATTACAAACTACACTAGAAATTTGAACCCTAAGCAATTGATTGATTGGATAAATGACATGGAGGAATACTTTGAATACGAGGAAATTGAAGATCCAGAGAGAGTGAGATTTGGAAAAACTAAGTTGAAAGGTCATGTTGCTATTTGGTTGAAAGAAGTTCAATTGGAAAGAAATAGGAGAGGAAAAGAGAAAATCATAAAATGGGATATGATGGTGACAAAGTTGAAGAATCAGTTCATACATGTTGACTATGAGTTGGAATTTTTGAAGAGATTACAAAACCTAAGGCAAAAAGAGAAATCTATAAAGGAGTACACTGAAGAGTTTCATAAGATGATTATAAGGACTGGACATAGTGAAGCAAGCAAGGAGAAAGTGGTGCGGTACATAAATGGATTAAGGATAAACATTCAAGAAAAACTAAGTTTGGTAAGGATGACAACAGTAGAAGAAGCATATCAGTTTGTGCTAAAAGTTGAAGATAAGATGAATAAGAGACATGAGCAAAGGCAGAGAGGTAGAGGAGGAAAATTTCAAAGAGGTAGAACATATTCCAGAGGAGAAAGACTATATACAGAGTAGAACAAGGAGAATAGTCCATACCAAAAGGAAGATAGAGACAACAGTTCATACCAGAGAGATGATAGAAATTTCTACCATAGTTGCAGAGGGAGCCATAATTCTTACTACAATGCAGGATATCGGCGAGATGAAAGAGGATTTGACATGAGACCATTCAGAGGAACCTGTTTTAAGTGTGGAGGTGAAGGACACCGAGCATTTGAATGTCATCAAGGGAGTACAAGCAAGAGGATAAAGAGTAGTGCAAGAGTAGCTTAGGTGGAGGAAGAACCAGTTGGATCACCTAGTTTAGTGGGAAAGTGAGAGAAAGGAGAATCATTAGTCATGAGGAGACCTTTATTTCAAGTAGAAACAACTGAGGAACCACTTCAAAGGAAAAGTTTGTTCCGGACAAGATGTAAATCAAGAGGTAAATGTTGTAAGGTTATCATTGGTAGTGGTAGTACTAATAATTTGGTTTCAAAGGAGATGGTGACAAATCTGAACCTAGAGAGATTGAAACACCCGAAGCCCTACAAGATAGCATGGATTCAAGATCAACACAAGGTACTGGTGAGTGAACAATGCTTGGTGAAATTTCATATAGGATCTTATGTTGATGAGGTATTGTGTGATATTATGCTGATGGATGTATGTCATATATTGTTGGGGAGACCATGGCAGTATGATAGAAAGGCAATACATGATGGGAGGAAGAATACTTATACTATAATATCAAATGGGAAGAAACATATCTTTATACCTTTGGAAGAGGAGCCTAAAAGTGAAGTATGTGGAAATGCTAGAATCTATTTGGTAGATGGAAGGAAATTTCTGGATAGATTGAGACATGAGAACCTATGTTTTGTATTGATTCCAAAGAAGTGTGGAGCCCTAAGTGTAGAAATTGCTACCACAAAGAAAGAAGAACCAACACCAGAGGAAATAACTGAATTGTTGACAAAATACCAAGATATTATTTTAGAGAATGTACTTGAAGGATTGCCACCAATCTAGAGTATCAATCATCATATGGACCTTATACCTAGAGATAGTTTGCCTAACAAAGCAGCACACCGGATGACACCAATAGAAAATGCAGAGTTGAATAGACATATACAGGAGCTGTTGAGGAAAGGATTGATTAGAGAAAGTTTGAGCCCATGTGCGGTACTTGCAGTACTAACACTAAAGAAAGATGGAAAATGGAGGATATGTACAGACTCAAGAGAAATCAATAAGATCAGAGTCAAGTATAGGTGTCCATTGCCAAGGATGGATGAGATCATGGATTGTTTGAGTGGAGCAAAATATTTCACAAAGATAGACTTGAAGAGTGGATACCATCATATTAGGATTAGAGGAGATGAGTGGAAGATTGCATTTAAGACAAATGAGGGATTGTATGAGTGGTTAGTCATGCCTTTTGGATTAACTAATGCACCAAGTACTTTCATGAGGTTGATGAATAAGGTTTTGAAGAAATTCTTGGGTAAGTTTGTTATTGTATACTTGGATGATATTCTAATTTTTAGTAAAACAATAGAAGAACATTTGCAGCATATTAGGCAAGTATTACAGAGATAGAGAGGAGAAATTATTGATAAACATCAATAAATGTAGTTTCATGAAGGAAGAATTGGTATATTTGGGATTTGTGATTTTTGCGGAAGGATTGAAGATGGACCCTGATAAGGTTAGACCAATTGTTGAATGGCCAACACCTGTGAACATTGGAGAGATCATTTCACGAACTAGCAAGTTTCTATCAGAAGTTCATCAAAAATTTCAATACTGTATGCACACCAATGACAGAGACAATGAGAGGTGACAAGAAGGATTTTAAGTGGACATCAGGAGCAAATAAGAGTTTTGAATTGTTAAAGCAAAAGGTAACAGAGGAACCAATGTTAGCATTACCGGATTTGAACAAAGTATTTTAAGTTGATTGTGATGCTAGTGGGAATGCAATAGGAGCAGTGTTAACCCAAGAAGGGAGAGTGGTAGCATATTTTAGTGAAAATTTGAATAATGCAAGGAGGAGATATTCAGTTTATGATTAGGAGTTCTATGCCATAATTCAAGCCTTGAAGAAGTGGAGACATTACAAGTGTTGCCAAAAGAATTCGTGTTGTACACTGATCATCAAGCTTTGAAATATTTGAATAGTTAAGGTAAGCTGAATCAGAGACACATGAAACGGGTAGAGTTCATGCAGAGTTACACATTTTTATTGAAGCACCGGAGTGGAAAGTCGAACAAGGTTGCAGATGCATTGAGCATAAGAAGGAACCTGTTGACAAAGATGAGGGTAGAAGTACTAGGTTTTGAGGAATTGAAGCATATGTATGAAGATGATCTTGATTTTGCACAAGCATGGAAAGCATGTAAGGAGCCTGTTGTGACAGATAGAAGTAAGTGGCTGGATTATTTCATTCAGGAGGATATGTTGTTCAAAGGAAATCAGTTGTGTATACCTAGGAGTTCAATGAGAGAAAATTTGATCAAGGAGAAGCATAGTGGAGGATTAGCAAGACATTTTGGTGTTGACAAGGTAGTAGCCTTGGTAAGTGAACATTATTTTTGGCCTCAGATATATAAGGATGTAAGGAAATTTGTTTAGAGTTGCAGAATTTGTCAAGTTGCAAAAGGAAGTAGTCAGAATATTAGATTATACAAATCTTTGACAGTACCAGAGACACCTTGGGAAGATATAATCATGGATTTCATATTAGGATTGCCAAGAATACAAAGGGGACATGATTCTATATTCGTAGTAGTGGACTGATTCTCAAAGATGGCTCATTTCATTCCTTGTAAGAAGACAAATGATGCAGTGCATGTTGTTGACCTATTTTTCAAGGAGATTGTGAGATTGCATGGATTATCTAAGAGTATAATTTTAGATAGGGATACAAGATTCATTGGATAATTCCAGAGGACATTATGGAAGAAGATGAAGACAGACCTAAAGTTTAGTTCAACATTTCACCCATAAACAGATGGACAGACATAAGTGGTAAATAGGAGTTTGGGTAACTTGTTGAGATGCTTAGTAGGAGATAAGGTAGGAAGTTGGGACATAATTCTACCACAAGCAAAATTTGCATACAATAACTCAGTAAGCAGGAGTACAATAAAGACACCATTTGAGATTGTGATAAGGATAAACTCTAGAGGAGTTGCAGAGTTGAGAGACATTGGTATGGAGAACAAGAGAAGTGAAGAGGCATAAGAATTTGCAGGATACATGGAGACACTACATAATCAGGTCAGGAAGCATTTGGAGGAGATGAATAACAAGCATAAGGCACAAGCAGATGAGAAGAGGAGACATAATGAATTTTCTATTGGAGATGAAGTAACAGTATATCTAAGAAAGGAGAGATTTCCAATGGGAACATACAACAAGCTGAAGATGAGGAAGTTCAGACCATGTAAGATTCTTAGGAAGTTTGATTCAAGGAATGCATATGAAGTTGATTTACCAAAGACATTTGGCAAATCACCTATATTCAACATTGTAGATCTATATCTGTATCATGAGGGGGAATCAAGTGATAGTGTTGAAGATGGATTGAAAAATCAATTACCACAGCAACAACTGGAGTAGATAGAGTAGATTTTGGACAACAAAGTTGGATGCAGCACCAGAGGCAAGCAGTATAAAGAGTACTTGGTTAAGTGGAAAGGAAGACCGGAAGAAGAATCATCATGGATTTCCTAGGCTGAGGTAGAGTGCCTTGGTTTTCCTCTAGCCCCAACAAAGTGAGGGACTCACATTTTCAACAACCTCAGGTGTCTGATGCAGGAGCATCCCAGGTTGAGCAATCTTGCATCAACCAAAAATATTTGCTTTCTTTTATTTTCTTACATTTCAATTACAGTTCAGTCATTTGTAGTTCAACATTTTCTACCGCATTCTACCGCATCTTCATTTCAGAGCTCACAGAGTAGCACTTAAGTTCTACATTATCTCAGCTACATCATATTCAAATTTCATGAGATTTGGACTTGTTTGTGGAAAGTTATCGCTATCATAAGATCATCAACATTCATAGAACAGAGCATTCAATAGACAACATGAGTAAACAAGATCTGCAGAGCAATCTTTTGACTTGTGGAGCCAAATGGAACATCACACAAGGCAATTTGGGGCTAGATAGACCTTTGTTGAGAATCACATCAAGTTTCATTCATTTGCAGAGCATTACCATGAGTTGTAGGCCAACCTACATGTTTCCTACACATTTCATTATTCATTGGAGTTTGAGATCTCTTAAGGCCGATGCAGAGGATTCTATGAGCTAGAGGATGATATATATATATATATATATATATATATATTTCTTAGATGCATTAGGAAGGCAGTTAATGATAGTGATTGATATCTGATTGTAGGATAGAAGGATAGTTCTTTCCTGGAAGCACTTCAATGCCATATCTTTCTTGTAAGTTGTAATCTAGAAAGCAAGCCTGTAAGGCCAGATTGTAGCCCACATGTAGCTGACATATAAGCATTGTGATTGTCTGAGATATTGAGTATATAAATCTTCCATTGCATTCTATTTCTTATGTTGTTTCCTTTGTGTTTTCTCTATCTGTTGGTTTGGACAGTCCATTTTTTGGACCCTCCATCCTTGACTGCACCAATCGAGCTACAACCATATTACTTATGGTATTCTTTTGTATTAAAAAGGACATCTCTCCATTTGAATATTTTAGAGAATAGAGTTTGGAAATGTTTTTTTATCTATTGAGTAGAGAATGTAGAGATGAAGTTGAGAGGCAACGACATCTAGAGGAAGGAAGACCCCTGAATGAGAAGATGGGTTTGCAAAGAAGAAAATGGTTATGTAAAGCTATGTTGTAAGGAGAGAGTGAGATAACATGCTACATGAAGTAAATAAATGCTTATTTAGAGTAATGCTTATTTTGTAAGCATGTTGTAACCAACTACAAGAAGTTAATAAAATCATTTGTTTTTGCATTGAGCTTTTGTGCTATGTGTTTGAGTGTTGTGAGTGTGTAAGCTATGGGAACTAGCTACCCTTAAGTAGGTTCTTGAACCCTAATGTAACATACACCCTTAAAACTAGGTTTTCTGTATCACTTTTTTTTTGTTTTCTGAATGTTTTGGGTTTAGGGTTTCATTGCTGGTTTTGCATGTTTTGATTTTGCATTGATAACATATAATAAAGAGCATATAACCAAAACCCAGAAAAACTAAAGTAGATATGAAGGAAATATTAAAGACCTAGATAATATTATTGTAAAATATGAATTATGAGTACATACCCATTTGCCTGTTTACAACTTTATGCTGGTGCTGTAGCCGGACCAACAATATAACATCATAGAAAGACTTCTAGTTACCACCAATGAAGAGATCTTCAAGTGAAATGTATAAAAGCAGCATATGGGACTCAAAACATCTAAAATACCCTTAATAGTAGCTATAAAGAAGCAAGGAACATCACCATACAATACCCATGACTCCTCTGGGTTGTACGACCCACATGGAGTTGTAAATCAGCATGAAACAATTCTAAAAAATTGATAAATACTACTGTTTTGGACTGGATACCCTTGCAGATGCTAGGTGATCATGTAGAGCTAAAGAAACACATCAAAATCCACCAAAAACTCCTAAATGAATCTAGCCAGTGGTACAACCTGTACTAGCAAGGGTACAACCAACATAAGAGATGAAATGCAGTCCTTAATCTGCTCCAAAATGCAACAAATCTGTCCTAAATCTTATTCACTCAGATCTATATGATTTCTCTGTCGAATGTATTCAATACAAGCTCAAAACTCCATCAATTTGAATCAACTAAATGCCCAGCTAAAGCTCCTGGATGAAGCCTCCAAGAATCTCTTCCTGATGCGGTCTTTCACACATGAAGAAGAGGGCTGTGTAGAGGTTTTCGTCTCAACACAACCAATATCAAACCCTAGAGCCAAGCTCCAAACAATGCATGAGAAAACAAGAGAGTAATATCCATAATCCAGCATATGCAAATGAGGCTCATTTTCTATCTTTTATTTCCCTCAACCCCAACACCTAAGATGAGAGGAATTTAATATTTTATTTTATGTTTTATGTCCCTTATAACTCCCATGAAGACATCCATCTCCTAGGGGAACCACTTTAAGTTATAACTTAAAGTCATTTTATAACACAAGTCACTTTACCCCCTTAATAATAATATAAGTTAAATATTTAATTTAACTTATATTTTATCAAATAATGCTCTGGACATTTCGAAACCATTAATTCTTGTGCCATGACCCTCTGCCCCTGCCCTGCTATAAATAGCAAGGTTCTTTGTCCTGACTGACTATAAATAGTAAGTCACCAAATTGACCATCTAAACATTGCCATTAGCCTACGGGAGTCCAATGATAGGCTAATATCCATCAACTATCTGACTGGGCTAAATGGGGGACATTACACCTAACTACATCAAGAACAAGTATGGGATCTCAATTATGAGGTTCACAAAATGTTCACAAGATTCAAACTCATGGAACATTTTTCACTTACCTGATGTGTCTGATGTAGGAGCATCTATGCCCACAAATAATCTTGTTAACCCAAAAACATGGTTGTTATAATTTTGGTTGTTGATCTATTTTTTTGTGTGTTTTTAGTTCTATTATTTTGGTTTGCATCGTCTTGTGTGGATGTAGTTGTTCCTAGTTGGGGCCCACATGAATGATGATCCTCTTCTAAGCTAGGCATTTTTCCTTGCAAGGTTGTGGGTATTAAATTCTTGTAGATTCTAAGTGGTTGTTAACACTCACTGTAGGCTCTATCAGGCACATGCCTATTCTTGATCTGGGCTTTATTACCTCACAATAGTTACCTTATGCTAGATATTTTATTTAGAGGACATGAGAAATATTCCTCATGTAGTCTCTAACAACGCTTATTAAAAGGATAGTAACAATTCACTTTATATTAGGCAATCACCCATTTGAGGTGTCCCTATTACCATTCATTGTAGTTGTATTTCCTCTATTAGGCATTTTATTCCTATGCCTATTTATGATCGTGCCCTTAATGTTGGTGATAGTTACCTTCTTGGGTGGTAGCTTTGTTATTGGTTTATGCATTTATCTATTTTGGGTGTTTGATTTCTATAAAGATTATCATTCGTATATGGATTGGGATAGGAAAAAGATAAGAAAGACAAGTGAAGGGTTTATCAAAATAAAATTATTTCTTTTCTGCTAGCTTGCTAGATTGTGACGACCACCAAAAGTGTTGGAAATTTCCTAAGTTGAATTGTAACTCTTGTGGCAAGATGTGTGCCTATGGACAAGTATAATTTGTATTCTAAGTCATAATTTTTAAGTTTCTATCATTCCATACTACATTTGTCAATTGGATCTTGCTACATTTGTAAGTTAGCTTCTTGTGTCGCGCTGCTAGGATTAGTTGCCTTTCATTAGGTTCTTGATCCTTGTCTACATTAGCTAAGAAGAAGTGTACTTTCTCAACATGGATAATTCACCCCAACGAGGTTACAATGCAATCTAAGAAGGCCCAGAGTGGCAAGGGGAGACCAGGGAATTCAACCCATACTAGAACTTAGAGAGAATGTTCCTCAAAGATAATAAAATATTGAGTCTACTAGGTAAAAACTAACAAAGAGGAATGAATATATCAGGGGCCATGCTAAAAATGGCCTTAGCAAACACGACTTTTGCAAAATGAAAAAGAAATAACTCCTTAGTAAGGTTTTGAATAGCTTCCATGTGGACCCCATAAAGGACCCATGTGGAGTTAACCCAACTCCTTAGCATACTTTTAGAGGTAATTCTATCAATAAAATACCCAACAAGGGTGTAGTTTTTAAGCCATGTGCATGCATTTCCAAAATCTTGAACAAATAAACAACATCAGGAATAGGAGAGTTACCTCATGAACCACTTTCAAAATGAACTTGCGAGGGCGTTTCAAAGGCATTTTCTCGTGCATCCAAGCTAGTGACCCCAATATCAAATGCTGGGCCACTTTGGTTGGAAACCATTTAAAAAGGAAAAAAATCACTCAAAGGTGAAGGTAACTAAGAAAAGCCACAATAATTGTGGAGATATCCTACTCTAGATAGTAGTTTGAACAAGGACAAGGAAATGACCAAATCAAGCTTTTGGGTTTCCAATATTGAGATTTTTTTTAATTCTCTACCAATTGAAAAATCCAAAGAAAGAAAATGTGTTGATTCTTTTCAGCTCACCTCATATATTAAAAAAATTCCTTGAACATTATAAAAAACTAATGCAAACTAAATGTGAATCTATGTTTCTTCATATCCACTTCATAGACCCATTCAAAATTTTGTTTGCACATTATTAGAAGACAACAAGAAGAAATGTTGCTTGACAGTCTTTGATTACCTATGCTATACTCTCTAACAACTATGTTGGTACTGTCAACCAAATGCTTGCAAATATTTGATATGTCCATTCTCCCTATTGCTCAATCACTATATGCTACCTCATAGCGTCTTCAACACATACAGAAATCTCTCTTTCAATGTTTTTCATGTCTTGATATTATGTCCAATATTCAACCTTCTATTTACAACATCCAACAAGATTACATTTGTTTCTTTGCAAATAGTCTTCAAGGTCTATTAATTGGTTGTATTGATCATCTTTGTAGTCCTCCATATATTGTGGTGTAGTCTACAATTTTTTTTGCTTGATTTCTCTAAGGACAACATGATTTAAGTCTCAACACATTAAATTGCTACATTTATTCTTCTGCCTTGTTTTTGAGTCTATAGAGAAAGACTTGCAAATAATAAAGGTTTTATCTTTGAAATGAAATTAACTTAGAGTGTCTAAAATTCAATATAACATTAGAGGTTTCTTAGGGATCATCATCATCATTATTATCTTACAAACTAGTTAATAAATTTGTAATCAAACCTTGACAAGTTGCATGTACGAAGTAACTTTTGGACATTATGCTAATGATCTTGTATTTCAGTTTAATACAATTTAAGCCAAAATGAAAAGCTAAGGAATATAAAGAATAACATATAGGTTTACTCCATTAAATTTGAATGCCTTATTGCATAGTTTATCTTATTTGCACTTGTATTTCATTATAATTTACCAATTCTTTTGTTTATTGCACAAATATCCTCCTAGATCACTTAGAAAAGTAGGACAAGTTTTGTTTGATCTATGGGGGTAACAAATGGTAGTCTTGCATCAAGAATGATTTTTGAAATAGTTCATTCTTGAAATTTTGGTTATGGTAGACTAATAATATCTTCACATTAGTAGTTCTAATGGAGAAAATTATTTTGGACCTTTGAAGATAGAGTAAATTAATTAAAGTAGTGGCTTTGTATTTGAACTAAATCTCTCTTTGTCTTCTTTACCTTTGGTCTTTGGCTCTACCTTCTAGCTTAGTGAATTTATAAGTGTTTTTTTAATGTTCTCAATTTTGCAATTGAAGGATTATGAAGAACACTTTAAATGCAAAGGGAAAGCTCACAAAAATAATTATATGGAAAAAAAAATCTTTTTCACTATGAGAGAGGCTATAAGTGGATCAAATGCATTTATTACCATTGGGTTTGGATTAGGAATATTTACCATTTTGATATAGAATAGGTTTATTTGGAACCAATAAATGTTGGTTTCCCAAATGTAGTTTGGAGGTAAGAGACTCATATGTGTTGGGTGTGCGCTTAGGGTTCTGATTTCATTTTGAATTTGCTCTATTACATGTTTGGTTCATATTTCAAGTTAGGTTTAAATTTGATAGGCCAAAAGGAAGTTTTTCATTACCTATAGGTAATAGCATTTTATTTGGATACCAACCATCAAATTAAATAATTCTCAACCTTAGTCTATTGGGATGTGTCATACACCTTGTAAGTCTAACATTCAATTTATTATTTGTGAGCCTTCATGGACAAGGGTGTCCCAATTATGATGGCTATTATGTCATGTGTATGCTTTATTATGAGTGTAACTATGTGCAAGAGAATATTTTGTCATGAAGGATGTGCAAGATCATTTATGATGAAGATAGTGGTGTAACATAATCTATGACATGTATAAGAACATGTAGGAGCTTGGGGTTACATTGTTGACTTGACCAAGTTGACCAACTTATGATGCATCATAAAGAATCTTTAAATGGAGATCATGTAGCCAAAATGGAGCACCCAACTTGGGGAGTTACATATTGTAGCTTATGACATGGTATGACATGTGTATGAGCATATTCTACTTTTAACTTGGAAGATTGAGACCAAGTAGGGCGTTGGAATTTGGGCCCATGATTTGGGCACCATTTTTGGATCATGCTTTTGGCCCATGGTTTGTGGCTTACCACTCATGGTTTCATGGTTTGAGTTCTCTATTTATTGGATGCTTGAGGTTGATGTAGAGTGCCAGCAGAAGCGAATGAAATTTGACTATATCTTCCCTATCGGCAAGAGGTCTCCCAAGTTCTCACCGATATCCCCGTAGCGGTTAGTTGCCTATCGGCAACTCCTCATACTATCGAACCATGAGAAATTTCTTAGGCCGATATATTCCGTCACTCTGATGACCAATCTTCGTCGGCCAGACTTCCTCCGTCGGTAAGACTCCTTTCACCTACGCCGACACCTTGTCTCTCGCCGATATCGTCAGGCACATCGGCCAGACCCTCCGCTTCGGTAAGACTCCAGTTCATAGCCCCGATGGTTCATCTCATTCCGATGAGTCCCTATCGGCGAGACTTCTTGAACTCCTCCCGATGAGCTTCTATCAGCGGGACTCTAACGGTCGCCGTGACTTCTTCGGCTTCCCCCGACAAGGTTCCTCACACCGATACTCTTTATCGGCGATACTCCGAGGATGTCTCACCGATCGGTGAAACTGTATACCATCGGCTAAGTGTATTTTCCTTAGCCCGATATCATTTCTCTCACCGATGCAAATAACAAAGGTATGTGTCTCCGACACTATACCAATCTTCGACAAGACGGAGAGCCTTTCACGCCGATGGATCTCCAACTGTTCTGAGGTGCCGAACTAGAATTCCTTTCGACCGAACAATGGAATTTGGTCGTTTCATATATCAAACCATCGATCACTTGTAGCAATCTGATCCCACATCAAAACTATCCAATTTCACTCCGATTTCCCGACTAGCCACATGACGATGTCTAGTCGAACTTGACTGAGTTCGCTGGCTTCCTGGGTAAGAATTCAACAACAACAAACGTGAAAATTCTTTCCCCCATCACACTGATACTGTACAGGGCTTCAGTGGACAGAGGAAAGGGCCTCCATGTATGAATCAAAATCCTACTCCTAGGTTACGAACCAGCCACTATGGAACCGTGGGTTTTACACCGTCTGCACACTACAGAGTCACTATGGGTTGACAAATAGCATCCGGTTAGGGTTCCATTTACAAAATCAGGATAACGATATCAAATCACTAAGAACAACCAAGAAAATCAACACAGATCATACCCAGAACTCTCTTTATTCAGTTATCAAAAGAACTTGTTGTAATACACACTTCTCTCTCCGCTCCGTGTGACATACAACCTGCCTCTAAAGAAGATGTAGAGACAGCAGTTATCCCCTCCAACCGTGCAAACTGATTTTCAAATCAGTTAGCCGTTGGTTTACCCTTCATACAAGCAAAACTACATGTGTGCCTTGCACAATTACATTCATGGGACCAAATTGACCCTTATTACAAAAGGAAATGGCTTAAGAGCCTTATGAGAAAACAAAAGAAAAGATGACCCTGCACTACAGAGAATGTGCTCCTGCACCATACTCCCCCTGCAGGAAAAACTCAAGTCCCTGGAGTTGCTAACTGCTGAAGTGTCTTCCCATGCTTCAGAATATCTGCTTCACTCATCCAGGTTGCCTCTGAATCAGGAAGATCCTGCCACTTGACCAAGTAGTCTTTGTATACCCCTTTTCGTGTCTTCTTGACAATTTTGGAATCCAAAATGCATTCCAATTGCAAAGGCTTACTTGGAGGTAAATCTCGGATCCAGTCTTCATCTTCAATCACAGCATCTGAACCATCTTCAGCATGTAATGGAGGTCTAAAAGGGAACATGTCTGCAACATTGAAAATGGGAGAGATACCAAGGCCAGATGGTAATTCTATCTCATATGCATTTGGACCAAATTTATGCACTACCTTACAAGGTCCTAACTTCTTCATCAACAATTTGGTTGGTTGCCCCTTAGGTAATCTTTCCTTTCTAAGGTAGGCCATCACCAAATCTCCTACCTTGAACTGTACCTCCCTTCGCTTTAGATCTGCCCTATCCTTGTACTTGGAGATAGTTTTCTCCAACTGAAGCTTGACCTGATCATGTATTGTTTTCATGGTAGCAGCAAAGTCTTCTCCTAGAGCACTCCTTTTATCCCATCCTTGGAGGTCTTTGAGTTCAAGTGGTCCTCTTGGGTGGAAACCATAAACTATTTCAAAAGGGCTTTTCCCAGTACTTCTATTTCTGGAATCATTATAAGCATATTCAGCTTGACTAATCACTAAATCCCATGCCAATCCATGCTGTTTGGTAAGGCATCTCAAAAGGTTTCCCAAGGACCTATTAACAACCTCAGTCTGACCATCAGTCTGGGGATGGTACGCTGATGAAAAAGACAACTGAGTGCCCAATTTTCTCCATAGGGTCCTCCAAAAATGACCAACAAATTTGGAGTCTCTATCAGTAACAATTGATAGGGGTAAACCATGAATTCTGACCACCTCTCTGAAAAAAAGACCAGCAATATGAGATGCATCATTTGTGCATTTGCATGGCACAAAATGAGCCATCTTACTGAATCTATCCACAATGACAAAAACACTGTCTACACCCCTTGTTGTCCTAGGAAGACCAAGCACAAAGTCCATACTAATGCTTTCCCAAGGTGTGGTGGGAATGGGCAGTGGTTGGTACAAACCAGCATTAGAAGACATACCCTTGGCCTTTTGACATATGGTACAGCTTGCAACATATCTCCTTACATCTGTCTGTACCTTGGGCCAATAATAGAACCTGGTGACTTGTTCCAAAGTCTTGTCCAACCCAAAATGTCCTCCTAAGGCTCCATTGTGCTTCTCCTTGATGATATTGTCCCTCATTGAACATTTAGGAACACACAACAAACTACCTTTAAATAGGAGTCCTTCTTGCAGCACAAAATCAGAATACTCACCATGAAAAGTGTTAGCCAAACTTGCACACACTTCATAGGCAGCCTTGAAATCTGCATCATCCTTGTACAACTCCTTCAGACATTCTAGACCCATATGTTCCATTTGTACTTCCTGTATGACCAGTATCCTTCTACTCAAAGCATCTGCCACTTTGTTGGCAACACCTTTCTTATGCTTAATAGTGAAGGTATAGGCCTGCAATTGTTCCATCCATTTGACGTGCCTATGATTCAACTTTTCTTGACTATTTAGGAAGCTAAGAGCATGGTTGTCAGTAAAAACAATGAACTCTTTTGGCAGTAAATAATGTCTCCATTTTTTCAGAGCTTGCACCATTGCATACAACTCTAGGTCATAGGTAGAATACCTCTGTTTGGCCTCATTCAACTTCTCTGAAAAGAATGCTACTGGATGTCCTTCCTGACTAAGAACAACACCTATAGCCTGTTGGCTTGCATCACATTCCACAACAAATACTTTGTCAAAATCAAGGAGTACCAACATAGGTAACTCGGCCACTTTCTGTTTCAACAGTTCAAAACTATCATCTGCTTGTTTTGTCCATTGAAATTTACACTTCACTCCACCCTTGATGGTATTGAGAATAGGAGCACTTATGTGACTGGACCCTTTAATGAACTTCCTATAAAAAGTTGCCAAACCATGAAAACTTCTTACATCTCCTACTGTCTTAGGAGTAGGCCAATTGAGAATAGCCTCAACTTTTGTAGGATCCATTTTCAAACAGCCATTGGAAATCACAAATCCAAGATACACTAGTTCAGTTTTCATAAAATCACATTTATCCAAGTTGATCATCAACTTACTCTCATGCAATTTCTTTAACACCTGTCCAAGATGCTTCACATGCTCTTCTTTGGTCCTGCTGAAAATCAATATGTCATCAAGATAAACAATAACAAATTTGCCAATAAATTCTACAAGTACCTCATTCATCAACCGCATGAATGTGCTTGGAGCATTACTGAGACCAAATGGCATGACAAGCGACTCATAGAGACCTTCATTTGTTTTGAAGGCAGTCTTCCATTCATCTCCCTGCCTTATTCTGATCTGGTGATAACCAGATTTCAAATCAATCTTGGAATAGTAACATGAACCACCAAGATAGTCCAACAGATCCTCAATTCTTGGCATAGGAAATCTATACCTTATGGTGATCTTATTGATAGCCCTTGAATCAGTGCATAATCTCCATTTGCCATCTTTCTTAGGAGCAAGTACACTAGGGACTGCACATGGACTAAGACTTTTCCTAATCAAACCTTTCTCCAAAAGTTCTTGAATCTGTCTACCTACTTCTTCATTCTGCTGTGGTGTCAACTTGTAGGCAGCTTTATTGGGTAATGTGGCTCCAGGAATCAAGTCAATCTGATGACTTATGTCCCTCATAGGTGGTAGGGAGTTAGGAGTATCCTCTACCACAAGATCTTGGTACTTATCCAGTAATTGTTGCACTTCCAATGGAATCTCCTTCTGCTGTTTGCTTTGCTGATTGGATACAGGCTTCATCATTAGTGCATACCCTTGGGTATCCTTCACCTTCATGAGTTGTAGGAACTCTTTGCCACTCACTAACATGACACTATTGTCATTGCTCTTCTCTCCAACCTGCTCTGGTAAGGGATCCATCTGAAACTTCTTACCATTCTTGGTGATCATATATGTATTCTTTTCACCATCATGCTGTGCCTTTACATCATACTGCCAAGGTCGTCCAAGAAGAAGGTGACAAGCATCCATAGGAATAATTTCACATAGCACCTTATCCCTATAATCACCTAGTTCAAACTCTACCCAAGTTTGTTCTTCCACCAAATAGTTCTGATTCTTATTCAACCAAGATATTTTGTGAGGATTAAGATGGGGTAATCTTTTTACTTTACACTTTTCTACCATTTCAGTAGACACTACATTTTCAGTAGAACCTGAATCAACAATGATTTTACAGAGCTTACCATATGCTATTCCTTGGGTTCTGAAGAGATTCTTCCTTTGTGGGGGCTCCTGCTTCAATGGCATCTTCACGAGGGTCCTCTTAATCATCATATTCTCTCCTTCAAGTATTGGTGCAGCACTACCAATTGGTGAGTTTACACTCTGACAATCATCCTCCTGCAATAGTTGGTTCCTTCTCCCACCATCATGAGAGCTAAATGCCTTCTCAGGGCACTTACTTGCAGTGTGGCCTACTTGATTGCAATTGTAACATCTTCCAGTGAAGACTCCACGTCCTCTGCCTACACCACCACCTCTTCCTCTGCCATTAGGTCTTCTCCAACCTCCGAAACCACCACCTTTTTGTTCTGTATCAGAATGTGATTCTTGTTGACTTGAACTTTCACCTTTGTTTGGCTGTCCTCTACCAAAATTACCTCTTCCTCTATTGTTCCTGCCACCTCTTCCTCTGTTATTTTGATCACCTCTCCTTTTCAGTTTATCCTCTGCCCTAGAGGCTAACTGAAAACATTCATCCACAGTCTTGGGAACCACCATACTGAACTCATCCTATATATTGTACCTCAGTCCATCCAGGTATCTGGCCACCATCTCTTTTTCTTCTTCTCTGTGATTGGCTCTCATGCTCAATCTGTGGAATTCTTCAGTGTATGTAGCCACGTCCATATCTTTCTGCCTAAGATGATTAAACTTTCTGATAGTCTGCAGATCATAATCACATGGTAGAAATTTGGCTCTCAGCATGGCCACCATTCTGCTCCACTTGGTGATTGGACTCTTTCCAACCTTCTCCCTTTCACATTGAGTGTAGTTCCACCAAACCAATGCAGAACCTCTCAGTCTGGTCTTTGCAAACTTTACTTTCTTACTGTCACTATACTCTTTGAAATCAAAGTAATTACTTATGGCTTCAATCCAGTCCACAAGAGTATCTCCATCCAGTTTCCCATTGAATGTGGGAACATCCATTTTCGGATCACCACTATCTCCATGACCCTTGAGTGCGTTCAGAAATGCTTTTTGATCAGCAGTCATACCTTCTCCTTGAGGATTCTCCCCAATTTCTCCTTCTTCGTCCTCCTCTGACTCAGAAGTGCTTCCATCCTTCTCTTTGGATCTTTCTTCCTTCAGTCTGTCTTCGAGCATTTCTTCCACCATCTTCTGGATGGCTGCTTTACTCATCGTCTTGGGAGGCATTGTGCTAGCCTCTATTTCTATCTCCAATTCTTCGTCTGACATACACGGCTGTGATTCAGAATATTGGCTCTGATACCAATTTGATGCAGAGTGCCAGCAGAAGCGAATGAAATTTGACTATATCTTCCCTATCGGCAAGAGGTCTCCCAAGTTCTCACCGATATCCCCGTAGCGGTTAGTTGCCTATCGGCAACTCCTCATACTATCGGACCACGAGAAATTTCTTAGGCCGATATATTCCGTCACTCCGATGACCAATCTTCGTCAGCCAGACTTCCTCCGTCGGTAAGACTCCTTTCACCTACGCCGACACCTTGTCTCTCGCCGATATCGTCAGGCACATCGGCCAGACCCTCCGCTTCAGTAAGACTCCAGTTCACGGCCCCGATGGTTCATCTCATTCCGATGAGTCCCTATCGGCGAGACTTCTTGAACTCCTCCCGATGAGCTTCTATCGGCGGGACTCTAACGGTCGCCGTGACTTCTTCGGCTTCCCCCGACAAGGTTCCTCACACCGATACTCTTTATCGGCGATACTCCGAGGATGTCTCACCGATCGGTGAAACTGTATACCGTCGGCTAAGTGTATTTTCCTTAGCCCGATATCGTTTCTCTCACCGATGCGAATAACAAAGGTATGTGTCTCCGACACTATACCAATCTTCGACAAGACGGAGAGCCTTTCACGCCGATGGATCTCCAACTGTTCTGAGGTGCCAAACTAGAATTCCTTTCGACCAACAATGGAATTTGGTCGTTTCATATATCAAACCATCGATCGCTTGTAGCAATCTGATCCCACATCAAAACTATCCAATTTCACTCCGATTTCCCGACTAGCCACATGACGATGTCTAGTCGAACTTGACTGAGTTCGCTGGCTTCCTGGGTAAGAATTCAACAACAACAAACGTGAAAATTCTTTCCCCCATCACACTGATACTATACAGGGCTTCAATGGACAGAGGAAAGGGCCTCCATGTATGAATCAAAATCCTACTCCTAGGTTACGAACCAGCCACTGTGGAACCGTGGGTTTTACACTGTCTGCACACTACAGAGTCACTATGGGTTGACAGATAGCATTCGGTTAGGGTTCCATTTACAAAATTAGGATAACGATATCAAATCACTAAGAACAACCAAGAAAATCAACATAGATCATACCCAGAACTCTCTTTATTCAGTTATCAAAAGAACTTGTTGTAATACACACTTCTCTCTCCGCTCCGTGTGACATACAACCTGCCTCTAAAGAAGATGTAGAGACAGCAGTTATCCCCTCCAACCGTGCAAACTGATTTTCAAATCAGTTAGCCATTGGTTTACCCTTCATACAAGCAAAACTACATGTGTGCCTTGCACAATTACATTCATGGGACCAAATTGACCCTTATTACAAAAGGAAATGGCTTAAGAGCCTTATGAGAAAACAAAAGAAAAGATGACCCTGCACTACAGAGAATGTGCTCCTGCACCAGAGGTGGAGGCTTAATAGTGAGTTTGCAGGTACTACCATACTACTAGAATTTCTCTAGATCTAATGTTGGTGATACTCCTATAATGGCATGTCCTTAGATATTGTATTGTAACCTTTGTTGATAATAATACAATTCATTTGTTCTTTGAAGTGTGGGGTTTTTCTCCTATAATGGTTTTCCACATGTAATCATGGTGTCATGGGTATATTGTTTTTGTATATGATTATTTTTTCACATATCTCCTCATAGATTAGTGTAGGAAGCATATTCTGCACTTTTGCTTCCTTTCATTTGTTATCAGAGTTTTAATACCTTAGGTCTTAGGTGTTAGGAACAAGATTTTTTTATCCAATCTTGGTTTGAGTGGGAGCTTGTATAGGAGGAGTTTTTTTTGCAGGAAAATGGGAAGCACATCAAGACTAGAAATGCAGAGATTTATCGACACTAACTTTGAGCTATGGAAGCTCATGATGGAGGATTTGCTCATAGATCAAGATCTATGGGACACTATAAATGGGTCTAAACTAGCTAAAATGTCATAGGATGACTAAGATGTATTAGAAAAAAAGGAAAGGGGCCTCATCAAGCTCTACTTGGAAGAATTGGTGTTATTAAATGTTTGTGAAGAAATCACCATTCAAACCTTGGCAAAAGTTAGGAGATTTGTACCAGGCCAAGTCCTTGGTTAGTAAACTTTTTTTTTTATAAATGTTGTACACTTTGAGGATGAGTAGTGGTGATTTCATGGTAAAACACCTGAACATGTTTAATACCATCATGACCCAACTGCACTTAGTTGGAATGAAGATGGAGAAGGAGGATCGATGCATGACCCTTTTATGTTATTTTCTAGAGTCATGGGACAACTTGTTAATGGCCATTGGAAGCGCTAAAAATAAATTGGTGCTTGATGATGCCAAGTTTGCTTTACTCTTAGAAGAGATTAAGTGGAAATTTTTTGAATCTACCAAGAAGGCCTTAGCTATTGATGGAAGATTGAAGGAAAAAGACAAGAAGGACAAGAAGGAAAAGGGTAGATCCAAATCCCACGGGAGATCTAAGTCTCTTGGAAAGTCTAAGGCAAAATGTTAGAACTGCGGTAAGACTAGGCAATACTGAAGAGATTGAAAGGAGGAGAAAAGAAGAAAAAGACTGATTCTAATGATGATTTGACAAATTTCTCAAGGGGATGGTGGAGATTCCTTTTTCAAGGCCTCAAGGCAATCCATGCATGTGAGAGTGTGTGGTTAATAGACTTTGGAGCTTCCTTCCACATGAATCCACATTAGGCACATTTTCAAAGTATAAAGAATATGTTAGTGGGAAGGTGTACCTTGGTAATGATTCTCATCTAAGCATAGTTGGCCATGGTAGAGTCTTGATAAGATTCCCTAATGGCAGAGTGAAAGGGATCAATGGAGTTTTGCACATCCTTGGTTTGGCATAAAACTTGTTATTAGTTAGCAAACTTAATGACATGGGTGTGCAAATTTTTTTCTCTAATGGAGGGTGTAAGATGGTATGAGAAGATATCGTGCTTCATAAGGGTGTTTGAGTTATAACTTTATTTAATCTTGATACAAGCACTATTTAATGTTATAGTTCTTTAATTTATATAGTGAAGAGATCTACAAAATATACACCTTCACCATTAGAACTAACAACAAAGAGGAGTGTTGTATCTACTTCTGATAGCCATGCTTTCTAGGTACCCAAGTGAGCTCTTTCTTTAGAGATCAAGTTACCTATGGAGAAGACAATGTTATGTCACCAGAGAATGGGCTATATAGGTGTGAAAGGTCTACGAACCTTAAAAAACAAAAAAATTGGCGAGGGGTTAATTGATTGTACTCTTAAATTTAATCTGTATGAATATTGCATATATGGAAAACAATATCATGTTTAATTTTATTCCATTTCTCATAAATCTTCTAAGTCATTGGACTTAATTCATTCTAATGTATTTGATCCTATTAATGTTCCTTCGATCTCTAAATATTTGTATTATTTATCATTCATTGATGATTATTCTAGGACATATGTATATTTTATCAAAAGTAAATCTGAAGTCTTTAGTTGGTTTAAGGATTTTAAGGATCTTTTGGAAAATTAGATTGGTAGGAAGATTAGGGTGTTAAGGACTAATAATAGTGGGGAGTTTTGTTCTATAGATTTTGACAAATAATGTAAGGAGAATGGGATTGAGAGACACAAGACAAATCAATAAACTCATGAATAAGGGTTATGGAGAAAATAAACAAGACATTGATGGAGAGGGTTAGGAGTATGCTTAGCAGAGCTAGCTTGAAGAAAAATTTGCTACGCCCTTATCCTATAGTAGGTATTAGGATGTGTGATAACAATCAATGGCTCACATAATCCTTAATTGAGTTATTTATGAGTCCTAAGTATAATTATAGTATGCTAAGTTAGCCTCATTAGGATTAGAGTAATAATATTACCAAATGATGCCTATTGTTGCAAGTACGAGGATAATCAGTGTTGTCATTGATGTCAACATACTCATATTGCATTAATGAGAAGGATTGGATGTGCTGTGTGCTGAGGTTATTGAGGAAATTAGTCTCAATCAGGAATAGTGAAGAACAATGATGAGAAGAAGGCAAAAGTCCTCAAAAGGTTGAGGATCAGAGGATGTGGTTTAAAGGATTTGTAGATATGAGTCTTGAGATGTTCCAGTCAAGATTTCAGAGGTCCACATGAAGATTTGAAGAAGTTATGATCAGTCAAGTAGAACCGGTTCCGGCAGGTGTTCAATGGTGACAGAGTGTCACAGATTGGTCCGGTGAGCTTCGGAATTGCATTATCTCATTCTACGGATTGGAGAGAGTGTTGAAGAAGTTCGTGTGAAGTGACGACTAGATTTGTTCATAGTTTGGAGGTCCAGAATCACCTTTTTCATTATGACAGTGATGACAGATTGTGTTCTTGAAGTTCCGGATGAAGAATAGAAGAATTCCAGTAAGCTGATAAAGTGCAGATGTTCTTGATGACTCAGGAAAGGTTTTGGTGATCTTTGGATCGTGTACAATTCTCATTGGCGGTCCGCATTGAAATTTGAGTTTGCGTTTGAAGAATAACCACAGATATTGATGTTCTTCCTAAGACAGGCCGACTGGATGTATTACACATCTTGTGAATGATCTTGTAGGTGTTTGCCGACTTAGATGATTGTTCCTAAGTCGATGCCTTGTATAAATAAGGGATTGTGAATTTATTTTGAAGTGTGTCTTGTGGTGATAAGTGTGGTATAGCGAAGAGAAGTGCGAAAGGTAGAGCAGGAGTTTTTGGGCTTAAATGGAACTGATCCAGGCATGGTAAAGATGTCAATCTCCAGTTCAAGTTTGTAATACTTGTTAATTTGTAGACAGTGTGTCTCTTGTAGGTAGTGTGCCTCTTGTGAGCAGTGTGCTCAGGTAGTGAGCCCTAATTGGCATGTGCCATCTATTTTTCTTATTCTTCTAACATAGAATAATCCTTGGGTTAATCACCCCGTGGTTTTTCCCTTGACCGGGTTTTCCACGTCAAAATCTTGGTGTCTCATGTGTTGATGTGTACCTACTCTGGTGTTTATGCTTTATGCTTTCATGAGTGATTAATTGATATTCTATTGAATAACAAGAGGATTTAAGTATTTGAATTAGAGCAAGTTTTGATACAACTGATTCACCCCCCCTCTCAGTTGTGTGCCCTAGATCTAACAATTGGTATCAGAGCCAAGTTCCTCTGAAGGAGCTTAACCGCTTGAGGAGATCTAGGATGTCATCATACAAGAAGGATAGTCCGAAGTTTGATGGAACCAACTTCTCTCTTTGGAAAGGTCGCATGGAATGTCACTTGGAGTGTATGGGAAAGGCATACTTGTCCATGGTCACAAAAGCTTATACACCTCCACAAGGTGGTCCGACAAGTCTAAATGAAATCACAAATGCTGAAAACAAGCTGTGGACCAAAGAGGCTCTTCTAAGTGCATTAACTGACTCCAAGCTCTCAAATGTTATTGATCTACCAACTGCTTATGAGATCTGGATTAAACTGGAACTACTGCATGAAGGAGATGAGTATGTTAAGAGTGCAAGGTTGCAGAGTCTCAAAGGGAAATTTGAAAGACTGAAGATGAGAGATGATGAAAATATTACTACCTTTATGCCAAGAGTAAATGAGCTGGTGTGTGGAATTAGGAAAGCTAGTGGAGTTTTGGATGAAAATTAGATTGTTGGCAAAATTCTCAAATCCCTTCCTGTTGTCTACAAAATCAAGGTTGCTGCCATTAATGAATTCAGAGCCCATACAACTGTCACAAGAGACCAATTGGCTGGTAAACTGGCTGCATTTGAAATGACCGAGTTTGGAGATGATCCCCCCAAGACTGAATCTACATTCAAAGCCAGTGCCTCTGTGAAAGGTAAACAAAGATTTGATCCAGGAGAAAACTCTTCAAGGAAGCTGTCATGGTATGATCAAGCAAGAAGAGATATGGAAGAGGAAGAAGCAGAAATAGCTCAACTTGAAGCCCTCATTGCAAAGAGATTGCCAAGAGGATCCGGTAAGTATGAAGGAAAATTACCCTTTAAGTGCTTCAACTGCAATAAGATTGGTCATTTTGCCTCAAGATGTCTGAAAAGATCTACAAGGTCAAATTCTAACAGACAAAGGTTCCAAAAGAATTGTTATTATGTTCATGAAGAAGATGATAATGAAGGAGTAACAGATGATGAATCAGAGATAGGAAACAAATCTGGAAATGAATGGGTGTTCATTGCCATCAAGGAAGAAGATCCAATATCCTCTGAATCTATCAATCATAAGGTTATAGAAAGAGCTTTGGCTGCCCAAGTTGAAGAAAAGGATGATTGGGTTATTGACAGTGGATGCTCTCACCATATGACAGGTGACAAGAACAAGTTCTTAGATTTGGAAAGGTATGAAGGAGGAATGGTAAAGTTTGGTGATAATTCTGCTGGTAGAATCAAAGGTAGGGGAACTATTTCTTTTGATGGAAAGAACAAAACTGGTAATGTACTGTATGTTGAAGGATTGAAGCACAATCTTCTCAGTGTTGGACAGTTGGTGGACAAAAGTTATGATCTCTAGTTCAAGAATGGAAGATGCAGGATCTTTGAAAGCTCCGGAACTGAGATTGCATCCGGTACTCAAACAAAAGCTACTATCTTCCATCTAGTTGGTACTAATAAAAGTTGTCTATTTGTTCAAGTTGATCAGAGTTGGTTATGGCATAGAAGGATGTGTCATGTAAATTTTGATAACATCATCAAGATAAGCAATACTCAGGCAGTAAGAGATCTTCCAAAGTTGGTAAAACCTACAAATAGTTTGTGCAAAGAATGTCAGCTGGATAAACAGAGCAGAGTCTCATTCAAAAGCAAGGATCAGTCCTCTACCGGATTATTGGAATTAGTTCATACTGTTCTATGTGGTCCGCCAAGAATCAAGAGTATGCAAGGTGATAGATATTTCATTGATGACCATTCCCGGATGATGTGGGTTACCTTTCTGAAAGAGAAATCAGAAGCTTTTGAGAAGTTCAAAATCTTCAAGGCTATGGTAGAGAATCAAACCAGATTAAAACTGAAATGTCCGAGGTCTGATAGAGGTGGTGAATTCACATCCAGTGAATTCATAGATTTTTGTGAGAAGCATGGTATAAAGAGACAGTTATCTGCTCCTAGGACTCCACAGCAGAATGGAGTAGTAGAGAGAAAGAACCGGACCATTCAAGAAGCATCTAGGACAATGATGATGGAAGTAAATGTTCCCCAGATGTTTTGGAGAGACGCTGTCAGCACTGTAGTCTATACTCTCAATCGAGTTCAAATCAGAAGCAATACCGGTAAGACTCCTTATGAACTTTGGTTTGGTATCACTCCTACTGTGAGATATTTCAGAGTATTTGGTAGCAAATGTTACATTAAAAGAGATGAAGATCTAGGAAAGTTTGATGCTAGAAGTGATGAAGGAATTTTCTTGGGTTACTCAACTCAAAGCAAAGCATACCGGTGTTACAATAAGAGACTGAGAAAGATGATAGAAAGTACAAATGTGAAGGTTGACGAAGGTATTGAGAAGCCCTCAGGATTTTCTGAGTATGATGAAGAGGAGCAGAATGGTGTTTTGGTTCAAGGAACTCAATCCTCTTCTGAAAGTCAAATTCAGACTGATCCGATAAATCAAGAAGAAGAGACAGGTCTGAATGAGCATGATCAAGAAGCAGAAGTGCAAGAAACTCCCAAAGTTCCAAGGTATGTAAGACTGAACCACTCTGAAGATCAGATCATAGGTGACAAAAGAAAAGGTGTGCAAACTAGAAGGAATGTTGCTCAAAATTTAGATGAATGTTGTCTGATTTCTAAGATTGAACCTAAGACAATAAATGAACCCTGCAATGATAAAAATTGGACCAAAGCAATGGAAGAAGAGTTAATGCAAATTGAGAAAAATCACACTTGGGATCTTGTTTCAAGACCTAGAAACAAGAATGTGATTGGAACCAAATGGGTCTTCCGGAATAAACTAAATGAAGTTGGTGAAGTAATCAGAAATAAGGCCAGATTAGTTTGCAAAGGCTACTCTCAAATAGAAGGGATTGATTTTGAAGAAATCTTTGCTCTGGTGGCAAGAATTGAAGTAGTCAAACTATTTTTCCTTCAAAGATTTCAAAGTGTATCAGATGGATGTCAAATCTGTTTTCATAAATGGTGACTTAGAAGAAGAGGTGTACATTGAACAACCAGATGGATTTCAGGTATCTGAGCATGGTAATATGGTCTACAAATTAAAGAAGGCACTATATGGTCTAAAGCAAGCTCCAAGAGCATGGTATGAAACGCTAGACAAATATCTTTTGAAGATTGGTTTCAACAAAGGTACTACTGATAGTAACCTATATTTCAAAATTGATCATGAAAACATCTTGATTGTTGAAGTATTTATTGATGATATCATCTTTGGAGGAAGAGACAGTATGTGTAAAACTTTTGCAAATCAAATGAAAAGTGAGTTTGAAATGTCAATGCTTGGTGAAATGAATTTCTTCTTGGGTCTGCAAATTACTCAGACAAAGAAAGGAATCTTTATCTCTCAGACCAAATATGTGAAAGAACTATTGAAGAAATTTGGAATGGAAGATTCAAAGCCAATGAACACTCCCATGGCTACCGGATGTAAGTTGAGCAAAGATGATGACTCTCTTAAGATAGATCAGACAAAGTACAGATCAATGATTGGAGGATTATTGTATCTCACTCAAACTAGACCAGATATAATACAGGCTATTGGTCTTGTGGTGAGATTCCAGGTTGATCCCAGAGAATCTCATGTCATGGCAATCAAAATAATTTTTAGGTACTTAAAAGGAACAGTTGAGTATGGTCTATGGTATCCTAGAGATCATAATTTTTCTCTTCATGCATATACAGATGTAGATTGGGCAGGAGATGTGGATGATAGGAAGAGTACAAGTGGACGAGCATTCTTTTTGGGAAAGAGATTGGTTTCTTGGCTAAGCAAGAAACAAGATGCAATATCTCTGTCTACAACTGAAGCAGAATACATTGTAGCAGTAGGTAGTTGCACTCAACTTTTGTGGATGAAGCAGATGCTAAGAGATATTCAAGTAGAATATGAGGAGCCTATCACAATTTTCTGTGATAATTCAAGTGCAATAAATATTTCTAAGAATCCGGTATTGCATTCTAAGACCAAGCATATTTCTATCAAATTTCACTTTCTGAGAGAGCAAGTGAACAAGGGTGAAGTCAGATTGGAGTATGTGCCCTCCAAGGATCAGCTTGCAGATATTTTTACTAAACCTCTTCCCAAGGACTCTTTTGAGTATCTCAGGGAGAAGTTAGGGGTCATGGCCCCTCCATGATGAATTAGGATGCACTGATGTGCATCAATCTAGTGGATATCACAATCATATCTTGTGATCCGGATTGATGATGGGGAGCTACTACTCAGGGGGAGCAGCTGGTATGATTCTAATGTGTTAGAATTGCAAGTATGAGCCCTTTGCCATTGATGTCAAAGGGGGAGAGAAGACATGTGAAAAACAAGTGGTTGATGATCAAAGGGGGAGCAGTAAAGAAAGAGAAGACATGTGAAGAGTTGTTGCTGATAGGGGGAGCTGTGACAAAAAGGAGAAGTTCTTGTCTTGATGGTTTTACACATCATACGTTGCCATCAATGACAAAGGGGGAGATTGTTGCAAGTATGAGGATAATCAGTGTTGTCATTGATGTCAACATACTCATATTGCATTAATGAGAAGGATTGGATGTGCTGTGTGCTGAGGTTATTGAGGAAATTAGTCTCAATCAGGAACAGTGAAGAACAGTGATGAGAAGAAGGCAAAAGTCCTCAAAAGGTTGAGGATCAGAAGATGTGGTTTAAAGGGTTTGTAGATATGAGTCTTGAGATGTTCCAGTCAAGATTTCAGAGGTCCACATGAAGATCTAAAGAAGTTATGATCAGTCAAGTAGAACCGGTTCCGGCAGGTGTTCAGTGGTGACAGAGTGTCATAGATTGGTCCGGTGAGCTTTAGAATTGCGTTATCTCATTTTGTAGATTGGAGAGAGTGTTGAAGAAGTTCGTGTGAAGTGACGACTAGATTTGTTCATAGTTTGGAGGTCTGGAATCACCTTTTTCATTATGATAGTGATGACAGACTGTGTTCTTGAAGTTCCAGATGAAGAACAGAAGAATTCTAGTAAGTTGATAAAGTGCGGATGTTCTTGATGACTCAGGAAAGGTTTTGGTGATCTTTGGATCGTGTACAATTCTCATTGGCAGTCTGCATTGAAGTTTGAGTCTGCATTTGAAGAATAACCACAGATATCGGTGTTCTTCCTAAGACATGCCGACCGGATGTATTACACGTCTTGCGAATGATCTTGTAGGTGTTTGCCGACTTAGATGGTTGTTCCTAAGTCGATGCCTTGTATAAATAAGGGATTGTGAATTCATTTTGAAGTGTGTCTTGCGGCGATAAGTGTGGTATAGCGAAGAGAAGTGCGAAAGGCAGAGCAGGAGTTTTTGGGCTTAAATGGAACTGATCCAGGCATGGTAAAGATGTCAATCTCCATTTCAAGTTTGTAATACTTGTTAATTTGTAGACACTGTGCCTCTTGTAGGTAGTGTGCCTCTTGTGAGCAGTGTGCTCGGGCAGTAAGCCCTAATTGGCATGTGCCATCTATTTTTCTTATTCTTCTAACAGAGAATAATCCTTGGGTTAATCACCCTGTGGTTTTTCCCTTGACTGGGTTTTCCACGTCAAAATCTTGGTGTCTCATGTGCTGATGTGTACCTGCTCTGGTGTTTATGTTTTATGCTTTCATGAGTGATTAATTGATATGCTATTGAATAACAAGAGGATTTAAGTATTTGAATTAGAGCAAGTTTTGATACAACTGATTCACCCCCCCCCCCCTCTCAGTTGTGTGCCCTAGATCTAACACCTATATGTAGGAGGATGAGTAGTAGTTAATCATCATATTATGAATTTTATTCTTATTGAAGACTTTTGGAGATTGTCCCCCTTGAAGTGGCCTATTAATATTATCAAGTATTATCAAGCGTTTTCATATTATTCATCTTATATATTATTTTGTGCACATTATTTCTTTACAAGTGGTATTAGAGCTTGATCTATGCAATTAGAAGGAAAGAAACAAGGCAGTTTTTAAAATTTTGGAGGCTATGTTGTCAAGTGCATATCTCTCTCAATTTTACAAAATTTTCCCTATAATTTGGAGGGTTGATCAAGGGCATATTGAAGCAACTAAAATCTAGATTTGAGGTTATTTAGAGCATTTGTGAAGGATTTATTGTAAAATTAGGTTTTTCACCAAATTTACTTCCAAGAATACAAAACAACAAATTTCTTGGAATTTTTTTAGTAAAGTGAGATCTACACCTAGGTAAGTTATAGTAAAAAATTATTTTATTTTAATTTATTGTGTGTAAGTTATTGCAAAATTATTTTGGCCATGCTATGGCTAGGACTTCAATAAGAGGCAAGGGAAATCCAGTTAGGTCACTCTTGGAAAGACTCCAGATAAAGATGATCCAATGTTAGAGGAGAGGAATCCCATAGGCATTGAAGCTACTATAAAGAAAGAAACCATCAAGATTAAGGTGGAAATTTTATTAGAAGTGGTAGAGCAGATGAAAGAGATCACTAAGAAATAAAGTCTTGATGCAATGTTTAAATAATTAGTTTCTCTCCAAAGTTATTGAGACTCCTAGAAGGTGGATTCACACCACAAGAATTGAGAAGAAAATGTGTCTTAAGGGACATGAATCTTCTTGGTTTGATTATGATCTAAAGTAGGACTATCATGCAAATACTTCTTTGGCTAAGTACTTCATGCCAAAGATGGATATGCAAGAAGAGGAAGAAGAAGAAGAATAAGGAGAAGGAGGAGAAGGAAAAGAAGGAGGAGGAGGAGTAGGAGGGGAAGGAGGAGGAGAAGAAGAAGAATCAAAGATTCTTACAATGCCATTTTTGTAAGAAGTTATAAATAAAAACATAGTGGTTTTGAGGTATAGACCAAGAGGATTACCTCCCAAAAGAGATCCTAATCATGCCATTCAACCAGTACTAGGGTACTATTCACCATCGATCACCTCTTCTTTAAAGGCACACAAAAAGTTTAGAGTAGTAGAAGAACATATTCAACGCCAACAAGAGGTAATCTCTAATCTTAAGGAGAACAAAGTAGTGACATAGAAAATAATTAAGAAACAAGTTGATCAATGCCAAATTTTAACCCAAATAGAGTTACCAATGCTTGATGAGGAGGGAAAAATCATTATGGAACATGAGGGATTCCTTTGGACACACACTAAGAGGGTGTGAATGAGGAAGATAATAGAGTATTTGATCAAATGGAAGAATATGGCCAATGAAGACGTGACATGGGGATGAAGTGTTCCTACAAAAGCATCTAAGGATCATCAACATTGAGGACAATGTTGGTTGTAAGGGGAGGGACATGCTACATCCTTATCCTATAACATGTATTAGGATGCGTGATAACAACCAATGGCTCACATAATCCTTAATTGAGTCATTTATGACTCATAGGTATAATTAGAGTATGCTAAGTCAGCCTCATTGGGATTAGGGTACTAATATTACCTAATGATGCATATATATAGGAGGTAGTGAGTAGGGGTTAATCATCACATTGTAAATTCTATTATTATTGAAGACTTTTGGAGGTTTGTCCCTTGAAGTGACCTATTATTATAAAGTATTATCAAGTTTTTGCATATTATTCCTCCTATATTATTCTCTTGTGCAAGTTATTTCATTGTAGGAGTTTTGGGTAGAAGTAGTTACTGTTGCAAGTATGAGGTGAGCCATTGTTGTCATTGATGTCAACATACTCATATTGCATTGACAAGAAGGATTTGATGAGCTGTGTGCTGAGGATATTGAGAAAATTAGCCTCAGTCAGGAACAGTGAAGAACAGTGATCAGAAGAAGGTAAATGTACTGTATAGGATGAGAACCGGAGGATGCGGATTAAAGGGTTAGTAGATATGAGTCTTGAGATGCTACAGTTAAGATTTCAGAGGTCCGCATGAAGATCTGAAGGAGTTGTGGCTGCCGGTATAGAACCGGGTCCGGCAAGTATCCAGAGGTGACAGAGGATCACAAAAAGCTCCGGTGAGGTCCGGAATTGTATCATCCTAATCTGCGGATTGGACGGAGTGTTTGGGATGTCCTTGTGATGTGTCATCCTGATTTGTGTATGATTTGGAGGTCCGGAAGTACCTCTTGCATTATGACAGTGGCGACAGACTGTGTTCTTGAAGTTCCGGATGAGGAAGACAAGAGATCCCAGTAAGTAGAGGAAGTGCGGATGTATCCGGACATTCAGACAGGCTTGTGAAGGTTCTTGAATCATGTTTAGGTTATGTTGTTGGTCCGCATTGATGGTAGAGCCCGGAATTGAAGTTATTCTTCCGGATGAAGTTCTTGCTCTGTGTAGCCGACCGGATGAGTTGTTCATCCTGCGAATGTTCTTGTGATGGCCGACCGGATGTGTTATTCATCTTGCGGATACTCCTATGGTTGTTTGCCGACTTAGATGTTTGTTCCTAAGTCGATGTCTTGTATAAATAACGGTTTGTGAGTTCATTTCAAGGTGTGGTGTGTGGATGAGTGTGGCATAGCGAAGAAACGTGCGAAAGGCAGAGCAGAGATTGTTGGGCTTAATTGGAACTGATCCGGACATGATAGAGATGTCATTCTCCAGTTCAAGACTGTGATTTTTATCACTTTGTAGACAGTGTGTCTCCTTGTAGGCAGTGGGCCTCTTTGTGAGCAGTGTGCTCGGGCAGTGAGCCCTTATTGGCATGTGCCATTCATTTTTCTTTATTCTTCTAACAGAGAATAATTCTTGGGTTAATCACCCCGTGGTTTTTCCCTTAACCGGGTTTTCCACGTCAAAATCTTGGTGTTCAATGTGTTGATGCTTATCTGCTCTTGTGTTTATGTATTATGCTTCCATGGATGATTATTTGATATGCTGCTAACTAACAACAGAGAATTAAGTGTTTAAAAGAGAAGAAGTTTTATACAACTGATTCACCCCCCCCCTCTCAGTTGTATGCCCTAGATCCAACAATTGGTATCAGAGCTAAGTTCCTCTGATAGGAGCTTAACCGCTTGAGGAGATCCAGGATGTCGTCATACAAGAAGGATAGTCCGAAGTTCGATGGAACCAACTTCACTCTCTGGAAAGGTCGCATGAAATGTCACTTGGAATGTATGGGAAAAGCATACTTGGCTATGATTTCAAAACCATATATACCTCCACAAGGTGGTCCGACAACTCTGAATGAAATCACAGAAGCTGAAAACAATCTGCGGACCAAGGAAGCTCTTCTAAGCGCATTGAATGACTCAGATCTCTCGAATGTCATTGACCTACCAACTGCATATGAGATCCTAACTAAACTGGAACTTCTGTATGAAGGAGATGAGTTTGTCAAAAGTGCAAGGTTGCAAAGTCTGAAAGGGAAATTTGAAAGATTGAAAATGAGAGATGATGAAAACATCACTACCTTTATGCCAAGAGTAAATGAGCTGGTATGTGGAATCAGAAATGCTGGTGGAACTTTAGATGAAAATGAGATTGTCTGCAAAATCCTAAGATCCCTTCCTGCTGCCTACAAAATCAAAGTTGCTGCCATTGATGAATTCAGAGCCCACACAACTGTCACAAGAGAACAACTGGCTGGCAAACTAGCTGCATTTGAAATGACCGAGTTTGGAGATGATCCTCCCAAGACTGAATCTGCTTTCAAAGCCAGTGCCTATGTGAAAGGCAAACAGAGATTTGATCCGGGTGAAAACTCATCAAGGAAAATGTCATGGTATGATCAAGCAAGAAGAGACATGGAAGAAGAAGAAGCAGAAACAGCTCAACTTGAAGCCCTCATTGCAAAAAGACTGCCAAGAGGATCCGGTAAGTATGAAGGAAAACTACCCTTTAAGTGTTTCAACTGCAATAAGATTGGTCATTTTGCCTCAAGATGTCCGGAGAGATCTGCAAGATCTAATACTCACAGACAAAGGTTTCAAAAGAATTGCTATTATGTTCATGAAGAAGATGACAATGAAGGAGTAACAGATGATGAATCAGAACTAGGAAGCAAATCCGGAAATGAGTGGGTGTTTATAGCCATCAAGGAAGAAGATTCAATACTCTCTGAATCTGTCAATCACAAAGTTGTTGAAAAAGCCTTGGCTGCTCAAGTGGAAGAAAAGGATGATTGGGTTATTGACAGTGGATGTTCTCACCATATGACTGGTGACAAGAATAAGTTCTTAGATTTGGAAAGATATGAAGGAGGAATGGTAAAGTTTGGTGACAATTCTGCTGGCAGAATCAGAGGTAGGGGAACTATTTCCTTTGATGGTAAGAGCAAAACAGGAAATGTACTGTATGTTGAAGGATTGAAGCACAATCTTCTCAGTGTTGGTCAGTTAGTGGACAAAGGCTATGATCTCCGGTTCAAGAATGGAAAATGCAGAATCTTTACAAGCTCCGGAACTGAAATTGCATCCGGTACTCAGACAAAAGGTAACATCTTTCATCTGGTTGGTTCAAATAAAAGTTGTTTGTTTGTTCAAATTGATCAGAGTTGGTTATGGCATAGAAGAATGTGTCATGTAAATTTTGATAACATCATCAAGATAAGCAATACTCAGGCTGTGAGAGATCTTCCAAAATTGATGAAACCTACAAATAGTGTGTGTAAAGAATGTCAGTTAGGTAAACAAAGCAGAGTCTCTTTCAAAAGCAAAGATCAGTCTTCTACCGGATTGTTGGAATTAGTACATACTGATCTATGTGGTCCGACAAGAATCAAGAGTCTGCAGGGTGATAGATATTTCATGTTGTTAATTGATGATCATTCCCGGATGATGTGGGTTACCTTTCTAAAAGAAAAATCAGAAGCTTTTGAGAAGTTCAAAATCTTCAAAGCTATGGTGGAGAATCAAACCGGATTGAAACTAAAGTGTCTAAGGTCTGATAGAGGTGGTGAATTTACATCTGGTGAATTCATTGACTTTTGTGAGAAACAGGGTATAAGGAGACAGTTGTCTGCTCCTAAGACTCCACAGCAGAATGGAGTAGTTGAGAGAAAGAACCGGACCATCTAGGAAGCTGCTAGGACAATGATGTTGGAAGCAAATGTTCCTCAAATGTTTTGGAAAGAAGCTATCAGCACTGCAGTCTACACTCTCAATCGAGTTCAAATCAGAAACAACACCGGTAAGACCCCCTATGAACTCTGGTTTGGCATCACTCCTACTGTGAAATATTTCAGAGTATTTGGTAGCAAGTGTTATATTAAAAGAGATGAAGATCTAGGAAAGTTTGATGCTAGAAGTGATGAAGGAATTTTCTTGGGCTACTCCACTCAAAGCAAAGCATACCGGTGTTACAACAAGAGATTGAGGAAGATGATAGAAAGCACCAATGTAAAGGTTGATGAAGGAATTGAGAAGCCTTCAAGATTTTATGAGTTTGATGAAGATGACCAAGACAGTGTTCAAGGACCTCAATCCTCTCCGGTGAGACAGAGTCAGCCTGATCCGGTAAATCAGGAAGAAGAGATAGGTTTGAATGAGCCTGATCAAGAAACAACAGTGCTGGATACTCCCAAAATTCCAAGGTATGTAAGACTGAATCACTCTGAAGATCAGATCATAGGTGACAGAAGCAAAGGTGTACAAACTAGAAGGAATATTGCTCAAAATCAGAATGAATGTTGTCTGATTTCAAAGATTGAACCTAAAACAATAAATGAAGCCTGCAATGATGAAAACTGGACCAAAGCAATGGAAGATGAATTGATGCAAATTGAGAAAAATCATACTTGGGATCTTGTTCCCAGACCTAGAGACAGGAATGTAATTGGAACCAAGTGGGTCTTCCGGAACAAACTAAATGAAGCTGGTGAAGTAATCAGAAACAAAGCTAGATTGGTCTGCAAAGGCTACTCTCAAATAGAAGGAATTGACTTTGAAGAGACTTTTGCTCCGGTAGCAAGAATTGAAGCAGTCAGATTACTTCTTGCATTTGCTGCCTTCAAAGACTTCAAGGTATATCAGATGGATGTCAAGTCTGCCTTCCTAAATGGTGATCTGGAAGAAGAAGTCTACATTGAACAACCAGATGGATTTCAATTGTTTGATAATAATGATATGGTCTGCAAGTTGAAGAAAGCTTTGTATGGATTGAAGCAAGCCCCAAGAGCATGGTATGAAAGGTTGGATAAGCATCTTGTGCAGATTGGATTCAACAAAGGTACTGCTGACAGTAACTTATATTTCAAAATTGATCATGAAAACATTCTGATTGTTGAAGTGTTTGTGGATGATATCATTTTTGGAGGAAGAGATAGTATGTGCAAAACTTTTGCTAATCAGATGAAAAGTGAGTTTGAAATGTCTATGCTTGGTGAAATGAATTTCTTCTTGGGACTGCAAATTACTCAAACAAAAGAAGGGATCTTCATTTCTCAGACCAAATATGTGAAAGAATTGTTAAGGAAATTTGGTATGGAAGACTCAAAGCCAATGAACACTCCTATGGCAACCGGATGTAAGTTAAGCAAAGATGATGATTCTCCAAAGGCAGATCAGACAAAGTATAGATCAATGATTGGTGGATTGTTGTATCTCACTCAAACTAGACCAGATATAATGCAGGCTGTTGGTCTTGTGGCAAGATTCCAGGCTGATCCTAGAGAATCTCATGTTATGGCAATCAAAAGAATTTTTAGATACTTGAAAGGAACAGTTGAGTATGGTCTATGGTACCCTAGAGATCCGGATTTCTCTCTTCATGCTTACACAGATGCAGATTGGGCAGGAGATGTGGATGATTGGAAAAGCACTAGTGGTGGAGCATTCTTTTTGGGGAAGAGATTGGTTTCTTGGCTAAGCAAGAAACAAGATGCAATATCTCTGTCTACAACTGAAGCAGAATACATTGCAGCAGCAGGTAGTTGCACTCAAATCTTATGGATGAAGCAGATGCTAAGAGACATCAAAGTTGAATATGAGGAGCCTATCACAATTTTCTGTGATAATTCAAGTGCAATTAATATTTCCAAGAATCCGGTACTGCATTCTAAGACTAAGCACATATCTATCAAATTTCACTTTTTGAGAGAACAAGTAAACAAGGAAGAAGTCATATTGGAGTATGTTCCCTCCAAGGATCAGATTGCAGATATCTTTACAAAACCTCTTCCCAAGGACTCTTTTGAATATCTCCGGGAGAAGTTAGGGGTCATGGCCCCTCCGGTGATGAACTAAGATGCACTGATGTGCATCAGTCCGGTGGCTATCACAGTCATATCTTGTGATCCGGACTAATGGGGAGCTGCAACTAAGGGGGAGCAGCTGGTATGATTCTGATGTATGAGAATTGCAAGTATGAGCCCTTTGCCATTGATGTCAAAGGGGGAGAGAAGACATGTGAAAAATAAGTGGTTGATGATCAAAGGGGGAGCAGTAAAGGAAGAGAAGACATATGAAAAGTTGAAGTTCTTGTCTTAATGGTTTTTCACATCATATGTTGCCATCAATGACAAAGGGGGAGATTGTTGCAAGTATGAGGTGAGCCATTGTTGTCATTGATGTCAACATACTCATATTGCATTGACAAGAAGGATTTGATGAGCTGTGTGCTGAGGATATTGAGAAAATTAGCCTCAGTCAGGAACAGTGAAGAACAGTGATCAGAAGAAGGTAAATGTACTGTATAGGATGAGAACCGGAGGATGCGGATTAAAGGGTTAGTAGATATGAGTCTTGAGATGCTACAGTTAAGATTTCAGAGGTCCGCATGAAGATCTGAAGGAGTTGTGGCTGCCGGTATAGAACCGGGTCCGGCAAGTATCCAGAGGTGACAGAGGATCACAAAAAGGTCCGGTGAGGTCCGGAATTGTATCATCCTAATCTGTGGATTGGACGGAGTGTTTGGGATGTCCTTGTGATGTGTCATCCTGATTTGTGTATGATTTGGAGGTCCGGAAGTACCTCTTGCATTATGACAGTGGCGACAGACTGTGTTCTTGAAGTTCCGGATGAGGAAGACAAGAGATCCCAGTAAGTAGAGGAAGTGCGGATGTATTCGGACATTCAGACAGGCTTGTGAAGGTTCTTGAATCATGTTTAGGTTATGTTGTTGGTCCGCATTGATGGTAGAGCCCGGAATTGAAGTTATTCTTCCGGATGAAGTTCTTGCTCTGTGTAGCCGACCGGATGAGTTGTTCATCCTGCGAATGTTCTTGTGATGGCCGACCGGATGTGTTATTCATCTTGCGGATACTCCTATGGTTGTTTGCCGACTTAGATGTTTGTTCCTAAGTCGATGTCTTGTATAAATAACGGTTTGTGAGTTCATTTCAAGGTGTGGTGTGTGGATGAGTGTGGCATAGCGAAGAAACGTGCGAAAGGCAGAGCAGAGATTGTTGGGCTTAATTGGAACTGATCCGGACATGATAGAGATGTCATTCTCCAGTTCAAGACTGTGATTTTTATCACTTTGTAGACAGTGTGTCTCCTTGTAGGCAGTGGGCCTCTTTGAGAGCAGTGTGCTCGGGCAGTGAGCCCTTATTGGCATGTGCCATTCATTTTTCTTTATTCTTCTAACAGAGAATAATTCTTGGGTTAATCACCCCGTGGTTTTTCCCTTAACCGGGTTTTCCACGTCAAAATCTTGGTGTTCAATGTGTTGATGCTTATCTGCTCTTGTGTTTATGTATTATGCTTCCATGGATGATTATTTGATATGCTGCTAACTAACAACAGAGAATTAAGTGTTTAAAAGAGAAGAAGTTTTATACAACTGATTCACCCCCCCCCCCTCTCAGTTGTATGCCCTAGATCCAACAGTTACTACTACATGTTACCTAATCAACAGGTCCCTTACATCAATTCTTATTGATAAGACCCCTATGGAGGTATAGATGGGAAAAATGTCCCCACTTTAGAATCTTTATATTTTTGGTTGTGAGACATATGCTCACATTCCTAGGAAGAAGTAGCCAAAGTTGGGTAACAATAAAGTGGAGTGTATCTTCATTAGCTATGGTCTCAGTATGAAAGGGTACAAGCTTTGGGATCCTCTGGATGAGAGATTTTTTAATAGTAGAAGTGTTATTTTTAGAGAAGTCAAGCCTTCTCCCATAGTTGTGTGGCTAGAAGAGGACAAGAAGAAGTTAGTTGTTTAGCTACCACTTAGGACCGAGAAAGCTAAACTAGAAGTTCATGAAGGGCCTAAAGAAGAGGATATCTTAGAGAGTTTGAAACCCCTAAAGTAGAACTTCCACCTTAGTTTTTGAGGAGGTCCATTCGACATAGAAGACAACTAGATAGGTGTAGCCCCCTAATTATAGAGAAATATTTACTTTGTTTACTAACATTAATGAGCCTAGAATTGTTAAAGAGGCAATGGATAAGGATGATTCTAAGTCCTAGAGAGTGGCAATGGATGAAGAGATGGCTACATTGAAAAAGAATAATACATGGGACTTGGTACAATTACCTAATGGATGGAAACCCATTAGTTGTAAATGGTGTTCAAGAAGAAGAAGATCAATTCATATGGCGATGTTAAAAATTATAAGGTGAGATTGGTTGCAAAAGGATATTCCCAAGTTGAGGGGATAGACTTTGGTGAGACTTTTTCCCTAGTTGCTAAGTTGACATCTATCAAATTCTTGTTATCTACAACAATAGCTTTTGATTTAGAGATAATAGATGGATGTGAAAACATCATTCCTATATGGTGACTTGGAGGAGGACACACACACACACACCTATATGTATATGTATATATATGATACATGACACTACCAAAGTACTACATTGAAAATGGTAAGGAGTCATTGGTTTGTAGACTAAAAAATCTTTGTATAGTCTCAAATAGTCTCCCAAGATGTGATACTAGAAATTTATTCCTTTATGTTGGGACTAGAATTCTTGAGGTCTAAATCAGATCATTGTGTGTATTACAAACAAGATAGGGATTATTTCCTTGTTATTACTTTGTATGCAGATTATATGTTATTTTTGGTAACAATAAGGATGTGATTAGAGATTTGAAATTTCAGCTTTCAACATAGTTTGATATGGACTTGGGAGTTGTTTAATATATCTTAGGAATGGATATTAGAAGAGATAGAGTGAACATAAAGCTTTGGTTGGGCTAGATTAATTTTGTAAAATTTTTGTTGTAGTGTTTTAGCATGACAGATAGCAAATAATCGAGTGTTCCTATTTTTGTGGGAACTAAGCTTTTAGTTGAGCAATGTCATATGACACCCATAGAGATAAAGTTTATGGATCATGTTCCTTATGATAGCATAATTAATATTTTTATGTATGCTATGGTATACAATAGACAGACATTGCCCAATCAATGGGAGTCTTGAGTCATTTTACGGCTAATCCTGGACATGAACATTGGGTTGTAGTGAAGAGGGTCTTTAGGTACATTCAAGTATCCATTTGTTATCATGGTGATATTTTAGGGGACTAACACTCAATGGACATACATGATTATGTGGATTTAGATTGGGAAAGGGATGTTGATAGTAGGAGGTCTACCAATAGATATGTGTTTCACCTTTTTTTTTTGAGTAGTGAGTTAGATGAGCACATGATAGGTTGTGGTCACCTTGTCCACTATAAAGGCAACGTATATGGCAACTACTCATGCTTGTAATGAGGCCATTTGTCTTCTAAGACTATATTTGGATGTGGGGCTAAGTTAGAGAGCTATTATAAGTGAGTGTGAAAATCAAAGTGTCATTTGTTTGGAAAAGAACTTGACCTTTCATGGGAGGACAAAGCATACTTATGTCCAGTAAAATTGTGTTTGAGACATGGTAGAGAATGGGAGGGTGATGTTGGAGAAAGTTGTTAACTTTGTAGAATGTTATAGATGTATTGATGAAGCCAGTGAGCACAAAGAAGTTTATGTGTAGTATGCATCTATTATCCTCGCATCCCCTAGTAGTTTGTTGACAATATTTGTTGGTGTTCCCCTTTTTCTCTTACAATGTATACAAAAAAGTGGGAGAGAATGTTGGGCTAGGCGTGTTAGACACCTTGCAATCTTAATGTTTGATTTATTATTTATTTATTATTTATGAGCCCTCATGGAAAAGGGCATCCCACTTATGACTTAGCCATTATGCCATGTGTAAGTGTGTAAGAGAATATCTTGTCATGAAGGATGTGTAAGAGCATCTATGACAAAGATAGTGGTGTAAGAGAATCTATGATATGTGTAAGAGCATGTAAAAGGGGTTTATATTATTGACTTGACCAAGTTGACCAACTTATGATGCATGTTATGATGCATCATAAGGAATCTTTGAATGGAGATACTAGAGCCAAAATGGAGTAACAAACTTGGGGAATTACATATGATATCTTATGACATGGTATGACAGGTGTAAGAGCATATTCTATTTTTATCCTAAAAGACCAAGAACAAGGAAGGCATTGGAATTTGGGCCCATGATTTGGGCACCATTTTTGGGTCATGTATTTCGCCCATGGTTTGTGGTTTACCACTCATGGTTTCATGGTTTGAGTTATCTATTTATTAGATGCTTGATATGGAGGTTTGATAGTGAGTTTGAAGGTATCATTATGCTACTAGAATTCCTCTAAATCTAATGTTGGTGATACTCCTATAAGGGCATGTCCTTAGATACTGTATTGTAACCTTTTTTGTTGATAATACAATTGGTTTGTGCTTTGGAGTTTGGGGGTTTTCTCCCATAAGGTTTCTCCCCATGTAATCATTGTGTTATGGGTATATTGTTTTTGTGTTTTTTCCCTTGTAAATATATGATTAAATTATCTTTACACATATCTACTCTCATAGATTAGTGTAGGATTACATACCTTTGCTTCCTTCCAGTGTCAAGTCAACGTGATGATAGGATGGTGCGTAATGGGTAAGGTGATACATTTTTTTAAATGGCAAGTAAATCTAATGATGTGGGATGAAGAAACAAGATTTGATAGTAGATGGCCAAACAACCAAAACAAAGTTATAGGTTTCTACATTTAGATGTTCCACTATTGACACAAATATTGCTCCACATGTCTCTTGACATTTTCTTATATCACTCACCTGCTTAAGTAAATGAAATGGGCCCACCTCAATCACATCACTAATGGACACATGACACTCTTTAATTTTCTCCCTTATAATGTGAGTCCATTTGGTCACCCATGTGTATATTTGTGACCAATACAATTGTGATACATTCATCTAAGTGGACTTGAAAGGTCCATTTGGCACCTTTAAGATTTACACCTTAATTGTTAAGCAATGACAGGATCTAACGACTGAGAAAAATCTAGGTGAGATTCATGACTAAGGGATAACTAGTTTGAGGGAATATAGGGTCATCTACCTTTAGCCATTTAACACTGAGGGTGACATGTGGTCACCATAATGTTTATAATATTTTCCTACCAAATAAGAAAAATCCATGGGTCCCACCACAATTGTCCTTGACCAACAACATTAAGACATGTTAACCCAAGAGTTTTAAAGGAATTTGATTACCTTTTGATGTCACATCTCAATTGCTAAATGATGACAAGATCCTAAAACCAACATTGATCAACAAGATCCAATGCCCAAGGGCTAAATGATAGAAGTGAAGATGTGAGCCACCTCCCTTTAGTTGTTTAGTCACAACAACTAAAAACATGACACATGGTCTAAAATTATAGTGAAAACTTATGTCTTGAGCATTTGGTAAATGAAGATAGTTGTTCTAGAAACTTGCACATTAGATAGCTAGAGAATAAATATTTTCTCTTAATGATACTAACCTACTTGAGGATCTGTCACTTGCCCTATGACTAATGAACTTCAAACACTTCGTTGCTATCCCATATCAAGACCATGCATTGAATTTGGAACCTATAACCTCACTTGTTCAATGATGACATGAATCTACGATGTGGGATAACCAAGGTAAGATCAACGATGGAAGCTCAAATAGTGAAAGGGAAAATGTGGGCATCTACCTTCAGGCATTTAATCATGGTTCACAAAAAAGTTGATAAATGACCACCTAAGCACTATTGCATGTCCACTTGATCAAACATATGTTAGACTAGCAAGGTTCATTGTAGATACATGATAGGATCTCTAATTATGTTGAACCACAAATCAATGGTTGGAGGTTAATAATTGATTCATAACCATAGTTTTTAGTAAAAAAAATATAATTGTAATAAGTACACAATCAATACAACAAGATAGTAGCTTAACTCATACAAATCAATCTACATGCATTGGAGACTAAAATTACCATCTTCTTTGTTGGTCATCTTACTCAATATGCAAAATCATAAACACCCACAATGATAATCATTGCTCAAAATATATGCATGAACATCTCTATTGATAATGTAATATATATATTTTTATATACTTCTAGATTAATTATGAAAAAATGATATGTATTTGTTAATTTAACATTAATACGCATAAAGACCTGTTGGCAAGAGACACTATATGGATTCATGAATGTTGTCATTTATGGCAACAAACTTCATCCCACACATCTGTAGGACATGGTATGTCTATACCGGAAGTCAGAGTGAAGAATGTTGTGGTTCAGTAAACAAGAACAGAGCATGTGGCGAGGTCCGACAGTCAGGTCCGGATCTCTTAGAGGAAGTATCTTGGTGAAGTACAGATTTGGGGAAGTCAAAAGGACTACCTTGAGTGATAGATTCCAAGGATTTAGCCTCCGTTGATAGATGAGGAAAAAGATATGAATACTTGAGTATCGGGTTCCTGATTGGCAGTGTGGACAGAGGAAGAACTGACTGGCAGAACATCAGACATTATTCTGGATGTGTTACTGATGATGGTAAAGATTCTTAAGGCATAAGTTATGATTGACTGACATGATTGATGACTTCTACAAGTATATCCTTGATCTGCATTACTTGGTAAGCAAGGATTCAGCCGACAGATCAGAGTTTGTGGAAAATATTGACTATTCCGGGTGTGGACTAGAAAGGTGATGAAATCACTTATGCGCATATATATACAAGATGGATTTAGTTGTGAGATGTGTCGTGGTTGTTGGTGATGTGCGAAGAAAAGCAGAAGAGCTGAATAAAAGCATAAAGGAAGATCCAGTATGTGAAAGGAGAGTAGCACAAAAGAAGAGAAAAGATGAAGTGCAACAGATCAGTATACAGAGCCTAACCGGAACTGAACTCCAGCATATGTTGATGCTTCTTATCAGTTCAAGTATTGTATTACACTCTTTATAAATTGTAGACAGTGTGTCTCTTGTAGGCAGTGTGCCTCTTGTGAGCAGTGTGCTCGGGTAGTGAGCCCTAATTGGCAAGTGCCATTTTGTATTTCCATTCTTCTAATAGAGAATACAATCTTGGGTTAATCACCCCGTGGTTTTTTCCCTTAACAGGGTTTCCATGTCAAAAATATTGTGTCATGTGTATTTCCATTTCATGGTTATATTTGCTTATTTGAATTAATGCTTCATTGATTATTAAGAAAGTTCAGAAAGTAGAAATAATTAGGATAACTGATTCACCCCCCCTCTCAGTTATCAACAATTAGCATCAGAGCCAAGTTCCTCCTAACAGAGTCTAACAGCTTGAGGAAGATCTGGGAATCCAAATGGATGCATATGGTTTAAGGGAGCAACTCAAGACTGCCCTTGATGATCTTGAGCAGTCAAACTCTGAAGTCAATGAATTAAAGGAAAGACTCAAACAGGCTGATGATTTCATGAGAGAACTAAAAGACAAATTAAGTCTCTCTATGAAAAAGAGAAAGGAGCTACTTCAGCAATTGGCAAGTCAAGGTGAAGCAAATGATGCAAATGAAGAGCTGAAGGAGAAAACCAAGTTATGTGAAAAGTTATCAAAAGAAATCATTATAGTAAGACATGAAATGGAATCAGGAGTTATGAAGTTTACCCAAGAAGTTGAAGAGAAAAGAAAAACTGAAGATAATCTAAGACAATCTCTCAAGGAGAAATCAGAAGATTGCCACAAGATGGATAGAATTATCAGACATCTTGAATATGATCTTGAAGATGCTAAAGATAATGAAGAAAAACTTGAGGATCAAATTGTCTCTCTCAAAAGGGATCTTCAAACAGCAAATGAATATAAAGAGAAATTCAAGATAAGTTCTGCTCAACTTGAAGTTCTTCTTGGAAGTCAAAAGAGGGTAGATGACAAGTGTGGTTTGGGATATGAGAAAGGAGAAAGCTCCGGATCTGGTCAGAAGAATTTTGGATCAGAAAATCCAAGGAACAGGCCTAAAAGACCTCCGGTAAGGTAGCCTAATGCTCAAAGATATCCATCCTTCAATGGATACTGCCACAACTGCAATAACTTTGGTCATAAAGCTAATCAGTGCAGAAAGAGAATGAATCAGACTAATTCATCCTTCTCCAGACAATGTTTTAACTGCAAAAGGTATGGTCACAAATCTCATGAATGCAAAAATATGCAAATGAATAAATCATTCAATGGTAGATGCTTTGCATGCAATAGAATAGGTCATATGGCTAATCAATGCAGATCAAGAGGCTATCAATCAAATATACAAAAAAATGTAGCTTGCCAAATTTGCAATAGATCCAGTCATATTGCAAAATTCTGTAGAAGCAAGAATCAGGACAAAAGAGGTCCGATATATCATAATCAGAATCAAGATAAGGGAAAACAAAAAGTGAATGTGGATGAAGTTCAAAGTGAGATGAACAAGATTTGGATGAAGAAAAGTACATAGAATGTAGAGGATGGATCCACACCAGACTCTGGTGCTGATATTCCTTCCAGAAATTAAAAAGTGAGCTCTGGCTCAGGGGGAGACACAAAGAAAACCTTGTTCCCCCAGCCAATCAATTGGTGCCGGAACTGGCACAAGACGAGTTGCGGATCAAAGGGTTCTTAAGAGAAACATCTAAATAAACTATGGTTAAGATTTGGAAGATCCGCAAGATGTTTAAGATCATGATTGATCTGGTTCTTCAAGTCATCTGAATAAGGCAAACCAGAATGACTTAGGTCGAGCATTTATTGCAACTTAACATTAGGGTTTGCAGAGCAATATAAGGGTTTTCTCACTAAGCATTTGCTCATTCTGCATTCAAGAAGAAACGAAAAGAGAGGCTCTACAATAAAATCCCTCAAGCTCATCCAAGATCATTTGCAGAAGTCATTTCATCTAGAAATTGATCTGGCTAACTCCATGAAACTGAAAGGCACAAAAGGTATTCTCCTTTATCAAATATCTCTCAGTAAATCCTTGAATGATGGGTACTCCAAATATTGTTAAAATCTCTGATAGGCCTCGCCCCAAATTCAAGAAACATCCATACAAATCTTTGGATGTAGATCCCTTAGGAGCATTTTCCAGTGTTCCGCATGGTGTGTTGCACACAGAAGACATTAGGGTTTACATACATGCGAATACTAAAGAATTTGGGTAATCCAAATTAATGGATATCTATCACAAGTAGTTATTAGATGATTCTTTTGAGATCAAACCTCGGTTTAAAGCCATCCGGGATAAGCATTTTGCATAGTGCATTCATTTCCTCTATTTTCTGGAAGATGAATGGGTCCGGTATATCCTGAGCAGAATACATGATAACTTCATATGGTTGAATAGACCATTCAAGCTCACAAAAGATGCCATTAGGGCAGTTACCAGATTGCATTCATCCGGTGGGATACCTGTTCTAAAATCTGTCAAAAATCAAACGGTGACTGAGGCTACCGAATCAAAGTTTGATAAGAGGGCAATGAAAATTGAGGATATCACTGATCTGGATATCAAGTTTGTATCCATGATCATCAGATACAAAATATATCACTCTAGTAGGGAAAACTCAGTACCTGGAACTGCAATATATACTGCCTATGAAATGTTAAGAAAGAATCCTGACTATGATCTCTGTGAGCTCCTTCTGAACCAACTTCTGGAAAATCTGTAGAAGATAAAGAAAGACAAGAAGAGCTCCTTCAAATATGGTGGCTTGATACTATGTCTGTTCTTCTATTATATGAATGAGCTACCCGGATCTAGTGGCTGGATATGGCAAAATGACAGACCGGTTGCTATACAAATCAGGGATTATTTGCATGGACTTGGTGATGTTAAGGCATAGAATACAGCACTCTGGGGCTATTTCAAGAACTTTCAGAGTATGATGCAAGCAAGGGAGAGAATCCCCCAAGCTCTAGTTGAGAATTATAAGGATACTGTTTGCTTCATGGTAGAAACTGATCAGTGCCTAATGGAGGCAGTAGAACCAAGAACTGTATGGATCATGCCTATGGGGTATGAAGTTGATAAACAAATTGTGGAGCTGCATGTTCAACACATGCTAAGTCAGCCAAAGGATCCAAAGGTAGAAAGGTTTGGAACCTTTGAAGAGCTAAGTGTAAAAGTTCATGTGGAACTCAGACAACCAGAGATCAAGAGGAATGTAAGAAAAGAAGTTGAAGATGTTGCAAAAGGCTTTGGCATATCAAAGGAGGCACTTGATGCCAACAGGGAAAAGATGGAAAGGGCTGAGGAAGAGAAGAAAAAGGCAGAAAAGAAAAGTGAGGAAAGTGTTCTAGTAAAATCTTCCACCCGGACCAGATCATCAAAGAGATCAACACCTGTCACTGCTAAAAGCTCAAAACCGGAAGTCCAAGCATCTGGAAAAGGAGAAAAGAGAACAAAGAAAAAGGCAACAAGGTCCTATGTTAGCCTAAAGGATGATAAGGAAACTGAAGAAGAAGAAGAAATCATCCGGTGAACACTCTACCAGTCAAGGAGAAGAAGAGAAGGAAGAGGAATTTTTTGAAAAACCCACTCTATCCTTAGAAGTTGTAGTGAAAGCAGTCACTATGGATGGGAACCTGCAACCCTTAACAAAATTCTATGATGCATATAATGAAGCAGATAAAAAGATTCTGGAGGAAGCCATAATTAAATTTTTGAACACTTACAATAAAGCTTTTATTGAAATTATCTCTCTAATTCCCAAAAGCTTAGAGAAAAGGCTTAGGAAGAACAATGCTCAAGCAAAAGATCTAGAAATCTGGGAACAGATAGCAATTCAGCTATACCCTTCAATCACTCCGCAACAAATGAACATGATCTTCAAAGATTGCAAGGATGAGTTCCAGAGCAAAGCCAGGATGAATCAGCTCATGCTTGGTGAAACCGACAAAGTGGCAAGAGAGACTGAAGAGATCCTTTGAAATGCTTTAAAAAAATTTAACATTCCAATTATAGAGGACTTGGGTACTGACCCCTCGACCACAAGTGTTGAAAAAGAATCCACTGAGCAAGTCATGGACACCAGTGCAGAAAAGGATAAGGACTTGGAATCTTCTATTCCGGAAGAGGTGGCTCATGAACAAACAAATATCTCTCCTCTGGTTTCCCCTACAGTCTCCGGATCTAAAGGAGAAGAAAGAGTACAGGAGAAAGAAGCAGAGGTGAAGGAAAAAGAAGATGACAGTACCAAGGTTGCAGAAGGAGAGAAGACTTCAACAGAGAAGACCACAACTGCTAGTGGTAAGAATGTAGAAGGAGAGAAAGCTCCAAGAGACATCTCTAAGAATGCAGAAGAGAAGAAAAATCTGTCTCCGGCAAGAGACACTGCAAAAACTGTCCAAGAATTCTTGAACAAAGAAACAATGGAGATTGATGAACCGGAGCTTCTACAAGGACCATTTAATTTTGATTCTCTTTCTCCGGTACAAACAATGAAGATAGCTTCATTTGCTAATGCAAAGGCTAAAGAAAAACTCCTGAAGTCTCACATGGAAGACTGTGAGTTGATAGAAGTTGCTTTCGGAGTGCTAGAAAAGATTATGCCATCATTTCAGAAGGATCCCACAGCCTCCTCATCCGGTAATCTCAAAACTCTAGTCAATAGTGTTAGCACACATTTTGATTCCCTAGAGAAGTCAGCAGAAGATAAGGTCCGGAAGGAATTTCTTGCAAAAAGATTATCAGAGGTACAAGGGTTGATAATTAATGATAGGAGAAATATGAATATTGGGATAAAGAGCTTAGAAAATGCTCTTAAAGATGGTGGAGAAATGTACAAATTTTGTTTATCATGGTCCAAAACAACAGTGGAGATTGAGAAGAAAATGAAAGAACAGGAGGATAAACTGATAAAACTTTCTCAAAATTTTGATCCACTTACTACATCCATAATAAATCAAGAATGTCAAACGGTTGTAGTTTTGAATGAAATTAAGAAGCTTGAAAAAGAGAAGAAAAATAGAATCAGTAGGTTGAGTGAGCTCAGAGGGATAATTGTCCCTAAGTTAGAGGCCATGCATGAGGCCATAAAAGAAGCTCAAATCATAGCCCAGACAAATGATCCAACAGATCTAAAAAGGGCAGATGCGTTTGCATTCTATTGAGCGGTCATATATCAATTTTAGATAGAATGAGGCAAAGTTGGGCTACATAATTCATTCAATTGAAAACAACTTTTGCAGACATACTTCAGTATATGTAAGTATTCCATATGTATATACTTATGCGGACAAGATTTTAAAAATTTTGGTATGCGGACCCTACCCTTTGCCATTGATGTCAAAGGGGGAGTGAGGAGCAGTGAAAAATGAGGAATCCAACTAAGGGGGAGCTTTGAAAAATGTATATAAAAATAGAGCATCAGCTAAGGGGGAGCATAGTGTAAACACTTAGTCATTTTTCACTAAGTGTTGCCATCAATGCCAAAGGGGGAGATTGTTGGCAAGAGACACTATATGGATTCCTGAATGTTGTCATTGATGGCAACAAAGTTCATCCCACACATCCGCAAGACATGGTATGTCTATACCGGAAGTCAGAGTGAAGAATGTTGTGGTCCGGTAAACAAGAACAGAGCATGTGGCGAGGTCCGATAGTCAGGTCCGGATCTCTCAGAGGAAGTATCTTAGTGAAGTGCGGATTTGAGGAAGTCAAGAGGACTACCTTGAGTGATAGATTCCAAGGATTTAGCCTCCAGTGATAGATGAGGAAAAATATATGAATACTTGAGTATCAGGTTCCTGATTGGCAGTGTGGACAGAGGAAGAACTGACTGGCAGAACATCAGACATTATTCCGGATGTGTTACTGATGATGGTAAAGATTCTTAAGGCATAAGTTATGATTGGCCGACATGATTGATGACTTCTACAAGTATATCCTTGATCCGCACTACTTGGTAAGCAAGGATTCAGCCGACAGATTAGAGTTTGTGGAAAATATTGACTATTCCGGGTGTGGACTAGAAAGGTGATGAAATCACTTATGCGCATATATATACAAGATGGATTTAGTTGTGAGATGTGTCGTGGTTGTTGGTGATGTACGAAGAAAAGAAGAAGAGCCGAATAAAAGCATAAAGGAAGATCCAGTATGTGAAAGGAGAGTAGCACAAAAGAAGAGAAAAGATGAAGTGCAGCAGATCAGTATACAGAGCCTAACCGGAACTGAACTCCAGCATATGTTGATGCTTCTTATCAGTTCAAGTATTGTATTACACTCTTTATAAATTGTAGACAGTGTGTCTCTTGTAAGCAGTGTGCCTCTTGTGAGTAGTGTGCTCGGGCAGTGAGCCCTAATTGGCAAGTGCCATTTTGTATTTCCATTCTTCTAACAGAGAATACAATCTTAGGTTAATCACCCTGTGGTTTTTTCCCTTAACAGGGTTTCCACATCAAAAATATTGTGTCATGTGTATTTCCATTTCATGGTTATGTTTGCTTATTTGAATTAATGTTGTATTGATTATTAAGAAAGTTCAGAAAGCAAAAATAATTAGGATAACTGATTCACCCCCCCCTCTCAGTTATCAACAAAACCCACATTAATAATCATTTTGAGGAAAATATATATTGGTGGATGTAACAAGTGAAGCAAAATTGAGGAAAATTAAACTTTAGATTTAATATTAATTGTGTTTGTCAAGATAAATTTTTCCATCAATATGTATAAACACCCACATTGATAATCACTAATAATATATGCATAAGCACCTATATTGATAATCAATGCTTTGATGTGGGTGAGTATAGAAGAAACTTCTTTTGATGTTTTAATTATCAATATGCGTGTTTATGCATATATTATGAGCAATTATTATCAATGTGGGTGTTTATGCATATTGATGTTTGTGATGGGTGTGAGGATTCTCTTTTTTTTATGATTAACTAGGTAAGTGGTTTTTATGTGGAAAGGTGAGGTATGATGGATGGACAAGACTTTTAATGCACTTATACAATATTACACAGAAAGTAGTTGGTGAACTTATAATATTATAATTGATCCTAATGCCAGTAATGAATGTTGTATATGAAGATGATATGGAGTATTTACTTGGAAAACTAGGTTTGAATCTTGATTACAATACTAAATATTGTGTTGGAATTATGAAACAAAGATTTTTAATAGGAACAAAGAAAAAAGTACAAAGTAGAGCACTTTTTGTCACACTAAAATTGTGTTGCAAGTATGGGCCTAAATGGTGTTGTCATTGATGTCAACATACTCCTGTTGCATTGATGAAAAGGATTGGATGAGCTGAGTGATGAGGATATTGAGAAAATTAGTCCTAATAAGGAACAGAGAAGAACAGTGAAGACAATAAGGTAAAGATCCAAGATAAGATGACTATCAGAGGATGCGGTTCAAAGGGTTTGTAGATATGAATCTTAAGATGATCCAGTAAAGATATCAGAGGTCCACATGAAGATCTGAAGGAGTTGTGGCTGCCCAAGTAAAACCGGTTCTGGCAAGTGTTCAGAGGTGACAGAGTGACACAGATAGGTCCAGTGAGATCCGAAAATGCATTATCCTATTCTGCGGATTTGAGGGAGTGTTGAGGAAGTCTTTGTGAAGTGTCAACTCGATTGGTTCATGGTTTGAAGGTCTGCAAGCATCTATTCCTTTGTGACAATGATGACAGACTATGTTCTTGAGGTTTCAGATGAAGGAGAGAAGGATTTCAGTAAGCAGATGAAGTGTGGATGTTCTCGGTGATTCAAGCAATCTTGTGAAGGTCTTTGGATCATGTCCATTTCGTGTTGGTGGTCCGCATTGGAGTTGGAGCTCGTAATTGAAGAATAACTTCCGGATGATGGTGTTCTTCCTGAGACTGGCCGACCGGATGTATTACACATCTTGCGGATGTTCTTGTAGATGTTTGCTGACTTAGATGATTATTCCTAATCATTAAGTAGGACGTCAACCTCTGATTTAGTTTGGTTTCATCTAAGGTCTATATTAGGGCTTTTTCAAATGTTTAAAAGGTTTAGTAGATGAAAATTTTCCAATTTTCTTAGGTGTCTTAGCTCACAAGGGAGAATCATCAAAAGTGCAAGACCAAGGCTACCTCTTTTTTACCTAGTTAGTTATTTTCTTCAATTGTTAAATATATGGAGTGTTCTTGATGATAGCAAGAAATGAATGATTTTTTTTAGTATGATATCAATGTTGAGCTATTAGATATTCCTCATATTAACAATTTGGACCCAATTTCAAAAGGTGTAAAATGGCCTTTGTAGTCCACCTACACTAAGGTGTCACTATTTTAATGGTCGAAAGTATTTGCATAGGTGCTCATGTGGACTCGTATGATAAAGAGAAAATAAATGGCACCATGTGTACACTAATTACTCAACCTAGGTGGTCCCATTTAATTTATTTACATGAGAAAGTAATATGAGTATTATAATCATAAGTGCTACATGCCACTCACAAGGTTAAACAACTAAAGGAAATAGCCTGCAACTTATATTCTGTTGTTTAACCCCTAGCCTTTGACCATATTTGGATCAATGGAAACCATTGGATCTATTCATCACTTAACAAGGATTCATGACATAAGTAAATGGTGGGTCCCTCATGAAATAATTAAGCACCATATTGATATTCATGACTAAAGAAGCTTGGACACCCATCGACATATAGGAAAAATGGTAAAACATAGTGGCTTGCAACTTGGTTTTTACTATTTAGCCCTCAGTCCTATATCTTATTAAATAAACCCAAGCTATTGGATGTGCACATCATTTAAAAAAAAGGCAAAACCAAAGGGAATAATGAGGAGTATTCACATGGAGCAATATTAGTAGCTACTATTAAACAACAAAACAACTGCATGACTACTTTAACTTTCTTCAATTTTGTGGATGAAGTAGATTTCAAAGCAAAGCATTTTACACCATAGATCCTTAGGGGGGTAATAAATGAAATAACATGTACATGCCACCTTGCCCATGATCTAACATCATGTTATTCTATTGACTTGACATGTAGGTTTGTTGGCAAGAGACACTATATGGATTCATGGTTGTTGTCATTGATGGCAACAAAGGTCATCCCACATATCCGCAAGTCATAGTGTGCCTCCACCGGAAGTCAGAATGAAGATTATTGTGGTCTGGTGAATAAGAACAGAGCATGTGGCAAGGTCTGACAGACTGGTCTGGATCTCTCAGAGGAAGTATCTTGGTGCAGTGCAGATTTGAAGAAGTCAAGAGGACTACCTTGAGTGGTATATTCCAAGGATTTAGCCTCTGATGAAGGATAAGGAAAAAGATATGAATAGTTGAGTATCGGATTCCTGAGTGACAGTGAGAACAGAGGAAGAACTGACTGACAGAACATCAGACTGTTTTTCGGATGTGTTATTGTTGATAATAAAGGTTGTGAAGGCATGAATCATGTTTGGCCGACATGATTAATGATTTCTACAAGTATATGGTTGATCCGCATTACTTGATATGCAAGGATTCAGCCGACAGAACAGAGTTTGTGAGAAGATAGACTATTCCGGGTGCCGACTAGAAAGATAATGAAATCACTAGTGCGGATATATATAGGATGGATTTAGTTGTGAGTGTGGTGTGATAGATGTGAAGAAGTGCAGAGCAGAGCAGAAATAGTAAGAAAGATCCTGTATGTGAAAGGAAAGCAGAATAAAGAGAAGAGGAAAGATGAAGTGCAGCAGATCAGTGTACTAAGCCTAACCGGAACTGAACTCCAGCATATGTGGATGCTTCCAATCAATTCAAATATTGTATAAGATTCTTTTGTAGATAATGTGTCTCCTTGTAGGCAGTGTGCCTCTTTGTGAGCAGTGTGCTCGGGCAGTGAGCCCTAATTGGCAAGTGCCATTTTGTAATTCCTTATTCTTTTAACAGAGAATAATCTTTGGGTTAATCACCCCGTAGTTTTCTCCCTTAACAGGGTTTCCACATCAAAAATACTGTGTCATGTGTTTCTCATTTCATGATAATGTTTGTTTGTTTGATTCAAGGCTGCATTGATTAATAAGAAAGTTCAAAAGAAGAAATAATTAGGATAACTGATTCACCCCCCCTCTCAGTTATCAACAATTGGTATCAGAGCCAAGTTCCTCCTAATAGAGCCTAACAGCTTGAGGAAGATCTGGGAGTTCAAATGGATGCATATGGTTTAAGGGAGCAACTCAAGACTGCCCTTGAGGATCTTGAACAGTCAAACTCTGAAGTCAATGAATTAAAGGAAAGACTCAAACAGGCTGATGAATTCATGAGAGAACTAAAGGACAAATTAAGTCTCTCTATGAAAAAGAGAAAGGAGCTGCTCCAACAATTGGCAAGACAAAGTGAAGAAAGTAATGCAAATGAAGAATTGACTGAGAAAACCAAGTTATGTGAAAAGTTATCAAAAGAAGTCATTATGGTAAGACATGAAATGGAATCAGGGGTTATAAAGTTTACTCAAGAGATTGAAGAGAAAAGAAAAGCTGAAGACAATTTAAGACAATCTCTTAAAGAGAAATCAGAAGATTGCCACCAGATGGATAGGATTATCAGACATCTTGAATCTGATCTTGAAGATGCCAAAGATAATGAAGAAAAACTTGAGGATCAAATTGTCTCTCTCAAAAGAGATCTTCAAACAGCAAATAAATATAAAGAGAAATTCAAGATAAGTTCTGCTCAACTTGAAGTTCTTCTTGGAAGTCAAAAGAGGGCAGATGACAAGTATGGTTTGGGATATGAGAAAGGAGAAAGCTCCGGATCCGGTCAAAAGAATTTTGGATCAGAAAATCCAAGGAATAGGCCTAGAAGACCTCCGGTAAGACAGCCCAATGCTCAAATATATCCATCCTTCAATGGATATTGCCACAGCTACAACCACTTTGGTCACAAAGCTAATCAATGCAGAAAGAGAATGAATCAGACTAATTCATCCTTCTCCAGATAGTGCTTCAACTGCAAAAGGTATGGACACAAGTCTCATGAATGCAGAAATATGCAAATAAACAAATCATTCAATGGTAGCTTTGCATGCAATAGGGTAGGTCATATGGCTAATCAATGTAGATCAAGAGGTTATCAGCCAAATATGCAAGGAAATGTTATTTGCCAAATCTGTAATAGGTCCGGTCATAATGTAAAAGTCTGCAAAAGCAAGAATCAGGACAAAAGAGGTCTGGTGTATAATCAGAATCAAGACAAGGGCAAACAAAAAATGAATGCGGATGAAGTTAGGAATCAGATGAACAAGATTTGGGTGAAGAAAAGTTCAAAGAATGTAGAGGTTGGATCCGCACCAGACTCTGGTGCTGATATTCCTTCCGAAAATTAAAAGGTGAGCTCTGGCTCAGGGGGAGACACAAAGAAAATCCTGTTCCCCCATCCAATCAAGTGGTGCCAGATTAGGCACGAGATGCGGAGTAAAGGGTTTGTAGATATGAGTCTTGAAATGATCTAGATAAGATTTCAGAGGTCCGCATGAAGATGTGAATAAGTTATGATCTATCATGCAAAACCTGTTCCGGGAGATGCTCCGGAATGACAGAGGATTACAAAAAGGTCCGGAGAGATCCGGAAGTGCATTGTCTTATTCTGCGGATTGGACAGAGTATTTGGGATGTGACATCTTGATTTGTTCATGGTTGGAAGATCCGCACGATGTTCATAAATCAGGACTGATCTGGTTCTTCAAGTCATTCGAATAAGGCAAACTGGAAGAATGTAGGTCGAGCATTTATTGCAAATAGATATTAGGGTTTGCGAAACAATATAAGGGATTTCTCATAAATCAATTGTTCATTCTACACTCAAGAAGAAGCGAAAAGTGGAGCTCTGCAACAAAATTCATCAAGCTCACTGAAGATCACTTGCAGAAGTTATTACATACAGAAATCAATCCAACCACTCCGTATAACCAAAAGGCGCATAAGGTATTTTCCATTTTCAATATCTCATTGCAAATCCTTGAAAAACGGCTACTCCGAATATAGTTAAGATCTCTGATAGACCTCGCCCCACATTCAAGAAACATCCATACAAATCTTTGGAGGTAGATCCCCTAGGAGCCTTCTCTAGTGTTCCACATGGTGTATTGCATACGGAGGACATTAGGGTTTACATACATGTGAACTTTGAAGACTTTGGTGAATCAAAATTGATGGATATCTATCACAAACAGTTGATAGATGACTCCTTTGAGATTAAACCTTAGTACAAAGCCATCCGGGATAAGCACTTTGCACAGTGCATTCATTTCCCCTATTTTGAAGAAGATGGATGGGTCCGGTATGTACTAAGTAGAGTGCATGACAATTTCCTATGGTTGAACAAGCCCTTCAAGATCACCAAAGATGCAATTAGGGCTGTAACTGGTCTGCACTCATCTGGTGGATTACCTATTCTCAAGTCTGTCAAAAATCAGACAGTTAGTGATGCAACCGAATCTAAATTTGACAAGAGAGCTATGACAATTGAAGACATCACTGAACCGGATGTCAAATTTGCATCTATGATAATTGGTTACAAAATCTATCACTCTAGTAGGGAAAATTCAGTACCGGGAACTGCAATTTACATAGCTCATCAAATGCTAAAGGAAAATGTAGACTATGACTTGTGTGAGCTTCTTCTAAACCAACTTTTGGAAAATCTGCAGAAGATCAAGAAGGACAAGAAAAACTCCTTCAAGTATGGCAATTTGATCCTTTGTCTCTTCTTTTATTACATGAATGAGCTTCTCGGATCCAGTGGATGGATATGGCAGAATGACAAACCAGTTGCCATCCAAATCAGAGATTATTTGCATGGACTTGGGGATGCTAAAGCAAGAAAAACAGCTCTGTGGGGATATTTCAAGAACTTCTAGAGCATGATGCATGCAAGAGAAAGAATACCCCAGTCTCTTGTTGAAAAGTACAAAGACACAGTATGCTTTATGGTAGAAACATATCAGTGCCTAATGGAGGTAGTAGAACCAAGAACTGTGTGGATCATGCCCATGGGGTATGAAGTGGATGAACAGATTGTGGAGCTGCATGTTCAACACATGCTAAGTCAGCCTAAAGATCCAAAGGCAGAAAGGTTCGAAACATTTAAGGAACTAAGTATAAAAATTCATGTTGAACTTAGAGAACCGGAGATCAAGAGGAAGGTTAGAAAAGAAGTAGAACACATAGCACAAGGCCTTGGGATCTCCATGGAAGCACTTGATGCTCACCGGAAGAAGAAGGAAGGGGATGAGAAAGAGAAGAAGAGGGCAGAAAAGAAAAGTGAAGAAAGTGTTCCGGTTGAAACCTCCACCTGGACCAGATCATCAAAAAGATCTGCACCTCCCACAACCAAAAGCTCAAAACTGGAAGTCCAGGCACCCGGCAAAAGATCCAAGATGAAAGCCACAAGGGCTTATGAGAGTCAAAGAGATGAAGAGGATACTGAATCAGATGAGGGACTAAAGGAATTAAAGAAGCAGAAGAAGAAGGGATCCGGTAAACCCTCCACAGGCCAAGACAAGGAAGAAATGGCAGAAAAATTTGTTGAAAAGCCCACCCTATCTCTAGACAGTGTAATCAAATCAGTCACTGTGGATGGGAACCTTCAACCAGTGGCCAAATTTTATGATGACTACAATGAGGTAGACCAAAAGATCCTGCAAGAAGCTACAATCAGGTACCTGAACATTTACAATAAAGCTTTTATTGAGATTATCTCTGAAATTCCTAAGAGTCTAGAGAAGGAATTAGAAATAAGAAAGAATAATGCCCAGGCAAAAGATCTTGAGATCGGAGAGTAGATAGCTATTCAGCTATATCCTCAAATTGATCCCAAGACAATGAACATAATATTCAAAGACTGCAAAGATGAGTTCAGAAGTAAAGCAAGGATGAATAAACTCATGCTTGGTGACACTAACAAGGTAGCCATGGATATAGAAGAGATCCTCCGGAAGGCCTTCAAAAGGTTTAATCTTCCTGTTGTAGAGGACTTAGGTGCAGAAACAGCTGTGGACTTGGAATCATCTGCTCCGGAAGAAGTGGCCCTTGAACAAACTAACATCTCTCCTCCGACTTCCCCTACAGTCTCTGGATCCAAAGAAGAAGAGAAACTACAAGAGAAAGGAGCAGCGGTGAAAGAAAAAGAAGGTGATAGTGCAAAGATTGCAGAAGGACAGAAGACTTCACCAGAGAAAACCACAACTGTCAGTGGTGGGAATGTAGAGGAAGAGAAAATTCCAATGGATAGCTCCAAGACTGCAGAAGAGAAGAAACATTTGTCTCTGGCAAGAGACACTGCACAAACTGTCCAAAGATTTCTGAGCAAAGAAGCAATAGAGATTGATGAACCGGAGCTGCTACAAGGCCCATTCAACTTTGATTCCCTCTCTCCGGTGCAGACAATGAAGATAGCTTCATTTGCTAATGCTAAAGCAAATGAAAAACTCCTAAAGTCTCATATGGAAGACTGTGAGTTGATAGAGACTGCTTCTGGAGTGCTTGAGAAGATTATGCCATCAATCCAGAAAGATCCCACAGCCTCCTCTTCTGGTAATCTCAAAACCTTAGTCAGCAGTGTTAGTACACATTTTGAATCCCTAGAAAAATCAGCTGAAGAAAAGGTCCGGAAGGAGTTCTTAGATAAGAGATTCTCAGAGGTACTAGGATTAATCTCTAATGATAGGAGAAATATGAGTATTGGAATAAAGAGCTTAGAAAATGCTCTTAAGGATGGCAGTGACATTTACAAATTTTGTATCTCCTGGTCAAAAGCAACTGTAGAAGTTGAGAAGAAAATAAAAGAGGAACAAGACAAACTACTGAGTTTGTCTCAAAGTTTTGATCCTCTCTCTTCCTCCATAGTAAATCAAGAATGTCAAACTACTGCAATCACAAATGCAATAAAGAACTTTGAAAAGGAAAGGAAGAATATAATTAACCAGATGGGAGAACTTAGAAGGATTATAATCCCTAAGTTAGAAACTATGCATGAGGCCATAAGTGATGCTCAGACTACCGCCCAAACCAATGATCCGACAGATCTCAAGAGGGCAGAAGCTTTTGCATTCTTGTTGAGTGGTCACATTTCAATTTTGGATAGAATGAAGCAATGTTGGGCTACAGAACTGGTCCAATTGAAGACATCCTTTGCAGACATTCTTCAGTTTATGTAAGTATGTAATATGCGGCTAAGTATAGTAAAATTTTTTGAAAATTTTGGTGTGTGGACCCTACCCTTTGCCATTGATGTCAAAGGGGGAGTGAGGAGCAGTGAAAAATGAGGAATCCAACTAAGGGGGAGCTCTGAAATGTATATAAAGATAGAGCATCAGCCAAGGGGGAGCATAGTGTAAACACTTAGTCATTTTTCACTAAGTGTTGCCATCAATGCCAAAGGGGGAGATTGTTGGCAAGAGACACTATATGGATTCATGGTTGTTGTCATTGATGGCAACAAAGGTCATCCCACATATCCACGAGTCATAGTGTGCCTCCACCGGAAGTCAGAATGAAGATTATTGTGGTCCGGTGAACAAGAACAGAGCATGTGGCAAGGTCCGACAGACTGGTCCGGATCTCTCAGAGGAAGTATCTTGGTGCAGTGCGGATTTGGGGAAGTCAAGAGGACTACCTTGAGTGGTATATTCCAAGGATTTAGCCTCTGGTGATGGACAAGGAAAAATATATGAATAGTTGAGTACTGGATTCCTGAGTGACAGTGAGAACAGAGGAAGAACTGACTGATAGAACATCAGACTATTTTTTGAATGTGTTATTGTTGATGGTAAAGGTTGTGAAGGCATGAATCATGTTTGGCCGACATGATTAATGATTTCTACAAGTATATGGTTGATCCGCATTACTTGATATGCAAGGATTCAGCCGACAGAACAGAGTTTGTGAGAAGATAGACTATTCCGAGTGCCGACTAGAAAGATAATGAAATCACTAGTGCGGATATATATATAGGATGGATTTAGTTGTGAGTGTGGTGTGATAGATGTGAAGAAGTGTAGAGCAGAGCAGAAATAGTAAGAAAGATCCGGTATGCGAAAGGAAAGTAGAATAAAGAGAAGAGGAAAGATGAAGTGCAGCAGACCAGTGTACTGAGCCTAACCGGAACTGAACTCCAGCATATGTGGATGCTTCCAATCAGTTCAAATATTGTATAACATTCTTTTGTAGACAGTGTGTCTCTTTGTAGGCAGTGTGCCTCTTTGTGAGCAGTGAGCCCTAATTGGCAAGTGTCATTTTGTAATTCCTTATTCTTTTAACAGAGAATAATCTTTGGGTTAATCACCCTGTGGTTTTCTCCCTTAACAGGGTCTCCACGTCAAAAATACTGTGTCATGTGTTTCTCATTTCATGATAATATTTGTTTGTTTGATTCAATGCTGCATTGATTAATAAGAAAGTTCAAAAGAAGAAATAATTAGGATAACTGATTCACCCCCCCCTCTCAGTTATCAACAAGGTTTAGGTGTGATTTAATTTGATGGTTGACCTTCCAACTAAGTTGTTCAATGGCCTGTCTCTATTTAGAAATTTCTCTACAAGCCACAAATAATTAAAAGATTAGAACCTATGTCCTATGAATTGTGAACCCAACCATGAATTCTAAAACATTGAAGCACTAACCTATGCTTGCATAATGTAACCACATGAGTAGGATTGCAACAAGAAAATCAACGAAAATCCTAAAATTAGATGGAAATATTTGTAGGAGAATTTGGTCTTTTTGAGCAAATCAAAGAGAAGTTATATCTTGCTACTCTAATCAATTGAATGTGGCTCTTCAACATGAATCACATCCATTTTTTAAACATAAATATCACCCCATGTTTCATGGAATTGAATCCAACCTCAATTTCACATGTATTCATACTTTACATTTAGCATTTTTCCCATTTGTACTCATAAACATCACCAATAGTTTTGGTATCATGCCTTTGGGGTAAAATTACCCTCCAAGTTCCAACATATTCCCCTTGGTGTAATGCAATCATTCAAAAGAGTGGATCATAATTGTTTACCAGAAAAAGCTTTGCTTCAAAAGAAACCATAGCATTCTAGCTATTATTCATATATCTTATCATCTATTTTTGAAAACCAAGGCACTGTATTGGTAGAGCGTACTTGAACTTTAACATCAATCATTATACACAATTGTTTCTAAGAAAAATATAAGATAGTTTGTTTCCTCTTTGATACTTTTAGTGACTATTTTGCAATGATTGCATTCAATTTCTTGTTCTACTAGAGCTTTAATCTTGTTTACTATTGAAAAACTATGTACTTTTGACATTTAGTTCTCATCTAAAGAATAATATTCATCATGTCAAACTTGCATTATGTCATCCAACATCCCATAGTCATTTAAAGTCCATCGCAATAACATATTCTCTACATGTTTGTTATTTTGATTTGAGTTCATGTAATTTTGTTAATAAATTCATAAGCAAGCCTAGATGTCTACAAGTAGAAAAAATGATTGTAAACATGACATGATTTAGTTTCATCCTTGTTTGTTGCATTTGTGAATAAAATTTAGAGCATCTACTACATGGCCATGCATTTCATTCAAGGGGCTACAATGAAAACTAAAAAAAGGAAGAATAAAACATTGCCTCTGATTATGATATGATCTACAAATTGAATTTTACCAATTAAGTTCACTTGATTTAGCTCTCATTACATTGCATTTATCCTTCATATACATGTTCATGCACAAATAAAAAATGATAAAGGCTTTGTAATCCACAAGCAGTCATGTCTCACTAGCATTGAGCATACGTCCCTAAGTAGTCATGTCTCAATAGTGCCAAGCATGTCTCCTTGAGTAGTAATATCTCAATAGTATTGAGTATTAGTCATATCTTGACAATAGTGACCACGCCTCTATGAATAGTCATATATTGACAACACATGGCATTCCTTCATGAGTATTCTTAATTTGGTAATCAACAACATGCTATTTTTTTGATCTTCTAGTGACAAGATTTATACTTCAAAAGGGAAACTTGAGAGGTAACACATTTGGCCCTCTTGTTAGATTTTGAATTTTAAGAACTAAATAGTTTTATGTTCATGTTCCTCCTTTGCTAGAATGTCCTCCTGTGTCTCTTAAAAATAATTAGAGGGGCACTGCTTATTGTTGAAGCCCAAGAATCTTCTCTACCATACTACAAAATCAGATTTGGTGCTAAACTTGATGACCATATGGTTGTTCCCTCTTGGTTAGTTTATAATTACTAGCAATTGCATGATATACTAAATGAGGACATAATGCATTTTTTCCCTAAATTACAAAGGAAACTTGTATCACATTAAAGGTGAGTTTTTTTGTAGACCATAAAAAATTCTAAAGCATTGTACTTGTATATATTTAGTTTATAATATTTTCATTTTACAATTAGAAAAATAGTAATTCTTTTGATAAAAACTAAAAGTGCATCCATTATGCTGAGTAGGCATAGGTTGGCATTTAAAGGGCAATTTTGAAAGGATAAATGTGTAAAAAAAATCTTGGCAAGAAGTATTGACCATCAAATTTAGGTCCTTTGTAAGATGTACCTAGGTGTCACCCATCTAAAAAATTCTTAGAAAAAATGAGAAAAATAGGTATTTGTTTTTGTTTTAAAATTCAAAATTTAATTTTATATAAATTTTTAATTGTTGCCCCCAAAATTTGGGAATAGTTTTTCCATCCTAAAACAATGTCCTTGTGTCCCCCCATCCTAGAAACAATACAAAAAACCTCTTTCCAAATTGTCCTTTGATAGATGTCCATACCTTGTTGCAAAGATCTTGTTTTGGTAAAGGCTCTAGTGATATGTTACAAATGGTTAATTGATCAAGTTGGACATTTATTTGATGAGCTAGGTGAAAAATCGCTTGATGTCTCATGCAAATACTCATGTATTTGGTAAGTTTTAATCATAGCATTCTAGGAAATGCCAAAGCTTTAAGACCATCCACCAAATTTTTGCACTTTGCATACGTGTTAATAAGATTTTTATGAATAATTGTGCATATAACACATGCAAATTGCCTCTTGGTATCAAATCCAAAACTTTACAAATATCTCCATAATCAATGCAAGTCTAGATTACAACAAAGGCTAGTTTAACAAATTCTAATAGATCTTCTACTTATTCATGGAAGGCTATCTTATGTTTGAATTTCAAAGGCAAGGGTGAATTAATTGAATATGATTTCTTAACCTCATACATAATATTTCCTAATATTTATTCAAGTATACACTTTTATAATGTCTAGTATCAATCATTAGACAATGTCCATTACACTTCTAGTTTTTTCTATTGGCATCTTTGACTAGACACATAAATATGTAATTTGGTAAGGATCAATATACATTCTTAGGAATTTTGGTTCACTTTTAAAACTTATTTTTTTGGCCTTTGGTTACAACTATTTCCATCATTTGGAGTAGCCTTTATAGATTGATTGTGACATAAGGACTATGTTATTTAAGCATATAACTTCAAAATGCATTCAAAGTTATGCAGACTTTTTTGCCATTCTTAAAATTGAATATCTTAGATGGTTTGAACTTGAAAACATATTTCTTGCATCACTACAAAATCTCTTTTTTAAGAGGTTTTGTAACAACAAAAACTTTTAAGTGATTCCTTCACAACAAAATGGTTATGGGTCTTTTGTGCTTAACCTATGTGCCTTGTGTCACTTGTCTTATGATTTCTTGTTAAGGAGGTTGTGCGTGTATGTGTGTTGGTTTTGTTGTGGGCTTTGTGTCTTTCCCTGGGTCCTTTTTGAATTTTCAAGTTCACAACATGCTTTTGGTTTCATGCTATCCCTAGTTTTCATGGTGGATTTCCCTTGTTTTATTTATTTGAGAGCACACACTTTATTCCTCTTTGACATCGATTAGATATCATCACCTTCAATCACTTAAGTGATCCCTTCATAGTGTAATATATTGGTAACTACTTCATGGCCCTATGATGATCACTTGGACTGGGAATGATAGGCTTAGTTGTTTACCTGCAATTGTTCATATAATGGGCCACATGTCCGAATCCTATTGGCTTGCAATGAAATGAATACACAAACAACTCAATTTTGTTAGCCCCATTTCTCCCTCCACTATCAAATCTTACTCAATTTTACTGAACCATTAAATATCCCACCCTTGTTTAATAATTAGAGTATGAATCCAAAGGGTTCCACTATTGGGAATTAAGGTGTCTCAACCTTGGTAATTCCTTGTATTATTTCATTGTATTTATTTATTTATTGCCTATTGTATAATTTGGATGCAAATCCTATGTTGCCATATTGTGGGAGTGGGCACAGTGATGTGTCATCCTACATGGCATATGACCACATGTAATTTTGTCCTCACATGAGGAGATAGGCATCCCACTTAGTGGTAGGAATATTTTTCCATGTGTCGGCATCTTGGAATGTGTGTAAGGGAATATTGACCGAAACGGTCATGACAGATTCCTATGACAAAGTTATGACATGTAAGAGTCAGAAATAGATCCTATGACAGGTATGGACATGTGTCGAGAAGTATCTTTGAAAAAGGCATCGTTGGGCACCCCACAGTGGACTATGATTTATAGCCTGTGTATGACAGATTCTCTTATAGCTGTAAGTTATGACAGCTATGACAGATTCTATGATGGTTGTAAGAGTCGTCAGAGCATCTATCATAGCCCATTTTGGAAATAAGCGACCTCCTTGGGATGAGTTGACTTGACAAGTGTTAGGAACATCCTACAGTGTTGGACAAGTGTCCATAGGCGTGGGTTTTGGGCCATGAGGCCATGTTGGATGCCTATCTCAGTGTGGAGCCATTTTTGCCTTGTATTTACTTTATAAACAGGTGCTTTGGAGAGGTGATGCATTATGTGATTGACAGGTATTGTTATGCTGCCGGATCATCTCCAGATACAAGTGTCAAAGACTTTTGCAAGAGCATTGGCTCTATGACTGTATTGTAACCTTCATTGTTTATGGAATACATTTGAGCTGTGTTTTGGAGTGTGGGGTTTTTCACCTGATAAGGGTTTTCCCCACGTATATCTTGTGTCTCTCTTCTTATGTCTTACATTCTTATGTATGTGTTTGTTGCAATATCTCTGTTAGTGGGTTAACATAATCTATAATTGTAAAGATAAAATTGAATTTGCACTCTCCTCCCCTCATTAGATTAGTGTAGGAAGCAATTTCTGCACACCTAGCTTCCTTTTAGTTGGTATCAGAGCCTGGCCAATTTCGGTTCTAGCTGCTGGGTAGGGGTTTTTTGAGCTAATCTTAGGTTGAGTGGGAGTTTGTGCAGAGTATTATGTATCTTGTTGCAAGAAGGAGATGGCAACCACATCCGGAAGATTAGAGGTGGATAAATTTAATGGCACTAATTTTGAGTTGTGGAAACTCAAGATGGAAGACCTACTTGATCGTGACCTATGGAAAACTGTATCCGGTGTAAAACTTACATCAATGTCACAAGCTGATTAGGACCTCAAAGATCGGAAGGCTAAGGGTCTCATAAGACTCTGTCTAGCTGACTCTGCCTTGTTGAATGTCCATGAGGAAAAGAGCATGAAAGACCTTTGGAAGAAGTTAGGTGATGTTTATCAGGCCAAGTCCTTGGTGAACAAGCTTTTTCTGAAAAAGAAGTTGTTTTTTCTAAAGATGGAAGATGAAGGATCTGTTGCAGACCATATGAATGCTTTCAACATGATTGTTGCACAATTGACATCTATGGATGTGAAAATGGAGGAGGAGGATCAGTGTATGACCTTGCTTTGTTCTTTGCCAGATTCATGGGATCATCTTGTCATGGCTATCAGAAGCACCACTACCACCATCAAAATAGAAGATGTGGTGTCTTCACTGTTATCTAAAGAGATGCGGAGAAAGTCTTCCGAGGCAGCCAATGAGGCTCTTGCGGTTCGTGGAAGACCTGAAGAAAAAGGGAAGAAGAAGGACAAGAAAGGTGATAAGGGCAGATCCAAATCCCGTGGGAGATCCAAATCTCAGAGAGAGTCTAAGGCTCTTTGTTGGAACTGTGGAAAAATTGGGCATTTTTGAAAGGAATACAAAGAGGAGAAGAAAAAGAAGAAGAGTGCTCCTGATTCAGATTCTGACAAGTCACAAGATGATGGTGATGCCTTCATCGCAGCCCTGGCCACCCATGCATTTGATGATGTGTGGTTGATTGATTCTGGTGCATCATTCCACATGACCTCGCATTGAGACTGGTTTACGAAATATGAAGAGTTCGATGGTGGAAGAGTGTACCTGGGTGACGATTCTCATCTGAAGATTGTTGGTCGTGGAAGAGTCTCAATCCAATTCCCTGATGGACAAGTGAAGGGGATCATTGGGGTTATGCGCATCCCAAGCCTTGCATAGAACCTACTTTCTATAAGTATGTTGAATGATGCAAGTGTGCAGGTTGTCTTTTTGAAGGATGGATGCAGGATGACTAGAGGATCTATGGTGCTTGCAAAGGGTACTCAGAGAGGTACTCTGTTTCAGCTGGAGGCATGCACTTCACAGTGCAATAGTTCTTCTGACTCGAAGAAAAGAGCTGCAGTCACTTCATCCCCACCATATGAGCAAGTAGTGAAGAAATCTGTTGTAACACTTTCTGATGGTAGTACACATGCTTTGGAAGTTAAACTTCCTGTTGAGAAGACTATGTTATGGCATTTGAGATATGGCCACATTGGTGAGAAGGGTCTGTGAAGCCTGAAAAATAAAAACCTCGTTGAGGGGTTAAATTATTGTAATCTCGAGTTTGACTTTTGCGAACATTGTGTATATGGAAAGAAAAACTGTGTTCAGTTTTACTCTAGTTCTCACAAGTCTTCTGGCGTATTGGATCTTATTCATTTTGATGTGTTTGGTCCTGTTAATGTTCCTTTAATTTCCAAATCTATATATTTTGTATCTTTCATAGATGATTACAGTAGAAGGACATGGGTTTATTTTATCAGAAGCAAGACTGAAGTCTTTAGTCAGTTTAAAGAGTTTAAAGCCTTTGCTAAAAATCAAACTAGTAAAAAGATTAAGTGTTTGAGAACTGACAATGGTGGTGAGTTTTGTTTGGCAGAGTTCGATAAGTTCTGTAAAGAGCAAGGGATTGAAAGACATAAGATAACTCCTTATATCCCACAACAAAATGGAGTTGCAGAGAGGATGAACATGACACTGATAGAGAAGGCTAGGAGTATGCTTAGTGGAGCAAGCCTTGAACAAAAGTTTTGGGTTGAAGCTGTTGCCACTGCTTGATATCTGGTAAACAAATCTCCTACATCATCTCTTGTTGGTAAGACACCTATGGAGGTCTGGTCTGGTAAGAAGCCTTTAGTTAGACATCTTCATGTTTTTGGTTGTGAGGCATATGCACATGTGCCTAGGGAGAAACAGTCTAAATTAGAGAACACGGCTGTTAAATGTATTTTCATTGGCTATGGTGTCGGTGTTAAAGGATACAAGCTTTGGGATCATGTGGTTGAAAAAGTGTTGTATAGTAGAAGTGTTCTCTTTAGAGAGCTAACACCTTCCATTGTTCTACAACCAAAACAAACAGAAAAGAAAGAGGATGCAGTTCAGTTTCCTTCTACTCCTGAAAAGACTGAACAGACAGAAACTATGAGACTTGATGATGAGGAGAGCTCTAGCGGCTTTGAAAGCTCAGAAGAAGAAGCAGAACCTCAACCTCAACCATTAAGGAGGTCTACACAAATGAGAAAGCAACCTGATAGGTTTGGTTATTCATTACTTGATTCTAGTTGTGCTTTTGCTTTCTTACTAACATTGATGAGCCTAGAACTGTGAAAGAGGCTATGGGCATAAAAGATGTAGGTTCCTGGAAGGAGGCCATGGAAGATGAGATGGCTTCTTTGGAAAAGAATAAAAGATGGGACTTGGTGCTTTTTCTTGATGGATGGAAACCCGTTGGATGCAAATGGATGTTCAAGAAGAAATTTGGTACAGATGGCAGTGTTGAAAAGTATAAGGCTAGATTGGTTGCGAAGGGGTACTCACAAGTGGAGGGAATTGATTATGGTGAAATTTTCTCTCCCGTTGCAAAGCTGACATCCATTCAATTCATGTTATCTCTCGTAGCTGCTTATGACTTAGAGGTAGAACAGATGGATGTGAAGACAACTTTCCTTCATGGTGATTTGGAGGAAGAGATTTACATGTCACAACCAGAGCATTACATAGAGAAAGGTAAAGAAAATTTGGTTTGCAAGTTAAAGAAGTCTTTGTATGGTTTGAAGCAGTCTCCTAGGACGTGGTGCTTGAAGTTTGATGCCTTTGTGTTGTCGATTTGATATTTGAGATTGAAATCAGATCATTGTGTGTATTGTAAATTTGACAATGATCGCATTCTCATTATTGCATTGTATGTTGATGATATGCTGTTGATTGGGAATGGTAAGAATATGATTTATGATTTGAAGTCTCAGTTATCAGCACAGTTTGAGATGAAAAATCTTGGGGCAACTAGGTACATTCTGGGAATGGAAATTAGAAGAGACAGAGCTAACAGAAAACTTTGGTTAAGCCAGAGTAAGTATGTGAAGACTGTGTTGGATAGGTTTAGCATGGCAGATTGTAGTCCATTGTGTGTTCATGTTTCATTAGGGACAAAGTTGTCTATTAATGATTGTCCAAAATCTCCTAGTGAGGTGGAAGACATGAGCAGAGTACCTTATGCTAGTGCTATTGGCAGTTTGATGTATGCCATGGTCTGCACAAGACCAGACATTGCCCAAGCAGTGGGAGTCCTTAGTCAATTTATGGCTAATCCTAGACGGGTACAATGGGATGTAGTTAAGCAAGTGTTCAGATATTTGAAGGGTACTTCTGAATATTCCATATGCTATCATGGTAATGCTACAAGACCTCTGCATTCAGTTTGTATTTGTGGATTTGTGGATTCTGATTGGGCAGGTGACATTGACAACATGAGATCCACCAGTGCCTATGTGTTCACTATGTTTGGTGGTGCAATTAGTTGGATGAGTAAGCAACAACCTATGGTTGCTTTGTCCATGACAAAAGCTAAGTACATGGAAGCAACTCATGCTTGCAAGGAATCCATTTGGCTTAAGAGATTGTGTTCAGATATTAGTGTTGATGCAAGACAGATTACGATTTGTTGTGATAGTCAGAGTGCGATTTGCCTTGCAAAGAATCCAACTTTCTATGCCAGAACAAAGCATATTGATGTGCAGTTTCACTTCGTGCGAGACATGGTAGAGGATGGGAAGGTAAATTTGGAGAAGGTAGATACTTTGAAGAATGTTGTAGATGCATTGACGAAGCCAGTGGGCACAGAGAAATTCAAATGGTGTTCGGAGTCTATCGGCCTCTCGGCCTATAGCAGTTAAATCCTGTTAATTCTATTGGCTCTTACAAAGTGTTCGACAAGTGGGAGAATGTTGGGAATTAAGGTGTCTCAACCTTGGTAATTCCTTGTATTGTTTCATTGTATTTATTTATTTATTGCCTATTGTATAATTTGGATGCAAATCCTATGTTGTCATATTGTGGGAGTGGGCACGGTGATGTGTCATCCTACATGGCATATGACCACATGTAATTTTGTCCTCACATGAGGATATAGGTGTCCCACTTAGTGGTAGGAATATTTTTCCATGTATCGGCATCTTGGAATGTGTGTAATAGAATATTGATCGAAATGGTCATGACAGATTCCTATGACAAAGTTATGACATGTAAGAGTCAGAAATAGAAGATCCTGTGACAGGTATGGACATGTGTTGAGAAGCATCTTTGAAAAAGGCATCTTTGGGTGCCCCAAGGTGGACTATGACATGTTGTAAGAGAATATGCTATTTATAGCCTCTGTATGACATATTCTCTTATAGCAGTAAGTTATGACAACTATGACAGATTCTATGACGGTTGTAAGAGTCGTAAGAGCATCTATCATAGCCCATTTTGGAAATAGGTGACCTCCTTGGGATGGGGTGACTTGACAAGTGTCAGGAACATCCTACAATGTTGGACAAGTGTCCATAGGCATGGGTTTTGGGCCGTGAGGCCATGTTGGATGTCCATCTCAATGTGGAGCCAATTTTGCCTTGTATTTGCTTTATAAACAGGTGCTTTGGAGAGGTGATCCATTATGTGATTGATAGGTACTGTTATGCTGCTGGATCATCTCCAGATATGAGTCTCAAAGACTCCTGCAAGAGCATTGGTTCTGTGACTGTATTGTAACCTTCATTGTTTACGGAATACATTTGAGCTGTGTTTTGGAGTGGGGTTTTTCACCCGATAAGGGTTTTCCCCACGTATATCTTGTGTCTCTCTTCTTCTGTCTTACATTCTTATGTATGTGTTTGTTGTAATATCTCTGTTAGTGGGTTAACATAATCTATAATTGTAAAGATAAAATTGAATTTGCACTCTCCTCCCCTCATTAGATTAGTGTAGGAAGTGATTTCCGCACACCTAGCTTCCTTTCATCCACATGGATCTTTTAGATCCATCTAGATTGAGGTGTCACTATATTTGAGGCTACTTTCATAAGGGGATATGTGGACTCACATAATCACACTATAAAAGAGCATATCAAGTGGAACCATGCATACATTAATAACATGGATTTGGTGGGCCCATTTGATTTATTCAATGAGCAAAGCAAATAACAAAGGGTAAAGACATATAAAATTAGGTATCCACATGTCACACATTGAGCAAAATGATGAAATTTTATGATTGACATCTTTGCTTTCACTATTTCTCCATTTTTTTTTGGTCTCGACTTGGTTAACTCACATTGTAGCATCTTGTTGTCACTTAAAAAGTGTGGTGGTAGATTCACAACTCCATAAATGGTTTTAGTATGAAATGGAGCCCATGTGTCCTCATTTTATTTGTCATGAGTTAAGTGTTTGAGTATCCATGTAGTGTGGGTATTTTAGAAAGTAAATAGTCATATGCCAACTGTCTAATGATGAGAGAGTGGTGGGACTACTATATTCATTTAACTCAACACTCAAGGTTTAATATGCACTATAGTTAGGAGGCCATGTACTGTGCAAAAGGTAAAATGGAAAAAGGAAACAATGCTTACCTTTTGGTTTAGTTGTTTTACCCTCAATCATAGATCTTATTCAAAAGAACCCAAGCTGTTGGATGAGCATGCTATTTAACAAAGGAATGGTTGAAGAAGGAATCCATGTGCCACTATTTTATTGACTGGGGGTGTTTGCATAAAGGGTCATATGGACTCAAATGATAAAAGAGCATATCAAGTAGCACCACACATATATTAATGACACAACTTTGGTGGGCCCATTTGATTTATTTAGTGGGTAAAGCAAATAAAAAAGGGTAACAAAGAATAAATTAGGTATCCACATGTTGCACATAGGGAAAAATGATAAAATGTTATGACCGACATCTCTGCTCTCATCATTTCTCCCTTCGGTGTTGATCTCAACTTGGAAAACCCACCATAAGATCTTGGTCCATTACTTAACAAGTGTGGTGCTAGGTTGACATGCCCATAAATGGTTTTAGTAATATGTAAAGCCTATGTTGTAATGAAACAACTTGCACAATATCTGAATATAATAGTAAATATGCTGAAAATACTTGATAATAATATGCCACTTCAAGGGGGCAACCTCCTAATCCACTTCGAGGGGGATACCTCCAATATTCTTCAATGAGAACACAATACTCCATATCATGATCTAATAAGACTCACTACCCCTATATATACCTATTTATGCCTAGGATATCACCCAGGCCGACTTAGATAGCCCTATAGAAGCCTTAGGCCGACCTAAACAACTAAATAACAATATAATAATGATAATATGACTTAATTAAGGGTTAAGATAGCCACAAGCTGACTATTCATAACCATATACACTATAGAAGTAAGGGCATAACAGGTTGCCCCCTCGAAGTGGCATATTATTATCAAGTATTTGCAGCATATTTTCTATTATATTCAGATATTGTGCAAATTGTTTCATTACAAGTGGTATCAGAGCATGATCTTGGCACCGTAGAGGCAAGATTTTTTCTCAACATTGGAGGTGATTTTGGGAAGAGCATAACTTTCAGATTTTAGCGAATTTTTTAACGATTTTTAAAGGGTTTTTGAATACCATATTAAAGAAGATACAGTCCAGATTTCAGAGGAATTGAAGCAAAAATAAGCAAGTTATTGCAAAATTAGGGTTTCCAACAAATTCGCTCTCAAGGCAGCAAATTTGCTAATTTTTTGGATTTTTTTCTGGGTAAGTGGTATCTTGGCCTTAGTAAGTTACAGTAAAAATTTCAGAGAATTTACATTTCATTTGTGTGATTTATTTTAAAAATATTGGTTTCCATCATGACGAGCCTTGCGACAAGAAGCAAAAAGAATGCTGTCACACTGGGGAAACCCTCTGATAAGGATGAGGAAATAAGTAAGTACAAGAGGGCTATGTGTGACCTCAGAGAAGATATATCATATATACGAAGCATGTTAAGTGCCTTAATGAAGGAACCAAGAAAGGAGGTCTCAAGCAACAAAGAAGAAGAAGAAGAAGCAGTAGCAGTAGACAAAGAAGAAGAAGAACCAGAAGAAGAAGAAAAAGAAGAAGAACCAGAAGAAGAAGAAAAAGAAGAACTTGAAGAAGAAGAAGAAGAAGAAGAAGAAGAAGAAGAAGAACCAGAAGAAGAAGAAGAAGAAGAAGTGGAAGAAGAAGCGAAAGAAGAGGAAGAAGTGGAAGAAGAAGCGGAAGAAGTAGAAGAAGCGGAAGAAGAAGCGGAAGAAGCAGCGGAAGAAGCGGAAGAAGAAGCGGAAGAAGAGGAAGAAGCGAAAGAAGAGGAAGAAGTGGAAGAAGAAGTGGAAGAAGCAGAAGAAGTGGAAGAAGCAAAAGAAGTAGAAGAAGAAGCGGAAGACGCAGCGGAAGAAGCGAAAGAAGAAGCGGAAGAAGCGGAAGAAGCAGCTGAAGAAGAAACAGAAGAAGCGGAAGAAGAAGAAGAAGAAGAAGAAGAAGAAGATGATGATGATGATGATGATGATGAAGCAGAAGAAGAAGAAGAAACAAAAGAAAAAGAAAAAGATGATGAAGAAGAAGTGAAAGAAGAAGAAGTTCCTGATCAAGCTATTCAACCAATGCAAGGGTACCATGTACTATTCCTCACCTCTTCCTCTATGGCACATCAAAAGGTTCAAGTAAAGGAAGAACACATTCATCACCATCAAGAGCTAGATGCAAAGGGAAGACACATCTTGGAGCTGAAGTTAATTTTCCAGACACACATGAACAAGCTGAGGACATCAAGGACATATCTTCTAGTTGAAGTTGCCACATGGGATGATGAAGATTATATGAAGAAACTACCAGAATTGATCAGCGTTGAGGACAACGCTTTTGTAAAGGTGGGGGGCATGTTATGCCCTTACTTCTATAGTGTATATGGTTATGAATAGTCGGCTTGTGGCTATCTTAACCCTTAATTAAGTCATATTATCATTATTATATTGTTATTTAGTTGTTTAGGTCGGCCTAAGGCTTCTATAGGGCTATCTAAGTCGGCCTGGGTGATATCCTAGGCATAAATAGGTATATATAGGGGTAGTGAGTCTTATTAGATCATGATATGGAGTATTGTGTTCTCATTGAAGAATATTGGAGGTATCCCCTCGAAGTGGATTAGGAGGTTGCCCCCTCGAAGTGGCATATTATTATCAAGTATTTTCAGCATATTTACTATTATATTCAGATATTGTGCAAGTTGTTTCATTACATATGTGTTCACATTTTATTTGTCACAAGTCAAGTGCTATGGTATTCATGTAGGGTAGGTATTTTAGAGAGCAAACATTTATTCACTAGTTGTCTAATAATGTGGAAGTGGTGGGACTACCACATTCATTTAACCATGCTTATGTTGAAATGTGAAGTCAATTTGACTTATTTTAGCAATGACGAGCAATCAACAATGAGATCTCATCTAGTGACCTAGGTACCCACCTGGCGGGGCTGAAGGCCAAGGAAAGGAAATTGAAGGTTGTTGGATAGGAGGTTGCAGGGGGGCTAGGCGTAGCCCCCTACATGCCGAAGGCATTTTCCAACTAGGCCATTAGGCCAAGCTAGATTTTTTTTTTGGCCATGTTCCACGTGTACACTATGCAAAATTGAATGCAAAAGTGTCACTCGTGCTTTTATGTGTGGAGATCTATATTTAGATTTGATCATTTTTTTAGATGTGCTTTTTCGTGATTACTTAAGGTTGTCAAGCTTGAATGCCAAGGCATGGGAAAAAGTTTTGTAACTATGATTTTCTTTTGAGAATAAAATTGAGAGATCTTTACCCATGGTTTTTTCCTCGTACATTACCAGGTTTTCCACATAAATTTGTGTTGTCTATTTTGTGCTTTTATTGCTAACTCTTTGTTATTTCAATTCTGCACTACTTATTTTTCCTAACAATTGGTATCAGAGCAAATAGTTTTGTGCAAAAATTGTTTTGTGGGTTTTTCATCTTTGTGAAAAGCAATGACAGGAGGCACAGTTACCAGATTTGAGGTTCAAAAATTTGATGGTTCTAATTTTTCTTTGTGGAAACTAAAGGTTCAAGCCTTATTGGTGAAGGATGGATGTGCCTTGGCTCTCCAGGGGACAAAGTCAAAACCTACAACCATTAACCAAGAGGATTGGGATGAGCAAGATAACATGGCTAAAGCTACAATTTGGTTATCTCTAGCTGATTCAATTTTATTCAATGTTGTAGAGGAGAAAACGACACATGACTTGTGGACTAAGCTAGAAAAGCTATATGAGACCAAGTCATTGGCAAATAAAATTCTGTTACGACGTGTAATGTCCTGCCCTATTCTGATCTTTGATTATCTTAATATTGTTATTTTATTAATATTTGTGGTCTTTCAAAACTAGACATAAGTTGCAAAAGGGGTTTTTTTGTGTGCATGTATTTGCTTTTTCAATGTAACATAGAAAAATGATGCATGCAAGTGAAACCTAGAAAAACTATGATAGATATAAGTAAAATAACAAAGACCTCGATCATATTATGCCTCAAAATGAATTATAGTGACATACCCATTTGCAAATCTTCAGCTTCATACATTTGTTGTACATGGACCAGTAATATAGGCTATAGAAAATCACCTCCAAACATCTACAAACAAATATTCTCCATCCTACAATGAGTTGCAAATGATTTCATAACCATAGGCACCCCATACTGAGAGTGATAGTAGCCACAATGATGAAGAGTTTCTCCTCCAAAGTACCACATCCTCTAGAGTGCCTTGTACGACCTGGATGGCATAAATATCAACAACAAATAATATAAAAAGATATCTAATTCTATGCCTTATTAAATCTGTTTTATCTTCAATCAAATCTCCTTCTAAAATTGCCCTCAAAGATTGCCTTTGTTGTACATAAAACCCTTCGAAACCCCAGTAGATAGTATGGCCTTCCTAGCAGATGGTATGACCAACAAGTGTGTACGGCCTTCCTGTAGAAGTGTGCCAAAACCAAAGAAAACTCCTTCAAATCTGATCTGTATTATTTACCCTCAGTTGCTACACAAAATCAGAACAAAATCATTGTGAAATCACCTCCAAAATGGTATCATTCGAAGCACCAGTGAAACCTCTGTATGAAGCTCCCAAAATCTTCAATAGTTTTGCATTCAGCTATAGCTCTCAAACCAAATCTTTAAATGCACTATGAAATACCTGTAAGATATCTCTAGAACAAATACCAACCAAAGTAGATATTTCACTACCGTAGCAAGTCTTCTCCAAGAGGGTTTTCATCCTCAAGAAGGCTGAGATGAACCAAGTTCAATCTCCAGAACCACAAGGGTTTCGATCAAAGAAATAAAATAAACTCCATAATCCAAATGAGCTCCTCAAATGCCTTTCTTATACTTTTCTGCCAACTCTCTAGAAGCTTCTATTTTAAAATTCACTTTTTAATTAAAACTCCATTTTAGCTCTGAAAAAGACCTTTTAATTAAAATAATGATAATTTGACACATAAGGTCCCTGTTAATGCATCCATAATTTAAAACACTTCATCCCAGTTCCGATGAGCTATAACACTAAGGTGCTTTTAAAATATTTTAAATAATATTTAGCAACCTTAGTAAAATAATTAAAATAAAACCATTAATACACTCATTTTGCAAAAACTGCCGGAATGCACCGGAATTGAAAACTAACTGCACTGGCGTGATCCCGATGAATAATAATGATAAACGGAGCCAACTAGGTGACTTACTATAATTAGACACCTTCTCCAAGATTCTTGGAGAGCACACCATAAGCTAGAAACCACCTCGAAAAGTGGCATATGAGTCCTCTAGACCAGCTGAGCTCATTGGAGTCCTTAAATAACCCCTTTGATAACGTTGACACACACACACACAAAGTTAGTGCCAACTGCACTGCAAGGGGACCTGAAAAATGGGGACATTACACGATGGCAGTTGTACAAGAGGATGCATGACACTTCTTCAGTCACAGATCATCTCATTAATTTCAACACACTGATTAGCAAGTTGACTTTAGTGGAGGTGAAAATTGAAGAAGAGGATAAAGCGGCTATACTATTGTGCTCTTTGCCTGAAACTTGGGATCAACTAGTTATGACACTTAGTAACTCAGCACTGAAGGGGAAACTTGTTTTTGAAGATGTGGTAGCCACAGTAATGTCTGAAGATTCAAGGTGGAAGACATCTTAAGGGACTTCTTCCTCTGATGCCCTTTTTGCAAGGGGAAGAACTCCAAAAAGAGAGAAAGCTAAGTGTGGACAGGCTAAGTCAAAATCCAAGGAGTAGAAAAGAGTTAAGTGTTGGAACTATGGAAAAGCAAGGCATGTCAAAAAGGACTACAGGCTACCTAAAGCAAACAAAGAAAATCCTAGCTCGCAACCATCAGAGACAAATACAATAGAAGCTAAAGCACCATTAGAAGATGGAGAGGTTATGTTTGCTAATTTGAGAGGTTCATTTCATCATGTTTGGATCATTGATTCTGGTGCCTCTTTTCACATGACTCCTCACAAGGACCGGTTTTCTTCTTACCGGTCATGTGAAGGAGGTATGGTTTACATGGGAAATGACAACCTGTGTGAAGCTATTAGTGAAGGATAGGTCAGAATCAAAATGTTTGATGGGATTGTAAGGAATCTTTAACATGTAAGACATGTACCAGGCTTGAAGAAAAATCTGCTATCACTTGGAGTATTTGATGAGCAAGGTTACCGATTCAGTGGAAAAAATAATTGTCTGAAGGTAACAAAGGGAGCATTGGTGGTGCTAAAGGGAGAAAAGGTTGGCAATCTCTACAGGCTAGTTAGAGAAATTTGTAATGGAGAGGCTACAGTGGTATCAAATGTAGAAATGGATTCATTATCTACTTGGCATCAAAGGCTAGGCCACATGAGAGAATGTGGTCTAAAGGTACTGCTAGATAGAAATCTTCTCCCAGGTGCTAAATCTAGAGATTTGAATTTTTGTGATCATTGTTTGTTTGGAAAATAGAATAGGTTGAGTTTTTCTAGTTGCACTACCAGAAGTAAAGAAATTCTAGATTTAATTCATTCAGATACTTGGCAAGAACATGTTACATCAATTGTGGGTTCGTCATATTTTGTTTCATTTATAGATGATTCCTCCCATAAGGTGTGGATTTATCTATTGAAGAAGAAATCTGGTATATTTTCTTATTTAAAGAAGTTTAAAGCTTTGGTAGAGAATTAGAAAGGTAAGACAATTAAGTGTCTTAGAATAGATAATGGAGGGGAATTTTGTTCAGGCAAGTTTAATCTGTTTTGTAGTGAGCATGGTATTGCAAGGCAGTTGATGGTTCCTAGAACACCATAACAAAATAAAGTTGCTGAAGGGATGAATCATACAATTATGGAAAGAGTTAGATGTATGCTGAGCATTGCTGGATTGGAGCAAAAACTTTGGGCTGAGGCTATTAATACATCATGTTTCTTGATTAATAGATCACCCACTATAGCTCTAGATCATCAAATTCCTAAAGACGTTTGGACAGGTAAACCTATTGATTATTCATTTCTTTGTATTTTTGGTTCTGATGCTTATGCTCATATTCCCAAAGAGGATAGGAATAAGCTGGACGTGAAGTCCACGAAATGTATTTTTCTTGGCTATCAAGAAGGTACAAAGTGGTCCAGGTTGTGGGATACTGCTGCCTGCAAGATTATTATTAGCCGAGATGTTTATTTTAATGAAAAATCAATGCAAGGAAGTAAAGAATAACAAAGTGCAAAAACTATTCTAGTAGAGGTGGAAAAGTATGATGCTAATTTGGAGGTGCTAGATGAAAATCAGCCACATGTTCATGAAAATCAACAAGATACTAATCAGAATCAATTTTTTTATGAGGTTAAATAGCAACCAAATCAGCCACAGGCTAACACATTACCCCTTCTAAGGAGATTCACTAGAGTTATCAAGCCACTTGCAAGGTATTCTCTTAATTGTAATTCAGCTTATGCTTTACTTATTGATGTTGGTGAGCCTAGCTCATATCAAGAGGCTTGCGAGGATGAAGATGCAAATAAATGGAGAGAAGCCATGGATGAGGAGATGAGAGGTCTACATAAAAATAAAATGTGGGAGCTTGTGCAATTGCCTAAGGGGCAAAAAGCTATTGGCAACAAGTGGGTCTTGAAACTGAAAAGGGATATAAATGATAATGTGGAGAGATATAAATCTCAGTTGGTGGCCAAGGGGTATGCACAGAAATTTGGTATTGATTTTGATGAAATCTTTTCACTTGTAGTGTGGTTAAGTATAGTTAGAGTTGTTTTGGGTCTTGTTTCTAGTCTTGATTTGGAGTTACAACAGTTAGATATTAAAACAACTTTCTTGCATGGAGATCTTTCTAAGGAAATTTATATGCTACAACCAGAAGGTTTTAAAGAAAAAGACAAGGAGAATATAGTATCTAGGTTGAACAAATCATTGTATGGTTTGAAACAGGCACCAAGGTATTGGTACACGTGATTTGATTCCTTCATGATGAGTTTGGGTTTTAGTAGATGTGAGGCTGATCATTGTGCCTACTTTAAAAGGTATGAAGATGGTAGTTTCATTATTTTGATTTTGTATGTATATGATATGTTGGTAGCAGGTCCCAACATGCAGAGAATCATCGAGTTAAAAACTCAGCTTGCTAGGGAGTTTGAAATGAAGGACTTACGAAATACAAATCAGATTCTTGGAATGAGGATACACAGAGACAGAAAGAACATGAAAATTTGGTTGTCACAGAAGACTTATGTGGAGAAGATTTTGCAACACCTCAATATGCAAAATGTACAACCAGTTAGTACTCCATTTCCTGTTCATATTAAATTATCTTCAGAATAGTTCCCTAGCATAGAAGTGGAGAAGACACAGATGTCTTGTGTACCATACTCATCAGTAGTTGGTAGTCTTATGTTTTCTATGGTGTGCACCAGACCAGACATTGCACAAGTAGTGGGAGTAGTCAGTTGTTTCATGGTGAATCCAGGTTGTGATCATTGGATGGCTGTGAAGTGGATTCTCAGGTATTTGAGGGGCACTTTTGATGCTGCTATTTGTTAGAGTGGGAGTAGTCTTCAGGTTAATGGATATGTGGATGCGAATTTTGGTGGAGACAAAGATAAGAGAAAATCTACTATAGGTTATGTTTTCTACTTAGCAGGAGGTGTTGTTAGCTGGGTTTCAAAGTTGCAAACAGTGGTGGCTTTGTCTACTACTAAAGTAGAGTATATGGCAGCAACACAGGCTAGCAAGGAGGCAATCTGGCTTCATATACTCTTGGGTGAATTGTAGATAAAGCAAGATAACATGGTGTTGCATTGTGACAACCAGAGTGCTTTACACTTAGCACGAAACTCAACTTATCATGCCAGAACAAAACATATTGATGTACAATATCACTTTGTATGTGAGGTGGTGGAAGGAGGACATGTCTCTTTGGCTAAGATACACATTGATATAAATCCAACAAATATTTTGACAAAGCTTACTAGTAGAGAGAAGTTCATATGGTGCAGAACTTCTCTTGGCTTGCACATCACTTGATGATAGGCAATAGTGGCATTGGTCTCTCAATATGAGGAGTTATTCGCAAGGCAGAAACATGACTTCAAGTGGGAGATTGTTGAAATGTGAAGTCAGTTTGACTTATTCCAGTAGTGACGAGCAGTCAACAATGAGATCTCATCTAGTGACCTAGGTACCCGCTTGGCGGGGAAGGCCAAGGAAAGGAAACCGAAGCTTGTTGAGCAGGTTATGCATGAAGATCTATCTTTAGATTTGATTGGTTTTTTGCATGTACTTTTTCATGATTACTTAAGGTTGTCAAGCTTGAATGCCAAGGCATGAGAAAAAGTTTTGTAACTACAAATTTTCTTCTGAGAATAAAATTGAGAGATCTTTGCCTGTGGTTTTTTCTTGGTACATTACCAGGTTTTCCATGTAAATATGTGTTGTCTATTTTATGCTTTTATTGTTAATTCGTAATTATTTCAATTCTGTACTACTTATTTTTCCTAATAGCTTAAAGTTTAATGCACACTATAGTTTGGAGGCCATGTGTCACGCATAGGGAAAACACCAAAAGGAAATAATGCCCACCTTTGGATTTAGATGTTTTACCTTCAAACATAGATCATATTGTGAATAACTCAAGCCATTAGATGAGTGCACTATTTAACAAAGGCATGGCTAAAGAAGGAAGCCATTTGTCACCTAGAGAGCAAAGTGATAAAAGGAAATAATCTGTAACTCAAGCTTAGTCATTTCTCCCTTTCCCATAGATCTCATTTTCTTTATGTGGAGCCATTAGATGTTCTTGAGATTTAACCAAAAGGAGGATATGAGTAGCACCATGCCTATTAATTGCCATCATGTGTTCTTGCAACCATGCCACATAGATGTCAATGCAATTTAATTTGACATGAGGTTTGCCAAGCCAAAATGCTTTGTTATTTGCATATAACGAAAAGCTTTCCCTACAGTTTATGAAATTCAAACTTGACTTAAATTAGGAGCTCATCCATACTTCCATTGCAGGTCATATTGGTAAGCACCTTTGTAGTCTTTAGTAGGAACTAGGTTGCACTTCAACTCTTATTCTTGAGGAGTTTGGACTTTATATCAAAAGTTGTATGTTAGCTTAAAAAAAGAGTAATAGTTATAACTTCATGAAAGATTATATGACAATTTTTAACCTAAAACAAAATTCTAACATTGTTGAAAATGGGATTTAGAAAACTAGGCTTGAAAATCTAAGGGTTACTTTTAATACTAAACTTGACTCTAACAGGCTTCAAAATATATGTCAAAAGAGTTTTATGTTAAATTTAGAAAGTGCTATCTTGAAAATAGGAGTAAGCTATGGATTTCAAACTTTTCTATGGGGAAGATAAGGGACTTTGATTACAAATGTGGATCAATTTCTATGTAATTTAAAAAAAAACGATGTTATTTGAATTTAGTAGTTAATTAATTAATCACAACTACTTTTAGCTTAGATGTATTCCTAAAGTTCTAAAAAAAAATGTAAATCAGGTGTTTCAAACTTTTCTAGGTGTTAAGATGAGGGGTTTTGAACATTGATCATCCAACATAATTTTCTATATGGAGTTCTTCTAGTTTAGGCTTACAAAATTTAAAAAATATTATTTCATTAAAACAAGAGATGCAATGCATTTGATTCCTACTGGTGATTGAAATTGTATTTGGGGGGTGAGGAAAGGGTTATTGGGTTGTATAAATGGTAGACAACTATATTAAATATGAACCTTGTGGAGTTATTCAATGCAACATAGGAAATTGTGTATAAAAACTAATATTCAAAAGTATCCCTGTAAAGGTAATTGAAGAATACTAGGATACTTTAAAGTGAAGGTAACTCATAACTTTTACTTTTATATTACCTCCATTACCTTTATTGTTGATCTAACAATTATAAATGTGTTATAAGTTTCTCTCTTTGGGGAATATTTATGTTGCATTCGAGGGTGTTGTATAATCTAGGATAGCTTCTACTAATGTGAATCTACATGGATAATGCTAGGTAGATTATAGTGGTTTCCTATTTTAAAAAAGTAATAGAAATCATTATCATCTTAATATTCAATTGTTTGAAAAAGGACAACTTTTAGATATGTTTTAGTCTTCAAAGGTTTTGGTTATGTTGTGCAAGAAATATCAATTCATACTTAGATTTATCTTTAGCTCTTGGGATGGTTTGGTTTCATAATAAATAATTACAAAACCTATAACTTTTCTTTCTTTTTATACAAGATATTTCATTCCTTGAATTTTTCATTTGTTGCATAAATTATCGGTTAGGCACTAACAAAGTTGCCTAATGTTATAAAGTATAACACAATGCTACTAGAATGAGAAGAAAGTGAGCCGAAGAATAATGACAATGTGTCAAGGAACAAAATTTTGTTGCGACATAAATAGGCCATGGGGGCTTAACATGTGTGTCCCTAAAAATGAGTGATTTAATGCTATTTGGCACAACTTTAATTGTAGTTTTTTTCCTTTGACCTTAGAATTTAAGCTCAAAAAACCTTTCCTGAGAGAAAAAAGATGTAGGTACTAAGTCAGTTGAAAAAAAAAACTTTTGTAAGAGTTTTAAAAAAGTAGGTACTAGTCTACTAATGAAAACATTAAGTCAACATTTCTACATTTTGATGAAACATAGAGAAAAGTAAAACTATAAATAAATCATCCCAAAGCTTGGTCATTTTATTAGCTAGTGCAAAGAGGGTATTTGTCAAAATAGTTGTGTGAGATTGTATTAGAACGTTTGGTTAGGTTAAACAAAATTACTATAATAAAGGGATAGACATAAATCTTTGACTAGAAATATATATATATAGGTCGCATGCACTACAAATGGTGCTATTGCACCTTCAAAGGGTGAATATGGAACTAGTATATATATATATATATATATATATATATATATATATATATATATATATATATATATATATATATATATATATATATATATATATATATATATATATATATATATATATATATATATATATATATATATATATATATACGAGGGAGATTCTAATTGATATTCCTTCATGTTATATGGATACATGGTATTCTTATTATATTAGCATTTAGATCTAACTTACTCTTGTGTACATAAAGGTCTTTCTCATATTTTATTTTTAGTTTCACAATTTATGATTTTTAGTTTCATTGTTTATTGTAGGTATAGAAGACCTTGTTATGTTGTATGGTGGCAATCTTCTATCATGTATCCTTTTGTTTTCACTTTTTCCTAACTATATGAAAATTAATTGTATCATTTCCTAACATCTTCAACAATGTATCCCTTCATCTAGATTTGAGCTAAGTATCACATTTTACTTATTTAAATTCCATAAATTTTATTATACATATATATTGTTTTAGTCCCACCTTTAAAATCCTTGTTTTATTCTAGGTACTCAATAAATTATGAAAGATTTATTTCCCTATATAGTTGTAATTTTTAAAGAAATTGAAAATGTTATATTAGAATAAAATAAAACTCAGAAATGATAGCCGTGAATATTACAAAACTTTTTTTTGTAGAGGTCATTGAAAGCTTATGTTTTGTAAACTTCTAAACTGAGACATTATTATTACATGTGGCCACTTTGATTGGTAATATAATGCAAAAATGATGAGGAGGATGGAATATGTATGATATTACATGTTTCAATGGTGTAAAACCTCTAGATATGTATACCTAAATAAGCCCTCAAGATTAGATGTTGGGACTTAAAAATCAGCACATGGGGCTACCAAAGTTGACATTTGAATTTGTGTTGTACATAGTGTTGTTATGGGATGCGTTAGGTGGGCATGCTATAGATGTGAAGTTGGGCATGACAATTAGTGGCTGGAATGGTGGAGCATTAGCCATGCACATGGATAGGGCATACAAAGACATCATCACTAGTTTTCCACATGTGTTGTGCTCTTGTTACTAATACTTCCTACTTCATGTTGCATTAATTGCCTACCCCATTCTACTCTCTATGCCAAGCCCAATAGCTTCTATAGATCAAGATCATGCACAAAGCTACTAAAAAATGGAAGAGTTTTGTAGCATGATGGATTAAATAGTATGGTGTAGTATGGGTATTAATTATGCATTCATTTGATGCAACTACATCTATAATTCACTTAAGTATGGATAAATCACAATTGGACAACTACAAATACATGCCTTCTCTAGATTGTTTCGCTGCATTTTCTTCTCTACTTCAATGGCATGAAAAGTGAAAGGACAATTTTATATTTAAGTTATTATTGCTTATGTGTATATTACAAAGGAGTTTGTCCATGTTTTGCGTAGCAAAGGAGTAGGGATATCAAGATTTGGGGCAGACAGATCAATGGCCTTGCGTGGCCAATTCCATTGTTCAAGTGTATTTCACTATTGTATTATTTAGTTCCATTGTTCCAATTGAAGATCCGTATAAATTCTTTACATGAAATGTTATATATGGTAGTATATAGCCTCTTGGCATCCCTCAATAGGCAATGCCTCTTTACTTTATTTAGAAGTCACAAATTCTTAAAGAGTCCATTCCATTAAAGGTCATGAAAGGTGACTTGTTTACATCACTCTAAGATCCATATTAGTGTTGTTATAGGGAATTCTAATCAATGGATAGTTTCCTAGACATCAAATTGATAGCACAACAAATGACAACATTATTATTGATGTATATAATAGCTTAAATCATCATTTCCTATTTCATGATAAGTTCTAAATCTCTACTTTGTGCATGTTGGTTTTTGCTAAATCTCATTATTTAGAGTCACTTGTAGTGGAGTATGCACCAAGATACATGTTTTATTATAGGAATGGGATACATAAAAGAAGAAACTCTTGGCAAGATGGATGTTTTGAAACCAACTACCCCATAACACCTAGAATCACCCACAAGTTCCAAATGAAAGATCAAGTAGACATCTATTTCCATTTTCAATCACTATACACCCACGGCTGTTCTTAAATATCATCCACTTCAACAGTCAAAGGTTAATTTTGGCCAATAAAAATAGGACAAATGTTCATCACTTTTTGTTGTGAATGAGGTGTAAAATTGCTATTGATTGTTTGACCATTGAAGTGGATGATATTTAAGTAGAGTGTACACCCATAAGATAGCAAAAGAATTTAGAGACACTAAAGTAGTTAGTGAGCCCCGAATTTCTGTTCCATTCCTCGATCTTGATGATGACATGATTGTGTTGTTAGGTAGGTACAAGGCCAATCAAATTATACAATTCATCATAGCTAACAAACAAACTGAAAATTTTATATATTTAATTTGAAAAGCCTAAATTTCTTCATGTTATTCATAACATCTTGAGTAAAATGCAGGATCTCGCATGAAGAACATAAGTAAGCTTCTCTCACCTGTTGTGCGGGGGTATAAGACAGCTGAGGCAAGCGGCGCTGGAGATGTGAAGCGAAAGGTGCCACAGCAGGATCCCTGGGATTCAGCAGAAGAAACTCATGCGCAGTAATAATTGCCTTAATATGCTCCAAATTGATGACAATTGCTCGCTCGCGGCCAAGAATAGAAGAAGGATAGGAAAGCAGAGGATCCAAAATACGCAAATCACGAGCAGGAAGGCCCGTGCGGCGCATAATCTCATGTTTTCCGGCCTCCATGACTTGCGCATGGCCGAACTCGTCGAGCAGCAGCCATGCCTTGAGGCCTGCGCCCTTCTTCTTCCTTCCTTCGCCCGCCTCTTCATCGCCGCCATTAATGGCCGCCTTAGTTGCAGAAAACCTCTGCCTCATTGCCTTGCAATTTCTCCGATGAAGTCGATTTCGGAATTCGCGATGGCTACGTTTATCAGAATGCTCATATTATTCGATATTCCATTAATTTTCCTAGTGATGTGTGCACGTACACCAGCACCAGAAGATCTCGTACTAAGTTCAACCTCTCAGGGGAAGGTCTATTCATGGCTGTTGTCCTACCCGTACGTCCCATCTGGTTTTGTAAAAACTAATGAAGCGTTAAAAGAGGTTTACACTTGTTTTCTATAAATATGGCTTAAAAGAATGTTGTGTGGGGTAGGGTTAACTAACTTCTTCCATTGACTATAACAAAAATAATTTTGTTTGGGTAGGGTTAACTTCCTCCTTCCATTGACTTTAACAAAATAAAATAAAATAATACATCAAATTAATGTTAATAAAATAATACTTTAAATAAGAAGCAATTTTAACAACTCAATTGATGTTGACAATTCAATTGGTTCATGGTTTGGAGGTCCACAAGCAATCTTTCTATTATGAGAGTGATGGGCGACTGTGTTCTTGAGGTTCCAGATGAAGATGCGAATAATTACATCGAGCAGAAGTGCGGATATTCTTGGTGTTTCCGACAAGCTTGTGGGAGACTCTAGATTGTGTCCAGTTCGTGTTGGCGGTCCACATTGAAGATTGAGCTCGTAATTGAAGATCTACCATTGGGTAATGTTGTTCTTCCTAGTCTTGGCCGATAAGATGATTTTGCGTATGTTGCACATGATCTTGAAGATGTTTTGCGAAGCAAGGTGTGTTCCTCGAAGAAGATTGAAGTCCCAGTTATGTGTGGCTGACAGTGTAGTAATGTGCATGAAGTTTGTGTAATAAGTCAAGATGTATTTTTGTAATTGCTCTGTAATAAAATAAGTGTATGTTGTGCCGACTTTTATGATCATTCCAAAGTCGATGTCATGTATAAATAAGAGTTGCAAAGTCATTCAAATGCATCCTTGTGGTCAAAATGAGAAGATAGTTGTGAAGAGGAGTACGAAGCATAGTAGAGGTGTAGAGCTTAAATGGAACTGACTCAAGCATAGTAAAGATGCTTATCTCCAGTTCAAGTATGTAATAGTTATATTCTTTTGTAGACAGTGTGTCTCCTATAGGCAGTGGGCCTCTTGTGAGCAATGTGCTCGGGCAATGAGCCCTAACTAGAAAGTGTCATTTTATTCATCTTTATTCTTCTAATAGAGAATACAATCTTGGGTTAGTCACCCTGTGGTTTTTCCCTTAATCGGGTTTTCCACGTCAAAATCTTGGTGTTATATGTGTTGAATTTGTTTCTATTCATGAATTATTGCATTATGCTTCCATGATTGAATCTTTGATATGTTGTTAAAATATAAGAAGGATTAAAGTAAATAAAGAACAAGTTTTTGGTAACAAATGATTCACCCCCCTCTCAGTTGTCTGTCCTAAATCCGACAATTGGTATCAGAGCCAAGTTCCTCTAGAAGAAGCTTAATCGCTTGAGGAGATCCAGGATGTCGACCTACAAGAAGGACAGTCCAAGGTTTGATGGATCAAACTTCACTGCCTGGAAAAGCTGCATGGAATGTCACATATAATGCATGGGATATTAGTATTGGAACATAACCTCAACTAAATATGTCCCCCCAAGGAATGACACAACTCTGGATGAAGTCAGAGATGTAGAAAATAATCTTCGAGCTAAAGAAGCCCTACTAAGTGCCTTGTTTGATTTAGAACTGACAAATGTTATGGGATTAAAGACTGCTTATGAAATTTGGACAAAGTTTGAAAATCTATATGAAGGAGACAAATATGTTAAGTGTGCCAAGCTGCAAAGTCTGAAAGGAAAATTTGAAAACTTGAAGATGGGTGAAGATGAGAATATCACTTTATATATGACAAAAGTAAATGAGCTTGTATGTGGCATCAGATGTGCTGGTGGAGTACTGGATGAAGATGAAATTGTTGCTAAAGTTCTCAGATCTTTGCCTCCTACATATAAACACAAAGTTGCAGTGATTGAGGAAATCAGATCTCTAACAACTATCACAAGGGATCAATTGGTTGGTAAGATCTCTACCTTTGAGTTAGTTGAGTTTGGTGATGCACTTCCCAAGACTGAATATGCATTCAAGGCTAGTACCTCTGCAAAAGGTAAACAGAGATAAGATCCAGGTGAAAGTTCCTTAAGGAAATGAACTTGGTATGATAAAGCAAGGAAAGATTTGGAAGAAGATGAATTAGAAGCTGAACAACTTGAAGCCCTTATTGCAAAAAGACTACCAAGAGGATCCAGTAAGTATGAAAGAAAATTACCTTTCAAATGCTTTGCCTGCAATAAGATTGGTCATTTTGCCTCAAGATGTCTGGAAAGGTTTTCAAGGCTAAACCCTAATAGATCAAGGTTTCAGAAGAAGTGTTACTATGGTCAAGAAGATGATGATGAAGGAGTAACAAATGATGAGTCTGAGATAGGAAACAAATCTGGAAGTGATTGGGTGTTTATTACCATCAAAGAAGAAGATCCAATGCCTATTGAATCTGCCAATCATGAAATGATAGAAAGTGCTTTGGCTTCCCAGGTTGAAGAAAAGGATGAATGGGTTATTGCCAGTGAATGCTCTCACCATATGACTGGCGACAAGAGTAAGTTCCTAAGCTTGGAAATATATGAAGGTGGAGTTGTAAAGTTAGGAGATAATTCTAGTAGCAGAATTAGAGGCAGAGGAACCATCTCTTTTGATGGAAAGAACAAAACCAGTGATGTCCTGTATGTTGAAGGTCTAAAGCATAATCTTCTCAGTGTTGGATAGTTGGTGGACAAAGGCTATGATCTCTGTTTTAAAAATAGAAAATGCAAGATCTTTGAAAGCTATGGAACTGAGATTGCATCCGGTACACAGACAAAAGGTAACATCTTCCAATTGGTTGGTACTGGCAAAAGTTGCTTATTTGTTCAAATTGATTAGAGTTGGTTGTGGCATAGGAGAATGTGTCATGTGAATTTTGATAATATCATCAAGATAAGCAACAATCAGGCCGTAAGAGATCTTCCAAGATTGATGAAACCTACTAACAGTTTGTGCAAAGAATGTCAGTTAGGTAAGTAGAGCAAAGTCTCATTCAAAAGTAAGGAAGAATCTTCAACTAGATTGTTAGACTTGGTGCACGCTGATCTCTGTGGTCCGGCAAGAATCAGGTGTCTGCAGGGAGATAGGTATTTTATGTTGCTAATTGATGACCACTCCCGGATAATGTGGGTAACTTTCTTAAAAGAAAAATCTGAAGCTCTTGAGAAATTCAAAATATTCAAGGCTATGGTAGAAAATGAAACTGGCATAAACATAAAATGCCTCAGGTCTAGTAGAGGTGGAGAATTCACATCCGGTGAGTTCATAACTTTTTGTGAGAAACATGGGATAAAGAGACAGTTATCTGCTCCAAGGACTCCACAGCAGAATGGAGTAGTGGAGAGAAAGAACCGGACCATCTAGGATGCTTCTAGGACCATGATGATGGAAGCAAATGTTCATCAGATCTATTGGAGAGAAGTTGTGAGCTCTATTGTCTACACTCTTAATCAGGTACAAATCAGAGGCAATACTAGTAAGACTCCTTATGAACTTTGGTTTGGTATCACTCCTACTGTGAAGCATTTCAGAGTCTTTGGTAGTAAATGCTACATCAAAAGAGATGAAGACATTGGTAAGTTTGATGCTAGAAGTGATGAAGCAATATTCTTGTGATATTCCACTCAAAGCAAAGCATACCAATGTTATAACAAGAGATTGAGAAAGATTGTAGAAAGTACAAATGTGAAGGTTGATGAAGGCATGGAAAATCCCTCAAGGTTTTATGAGTATGAAGCAGATGATCAGAATGATGTCTCAGACCAAGGAGAACAAGCCCCAACTACAGTTCAAATTCAGACTGATCCAGAGAATCCTGAAACATAGGAAGAAGAGACAAGTTTGGATGAACATGTCCAAGAATTAGAAGTGCAAGAAATCTCCAAAACCCCCATGTATGTAAGACTGAATCATTCTGAAGATTAGATTATAGGAGATAGAAGCAAAGGTGTTCAAATAAGAAGAAAAATTGCTCAAGATTCAGTGAAATACTGTTTGATTTCAAAAATTGAACCAAAATCAATAAGTGAAGCTTGAAATGATGAAAGTTGGGCTAAAGCAATGGAGGAAGAATTGATTGAGATTGAAAAGAATCACACTTGAGATCTAGTACCTAGACCTAAGGACAAAAATGCGATTGGGACTAAATGGGTCTTCCGGAATAAACTGAATGAAGAAGGTGAAGTAGTAAGAAACAAAGCCAGATTGGTCTGTAAGGGTTATTCTCAAGTAGAAGGAATTGACTTTGAAGAAACTTTTGCTCTAGTGGCAAGAATTGAAGCAGTCAGATTATTTCTTGCCTTTGCTGCCTTCAAGGATTTCAAGGTATATCAGATGGATGTCAAGTTTGCTTTCCTAAATGGAGATTTGGAAGAAGAGGTATACATTGAGCAACCGGATGGATTCCAATTGTCTGATCATGAAGATATGGTCTGCAAGTTGAAGAAGGCATTGTATGGACTCAAACAAGCCCCAAGAGCCTGGTATGAAAGATTGGACAGACATCTTTTGAAGATTGGCTTCAACAAAGGTATTGTTGACAGTAATTTGTATTTTAAGATTGATCATGAAAATATCTTGATTGTGGAAGTATTTTTTGATGATATCATTTTTGGAGGGAAAGATAGTATGTGTAAGACTTTTGCAAATCAAAATCAAAGTGAATTTGAAATGTCTATGTTTGGGGAAATGAATTTTTTCTTGGGTCTGCAAATCACTCAAACAAAGAAAGGAATCTTCATATCACATACCAAATATGTGAAAGAATTGTTGAAGAAATTTGGGATGGAAGATTCAAAGGCAATGAATACTCCCATGGCAACCGGATGTAAGCTAAGTAAAGATGATGAATCCTCTAAGGCTGATTAGAAAAAGTACAGGTCAATGATTGGAGGGCTGCTCTACCTTACTCAAACTAGACCTAATATTATGAATGTTGTTGGTCTTGTTGCCAGATTCCAAGTTGATCCTAGAGAGTCTCATGTCATGGCAATCAAGATAATTCTTAGATATCGGAAGGGAACAATTGATTATGGATTATGGTATCCTAAGGATCATGATTTCTCTCTTCATGCATATACAAATGTTGATTGGGCAGGAGATGTGGATGACCGGAAGAGTACCAGTGGTGGTACATTCTTTTTGGGAAAAAGGTTAGTTTCTTGGCTAAGCAAGAAACAAGAGGCAATATCTATGTTCACTGCAGAAGCAGAGTTTATTGCAGTAGCAGGAAGTTGCACTCAAGTATTGTGGATGAAGCAAATGCTAAGAGATATCAAAGTAGAGTATGATGAACCTATCACAATCTTCTGTGATAATTCAAGTGCAATAAACATATCAAAAAATCCAGTGTTGCATTCAAAGACAAAACATATATCCATCAAGTTCCACTTTTTGAGAGAGCAGGTGAACAAGAATGAAGTCAGATTGGAGTTTATGCCCTCAAAGGATCAGATTGCAGATATTTTTACTAAACCTCTACCTAAGAACTCTTTTGAGTATCTCAGGGAGAAGTTAGGGGTTATTACCCCTCCAGTTCTGAATTAAGATGCACTGATGTGCATCAGTCTGGTGGATTCCACAGTCATATCTTGTGATCCGGATTGATGTTAGGAGGTTTCTACTCAGGGGGAGCAATCTATATGATACTGAAGTATGAGAACTAGTTGCAAGTATGTGCCCTTTTCCATTGATGTCAAAGGGGGAGAGAAGACATGTGAAAAACAAAAGTGGTTGCTGATCAAAGGGGGAGCAGTAAAGGAAGAGAAGACATGTGAATAGTTATTGATAGGGGGAGCTATGTCAGTCAGTGAGGAGAAGTTCTTGTCTTGATGGTTAAAACAATGTTTCACATCATATGTTGCCATCAATGACAAAGCGGGAGATTGTTGCAAGTATGGGCCTAACTGGTGTTGTCATTAATGTCAACACACTCATATTACATTGATGTCAATGATTGGTTAAGTTGTGTGCTGAGGATATTCAGAAAATTAGTCCTATCAGAAACAAAGAAGATCAGTGAAGACAGTGAAGCTCTATGAAGTGAAGATCCTAGCTAGATGAAGATTAGAGAATGCGCATCAAAGGGTTTGTAGATATGTGTCTGAAGATGATCCAGTCAAGATTTGAGAGGTCTGCATGAAAATATGGAGGAGTTATGGCCATGAGAGTAAAACTAGTTCTAGCAACTATTCAGAGGTGACAGAGTGACTCAAATGGGTCTAGTGAGATCAGGAAAAACAATATCATGTTCTGCGGATTTGGTGACATGTCTGGGAGGCTAAAGTGAATTGACAACTCAATTGGTTCATGGTTTGGAGGTCCACAAGCAATCCTTCTATTGTGACAGTGATGGGTGACTATGTTCTTGAGGTTCTGGATGAAGATGCAAATGATTACATCAAGCAGAAATGGTGCGGATGTTCTTGGTGTTTCAGAAAAGCTTGTGGGGGACTCTAGATTGTGTCCAGTTCATGTTGGCGGTCCGCATTGAAGATTAAGCTTGTAATTGAAGATCTACCTTTGGGTGATGTTGTTCTTCCTAGTCTTGGCCGACAAGATGATTTGTGCATGTTACAGATGATCTTGAAGATGCTTTGCAAAGTAGGGCGTGTTCCTTGAAGAAGACTGAAGTCCCAGTTATGTGTGGCCGACAATGTAGTAATGCACATGAAGTTTGTGTAATAAGTCAAGATGTATTTTTGTAATTTCTCTGTAATAAAATAAGTGTATGTTGTGCCGATTTTGATGATCATTCTTAAGTCATTGTCATGTATAAATAAGAGTTGCGAAGTCATTCATATGCATCCTTGTGGTCAAAATGAGAAGATAGTTGTGAAGAGGAGCGAGAAGCAGAGCAGAGGTGTAGAGCTTAAATGGAACTGACTCAAGCATAGTAAAGATGCTTATCTCCAGTTCAAGTATGTAATAGTTATATTCTTTTGTAGACAGTGTGTCTCCTGTAGGCAGTGGACCTCTTGTGAGCAATGTGCTCGGGCAGTGAGCCCTAACAGGCAAGTACCATTTTATCCATCTTTATTCTTCTAACAAAGAATACAATCTTGGGTTAGTCACCCCGTGGTTTTTCCCTTAACCAGGTTTTCCACGTCAAAATCTTGGTGTTATATGTGTTGAATTTGTTTATGTTCATGAATTATTACATTATGCTTCCATGATTGAATCTTTGATATGCTATTAAAATATAAGAAGGCTTAAAGTAAATAAAGAATAGGTTTTTGGTAACAACTGATTCACCCCCCTCTCAGTTCTCTGTCCTAAATCCAACAAATCTAGCCTTAATACCAATATAGTTTAAAGAATAAGATTTTGAGACCATATAATACATACGACTTCTAAGTGTATCAATCACAATTAGGTCTAAAAGTGCGACTAACCATGTCACGCAAGGGTGGGCCTTACACTAAATTGTACATAGTTTCAAAACTAGGTTTTGCAAAAAAACCTTGCATTTTTAGGTAATTTATCTAATCTTCAACCTAGGGTTTCTAGATTAGTGTGTTGTTTCAAATCTTGTTTCATTCCTAGGTTGATTGAAGGGATTTAATTTGTTGTACTTTATCACCCTTGTTGTTTAGAACATTCTTGCATTCTTGCATGTGAAATTTGGAAAATAAGCATTTTATTTTAAACATTGAAAAAACATATTTGTCATCTTGTTTGCACTGTACAAGGTTAGATCTGTTGGCAAGAGACACTATGTGGCTTCATGAGTGTTGTCATTGATTGCAACAAAGTCCATCCCACACATCCGCAGAGTATAGTAGGTCTATACTAGAAGTCATATTGAAGAGTGTTTTGGTCTGGTGAACAAGAACAGAGCATGCAACAAGGTCCGACAATCAGGTCTGGATCTCTTAGAGAATGTATCTCAGCAAAGTGTGGACTTGGAGAAGTCAAGAGGAGTACCATGACTGCCACATTCAAGAGATTGAGCCTCTGGTGATGAAAGAGTGAAAAGATATGAGCACCTAAGTGATGGGTTCCTGACAGGCAGAGTAGACTAAGCAAGAACTAACCGGCAGAGCATCAGACCTTAATCCAGATGAGGAATTGATGGTGATCAAGCTTCTTGAGGGATCATTCATGGTTGGCCGACATGATTGATGACTTCTATAACTATCTCTTTGATACAATCACTTAATAAGCAAGGATTCAGCCGACAGACCAGAGTTTGGGAAAATCTTGAGTATTCCGGATGTTGACTAGAAAGATGTTGAAATCCTTGGTGTGGATATATATACCAGATGGATTTCGATGTGAAGGTGTGTGGTGTGTGATAAAGTGTGCGAAGAAAAGTAGAGAGCAGTGTGGAAGTAGCTATATAAATCTGGTATGTGACAGAAGAGTAGCACTAAGTAGAGGAAGAATGAAGTGTAGCAGATCAGTATATTGAGCCTAACCGGAACTAAACCTCAGCATATGTGGATACCCCTGATTAGTTCAAATACCTGGTTACTTTTGATATACCTTGTAGACAGTGAGTCTCTTGTAGGAAATGAGCCTCTTGTGAGCAATGTGCTCGGGCAATGAGCCCTAATTGGCAAGTGTCATTTTGTACTTCTATTCTTTTAACAGAGAATACAATCTTGGGTTAGTCACCCCATGGTTTTTCCCTTAACAAGGTTTTCCACGTAAAAATCCTTGTGTTATGTGTGTTGATTTCATTTCTACTCTCATGTTCATTTATGCTTATATGTTTTGATGCTACACTATTGTTAAAGAAGAAAAGAAAGTTAAATTTAAGATAACTAATTCACCCCCCTCTCAGTTATCTGCATTGTTTCCAACAATTGGTATCAGAGCTAAGTTCCTCTAAAAAGAGCCTAACAGCTTGAGGAAGGTCTAGGAATCTCAATGGATATGTATGGTATGAGGGAACAACTTCAGTCTGCCCTAGATGATCTTGAGCAATCTCACTTTGAAGTCAATAACCTGAGGGAAAGACTCAAACAAGCTGATGATTTTATAAATGAACTCAAAGAAAAACTAAGTATCTCAGTGAAGAAAAGAAAGGAACTACTTCAACAATTAGCAAGTCAAAGTGAAGCCAATGATACTAAAGAAGATCTGAATGAGAAAAACAAGTTATGTGAGAAGCTATCAAAAGAGGTCATTATGGTAAGACATGAAATGGAATGAGGGGTTATGAAATTCACTCAGGAAATTGAAGAGAAAAGAAAAATTGAAGATAATCTAAAATAATCTCTCAAGGATAAGTTAGAATACTGCCACAAAATGGATAGAATAATTAGGCATTTAGAATCCGATCTTGAAGAAGCTAGAGATAATGAAGAACAACTTGAGAATCAGATAGACACTCTTAAAAAGGATCTTCAAACTGCAAATGAATACAAAGAGAAATTCAAGATAAGCTCTGCTCAACTTGAAGTTCTTCTTGAAAGCCAAAAGAGGGTAGATGACAAGCATAGCTTGGGGTATGAGAAAGGTGAAAGCTCCAGATCCGGTCAGAAGAACTCTGGATCAGGAAATCCAAGGAACAGACCTAGAAGACCTCCGGTAAGGCAACCAAATGCTCAAAGATATCCATCCTTCAATGGATACTGCTACAATTGCAATAACTTCAGTCATAAAGTAAATCAGTATAGAAGAAGAATGAATCAGACTAACTCATCCTTCTCCGGACAGTGTTTTAAATGCAAAAGGTATGGTCACAAATCTCATGAATGTAGAAATGTGCAAATAAACAATTCATTCAATGGTAGATGTTTTGCGTGCAATAGAATGGGACATATGGCTAATCAATGCAGATCAAGAGGATACGAGTCAAATATGCAAAGAAATGTTGTTTTCTACAATTGCAATAGATCCGGTCATATTGCCAAATTCTATAGAAGTAAGAATCAGGACAAAAAGGGTCCGGTGCATCATAACCAAAATCAAGACAAAGGAAAAGGAAAAGTGAATGCGGATGAAATTCAAAGGGAAATGAACAAGATCTAGGTGAAGAGAAGTACAGAAAATGTTGGGGATGGATCCGCACCAGAATTTGGTGCTGATATTCCTTCCAGAAACTAAATAGATGAACTCTGGCTCAGGGGGAGTCACAAAAGAAAACAATTTCCCCCAGCCAGTCAATTGGTGCCTAAAATTGGCACATGGAAAGTTGTAGATTAAAAGGGCTCTTAGAGAAACATCTAAATAACTCTTGGTAAAGATATGAAAGTTCTGCAAGGAGTTTGAAAAGGTTAATCATTCAAGATTAATCCAGTTTGACAGTCATCCGGCAAAAGCAGGACTTTCACAGTTAGATCCGGTATGATTCAAAATTGAAATATTTGGATCTGTGGTTAGATGGAATGATTGGAGAAAGGGAGATACATTGTAAGTTATCACTCTAGGTGCATCTCAGTGATCCAGAAAGATCTCTCTCAAAACAAGGAGAACAAGGCAACCGGAATGACTTAAGTTGTGCATTTATTGCAATAAGAAATTAGGGTTTGTGCAGAGATATAAGGGTTCTTCTACTCATCATTTGCACATTTGCACTCGAGAAGAAGAAAGAAAAGGCTCTGCGAACAAGTTTGATTCAACCCTCTCAAAGATCAATCACAGAATCTGACTCAACCAATGAACTCTTTGGCTCATATCGTGAACCCTAGAAGCGTAAAAAGGTATTTCCACTCTTGAATATCTCTCTCTAAATCTTTGGAAAGATGGCAACTCCAAATGTTGTTAAGATCACTGATAGGCCAAGCCCTAAGTTCAAGAAACATCCTTACAAATCCCTAGAAGTTGAGCCCCTAGGTGCATTCTCTAGCATTCCGCATGGGGTTCTGCATGTAGAAGATGTTAGGGTATACATTCATGCCAACATTGAGGAATTTGGGGAATCCAAGCTAATGGATATCTATTATAAGGAATTAATAGATGAAACATTTGAAATTAAACCCCAATACAAGGCCATCCAAGATAAGCATTTTGGACATTGCATCCATTTCCCCTATTTTGCTGAAGATGAATGGGTTTGGTATGTTCTGAGCAGAATGCATGACAACTTCATGTGGTTGATGAGGCCATTTAAGATCACAAAATATCTCATTAGGGTGGTAACCGGATTGCACTCATCCGGTGGGTTGCCTGCTCTCAAATCAGTCAAAAACCAAATTGTAAGTGAGGCTACCGAATCAAAATTTGACAAGAGGGCAATGACAATAGAAGACATCATAGATCCGGATATCAAATTTGCCTCTATGATAATTGGATACAAAATCTATCACTCCAGCAGGGAGAATTTAGTATCCGGAACTGCTATATATACTGGATATGAAATGCTAAGGAAAAATGTTGACTATGATCTTTGTGAGCTTCTCTTGAACCAATTGTTAGAGAGTTTACAGAAAATAAAGAAGGATAAGAAGAATTTATTTAAGTACGGTGGCTTGATACTATGTCTATTCTTTTAGTATATGAATGAGCTACCCGGATCTAGTGGTTGGGTATGGCAAAATGACAGACCTGTGGCCATACAAATCAGAGACTATATGTATGGGTTTGGTGATGCCAAGGCTCAAAGCACAGCTCTTTGGGGACATTTCAAGAATTTCCAAGGTATGATGCAGGCCAGAGAAAGAATTCCTCAGACATTAGTTGAAAAATATAAAGATATAGTGTGTTTTATGGTAGACACTGATCAATGCCTAATGGAGGCAGTAGAGCCCAGAATAGTCTAGATTATGCCAATGGGCTATGAGGTGGATGAGAAAATTCTGGAACTACATGTCCAACACCTACTAAGTCAACATAAGGACCCTGAGGCTGAAAGGTTTGGCACCTTTCAAGAATTGAGTGTGAAAATTCATGTTGAACTAAGGCAACCTAAAATAAAGAGAAAAGTCAGGAAGGAAGTAGAGGAAATTGCCAAGAAATATGGCATATCAAAGGAGGCAGTTGATGCCAATAGAGAGAAACTAGAAAGAGTAGAGAAAGAGAGACAAGATGCAGAAAAAGAAAGTGATCTGGTGCAAGCCCCCTCCCAGACTAGATCCTTAAAGAGTTTTGCACCTACCACCTCTAAGAGCTCTAAATCCTCCAAACCGGAAGCAAAGACATCTGGAAAAGGAGAAAAGAGAACAAAAACCAAGGCTACAAGATCCTACATAAGTCAAAAGGATGATGAAGAGATAGAGACAGATGAGGAGGTCAAGAAAATGAAGAAGAAGAAGAAAACATCTGGTGAATCCTCTATCGGTCAAAACAAGGAAGAAAAGGCAGAAGAATTTGTTGAAAGGCCTACTCTCTGCATTGATGATGTCATCAAATCAGTCACTGTGGATGGGAACCTACAACCAATGATTGAATTTTATGATGAATGTAGCGAAGTTGACCAAAAGATCTTGCAAGATGCTACAGTCAGATATCTAAACATCTATAATAAAGTATTCATTGAAATCATATCTCTAATTCCCAAAATCCTAGAGAAGGAACTTGAAATGAGAAAGAACAATGCTAAGGCAAAGGATCTAAAGATCCGGGAATAGATATCTATTCAGCTCTATCCTTCCATCACTCCAAAACAAATGAACATGATCTTCAAGGATTGCAAGAATGAGTTCCGGAGCAAAGCTAGAATGAACAAGCTTATGCTCGGAGAGACTGATCAGGTGGCAAAAGAGACTAAAGACATCCTCTAGAATGCATATAAAAGATTCAATCTTCCTATTATAGAGGACATAAGTGATGAACCTTCTGCCATGGATGTAGAAGGATTAAGTGCATCAAAGGAAGATTCTACTGAGAAAATTGCAAAAGAGTCAAAGGAGATAGGTGAGGAAAAGACTAAGGACTTGGATTCCTCTGTTCTGGAAGAGGAAGTCCATGAAGAAGTAAACATCTCTCTTCCAGATCCCCCAGTAGACTTCGGAACTGAAGGAGAAGCAAGAAAAGAGGAGAAAGCAAGTCAAGAAGAGGAGAAAAAGGGAAGAGAAGAAAAACTAACAGAGAAGATCTTTGTTGACAGCTCTGAGGCTGCAAGAGGAAAGAAGTCTCTGGCAAGAGACACTACAGAAGCAGTGAAGAATTTCTTGACCAAGGAAATAATGGAGATTGATGAACCGGAACTATTCCAAGTACCACTCAATTTTGATTCCCTCTCCCGGGTTCAAACAATGAAGATAGCATCCTTTGCCCAAGCAAAGGCAAAAGAAAAACTTCTGAAGTCTCACATGGAAGATTGTGAGCTGATAGAGATTGCTTCTAGAATGTTGGAGAAGATCATGCCATCCTTTCAAAAGGATCCTTCGGCCTCTCCATCCAATAATCTTAAATCTCTAATAAACTCTGTCAATACTCAGTTTGATTCCTTAGAAAAGGCGATAGAAGAAAAGGTCTGGAAAGAATTTTTGGGAAAGAGATTCTCTGAGGTGCAGGGACTTATAACAAATGATAGGAGAAATTTGGATATTGGGATAAAGAGCTTAGAAAATGCTCTTAAAAATGGCAGAGATTTATACAAATTTTGTCTATCTTGGTCCACCGTGACAGCAGACATTGCCAAGAAGGTGGAAGAACAAGAGAGCAAACTATCAAGTTTATCTCAAAATTTTGATCCTCTCACCTCTTCCATAATGAATCAAGAGTGTCAAACTATTGCACTATAAATGAAATAAAGAGGCTTGAAAAGGAGAAGAAGAATAGAATAAGCAGGCAAAGTGAACTAAGAGGGATAATTATCCCCAAGTTAGAGGCAATGCATGAGGCCGTAACTGATGCCCAGACCACAGCCCAGACCAATGATCCAGTAGACTTCAAGAGGGTAGAAGCTTTTACATTTTTGTTAAGTGGTCACATCTTAATTTTGGACAGGATGAAGTAGAGTTGGGCAACATAATTTGTCCAGTTGAAAACCACTTTTGCGGATATACTTAAGTATATGTAAGTATAACATGTATATACTTATGCGGCTATGTATAGGTTGACTTTTGCAATTTTTAGTGTGCAGATTTCACCCTTTGCCATTGATGTTAAAGGGGGAGTGAGGAGTAGTGAAAAATGTGGAATCTAGCTAAGGGGAAGCTTCGGTAAAAGTGTACACAAGACAGAGCATCAGCGAAGGGGGAGTTTGCTATGACACTTAGTCATTTTTCACTAAGTGTTGCCATCAATGCCAAAGGAGGAGATTGTTGGAAAGAGACACCGTGTGGCTTCATGAGTCTTGTCATTGATGGCAACAAAGTCCATCCCACACATCCGCAGAGTATAGTAGGTCTATACTGGAAGTTAGATTGAAGAGTGTTTTGGTCCAGCGAACAAGAACAGAGCATGCAGCAAGGTCCGACAATCAAGTCCAGATCTCTCAAAGAATGTATCTCAGCAAAGTGCAGACTTGGGGAAGTCAAGAGGAGTACCATGACTACCACATTCCAAAGATTGAGCCTCCGGTGATGAAAGAGTGAAAAGATATGAGCACCTAAGTGATGGGTTCCTCACAGGCAGAGCAGACTGAGCAAGAACTAGTCGGCAGAGCATCAAACCTTAATCCGGATGAGGAATTGATGGTGATCAAGCTTCTTGAGGGATCATTCATGGTTGGCTGACATGATTGATGACTTCTATAACTAGCTCTTTGATACGCATCACTTAATAAGCAAGGATTCAGCCGATAGACCAGGGTTTGGAAAAATCTTGAGTATTCCAGATGCTGACTAGAAAGATGTTGAAATCCTTGGTGCGGATATATATACCAAATGGATTTTGATGTGAAGGTGTGTGGTGTGTGATAAAGTGTGCAAAGAAAAGTAGAGAGCAGTGTGGAAACAACTATACAAATCCGGTATGTGACAGAAGAGTAGCACTAAGCAGAGGAAGAATGAAGTGCAGCAGATCAGTATATTGAGCCTAACCAGAACTGAACCTCAGCATATGTGGATGCCCCTGATCAGTTCAAATACCTAATTACTTTCTATATACCTTGTAGACAGTGAGTCTCTCGTAGGCAGTAAGCCTCTTATGAGCAGTGTGCTCGGGCAGTGAGCCCTAATAGGCAAGTGCCATTTTGTACTTCTATTCTTTTAACAGAGAATACAGTCTTGGGTTAGTCACCCCGTGGTTTTTCCCTTAACAGGGTTTTCCACGTAAAAATCCTTGTGTTATGTGTGTTGATTTCATTTCTACTCTCATGTTCATTTATGCTTATATGTTTTGATGCTGCACTATTGTTAAAGAAGAAAAGAAAGTTAAATTTAAGATAACTGATTCACCCCCCCCCTCAGTTATCTGCATTGTTTCCAACAAGATCATCATAGCATGTGTTAAATTTTTGATTTTGCATCATATCTGATTGGTATAAAAGTAATTAATCATTTCATAGTGATACATCTTGCATTCTAAACCTCTTGTTTGCTTGGGTTTTGTCAAAAAAGATGCATTTTTTTGGAAAAACTAGCTAGTCTTGTACCTAGGGTTTATGAAGTAAACTCTTGTTTCAGATTTTTCTATTGTTAATTAATGGTCAAATCTAGTTTTGCATTGTTGTAGCATTTCATAAATATCATTTTTATTCAAAAATAATTCTTTCATTAAAGAATTTTGGTTTAGGAAATAAGCATTTAAGATCTAGGGTTTTGTTGGCAAACCCTAGCTAGTATTGGATTAAGTGCATCTTCATCAAAGCAAAGTTCTCTAAATCTTTGTTGCATTTAAGTGGATAAATCATTTAGGCACTTCCTTTGCACGTAATACACATCTTATTTTTTCAAGACTTAGTTGTCGTGGTTACCAAGAATATCACATTTTTGGAGGACCCCGCTTCTCTTGCACTTGTAGGTCTTTGATTACAATCTTATTTTCATATTGGTGGTACTTGATTAATGAATAAATATGATTGTACATTTATGTTCCATATCATATTCTCATATAAAAGAAAAGACATTTAATTATGGACACTTCTTGTTGTTCATCTTTGGAATCTTTGTATGCATACATTATAGATTTTGAAACTTTTGCTAATTTCACTAATATGCATCCTTATCTCTTCAATCACATAGCTTCTATGTATGATATTGACATAAATAAATGTTCTATATATGAAATCCTTTGTTATATATCTGATTTTGATAGCTTCACAACCCTCATGGGTGTGTATCCTTTGATATTAGAAAACCTTCTTGAATTCATCTCCATGAATTGTCATGAGAAATATGATCGTGATGGTTCTTCTTCTACTACAATTTATGATAGTACCATTGTCACCACCTCTAATGCATATGATGGTGACTTAGCTCTTCACCTACTTCACCCTATGCTTTGGATGCCTCTCCCAAAAATGAAGACATTTTGGCGCAAGAGGATGAGATCATTGACACATTCCTTAACATTACTTTGCCTTCTCTTCATTTTAATCTTTCTTCTAGAGATGTGACATTAGATGATGTTGAGCATACTACTTCTATTTCTACCATAGTAAATGAGGTTTCTATGGCTCATCCTATTGATCTTCCTCCTTTGCTTAAATGTTCAAGTACCTTGGATATCACTAAGGACATGAAGACCCTTGATCCTCCTCCTTTGATTAAATGTTCAAGTACCTTGGATATCACTAAGGATGCGAAGACCCTTGATATTTCCCATTTGGTTGCATGTTCAAACCCCTTGAACATCACTAAAGGTACAATCATCAACAATTTTCTTAACAACACTTTACCCTCCCTTCATTCCAAAGCTCTCCCTTCAAAAGATGAAGCATTAGTGGATGAAGAGTGGTCTCTCACATTAAATCCCTCGAGGATAGATGTTGAGCTTACTCAAAAGGAAAACAATGTCAATTCAATCATCATTAATAGACTTATTCTGTCCACTAAAGGGATAGTGAATAAGTGCAATACACCTCCTTTCTCTAAACCGGTGATTACGGTTAAAGGTGATCCAACACCACCTTGACCTCCGGGTTACATTCTCAATTATGGAAAGCAAATCACCCAAAGAAATCAAGGTGTTCAAAATGTGTTGCGACAATCTCATAATAATGTGGTTTCTCACACATACAACACCCACAATAACAAACAAAGTAAGCAAGTGTTGAGTGTTCCCATTTCTCTTCCACATTCTCAACCTATTCTTCTTCAAGCACCTTGTTTCCTCCACATATTGGTAATGAATATGATCTTGTCAAGTAGCTCTGCACTACTCTGGCTAAGATCTCTATATGGGATTTAATACAAACATCGCCTACATACCACGGAATGCTCCAAGAGGCTCTACAAAAGGTAGTGTTGTCACTTGGATTTGCACCCTGTGTTGAAGTGCTTTTGCTACAACAATCCAGTGAAACATGGGAGTGATTTTCAAGTGTGGGACCCTATAAAGGAAATCAAACCTCCAGAGAAGGCTGGTTCCTCTTTCTGAATATGAAATTCAGAGTAAACTAAGACTAAACCTAATCTAACACCGCTGGGACAAGGGGAAGAAGGAGAAACTAAAAGGGAAAGGTGATACACCAGGTTTGAATGAAGAACACTCACAAAGCTAAAATGCACAAAATAACTTAATACAATTGATAAACTCAAACAAATGCTGCATATTTTAACAGAGGTAAAGAATAGAAAAGGATTGCAAGGAAATAAACATTCACAAACAATAACTAGTTCTAGATTACACAGAGCTAGAAAACAACATGAAAAGGTAAAAACAATCAATATATATTAATCAAAAGGGTATGGTTACAGCAAAGGACAGTTCTATTTGGAGCACAAAAAATAAGTCTCTGCCTCTAACCCTTATTACATTGATTTTTCACCTATTTACACCATTCCATTACATTGACCTAAGTCACCCACTATAATAAATTCACCCCATGGGCCTATCAGAAGATATTTTTACAAAAGGGAATGCTTGTGTACATCTGTTCTTCTTGACATAAATGCAAAAAATATCTTGATCTAATCTGCAAGAATAAATATGGAAATATCTAAAGATGAAGTAGTTGAAGAAAATATATGCATTGAATGATAGCATCTGATTCATCTATCTGCATGAATAAATTCACAACAACTACTTCCAGTTGGTGCTGATCTGATCCTATAATAATGGCAGCTGGAGAAAGGTAGATAGTTCAAAATATATTGCTTGCCAAAAAATTCTGCATAAAGCTTTTACAACACTTTAAAATATTTGAAATTACTTTAAAACATTCTAAAGTATTCCATTATATTACATGGTTTATTTTCACATTGATTTTTCTTTCACTTTATTCCTGACCTTTATTTTTCCTTATCGGCCAAATCTGTCCATTACAAACCATTTTGATAGCTTCACAACCCTCATGGCTGTGTATCCTTTGATATTAGAAAACCTTATTGAATTTATCTCCATGAATTGTCATGAGAAAGATGATCATGATGGTTCTTCTTCTACTACAATTCATGGTAGTACCATTGGCACCACCTCTAATGCATATGATGGTGACTTAGCTTCGCCTACTTCACCCTATGCTTTGGATGCCTCTCCCAAAAATGAAGACATTTTGGCGCAAGAGGATGAGATCATTGACACATTCCTTAACATTACTTTGCCTTCTCTTCATTTTAATCTTTCTTCTAGAGATGTGACATTAGATGATGTTGAGCATACTACTTCTATTTCTACCATAGTACATGAGGTTTCTATGGCTCATCCTATTGATCTTCCTCCTTTGGTTAAATGTTCAAGTACCTTGGATATCACTAAGGACATGGAGACCCTTTATCTTCCTCCATTGATTGAATGTTCAAGTACCTTGGATATCACTAAGGATGTGAAGACCCTTGATATTTCCCATTTGGTTGCATGTTTAAACCCCTTGTACATCACTAAAGGTACAATCAACAACAATTTTCTTAACAACACTTTACCCTCCCTTCATTCCAATGCTCTCCCTTCAAAAGATGAAGCATTAGTGGATGAAGAGTGGTCTCTCACATTAAATCCCTTGAGGACAGATGTTGAGCTTACTCAAAAGGAAAACAATGTCAATTCAATCATCATTAATAGACTTATTCCGTCCACTAAAGGGATAGTGAATAAGTGCAATACACCTCCTTTCTCTAAACCGGTGATTACGGTTCAAGGTGATCCAACACCACCTTGAACTCTGGGTTACATTCTCAATTATGGAAAGAAAATCACCCAAAGAAATCAAGGTGTTCAAAATGTGTTGCAACAATCTCATAATAATGTGGTTTCTCACACATACAACACCCACAATAACAAACAAAGTAAGCAAGTGTCGAGTGTTCCCATTTCTCTTCCACCTTCTCAACCTATTCTTCTTCAAGCACCTTGTTTCCTCCACATATTGGTAAAGAATATGATCTTGTCAAGTAGCTCTGCACTACTCTGGCTAAGATCTCTCTATGGGATTTAATACAAACATCGCCTACGTACCACAGAATGCTCCAAGAGGCTCTACAAAAGGTAGTGTTGTCTCACTTGGATTTGTACCCTGTGTTAAAGTGCTTTTGCTGCAACAATCCAGTGAAACATGGGAGTGATTTTCAGGTGTGGAAACCTGTAAAGGAAATCAAACCTCCAAAGAAGTCTGGTTCCTCTTTCTGAATATGAAATTTAGAGTAAACTAAGACTAAACCTAATCTAACACCGCTGGGAAAAGGGGGAGAAGGAGAAACTAAAAGGGAAAGGTGATACACCAGTTTGAATGAAGAACACTCACAAAGCTAAAATGCACAAAATAACTTAATACAATTGATAAACTCAAACAAATGCTGCATATTTTAACAGAGGTAAAGAACAGAAAAGGATTGCAATGAAATAAACATTCACAAACAATAACTAGTTCTAGATTACACAGAGCTAGAAAACAACATGAAAAGGTAAAAACAATCATTATATATTGATCAAAAGGGTATGGTTACAGCAAAGGAGGGTTCTATTTGAAGCACAAAAAATAAGTCTCTGCCTCTAACCCTTATTACATTGATTTTTCACCTATTTACACCATTCCATTACATTGACCTAAGTCACCCGCTGTAATAAATTCACCCCATGGGCCTGTCAGAAGATATTTCTGCAAAAGGGAATGCTTGTGTACATTTGTTCTTCTTGACATAAATGCAAAACATATCTTGATCTAATCTACAACAATAAATATGGAAATATCTAAAGATGAAGTAGTTGAAGAAAATATATGCATTGAATGATAGCATCTGATTCATCTATCTGCATGAATAAATTCACAACAACTACTTCCAGTTGGTGTTGATCTGATCCTATAATAATGGCAGCTGGAGAAAGGTAGATAGTTCAAAATATATTGCTCGCCAAAAAATCCTACATAAAGCTTTTACAACACTTTAAAATATTTTAAATTACTTTAAAACATTCTAAAGTATTACATTATATTACATGGTTTATTTTCACATTGATTTTTCTTTCACTTTATTCCTAACCTTTATTTTTCCTTATTGGCCAAATCTGTCCATTAGAAACCATTTTGATAGCTTCACAACCCTCATGGGTGTGTATCCTTTGATATTAGAAAACCTTATTGAATTCATCTCCATGAATTGTCATGAGAAAGATGATCGTGATGGTTCTTCTTCTACTACAATTCATGATTGTACCATTGGCACCACCTCTAATGCATATGATGGTGACTTAGCTTCACCTACTTCACCCTATGCTTTGGATTCCTCTCCCAAAAATGAAGACATTTTGACGCAAGAGGATGAGATCGACACATTCCTTAACATTACTTTGCCTTCTCTTCATTTTAATCTTTCTTCTAGAGATGTGACATTAGATGATGTTGAGCATACTACTTCTATTTCTACCATAGTAAATGAGGTTTCTATGGCTCATCCTATTGATCTTCCTCCTTTGCTTAAATGTTCAAGTACCTTGGATATCACTAAGGACATGAAGACCCTTGATCTTCCTCCTTTGATTGAATGTTCAAGTACCTTGGATATCACTAAGGATGTGAAGGCCCTTGATATTTCCCATTTGGTTGCATGTTCAAACCCCTTGTGCATCACTAAAGGTACAATCATCAACAATTTTCTTAACACTTTACCCTCCCTTCATTCCAATGCTCTCCCTTCAAAAGATGAAGCATTAGTGGATGAAGAGTAGTCTCTCACATTAAATCCCTCAAGGATAGATGTTGAGCTTACTCAAAAGGAAAACAATGTCAATTCAATCATCATTAATAGACTTATTCCGCCCACTAAAGGGATAGTGAATAAGTGCAATACACTTCCTTTCTCTAAACCAGTGATTACAGTTCAAGGTGATCTAACACCACCTGACCTTCGGGTTACTTTCTCAATTATGGAAAGCAAATCACCCAAAGAAATCAATTTGTTCAAACTGTGTTGCAACAATCTCATAATAATTTGGTTTCTCATACATACAACACCCACAATAACAAACAAAGTAAGCAAGTGTCAAGTGTTCCCATTTCTCTTCCACTTCTCAACCTATTCTTCTTCAAGCACCTTGTTTCCTCCACATATTGGTAAAGAATATGATCTTGTCGAGTAGCTCTGCACTACTCCGGCTAAGATCTCTCTATGGGATTTAATACAAACATCGCCTACATACCACGGAATGATCCAAGAGGCTCTACAAAAGGTAGTGTTGTCAATTGGATTTGCACCATGTGTTGAAGCGCTTTTGCTGCAATAATCCAGTGAAACATGGGAGTGATTTTCAGGTGTGGGACCCTGCAAAGGAAATCAAACCTCTAAAGAAGGTTGGTTCCTCCTTCTAAATATGAAATTCAGAGTAACTAAGACTAAACCTAATCTAACACTGCTAGGAAAAGGGGAAGAAGGAGAAACTGAAAGGGAAAGGTGATACACCAGGTTTGAATGAAGAACACCCACAAAGATAAAATGCACAAAATAACTTAATACAATTGATAAACTCACACAAATCCTACATATTTTAACAGAGGTAAAGAACAGAAAAGGATTACAAGGAAATAAACATTCACAAACAATAACTAGTTCTAGATTACACAAAGCTAGAAAACAACATGAAAAGGTAAAAACAATTAGTATGTATTGATCAAAAGGGTATGGTTACAACAAAGGAGGGTTCTATTTGGAGCACAAAAAATAAGTCTCTACCTCCAACCCTTATTACATTGATTTTTCACCTATTTATACCATTCCATTACATTGACCTAAGTCACCCACTGTAATAAATTCACCCCATGGGCCTGTCAGAAGATATTTCTGCAAAGGTAATGCCTATGTACATCTGTTCTGCTTGACATAAATGCAAAAAATATCTTGATCTGATCTGCAAGAATAAATATGGAAATATCTAAAGATGAAGTAGTTGAAGAAAATATATGCATTGAATGATAGCATCTGATTCATCTATCTGCATGAATAAATTCACAATAACTACTTCCAATTGGTGCTAATATGATCATATAATAATGGTGACTGGAGAAAGGTAGATAGTTCAAAATATATTGTTGACCAAAATCTCCTGCATAAAGCTTTTACGACACTTTAAAATATTTTAAATTACTTTAAAACATTATAAAGTATTACATTATATTACATGGTTTATTTTCACATTAATTTTCCCTTCACTTTATTCCTGGCCTTTATTTTTCCTTATCGGCCAAATCTGTCCATTACAAACCATTTATGTCTTTGCTTTCTCTTCATTTTCTGCTTTCTGCCCTTTAGTCGACAAAATTCCACTTTCGCGAACTTGGCCTATGTTCTCATTTTCCTCTGTGGTCAGTGAAGTATCACTTTCACAAACCCCTTTACCTTGATTTTTCCTTCTCTTTGTTACTTTTCTTCTTTATCGATGATTTCTTCATTTATCAAACTTTTCTTTGTCTTCGCCTTTGTTTTCTTCTTTTTAGTCGGCAAATTTTGACTCTCCCAAACCAAGCCTATTTCTTCCTTTGTTGGCAATTTCACCGATCGGTGAACCAACCGGTCGGTGAACTTTCTGGTTTGCAAACTTGACATTTTGCTAAAAAAGGCTTCCTTTCTATATTTGCTTCTGCCTTAGTCACTTTTCAGCCTTCCATTTCACTTGTTTCTTTTTACTTTTCTTCTTCTTTCCCTTAGTCGGCGATTTTACTGATAGCCGAACCTACCGATCGGCAAACTGCTTGGTTCACCAACTCAAACATCTACCGACAAAGGGAACCTTGTGTTTTGCCTTTGTCTTAGTCATTTTTTAAAGAAAGCCCTCCCTTCAATCATTGATTTTGCCGATCAACAAACCGGCTGATTGGCGAACTTTTGGTTTGCTAACTTAATTTTTTGCCGACTAAGGCTGAAAAGCTTAAGGCAAAGTTTGAAAAATTTTGGATTTTTGAAAGGGATTTTCCTTAGGAATTTTGGGGACTTTTACAAGTAAAACACCTTTAGACTTGAAGAACACTAGGTACTTAACCAATTTCGACAATATTTTCAACATTTTCAAAACTAGGCTATTTGACTCTAGGAAGGGGAAAATAGGTCAACATTCTGGTGACCTCTCAGGGAAGTTTGCCTACTAAAAAAAGAAATAGTGGCCTTAAGCATCCATTGGGCATAGAGTAAAAAGGGACTGCAATATGCTGGGAACAACTGAAACCCTTCCTTTAAAACAACACCAAACAAAAGGAAAATAAGGCCTGAATTCTCCTAATGAGAGTGCAACCTGTGCAACAACACTTAGGGAAAAGTAAAACTAAAACATAAACAAACCTATCCTAAACCTAAACTAACAACAAGGAAATGACCTCAAACAAAGCCATTAACAGGTTCTTGAAAGTAACTGCCCTTTCTTAACAATTTACAATGCCACATATTGGTGGACAATTAACAGGAGGGGAAGGGATGTACATACAACCAGGTAGTGAGATGCTTCCCCAAGGACAAAGAAAAACTCACCTATCCACTTGCATTGATTGGAAATGTACCTGCCTGAAAGTGGATAAATGAGTTGACCTAGCCCTTTTTTATGCTCGACCTCATGCTTTGAAGTAAACATGACAGGTAGGGACTCCTCATATATCTCTAGCTGGGTCAGATGCCTGATAGGGCATCCCCTTAAAATGGTATTTAATCCAACACTGTTGCATTCATGTTCATGCTCTGATTCTATAACCTTATGTTGGTCTAAATGCTTTGGCATATTAATTGGAGGAATGACTGCCTCCTCCATCTGCTCAAACTGCTCATGATCTGCCTCACTAAGAGGAGCTGATTTACTATCCAAATTTGAGTAGAAAACATCAAGTTCATCCTAGAAATGATCCTCCTCCAAGTCCTCTACACTCTTCAGTATAGGGTTGCCTAAATGCTCATCCTTATGAGCTGGAACTTCATTTTCATACTTGGCCTCAACCTGCGACACTTTTCTATTATTTTCACTACCCTCATGTTGCTTCAAAACTGTTGGCATCTGCCTATCCTCTTCATATTCAATGAGACTGGGTGGTTCATGAAACAAAGTGGCATCATCAACTTCTAGAGAAATATTCGCAACAACTTTATCCTTAATGCTCTCATCCTTTGACTGCAACTCCACTGGATTCTGCTCAAGTTGTCTTTGCAAATGAAGGCTCTCCCCATGCAATCTTTGCATTCCATCCTTGTTTGCTTGATCAGATGCTTAAGAAAAAGCTTCAAAAGAACTAAAATTCAAGGGATTCAACCCCTTATTTGAATCAACATTACTCACAGGTGTAGGAGATTCAAACAATTCCACCTCTGTGAGCATAGGAACAATGAACTATTCCTCATTAGTTTCTTTCTCTTCCATCTCCACCTTTGGCTCATCCCACCAACTAGCTCGGTAGACGACAAGTCCACCTTTAAAAATCAAAATAGTATCAAGGAAAGAGAGATAACATGGAACAGGGACTGGAAGGGCTTCTTGAGAGGGTTGTTCTTAAGGAATAATAGGCTAATTTTTTGTAGGAACAGTCTCCCGTGAAGGTTGAGGGCCTCTGAAACTTGAGATTTTGAAATTGGAGGCTATTTCTGCTACAGGTTGAAATTGGGTAGGAGGGAGGGGCTTCTCTGTTGTAAGTTGATTTGTAGTGGTAGAAAAGGGAGGTCTAAAATTGAGAAAAGAGGGCACAGAATGAGTAACTTGCCTCATTTGTTCTTCTTGAGATGCAATCTGCATAGCAAGGTTTTCTTGAAAAATACTCTCTTGTGCCTCTTGCTGTTGTTGCTAAAGATGGGCCTGATAAGCAAGCTCCTCTTGTTGCCGGTTATACTCTATCACTCCCTAAATCTCATCCATCATCCTTTGTAGGTCCATCATTATGTCCATGGAACTCATGCTATCAAAATCATAGTCCACTTAAAGTGGGCTAGGAGGGCAATCATATTGATTAGGGATGAAGTGGTTTTCTTGGGGTTGAAAATATGCATGATTAGGCTACCAAGAAGACCAAGCAAGGGGGGGTGGGAGGTAAGTATTGTAAGGATGTTGATATTCTACTAAAGCAGAGCCATATGACATAGGAATAGAGGTATTTTGAGCCTGAAAAGGTTGATATGGAGGCTGACAATGCGGACTTTGACAAGATGGACGGGAATAAACATCATGAGGGTGCTAATATTCTAAGCTTCCATAGTAGTTTGACATAATATAGCATGAAAAGAAATCAAAATCATTCAAACAATATGGAAAAAAGAGCAAACAAATCTACTCTTCCAAGAAACGAGCTCATACCAGGGAGTCGCCAGGTGATTGAAATGCTTCTAAAATCAATTTAGACTAGGAGTATCACCAAATCATGATCATTGAAGGTCTTTAGGCACTTGGGTTGCTTTCACCAATAGATTTGATTAGTAGAGTCGCCATGGTGTTGGAGAGACTGCCTTGAAAAGGAAAGATACACAAAAGAGCACACCAGAACTCTTTAATGGATGATAAGGATCATCAAACTTGTCCCACCAGGCATGCCAAAAACTATTGGCACTAAGGTGGGGCTGATTTAATAGGTGCTTGTATTTGTTTTCAAGACTGCAACAGGCTAAGAACAACACCAAACTTCTTAGCTTCAAATTGAGTCCCACCGAGCGTGCCAGAAACTGTTGCCACTTGGATTTACACCCTGTGTTGAAGCACTTTTGTTGCAACAATCCAATGAAACATGGGAGTGATTTCCAAGTGTGGTGCCTTGTAAAGGAAATCAAACCTCCAGTTGGTTCCTCTTTCTAAATATGAAATTCAGAGTAAACAAAGACTAAACCTAATTTAACACCACTGGGAAAAGGGGAAGAAGGATAAACTGAAAGGGAAAAGTGATACACCAGGTTTGAATGAAAAACACCCACAAAGATAAAATGCACAAAATAACTTAATGGAACTGATAAACTCACACAAATCTTGCAGATTTTAATAGAGGTAAAGAACAAAAAAGGATTGCAAGGAAATAAACATTCACAAACAATAACTAGTTCTAGATTACACAGAGCTAGAAAACAACATGAAAAGGTAAAAACAATCAGTATGTATTGATCAACAAGGCATGATCATAACAAAGGAGGGTTCTGTTTGGAGCACAAAAAATAAATCTCTGCCTCCAACCCTTATTACATTGATTTTTCACCTATTTATACCATTCTATTACATTGACCTAAGTCACCCACTGTAATAAAGTTGCCCCATGGGCCTATCAAAAGATATTTCTGCAAAGGAAATGTCTATGTACATCTGTTCTTCTTGACATAAATGCAAAAAATATCATGATCTGATCTGCAACAATAAATATGAAAATATCTGAAGAAAATATCTGCATTGAATGATAACATCTGATTCATCTATCTGCATGAATAAATGCACAACTACTTCTAGCTGGTGCTGATATGATCCTACAATAATCGCAATTGGAGAAAGGTAGATATTTCAAAATATATTGCCTATAAAAATCTCCTGCATAAAGCTTTTACAACACTTTAAAATATTTTAAATTACTTTAAAACATTCTAAAGTATTACATTATATTACATGGTCTATTTTCACATTGATTTTCCCTTCACTTTATTCCTGACCTTTATTTTGCCTTATCGGCAAAATCTATCCATTAAAAACCATTTATGTCTTTGCTTTCTCTTCATTTTCAGCTTTCTACCCTTTAGTTGCAAAATTTCACTTTCGCAAACTTGGCCTGAGTTCTCATTTTTCTCTTTGGTCAGTGAAGTATCACTTTCGCGAACCACTTTGCCTTGAGTTTTCCTTCTCTTTGTTACTTTTCTTCTTTATCAGTGATTTCTTCATTTATCAAACTTTGATTTGTCTTCGCCTTTGTTTTCCTCTTTTTAGTCAGTGAATTTTGACTCTCACAAACTAAGCCTATTTCTTCCTTTGTTGGCAATTTCGCCAATCGGTGAACCAGCTGGTCAGCGAACTTTCCGGTTTGGAAACTTAAAATTTTGTTGACAAAGGTTTCATTTCTGTCTTTGCTTTCTTCCTTAGTCACTTTTCGGCCTTCCCTTTCACTTGTTTCTTTTTTGCTTTTCTTCTTCTTTTCCGTAGTCAATAAATTTGTTGATCAGCGAACTGCTTGGTTCGCCAACTCAAACATTTGCTGATAAATGGAACCTTGTGTCTTTTCCTTTGCCTTAGTCATTTTTTAAAGAAATCCCTCCCTTCAGTTGTCGATTTTGTTGATCGGTGAAATTTTTGGTTCGCTAACTTAACTTTTTGCCGACTAAGGCAAAGTTTGGAAATTTTTGGATTTTTGAAAGGGATTTTCCTTAGGAATTTTAGGAACTTTTACAAGGAAACACCTTTAGACTTGAAGAACACTAGGTACTTAACCAATTTCAACAAGATTTTCAACATTTTCAAAACTGGGCCATTTGACTCTGGAAAGGGGAAAATAGGTCAACAGGTAGTTATTCCACCTTCTATTAGACGGAATGATGTAGCATCTCTATTTTGTTGTATACACTCGACAACATTTGATACTTCATTTCAACAACATTAATTACCTCCCATAGAGGTAGAAGACCAATATGAACTTCTTATGATATTCACCATTATTAATAAAATGAAGTTAAGACACGCTATGATTCATGGTGGATCAGGTCTTAATGTTTGTGGCATAGACTTGTTACATAAACTCAATATTGATACATCTCTCATCAAACCAGATACACTCAACATATGTGGCTTTGATAATATTGGTAAGAAATCACTAGGTACAATCACCTTAGATATTAAGGTTGGACCTATGACATTGCCTACCCTTATCCATGTCATACCTAATTCTCTTTCATACAATCTTCTTCTTGGTAGACTGTGGATTCATGCCATGGGGGCAGTCCTGTCTACCCTTCATTATTCAATAAAATTCATTGTTGAAAACAAGCCCCATATAATTAAAGTCGATTTGGCTCTAGAAAGTTGCTTACAAATGGAAGCGAGATATCAAATTCCTATAAGTAATTTGATCCCCTCTTTAACAAAAGCCAAACCACTATCCTCTGCTACTAACAATAGTGTTGGTAAGGATAGTGTTGGTCCTTCGATTGCATTTTTCTATGATGATTGGGGTTCGTTAAATTTTACACCCTCCTTTGTAGGTGAACATAAAATCTCACCCTCACACCCAAAAACCTCAAAGGTAAATGAAATTTCTTCAACACAAACTCCCACTTCTCAAAAACTTAAACTCAACTGTAATAATGATGTAACTTTTGATACTGATGGTGATCCGCCTTCTTCTATAGAAATAGTAGCCATTTGTGATAAATTATCATCTTAATCTAATGAATCATCTTCTTCTAATGCATTTCTTAGTAATGATGAGGTCCCTTTAGATTTCAGCCCCCAATGGATTGTTGAAACAAAGATTAACCCTCCTCACCATGATCAAATGTATGATCCTTCTACTTCTTCTTTCAATAAATATAGTCATATGACCTCTCCTCTTCCTTCAGACTTGAAGATGCATTATGGGCATGGATTCAAAATTTGGTTACAATAGAAATGGGTTAGGATGCAAAGAACAAGAAATTAAGGAACCTATGGAACCAACACCACACTTGTCTAAAGTACCTGTTTAGGTTTCCATCCTTCTCCTACGTTCTCTCCATCATGTTCACAACAAAAAGGATTGCTTCCTACTCCACCTATATCTTCTCTTCTATCTCAACAAGAGTGTATATTGTTGAGTCTACTCAAAGACCGCTTAATCACTCTTCCTACTCCAACACACAAAAAATATTCAACAAAATAATCATTCAACACCTCATTATTGTGCATATTATTGAACACTTGTCCATTCCACTAAGGAATGTTGAGTCTTGGGTGACAAAATTCAACAAATTCGAACAAGGTATGGCTCTAATACTCTTCACCATGCTTGATGTAGTCCCTAGAGTAGCTTGTCCTCTATTCATTTTATCATAAGCAAGTTGGGGGAGGATGATTTGTTATAGACCGACTCACAAGTGTGGTCCCTCGCTCTCATTTGTGTTATGCTTGTATGTATTTTTATCCTCGTATTGTGATGTTCTAAGTTTTGTTAGTTCTCCCTTGGCACCCTTGTTAGCACAAAGGTATGTGTTGTGTCATTCCTCTATGTGTATCTACATTCTTCTATATGTCATGATGTGTAATTGTGTTATTTTTCTTGGATGGTTTAGTATCCTTTCATTTATGTGTGTTCTACTTTCATGTGATCTTTCCGCCGTCATCTTCGTAAGTTATGATGTTTTATGTATGTGGCACCTTGTTGCAATGCTCAGCATCATACCATGACCACACAAGCCATTGTGTATCATGTCTATAAGCATGACCTTAGTTTGCTCATCCTAGGGGCAACCCCTTGTCACGATGTATCTTTTGAAAATACATATCATTTGGGCATGTGCTTTTAGAAAGCTCTCATGCCTATTTTGTATTTCTTCCTCACTCTACCTTAAAGGCAATTGCTCCCTTATGGAGTTAGCAATCATTTTAAGGTGGGGGCATATATCGTGCTATGAGCCCTACTCTCATCTTTCTATCAAAGAACTTATTGATTACCTCCATCAAAATCTCTGCTCTCTTGAAAAGGATTATGGCAAGTTTGGAAACAAGGTTGAATCTCCTTTCATGTTTGGGAGAAGGGTTGTGCCACCAACTAGAGTTTGGTAGTAAGGTAGCTTTGCCTTCTTACTCTGTAAGGTTTGGTGTATTCCCTTGAGTGGTGTTTAGGGTAAAATTTGAAGAGGGTTTGTTTTCAATGTTTTATGTTGATCCTCCTTTCACCACTAAACATTTAAGGACATTCAGCTGAGTAGGAAGTCTACTACAGGCTTCTTGTCACTTGGAACATAGGGGAAGATTGGAATTGTATGATTTAGTTGTTTAATTAATCCCAATTATGCTCAAAACCCTAATTATGCAAATTCGTGAATAAACAGACAAATTAAGGAAAATGATCACACACAAAGATATCAAATAACAATCAAATGCATACCAGATTTTGAAGTTCAGAAAGCAGAAAAGTTAGGGACTAATGAGTCGATGCCCTAGTCCAGTGCCATAGTTTCTGTCGAGATCTAGAAACCTTGTCTGTAACCCGTTCTTGCTATTTCAGAGATTTTCTTATTGCGGGATCCGGAGGACTAATGAACGAGCACCCAAGTCCAAGTCCCTATTTTCTTCTCTGATCTGCAATTCTGGCAGTCTGCACTACTCTCCTGCAACTCCACTTTTTTTGCTTCCGTAACCTGTAACTTGCAATCACAGAAAATGGGGTTGGGGGTTGTGGTGTTTAGAGGCTTGCCTCAGTCAAACCCTAGAGAGACATTCAAGTCTTCCAAACACCATTGTCAGATAAAGAGTGTGTATCCCTGCGGGATAGAGGCAAAATCCAAATGATAAATGATTGAAAACACAATTGATATCACCTCGTCATGAAGATCTCATGGAAGGAATATGCTCTTCATGCCATGAGAAGATGGATGCCAAATATGCAAACACAAACACAAGAACAACACAAATTCTGCTTTGCAATACAATGAATGCCTTGAATCACCTTAACATAAGCTTGTCAATCAAAATGTCCATCTACTTTATAAATGAAAACTAATCATGCTTATATATGCAACTATAAACATTCCCGCTAAGAATAGGACAGGACTAGGGTGCAGGCACCCAAGTCCTCCCCCCTATTTTAAGCAGGATTTATGTTAAGTGTATCCCCTGAGTCCTATTTGCCATGAAACTTCAGGGTTTTCTCATCGGGAGTCATCAAAATCATGCAAGATGCTTTAAATGCATCCTAAATGACTTGAGAGCTAAACCTTAAGAGGGAAAAGCCCCCAAGGGGACATTTTCTGACGTAACAAGTGGAAACACTTCTTTTGAGATAGATTATGTGTATGATGTGTTTGTATCCTCTTGTTCTTCTCTTTTCTAACTAACCCCTTAGCATTCTTCTTATTGCATCTTTGGGAATGATGCATGGTGATTGAGACAACCTTTTAGATTGAGGTCTCTTTTGTCATGTTGACTCAAGGTCTTCTATTATGTGCTTTTTGTGATTGATGTATGATGCATGTGTTCTCCTCATATATTTGTATTCTATATATGTTCTTCATGCCCCGTGCATGCCTCACATGTATTCTCTCTATGTATTCCTTCTGTATGTCTCTTGAGTGCTTCGTGTGTATTCCATGTGTGTTTATGTGTATTCTATGTATACTTTATTCCTTATGTGTCATGTGTCTTATGTGTATGTCAACCATGATAAAACCCAACAAAATAATTATGAGGCCAACCTAAACATACTTAAAGGAGCTTATGTTAGAGTTTTTGGGGCTAAAGGACAAGGGCACCAATCATGGGCTGGTCCCTCATTTATCCCTGACCTAATTTAAAGGTATGTCAAGTTAAGACATCTTAAGTGGTTCCTCATGTCGGCCCCATTTGGTCTTATTCATCATTGTGAGCGAGGATGCATATAAAAGAAAGTTATTTTATTCATTTGAACATCTCTAAGCTATCTCTAACTTCTTGAAGGATCCTAGCTCTCTCATCTTCTCTCTCATGCTTCTCTAAAGCTCTCTATGGTGGATTATTGTTGTTGCACTAACTTCTTACAGGTCTTGTGAAGATCTTTCTACTTCTTTCGGCTACACCAACTTCTTGAGTCAAGTTGTGACGCTACATCAAGCATGCTAGGGTTTCCATGCTCATGGTGACTTCTTTCCTTCATGCTTTGTTCTAGCATTCCATTCTACTTCAGATTTGCCTCTACCCTCCTAAGGCACGCACTCTTTGAGATCTCATCATTGCTATTGTGGATGTGGAAACACCATTCACAGATCTTGACTTAGGAAAGCTCCTAAATAGCACCCAGCTATTTTCCTTTTTGTGTCTATGTAGGTCACATCCAGAAGAATTTACAAAAACCAAGTTGCAGGAAACAGAAACATAGAATGGCAAAGACTTTGGATATTTCACATTCTACAAAACCCTAATTAGGGTCTAGGGGCCCAAGTTCCCTAGTCCTTTGGGCTCCTGAACCTAGATCCAGTTTCTATTCTACCCTCTGATCCTTGTTGTGGTGTTAGATTCCATATATCTATTTTTTACGGTCATATTTTCATAGATCTTGCTCAACTAGGGTTTCTACTTTGCCCTAGCTTGGTTGGTTGGATTTAGTTGATTCTCTTCTATACAACAAAAGGAAAGAACCCCTGTAGTTTGGCTCTCCTTCTTGGGTAGAAGCCAAGTTCGGTTTGTGTTCCAATGTTTGTAGAAGAAGGTTTGACCTAGTTAACCTTATTAGGCTAAGTCTCTCTTTTCTACAAAATAGTGTCTATGATGTCATTGCTTAGTAAGGATTGAGATATAGGGTGGAGACATAAATCTTTATCTCACTTGTAGGCCATTTCCAAAATCAAAGTTTTGGAAGGCTTCAAAAGTGACCACCTTTGATCGAAGGTTATTCAATCAAAGGCCACGATAAATCCACATGGACACCACTAACATTCAAACTTCAATTGAAGGACCTTATATATAATGTCACATAAAAATTATTTCATTATACATAGTATCATATGACCTTCATTCGACGGTGTCTAAGTTGCACCTATGTGGTAGCTAACCTCCCCTATTCCATATTTTAGGATTTTGTTGGAAAAAATTATTAATTTTGGTCATTTTCCATGATCAAAGACATCTTGATATGAGATTTTACACAAATGTAGCCCTCATGGTAAGATTTCTAAAAAGTATAGGTTTTAATATATTTTATGTAATTAGTATATTTATTTTCTATTTTCTAATCAACAAAGGTTTATTACCATTTATAAAGACCTCTATTTAACACGTGGAAAGATATTTTTTAAAAAAGGAAAAAATAGTAAATTACAATTGTCCTATGTTGATGTCCTTTAAAAAAGTTAATTTGAGTATGTGTCAAAGAGGTTGTAATCAAATGGCAAGTCCATAGGGTTCTCAAGATGGATATCCAAGTTCAAATCCCTATGGTGACATCTAAAAGTGGAATTTGAAGTGGTGACTCTTGGACTTTCATTATGGCTTGTAAGATGATTAAATTTGAATATGTATTTTCTAATTTAATTAAAATTTAAATATGTTAAATAAAGTAGATGTTGTGTTAGGGGAGGAGGTCCCCCTTGTGGTCTCCCATCTAACCAATCAAAAAAATTGGTATATTAAAAAAAAGTGTTATGGGAAAATATATGTCTAAATTATAATTAATCCCAATAAAAAATATAATAAAGTATAAGAAAACTTATTAACAAATATTTTAAAATGATTAAAAATATTCATTTACAAAAATATATGTAGAATCTACATAGGAACTCTCACAAATCACTAGTTTATATTGTCTTCAAATTATTAGCAGTTTACTTGCCATTATTAACAAAAAAAATGAAAATTAAAAAAAAAGTCAATTTGAGTGGTCCACTTAGGCCAAAAATGAGACACACCTTTATGATGCCACCCTTTAATAAGATATAGTTGTCTTGATCATAGGAAGTATGATTTAATTAAAGATATGGTCTTTCTTGGATTGTCAATACAAAATAAATATGTTAAGTTTATGTAAAACTACTACATTAATTGGGTGATGCTAATGCAAATGTTAAGACTTAGCACATAGAAATTAACAAAAGTGAAAGTAGGTCTATAAGACAAATATTTTTTATACTAGAAAACAAATTAATAAAAGAAAAAGTGAATCTATAAGACAAATAATTTTATGCTAGCAAAAAAGTCAGTGTCATTGTGGACTAATTAATGGTTCAAGAAGACTAGTCATTCCATGTGGTATCAAAGTAGGTTTAGACACTAGGCATGTGTACCTACTAAAACTTTGTGAGTACAAATTTTGTTTGAATAAAAACCATATGATTTCCAACATGAAATATTTACCTAAGGTGTGCAATATTGAGATATTAGGACATCATTGGTCAAATAAAATTGATGACAACAAACTTGTCATCCATATCCTATCCAAATTTAGATTTGTTTGGGTTGCTTGGTTCAATTTCATAATTTATTATTTGAATTATTTTGTTGGATACTATGATATGTATTTTATTCAAATTTGATTAAATGATATATGGTTAAAAAGTTATTTGTGATTATTGTTTCCACCAACTTGGGCTGTGTGAGATTATAATCTTATTTGTATTGTGATGCCAATGAATCTATTTAAAGGATTGAAAACTTTAATTGTGCTTTTAAGATTTTTATGATTGGTATTTGTTTGATGTCATATTGAGAGTTGATTTCAACTGTTTAAATTTTCTTTTGAGTTAAGTTAATTGTTGAACTTGACTTAACTGTAGCTATCAATATTTTTGCACAATTAACATTGAGTTTTAGGGTTGAAATATCTTTTTATGAATGATATACTTGATGAGTTATATGATTTCAATAAATTATCCTATTTGGGAGTGATTTTTGATGATTTTGTTTGTGCTAAATTAAAAACTTCCTTGATTGAATGATGATTTGGTGGTGCCCACTTTTAGTAATATTGATTAAAATATTAAAATATAATTTTGAAATCAGGTTTGATTGAATTATTTTGAAAATTTGAGTAATATGATACTTTTGGTTGAGCATGTAAACCCATATGAGAACTTTGTGGTTGTGGAAACCCTATGAAATGGCTTACTTTTATACAAAACAATTTGAATGAAATATTAATGTTATTATGTGGTAGATTAAATTATATTCCTTGGGTAGGGGAATGCATGTTTTGATCACATTTCTTAGTTATAATTGCATATTATATTGAGGCAGAATTGTCTCCAGTAGTTAAATTGACTTTAGGAGGATTTGGTTACTCACTCATGCACATACATACATATATATTCCTAGTTGAACAAGGAAAGTTTTAGTCAAAATCTATGGAGGGGAATATATATCTACTTGCACTACTATACCTAAAGAGACTACTCTCAATCATAAACTACTTTTTTTTGTGATATTAGTAGTATTACCCATGGCTTAATGCTTACTTTATAAATCTCTTCAATGATAATGGTGTGTGACCATATTATAAGTCTCTTTTGAAAGACTATAGACCTAACCCACAATAGTCAAAGGGGATCCCATGAAATCCTTCTAGAACTAGCCTATAGTAGCTAGGATGAGTCCACTAGATCCATGTGTCTATATTAGGATGTTTTTAGTTAAATATTCTATAAATTGATTGAGTATATTTTGCTTTAATACTTAATAAAACAATTTGTTTGTGAATTGTGAAGAAGAGGAACAATGATCATGTACCCACTACATGATTGGTTCCCTTTGGCTTAAGTACGTTTACTAAATGCATCTAGTGTTACAATGTAGGCAAATGCATATTATGGGATATGTGTTTCATTTACATAGAAGGTACTACATATTTTTTAGTGAATTGTGTGTGCCTTAATTGTGTTACTATTTGGTTATTGTGTTCGAAAACATAATATAACTGAATGTAGAGCATTATAATAGATAGATGTGATAAATTTTGGCCTATTTATTATTTATTGAAAAATAAATATTTGTGATATTGATTTTTAAAAGTTATCAGAAATCTTTGAGCTCAAGTTGTTTTACATTCATTAGCAAGATTGAGTGAAGACATGCTTTTAACTATTAAGATTTTACTTTTTACTTTTAAACACCATTTGATAATATTTGAGAAGTGAAATTGTGGGTTACAATTTTTTTGGTATCTATTATGATAATTTTTTATGGCACTATTGATTGACATTCAATCCTTGTGAATCTTTTTTAGAATATTTTTCAAGTTACTATTATACTTTGAAATCTTAATGTAACTCAATGTTGTATGAATGCACACAAATGACTACTACTACTCATAAGAGAATTTGTAAATTCCACAAATAAAAGAATAGACTTTAAGGGTGAAACCTATATCTATATAAATATATGAAAGATTAAAAATAATAGGAATAAATATGGAAAGAGATCTTCCCATGGAAGTATACAATAGAAAAGAAAAGATAGGGCATCTTTCTCTTATAACTTCTTAAGAAGGATTTTTTTATTCCCTTTTTTTTTGGAAGAATTAATTAAGGCTATTAAACAAAATTGATTTAGTTTGAAGATAAGTATTTAACAAGCTTATTCATAGAACTATTTAATACCTAAAAATATTTTGAGTTATTATAGAGATGATATTATGAACTTGAACACCCATCCTTATTATAGCAGTTTAGATGGAATATTTTATACACTTAGACAAATCATAGTAATCTTTGGTCTTAGAGTACATAATGATGTTAAAAGATAACGCTTAGTTTATTATGACAAGTAGGAGTCATTTTCATAGTGTATCTAATTATTGTGTTTTATCAAGATTCCACTGCGTGGTTTTTGAGTGAAACTCATTGACCCATATTTCATGAGTAGAGGTTCGCATGAACCCATCTCTCATGAGCATGAATGGTCCACTTAGCACTCAATACATTTAGGTGATGCTCATTGAGGTGAATATTAGGATTAGATGTGTCCTATACCTTACACATCATAATATTTGAATTATTGATTTATTTGTATTTATTAATCATTTATCATCATTAGGGAAATGAGGCATCCCACTTTGAGGTGGAACTTTTGGCCACATGTCAACTATCTTAGAATGTGTGTAATAAGTTGTAAAATCATCTAATATCATCATGATGTGTAAGAGCATCTTATGACATTGTATGATGTGGGAGTTACTTATGACATATTCTATGATGCATGTAAGAGCATGATTATAGGGAGTTGCAAAGTGGACTTAGAATCTTGACCAAGCTTATGATAGTCTATGACATAAGTTAGAAAGCATATTTCTAAATGAACAAAATAATACAATGGGGTGCCTAAGTTGGGATGGTCAAATATGACATATTATGATAGGTTATGATAATGCAAGGAATATGCTAAATATATCCTAGTGTCCCATACTTGGACTATAGTGCTAGAATTTGTGCCTTAGGGCTATGGGAACCATGCATCTTGGTTGGTTCATGGTTTTTAGTCATTTGTATTCTCTATAAATTGGGTGCTTGAGTTGAGTTGTTTAGAGAGAGACCTTGTAGTATAGGGGCTTATGTTGTCACATTTTCTCCAAAGGAGCAAGGTGTCTCCATGTTAAGGCTCTAATCCTAATATTGTATTGTGTTTTAATTGTTACTAGAAATACTATTGGTTAAATGCTTTGGAGGCTAGTTTTTTCCCAAAAGGGTTTTCTTAGGATATATATGTGTCACTCTTCTTCTATGTTGTTCTTCTTTCATTCTTGTTAATTTCTAAGTGTTGATTATATGTTGCTAAAATTGTTTTACATCCAATATCTCATAACCCTTTCCTTGTAGGGTTAATGTAGGAAATATCTATCATATTTCTTCTTTATGGACATAGCTTCCTTTACGTTTGTGTCAGACTTTTATTTGTGAAGATTTAGATACTATAAGTGCATGAGATTTCCTTTCATTTGGTATTAGAGCCATGTTTTTGGATATAGGAAGGATTGTCTTCCTTGTGATGTTAATCCTTGTTGGAGTGGAAGTTTTGGAGTTGATCTTATTTTTCAAGAAATTAGCCATGGAAAGAACTTATAGAATGGAGAAGATGGAGGATCTTAGAGTTGGTAATGTGGTTGCATGTTGCATGTTGATAAATTGGAGCTCTTTTTTAGTAGTGTGGAATTTCCCTTTAGTCTCGTGGGGTTTCAAGTGCTTACTATGAATGCTCGGTTTTATCCAAATACATGAGAAAGTATTGGTTGCTTAGCCCATGTGGTTTTGTGGATGATCAGTGGTTCGTATGTAGTTGCATGTACATTCATGTGGGTTACATGTGCTTACAAGTGGGTTATGTGTGCTTGCATGTGGGTTGTGTGTGCTTGCATGTGGGTTGCATGTGTTTGCATGTTGTGGATCTATATTGTACAAGATTTACATGGATGGATACACATCTTGCATGAGGTTGCATGTGTGGTTAGGTGCATCTTGTAGATTGATGGTGTTTTAGATCTACAAGTTATAGATTTGTGAGAGTCTGACATTTGGAATATGGATCTAGTGGTTAAATATTTGTGGGTATTTCAGATATGTTAATAGATTCATATTTGCATGCATAGTTTTACAAGTGTTACATTTAATCAAAATTTGTGGTTTTGTAGATAAGTGAAGAGACTATTGTTCAAGGTTTTCTAAATGGTGACAATTACAAATTTGCATGCATGCTTCATACATGGTTTGAGGAGGTTGGTTGCAACTTTCTCAGTATAGAAGTGTTTTAGTTCTTGTTGGGTCCCTAAGTTGTGATTGTTCCATGTTGTGGGTTTATAAAATTTTGTATCTAAGTTTAGGATTTGATGTTGGTGTCATGGAAGAATCTACATGTTGTATATGTTCTGTTTGTTGTTGATGCAAAGTTGAATATGTTGGTTGCATTGTTTTGAGATCTCAAAGTTTTACAGTTTCCTTGGTTTCAATTGAAGCATTAGCCATTCTCTCTGTCACTTTTAGATGCCATATTTATGCTAGTTTTATAGACTATCTATTCCTTCATGTTGCATGGAAAACCTAGGTTTGGATCTTCAAAGTGTGGATGGTGTCTTGTGTGCAACAATGTTTTATTGTAGACTATTTGGATGTCATGAAGTTGCAGATTCTATTTTGTTGGCCTTTAGGTCATCATGGTGCATTGGTGTGTTTAGTAGTAGAGAGATAGGAAGATGGATATTTTTTGTACTTGTAGCAATGGTACTTGTGGAGAAGGTACTTGCAACAAAGGGACTTAAGGACTTGTAGTACTTGGATGTGTAGTTTGGTTTCCTAAGCATGTTTTGTTGGGAACCTGTAGCAGTGGACTATATTTTCATGAGAGTCTCTAGATCATGCAGGTGCAATGCAAACTTTGAGAAGGAACATAGTCAGTGGTGAGTTCTTGTTCTCCTAGTTTGGAGATCATGGTTTTACTTTTCCCTTTGGGAGCTTCTAGCATTACAATTGAGTTCTTTGATTATGTGAGGGCCATGAGTAATCTTTAGTTAGGATATGTTTATCATGATGTCATGGGTAGATCTAAATCACTATAATGGGAACTTTAGTAGTAATGTGGATCTACCTATTAGACAGATGGTCTCTAGTTGAGAATATGTAAATCACAATTTTATGAGGAGTTCCTAATTTCTATACTAATTATACAGTTAGAACTTTGAGAGTGATTTGAGGAGGTCTTCTAATAGAGTACAGTGATCATTCTTTCCTTGGGGGGGTTCTAGATATTACAATGATGTAGTTGGAGTTTTGATGGCGTGGAATGGTCATTTGGGAGCTTGTTAATGAAGATAGACCTAGGTGAGGTTGGATGCCTCTATTTTTAGAGATTATGTGTTAGAATAGTGAACTTTGATGAGGTTTAATTAGAAATACTAAGGAACCTTCATTTGGAGCTAAGCGTGAGTCCAACATGGACCTACTAGGGAGATTATTCATGCATAGATCAATCTCATTCCCCACTCTCGGTCCACTTAGAAAAGAATCATTCTATAGGTATTTCCCACATAGTTTATCATATGAATTATGTTTTGTGTATCTTATCATGGGAATGAGTCTTGAGCTATGGACATCAATTTTGAGGGCTAGTATGAAGAGTACTTGGCAAGATTTTGTTCTCTTATCTTCTCATGTGCATGAGAAGTGCAAGGGATGGTTTGTGGTTTTGGACATATTTTCATAGTTGTGGGAATGGATGCTAGTTTTATCTTCCTTTAGTTGAGAAGCTTTACACCTTTTCAATTTCTTTATGTCATTGTGTTTGACTTTAGTGTTGAATGATTATATGTTGAGATGGTTTTTCTCTTTGCGATTTTGGAGATGGAGATCTTACTTGTCATACATGTTACCTAATATTCAAAAAATTTGTCATTTGTGTGTTAATTTTAAGTCCCCTTTATTATTTTTAATTGTTTTGTCCTCTTTGCAAGTCACAACCTTCACTTAGAAGTTTTTCACCTTTTAGTCAGTGGTATTATGTTTTTTCGAACCTTGGTCGGCAAGTTCTTAAGTTTTGAAACCCCCCGACTCCCCAACTCAACTTTCAAAGTTAGTGTCTAAGTCTTTATTGTTCTTGTGTTAGCCCATTGTTAAGTCCTTTGTGATCGGCGATTTGGAAGTTCTTGGAACTTTCAAACTCCCGATTAAAGGTTCATAGTTTCAAAAAGTGGCCGGCACCCCGACTAAACATGCAGTTCACTTTTCAAGGAGATGTCTTTTCAACTATGGACATGCACGACAGAGTGACACGTCATTTTACAATTAATTGAGAATGTATTGGAGGATGTGATTGCATATTTTTCAAAAGGAGTTAAGGTGATTTATTACAAATTGTATAGAGGTACATGCCTCCAAAATTTAATGGAAATTAATGAACCATTTTTATAAAGGCTACCACCTTTGCGGAAATGACTTATTCTACATTGCGATTGGCATATCTCAAAGGAGCTCCAAACTACATCACCTGCTGAGAATGTACAGATATATTCATGACCAGGTTAGCTAATTGGCTCCTTTTTCTTGTTCTTTCTTGTTGTGATAAGTTGAATTCTTTGAATTATTCCGGTGAAGAAGAACAAATTTTATTTCATGAGTCTGGGTTGTCAGTATTCTCTAAATGTTTTACAGTTTTATCTGGTGCCCCTAGCAATCACAGAGGATTTTATTTCCTAGTTTCTGAAACAAGTTAAAATGAAGTACAAGCACCAGGGTTTCCCAATTGCCTCTATAATAGAAAATGGTTTGGCCAAAGTAAGAGACACTGATCTCGGGCACATAAATTTGGGTGGTTTTGGGGTTTGAATGCAGCAGGACCCTAGACCTTCCATTGTAGAAAATATTGTGAGTAGTGGGTAATTAGGTCACGCTGAGGGTTTTCCACTTGCCATGCTATGTCTAGACTTGGTCATTTCTTGTGTGAAGAATTACTACCCTGACTCTCAAGAGATACAATCTTTTGATAGCTCCGTAATTACTAAGGTTGATGTTGAAGTTATTAATCATGCATTAAGGTTACTTGACTGGAGGAATTTGTTGAAATGTCTATTACCATGGGGTGGGGTTATTTCTAGGATAAGAAAAACTAGTGTTTGAATAGTATTACTAAGAACTAGTTAAAATTTGAAAAGAAAGGCAAGTGCCAAATTCTCGCCAATTTGAAAAGAGGACATTTTAAGGAAGAAATTTTTGATATGATTACTTTGTTGCATCGTGTTGTTGAGAGTGTTGAGTCTAATTCATTTGAAAATTGGATGTGCCAGTTTATCTTGGTAATTTGTAGTGAATGTGAATACATTGATTGGGCTAAATTGATAAGTGAGCACATGAATGAGCAATTAACTAATTTTCATCAGAAGATGTCCTTTCATATGTACTCTTATCTGATTTACATCTTAGCTAGTAAAGAGGTTGTTTGGGCTGTTCTGAAAACTCAAGGGCCCCTTACACCAAATACACCTATGTATAATTATTTCCCGCAGTTGCAAAAGGAAAATGGAATGAAATATTATTGCCGCGCGAATGATGGATTTCTTATGTTGTCTGTAAAGAGAATTGAAGGTTCACTTGAAAGAATAATTTCTTCTAAAGTAGAAGCATCAGTAATGAGGTTTAGAAGTTTTTATATTCAATTTGATAGATTCACCTATCTACGGATTGGAGGTTATGAAAATGCCCCATTGAAATTGCCAAGGTACACCTTAGATTATCTTGTTCTTTTGGAGGTATGTCACCAGATGGCGACTATGAATAATAAATATCACAGTATGAAGAAGAAATGGTATTCTTTTCCTATGTCACTATCTTTCTTTGTTTGCAAGAGTAATGACAATGCTAAAAATATTGAGAAGATTTTAGCTGAATACAATTTTTACCCTTTATCTGTGCAACCATCTTTCGACAGTAAAAATGTTTTCAAGAGGAATTTCCATGGGGGAAGTCTCTATGAACATCAACCTCAACTAGAAGATTACTGGGAAGACTATGTCGATGAAAGGGAAGTCCAAAGAAGAGATTGGATGAGGTTGACAATAGACCAAGTCTGGGCCTTCAATCCGTCCTTGCAAATTCTAGATGGTGTAGATGATAATTCTGAGATTGTGGATGAAGGTTATCGAAATGTTGCCTCTAAACCTCTACCCCAGATATGTTGGTCTGATAAGATCACTGATGTTATGACTCAATCTTCTTTGTGTTTATTAAAACTAAAAGATGGCTTGAAAAGAGAACAAGAGAACATGTTGGTTCCTTAGTGCAAAAAGAGTCAGTAACAAAAGAATAGGGCACATCCCAAGCTTCTAATACTCCAAGAGTTACAATTAATGTGGAGACAACTCTTCATAGAGTTGGTTTGCAGGCTAGAGGGGATGGACTCAACAACAATTGGAGGAAAAAATAAGGAGAATGAAGCGATATGAGAAGAAGACTTGACAATTATCACAAGATGACTTTTCATATGCTTTTATGTTGTTTCTTTTAAAAACAATTGGCTTTGGAGAGCTATTATAATTAATGACTTATTAGTTATCTTTTAACCAACTATCTTCAAGAAGTCATTATGATTTTTAAAGACAGTTATCATTGGCAAGGGTATATATTCTAAGTCTATCGATGCATTAGGGATCTTTTGGAAAACTTTGTGTTGTTGAAGGTCAATTTTAGTGTTATGGTTTTCTGTTAGTTTCTCTCAATATAGTGAAGTTGAATTTTGAAGTCGTAAACTTTGTGTTATGGTGAATGAATGTTTATTCTTCTTATGTTGAATATGTTGTCAACTTATTAGCTTGCAATTCTATATTGAAGTGATTGAAGATTTATTTAAGCTCATTGTTGTGGATGATTCCATTTTCGATGAATGATTTACAGTGGTGATTATATGATTAATGATATAAGTTTATGGCTGTGATAGTCGAAGTCTTTGTGCTTCTTAGTATTCTAAATTGTACTCTGATTCATTGCCTTTACTGCTTTCTAGTTAAAAGCACCACCTTTTCTTCTTTCTAGTTAAAAGCATACATTGTTTTCATTAATTGTATATCATTAGAAGGTAGCCGCGCCTTGTAAAATAAGCAGAGATTCATTACAAAATATCATTGCAATTCACTCAACTATTGGTTCATTTGTCATTTGTATAGGTGAGAGAAGATAGAGTTAAGTGACAAATCTGTATACCAATAGATTTTTGGCGACTTTACTGGGGAAAACTACTTTACATGTATTAATTTTCTTTATCATTAGCCTTTATGGTTCTCTGACGAAGAATTACACCAGTTCTCCAGCCTAACGTAGATTGGCTCACCGAAAAACAAGAGGATATTATTACTGGTATGTGAAATTTAGCCTGGGAAAATATAAGAACAAATCAATAGTTTCACCAAGTGAACAAAGTTCTCAAGGTTGAAGAAGAACTTGGAGATATAGTAAGAGAAAATGTAAGGCGTTTTGGTGAAGATCAAGAAATCTATCTTATAGAAGACGTGGTCGAAGTGACTCGAAGAGAGAGACATTTCCAAACACACATGGTTCCCAATAAAAGACCAAGGAACCAAGAAAACAATCCAAGGAATCAAGTGAACAACTGGAAAAACCATCCTCAGAATAACCAGTAAGTGGTTGGCGACTCTATTATTTGATACTCTTTATTTGTAAAAACTGGCTTCAAAGAGATATACTAGGGGTGATAGAAGGAAGGGTATTTCTGATTCAGATTTTGACTTGTTACAGTCTTGTTACAGTCTTTAAAGTCAAATATTCTAGTAGACCATCTTCTCCTCCTCCAAGAAGGGATGCTTCTAGTTCTTCTTGTCAAGCCCTTATCCTTGATGGGATTGTCTTACCATTACAAGTTAGTTTCCCAGTTCATAACCCAACCAATATTGCTCATCAACTTCATGTTCCATGGGGAGTAGCTATAGGTCCTCTAAACCTAGGAGGTATAACTGCATGAGTTACCTAGAGGATCAAGTAAGCTAATACCCAAGTTTAGGTGGGATGGAAAGGTTACCCCAGATGAGCATATCAATGCCTTCTTTGCAGCCTGTTCTATTTTGGGTGTACAACATGAGGATGTATTTGTTAGATTGTTTGTGGAGTCTTTGGCCGATGCTACAATTGATTGGTTCTATCATTTACCCAATGCATCAATCAATAATTGGGCAACTTTGAAGACTAAGTTTGAAAGTAGATTTAAAATTATAGAGAATGAGCATACCCTTGTGGCCCAGTTATCCTCAATAAAGAAAGAAGTGCATGAGCCAATGAGGAAATTTGTGGCCAAGTTTAACAAGGTGGTGGATCAGATTCCTGCAAACATGAGACTTGGGAATGCTCTCTTGAAATGCTTCTTTATAAACACCCTTCCTCTAGATGTTAGTTTTCCTTATAGAGGGAAGGTGCAGTTGATCTAGCAGCAGCACAAGAAATGGCCTTTCTAGAGAAGATGACTTAATAACTGTTGGCAAGTGGAAGAAGGAATTGCAAACAAGAAGTCCCCAGGCAACTAATTCTATTGATCTTGTGATTCAAAGATTGGCCAATGGTATTATCACTTTGAAGAGACAGATGCCTAAAGGGTCTTAGCAGCCTTTCTATCATGATATGCCTAGAAAAGATCATGACCAACAAAGAAATTAAAATAGACATTTTCCTTTGACTCGTCCTGCTCAGAGACTGGCCATTGAAAATGGTCCTTCAACAAGCAAAGGGAATCACATGGTGTGCAATTTCCACCTCACCACAGACCATGATGGCGCATCTTGTCCTGAGATGACAAGATTCATGCAGATGCTTTCTATGAATGAGCATGCTGAGGAGCCATACGTTGAGGATGAACCTACCCAATCAGGTGATATTGGTGTCAATTTCTTTGAATATGAATCGTATTCATATCCAGGGGAAGATGTGTATATCAAACTGGATGGTACTAATTGTGTAGTGTTCACTAGGGGACAACCATGTGTACAAAAGAAGCATGAATCTAAAGGCTAGTACAATAATCCTTCTCCTATCCCAAAGTATATTATGTTAATACATGCGAGTACCAGCTCCAAAAAGGAAAAGCCTGCTATTTCTAAGACCACGCCTGCTGAGGTACTCTCTACTTCCTCCTCTGGAGATGTTGTTTCTAATTCTTTTGATATAGTAGAATCATGCAAAAACACTAAAATTTAGATATCTCAAGTTGAATATCTTAGGCTCAATCCTTCTGAATTAGATAGGCTTGTTAGATATGTCAAACAAGAACCCTCCCCTTCCCATCTTAATGCACAAGTGTTTGATGAAGTTATTACTGATACTGAAGCCAAAAATTGCTCAATTCCTGATTCTAAAACATCCCATTCTAAAATCCCTTTGAGAAACCTGAGCCTTTCTATGTATCCTTGTACATTGTTGGTTACAAGATGAGTAACTATGTTATAGACTCTGGAGACTCTGACAATGTCAAGCTTGCCCAAGTAGTCAAATCTCTCGGCTTGTCAGTCACTTCCTCCCATGGTAAATTTTATTCTATGGATGCCACATAGGTGCCTATCTTAGGTCAAATTAAAGATGCACAAGTTGCTCTGGTAGCATACCCAAAGAAGAGGTTGAAGGTAACCATTTTGGTAGCTGATATTCCTACAAGCTATGGAATGCTCCTGAGCATAAGTTTTTACAAAGACCTAGGTGGGGAAATACAAATGGATTGGTCTCATGCACCAATACCTGTGGATGGTAAGAAGGTCTTCTTAAACCCTGAACCGAAAGCAAAATTCATAGTATTGAAGTATAGGGATCCAAGAGCGGAGATATTATACGTGGAGACAGGTCCAAGCACTTATATGTTTACTTCTACCACTAAAGAGAGTTCAGACATAATCATCCTTGATTTGTCTAATGAGGTATGGACTCTGGAGTTTGATAGAATTTGTTCTACTTCTGGGTTAGGTGCTGGTGGTGTTCTTATTTTTCTTGATGACTACAAATTCCTTTTGCCTATAAGTTAGATTTTGAAAACACCAACAATACATCTGAATATGAGGCCTTGCTCCTAGGGTTAGCGATGGCTAAAGAAAAGGGAATCAAATAGTTAAAAGAAAGAGGGGATGTTGAACTCATAGTGAAACATGTGAGGAAGGTATATTTAGTTAAGAATGGAAAATTAAAGCATTACAAGAATAGAGTTTGGGATTGTATTGATGATTTTGAAGATTTTTCAATAGAAGTTGTGCCTAGAGATCAAAACACCAGGGTAGATTCCCTGGCTGTCTCAGCATCTCCTCTTCTACCATATCCTGAAATCAAAGATAAACCATATAGGGTAGAGGTAGTATACAGGCCCAGTGTGCCTGATAATATTAACCACTGGCAAGTGTTCAACAATGATCGGCAGATTATTTCTTTTTTGGAGAAAGATGAGTCATTTGCCAATATATTCTTTGAAGTACTACAAAGAGTGGTGACACTCTTGAAGGTGAGGTTAGTTCCCAGAATGGTCAAGGAATTGAGATCATACAACTGAAGGGGGATAAGATCCCTAAGGGTTTGGTCTCCCTCGAAGACCTATTTAATAGACATGATCAATATATTAAACATAAGAGTATAGTTTTCATCAGATCATCTGCTAAGTATGATTGTGTCAATATAGGGACTAAAGATGATCCTAAATTTATCTGCATTGGAAAATGTTGCTCTCGTAAGGAAAGAGAGCATTTAATTTCTTTGTTGATTCAATATAAATATGTATTTGTGTGGTGTTATGGAGACCTGAAGAATTCTAGAAATGGTGAAGTACAACACCACTTCCCATTAAAGCCTGGCACATCTCCATTTTGACAGAAGCAAAGAACATACAATCCCAAGGTGGCCGAGGCTATTTTCAATGAAATCGATAAAATGCTAAAAGCCAAGATTATATACCCTATTCATCACTTTACGTGGGTTGCTAATATTGTACCAGTCAGGAAGAAGAATAGGGAGATGAAAATTTATGTTGATTTTCGTAATTTAAATCAAGTATGTCTTAAGGATACTATCCTTTACCAGTAATGGACCACATCTTGCAAATTGTGTTTGGCTTAGAAATGATGTCCATGCTGGATGGTTTTTCAGGGTACAACCAGATAGAAGTAGCCCCTGAAGACCAACATAAAACTACATTTACCACTCCCATTGGTGTGTTCACTTGTAATAGGATGCCCTTCAGTCTTATAAATATAGGGGCCACTTTCCAAAGAGCAATGGACTTGACATTTGGAGATTTAAAGAATAAAATTATTATTGTCTACCTCGATGACCTAATACTCTTTTCCAAGAGAAGAGCCGATCATCTTCGTGATTTAGAAGTGGTGCTCTAGCGATGTAGAGATCATGGCATCTCTCTGAATCCTAAGAAGTCTATATTTGCAATTACTGAAGGTAAATTGTTAGGTCACATTGTCTCTAAGGATGGGATAAAGATCGATCCAGAAAGAGTCAAATCAATTCAGCAATTGAGTCTTCCCACATCAAAAAATAATACCAAATCATTCTTTGGTTAAGTCAATTTCTTGAGGAGATTCATCCTTGACTTTGTTGAATTGACTAGACACATCGCAAAGATGATGAAGAATCATCCAGTCTTCAAATGGAGCAAGGAAGGTAAGAAGGCATTCGAATAGATTAAGGTAGCCATTGCTAATGCCCCTACTCTAGTGCATCTATATTTTGAGAAGGATTTCATTATCTACTGTTATTCACCTAAGCATTCTTTGTTAGCTATTTTGTTGCGTAAAAATGAATAGGGAATTGAAGCCCCGATTGCCTTTATGAGTGTGCCTTTGAAGAAGCATGAATTAAAGTACTCTCCTCTAAAGAAGCATGCTTATGCAGTAGTAAAGGCTCTAAAGCATTTTAAATTTTATATCTTGAATTCTCATGTTCTTGTATTTGTCCCTCACCCCATTGTTAAGAGCATTTTGACTCAACAAGAGATTAGTTGTAATAAGAGGGGGACTTGGGTGCTGAAGGTACAGGAATAAGATATCGATCTCAAGCCTACTACTCTGGTTAGAGGCAGAGACCTATGCAAAATGATTGCTAAGAATAAACCTACTGAAGATGAAGATCTACCATTGGTTTTGTTCACGAGTACTACTAATAAGTGGTTTCCAAATGTTTCTTATCTGTTGACTTATGGTGAATGCTCATCTCACTTATCTACCAAGGAGAAGAGGAATTGAAAACTGAAGGCTAGTAAGTATGTTCTCTAGGAAGCAAATCTATACAAAAGGGGAGTGGATGGTACTTTCCTAAGATGTGTAGACAGGGAACAACAGAAAAAGATATTAGAACTTTTCACAATGAAGTTTGTGGAGGGCATTTTTCTGCTTCGGTGATAGCTTTCAAAATCCCACAACAGTGCTTTTACTGGCCAGGTATGTTTAAGGACGCTTATGAATGGGTATCTAAATGTGAAAAGTGCTTGAGATTCACCAGTAGGCCTCATCTAGTTGTACTACCCCTAAGGCCCATAGTAATTGATGAGCCTTTTCAACAATGGGGATTAGATTTTATTGGACCCATTAATCCTAATTCTAGTGTTGGCCAAACTCACATGCTACTGATTATTTTACTAAATGGGTAGAGGCCATCCCAGTGAAGCATACCATTTCTGAGGTTGTTTGCAATTTCTTGAAGGAGAATATTTTGGTTAGATTTGGTATCCCCAAGAAAATTGTTGCTGACAATGCTAGCAGTTTTTCCTCTTCTGAGGTTTCCTTGTTCTGTTATGACTATGGAATCAATCTAGCTCATTCTTATAACTACTATCCGCAAGGCAATGGGCAGGCTGAATCAAGTAATAAGAATCTAATTTTAATTGTCAAGAAAATTGTAGATGAAAGTTAGAGAGGGTGGCATAAAAGCCTTTATGAAGCTCTGTGGGCAGACATGATAACTTATAAAAGAGCAATCAGGATGTCTCCTTTCCAATCGGTGTATGGGATTGAAAGCACTCTGCCTATTCCTTTGGAATTATCTACACTAAATCTATAAAAGGCTATTGAGAATGAACAATTTCAATCGTCATTGGAAAAGAGGATTATGTATTTGACCAAGCTTGAGGAGCAAAGAGATGATGTGGTAGACAGAATAACAAGGCATCAACAAGCAGTGGAAAAGATCTTTGATAGAAAAGCCAGACAGAGGAAGTTTGCAGTTGGAGATGTTGTGTTGTTGTGGGATAGAAGGAGAGAACCTAAAGGGCTAACAAGAAATTTGATTCTCTCTAGAGAGGACCATTTACAGTCAAACAAGTGATTGGAGAAAATGCTTTTCTTTTAGCATATCCAGATGGAACTCTAATACCTCTTGCCTACAATGGGCAGGATCTCAAGTTATACAACTAGTAATATTGTTATAAAGTCCCTCTTTCTACAATAGTTTCATTTCTTGTTTTCCTTGTGTGTTTCTTTTGTTGTAGTTTTGGTGTGTCTATGTTGCCCTTTGGAATAAGGCTTTATGCCAAGTTTTCATGGATTCTTTGCGTCCTGTTCAGTCCTTGTCCCTATTCAGAGCCTATTGTTACCTAATATTCAATTTTTTTGTCATTCATGTGTGTTAAGTCTAAGTCCCCTTTGTTATTTTTAATTGTTTTGTCCTCTTTACAATTCACGACCTTCACTTAGAATTTTTTCACCTTTTAGTCAACAATCTTATGTTTTTCCGAACCTTGGTCAACAAGTTCTTAAGTTTTAAAACCCCCTGACTTCCCGACTTAGCTTTCAAAGTTAGCATCTAAGTCTTTATCGGTCTTCTGTTAGCCCATTGTTAAGTCCTTTGTGATCAGCGAGTCAAAAGTTCTTGGAACTTCTGAACTCCCAATTGAAGGTTCACAGTTTCAAAAAGTGGTCGATGCCCCGATTGAATGCGCAGTTTGCTTTTCAAGGAGATGTCTTTTCAACTACGAACATACATGGCAGAGTGACACTTGTCATTTTATAATTAATTGAGAATGTATTGGAGGATGTGATTGCACTTTTGAAAGGAATTAAGGTGATTTATTACGAATTGTATAGAGGTACAAGCCACCAAAATTTAATGGAAATTAATGAGCCATTTTTATAAAGGCTTCCACCTTTACAAAGATGACTTATTCTACATTATGACTGGCATATCTTGAAGGAGCTCCAAACTTCATCACCTGCTGAGAGTGTACAGAGATATTCATGACCAGGTTAGCTAATTGGTTCCTTTTTCTTGTTCTTTCTTGTTGTGATAAGTTGAATTCTTTGAATTATTCCGGTGAAGAACAAATTTTATTTCATGAGTTTGGGTTGTCAGTATTCTCTAAATGTTTTGCGGGTTTATCTGGTGCCCCTAGCAATCGTAGAGGCTTTTATTTCCTAGTTTCTAAAAAAGTTAAAATGAAGTATAACTGCCAGGGTTTCCTAGTTGCCTCTATGATAGAACATGGTTTGGCCAAAGTAAGAGACATTGATCTCGGGGTCATCCCACAATAATGGGTTACACTTTTTGGCCAAACTTGACATTGAAATCAATATTTCGAACTAAATCTTCACTTTCTGACACCTATAGCCGCTAAACCATTAGGAATTTGAAGATGATGTGAAATAGTGATTTGTGAGATTTTGTTTGTAGATTCTAAATTTTTTTTTAAAAAAAAAATTGGAGTTAAATTGTTTGTGTCTCCTTTCATAACTAGTTTCTAATGGTAAACAACATTTTTTTAAAATGATGTGTATTCTGTAGCACAACTTTTTTTCTACAAAGAATAAAATTTTGATTCTTTTGAATTTAGATTGGTAACACCAATATATAGGGCATGCATTTGGTTTCATAATGTTTTGTTGAATTTTTTTAATTAAGTTTTGAAGTTAAACCAATTATAATTTAGACATAGGCGTATTCCGTAAAACATAACGTTTTCTATATGTATTGAAATTCTTTTTTTTTTAAACAAGGACATCAATACCTAGGGCATAGATATTTTTTTTTTAAAAATCACTAATTTACTAATTTTCCATGTGTGTAGAACCGAGAACTTGATGTTCGGTGAAAAAACTACATTCACAAGAAATAAAAAATAAATTTAATAATCAAATTAAATATATTTAAAATTATACTTTTTGGGAAGCTTATGATAAGGACTACATACTTATAACACATAAATTTTAAATGAATGCATTTGATCCCCCAAAAGGTAAATCAAAAGTGGTTTTTTATCAGCATTTTGATAGGTGTAGAGGAGACTCCATTATAGGTATGGTTTAAAACTAGCGGGGTTCTATCCAAGGGGCTTTGAATCTAAGGGGGTTTGATCAAACCCTCTTCAATAAAAATCTTTAAAATGGAACATTTCAAGGCTTAAATCATTATATTTTCTAAAAATATGTGATTTCAACAAAAATCAGGATGTCCCAGAAAGTGTAACCCATTATTGTGGCAGCACCCCTCAGGCACATAGATTTGGGTGATTTTTGGGTTAGAATGTAGTAGGACCCTAGACCTTCCATTGCAGAAAAGATTGTGAGTAGTGGGTTAGCTCACGCTGGGGGTGTCCACCTACCATGTCGTGTCCAGACTTGGTCATTTCCTGTGCAAAGAATTACTACCCTGACTCTCAAGAGATACGAGCTTTTGATGGCTCCATAATTACTAAGGTTGATGCTGAAGCTATTTCTCATGCATTAAGGTTACCTGACTAGAAGGAATTTTTTGAAATGTCGATTACCACAGGGTGGGGCTATTTCTGGGATAAGAAAAACTGGTGTTTGAACAATATTGCTAAGAACTGGTTAAAATTTGAAAAGAAAGGCGAGTCCCAAATTCCTGTCAATTTGAAAAGAGGACATTTTAAGGAAGAAATTTTTGATATGATTACTTTGTTGCATCGCATTGTCGAGAGTGTTGAGTCTAATTCATTTGAAAATTGGATGTGCCAGTTTATCTTGGTAAATTGTAGCAAATGTCAATACATTGACTGGGCTAAATTGATAAGTGAGCACATGAATGAGCAGCTAACTAATTTTCATCAAAAGATGTCCTTTCATATGTGCTCTTATCTGATTTACGTATTAGCCAGTAAAGAGGTTGTCTGGGTTACTCTGAAAACTCAATGGTCCCTTACACCAGATACACCTGTGTATCATTATTTCCCACAGTTGCAAAAGGAAAATGGAATGAAAGATTATTGCCACACGAATGATGCCTTTCTTATGTTGTCTGTAAAGAGAATTGAAGGTTCACCTGAAAGAAGAATTTCTCCTGAAACAGTGGCATTGGTAATGAGGTTCAGAAGTTTTTATATTCATTTTGATTGATTCACCTATCTATGGATTGGGGGTTATGAAAATGCCCCGTTGAAATTGCCAAGATACACCTCAGATTATCTTGTTCTTTTGGAGGTCTGTCACTAGATGGTGACTATGAATAATAAATATCACAGTATGAAGAAGAAAGGGTATTCTTTCCCTATGTCACTATCTTTCTTTGTTTGCAAGAGTAATATAATGCTAAAAATATTGAGAAGATTTTAGCTGAATACAATTTACACCCTTTATCTGTGCTGCCATCTTTCGACAGTAAAAATTTTGTCAAGAGGAATTTCCATGGGGGAATTCTCTATGAACATCAACCTCAACTGGAAGATTAGTGGGAAGACTGTGCCGATGAAAGGGAAGTCCAGAGAAGAGATTGGATGAGGTTGACAATAGACCAAGTTTGGGCCTTCAATCTGTCCTTGCAAATTCCAGATGTTGTAGATGATAATTCTGAGATTGTGGATGAAAGTTATCAGAATGTTGCCTCTAAACCTCTGCCCCATATATGTTGGTCTGATAAGGAGATCACTGATGTTATGACTCAATCTTCTTTTGTGCTGATTAAGACTAAAAGATGGCTTAAAAAGAGAATAAGAGAACATGTTGGTTCCTCAGTGCAGAAAGAGTCAGTAACAAAAGAACAGGCACATCCCAAGCTTCTAATACTCCAAGAGCTAAAATTAAAGTGGAGACAACTCTTCATAGAGTTGGTTCGCAGTCTGGAGGGGATGGACTCAAAAACAACTGGAGGACAAAACAAGGAGAATGAAGCGATACAAGAAGAAGACTTGATAATTGTCACATGATGACTTTTCATATGCTTTTATGTTGTTTCTTTTAAAAACAATTGGCTCTAGAGAGATGTTATAACTAATGACTTATTAGTTATCTTTTAATCGGTTGTCTTCAAGAAGCCGTTATGATTTTTAAAGACAGTTATCATTAGCAAGGGTATATATTCGAAGCATGTCGATGTATTAGGGATCTTTTGGCAAACTTTGTGTTGTGGAAGGTCAATTTTGGTGTTATGCTTTTCTTTCAGTTACTCTCAATATATGAATGAAAGTTGGTGAAGTTGAATTCTGAAGTTGTAAACTTTGTGTTGTGGTGAATGAATGTTTATTCTTCTTATGTTGAATATGTTGTCAACTTATTAGCTGCATTTCTATATTGAAGATTTATTTAAGCTCATTGTTGTGGATGATTCTTCTTTCGATGAATGATTTATAATGGTGATTATATGATTAATGATATAAATTTATGGTTGTGATAGTCGAAGTCTTTGTGCTTCTTAGTATTCTAAGTTGTACTGTGATTCATTGCCTGTACTACTTTCTGGTTAAAAGCACCGCCTTTTCTACTTTCTGGTTAAAAGCATAGATTGTTTTCTTCATTGTATATCATTAGAAGGTAGCCGCGCCTTGTAAAATAAGCAGAGAGTCATTGCAAAATATCATTGCAATTGACTCAACCGTTGGTTCAGTTGTCATTTGTATGGGCAAGAGAAAATAGAGTTAAGTGACAAATTTGTATACCAACAATATCGAGAGCACTTGGTAGTGTTGCAAGAAGGACATGGTATGGTTTATTGGTTTTCTCTCTATGATTTTTTGTTTCTTCCTAGAGGTTTGACTCATATGACAGTGGATTTGAGATTTGTGTTGAGCTATTTTGATCACTATGTTTGTGATCATTTACTATTATTACACTTCATTATTTTTTTAGTCATATTATGTAGGCTCTTTAATCTCTATTTTTTGATGTGGATAACTTGGGAGAGTGTTGGAGATCAAGGGTGAGAGAGTGAGCAAAAAAAATTGGAGGAAGTATGTTCTACTTTCTAGTAGTTTGGACACAATTTTTCAAATCATTGTGTGTCTTCGACAATGGATGGTTATTTAAGGTGTCATGAGCCACACCCTTAATGTGAGTGTTGGTGGTAGACTTTTAGATGCTACAGTTGGCACCAAACTAAACATTGCCCTTGTAGTGGGAGTCTTAGGGAGTCACATGTGTCCATGTTAGATAATTTTCATTGGATTGTGGTATTGACGGTCTTCAATTTTTTTGCATGTGTGTGTGTTTTCTACCAAGGAAGATGGACCTTGAGCAATATCATGGATATACACAAACTTTATTTTGTATGGGTCAGATATTTTGATAGAAAAAGTTTTGCAAGGTGTGCACCCTTGGTCTCCTTGTGTTGTGCAGCGCAGCGCTTGAGTTCGTGATAAGGCTTAACTACCTCCCATGGATTCATTAACTCTAGTTGTATTGGGAATTAAAAGGTCAATATTTTGGTGCAACGGCAACCGTCTTTGCAACAATTGGTATCAGAGCCTAGTTCACGGGTTCAACGCCTCTCTTGCGCTAGGGGGATTGTTGCAAGGTGTGCGCCCTTGGTCTCCTTGTGTTGTGCAGCGCAGTGCTTAGGGTCATGACAAGGCTTAACTACCTCCCGTGGATTCATTAACTCTGGCAGTTGTATCAGACATTAAAAGGTCAATCTTTTGGTGCACCGACAATCATCTTTGCAACAAAAAGGTCTAATAGTGGGTGTGTTTACCCTATTTTGTGGTGTAGTTCGATGGTTGTGTGCAACTGCCTATGGTCATTAGTAAATCTATTGAGGTGTGTATGGCATATACTCAGTCCTATTTTAAAGGAGCTTGGACTTCTATGTTTGTGCTCAGATATCAGGTTGAACTAGTAGTATTTCTAGAGGTCACTTGTAGCTAAGTGGTAGTGTTGTTATTGATCACTTCAAACCCAAGTGGTAGTATTATTATAGGTCACTTGTAGTCAAGTGGTAGTGTTGCTACAAGTCACTTGCGACCAAGTGATAGTGTTGCTACGAGTCATTTGAAATTGAGTAGTGTTTCTTTAGGTCACTTGCAGCCAAATGGTAGTGTTGTTGCAAATCACTTGATAGATGATGTAGATGCTTCATTGAATCCTAAGAGCATAGTGAAGTTTAGTTGGTGCATCTTTATTATACCCTTTGGTGGATAGTTCATGGATTTTTTGATGTTTCCCTTTTTCTCTTGAAAGATATAGGACAAGTGGGAGAATGTTAGGATTAGGTGTGGCCTATAACTTGCAAGTCCTAATGTTTGAATTATTTATTTATTTATATTTATTAATTTTTTTTCCTCATTAGGTAAATGGGGCATCCAACTTTGAGTTGGCACTTTTGACCATGTGTTGACGATCTTAGAATGTGTTTAAGAAGTTCTAAGAGAATTTATTGTCATCATGATGTGTAAGAGTATTTTATAACATTATAAGATGTGGGAGTTACTTATGACAAATATTATGATGCATGTAAGAGCATGAGTATAGGTAGTTACAAAGTGGACTTGGAATCTTGACCAAGTTTATGACAATCTATGATGCATGTTATAAATCATATTTCTAAAGAAGAAAAATGACAAAATGGGGTGCCTAAGTTGGGATGGTCAAATATGACATGTTATGATAGGTTAGGCAATGTAAGGAATATACTAAATATAGCCTAGTGTCCCATACTTGGACTACAACATTGGAATTTGTGCCTTAGGGGTGTGGGCATAATACTGTTGGTTGGTTCATGGTTTTTCAAAAACCATTTATATTTTTTTTTCATTTTTATTCTCTATGAATTGGGTACTTGTGTTGAGATGTTTAGAGAGATCTTGTATTTCAGGGGGTTACTCTACCATATTTTCTCTAGAGGAGAAAGGTGTTGATCTCCATGTTGAGGCTTTGAGCCTAATATTGTATTACAATTGTATTATTACTAGAAATACATTGGTTCATTTCTTTACAGGTTGGGTTTTTTCTAAAAGGGTTTCCTTCGGGTATATTTTCATCACTCTTATGTGCTATTCTTCTTTCATTATTATTTCTAAGTGCCAATTTATACGTTGTTGAAATTGTTTTAGATTTGATATCTTACAACTCTCTCCTCATAGGGTTAATGTAAGAAATGTTTGTGTCCTATTTCCACTTTATGGGCACAGTTTCCTTTGTATTTATATCAAAGTTTTGTTTGTGAATCTTTAGATACTGGAAGTGCATGCGGATTTCCTTTCAATAAAGCATTAGAACTTCTTAAGAGTTCACCCATCCTAGTACTACTCTAACTAAGGAATGTTTAATCAAGGAGTTCTCTCAAGATCAAGCCCACTTAACTTGCTTCCCCATTTACAAAACCTTTACTAAGTGTTTTTCCTTACAAACCATTCCTTATAGATCCCCTTCAGCTCATCCAATGATAACTAGGAGGTATTTTTCACAATCTATCAAATTATCTTGTCTTATTACAATTTAACTATGTAGTTTCTAAGTCAAACTCATTGACCCAAATTTTAATGAGTAGAGTTTCACACAAACTCATCTCTCATGAGCATGAATAGTCCACTTATAACTCATTACATCTAGGTTATGTTCATAGGGGTGAAGATTTAGTACATCCTAGGAGGTCACCCATCCCAATTCTACTTTGACTCAAGTGCACTTAACCATGGAGTTTCCCCCAATATCAAGCATACTTAGATTACTACACAATTTGCAAAAAAATTATAAAGTGTTGTGCATTATTAACCATTCCTTATAGATCCCCTTTAGCTCATGCAATGACAAGTAGGAGGTATTTTTCACAATGTATCAAATTATGTTGTTTTCTCAAGATTCAACTATGTAGATTTTTAGGCAAACTCATTGCCCCATATTTCATTAGTAGATGTTCACACAAACCCATATCTCATGAGAATGAATGCTAGCACTCATTACATCTAGGTGACACTCATAGTGGTGAAACATTAGAACTTTCCTGGAGGTCAACCATCCTAGTACTACTCTAACTCAAGTGTGCTTAACCATGGATTTTCCCACAAGGTCAAACCCACTTAGCTTTCTACCCTATTTATAAAACCTTCAAAAAATGTTGTTCTTTATAAACCATTTATTATAGAGCCCATTTAGTTCATCCAATGACAAGTAGGAGGTATTTTTGGCACTATACCAAATTATGTTGTTTTATTAGGATTTAAAAGTGTAGTTTTTGGGTCAAGCTCATTGACGCATATTAACTCATGAAAAATGGGTCAATGAGTTTGACTCAAAAACTATGCTGTTGAATCCTTACAAAATAACATAATTCTAAGTCCATTATGTTAAATAGACTGGTAAATTGGTGATAGCCTAAATGAACTTCTAAATACCCTACCTATCAATAGTAGTGGGATAAATATTTGGATTATGGAATAAATTACGATATAAAAGTTGGAGTTATGGCGATACTTAGACTAATGAATCATTTTTAAAAAAATATTATTAGTAATTAACAATAATGAGCCCTATAATTAAATAATTGATGTTAGTGTACATTTGACAACCTTATATTTCACTATGGATACATCATAGAAGTATAATGAAAGCTTGCGAAAAAAGATGTCCTTGAAGTATGATAACCTTGATGAATCAACTTAAGACTATTAGATGATCCACAATCTTTAGTAGTGATCATCTAGACATTTACAAAGAATAGTTGTTGAGATGTATAAAATTAGTTTAAATTATTACATCCTACGTAGTGTTGAATACTACATTTAAGATAACTATGCTAAGGGAAAATAATTTTGGGAAATCTTAGCAAGTTGGAATAAGTTACTATAAAGCATTAAAAATTTAGGCACTCTATTTTTGGTTTTATAGGAAATTTATACCCTATCAAAATCATTTTAAACTATGAAATCATTGTCAAATGTACATACAAAAATAGACTAAATGACTACTTGTGGACTTACGTTTCTCATTCTCAATTAGAATCCGGATAATGGGGGAGATTGTTATGCCACTCCTATTCATGATTGTTTAATTAGGACAGTTCTAACTAATTATGTAACACCATCATAATTATGACAATTATTGATTAATTGGTTACAGATAATAATTATACATTTAAATGTTAAGTAGTTAAATTGATTAGATATAAAATTTAATTAATTTATAAGTAATTTTAATTTAGTGAATTTATTTATTTTTATGGGTTATATTTTTATTTTGATTTAACTAATTAAGTGCATTAATCAACTGACTTCTAGTAATATTAATTATGTAGTTAAACTAATTAGATGTGACATTTAATTAGTTCAATCCATTTAGTATATTTTGATTTAGTCAACTTATTAAATTATGAAGGCTTATCAGATTAAGGGGGTAGTCATTATATACAAAATCAGTTTATGTTAGTTTGCATCATATGTTTGAACTTGGTCCATAAAATGAGTACAAAAGATAAGTGTTTGACCATATAATTCTGGACCTAAATACACATCTGCATTTAGATATGTGGTCTTGTATACAATTTCTAAGATAACACTTTTAGGATTTTTACATATGTATGTATGCAAAGGTAAGGAATGTGTGTATATGTAAATGTAATATGTATAGATATGTCAACATTTGTATACATTACATAGGGACAAAAAATTTTAACAATCATGTTGCTATACATACTACTTATACTATAATGAAATTTATAAACACCTCTTGTGAAATTGGATAAATCTCATAAATTCAACTCATTTAATTTTAAAATAAACACATGGTATGGAGCCAAGAAGAAAATAACAATAATATTTTTTCAAAAGGTTGGAGGAAAATGGACAAGAAAAAGGGAGGGCAATACAAGCAATCTCATCCCTTGCAAAAGTCATGCTTCATTTAATGCAGGAATGATGGCATATCTAATATATTTAATGACCATTATTGTGTAAATCTTAAATATTTATTTAAATGTCTCTTGGTCTTGAGGAAAGGATCATTGGAAAATATAGGGGCACTATGAAAGAGGCATCTAGGAGAGAGAAGGGAATTTTATTTCAGTACGATTCAAGTGAAAGGGAGGAAATGAGGTAGGGTGGTTACAAGAGCTATTAAACAATTATAACAGTAAGTGGATTAAATCATACAAGGGGTATTTTGGTTGTTGTTTCATGCCTATAGTGCCTAGACTAAGCCAAAAGATTACAGGGTCTATCTAGAATTGCTCAATTGATATTTATTTTATTTAGCTTCAACAAACAAATACCTAGTAGCAATAAATAAATAGAAGTTTCAAACTTCAATACTTTTTGATAATAACAATAAAACCATGTTTTTTTCCAATCACTCTTAGTAAATACTCATAGATAGAGAGAACGTTCAATATAATGTGTTTAATGTTATCCCATTTCAATGATTAAAGAAAGAGGAGTTATTAAAGTTCTCTTAAACTCTATTTCTATGGTCTACCATATCTTTAATCATATTCATTTCCACTCTTACTCATCCCATTGTATTTAATTTCAATTCATTTTCAATATTCATGTTGCTCACCTCAATTAATTTATCTCTTCTCTTTTGTAATTGACTTTTCATAGGTAAGATGAATGAAATAAGACAAAATTATTAACATAAAAGTATTCAAAAAAATTATGTCTAACCCCAAACAACATTTAATTTATCTATGATGCATATTTAATAATAAAAGGAGGAATATTTCAATGTAAAATAACTATTAGAAGAATTTATAGAGGCAACTGAGCATTTAATATACTCTTTCATTTTCAAATATGGCTATTAATTGAAATTCTTACTTTTAATACTAAAGTAGTATCCTACTAAGTTTAATTGTTCTAATTAACTATTAGAAGAATTTATAGAAGCAACTAAGAAGTTAATATCCTCTTTCATTTTCAAATATGGCTATTGACTAAAATACTTACTTCAACATTGAAGTAGTGTCTTACAAAGTTTAATTGTTCTAATTTGAACTGTGTTTTTTTGGAAAAATATTTTTAATCTATGTTTTATCGAGGGGACACAATTTAGAGTTGTTCTAGTATCCCCCACATGCTAGGTAAAAGAACATGGGCTACTTTGAATAAGATATAAGAAATAAGATTAAGAAATAGAAGATGGGTAATTAAGTGTATATGATAGTGTAAGTGAAGGAATAAACAATGGAAGAATAAATGTAGGAAGAAAATGGATGGTAATTAAAGTAGAATGAAAAGAAAAAAACAATAATAAATAATAATAGAAAGTAGGTCTTATGTGTATAATATAAATAATTAAAGAAGTTAGAAGAACACATAATGTCAATAGTAGCAATTGTAGAGTCTAACTCTACGTTTCATTTTATATTAGTTGTGGCTCATTGTTTCTAGTTCTCAGTATCGTGCCAATTTCCTCATTTGTTTATGCAGTTTATAAGTGTTTCTGTATGTTTCTACATATGCCTCTTTATGCTTTGTATTCCCAGTGTTTCAAATTGTTTCTTAAGCATGAAATGAACCACGTGTTGCTACCCGACAGCTTTGGTAAAAGTTTCTCAAGTTTTAGCTTGTAGCGAATGTCACCACGTGTCCTTTTGTTGTTGTAGCTGACGCTGCCGTGTGTTCCCCTTTATTAAGTTTCGGGCACCGAGAAACATATGATGGGCCCGAGGGTTATTTTGACACAGTTTCAGTTTTATGCAAAGCTCTCCACGTGTTGTTTGCGGAGGCTAAGTCTTTTTTCATTGTTGAAGCTATTGGCTATCACCACGTATTTCTTTTATCAAGTTTCAAGTTGAAGCAGAGAGTAACAAGTGTTGTCTCCGTGGGGCTCCCAAAGACTCTTTTATCAAGTTTTAAATATTTCCGGAGAGTGCCACGTTTCTATTATTGCTTTAAGTGGTGTGCGCCATGTGTCACAATGTTATGTCTCCTTTTGAAAAGGCCGAGTAATATATGGTGGGTCCCCAAGATAAATTTTGTAGTTTCTTAATAGTGCGGAAGGTGACAAGTGTCATTACTAGAGATGCTTGAGGATAAAGGTAAAGAAGCTTTAAGATTAGCAGAGTATGCCAAGTGTCTCAGTTTTGTTTCTTGAAGGTTGCCGCATATCAATTTTTAGGCGTTAGCGGATGCTGACAAGTGGCACTATTTTGTATGTCCTTTTTGAAAGGCATGGAAGAGAAGCTTTTTGTGGAGGTTACGACATGGTATATTTTAGGGTCGTTTGGGTAGTTGTGGGTGATGCCACGTGTTGCAATGGGACTAAGAGTTATAGTGCCACATTTTTCATCGCTCATCCAATGAGCGTGCAGGAAAGGAGGTTGTGGATTTGAAGAGATTCTCAGTGTCGATTCAAGTGGCAGTTCGAGTCCCAGTTCTGTTTTAGCCATTGGGATCCTGGCAGTTAGTCGCGATCTTGAGTCAAATTTGTAGCTATATATATAGGAGGATATTGTAACTATTAGGGAGGATTAATTAGAGAATTCAGAGATCTTGTTGTGATCAGATATATCATTTTGCCTTTGTTTAGCTATTTCTGATAAGGAAGTTGTTATACCTGTGCATGTCTCTGTGCCTTTTGTATTCGTTGAATTGTTAATGAAAGGAGCTCTATTCTGTGCCATTGGTGATATTATTTGTCTCTGCATTAATTTTTTGAATTTAGCCTTTGATCTTTTAATTCATTTTATTATCTATCTATATCGATCATGCAACATTTGCTCATTAATATAGCTGAATCTTGAGAATTTAATCAATGTGCTAGTTAAGGAAATATATTTCATTCAGGTGCATCGCCATAGACTTGGATTTTATTTCATTGTATCTGTAATCCTATTTCTTTCTCTTCCCTTTTACTCAAAACCCCATTGAAATAGGAAGAGCCAGCTTCTATAAAATCTGGAGGTTGTTTCAAGTGTCAAGTCGCACATTCTTGAAACTTCCTATGTTGGTGTTGGAACCTGTGCAATTTTATATATCAACAGTTTTTGGCACGCCCAGTGGGACCTTTCTTGAATTCTCCTCAAGATCGTATGAACCAGAGAGCATCAAGGAGTTAGAGCTGTGGGCCAACAACATGAGCTCAGTCAGCCACTAATCTGGGGATTTTACTATCACCATTAGTTACCACTCCAAGAAGAAGGATAAATCAAGTAGCAATACCATCATGAGAAAACATGGGAGCACATGTACCTCCAAGAAACTATGCAAATTGGAACAATCGCAGTCCTCTCATTCTTCCGATACCACCAGCCACTTGGAATCCAATTCCAGCTAATGCTTTGAAGGCTTTACCCAAATTTAGTGGAGAAGATTCTAAGACACTAGGGGAGCACCTTCAAGATGTGTCAGATGTGTGCGTAGTACATGTTATTATTGTACAAAATGTAGCTATCAGGCTGTTGGTGGCTTCTTTCAAAGGGAAAGCTCTAGATTGGTATAGATCATTGACCCCAAATTCAATATCTACTTGGGACCAGCTTGGGGATGCTTTCTTAGCAAGATTCATTGAAAAGGAGGACAAATCTTCCCTGTTGCAGCAGTTGATCACTATAAAGAGGGCGCCACAAGAAGCTATAACAGATTTCAATACTAGGTTTCAAAAGACCTGGGACAGAATCTCTGCTACATCTAGGCCACCATCAGGTATGGCTATTGTATTTTATCTCAAAGCTTTCAATTCTGATATCACTATGATGATTCAGTCCCTAGGAGGGCAGACCCTACTAGGCGCATATGAATTGGTTGTAAGGGCTGAAAATAATCTGATAGATGCTGAAAAATTGCCTCCAAGGCCTCTTATGCCTATGTTCCCAGAAAGTTCTATCTCCTTGCCTTAAGAAGTTCCTAATTCACCATCAGTACATGTATCTATGCACACCTTCCCATCATCTCAACAACCTCCTATACTAGCACCCTCTACACCTCCATCTGAAATGGATGATGTCAAGAACATCCTTAGGACCTTTTCAAATGAGATTATTAATCTCAAGAGGCAACAGACAACATACCCAAAGCCTCCCTACCAAGGATACCAAGGGAATAGACCACCATATTAGCCAAACCAGTATCAAGGTGCTCAAAGATCAAATAACCCTTAACCTTCAAATCAGTTGGTCACAGTTCCTACACCTTTGTAGGTTGTCCCTCCTAACCCAGGTAGAGAAATGGTTCCTGGACAAAATAATCTAGCAAAAGATGCCAATGCTTGTTGTTTTCCTTGCAATAATTCTCATATGCCTAGAGATTGTCCTAGATGCAATTTGCAGCAAAAGATAACAGAACAGAGAAGGATGGAAAGTCAAGCCACAGTGTCTAATGCTCCTCCATATCAGTCACCCAGTGTCCAAAATGCAGTAATGATGGCTCAGATGAAGGGAATGTCTATTCAGTAAGAAGAAGAAATTACCCCAGAACATGCTTTGTTCTCATGGGTTGAAGATGAAGATTCAGTGTTCTTGAATGAAGCATCTACTTCCAAGAAACCCTTAGTACAGTTTGATTACTATACCAGATCAAAGAGAAGAATGATGGAACAGCCTGAAGTTACCAACAATGAAGCTGCTGGGGCTCCTCCTTTCCAAACTCAATATAATCTAGCTCCAAGACAAGAAATATCTCAGCTAGTTCAGAATCAAGTAACTTCTAACCAAGCGCTGGAAAGAGCAAGGTATCCTTATTACCCAAAGACACAAGCATTAGGACTCATGAATGTGGTAGATCAGCTAAAGAAGACCCCTACGCATGTATTAATCTGGGTCATGCTGGTGATTCCTAAACAAAAGACATTGTTGCAAGAAGCGTTGTAGAATCAGGGGAATCCTAAAATGGCCAGTACAAAATGAGTTGCTCAAAAGGGGAAGATTCATAGCAAGGATACTCCACCTCTACAAATAGCTACTCTGTTGAATGCTGCACCAGAGGTAAGCAAATCTAAGCCAGATCTATTTTATCTGACTCTAATAGTGGGGAAGAAATTATTGCATGACTCAATGATAGATTTGGGGCAAGTACTACAGTCATGCCAAAACAGATAGTAGATGCTTTAAAGATAAAATATGAGCCACTTGCTAGAGGAGTCATGCAATTAGATGGGAAATTTTGTTCAAACCATAGGAAAAATTAAACAACTCCCATTACAGTTGTATTCCTGTCCAAACATAACTGTCAAACAAGATGTAGTGGTCATAGATATTCCCCCTATTTTTGCTTTATGCCTATCTGGAGACTTCACAACTAAGATAGGAGGATACATGCCGCTTAATTAGTCACATCTAATTTTGAGAACTAAGTATGGCACAAAGATGAAGGTACTGTCTGAACCTTTATCCAAAGATCATATTACTGATGAACCAACCCCAAGAATTGAAGCATCCCATGCCGTGATGAATAAAGAAGAGTCTTTGTTGAAGAATTAGGTGACTGGACTGAACATGATCAGCAGGAAGAAGAAAACAGTCAGTTGATGACCATGATGCAAAGTGACCCTTATGGAAATTATGACTCCACTGGTTTGGGTACTTATGTTATTTTTGAAGAAGGCCAAGAAATACCAAATGTTATGAGAAAAGAAGTATCTGAAAATGAAGAACTTGACAGAAACTCAGAAATCTGGACCTTGAATTTTGATGGGGCTAAGAGCAAAAGTGGTGCTGGAGTAGGTGTATGTCTCACTTCCCCAAAAGGTGAGAAAATTTTTAGAGCCATATGCTTTTAGTAATAATGATGTTGAATATGAGTCTTTGGTTCATGGTCTTATGTTGGCCAAGAAGAAAGGGATTAAGAATTTGGTAGTCAAAGGAGATTCAGAACTGGTTGTGAAACAAATCAAAGAGAAAGCTATGGCAAATAATGTAAGAATGAGATCTTATCGCCACATAATTTGGGATCTAATAGATGGTTTTGATGCTTTTAAAATAGAACTTGTCCCTAGAACCCAAAACACTAAAGCAGACAGAATGGCACAAATTGGTTCCCAATTTAACACAGCAAGTGACCTGTTCATAAACAGTGAGCCAGTAAAAGTGATAGTGAGACCAGAAATCCTAGACAATGACCATAACTGGCAAGTCTTTGATAATGATCTCCAAGTACTTTTGTTTCTGTAGCAATCAGGAGAGTTTGCTGACCAATTACAACCTAAGATTGAAGAAGCTTATGGTGACCAAATTATCCAACTAAAGTCTAATAAGCTCCCAAAAGGATTGATCACACTAGAAAATCTATTTGACCCCGATGATGTAAGCCTGGACAAGAGGAAGTTTAAGGCAAGTAAAGATGATTATTCTAAAATTCAAGTCAGTGAAGGAAGAAAGCTAAAGGTAGGCAATGCTACTACCTAAGAGGAACATGATAAACTGATCTCTTTGTGCAATAAGTATGATAGAGTGATTTCTTGGACTTATGATGATCTTCATGGCTATAATAGGGACATCATTCAACACACTATAGAACTTGTTGAAGGGTCAAAACCAATCCGTCAAAAACAAAGACCAATGAATCCTAGAATTGAGCCTCTAATGGTAGATGAACTGCAAAAGCTTTTAGAATCTAAGATTATTTTCCCAATTAAACACTCAACTTGGGTGTCTAACTTGGTGCTAGTAAGGAAAAAGAATGGAGACATCAGGCTCTGTGTAGACTTCAGAGACCTGAATAAAGCATCATTGAAAGATCGTTACCCCCTGCCATCCATGGAACAAATTTTGCAAACAGTAGTTGGATCAAAAAGGTTTTCCTTGCTTGATGGTTTTTTAGGATACAATTAGATCTGGTTGGCTGATGAAGACCAACATAAGATATCATTCACTACAAAGTGGGGAACCTTTGCATATGCCAAAATGTCATTCGATCATTCAAATGCTGGAGCTACTTTTTAGCGTGCCATGGACATAGCATTTGGAGACCTTATAAACAAGATCATTCTAATCTATTTGGATGATCTTACTATATTTACCAAAGATGCTAAAGATCACTTTGAGCACCTAGAAGTTATTTTCTAGAAATGTCAGGAGTTGGGGATCTCCCTAAATCCTAAGAAATGTATTTTTGTTGTGCCCCAAGGGAAGCTGCTGGGACACATTGTTTCAAAAGATGGAATCTCCATTGATCCAGAGTGGGTCACAACTATACTAAATCTATCTTTGCCAATCAACAAGAAGGCAATTTCAAATGGACTGTTGAAGGAAGACAAGCTTTTGAAGAAGTAAAGAAAGTTATTTCCATTGCACCAGTACTGAGAAATCTTGATTTCGCTAAGCCCTTTATAATGTATGTATATGGAGGAGAACACAATGTGGTAGCTATTCTGACTGAGAAAGATGATAAAGAAGGAGAACATCTAATTGCATTCTTCTCCAGAACACTCAGGGAGTATGAATCAAGGTACAATTTTGTTGAAAAACAAGCTTATGCAATGGTAAAAGCTCTTAAGAAATTCAAGCACTTAGTGACAGGGAATAAAATCCTAATATTAGTAGCCCACCCTAGTGTAAGGGAATATATCATGGAGGGTGAGATTACTGAAAAGAGAGCCAATTGGATAACTAAAATCTTAGAATATGATGTAGAGGTAAGGACTACCAAATTGGTCAGGGGCAGGGGACTTTGCCAATATATTACTCAAGACATAGAAAAGTCAATGCCTGAAGAAGTAGAAGTAGAAACAGTGCTGAGACTCCAAGAAGTTGATCGAGATTCCTGGGTAAGAGACAGAGTACAATTCATGAGAGCTGGTATTTTCCCAAATGAACTCTCCCCTAACAAGAAAAGATACTATAGACAACAGGGAGTCCATTTTGTATTGATTGATCTTGTTTTGTTCAGAAAGAATATTGATGGAATACTGTTAAGATGTGTAGAAAAAGATGAAGCCCAAAGGATACTGCATGAATTTCATCATGGAACGTTAGGGGGACACTTTTCAGCAAGAATTACTGTAATTAAAGTGACACAAGCTAGTTACTTTTGGCCAACATTGTTTTCAGATTGCTATCATCTAGTCAAAGAATGTCAGGCTTGTTAGTTTTATACTGGGAAGAGAAGAAGGAGCATTGCCTCTAAGTCCCATAATAGTGGATGAACCCTTTGCTCAGTGGGGTTTAGATTTTATTGGCATGATCAATCCAATGTCAAGTATGGGGTACAAGTGGATCCTCACTGCAACAGATTATTTTACAAGGTGGAGTGAAGGATTGCCACTCAAGGAAGCTACTAAAAAAGTAATCTTAGAGTTTCTAGAAGGGATAACTACCCGGTTTGGCCCTTCGCGCACTATCATATCAAACAATTCTAAGGCATTTTTAGGAACTAAACTATCAGAGTTTGCATTTAAAAATGGAATATATCTGGAGACTTCTTCTAATTACTATCCACAAGGCAATGGCCTGGTGGAGTCTACCAATAAGAATCTGATTAGACTCATAAAGAGAATGGGAGATGAACATTAGAGGGACTAGCACAAATCTCTCAATGCAGCACTATGGGTAGATAGAATCACACCAAAACAAGTGACTAAGGTGTCTCCATATGAGTTAGTCTATGGTAAGCATGTAGTGATGCCACTAAGTATAGAAGTTCCTGCCTTACAGTTGTTGAAACAGTTGGAGATAGAGGAAAGTGGCTCGATGCAAGTCAGACTTGCCGAGTTACTAGAGGTTCAGGAGAAGAGAGAAAAGGCACATGATTCACTGATAAAGCATCAGCAGATTGTGAAGAACTGGTTTGACAGGAAGACCTCCAATCCAAATTTTGAAGTTGGGTCACTTTTTCTCAAATGGGATGAGAGAGCTGCTAAACCAGGCTGGCATAGTAAGTTTGATTCATTATGGATAGGACCTTTTAAGATTCAATCATGTAAGAAACAAAATGCATTTGAGTTAGAGACTATGGATGGAAAGCCTAAAGAGATTCCTGTAAACGGGATCTTCTTGAAACATTTTACCTAAGCCTTGAAACTCGCTATGTATCATAGTTAGTTAGGTGCATTTATTTCTTTTTCCACTTTTGTCTTGCTTTCCCACTTTTTCCCTTTTAAATAAGTGTTCTCAGAACACGTGTCCGCAGCACAGAGGTCTCTTTCATTAGCAATCGCATTTATGAAGGCCATTCTAGCAGTTCCTTAAGCTTCAAGAAAAGCTACCTATCTTCTCAAAGGATCGCCACTTTTAATACGGATCTGACACTCTGTCCAACACGGATTTTTTTTTCAAAAATTTACACTATCTTTTGGCATTAATGCCATTAATAAGATGTGATGTGTCATTAATTGTTTCATTATGCCTCACTAAGCTAAGTTTTGAGTCCCTTAGATTCTTGCATTTGCTATTTTCATTATGTATTCTCTGAGCTCTGCTTTCTACATCTAAGCGTCTTTCCTTTCCTGTAAATCTAGCTAAGTTCAGGTTCATTTACAGTTCTAGTTTCTTCTTTCTGTGTCAAGAGTTTCCAGGGCTTTTACAAGAAATACAGGAGATGTCAGAACCACAATCACCACAGGAAGGGTTGGGCCTCTTTGAACAATCTGATAAATTAATGAGCATCAAACCATATGCGTCTGCACCAACGCAACTAAAAGCAAGCTATCCAAGGACAAGGGTCCTGGAAACAGGGGTGAGTTCAGACTCAACGCAGGTAACAGACTATGCATATGGCATTTCTAACATGCATGTAGAAGAACACTAAGACTCTTCGGGAGGGAGCTCACCAAAGGTGTCTCATCCATGCATCAAAAGGGTAGTCAGAGACTTTTGGGATGAGAGTATGGACATCCCAATTGGCACAATTTGTAGTTCCTAATGTCCACCCATATCCAGAATTGATTGACCTATGTGTAGAATCATTTTACTCCCCATCTGCTTCTATTCAATGCTGCCCCTTCATGGTCCAAATAAACCCCAAAGCAATTCAGGATATGTTGGCTTTACAGCATGACAAGACAGCCACATTTCCTACTATTCCTAAGTTGCAAGCCACATGGGGAAATATCCATAGTAAGGTGAAGTTTCTAAACACTGAAATACGTCTAGGAGATGAAAATACCCAGTTGCCTTCGCTGCCTACAGGTCAAGCTCAGTTTAGTTCTGACATTCAAGATGCCCTTGCTATGCTGGCTTTTATCTTTGGTCAATATGATGACTTGACGGTGCATGATTGGCAGCTTGTAGTGATTTTTAGGCTTAAGACTGTAGACAAGTCTCAGGAGTATCGTCTTGACTTTGCAAAACAAATCTCTACGGCTATGGTGGACTAGCTCGCAAACTTTTCTTAGGATCGTGTTTTTAGGTACTCAACATACCTGTTTGATTTAATGCTATATCAAAATTTTGGTCTCTTTCAGTAATACATGCCTTTAAATATGTATGACCCTGAGTCTGGTAGCAATAGAACACTTCCGGTGTCCGCATGGACCCATGTTCTGTCAGATACCTCAGACCCATATGAATTTGCAAAGTGTTTTGTTGCACCCACTTTTTGTCATTTAAGTTCTGAACCTATAGAAAATAGAATGACAGAAGGGCTCAAGGGTTTCTTATTGAATCTTAAAGTTCCCTGTGACTATTTCTTTGGAGCCCATACAACTATTATAAGACTTCATGGATTTGTTGGAGACCCTGTCCTGCTCCCAAAGGTTTTGACTCCTAGGGTTACCTTTTTAGAAGTGGCTCGACATATATCTATCATTGATAATGATTTTAGGTATAAGAAGAAAAAGAAGAAAATCTATGATGTTCCTTGGACCCAAGAGAAAATAACAATTGAGCGAAGGGAGACTGGAAATCTTCTGTTGAGGAAGTTGGCTACTTATGGTTTCTTGATAGTTGAAGATAAGTGGAAATATGATCCCAATAGTTTCTTAGCTTCTTGGATTGTCAGTAATAAAGTTTCTGCAAAATTTATTCATGAGAAACATCCCTTTTGGGAGAAGAGAAGATCACCTAAGCAAGATGATCCTGCAATTTATGTTGAATTAAAAGACTTGCCAGATGAAGGTCCTCAGCCATGGGAAACCTTTTATAGGAAGGTACAGGAATATGACCCTAAGAAGTCAATGACTGCGAGCCTCAAAGCTACCTTGAAGAAGAAAGATTGGAGTGTAGAGAAAATTGTAGCTTATTGGAAATACAGACAAGAGATATCTGAAATTACTCATACTTTTGGGAATGTTGAGACTGATGAGGAATGGGAAACTGTATGGGATGATTTTCATATGACCCCAGTTTCTAGTCTTGACACAAGTAATATTCCAAGAGACTCTCCAGAAGCAGTAGAAATGGAAGAAAGAGCAGAGAAGGAGCAGGATGTTCAAGAGACAGGGCAAGCATCAGCTTCAGCTCCTAGAGCCCAATGGCCTCCATCTCTTAGTGCCTTACAGAAACAAAAGGAGATTGTATCATTGCCGCCTCTCGAGACCCAAACAGCTTTGGCATCTGGGGGTCTCAGAGCGGTTCCTTTGCAACAAACATTAATCAATATTGATGAAGAAGACCCAGAGGAGGCATCAGATAGGCCTTAGAAGAAAATACGTAGGTTGGTATTAGAAGAAGAGGATACAGAAGAATAAGTATTACTGCCACAGCAACAACAAGCTCATATCATCTCATCGGTGGCTCAAGTAGGTACTTCTTCTCTCTTTTCCCCTCCTATTTCTTGTCATTTAGGGGTGGCAACCCAATTGACCCAATTTTCCACATCTCCTGCCACTTTTGTTGCGCTTTTACAAACTTTTTTCCAAATTGCCAGTTCACCGGCCATGTCATCACAGGCCATTTCCTTACCTCTGTTTTCCCCATCCATGCCCAATTAAGATTTGCCACAATTTGGTCCTAGCCAACAAATGACTACGATTCCTTATGGCCTGCCTCAAGGTTATCCGTTTGTTGGTGGGCACATTGCCTCACCTCCTAATTTTCAAGCACAAGCTGACACAACAAGAAAAGCAAGAGAGGCTCGGATGGAGAAGAAAAGAAATAAAGAGAATAAGAGCCCTGTCGTAGCTCACATCAAATCTTTATTTGATCCTATTCAATAGTCTTTGACTGTTACACATTTGTCTCCTAATGTGATCAAACCTAATGAGCAAATGCAGCCATAGGACTATTCAATGAATGCAGTGGCTATGGATCTGTCTCTTTTCAAGCCACAGGACAAAGTAGAATTAATGAATGAAACTCCTTCAGCAGTTGCCACAAATTACTTGAAGGTGTCTAAAAGATTGCAGAAGGTTGAGGCTGATTTGGTAGAAGAGAAAGCTACTAATAGTAGCTTGACTTCAGAAATACAAGCCAAGGTGAAAGAAATTGATACTTTAAACAAAGATTTACAGTCTATTGTTTCTCTACAGATTCATCAAGCAACATAGGCTCAAGTTGTAGCCTTGAAAGTTGAGTTATCACGGGAGAAAGTTGTTGTTACTATACTGAGATGGGAGAAGGCTACTGTAGAAAAGAAGTATCAAGACAAGTTGCAAGAGGCATCACAATTACAGCATGCCCTTTCAAAAGAGCAAAATCTAAGTAGTGTAGCCCAAGCCCAATTTATGGCTGAGCAAGAAAAGACAAAGCAACTGACAATTGAGTTGGCACAGAGGCCACAAAACACAGGAGTTTTAAATATGGTAAAAGAGCTTTATGCATCTGCATGGGGAAGAATCTCTAAGGAGATTATTCAGCTTAAGCCATCCCTCACCTTTCTGCTAAATGCCCAGCAACTTTGTGAGAAGGTAGAGTCTTCTGTTGAGGCAACATTGTCTATTGTTTCATTGAGAGTTTCAGACTCCCAACTCCTATTACAGAAGCTTTATGACACATCTAATGAGACCCTGTCTATAGCTGGTGTAAGTGATAGAATGGTTGCTACCAAAAGGGTAAATGAAGTCTTAAGTTGTAATTATGGTTCCATGAATTGTAAAGAACTTTTGGATAAATTCAAAGAGGGTGTAAAAGATATGAAAAGACACATTGAAGGATTGGTCCAGTTAGGGTTACCCTCCCCTTTTCCTAATGATAGTACAGTGTTAATGACTAATGCTATAAAGGCTCTTTTGCTTACTAAGCAGAATGCTCAAGCTATTTTTTAGGGTCTAAGTGATTCCTCCACTCTGAAAGAGGTAGAAGCAGTACTGGTTCCAATGGCTCAGCTTGAATTCCAGTTACATGCTGTGGTGCAAATTTTGTAATCTTTTTCTCATAGAGACATCATTAATTTAGATTTTGCATTTCAAGATTTCTAAAGTAGATAGGGGTTATCAAATTCATAATGGTCTATTTATCAAGCCGCATTACAGAAGCTATGATTCTTTTACAGCGGCGGTGCAATTTTGAAATTTTTTTATTCTGGAATTATTTCTGAGCAGGCCCAAAAGTCCTTGTAGTTGCCAAGCACTGTAGATTCTAACTCTACGTTTCATTTTATATTAGTTGCGGCTCATTGTTTCTAGTTTCTCAAGTATCGTGCCAGTTTCTACATTTGTTTCTGCAGTTTCTAAGTGTTTCTGTATGTTTCTACGTATGCCTCTTTATGCTTCGCAGTCCTAGTGTTTCAAATTGTTTCTTGAGTGCGGAATGAACCATGTGTCGCTACCCGACAGCTTTGGTAAAAGTTTCTCAAGTTTCAGCTTGTAGCGAATGTCACCATGTGTCCTTTTGTTGTTGTAGCTAACGTTGTCATGTGTTCCCCTTTATTAAGTTTCAGGCACCGAGAAACATATGGTGGCCCGAGGGTTATTTTGACATAATTTTAGTTTTATGCAGAGCTCGCCACGTGTTGTTTGCAGAGGCTAAGTCTTTTTTCATTGTTGAAGCTACCAGTTGTTGCCACGTATTTCTTTTATCAAGTTTCAAGTTGAAGCGGAGAGTGACAAGTGTTGTCTCCACAGGGCTCCCAAAGACTCTTTTATCAAGTTTTAAATATTGCCAGAGAGCGCCATGTTTCTATTATTGCTTTAAGCAGTGTGTGCCATGTGTCACAATGTTATGTCTCCTTTTGAAAAGGCTAAGAAATGTATGGTAGGTCCCCAAGATAAATGTTATAGTTTCTTAATAGTGCGGAAGGTGACAAGTGTTATTACCAGAGATGCTCGGGGATAAAGGTAAAGAAGCTTTAACATCAGTAGAGTATGCCAAGTGTCTCAGTTTGTTTCTCAGAGGCTACTGCATATCAATTTTTAGGCGTTAGCGGATGCTGACAAGTGGTGCTATTTTGTATGTCCTTTTTGAAAGGCATGGACGCGAAGCTTTTGGCGGAGGTTGCTGCATGGTATATTTTGGGGCTGTTTGGGTAGTTGCGGGTGATGCCACATGTTGCAACGGGACTAAGAGTTACATTGCCACATTTTTCATTGCTCATCCAATGAGCATGCAGGAAAGGCAATTGTGGATTTGAAGAGATTCTCAATGTTGATTCAAGTGGCAGTTCGAGTCCCAGTTCTATTTCAGTCGTTGGGATCCTGGCAGTTAGTGGCGATCTTGAGTCAAATTTGTAGCTATTTATACAGGAGGATATTGTAACTATTAGGGAGGATTAATTAGAGAATTCAGAGATCTTGTTGTGATTAGATATATCATTTTACCTTTGTTTAGCTATTTCTGATAAGGAAGTCGTTATACCTATGCATGTCTCTGTGCCTTTTGTATTTGCTGAATTGTTAATGAAAGGAGTTATGTTCTGTGCCATTGGTGATATTATCTGTCTCTGCATGAATTTTTTGAATTTAGCCTTTGATCTTTTAATTCATTTTATTATCTGTCTATATTGATCATGCAGTATTTGCTCTTAATATAGCTGAATCTTGAGAATTTAATCACTGTGCTAGTTAAGGAAATATATTTCATTCAGGCACATCACCATAGAGTTAGATTTTATTTCATTGTATTTGTAATCATGTTTCTTTCTCTTCCCTTTTACTCAAAACACTATTGAAATAGGAAGAGCCAGCTTCTATAAAATCTGGAGGTTGTTTCAAGTGTCAAGTCCCACATTCTTGAAACTTCCCATGTTGGTGTTGGAATCTGTGCAATTTTATACATCAACAGTAATATAAGGAATAAATTATAAAAGAGAAATAATAATATATAGGAATAACACAAGAAAGAGTGGTTTAATTAAGGTTATACCACTTACAAAGAAGATAGAAAATTAGTAAGAAGGATATAGAACAAAGGTATTTGTTGGAAAGCAAGAAAGATGTGGAAAACGAATTCTCTTTTTTCTTCATATCTATAAACATTGAATATTTTGTTGTTGCCAATCATGATAGATATTTGCTTAACCTTCCTTGTTGAGGGTAAGCAATAATATGTCCTTGTTTATCATGTCATATGATTATCATATGTTTTGTGAAAAGCAAATTTGAAACTTGTTTCATTCCACTATTATAATAAATCTAAATCCATAGAAAATTGCTCTACACTTATAATTTGCTCATATAGAAGAACTACATGATCTTGATTTCATGGATATATGTATTAAGCAGATGTTTAGACAAAGAATGTCTAATAAAATCAATCTCTACATTTGTAAAAACTAGATCCTTCATTACCCTAAAATGAGTTAATAACTACATGCTAGAGGATGACCTAAATGAACTTTCGTAATTCTTGAGCAAATAGTAATGAATCTTAAAATTGTGTCATTCCATAAAATTATGTTAAATCCTAAGAAGTCATATCACATTGTGGGCTTGGACAGTTATGATTGTCTATATATTCCAATACGGATTCCTAAGAACTTACAATGTATAACTTCCTTTAATGGTGTCTTAGAACTATGGAAAGCCATTAATTGAACTATGGCCAAGTGAGGTTGTAAAGATTGATGCTAGTTAAATGTGACAATGAACTTGTATAGTTATAAGGATTGAATAGATCATAATGAATGGATAAACCTTGTCTATATAATAGAATATTGATACAAAATTAGGCTATAGTAGAATATCATGTGAATAATACATGATAAACCTTAAGAAGCATCTTATGAGGACATATATGTTTATACCTACATGTTAACTATTATGGAAGGAGGACTAGATATAATAAATCATTATAGTAAGAGGGGTGAGATATGAGTTAATTACCTCATGTTATGTGGATTCTAAAGTGAGTTGGTAAGATTATGCTTCATTGAATAACTTGTTGATAATGAGTTGTGCATCCACCATTTTATCCTATATTATCTCAAGACTTGTACTGTTACTTGTCTAATTGATTTTTTTATATAAGAATGAGTTACATGTTGTATTAGGTTTTAGAATAAGAGATGTTTGTGATTCTATTAGTAAGATTGATATATAATAACTATCTTAATCATAGGAAGTGCCTATGATGTCACTTCTTAGTAAGGTTTGAGATACAATAAAAAGTAATTGTCTTAATCATAAGAAGTATGATTTAATTAAATATATGATCTTTCTTAGATTGAAATGATACAAAATAAATGTGTTAAATATACTTAGAACTACAACATTAATTGGGTAGATGTCAATGCATAAGTTAAGAATTAGCACATAGAGATTAACTATTGTATATTGTTGCTATAACATATGAGTTATCATTATGAAATAATAACTGTATATTGTCACTTATTAAATTATAGTACAGAATTAATTGGTGTGTACTTTATAAGTAATACAACCTTAATAAATTTAGTCAATGGGTATTCACATTTATAAATGACAAACAAAATTAATATTTGGCGTGATAAACTGCAATCAACATTGATGCACTAATGAATAAGAAATCATAATAATGAGTGCACAATGAAAACAAATTACCATTCAAAAAAATAGTTATGTTATGGATTAATCAATTATCGAGAAGACAACCATTACAAAGAATATAAAAGTGACATTGGTATAGTTCAAGTTCTCACACAATACAAAATATAAGGGAAGAAGGGAAAGGCTTAGTCAATCAAGATCAGTATTATATATGTTTGGATCACATATACCTCCAAACTAGATCACCTCTCATATAAAAGGCATTGAACATGAGTGTGCATCATCAATTGTAGGGCATCTGGGTTTCTAAAAAACCTTATAGGAATATAATTGTCAAGCTCTTCTAGTAGAACATGAAGGCTATCATCCTCATATTTGTAGCTAAATATGATAATGTCAACTAAATAAAGTGGGATACATCCAACCTCTTATATTACTTTATCCAAATGGTATCCCTAGTCAAAAATAGAAAATTGTGTCAATGGATGTCATCTCTAACCTACCAATAATTTGATGATATGGATGAATTCTTTGTTGTGGTAGGTCACTTAAAAATTAAGCGTGTTTCATTCCTTTGACTAATTCTAATTTGAAGGGGGAAAGATTGAAAAGATATATTTCAAGCATGGGTTTAATTTGCATGAATTCCCACAACACATATTTATGATTGGGATTCTATATTTAAGAGCTATTTTTGGAAGGAACTCTTCAAACTCACAAGATTACCACTCATTATGAGTACTTACTACCATTCCTAAAAATATAGACAAACCAAGATAGTGAACAAATATTTGGAAGGCTAATTAGGATGCATATAGGGGGAAAGTTGGGAGAATGGGTAGAATGGTTGTACTTGAAAAATTATTGGTACAAAACACCTAACAATTTGCAATCAAGATGAACCTTTCAAATTAATCACAAAGGAAAGATGGCTATAGAACTAACAAAGGAGAGATAAAATGTCCTTACATCATTAAAGGATAATTTGGCAATGAGCATGAACAAAATGAAACAAGATCACCAACATAGGATAGAGAAAAACTTCAAAGTTGAATGGCATTGGTTTTATTCATCTCCAACCATACAAGTAACTCAAATAAAGAATCATTTATTTCTCAAATGCAAAGTAGGCACAACTCTAAAGTTAGGGGGTATGTTATGTGTTTGTATCCAACCATATAAGCACCTCAAATAAAAAAACACTTATTTCACAAATGCAAAGTAGTAATTTTTTGGCGTGGATTACCGAATAATTAAGAGTAATTATTCATCCTCTTGGCATTTATATTGTTGAACCCAAGTAGTAGTGAGTAGTGTAGCATCAATTTAAACTTTAAGTTTAATTTCATAGTTAACTTCTAATCAAATCCAAAAAAGCCCAACACCTTAAAGACTTAAGTTTGGTTATTTACGACTACCATAAGAAACTTCAAAAATTAGGTTTGCTTCCTTTTACAAAGATTATTTGTGTTATGTCTCAAATTTTCTAAACTCTCTGAACCCAGTTATATTTTGAACTAATAGATGTTTTAAATGTGACTATGTTATAAATAGGCAATTTGTCGATGAATAAAAAGTGAAATGTTATCATTCCTTTTCAAGCATACAAATAGAAAATTATTAAATGGTGAATACAAGTGCTTATGTGATGCTTCGGCTATGGATTTTTGGTTACTAACCTATTAATCAAGAATTGAGTGTGAATGAGCATAGGGATATGTTGAAGGTAAGGGCATGGTCAAGGTAGAGGAAATCTAGTCGCTCGACAAGAATTGGCTTGAGGAAACTTTGATGCACACACACACAAGCGTGTAGCTCATACTGCACGTTGCATTTTGATTTGATTGAAGTGGCGCATTTTGTTTTAATGAAATAACCTTCGTTGAGTTTTAACATAAAAATGGTGGTATGTTTGATAAAAATGACTAAGTAGCCTTTGTTAGAAACATTCCTTTTAACTATGAGATCCTTATGCTTTCCTTACGATGTATAATTAAATGATTGGATTATTATATTTAATATGAAAAGTATTCATTTAATGTAATCTAATAAATTGAAATTAAATTTGTATATTATCTTTTATTTAATATTCATATATGGATATGATTGTTTTTTAGTTCTTTCTAAGATAATATTGAAGCTTTAATCAATAAAAGAAAGCAAAAAGAAGGATTTGCTTGCAAAAAGCACAAAAGACAAAAAAGATAGAAACAAGCTAAAAATAAAAGGAGAGAAAATCTTTAAGAAGAGGAAAAAAATAGGATATACGCCATAACAATAGAGAGGAAAAAGGAGTAGAAGCAAAGGTGTGAAGAGTCACAGCAAGGGAGAATATAGAGGAGTATGTACACCATAAGGGTGACAGGAGCTACAAGAAGAGTCTTTGGTAAAGAAGATTTCATTTACAGGTACATGATTCTTTTAAAGTTAATATCTTTGTGTCTTTTTAAACATTCTTTTAGCAACGGTGGCTCCTTTTGTAGTAGATTCAACCCTCATGGAAATTGACCTTTGGTATTTGCATTTCAACCTTCAAATGACTTCCCATACAAACCAATTTGATCAACCTTTTCATTATTTCAACAGTCTGAAGCCTTATAGTTGCTCTCGGCAAAATGGTTTGCTCAAAATCTATCACGACTCTGATTGGTTACTCCACCTTTTAAATGTTTGAGCGGCCTGGTTAATTTTTGATCCACCTTATTAGTTTCAATCTTCCTTAAAATGGAAATCGACCTTTTTAAGGCTTGGTTTCTATTTTTAGTTCAGCCTAAGGATGCATTGTTTCGGCCTTTGCTAAGGCAAGTCAAATCAACCTTCTCTAAATTTTTTACGTCATCTTCCCAATCGAACTTAGTGTATTCAGTGGCCTGTCCTTTTATTCTTGGCCTGATTTATAATATATCTCGTTCTTAAAACAAGCATCATTTTCCCTTATAATCTACTATTATATAAAAGATAATCGTCAGCTTTAGCAGCTTGAACGCCATAAAATTTCTCTCCTAGGTTTATGATCACACCTATCACATAAATCGAGTTTTTTGAGTTAACCTCCAAATATATATATTGGGATCACTCCTTTTCCAATACGTGTTGCCAGATCTACATACCATTCCTCTCATAAGTAAATACCTTATTACCTTTAAATAAATTGGCCTATTCCTTTCGATCGGCCTTGTCAAACTGAGTCACCCTTATCATTGAATCGACCTTTTAAAATTCAATTGTTTCCAGTGTTATATCAGCGGCCTTAAGCCATTTATACGGTCTGATATCTTATTATAACATCGGCCTTGCTCTTATTTTATGTCTTATCTTTTGTTGGAAACCTTTCCAAACATATATTCAGTTTCCGTATCTTTTCCTAAGATATTAAAGACTGCTTTAAAATTCAATCGGCCTCCTTAGGATGGAATCACCCCTCCTATATATGTATTGCCAAGTTTCCGTAGCATTTTGGTCATATGTAAATATCTCCATGTTTCTGTTTATAAGACTGGCCTATCGGCCTCTTTGTAGTATAAATGATTTCTTTCTTATTTTTTTCTTTATGCGGCCTTGATGTATGGATTACATTAGTATAATGTATCTGCCTAATTTTATCACCTTCTGCAATCTGCAAGTCTTGCATGTAGCTATTGTATGAATATGCCTATGTAGGTAATTCCTATGTTAAGTGGATGCCATGTATGTTGTGTATTTTCCTTATAACAGTGGCCTTTGCGCAATGATACTGGCCTTGCGGCCTATCCTTACCGAATAGTGTTAAGAGTAATCGACAACAGTCATGTTTACCCCCTTTTCTTTTGTATATCCGCACATATTAGTAAACTTAACTTAATGACTGGTTATTCCTTGATCTTAAAAGTAATACACTCATATTAAAAGTACCTATACGTAGTGAAAGCCATAGCATAAATTAAGTAGAAAATGTGTTAACGGTTTGAGCTTTAAGTATTGGAATTGAATTAGATTGTCACAGAGGAATAGTATGTTGATCTTTACATGTATTTTCTTTATTGTGATTATTCATTGATTTCTTCAGCAGTTGAATGGAAACATAAATGTGTATATATAGATATCAATCCTTAATTTTAATTTCTCACACAAATGAAACAACTAAAATACTTAAAGAGTAATGGAAATAACTAGATACATATGCTCATAATTGTCTTTTATAAATGAATAAATGCTCTATGTGAGTACTATCATTCTTCTTAAGTGGTAATGGATTAGATAAGAAATTGGAGACTCTTAGACCAAACTATTTAAATCTCAAATATATTAGCTTAAATGTAAAAGGGAATAGTATGCAAAGAATTGTCTTATGATGAAATGAATATGATCACCTTTTATTTCTATTGTTATGTAATTTCCTAAAATCAACCTAAGTCTATTTTATTAGTTAAACTAGAACCAACGAATTTTGTCAAAGAGGATCAAGTTATTTAGTTTTATGTTGCAAATGAAATTACTCCAGATCTAGTCTACGAATATGTTGTTCTGTTTATTTTGCACTAGAAGTAGTATTATTTTCATCCTGTGATAGCTGAGCTTACCTTCCAGGATAGGATGTTGAATGTGGTCTAACAGAGAAGGTAGTCTTCTTTTTCAAGATCTACCAATTATGTGTTTATGCTTTGGCCAAAGCTATGTTTGTACCATTGAAATAAATGGATATTTAATGCCTAGTGATTAATATTTTTCTTTGCCACATCCTGTTTGCAAGAATTATGATCATTCTAGATTAGAATGCATATAGGCATCAGGCATACATCAAGTGTTCCCTCCTGCCAATTGTTCTGAGTTGCTAGGTGTTTCATGCAGGGGCGGGTATTCTTTGAAATAGGAAGAATTCCAAGGAAGCGTAGTGCTTCATGGTTGGGTGGAAAAAGCACCTTAACCATGCTCTTGTCCTTCGTCTTGTGGAAGATTGGTGGGTTATGGTGGCTGAAGATGGATATTTTGTGTAATTGATCATAACTATGTAATTCAAACATTTGGTATATCATTGTATTGAATAATTGTATGGCTTGCTTAGCCAAGAGTTGTAATTGTATATTTCGTTGTGGTGTTATTTTAGGTATTAGCACTTGAAAGATTGTAAGATATTATAACATTTCTAATTTTCTCTGTTAATAGAAAGTTTTACCTTTTCATTTATAAGTTGAGAATTATTTTACTTCTATTTTTTTTAGCAAGTGGAAATTGCGTACTTTACATTTGGTATCAGAGCGTCTAGGTTAAACACTAGGACCTTCGCTTATTGCGCTAAGATGCCAACTTGATGTAGATTGATCACCATGGATATGAGGCACACCAACCGAAGTGGAGGATCCTATAGTGACCAAAATGAAAGATTGGACCATATCCTTGCCCTACTGACCCAACAAGGGGCTAGGATGGACAATCTAGAGCAAGAGATCAGAACAAACCAAGCTGGGCAAAATCAAAATGGAGGTCAAAATCCAAGAAATGAGAACCACAGAAGTGAAGTGCCAAACCCTGAAAATAAAGGAAATGCAAACAATCAAGGTAGAGTTGCTGAGGAGTAGGGCAGGGACCTCAAGAAGGTTACCATGCCTAAGTTTGATGGTAAAACCATCGGAGATGGGGCGGAGGCATGGATCATTGAAATGGAGAAATACTTTGATCTTCATAACTTGTCCAATGAGACCAAAGCAATTTTGGATTCGTACCAGCTCACTGACGAAGCAGCCACTTGGTGGGACAATGAAAAGGCAAAGAACCGGTTGTTACCTAGAGAAATAACCCGAGAATACTTCCTTCAACTCTTTAGGAAGAGATGGTTACCATAGTTGTACTTCGACAAAAAGATGACTGAGTTTTAGAACCTGACCCAAGGAGGGATGACAATGACACAATATTGGGAAAGATTCTCCCATCTACTCAAATATGTACCACAGTACTAGTTAGAGGAGAGATTCAGAATCCAGAAATTCATCATGGGGTTAAGGCCTCATATTGTAATAGATGTGAACATTCATAATCCCTTGACTATGGATGAAGTTTTTGAGAAAGTAATTAAATAGGAGCAAAAATTGTAACAAGTTGCCAACTACCACAAGAGTAGAGATGTGAAATATGGAAACAAGAGGTTCTAGGGTAATAACAATAATCAGAATAGAAACAATCAAGGCAACAATAACAATCAATAGATTCAGAATTTGAAAAGAGGAAATAACTCTCAGGACTGAAATGGTGGGAATCAGAATGGTAACAATAAAAGAGCCAACTACAACAACAACAATAACAGTAATAGAAGAAATATGTCAGATAAACCCAGAGCACCCCATGGAGGATGTTATACCTGTGGAGGAGAACATTATGCCAGCATGTGTCCTCAGCAAGCAATAAATCAAAAGGATAGAAACCAGCCAAGAATGACGCAGCATTAGATTCACGCGACAGTTGACAATCACTAAGTAGATTTCCAAGCAACACCAATCCAATGTACCGGTAAGCTCTATGGCTATCCTATTTCTATATTAATTGACATTGGAGCAACCGAATGTTTTGTGGACAGAAAAATAGTTTCTAAGTTATCTGTTAAACTCGGTTATATGGCTAATTCATGGAAAGTTTAGTATGGAAATTGGGTAGAGAAGAGGGTAGATCTATGTCTTGCTTGCAGCGAATTAGACCTTCCCAATTTCCAAACTCAGGTCAACCTATATGTAGCACCCTTAGGTTCTTACGATGTAATTTTGAGGATTAATTGGCTCCCTAAACATAAGTCAATTGTAGATTGTGAGGAGAAGAGTGTGAGATGTTTGGATGATCGAGGAAATCATGTGGAAATTCATGGTTCTAGGAGACCCCTTAAACTCAAGCAAATCTCAGCCATGCAATTAAAGAAAGCCAACAGGAAAGGGTGTACCATCTATGAAGTTAAGGTTAGAGATATTGATAACTTGGAACCATCATTTAATGACTATCCTATCCTTAGAGAGTTCCAAGATGTGTTTCCAGATGAGTTGACTGAGCTACCACCAAAAAGGGAATTTGATTTTTTAATAGATTTGCTACCTGGGACTGAACCTCAGTCGAAAGCACCTTATAGGATGACCACCACTGAATTGTATGAATTGAAAGAACAGCTATAGGAATTATTAAACCTAGGATTCATAAGACCTAGTGTGTCTCCATGGGGAGCACAGGTTATTTTTGTGAAAAATAAGGATGGGACCTTACAGTTGTTCATTGGTTACCGGATGCTCAATAAGGCTACCATAAAGAATAAGTACCCACTCCCAAGGATAGAAGAACTTTTTAATCAGATGAAGGAAGTCAAAGTGTTCCCAAAGATAGATCTAAGGTTTGAATACCATCAATTGAGGATTAAGGATGAGGACATCTCAAAGACAGCATTCAGGACTTGATATGGTCACTACGAATTGACAGTGGTACCATTCGGGTTAACCAATGCTCCTATAGCATTCATGAACCTGATGAACAATGTATTTCAAGGCTGTTTAGATAATTTTGTGTTACTTCTCTTGGATGACATCTTGATCTATTCCAAGTCAATGGAAGATCATGAGAAGCACTTGAGGATAGTCTTACAGCGCTTGAGAGAGCGTAAATTTTTTGCTAAGCTATCTGGTAGTACACCTTTTATCAAAGTAAGGTGCACTATTTAGGTCACATCATTTCAGCAGAAGGGATCGTAGTGGGTCCAGAGAAGATTAAAGTAATTATGGAGTGGCCTGCACCGCAGAATGTAACAGAAGTGTGAAGTTTCATGGGACTTGCTAGATATTACAAGAAATTTGTAAAAGGGTACTCTACAATTTTAGCACCCATCACTTCACTTCAAGGGAAAGAGAGTTGAGTGGAATGACAGGTGTGAGCAAGCGTTCCATCTTTTGAAGTAGAAGCTCACTATAGCTCCTATCTTGATTGTACCAGATCCTAATGGGCACTTCATGATGATAACTGATGCTTCAGGAGAGGGTGTAGGAGGAGTACTTATGCAGGATGGACAAGTGGTGGCATATGAGTCCAGGAAGTTGAAACAACATGAGTTGAACTATGCACCGCATGATTTGGAGTTGGCTGCCATAATGCACGGACTTTAAATGTGGAGGCATTATCCTCTAGGAAAGCCTTTCGAGTTGACAAACCACTTGGGGCTTAAGTACATCTTTGCTCAACCCAATCTAAATGTTCATCAAAGGAGATGATTGGAGTTTCTGAGTGAGTGCGATTTTGGAATCGAGTATATTAAGGGGAAAGAAAACAAAGTGGTGGATGCTCTTAGCAGGAGAAGACATCTTGCAGCTATGCTCACTACAAGATCAAACTTGAGGCAACAGGTAATTCAGACTCTACCAAAAGATGAACACTATTCCAGAGTGAAACAAGCCTTAGAGAAAGATCCCTCTGATCATCGGTTTGATGGGTATATTATTGAGATAGATGGACTTTTGAGATATCAAGGAAGGATGTATGTTCCTGACTCAAGAGAGTTGAGAAAGCTAGTTCTCAAAGAATTCCACAATGCACTATATTCGGGGCACCCTAGAGTGAAAAAAATGATAGAAGGATTGAGACCCTTGTACTTCTAGCCAGGACTTAAGAAGGATGTTATAGAATTTGTGGGTCGATACTTGGAATGCTAGCGAGTCAAGGCTAAGCATGTGCATCCGACAGAACTTCTATACTGGCACAGTGTACCAGAGTATAAGTGATAAGTAATCAGTATGGACTTTATCCAGGGGTTGCCAATGACCAAGAACTGACATGATGTCATCTTGGTTATCATAGACAAGTTGACAAAAGTGGCACACTTTATTCCAGGGAATCTCAAGGATGGATCTTTGATCCTAGCCAAAACGTTTGTCCAGGAAATCTTTTGTTTGCATGGAGTGCCAGAGAGGATCATTTCTGAGTGAGACACTTGCATGACATATCAATTTTGGAGGACATTGAATGTAGCCTTGGGAACAAAATTGAACTTCAGTTCAGTTTATCATCCTCAAACTGATGGTCAGACGGAGAGGGTGAATCAAGAGGTGGAGGATCTCCTCAGGATGTATTGTATGGATCAGTAGTATAAGTGGGAGGAGTGCCTACCATTAGTGGAGTTCACTTATAATAATCCATATCATGCATCCTTAGGAATGGCACCTTTTGAAGCTCTATATGGGCCTTAATGTCGTACACCTATCAATTGGGATAAGGTGGAAGACAGAATAGTAATTGGACCCGATATGCTTAAGGAAATGGAGGATCAGATGAAGTTGATTAAAGATAAATTGAAACAAGCTTTAGATCGCCAGAAGAGTTATGAAGATAAGAATAGAACATTCAGACAGTTCTCAATAGGGGACAAAGTTTTCTTGAGAGTCAAGCCTTAGAAGAGTTCCATTTCATTTCGCAAAGTGTCCAAAGTTGCTCCCAGATTTGTATGACCATTTGATGTGCTAGAAGTAATTAATCTTGTTGCATATAGACTTGCTCTACCACCTGCTCTTGCATGAATCCATAATGTTTTCCATGTATTTTTATTTAAGCCATATCATCTGGATGCTTCACACATACTTGATTGGCATGCTTTGCAGTTTTAGGATCCAGGAGTGATACTAGTAGAGCCCACTGAAATTTTGGAGAGGTGCAATGTTAAGTTGTGTAACAGGGACATTGTGCAATATAAGGTCCAGTGGGACCAATATTCCATAGATAATGCCACCTGGGAGGATGCTAATGAGATAGATAGAGCTTTTCCTCATTTGAGAATTTAGCACAAACTCTTTTAATTTGAATAATTATGACATTTTGTTGTTACATTGATATTAGTTGTGTGAGACATTAATATTTTAATATTTGTGTAATAAGACATCAGGACGATGTCTCTTCCTAGTGGGGAAGGATGTCACATCTCAAACTTTCTAAACTCTCTAAACCCAATTATATTTTGAATTAATAGATGTTTTAAATATGATTATGTTATAAATAGGCAATTTGTCGATGAATAAAAAGTGAAATGTTATAATTCCTTTTCAAGCATACAAATAGAAAATTATTAATTGGTGAATACAAATGCTTATGTGATGCTTCGGCTATAGATTTTTGGTTACTAACCTATTAATCAGGAATTGAGTGTGAATCAGTGCAAGGATGTGTCGAAGGCAAGTTCGTGGTTAAGGTAGAGGCAATCTAGCCACCCAGAAAGAATTGGCTTGAGGAAACTTTGATGCATGCACACACAAGCATCTAGCTCATACTGCACCTTGCATTTTGATTTGATTGAAGTGGCACATTTCATTTTAATGAAATAATCTTCGTTGAGTTTTAACGCAAAAATGGTGGCATATTTGATAAAAATGACTAAGTAGCCTTTGTTAGAAACATTCCTTTTAAGTATGAGATCCTTATGCTTTCCTTACAATGTATAATTAAATGATTGGATTATTATATTTAATATGAAAAGTATTCTTTTAATATAATGTAATTTAATATTCATATATGGAGATGATTGTTTTTTTAATTCTTTCTAAGATAATATTGAAGCTTTAATCAATAAAAGAAAGAAAAATGAAGGATTTGCTTGTAAAAAGCACAAAAGACAAAAGATAGAAACAAGATAAAAATAAAAGGAGAGAAAATCTTTAAGAAGAGGGAAAAAAGGATATACGCCATAACAACAAAGAGGACAAAAGGAGCAGAAGCAAAGGCATGAAGAGTCATGGTAAGGGAGAATATAGAGAAGGAGTACGTGCACCATAAGGGCAACAGGAGCTACAACAAGAGTCTCTGGTAAAGAAGATTTTGTTTACAGGTACACGATTCTTTTAAAGTTGTTATCTTTGTGTCTTTTTAAACATTCTTTTAGCAATGGCGGTGCCTTTTGTAGTAGATTCAACCCTCATGGAAATCAACCTTTGGTATTTGCATTTCAACCTTCAAATGACTTCCCATGCAAACCAATTTGATCAACCTTTTCATTCTTTCAGCAGTCTGAAGCCTTGTAGTTGCTCCTAGAAAAATGGTTCGCTTAAAATATATCACGGATCTGATTGCTTACTCCACCTTTTAAATGTTTGAGTGGCCTGGTTAATGTCTGATTGGCCTTATTAGTTCCAGTCTTCCTTAAAATGGAAATCAGTCTTTTTAAGGCTTCATTTCTATTTTTAGTTCGGCCTCAGGATGAATTGTTTCAGCCTTTGCTAAGGCAAGTCAAATCAACCTTCTCTAAATTTTGGATGCTATCTTCCCAATTAGCCTTAGTGTATTCAGCGGCCTGTCCTTTTATTCTTCACCTGATTTATAATATATCTCCTTAAAACATGCATCGTTTTCCCTTATAATCTACTATTATGTATAAGATAATCGTCAGCTTTAGTAGCTTGAACACCATAAGATTTCCTTCCTAGGTTTATGATCACGCCTATCACATAAATAGAGTCTTTTGAGTCAGCTTCCAAATATATATTGGGATCACTCATTTTCCAATACGTGTTGCCAGATCTGCATACCATTCCTCTCATAAGTAAATACCTTCTTACCTTTGAATAAATTAGCCTATTCCTTTCGAATCAGCCTTGTCAAACTGAGTCGCCCTTATCACTGAATTGGCCTTTTAAAATTCAAGTGTTTCTAGTATTATATCAACGACCTTGAGCCATTTATACGGTCTGATAGCTTATTATAACATCAGCCTTGCTCTTATTTTAAGTCTTATATTTTGTTGGAAACCTTTCCAAACATATATTCAGCTGTCGTATATTTTCTTGAGATAGTAAAGACTGCTTTAAAATTTAATCAGCCTCCTTAGGATGGAATCGCCCTCCTATATATGTATTGCTAGGTTTCCATAATGTTTCAGCCGTATGTAAATATCTTTGTGTTTTTGTTTATAAGACTGGTCTATCAGCCTCTTTGTAGTATAAACAATTTCTTTCTTCTTTTTCTTTATGCGGCCTTGATGTATGGATTACATTAGTATAACGAATCTGCCTAATTTTATCACCTTCAGCAGTATGCAAGTCTTGCATGTAGCTATTATATGAATACGCCTATGTAGGTAATTCCTATGTTAAATGGATGCCATGTATGTTGCGTCTTTTCCTTATAATAGTGGCCTTTGTGCAATGATACCGGCCTTGTGGCCTATCCTTATCAAATGGTGTTAAGAGTAATCGACAACAGTCACGTTTACCCCCCTTTTCTTTTGTATATCTACACATATTAGTAAACTTAACTTAATGACCGGTTATTCCTTGATCTTAAAAGTAATACACTCATATTAAAAGTACTTATACGTAGTGAAATCCATAGCATAAATTAAGTAGTAAATGTGTTAACGGATTGAGCTTTAAGTATTGGAATTGAATTAGATTGTCACAGAGGAAAAGTATGTTGATCTTTACATGTATTTTCTTTATTGTGATTATTCATTGATTTCTTCATCAGTTGAATGGAAACATAAATGTGTATATAGTTATCAATCCTTAATTTTAACTTCTCACACAAATGAAACAACTAAAATACTTAAAGAGTAATGGAAATAACTAGATACATATGCTCATAATTGTCTTTTATAAATGAATATATGCTCTATGTGAGTACTATCATTCTTCTTAAGTGGTAATGGATTAGATAAGAACTTCAAGACTCTTAGATCGAACTATTTAAATCTCAAAGATATTAGCTTAAATGTAAAAGGGAATAGTATGTAAAGAATTGTCTTATGATGAAATGAATATGATCACCTTTTATTTCCAATGTTATGTAATTTTCTTAAATCAACCTAAGTCTATTTTATTAGTTAAACTAGAACCAACAAATTTTGTCAAAGAGGATCAAGTTATTTAGTTTTATGTTGCAAATAAAATTACTCCAGATCTAGTCTACGAATATGTTGTTTTATTTATTTTGCACTAGAAGTAGTATAATTTTCATCCTGTGATATATGAGCTTACCTTCCGGGACAGGATGCTAAATGTGGGATAACAGAGAAGGTAGTCTTCTTTTTCAAGATCTACTAGTTATGTGTTTATGTTTTGGCCAAATCTATGTTTGTACCATTGAAATAGATGGATATTTAATGCATAGTGATTAATATTGTTCTCTACCACATCCTATTTGCAAGAATTATGATCATTCTAGATTAGAATGCATATAGGCATCAGGCATGCATCGAGTGTTCCCTCCTGCCAATTGTTTCAAGTTGCTAGGTGTTTCGTGTAGGGACAGGTATTCTTCAAGATGGGAAGAATTTCAAGGAAGCATAGTGCTTCATGGTTGGGTGGAAAAAGCACCTTAATCATGCTCTTGTCCTTCATCTTGCGGAAGGTCGGTGGGTTATGGCGGATGAAGATGGATATTTGTGTAATTGATCATAACTATGTAATTCAAACATTTGATATATCATTGTATTGAATAATTGTATGGCTTGCTGAGCCAAGAGTTGTAATTGTATATTTCATTGTGGTGCTATTTTAGGTATTCAGACTTGAAAGATTGTAAGATATTATAACATTTTTTATTTTCTTTGTTAATATAAAGTTTTACCTTTCCATTTATATGTTGAGAATTATTTTACTTCTATATTTTTTAACAAGTGGAAATTACGTACTTTACATTTGGTATCAGAGCATCTAGGTTAAACACTAGGACCTTTGCCTATTGTGCTAAGCTGTGAACTTGATGCAGATTGATCACCATGGATACGAGGCACACCAACCGAAGTGGAGGATCCCACAATGACCAAAATGAAAGATTGTACCAAATCCTCGCCCTACTGACCCAACACGGGGCTAGGATGGACAATCTAGAGCAAGAGATCAGAACAAACCAAGCTGGGCAAAATCAAAATGGAAGTCAGAATCTAGGAAATGAGAACCACAGGAGCAAAGTGCAGAACCCTGAAAACAAAGGAAGTGCAAACAATCAGGGTAGAGTTGCTGAGGAGTTGGGCAAGGATCTCAAGAAGGTTACCCCGCCTAATTTTGATGGTAAAACCATCGGATATGGGGCAGAGGTATGGATCATTGAAATGGAGAAATACTTTGATCTTCATAACTTGTCCAATGAGACCAAAGCAATTTGGGGTTCGTACCAGCTCAATGGCGAAGCAGCCACTTGGTGGGACAATGAAGTACAAAATCAAGTATTACATGCTATAGCAACATGGGTTGTTTCACAATAAAGAAAATTCTACCCTATCATAGATTTCTACAATCTGAAGCCACAACTGCACAAATGGAAATGTCCCCAAAACCTTTCCATTTCCCTTTTTATTTGGCACCAATGACTCCCACGCCACTTCTCCACTACCTTCTCGAATGTTCTAGAAAGTGTAACTCCCCTTTTTGGGTGTGAAGTACAGCCATCCATTTTCCCGCCCAAGAAATTGGAGATTTGAAATTTTTAAAGTTTTTGAAATTTTGTAACACAACCTTCGAGGGCCGTAACTTTTGAACCAGGCATCTGATTGACAATCATAACCAGGCATTGGAAATCTTGTGAAGAGCTCTACGATGCACAAAATGATATAAATGTCCACTTTTCAAACCCCAACAAGGCTTCTAAAGGCCTCAAATTCATATCTAAAGTTCATCAGGAGCAATTTTCCAAGACGGAAACTTTAATATCTCCCAAACTATAAATGATATTCAGATGATTTATTCACCATTTGCTTATTTTTTTACAATTCTGCTTCGTGGGGTAAATTTTTAGGTCCATACGTACCAAAATAAGCCAACTTACTAAAAATAGCAGGTTACTATATTTAGCCTTTCTGAACTTCTGACAGTCCTGAACCCCTGAAATGTCAACATGGACTCTGACACAACTAAATAAACCTACCAAAAAAAAAGAAATTCAAAACAACTTCAAATATTTTTGGGTGATGCAAGACTGCCCTTACACCACTAGATGCTCCTGCATCAAACACCTAGGGTAATTTGAGAAGTGACATTGTCACATCTCAGGTGTTTGAGGAAAACCAAGATAGTCAACCTCTGCCTTAGAAAACTAGGAAGAATCTTCGATAGGCCTTCCTTTCCACTTAACTAGATATTCTTCATATTTCTTGTTTCAGGTACTTCTTCCTAAATGGCTATCCAAGATTTCTTCTATCTCCTCCTTTGAAGTAGATGCTGAGATACTCCACTGTTCTTCTATTACTCCACCCTCTATGCCACCTTCATGATATTCTATTAAAATGGTAATGTTGAACACAGGGGAAATGTTGATTCCACTCGGTAGCTCTACCTCATATGCATTTCTTGATTCATGCTTCTTCAGGTTCCTGCATGGTCCAAATTTCATCTTCAACTTATTGTATGTCCCCATTGGAAACCTTTCTTTCCTTAGGTGAACCATGACCTCATCACCATCCTTGAATTCCTTAATTTTTTGCTTATGATCCACCTTAAGCTTGTATTGAAAATTCATTTTATTAATGTGTTGTTGTACCTCTTCATGCAAGCTCTTCGGGTGCTATGCAAAGTCTTCGGCCTTGACACTACTCTTCTCTCCTTTGTTTATCTTTCTCAACTCAGAAGCATTTCTTGGACTACTCCCATATACAATTTGGAATGGGGATTTACTAGTACTCCTGTTGATAGAATTATTATATGCAAACTCCACCTATGATAATATCAAATACCATCCCTTGGGCTTATCTCCTACTAAGCATCTCGGCAAGTTGGCCAAACTCCTATTCACCACCTCTGTATGTCCACTAGTTTGTGGATGATGTGCAGAATTGAACTTCAAATCAATCTTGAGCTTCTTCCATAAAATCCTCCAGAAGTACCCAACGAACTTGGTATCTCAATCTGAAACTATGCTTTTTGGTAGACCATGTAGTCTTACCACCTCTCTAAAAAATAATTCTGCAACATGAACAGCATCACTAGTCTTATGGCATGGAATGAAGTGTGTCATCTTTTAAAACCTGTCAACAACAATAAATATGGAGTCATGTCTTCTCTGAGTTCTCAGAAAACCAAGAACAAAATCCATGTTGATGTCTTCCCATGATCTCTCTAGTATAGGTAACGGATGATACAACCATGTATTCTAACTTACCACTTTGGCCATCTGACATATTATGCAACTTTGCACAAATTTCTTCACATCCTGGTGTAACTGTGGCTAGTAATAATTCTCACTAATAAGAGAAATGGTCTTATCTCGACTACAATGTCCTTCTAATCCTCCACTATGCTTCTTCTTGATCAAATTCTCTCTAATGGAACTCCTTGGAATGCAGAACTAGCTTCCTCTGAACAACATACAATCTTGGATCATGAAATTCAACCACCTTGTCCCATCCAAAGTAATAAGTTCCAAACAAGCTTTCCAAGCCTCTACAAAATCTAGGTCTTTAGGATACAAACTTTTGAGTTCATTAAACCCAACAACCTCTATCTTCATCTATATCAACAAATTTTTCCTTTTGCTTAAGGTATCTGCAACTCTGTTTGATCTTCCACTCATGTGCTTCAAAATAGAAGTATAACTCTGCAAAAACTCAACCCATTTTAAGTGCCTTTGATTCAACTTTCCTTGAATATTAAGATATTGTAAAGCCTAATGATCAGTATATAGAACAAACTTTTGTGGCAACAAATAATGTCTCCATTTCTTCAAAGCCTGAACTATGGCATGAAACCTCTCATCATAGACAAAATACTTTTTCTTGGCGTCATTAAGCTTCTCACTGAAATAGGCAATGGGCTTACCTTCTTGACTCAAAACAACTCCTATGGCACTGCCACTAACATCACAATCTACCCAAAATACCTTGTTGAAATCTGAAAGTACCAAAACAAGTTGCTTTGTGAATTTCTTCTTCAACATATCAAAACTCTTCGCTGCCCCTGTGGTCCACTTGAACTCTCTTTTATCTCCTCTCATTGTTTCAATTAGTAGGGCACAAATACTACTAAAATTCTCAACAAACTTCCTATAAAAACTTGCCAAACCATGAAAAGATCTTACCCCTGTAGCACTCCTTGGTGTGGGTCATTCAACAATAGCCCTTACTTTTTTGGGTCCATCTTAAGACCCTCAATTGAGACAACAAATCCTGGGTATACCAACTCCTATGCAAAACTGCATTTATTCAGATTAATCAACAAATTCTCCTCCCTCATCTTCTCTAAAACTCTTCTGATATGCATCAGATGCTCTTCCCAAGTCTTATTGAAAATTAAAATGTCATCTAAATAAACAATAACAAACTTTTCCAAGAACACTTTCAATACCTCGTTCATGGGCTGCATGAATGTGCCTAGTGCATTGGTTAGCCCAAATGGCATGACTAACCACTCATACAAACCTTCCTTTGTCTTGAAGGTTGTTTTCCATTCATCTCCTTCTCGGATTCGGATTTGGTGATATCCTCTCTTTAAATCTATCTTTGTGAAGTACTTTGTTCCACTTAGGCAATCCATTATGTCATCCATCATCAGCAATGGAAACTGATACTTGATCGTGATCTTATTTATGGCTCTTCAATCTGTACACATTCTCCATTCTCCATCCTTCTTTAGTGCTAATACTACAAGTACCACACATGGACTTTGACTCTCCCTTATCATCCCTTTCTTCAATAACTCCTAAACTTGTTTGTTCATCTCCTCATTCTCTGTAGGAGTCATTCTATGGGCTACCTTATTTGGCAAACTAGCTCCTAGTATCAAATCAATTTGGTGACTTATCTTCCTCACCGGTGGTAAACCTTTTGGTACATTATCAGAGATAATATACTAAAATTCTTCCAACATGTTTGAGACTTCTACTGGTACATCTTCACATTTCTCCTAGCTGATCTTAGGAGTCAATGCAAAACAATGATGCTCGTGCTTCATACCATCCAAAAATTTCCTACCATCTACCAAGCAAATTTTGGTAGTACTACATACCTTTCTTCCACCTCCTTCAAGGGCTTCAACTTATGACAAACTCCATCCTTTGTTAGGGAATAGGTGTTTGCATGGCCATCATGCATAGCACACCTATCATACTACCACGGTCTTCCCAATAGCATATGACATGCATCCATTAGTATGATGTCACACAACACCTCATCATGGTAGTCTCCAATCTTGAACTTGACTAAACATAGGTCATTGACCAAATCTCTATGGTCCTTCTGCAACCATGCAATCTGATATGGATGTGGACGCCTTCTCCTTGTCAACTTCAACTTGTTAACCATCTCCTTCGAGACAAGATTATCAGTGCTTCCACTGTCAATAATAATATCACAACACTTATCTTCACACTTGCACCTTGTGCAGAAGAAACTCTTCCTCTGATCTGGTTATTTCTCCTCATTTAACAAGGTTCTTCTAACAATTAGGGTTTATCCCCTTTCAGCATATTCAAAATTCTCAGACTGCACATCTTCATCTACATGTGCAACTCATGCAATACCTTCAAGTCTTCTATTTGTCCTTCCTTGATGTTGGGGACACTCGTAGGTTCGATGTCCTCCACATTGAAAATAGGTTCCTCTAAAACCTCCTCTTCCAGGTCCTTGCCCAAGTCTTCCTCTTCATCTTCCTCTTTTCTCACCATTATTTTAGTCATTAGGGCGGTAGGCATTATCACCCTTCTGACTTTGACTGGTGCTTGCTTCTTCACTTTTCTTTTGATCTTCATTTCAGCCTCCATAGGATCTTCCACCAGTCCTTCCGCCATGACCTCTTCCTCTTTGCTTGCTTTTGAATCTTCTATTCAGCTTCTATTCCACCTTCAGGGAAAATTGGTACGCATCTTCTATGGTGGTCATTCTAACCAGGCTCAGCTCCTCTTGAATACTTGGCCTCAACCCATTGATGTAACGGGATACCTTCTCCTTGTTAGCCTCTGCATGGCCTGTTATGATAATAGTCTTATAAAATTCTTATGTATACTCCTGAACAGACTTGTTACCTTGCTTCAATCCTTGCAGCTTCTTCAACAACTCCAACTCATAGTCCACAGGAATGAACTGCTTCTTTAGTTTGTCCACCATCCAATCCCATCTAGTAATATTTCATTTTCCTCTTCTATTTCTCTCTAACTGGACCTCCTTCCACCAAATACTGGCATGGCCCTTCAACTTCATTTTTGCAAACTTGACCCGTTATGGATCCTCCACATCTTCATACTCAAAATATTCCTTCATATCGTTTATCCAAACAATAAGCTCTTCCAGATTCAAATCCCCAGAATAGGTAGAAACTTCAATCCTATGCTTCTTTCCAATCTTTGAAATGGCCCTCAATAACCTAACTTGTGTAGGATCTCCTACATCATCTTGTTCTTCCTCAGATAGCTCTTCTTCTTCATATTCATCTTCACTTTCTTCTCTTATTCTTGGATCAAACCCTCTTCGCATCTCCTCTTGCAGTGCATCGATTTGCCTTTGTAAGGCTCTAAAACCCTCTTCTATCAAAATATTTCTCCCACCATGGTTTCTTCGTGGAGGCATTTTGATCTCTACAGCAAACCCACAACCTCAGGTTCTAGTGCAAATTGTCTCACAGTTGGTGATCTATCTACACACTCAAGAACCCTTGTTCTGATCACTTGATGAAGGGCTACTCCACTCAACACACAAATGAAACAACAAATGAGATTCTCACCAAAAATGTGAGGAATGAAATCAAGCAACTCTTATTTATTCAGTAAAATGGAGTACAAAATCTAGTATTACATGCTACAGCAATATGGGCTATTTCACAACAGAGAAAATCCTACCCTATCAGAGATTTCTACAATCTGGAGCCACAACTGCACATATGGAATTATCCTCGAAACTTTTCATTTCCCCTTTTTATTTGGCACCAATGACTCCCATGCTACTTCTCCACTACCTTCCCGAATGTTCTAGAAAGTGTAACTCCCATTTTTGGTGCCAAGTCTAGTCATCCATTTTCCCGCCCAAGAAATTGGAGATTTGAGATTTTTTAAGTTTTTGAAGTTTTGTAACACAACTTTTGGGGACCATAACTTTTGAATTGGGCATCCGATTAACAATCATAACTAGGCATTGGAAATCTCGTGAAGAGCTCTACGATGCACAAAATGATCTTGTCCACTTTTCGAACCCCAACGAGACTTCTAAAGGCCTTAAATTCAAATATGAAGTTCATCAGGAGCAAATTTTCAAGACGGAAACTTTAATATCTCCAAAACTATAAATGATATTCAAATGATTTCTTCACCATTTTCTTATTTTTATACAATTCCTCTTCTTGGGGTAAATTTTTAGGTCCATACGTACCCAAATAGGCCAACTTACTAAAAATAGCAAGTTACTATTTTTAGCCTTTCTGAACTTTGACAATCCCGAACCACTGAAGTGTCAACATGGACTCCAACACAACTAAAGAAACCTACAAAAAAACAAAGAAATTCAAAACAACTTCAAGTATTTTGGGGTGATGCAAGATTGCCCTTACACCATTAGATGCTCCTGCATCAATATCACACGTCAAATTTTAAACTGTTGCTTGAATTGTGCATAGACAATCACCAAAACCATTATACATGGAAATAGAAAAATTAGTCTATTTATAAAAATGCCATATCACACTTTCTATTATAAATTGTTGAATTGTAAGTAGACAATGACTAAGGTCAAGATGTGGCAAAAAGAATTTGGTTTTGGTAGAATTTAGTTGTGAGAGTGGATGGACCACTCACTCCCCACTATTGAATGGATTATGAGGGTGATTTTAATATGGTTGAGTGGGATGGGGACCAGGGTGGAGGACTCCACCTGAAGAAAGACAAGTTTGGAATGATTGCAAGAGAACACTTGGTATTTCTAATATTAATGCGGGACAAAAGAATCTTGATTGAGTTGGTTGGTACTCTGATGCAGGAGCATCCAAGATTTAATATCCAAGATGAAATGAGAATGTTAAAAATTAATACAGTAGAAGAGGCATATCAATTTTTTTTAAAGGCAGAAGAAAATTTATCCAAAAGGAAACAAAATAATTCTAGAGGGAGAGAAAGGTTCACCATTGGAAAAGAACAAGCAAATAGTAGCAGAGGAACACAAGCATGTGAAGAGGAAATAGGTACTTCACAAAACAATGATTTAAGGCAAAATACATGAGGAAGAGGAGATTTCTTAAGAGGAAGAGGTTTTATTGGCTCATGTTACAAGTGTGGAGAAGTTGGGCATAGGGCATTTGAATATCCTCAAATACAACAGAACAATAGTAGAAAGGGTATGGCTAGAAATCCTGTTGCACAAGCAGATGTAGCAAGTCTTGCATCACCTCAACATACAAAAGAACCAGAATAGAGAGAAGCATTAATATTCAAGAGAGTGTTATTAAAACTAGAGGAGAAACAAAAACTATATAAAGAAGAAATTTATTTAGAACTATATGCAAACCAGGTGGAAAGTGTTACAAGGTGATTGTGGACAGCGGAAGTACAAATAATTTAGTCTATCAAGAAATGGTGGAGAAACTCAATTTGATGAAGCTTAAGCACCCCAATTCATACAAGGTCTCATGGCTATAGAAAGGACATCAATTAGTGGTGAGCAATGCTTAATTAATTTTCTTATTGGTAATTATAAAGATGAAATTATGTGTGAAGCCATGCCCATGGATGCTTGCCACATTCTATTGGGTAGACCCTGGCAGTTTGATAGAGAAGCTATGTATGATGGAAGAAAAAATATGTACATTATTGTGAAGGATGGAAATAAATTTACTTTAAGCTCATTGAAGGAAAAAGTTAAAATGAACAGCAGCCCTTTAGTATCCCCAAGTACAAAGAAACGGTTGCTAAAGGTAGAAAAAGAAATTGGTAGTGGTCCACATGAAGCAGGTAAATTGAAGATTTAATTGGTAAGGAAAAAAGTGGTATTGAAGGTAAGTAGAAATTTTTCAAGTAAGTGAAAGATTGCTCAACAAAGGACATTAAATATGTTGATTTCAAGAAAAAAGTGTAGAAATTTCATGTTGCGGATTTGGTGTTTGCTCATGTACAGAAGGAGAGATTTATAGAATGGATTCAAGATGAGTTAAAATAGAAGGTATTAGGACCATGTCAAGTTTTGAAGAAATTTGTAATAGATGCTTATGAGATAGAACTTTCGAAAGGAATAAATATTTGACCAATTTTTAAAATGAAGGATTTGTATCCTTATTATGAGGAACAAACAAGTGTAGAAATAAATAAATGCTTAGATGTATAAATGGACAAGAAGATGCAACAATTGCCTAAGAAGAAGACAAAAATGAAAGCAGATAAGGAATGTGGAGTGATGAAGAAAAGTCAAAAGGATGAAGAGATTCTCTGGATTAAAGGCAAAGATGGGATTTCAATTCCAAGATTCTCCAAATGTTCATAAGTTTTAAATTTATGGAACATTTGGACTTATGAGCAATCCTGCACAACCAAACATACTTTCCAAAGTTTTATTTCAATTTTGTAGTTTTGTGTATTTTTTTAAGCTATTTGTGGTGTTGGGCTCATTTTGTGTTGAGCTTCAGGAAGTTCTTAGTGTGTTTCATGTTCTAAAATCTCTTCAGCCATGTTGAGAACTCAAATAAATTTTGTTTAGTCGAATTCCAAACTATTTTCAAGTCCATCTTTTATGTGTTTGGGCTGCAGCAAACTAACTACAAGAACCTATAAGTGTCGATTCACAAAATGTCATAAGACAACAGGAGTTGTTCCGTTATATTGATCAATTTTAATGATGCCAAAAGTTGCCATTTTGAGTAGTTGTGATAGAGGGAAGCTATTTAATGTCACTGAAATCCTCTATATGCTAAGTTGGAATGTGACTGGACGAATATATTGCGAGATGTGCGTTTATCTTTTAAGACTACCAAAGAATTTTTATTCTTATTTCTTGTGGGGCTAATTTTTGTCATTTTCCAGCAATACGTATCGATAGAATGTTGCCAAAGACAATTAATCTATTGTCAAGGATTTTCTTCAGTCATTCTTGGGTGGCCTTTTTAATCTTTGATAGCGAAACAAAAGTTTGTATTTATTTGCCATATCTTCCTATTTGGTTGTAACCTTTCTTCTTCATGGCAACCATTTGTATTTCATCATGGTTAATGGTTGTGTGGGGTTTTAGGAAGGGGATATTGGCCATTTTCAAAAAAAAATCTAAGGTCGGTGGTTACTTCAGACCACACAATTTAATGAAAAGGAGAACTAGAGCGTCCAAGGGAAAAAAGGGGGGGGGAATAGGTCGCATATGAATGGTGTGGACAATAGTTGAAGCAGAGAATAACCCTAGAAGGAACATAAGAATAAGAAGAATAGGAAAGACAAACAAAAGATTCAAAAGGTTCAGAAATTGTAGAACAGGGTACATTGAAACTAGGAAACAAAGTAAAGGCAAAGTTGTATGAAGGCCGATATATATTAAGTTGTATTGTAATTTGTTTCGACAATTCTTGTGAAGTTTTAAATTCCCTAAAGCAATATAGTTGAATGTTCAAGCTACAGAAAATTAATGAATATCACTTCGTGTGAATTGTGTTTTGTAAATTTTGGTTTTGATTATGAAATTGGTTCTAAGTTGCTAGATTGGGTAGTCTGATAAGACACCCTGATTTAGATCTACATCGTACTCTTGGTCTTATCAAGAAGTGGGTAATGATTGAATTTAGGCTAGGCTAGGTAGGTTCTATACAAACTCTCAACATACCACTTTTTCTTCTTGTTGGCAAGCGCTCAATTTTTGTGGACTCTTCTATTACTAGATTTGATCATTTACCAATTTCCACCCAATTGATAATTGGTGTTGATATCCAGGGAGAAAAGCATTCCTCTTACAAGCTAAATGTCTCCCTTCTTGAGTTAGAAGAACACATGGGCTATTGCTAGAATTTGATCCTTGGTGCCTGCCCTAATTGGTGATAAAAGGTGGATTCTTTGATGGGAAGAAACCATTCAACACACTACAAAGTTTCTTCAAGGGTGGGGCTAAATGATTGCCAGGACCTAGAAAGGTAGCGAAAAAGAAGCTTGACTTTAGATTCAACAAGCTAGGCACATGATGTCTTTCAATGCAAAAAAGAAAAGAGCAACTAGTGAATTGGGATCTCAACTCAAAAAATTTGAGGAATATAGGGCAAGAGAAGCTAGAGTTAGGGGGTTCCTTTATTGGATTGCAAAAGGCAATGTGGCCTCCAAATTTTACTTCCAATATCTAAACAAAAGCATAATATAGAAAAAATTCTTGTGATACAAGACTAATGATAATCTTTCAAAGGATGAACTTCAAATATGAGAAATTTTTCAAGGCCACTTTCAAAAGATCTTCACATCTACTGGTATAAACCCTTTACATGGATCTTGTCAAGCAAGTGGTTCCTAAAAAGGAGGAAATCTATTAGAGGCTTTTTCTATCTAGAGACTTGGAGCTAGAGGCAGCAATGAAAGACATGAAGAATGACAAATCTCCAAGCTTAATGATCTCCCAATGGAATTCTATAAGAAGATGTGGCCTATTATTGGACCACCTTATTTTAAAATGTGTCAAGAATTCGTCAAAAGGGGAATCATTGGGGAGCTAGTCAATGGAGGATTGATCAAACTTATTCCAAAGGGCTCCAAAAGGGAGTGGGTAAGTGGTTGGCGACTTATTACCCTCCTTAATATTTCCTATAAAATTTTAGCAAAAACCCTTTGCTAGAAGAATTAAGATATTGATAGGATGAATAGTCTAAAGAGAGCAAACTCGCTTAATAAAAGGCATGTTTATTCTGGATAACCTTGTTACTGCATGGGAGAGTATGGAATGGGCAAAAGAATCTAGGCAAAAAGCTCTTTATCTAAAGAATGACTTTGATAAAAACTTATGATTGAATAGAGTGGGATTTCATTTTGAATATGTTGATTGGCTAGGTTTTGGCTCCTTTTTCCACATGGCAGTAGGGACTTTGTTTTCACATGCTCCTACAAGGGTTAATGTGAATGGCATTCCCTCGATGTCTATCCAATTACAATGCTCCATCAAGGAGGGATGTCCCTTAGCCCCTTATCTCTATGCCATTACTATTGATGCCCTTGGTCATTTACCAAAGACAATGAGAATTCAAGGACAAATTAGAGGTATTTTTTACCAAACGACAACCAACTCCTTAATGTTCACTTTGTCAATGATTCAACTCTAACTCCGTATCTTACTTAGAGGCTTTTGCTGAGGTTGTTGGTGTAGTTGTAAGTGAAGAAAAATAAAAGTTTTCCTCATTGGTTAAGATGACCTTCCACCCTCACTAAACTAGTGACGAAAACTATAAAACTAGGTGAAATTATCGTTATTTGGGTATTTTGTTTGGTAGTCATCTCACTATAACAAATCAATGGCGGTGGATACTAGAAAATTTTGAAAAGAAGTTGCTAATGTGGAACAAACTTGATCTTCCTCTTGTTGGGAAGGCTACCATTGTTGATAGAATCCTATCAACAGGAACATTTGAAGCATTTGAGAGAGTTCTTAGTTTCTTATGGGGCAAATGAGGAGGGAGGAAAGGTTTCCCCCTTGTTGGTTGCCAAGGGATCAAGGGGGGTTGGGGATTCCAAAAAAAATAGCTCTTACAAGGAAGTGGATTGTACGTGCATTGGAATGTGACACCCCTTCAAAGATTCTTATTTGCCATAGAATCCTAATGCACACCATATCCATAAATTCAAGGGACCCTTCCAAATGTGTGACAAAAATTGGTCATGCTAGTGCTTTTTTGATTGTCGAATCAACACCACTTAAGAGAATATCGGCTACTTGGCAAATACCCTCAAGTTTCTCTATTGGCAGTTTGACAGCCAACGAGATGCTTGAGATTTAGCTGCATGTCATATTTGGACCTTCAACTCGCAACATGGACAACTTGGGCTTCAATGTTTCTTTATAAGCAAAAGATTGGCAAGGAAGGGCTTCTTCTGTTGGGGGGACCTTTGGAACAATGAGAGACAACAATGAAAATTTTGGCAAGACTTAAATAGGGCTCAAGTTTTGACCCCAACAAACATACCTGCTTTTTAGGAACTATATAATATGATTCCTAAGCACTGTCTTTTCAAAATGCATTTACAAAGTGTAGGCCCCTATTGGAGGGATTCAAAGTGGAACAAAGGAAAAACTCTCAACTATAAACCAAAGGATTTATATAATCAATTTTGCCACTACAATTCCATTGTCCTCTAACTAAACAAATCATGGGAGGTCCAAGACCCTAAAGTGAGATGGCAACAACATTGTCAAGTTATTTGGAAAACAAAAACATTCTTCAAACATAAGGTGATGGATGGCTACTAACACACTAGGGTTTAGCTATCAAAGCAAGGTTGAGCAAGACTAGAATTATAGATGCATTTTGCATTGTATGTGGGAAAGAAGAAACAATTACTCATCTTCTAGGAATGTCCAACAGCTAGAGGCTTTTGGGGGTGGCCGCAAGATGAATTCAAATTCCTTTTTATTGCTCCTCTCTCTCAGAAAGGGACTCTTTTGGGTGATTCTTGGATGGTCCAAGACAACTGCAAGGGTTTGTGGCATACAACTCAACTTGCAATAATCAATTTTCTTTGGAGGTCAAGAGGCCATGCCATCTTTTAGGACACCTCCCCTCTCAATATGAGGAAGTTGAGGCTCTTTAGACAAGAGTTGGATTTGATTTTACAAACTAAGTTTGAGTGGTTTCAAATAAATGTGAACTCCTTACCCATTGGGGCGCAAGTTCAGGTGCTTTCTTTCCTTGCCTATATAGAGAAAGAATTCTCTCATTAAGCATTATGCTTAGATGATGTAACCATTTAATGATGTAACTTTATGTTCCTCTTCAAAAAAAAAATTTAAATTGTCATATTAGACTTTCTATTTTATCTTAGAATGAAGTCCTATCGTTGGGTGAAAGTAAAGTTATATAGTTGGAAATATATAGTTATATATATATTTAACGTTTAAAAAATAATGCAACAACTTGACACAATTTAGCTATCTTAAGCTTAACTGACCAACCAAATCTTGTCAAACTATTTTTGAAATGTTTAAAAAACTATAATAAACAATGTTAAAATATATATATATATATATAAAAGCTTTAAGAACGAAAAAAAGTAAACTGAATCGTCTTAGTGGTGAAATTTAATGAATTGCATGAATGCATTAATAACCTGAAAGGACTTTAAAAAACAATATAAATGACACTCAAAAAGAAAGCATGCAAGCAAAGGACAAAACCATGTGTTGAGACACGTGGATAAGACAAATGGCAATTGCAGATGGATGATTTGATTACTAACCAATTTGACAGTGGAATACAAATATAGGTAATATTATTTGGTTTCATCTTATGCTTTGAAGACAATGTAGTTCAAAGAGGGTGTGGTATATTTACATTCTGACGACATATAATGTAATTGATTTCATAGGCTGTGGATATAGGCCCTAGTAAACAGTAGAGTTGATGTCACATGCAATAATATTACAAAACCAGTTACCGCATCCAAACTATTTGTTCTATTGATGCTTCTTAGTTCTATTGCAGTAGTTACAGAAGTTATCTTTCCATCGCCTACCTTATGTCATTGTGCTTTCTACGACAAACTTCATATGATCCAAAACATCAATGCCCAGTAATCATTTCCATTGGTCATTATGCTATTGAAAAATCCTTCGTCAATTATTGGTGCTTTATTAACAATCATTTGGAGTTGTATTTTATTATTATTAACCAGCACTATCTGTATCTGTTCTGGATCCAAGATCACAACAGTCTGATATCGCAAGGATTGAATATGCATATGCCATTACGACTATTCCCAATGTGAACTCCATCAGAAAGATAATGTCATTCGTCGCCCTTTCTATATTGTCGTCATGTATTTCTTAAAATAATTTTTGATTCAGACATTTGATGCCTTGTAATTGATTTGGCCATCTCATTCCCAATTTTGGCAGTTGGCATAAAAAATTATATTAATCTAGTCCCCTAAATACTTACACGTTACAATTTTACTCATGAATCGTGCGGATTCGTAATCAAATCTCCTTCGCCTGTTTGTTGTAAATGCTTGATTTAAAAATAAATTGTTCTATAGATGTTAGTATTCTCCTGCACGTACCAGAGAAGCCACCTTAATAGAACTTCGTGTCTGCACTAAAGCAGCTTGCCATATAAACTACTTCAAATTTTGATTGATACTTGTGCGACAAACTTTCACATTTCCATGAGTAAGTCAAATATGATGACACTGCCTGCAACATAGATTTAATAAAATAAATGCATCCTGCTAATTTCTACTATTTTTCACATTGATGAAGGTATGCTAAATGGCTTACTAATGCCCAGTTTTGTGCCTGCAATCAAGTACCATTGCTCCTAAATGCTTCAACAGAGAAAATATCTCTAATACTCTTCCCATTTTTCAAGCCTATGTAAAAGCAGTGTTTCTCCAAATTTGCAGGGCAGTACAGAGATGTGGAGATGTGGAGATGCATTTTCTGGGATGGCACAAAAAAATTCCAAATTTTGGGGATGGCCTGGGCGCAGCTATTAAAACAACTTGAAAAAAACTAGAAGCAGCTGAAATTTTAAAAAGTAAATACAATGTGCTGAATTTGCAATGACAACCTACCCCTTTTAGCTTTATAGGGGTCATTAGCATTTATTTCCTTAACGTTTCAAGTGGAGCAGGTCGTCCAGTATTTAAAAAAGGGGGCCCGCCCACTAGTCCCGGAGTCATTGGAGATGTCACCCAGACCCTTGGGGACACATACCCATAGAACACTGTAAAAATATAATTTGAAATCAAAACTTGTGTTTGGGAAAACCATTTTTTTGCATCCCTTGAGCCATACCATCATAATTCAAGCTCCTACCTAGTTCTTCATTTTCCAAGTAGTTAGAATATATTCCTCCCTACTATTTTTTGCCTCCCTTTTGGTACTCTACGGCAACACAGGTTTAATAAAGAAATGTACCCTGGTAATTTCTACCATTTATTCGTACTTCGGCAAAGTACTGCTTCAAAGGCTTTCAGTGCTTGTTTCGGTAGCTGAAATCACTAACATTATTCCAAGATACTTCGACAATTGAGTAACCATATATTTTAATAGTCTTCCTCATCATTGCACCTATGCAAAGTTTATTGAAAATAGTACATGTTTTTGGAAAAATCAGTTTGTTGCATTATTCAGTCCATAATATCATTCAAATTCCTACTTAACCTTTACTTAATAGTTAGAATACAATGGTCTCTGCTCTTGTTACATCCCCTTGTGCTACTGTATGACAAAGTTAGAATCTATATAGCAAATGATATAACCAGAGTTCTATAATCAATAGCTGTAACAACTTGTGTACACAAAACAAGCAATCATGATACCCCAAAATTAAATCAGTTATAATTTTAGCAACTTGCAAAGACCTGTAGAATTAAATTCAATTTAAAATCATGACCAAGGAAAGGCACTTAAGCCACATTTGAACTATATCCTTCAACCTATAAAAGTAAAATTTTCCTTGCAAATCATACATTTATGAAGATTTCATTGTCTACAACATAGCTCTACAATTTATTATTGAAGTTGATCCCTCAACATACAATACCAGCATCAGACAAAACATCAATGGGTTTGCTTGTTGAACTTCTCTCAAATGTAAGAAAAAGCTTAAGTAACGACTAATGAACAAGTGCCATGTACTAGACATACATAAGCAGTGTACTCTGAACTTTGAGTTGAAAAAAAATAATTACATGATGGCCCTTGGAATAACAATAGATTACAACATAAGCAGCAGCTCGTCACAGTAATCGTTTATGTTTATACCATGCAATTGCTACAATGTCAAGGAATATACAACTTATTGTACAACCACCAACAATCTGCAACCATTGTGGAAAGCCAGTATTAAATAACGAAATCCTGACGTTCATGCCCATTACTCCTGCTACAACAACAAATAAGCTGAAAATAAGAGTCGTCGTTGTCAAGACGACACCCATTTGAAGAAGGTGATTTTGTTTGTCATCCAGCATAATATTGATGTAATCCTCCGTATCATCAACATACTCTCTCAGCTTCGAATATCAAGTTTAAGCAACAAAACATGCAAAACATTAGGAAAAGTAAATATTTTCGAATGTATGTGTGTAAAAGACAATCCAAAGAAATGAATAAATAGAAAAATGAGAGAAATTCACAGTGAGTATTTTCCTAAGACACTAACCTAGCTGCAGAATACAGTCAAATATAGGCGAATCTGGCTAAATATATTAAAAATAAATCCAACTCTATCAAGATTACTGCGATTGAGTGCCTCTATTTCAAATACTAATCAAAATATTGCAGTCCATAAAACAAGATTTTCATAGAGGCAAGGCATCCTAGTCCCATAAAGAGAGTAAAAAACCAACCTGTTTGTTTCAAGGCGAAAGTGATTAATTAAAACATACAAGTCCTACAAAGAGAGTTAAAACCAACCCATTCATTTCAAGAACAAAGTGATTAATTAAAACATACATAAGGGGCTGGAAAAAAATGGACCTGTTGATGTGTTTTTTATGCACAAGGCTACATGCAGAATAAAATACTAAGTATTCTATCCTCTTGAAAAAGGACACTCAAAGGCTAAACTACATGATCCAATGAGATGACTGCAAGGTTTCAGATGTCAGGTCTTGACAATATGTTGGATATAGACTCAGTATAGATATATGATGTGATTTGCTGTGAACACAAAGGGACTTACACAATTGTTCAAAATGAACAAAAAATAATGCAATTTCAGAGTTTCTCACAAGATTGGCTTCAATGACTTCCTACTTCCACACTTGATTGCTAACTTATGACTTTTAACTTATTCAAATAAAATGCAAAACAATAAGGGTTTAGGAAAACTATTCTAGTCCTATATGCAAGAAACTATTGTTGACAAAGTGAAATCAACCAACTTTGTTTCACCAAAACAAACAACTACACAAAGTTGATGCAATCTTCTAAGGTAATGTATGATGTTCAAATTACTTGCATACATGAAAAGATCAACAAACACAAGTAATCAAAGTTAAGCTTATTTGAGTTCAATCTAACCATGCACTGCAACTTGCAAGCCACAAATCACAAATGGTATTAACTTAGAGATTTCACCATGAAACAACAATAATAACTTCCATCAACTAACACAATGCTTGAAAATAAAACTTATTCTACACTTGAGGAATTGGAAACCATGCAACACTTGAAATAAAACAATATCACCGAACCAATGAGTCTTGTATTACTTCAAAAGAGCTCTTTCAACAATTCTCCAAAGTCTCAACCTTACAAATGAAAGAGAAGGGAGGCCTTTTTATGGTCCTCAAAATACAATGAAGGGCCAAGATCGATTTGAGCAACCGATGGCCGAGATTTTGCCACATCAGCAATTAGTTACAACAACCAACTATTTTTAATAAAAAGAAAAAGTTGACACAATCCGTGTACATAAAAACCCAAAGGCAATAAAGGCACGTCTCCCAAGATGATAAAGATGAACTAGAATCTATGAGGAATATTCATGTGGTACGCCCTTGTGATTATCTCTTCTTACAAATGCAATGAACTTGGACACAATTTTTGCAATGTCATCGATTGGTACATTTGGCGAATTTTGTATAGTGCCCTCTGTAACTATCAAATCTTTTGTATATGCGACAAGTGTCTTTCCCATTCTGTCATCCAAGCTTGATTTGCGCCAATGAGTGTAGAAAGTGTGTAGATATTATCCAGTTGATCTGCAGAGATGGTGTGAGCGCTCTCGAAGTAGAGTGCACGTATGTGATTCTTCAAATCATCAATATCAACTTCTCCCGAAGGATCACATATCTTCTTGACTGAACTGCTTATTTTGTCTTGAATTCTTTGGAATGCACTTCTTATTCAAACACTTTCACTTTCTGCCTTCTCAAGAATTTGCTCCTTTATGAGTAGATTGTAGTACCAAGAAGAGAAATTATATGATGACCCTTGTTCAATCACATTTCCATCTATCAAGGCTGTCTTTGAAGTATCCATCAAATCTTTCAACTATGGCATAAGATCTTCCTTGATGTGTCCAAACTCAGAACATGCAACCAAAATGGCTTGGATCCTCTCCAAAAGCTTGGAAACTCTTCCATATATCTGCATAATTTCTTCTATGAATCCATTAGCTTTATCCTTGACTCTCTCTATCCATTCTTTCACCACTTGAGATGATGATCTCATTTCTTCCAAATGTGCAATAGACTCCTGCGAAAGCATGGTAGGTGGTGTTGATGTTCTTTCATGTTGACGGAAAGAATTCATCAATTGTTGAATGTAATGCTTGAATCCCAAGTTTTTTTCTCCAATTGATTTCTCTTTTCTCTTTCTTGCCTTAATCTTTCCTTGATGGCTGTGATAGAATCTTCCAACTCTTCCACTTCTTGTTCTTCCGTTGTTGGGCCCAAGGCAAAAGTAGTCACATCATAATCTTCTGGAGCAATATCATCCATTGCTTTATCAACTCTTGGAACTGCAACATGTACTTTTCTTGAACCGGAACTATCCCTTGTGATTTTGGAGAGTTTAGTTACATTCTTTTTTTCTTTGTCCTTTCCTGTCCTTTCTAGCAACTCTTCTAAACTGACTTTTGGTTCTCTTTCCACAATAGATGTCTCTTTAACTCTCTCTCTTAACCATTCCGACAACGTGGATAGATCCTCATTGGCTTCTTCTTGAATTTCCATCTCTTGAAATGAGGGCAATGCTTCATCAAATTCCTCATGTGGTGCCTCCATTCCTTGGTCTTCTATATTATCTTCAATCATAGCTGTATCTTGATTTTTCTATGGACTTGAGTGAACTTCTTTGGCTTGATTTTCATGCAAAGTAGACTCCAAAGACTTATGAACATTTCTTTGATCTTGCACATTCGGAGCTACTTGACCTTCTTCTCTTTCTTCATCTTCAACTATAGATGTCACATTTGTGTCCCTAGAAGGATCCTCTTCTCGCCTAGAGGAAGTGCTAGCCTCATGTCTTGAATCTGATTTCTTCTTCTTCTTCTTGCTACATTCTCCTTGTGAGCTATCCAGTCTTTTCCTCTTCTTTGTTTGGGCTTCTTCCCTTGAGTCATCACTTTTACTTTCATGCCCACCAGATTCACTATTAACCTCATTATCATGTTCACTACTAGATTCGCTATCAGATGCTTCTTTGGATTGCTGTGAATCTACATCTCCCATCAAGTTGTATGTAAGATTGTAACCTTTTTTAAGCATTCCTTGTACTTGACGATCCACATATTTTCGTGTACGAGCTATGATTGGTTCCATCCAATCATCATCATGTGTAATCTCTTTCGAACCAATTGATGGTGAATGGCTTATCTCTCTCTTCATCATATGCACTTTGTGAAAGGAATCTATTATCTTCCTCAAGTTTGTCAGGGATGCTGAATACTTCAGCTGCTCTTATCAAATCCAAAGATAACCTTGAATACCTTCTCTTCCTTATTTCTACATCATCTAGTGCATCGGCCCAATGGTCTTCAAGGTGCGCCTTATGCTTGTATTTCCTTCCACATGTCTTCCAGATGAAGTTGAATGGATCAAAATTGGCTCTCTTTGAATTGTGAAGTGTCATATTATAAGCTTGCAACTCATACTCTGAATTCCCTGCAGCTTGTATTGATGAACAAGTTTCTAATATTCCAATTCCAATTGGGAAATTGACTCCGACTTTCTTCCTTTTCTTTTGAATTTTGTCATATGCCGCCAATTGCCTTGTCACCTCCAACAGTACCATCTTGTCAACTTGAATTCTTAGGTAGGTGAACCTTGGGAATTGAATGTACCATCTTCCATACTTCTTCACCAAATTCATTGCTTCTTTTGATAACCTCTTATGAATGCCTCCTTGCAATTTTCTTACAATGTACATGGAGAAGGTATTGTTGAATCTCCGGTAGTGGCTAATTGTTGTCAAATGCAATTGTGGATAGCAATCATATACCTTGAATTGTTCGGGGCCATGTCCAATCTCGCCTCTACATGTTAATCCTCTATATCTTTCATATCTTGCCAACATGTAGATGACATATGAGCTCATGTAGAATGATTTTGTCTCTTCTAGCTTTGTCAATTTCTCATCAATATTGTTGCTTATTATCTCCGCCCAATCAATCATCCTTTTGCCTCTTACAACTTCTTGCATGTAGAAGAACATCCATGTCTCAAATGTAGATGATTGCGAACAACCCATTATCCTATTCAAGAATACAACCATATATCCGAACTCTGGGAGGAAATCTGATTTGTGGAGCTTCTTCGGCATCTTGCTATTGTGACTTCTTGGTTGTGCCATCCACTTGTTGTTGATCTCTTGCAAACAATCCTTTGATCCGGAATCATATAGTTGTTACGCAGACTCTTTGGTGCAATATGTAGTGGTCTTGTATTTTGGAATGTCAAGTGTCTCCGCAATAGCCTCTTTCCTTAGGTGAGCTAACACTTTGCCATCTTTTGTCACAATGCATCTTCTTAGTGGATCATAATGTCTAGCACACTCTAGCATCAACTCGGCACTTGGCAATGCAGTTGGAAAACATGCGGCTTGTATAATTCCATTTTTGAGCATCCCTTTGACAACTTCGGAATTACTAGGCTTGTATAACTTCCTCTTGATCTCATCCATGTCGGTGTGTCCCAAGTTGGTGTCACTCAAATTTCTCCACCTTGATGTGATCTTCGTCCCGGGCATGACTCCTTTCATGTCACTCTTGATCAATGCTTGGCGCTCCTTGGCGTTCATCATCAACCTACAAGTGAAAACACCTTAAGTTAGCATGTTGACGTGGTGCTCAATATAAAGGGTAAATCATGATAAATTTCATTATCCTTACAAATGTGGGATAAATAAATTGTCATTTTGAAACAATAACTAATAATCTGTCATTCAACTCTCTTGAAGCAAGGAAGAACATGATGAAATGAAACCTAAATTCTTCTTCCCTTCACTAAATTCACCTTCCTCTTACAAAGATTTATGCTCCTAATTCGCTGCTCCTGCTCTGCAAATCTGCTTTTTTCAATTTCAAATTGATGTGGGAAATGAAAATTTGACACCTCTATTTATAGCGCCTTAAAATCACACCTCATTGGGTCGGCCTATTTTCAATGTCTTTATTTAAAAATCATTTGATTTTGTCCTGAGGGCCGACCTGCCTCTCATGTTGGCGGATTTTTATTCAAGAAGGCAAATGTAAGTGAATGTAAGAGGCGCGATTTCCAGTAGTAGGAAGAATATGCGCTTTTTGAGCGCAATTTCCTTAGGAGAGTGGAATTTGCGCCTTTGGTCTATGATGTTGGCGAATTGCAAGGTAATTGTGAGTGTGGATAGCGGGATTTCCACTTGCCTCTGGAATTTGCGCTTTTTAGGCGCAATTTCCAGCCTATCATGGAAATTGCGAATTTTCCCTAAGCTTCAAACTTCTTCTACTCATTGGCATAGATTCTAAGTGGGATCAAATGATAAATTTCAAGTGATTTTGAAAGGATTTAATTTGTATTTGCATTTTGAACAAAAATCATGAGCACTTGGTTTGGCGCACTTTCCACATGTGGGTGGAATTTGCGCTTTTTTGAGCACAATTTCCACATGACACTTGAAATTGCGATTTTTCCTTATTAAGTTGTTTGATGTTTGCATTGAGTTTTTTATGATTTCTCACGAAACTTCAAGGTTCTCCTTAGTGATTTTCAAAATATTTAGATCGAATTTCATCATGAACACTTGATTTGGCACCATTTCCTCATAACCCTTGAAATTGCGCTATTTTGGCGCACTTTCCTCATGATGATGGAAATTGCAATTTTCTCCATGACCCTTGTTCTTTTTCATTGATTTCAATGATCTTTTTGCAACATTTTGAGGTTTTCCTTAACGATTTTCGAAGAACACTTGGGATTTTTTTATTTTTATTGATTTTTTTATGAGATCCAAAAGTGGCGCAATTTCCTTATGATGATGGAATTTGCGCTTTTTCCTAAGGATGATGATTTTTCAAGTCTTTTCGCATGAAATTTGGATCACAATTGAACATATGAATGCTAGATTACAACCATCAATCAACCCATTGCAACGAATTGTGAAATTTTCATGACCAAGAGAGCCTCCAGGAAAGTGGCGCAATTTCTAGTGATGCTTGGAATTTGCGCTTTTTAGGCGCAATTTCCACATGCTATTGGAAATTGCGATTTTTTCTTAGCCATTTTCCAGCTTCAACTTTTCACTCTGGTTTTTTTATTTCGACAAGATGTTATCATTTCTATTTTCACGGATTGATCCCAGTGTTCTCCATTGTACCTCGTTTGATGGATGACTTTCCGAATTTCTCATCTACACGAAGATTGAGCAAGACTCTGGACAGAGACTCCTTGAACTACAAGCAAAACGAAAGCGAAAATTGGGGGTCCCCATTTGCAATGGGGCGATGTGTGATTAGGTCACAACAAGACCCTTAATCTGATTTCCAATATCTCCTCAGTAAGGCAGTGTATGCATCCAAAGCATGCATTAAGATCTCTGATCAATATTGTTCTTCATGAAAAATCCATTTCAGAGACAATTGTACCATGGCCACCAATCAAGAAATGATGAACACCAGACACACTTAAGAAAGAAAGAAACAGTAATCTAAGAAGAGTGTAATCTAATGAATCACAAGCACTAATAAATCACACAGAAAATCTTTAATGAATCACTCAAAGCATGTTACCAGAAATTTATGACATCAATTTGGTCCCCTATGGAGATAAGTAGTATAGTATAAGATCTGAGCACAACCTCGGCTGCTTGTACACTAACCTTGTTCTTAGAGATCATTTCCATGTAGATTGGATTGATGCTTCCAGATCAGTGCCCGGAGACTGGCTCTCAAAGATTGGCACTAGCCAAATGGCTATCCCCAGGTAGGCACTCGATCAAAAGGTTTCCAATACATGTCATGTTCAGCACTAACTGAAATTTGTGACAAGAAGTTTGGCCCATGGATATTAGGAAGAATAAAGTATGATCCGAACACAACATCAGCTGCTTGTACACTAACCTTGCTCTTCAAGATTGGTACCATGTAGATTGGTGCTCCCAAATCAGTGCCACCTGACTGGCTCTTATAGATCGTCACCAGCATGATTTGCTCTACCTAGGTAAGCACTCAATCATAAGGTTTCCAGCTGTCATGAACCGACCCTAAAGTCGGCTCTTATCAATGCATATATGAACAAATATTGATTTCTCTCACCATTCGATATGTTTCTTGGCATTAGTTTAAAACAATAACACATTTGATTCGATGATGGTTTATTATCATTGTTTGGTGTAATATAATTGCAGCCTAATCGGGATTAAGAAGAAGTATTTATCATAAAGGAGTAAGTGATTATCATTAATAAATAATTGTCATATGAAGCAGCGGTTCATAAGCTGCAGCGAATAGTATATGAAGGGGCAGCGAACTACTATAAAGTAGTTTAAATAAAGTTAATACTTAAGAGAAGTCTTTAAGACAGCGATCATTTCAAAGAGGAATATAGATATGCGGGGCAGCGGTCATTATACACAAGTTATTAATAGAAGGTGCGATCTTGTGAAAAGACGTCACCATTGGAGGGATGTATACCTTTGTATGTACATATATATATATATATATATATATATATATATATATATATATATATATATATATATATATATATATATATATATATATATTTGTGTTGGCATTTGAGGAAAAAGGGCAGAAAACAATTAGAATATAAAAAAGAATCATTGAACTGTGGAATATAAAAGGCAGACCGTCTTATCGTAAATTGCAGAATCAGATTTGCAAACATATATATATATTCAAAGTTATTATATTATTGAGCATTATACATGATATTGTGTGACAGGTCAGATTAAAATCCATATGAATATTTTATTGTTATCATTATCAGCTCACCTATCATAGGGGGAATAACAAGTAGGCAATGGGCAATAAATCCTACCATACCCCCCTAAGGGCCTGTTTGGGGGCAAGTCTGATCTGCACCCCGTCCATACCCCCCGTAAAGGCCTATATGGAGGCTTTATATGACAGCTTGGATCCTACCAAACCCCCCATTAGGGCTTGTATGAGGGGAACAGAACATGCGACCTGCCATGCCCCCCGTAAGGGCCTGCATGGAGGTATCATGTGCCAATGAATGTCTTGTCATCCCCACTATAATGGAGTTGAGTGAATATATGTAATTACATGTCTATATGACTATTGTTTATATGCAGGGTCATCTTATCTAACACTTGTATTCCAAGAGGTATATATATATGGTAATTCCGAAACCCTAACCCTAATTTTTGGTATTTGAACTTTTCTAGGGCATATTAGGTAGGGGACATTACACCAGCACATCGCATGTTCAATGCCAACTCCAGCTGCACCAAATAGTCTCATTCCAGTTGGCACCTTCTTAGTCAACAATGCCTCAAAGAAAATATGCAATGAGATAACCACATATAATGAAGCTGAACTGCTACAAGAAGGAAGATGAACCATTGACCATTGTGGAACTGAACCATTTTATAACCGATCTTAATTGTAGCTGAGTCTTCTTTAGTTATAAATATAATTGTATTTGACCTCTAGAAGGGGGCATTGACCAGTTTCTTTCCACCTAGAAAAGTCAGCTACAATTCTCATCCTTAGTATCTGATCACTATTTACTCTTCGATCTGATAAAACTAGTACTTGAAATAATGAATAAAAATAACAATGCATACCAAATAAAGTAATAGAAATATATCTTTATTCACATGAAGTTCTTACAGAAGTAGACTAAAGAGGATCAACCAAGGATTCGACTGCTTTCATTGACTATGCAAAGTCTATAAAGTACCTGACAGTTGCCAAAGAGACACAAACCTTCATAACTACTAACAATTAACAACTAACTACCTAAAGCTGAGAAGTGAATAATACATAGTCGGATAAAAAAAATAACAAAGGCATGTTACGCTAACTACATCATACCCCAAAAAGAAAAGTCGGCTTCTAGATGACAATGAAAAACAAGTAATCAAGTAACATCAAGTAAGGTTCTCCAAACTCATGACAGCACTGGAGAGGAAGGAGGGTCTTCTAGCTGATTGTTCCACAACTAGCCAACATTCCACGAAAAAAGATGGACAAAGACCTGAGATGATTGTTTCAATTGGAAGTAGAAAGGAAAACTAACATAGGAAACTTTGATCATCAGTAGCTGAAAATACACGCGGAGCATTACTAGAACCAGCATATCCAAAACGAAACCCAGTGTATGGAGAATGTATTCGCCAATGGCCATACAAATTAATGAACTGTTGCTAAGGACCAAACAAACAAGGAACCAAATTTGAAGGCGCTCAGGACTCTGAAAATGCTTCAGCAAGCTAATCACTACACCCAAACAGTACTTCAATCACTTCAGAAGTATTCTTATCATGAAGATCCCGTGTAGTTCTCCCAAAGACCCGAGATGTGCCCTCTATCAATTCACCAGCCTATAGGAAGAATTCTCAGTTGTTGCCAAAGTCACATTCAGAGGAAGAGCTAACTGCAGAAGGAGCAGAGTAAGCAGCAAGGTCAAAAGGTCGTGCAGCTACAAATTGATCAAATCATACAATGAAATCCTGGGCATCTTGAACAGCAAAAGACAAGTAGGAGGAGCAATGTACGGCAAAATATGGTAGCAAACCTGATGGAAAAGATGTACAGCAAAAAGAAGAAATAAAAATTGCATGCCATACAAAAGAAGAACAGGCAATGACCGTACGGAAAAACAAGAAAGATTGTACAGTAAAGAAATGTTTGAAGAGTCGGTATACTGCAAGCCATGTTAAACATAGGTTACACAACCTAAGATGGAGGAGCTTGCAAAAACCATATGATAGAAGAAGTTGGCTAGTCGTGTCGTACAAGGCTGGGCATACGGTGGGAAAAGGAGTTCGATTGGCCGAAGAGGAAATAATTTCATAAACTTTAAGTTGCCTCTCCCTTGAATGTCGTACAGTGGGGTCCTTGGCAACTTGCCATATGGTAAAAAGAATGGAACTTTAATAGTATAATTTGTAATTTGCATTTCCCTTGATTGGTGTACGGTCAACTTATTAAGAATAGGTTGTACGGTGACAAAATAAGGATCATAAAATATAATATGCACCTCTTTTGAATGTCGTATGGTGGGGCCTTTTTCAGCTTGCCGTATAGTGAAAGTTATTGAAACTTTATTAACTTTTTTAACTTTGTCTTTTTGCATCCATTTTAAAAAACTTTTTCCTATATTATTTTTACCATTGTCCTCATGTGGGGTCCAGTTGCTAATTTCTACTCTGACTTCATTACTTTTCTATCTGACCCACTATACAGTACTTTTCCCTTTTCCGTAATTTTCCTGTGAAATTTGCTCTGATCAGACTTCGATGTCGTATCGAAATATACAATACAAGTAGCGTCCCTTTCATTAGCACAAATATTTGTAGGCTCCAAATCAAATATTTTTTAATATTATTATTTTGAGTCGTACCTTTAATTTTGTGATCAATTGCTTTTGGTGCCGCTGTAGGAACATCGAAGTCAATCATATTCAAAGCTTTCAGCATTTGCAAACCATGTATTTCCTCCAACACACATGAACTAGTCAACTTTTCAAAATCATTCTTTGTTTGTTGCTTGTCATCATGTAGTCCTTGTTTCTCTTCATTGATCTCCGTAGCTTCAATAAAATTGCAATTTGATGGAAATACTTCATAGTCCTCCTTTTGCCAATGGAACAAGCCACGAAGGGAATTTGTTTCATCTTGTAAACACAACTGCAATTCCAAAATTCCTTCAGCGTTCGGCTCCATTGGACCATGATCATGCTTCTCTATCCACTCTTCTATGGAGTCCAAATCAGTCGCGAGGTAGAAGATAAATCAGTCTTGTAGTTTATTGTTGTACTATAAAACCTATAAGCCATAGTTGGCAAAGCATGTGAGATTGATGTGTGAGTAGAAGTTAGGTTTTCTTTTCAGCCAATTGTAGCCTGTAAGGGCAGAGTTGTTTTGAATTAATAAAATAGTTGTGTCAACTCTACCTTTACATGCTTCTGCATGGCGCATGTGATTGTGAGTATGACTGTAGGCTGCTAAGTAGCATAATCTTTCATTGGACCCCTTGCCTATACTGCATCACATCTGTCACACAAAATTTCTTTATAAATGACAATTATAAAAGGTGTCATTCGTGTATATTACGTTGATGTGTATACGTTTAACATCTGTCACATAAAATTTCTTTATAAATGACAGTTATAAAAGGTGTCATTCATCTTAACATTTATAAGTTCTCAACTTAAGTACCAAACTTTATTCATGTTGTTTTCCATAGAACGTCAAGTATAATGTGGTAGTACATCTGAACTTAATTGTTATAATAGTAGTTTTTGATTTATGGGTAAACGCTTTTTATCGGAGCTATGAACCGATGGGTTTTAGAAAGGGCCCAAACCCTTGTACATGAAACAGCTGCCACAAACAACATGATGCTGCCAACCAACTTCATGAAACGAGCGCTACGCGCTAAGGTGTCCTTGGGGGGATTGGAACCTTGGTCTCCATCATGAGAACCAAGAGGCCCAACCACTTGACCACAACCCACTTGACATTGTTTTAATAGTAGTTACCTTAATTCAATCAAGAGGATTTGCTACCAATCTATTATTATTTGGACATTCTCTTCCAAGCAACATTTACTACTCCAATTTGATAGCTGAACCTGAGGGTACTTTTCCTAAGATTCAAACATAATGTGGGAAAAAAAAGATACAACATGCAAACAGTGCCATATCTAATATTATTTGGACATTCTCTTCCAAGCAACATTTACTACTCCAATTTGATAGCTGAACCTGATGGTACTTTTCCTAAGATTCAAATATAATGTGGAAAAAAAAGATACAACATGCAAACAGTACCATATCTACTTGCACAGTATATGAACATGTAAAGAAATAACTAAAATAAGTATGCAGATGACTGAAATGTAGAAAAATGACAATAGTTTTGTACAACATACTGCTGATAACTTATTAAGTGTTCCATCAATCTGGACAAAGTAAGCCTCCAAAAGCATCTCCAACTCCTCCACATCAAGACCCTTGGTACCACTGTGGGTTCTACTACTTGTGCTGCTCTCCTTATCTCCATCATCTCCACCTAATGTATTGAATGTGCCACTCAGAGCTTCAACAACTCTGCCAGAAGAGTTCAACAGATTTTGTTGTGCTTCAGTGTCCCGTTTAAAAAGCAATCTTTAATAGGAGGCTTATAATAAATGAATACATATAAAAGGATCTAAAATTCTTTAGAACACCATTTATTTAGGTTTCCATCATATGTTACAAAAGAGTCATTCAACTTCCAAAAAATCCCAAAAAGGGAAATATCTCACCTTTCGTCCTCTGCATCAGAATGAACCAGCTCATGCTCCATTCCACCTCTAGCACCATGAAAAGAGGTGGGAGAAGAAATCCCATCCAGTCGTTGCATCAACTTATCTGTTAAATACATCTCAGCCATATCCTCATCATCATCAAGCAAGTGCTCTAATTCATCTCTGACCTATAAAACCAAATGGTATTAGCTTTGCTTGAAAATGTCTACAATAAATGTATTCATGCACAAAACTTCCAACTTTCTGAAATATTGTACAAATATATTAGTGAAGAAGACATTAGGAAAAAAAATGTCATATACAAAGCTGCATAAGAAATAGGATTGGAACAGTAGACAAGAAAGCAGGAGCAGACACTGCATTCCCCATTCATTATACAGCCAAGCATCATGAGTGCGTGAGGTCAACCCCTAATATAATTATGCGTGAGTGATTTGTAGCACTGCACAAGGTGTAACAACTAGAACCTGGAAAAGGACAAGCATGTGAAACTAACAGCACTGTGTAGAACAAAAAGGCCCCAGATAACAAGGTACATATGGTAAGGAAAGATCATTAACATACACATGGCATTAAGAACTATTCGGAAGTTTCCCTTGAATGATTAGGATTAAGGTATTCTATTTATTTTATTTCCTAAGTCTTTCTTCCCTAGTGTAAACAGATATTATTTATTTTATCTGACAATAAAAGGAAATTAGCAATGAATCATTTCCAACTCTTTGTCCCCATGTGAAAATATTCCTTATGGTTAAGGAAAGATCTTTAACATACAGACAGTAATATGAACTGTTAGGAAGTTGCCCTTGAACGATTAGGATTAAGGTATTCTATTTATTTTATTTCCTAAGTCTTTCTTCCCTAGAGTATACAGATATTATTTTTATCTCGCAATAAAAGGAAATTAGCAATAAATCACCTCCTACTATTTGTCCCCATGTGGAAATATTCCTTATGAAGGAATTGAGAGTTATATCTTATACCCTCCAGATGTGCATCTCTTGTTTACAAATTTGTAATTCCCAACATTCTACTTGAGTTAATGTGGAGTTACTCAGGTTACCCCTAAAGACTCATGTCCACACACTTTTGAATGGTGGTAATACTTCCCTCTCCTTATTATCTATCCTCCTCTTCTCATTCTTAATGCATTCTTAAAAATTCTAGATACTTTTTGTTAACTATTTTTCTACAATCAGGGAGATGGAAACTGCAATAGCATAGCTCCAACTTGGCGACTACGAACATACAAAAACACGCTTGAAGCCACATTTATTTACCCTGACATGTCTTTACAATACACACGTTTGAATTATGAATGACTGTGTTTACTGCAATATCATTATTGCATAAAATGGGATTAAATCATGTAAATAGTCATCCAAGCTCAAGGAAGATTTTTTCTGCTAGACAATAGAAAGAAAGAAATTATATTGAAGTCCACAAATGAGAAAATAGGTCATTGGACTTGACAGTATAACCAGTTACTGTAGAGAAGATCCTAGACTATGAAAGTAACTAAACACAATAGGAAAGCAAAAACAATAAAATAAATAGAGGGTAAACTGAAATTGGTTACAAGCTCCTAAACCACAATATTAAATATAGCCAACCAAGTAAGTGAAGGTCCCCCCCAATGAAGCAATGAAACTAGAGTCGCATGGACACTGATATGGATATGGCTATTTTTCAAGGCCCCCTAATATGGATACAGCTGGATGTGACATTCATTAAAAAACTCATATATATAATAATATCATAGTTACTAGAAGACTCGTACCTTAACCCTTGGTAGTCATCTCCCATACTAGAAACATGTCCCTGTCTTAAAAACCCATATGTGGACGTCTCCAAACATTAGGAGACTTTAGATAAGGTTTCTTTGTGTCTCTATACATCTTCTAGAAGCATCCCCTGAAAATTAGGAAACTTTCTATAGGGTTTTCCCAAACATATCATATAAGCTTGTAATGTCCCCTTTCCAAGCCTAGTCAGAATAGGACCATTAGCCTATCTCATGATCCCGATGGGCTAGGGAATGGTTTGGGATCATTTTTGGTTTAATTATCAAATTGGAGTTATAAGGGTTGTTTAATTTGATAATTATCAAATTGGAGTTATAAGGGTTGTTTAATTTGATAATTAAACTAAGTTTTATTATTTTTGGTGCACTTAAATTGAGGCGGGTTATTTTAAAAAGTGACTTCATGTTATGACTTGATGGGGAAAAGGGAAATGTTATAATTTTTAATTCCCTAGTCACTTAAGTGTGCACCTAACTTGATATTAGAAATTATTTCTAAGGGAAGTGCAAAAAAAGCTCTAATTTCAAGAAAGATTGGTTTTGTAACTCCCAGGTGCTTATAAAAAGAAGTTATGAGCTCATTTGGAGGCATGTTTGGAATTTGATAATGATATGCTGCTGGATTGAAACCAGAGATCGATTGTGCCTTCTTGTGGACGAAAACCCACTCGAGGATGATCAGTTTCGGTGGTGTGATATCCACCCTAGCTGGTATTTGCTGATTTCCACTCAGGGAATCACAGGGTGCTTAATGGATTTGAAGTTTTGTGAAGTTTTTCCTATTTGTGATCAGTTTGGAATTATAAATAATGTGTTTTTATGAGTTTTTTGGTGTGTTTTTTTGAAGTGTTGTGGAGTTGGTTAATTTCCTGCCTTGGCCGTACTGTTCCAGCCGTACACACATGAGGGTTGATGTTCACAATAATAAATTGAAGAAGTTTTTGGAAGATCTCTTATTTGCATTCTATTTGTCTTGCCTAGACGTCATCCTTGCAAGTGTTTTGAGGGAGTTTAATGCTGTTATGAATTTCTGGGAGCATCCGTACCCTTTCTATGGCCGTACATGCTTGAAAGGGTCGACTGAGATCAGAATTAAATGTTGAATCTTTTGTTTTCATTGATGAATGCAGATTGAATGTGATATTTGGGGGCCTCTTTTGAGAGTAGTATGCAGTGTTTTGGATGAGTATTGTAATTGTTGTAGTAAATACATACTTTCCTGGCCGTACTCCCTGAAAGTGCCGTACTGCTGTAGGGTACGATTTGTTGTAGGAAATAATGGTGAATGTTTTTAAAAACAAACTCTTATGGAATGTTGTTGCTGGTCCTTGATGCCTCTAAAGAGAGTGATTTTAGGATTTTTGAAGCAGTTGTGAGGAAGTTTTGAGTTGCCTTACCTTTCCAGGCCGTACGACCCTGCACTGCAGAAAATAGTGTTAAATGCAGATTTAATTCAGACTGCTATAAATCTCTGTTTTCATAATGGAAATTGTTGGGATGTTGATTAGTTTAATGCAGTTTAAAAGAGGTATCAATTGACTGCTATGTTCTGCATTGATGGATCTTCCAAGGCAGCCGTATAAGAAGGTTTAAGCTCTGATTTTCAGTGTCACAGTGAGCAGCAAGGAGAAATTAGACATGCCAAGTCTGCAACAGCAATGAATGTAGTATGCAGCCAATGTTATGCATGGGTAAAATATCAATGTTCTTCATTCCATCAAGTTACCAAGATCAAACCCTAATATCTTATCCTTTATTTTCATTACATTATGAATTCCTTGTAATGTTTCTTGTTTATGCAAATCACATAATGACCCCTGGATGGTTTACCGCCAGTGTGAAGGGAAAGAACATTTAAACACATTGTAACCCCTGGATGGTTTCACCGCCAGTGAGGATAAAGAATATTTTCTTTCTTTCTACCCACTGAACAAGTGGTGAATCCCCACTGCATAAGTGGATGAAATTGTAAGCTTTCATGCATATTTGTACCCACTGATTAAGTGGTGAATCCCCACAAAATGTGGATGCCCGCCGCAGCGGAAGAAGTGTATCTCTTTCTTGCATATTTTCTGTTGTAAGCCAAAATCACTGTATGCTCTCACCTTGCCCATCCTGGGATCTGGGTGATCAGAAAGTGTGAGGCATTTAGTTAGATGCATTCATTGTGCTAACACTGTGTTATCTCCATTGCTCAATATTTTGGAAAAAAAAAATTTGGGGTTGTTTGTTACAGTGGTATCAGAGCTGGTCACTCCTGCCAGCCTGTGTATTCTTCATATCAGCCTGTAGTGAGTCCCAGTTCAGTGGCTTACACAATTGATGAATCCAGAGGATACTGAGTTTATCACCTACAGAAGAAGACGACATCCTCGTGTTGATTCAGAATCAGAAGAGGATCAAAATATGGGTGAAAGGCAACCAGAGGAAACCAGTCTGAGAGACATATTGAATGAACTTGCACGTGGCCAGCAAGATCTTGTTAGAAGTAATCAACAGATGAACAGATTGTTGGCTCAGTTAGTAAGTCAAAATCTGGGAGGAGAGACACCTCGTAACAATAGAGGTAATGATGGAAATCAAGGAGAGGCTAGCAATTCCAATAATGCTGGTCAACTACACAATGCCACTTATGCATCTAGAACTACATCTACCAGACCTATGATGCCTGTGTTTTTGGGTCAGCAACAAAATCCTAATGGAGGACAGCAGTTGGTCACAGAAAGCTTTGCTGATTATAGACGTGAATGGGAGTCTTATGGTGATGATTTTCAGAATATTATGTCTTTCAATGAATTTTGTCAAATCAAGTATCGAAATCGACCCCGGATTCAAAATCAGGATGTGCAAAAGAAGCTTGGTAAAGTTCCTATTCCGCCTTTTGATGGTTCATCAAAATGCACAGCCAGGTCTTGGGTACAAAAGATGGACAACTATTTGAGCCTGAATCCTATGTTGGAGTTGGATTCTATCAAATTTGCAGCTGCCCACCTTGAAGGTGATGCACATGAATGGTGGACTCATGGCATGATCACTCAAGGTCATAGCCTGATTACATCCTATGCAGATTTTACTCAAAGATTAATTGATAGATTTGACAAGTATGAGCCTGAAAGTCACTTCAAACAGCTGGCTCAAGTGAGACAAAAAGATTCAGTGGATGCTTACATTGCTGAATTTCAGAGGATTGCTGTTATGGTAACTGATATTTCAGAAGCTAGATTGACATATCTCTTTGTGGAAGGATTGATGGAGCCATTAAGAGGTTTAGTTAAGGCTTTAGAACCAAACTCATTGCATGAAGCCATCAAGAAAGCAAGGAATATGGAGTTCACTACACCAAGAAGCAAGTTCTATTCTAAACCATTCACATCAAAGAAAGAAAAAAGACCATTCAAGAAAGAATTCAATCAGCCCAAATCCTCTTTCCCTAAGATGGATGATGAAGTCAGAAATGAACTTAGGAGGAAAAAATTATGCTTCACATGTAAGGAACCTTGGGCTCCTGGGCATAAATGCTATGAGAAAGGGAAAGCACAACAAATGGAGGCATATGTTACTGCTGAATCTGAATCAGAAAATTCAGATCAGCAAGATGAACCAAGTGAGAATGAAGATGTGGATGACTTAGAAGAGGCAGAGACAAACAAGGAAAATGTAGTAACATTTGCTCAATTATCTGGGAACCAAAGGAATGATCCTTTCAAGGTTCGAGGGGTACTTGGTGGACAAAGAATAATTGCTCTCATTGACACTGGTGCGTCACACAACTTCATTGATGAAGGAGTTGTTGCTAGAAGGGGATTGAAACCTGAGGAGTTTGAAGGTTTTAAAGTTGTTGTTGCAGATGGATTTACACTGTCTTGTAATAGAAGATTACCTCAGCTTTCCATGCAAATTGGAAATCATGAAGTTGTAGATGATTTTTATGTGATAAGTATTACGGATACTGATGTTGTTCTTGGTATTCAGTGGCTGAAATCATTAGGAGATATGAGTTTAAATTTACAAACATTGGAATTGAAGTTTGACCATAATGGTAAGAAGGTTGTGTTAAGAGGTATATCCACTGGAGGACCAAGGGTGGTGACTGCAAAAAGAATGGAAAGGCTGTTCCGAAATGATCAGATTGAGTGGGCTGCTCAATGCGTCATCATGCCTACTCCTACCAAGGAGGAAAGGAAATCCTATCATCCTGATATTCAAGATTTGTTGAGTAAGCATAGTAAAGTTTTTAGTAATCTTCCTCCTGGAAGGCCTCCTGATAGAGGCATTGAGCATATTATAGAACTTGAAGATGGGACAAAACCGATCATCACTACTCCATACAGGCAGCCAAAAAGATTCAAGGATGAAATCGAGAGGACACTCAAAGAATTGCTGGACATGGGCTTTATCAGACCAAGCAAAAGTCCTTTTGCTTCATCAGTAGTGTTGGTGAAAAAGAAAGATGGTACTCTCCGTTTATGCATTGATTATAGGGAGCTCAACAAGAGGACCATTAAAAATAGATATCCGATTCCAAGAATTGATGAGTTGTTAGATGAGCTTCATGGAGCGGTCTATTTTTCAAAAATAGACTTGAGATCTGGTTATCACCAGATAAGAATGAGGGAGAAGGACATTGAAAAAACTGCTTTTAGGTGCCATTATGGGCATTTTGAATTCTTAGTCATGCCCTTTGGATTAACAAATGCCCCTGCAACTTTTCAATCTTGTATGAACAAAATTTTCAGCGAGCAGCTCCGAAAGTTTTTGTTGGTTTTTTTTGATGACATTCTCATCTACAGTAAGACATGGAAAGAGCATTTGCAGCATATAGATGTGGTTCTTGGTATTTTGGAGGCTAATTCATTGTTTGCCAAAGAAGTGAAGTGTGAGTTTGGCCTAACGGAAATTGTATATTTAGGCCATGTTATCAGTGCTAAAGGAGTTAGCATGGATAAAGAAAAAGTCAAAGCCATTCTAGAGTGGCCCCCACCTACAAACCTTACTCAATTGAAAGGTTTTTTTGGTTTGTGTGGGTTTTACAGAAGATTTGTGAAAGGTTTTTCGCAAGTTGCAGCTCCTCTCACGGACCTTACAAAGAAAGGAGCCTTCAAATGGTCTCAATCAGCCCAAGATGCTTTTGATAGGTTCAAACAACTCATATGTAGTAGCCCTGTTCTTGCACTACCAGATTTTTCTAAGCCATTTGAATTGGAATGTGATGCTTCTGGAGAAGGTATTGGGGCTGTTTTGATGCAAGATAAGCATCCTATTTGTTTTGAAAGTAGAAAATTAAGGGGTGCTGAAAAAAATTATTCTATTTATGACAAAGAAATGCTTGCCATAATGCATGCTTTAGTTAAATTTCGTCAATATCTAGTGGGAGGCAAGTTTATTGTCAAAACAGATCATAACAGTTTAAGATACTTCATGAGCCAAAAGGATTTGAATGAAAGACAGCAAAGATGGGTAAGCAAGTTGCAAGCTTTTGATTTTGAGATTGTTTATGTTAAAGGCAAAAAGAATGTTGTGGCTGATGCCTTGTCAAGAAGGCCATATATACATTCTATGGTGGAGTTGGTGGCTGATTGGAAAGAACAAATCATTCTCAAATATGCCAAGGACTCTTTTGCATCAAGTGTTGTAGATGGGACCCTCAAAGATGATAAATATGAGGTAAATGGTGGTCTGATTTTATACAAGAATAGAGTCTTTTTGGTTCCAAACTCCAAGATTAAATCTCTGATTTTGAAGGCATTTCATGATTCACCCTTGGCTGGTCACCAAGGCATATTCAAAACATATAAACAGATAAGAGAGAGATTTACGTGGAAGGGGTTGAAAGAAGAGGTTTGCAAACATATCAGAGAGTGTTCTGTATGCCAACAGAACAAGTCTGAGAACACTTATCCTGCTGGTCTGCTCCAACCACTGCCCATTCCCAATCAAAAGTGGGAAAGTTTGGCTATGGATTTCATCACTGGCCTTCCCAGGGTGCAAGGGAGGGATAGTATCTTTGTGGTTGTTGATAGATTGACGAAGTTTGCTCATTTTTATGCTGTTTCTACAGGATTTACTGCAGTTCAGGTGGCTGAATTATTTTTTAGAGAAGTGTTCAAACTTCATGGGTTGCCAAGGAGCATTGTTAGTGACCGTGACAGCAAGTTCTTGAGCTTATTTTGGAAGGAACTATTCAGACTGTGTGACACAGAATTAACCCCAAGCACCAGTTACCATCCTCAAACGGATGGACAATCTGAAATAGTTAACAAGTGGCTTGAAGGTTATCTTAGGAGTTATGTATCAGGACAGCAGAAGGCATGGGTAAGATGGCTACATGTTGGTGAGTATTGTTACAATTCTTCTTATCACATGTCAATAAAAATGTCTCCATTCATGGCATTGTATGGATATGAAGCTCCTAGCTTCACTGACATGTTGTTTGGTGACAGTCGAGTTCCTAGAGTTAAAGAATTTTTGCAGGACAGCCAGGACTTGTTGAAATCATTGAAAGAAAATATCAGATCTGCTCAAAATCAGCAGAAGTTGTACGCTGATCAGCAGCGTATAGAGAGGGTTTTTGCAATAGGGGATATGGTATATGTCAGAATTCAGCCTTACAAACAGTCTTCTATCAAAAAAAGTGGTGCTGAAAAGTTGAAGCCTCGTTTTTATGGGCCTTTTAAAATCATTGGTAGGCATGGAGAGGTTGCGTATGAGTTGGAATTGCCTGAGCATAGCAAAATACATAACATTTTCCATGTCTCTCGCCTTAAAAAGGCTCTTGGACAGAACATTGTGCCGTCATCAATATTGCCACCTATTGATGATGAAGGGAGACTCGAACTCATACCTAAGGCTATTCTTGATCAAAGAGAGAGGGTGTTGAGGAAGAAGACTATAAAAGAGTACCTAATCAAATGGAAGGATCTTCCTCTTGAGGATGCAACATGGGAAGGAGAAGACATCTTGCAGCATCCTGTTTTACAATTGCTTGGGGACAAGCAATTTTTGGGAGGGAGGACTGTAATGTCCCCTTTCCAAGCCTAGTCAGAATAGGACCATTAGCCTATCTCATGATCCCGATGGGCTAGGGAATGGTTTGGGATCATTTTTGGTTTAATTATCAAATTGGAGTTATAAGGGTTGTTTAATTTGATAATTAAACTAAGTTTTATTATTTTTGGTGCACTTAAATTGAGGCGGGTTATTTTAAAAAGTGACTTCATGTTATGACTTAATGGGGAAAAGGGAAATGTTATAATTTTTAATTCCCTAGTCACTTAAGTGTGCACCTAACTTGATATTAGAAATTATTTCTAAGGGAAGTGCAAAAAAAGCTCTAATTTCAAGAAAGATTGGTTTTGTAACTCCCAGGTGCTTATAAAAAGAAGTTATGAGCTCATTTGGAGGCATGTTTGGAATTTGATAATGATATGCTGCTGGATTGAAACCAGAGATCGATTGTGCCTTCTTGTGGACGAAAACCCACTCGAGGATGATCAGTTTCGGTGGTGTGATATCCACCCTAGCTGGTATTTGCTGATTTCCACTCAGGGAATCACAGGGTGCTTAATGGATTTGAAGTTTTGTGAAGTTTTTCCTATTTGTGATCAGTTTGGAATTATAAATAATGTGTTTTTATGAGTTTTTTGGTGTGTTTTTTTGAAGTGTTGTGGAGTTGGTTAATTTCCTGCCTTGGCCGTACTGTTCCAGCCGTACACACATGAGGGTTGATGTTCACAATAATAAATTGAAGAAGTTTTTGGAAGATCTCTTATTTGCATTCTATTTGTCTTGCCTAGACGTCATCCTTGCAAGTGTTTTGAGGGAGTTTAATGCTGTTATGAATTTCTGGGAGCATCCGTACCCTTTCTATGGCCGTACATGCTTGAAAGGGTCGACTGAGATCAGAATTAAATGTTGAATCTTTTGTTTTCATTGATGAATGCAGATTGAATGTGATATTTGGGGGCCTCTTTTGAGAGTAGTATGCAGTGTTTTGGATGAGTATTGTAATTGTTGTAGTAAATACATACTTTCCTGGCCGTACTCCCTGAAAGTGCCGTACTGCTGTAGGGTACGATTTGTTGTAGGAAATAATGGTGAATGTTTTTAAAAACAAACTCTTATGGAATGTTGTTGCTGGTCCTTGATGCCTCTAAAGAGAGTGATTTTAGGATTTTTGAAGCAGTTGTGAGGAAGTTTTGAGTTGCCTTACCTTTCCAGGCCGTACGACCCTGCACTGCAGAAAATAGTGTTAAATGCAGATTTAATTCAGACTGCTATAAATCTCTGTTTTCATAATGGAAATTGTTGGGATGTTGATTAGTTTAATGCAGTTTAAAAGAGGTATCAATTGACTGCTATGTTCTGCATTGATGGATCTTCCAAGGCAGCCGTATAAGAAGGTTTAAGCTCTGATTTTCAGTGTCACAGTGAGCAGCAAGGAGAAATTAGACATGCCAAGTCTGCAACAGCAATGAATGTAGTATGCAGCCAATGTTATGCATGGGTAAAATATCAATGTTCTTCATTCCATCAAGTTACCAAGATCAAACCCTAATATCTTATCCTTTATTTTCATTACATTATGAATTCCTTGTAATGTTTCTTGTTTATGCAAATCACATAATGACCCCTGGATGGTTTACCGCCAGTGTGAAGGGAAAGAACATTTAAACACATTGTAACCCCTGGATGGTTTCACCGCCAGTGAGGATAAAGAATATTTTCTTTCTTTCTACCCACTGAACAAGTGGTGAATCCCCACTGCATAAGTGGATGAAATTGTAAGCTTTCATGCATATTTGTACCCACTGATTAAGTGGTGAATCCCCACAAAATGTGGATGCCCGCCGCAGCGGAAGAAGTGTATCTCTTTCTTGCATATTTTCTGTTGTAAGCCAAAATCACTGTATGCTCTCACCTTGCCCATCCTGGGATCTGGGTGATCAGAAAGTGTGAGGCATTTAGTTAGATGCATTCATTGTGCTAACACTGTGTTATCTCCATTGCTCAATATTTTGGAAAAAAAAAATTTGGGGTTGTTTGTTACAAAGCTACACCAGGTTTTCTTAAAGTGCTGATATGTGGTTGACAAAAGCTAAGAGAAGTAAAGAAATACACTAATAGACTTGTAGTTTTCTATTTTTTACATAAAAAATTAGAAGTTTTTTTGGTAGTAGAAACTTTCCTTATCAAATCCCAAAGAGGTATAATAAGAATTTAGATGTGTACATGCATTGAAGTTTTTCAATTGATAGAAAACATAGTAATCTCTAACAACCCCCATACCATGATTTTAAAAACAATGGCATTCCCCTCCTAGTCTCAGTCTGCCATCTCCAAGAGATTATGGTTCAAAATAAGTCTTTTATATCATGTTGATGATTATCAAACATTAATATAATAAAACTTTGCTTTCATTGACATGTATTTCAATACTTTAAAATATTATTTTTTAAAAGTTGAGAATTTTAGTATTTTACATTATTTTAAGTTGCATATCCATTGTTTGATTAATTTTTTTCTAAATTTAAATTATATATATTTTAAATACTCATCTCCAACTTTTTTTTTTTAAATGGCATACTGGTACCCATACATCTCTTGTACTAGTACCAGTACCAATTCCCATCTTTTGTATATATATACAGGAGGGAGGTTGGGTTTGTGTCTCTGAACTACTCCCTCTACCTTTACAGTGGATCAGATAGATGCAGGTGAGTCTGTCCCTTCCTCGATTGATAGAGGTTGGGGCCTATTTATAGTAGGGTTGTCTCTCACTCCCTTCAATCACTCCCCCTGGGTGGATAGGGTGCATTTCTCCCTCTTTCCCTTGGGTGGATAGGGGGCTCAATAGAAAGAGGTTGGGAAGGGATTAGAGCTGGGGCAAGCAATCTTGAGCATAAATACAATTAAATTTTTAATATAATTATAAATTGAATTATAGTCTCATTGCTTATATTATCTAAATGGCACAAATCTAAGCATAATAAATAATTAAATCAAATTTCAAATTTAATCTCAAAAATTAAAATATCAAAATAGAGTGAACTAAAGGCAAAGGATACAACATTTTACAAGTGTCACCGTACCAAGAACACAAGGATGCCTTGAAAATGTACCCCTCCATTCCCTCTCGCTTGACCCAAGAGACGGCTCGAAAATTTCGGGAATAGCTAGACATCCCCTAAATGCCCAAGAACGTCAAATGACATCCCTGACTATCTTGGGGACGACTGCCTCCGGGGTGGCTGGTCAACCCCCCCAAAAAGGTCAAAAATAATCACCTGCAGAAAATCATTCACAATGGTCAATCTATCAACTACACCAAGATGCCCCCTAAATGTGACAAGATCTGCAAGTCGCTTGACAATAAAGACAAAGGCAGATTGAGGGCACAGAACCCAAGATAGAGTCAAGAACCCTGACACAAATCCCGAGACAGAAAAACCTGAGAACGAATTTTAAGGCACAAATCCCGAGGAATCCGAAAAAACAAAATGGTCACCTGCCAAAAACAAATGTTGAGCGCTGGTCCTTGGTCTTCACGTGACCGAAGACTGAAACTAGAATAAGTTGAGCGCTTGACGGGCTGGGAGGTGATTTCCAGCTATGACCACGGACTGAGGTGTGAAGCGCTTTGTCGCTAGAGACAAAAACGGAGCGCAGGAAACCGCTTGACTAAGTGCTTAGCACTTAGTACTGGGAGCTACCAAAAGGGACCCACAAAATTTCCGCCAAACAAACAAACTTCAAACAGCGACAAAACATGAGATTACTCCCGTGACAGATATTGTCAACAGCAATCAACAAAACCAGCATCCACGAAAGTCATGAGTGAGGGTTAATCACAAACGGCAACGAATGGAGACAAGCCGCCGAAACCCTTAAACAGAAACCCACGACTAAGGCAGGAAAAACAACGCGACCATAGCAGAAAGAAAATCAGAGCAAAGGTCTTGAAAGCGCTTGAAGAAAACGCCGAGGATTATACAAATCGCGGTCAACAAAGATGGTGACCAAACGGATCTAAACCGCGACCAGATCAAGGACCAGATACCTTCGCGGAAACAGTGATCAAAGAGACAAATGCCGATTAGAAGAAAAACGACGACTATTAAAGAGACGCCTGCCGAAAAAACAGCGTCCAAAGGATTCGATCCACAAACTTCTTCCTGCAAATGACCGCAACCATAAACTATGAGCGTCGGCTAACCCTCAACCGCCGCTAGTGATCAAACAAGAAAACATGTTTGTTGTGTGAGCAAATTGCTGAGAAGAACCCGCGATGGAACAAAACGTGATTAGCAGGAATCAAAACATTGCCACGAAACCCTTCAACGAAATCCAAACAGCGGCTATCAGAATCGCAAATGCAAACGACGACTTCACAGCAAATCGCGAACTTTTAAAAACCCACGAAATCCTTCAGATCGCAAAACTTCAACACCAAAAAACTCCAAACGCCAACGACTAATGAGAAGACGTCAACCAGAACTCGCGACCACGGGAGGGTAAAACGGCAAGTAAGGAGTTTTAAATCTGAAGAGAAAAGGATCGACGAGCCTGGCATGAGTGACAAAGGTAGCAACGCCAAGGATACTGAAGCCGCGACCAGAAAAGGCACAGGAAACCACCGCCGCTGAGAAACCCAGAAAACCGACAGGAATAAAAAGACGAACCGCAAGAAGAAACCCAAAAACGGCGATACAAATCGCGATTTAGAGGAAATGCCTACACCTAAACCAAAAATCGCGACTTCAAAAACAAAACAGGTACGGCCATATGTACAGGCGTCGTACAGAATACAAAGAGCCCAGCAAAAAAAATTCCCACTCTGATACCATGTAAATATTAATATTAGAATGATACATTATTTACAAAAGAGCAACACTCTTAAATAGAGTTATAGAGGATGTTTCTAAATATACAAAGTATAGATGTTTCTAAAATAGATTATAGATAATCTAAACATCAGAATAGAAACAATCTATTATGTTTACAATAGATGACCATCAATATAAACTATCTAAATTTATTTTAATAAAAACAAGCCCCTTCGCAATATATCCATTAACTGCACTTCCTATATATTTGTTTGGCCTTCTATATTGAATAAATAAACGTTTAAATACATAAATAACATAACAATATTTGGCCGAACAATATACTGATTACTTAGAATATATTGTTCTATAAAATATTGGTCAAACAATATTCAAATAAAATTATAAATGAACAAGGAGTCGTTGGAAATGTCAGTGCAGGAAGATCAGGGAGATCAACCACAAAAGGAGTCACTCAACATGTCAATGCAAGATCAACAGAAACAATTTGTTGACGCGGTTCTCTTTGCCCAAGGACAACCTGTTCAAAGGAAGGATTTTGCCATGGTTTCTCAAAAAGATGTCTTGTCTGATCAGGAGGCTTTTGACTCTAATAAGTTGTCCTCTGGGGCCTTGGAAGAAGAAGTTTTCTCCCCAAAGATGAAGCAAGTTGCTTTTTCACTATGGCAATTGAGGGGAAGTTTGAGGGGCTAGAGAAGAAGTCTATTTCTACCACTTCTTCTATGGAGCTTGTGGACTCTATTATGCAGTCCAATCGTAAGGTTCATGAGTTTCACCTGTCATCGAATGCTGAGGTGGAACATATTTTCCTCCGTGCTGCAGGTAGTGAGTATTGAGCCTAATTTTCGTTAAGGCACAACTTTGGCTAGTAACCCGATTTTGTCAAAAGACCTAAGTTTTGACAAGAGCGCGCAACATGTCACTAGTTTTGAAGAATCCAAAGGCATGAAAAGAACCAGCAAAGGACCTAACAGATGGCACGAGACAAAGGAAACCCTTCTTACACTTGTCACGAAAGATCCAAACAACGGTCGACAAAAGACACGCCCATAACAGAGTCGAGCAAGAAGCCGACAAAGGTGGCACAAATCTAGGAGTGCCTATAGAAGACCGTTATCAACATTAGGAAGAGGTTCTTGTAGATCGAGGGGGCGCGAGGCAAATGAAGCATGGAGCGCAACTATAGGATATTGTGAGCGCTCTTCGAGGCACGCATGACAACGACAAACTTGAGGAAAGTTAAGACAGTGGTTAGCAAGTGTAATTAGTGAAGGGCAATGCCCCACTACTATATATACCCCCTATGTTACCGGATCCTTCACCCCAGCCCCTAGATCCTAATTGAATTCGTTTCGGATCCTGATCTTGATCCGATCCTGTATCTGATTCGTCCAAGTTCCTGCATATGACCTACGGATTCGTCCCAAGCAAATCTGAGCCAAATCAAGGCTGAACACGGGCCGAATCTAGACAAATCCGTGTTGTTTGACGAGTCAAAACATCTTTTTTTGCATATTTTTAATTTTTTAACTTCTTTGACCACCGTTTGACTTCGCCCTAACCCTAGAAAACTCCTCCCAATGCATTTTAAAGACACAAAACACATCTATTTACCTCATTTTGAAAGCAAAACAAAAACTCATTCATTGTGGCTGAACTTTCCCTCTTGCTTGGCAACAAACAAATAGAGTTGAAGATTGATCATTGAAGGTTCCCAAATGATTGGGTTGCAATTCCTACATGTGTGCAACAACTCATTTGCAAAGAAGGAAATTGTAGAGGAAGATTTCTACAAGAAAGGTTGGTTTTTTATTTATTTTTCCTTATATTTTTGTTTTGTTTTGATTTTTTTTTCATTTCCAAGTTTCTAAGTTTCTTCTATGAATCAAATGGCAAATGCTTAATTTTTAAAACTCAATTAGGTTCTATATAAATTTTTATGTTTTTATTAAATTATTTGTTTCAATTTTCAAATGTGTTGTGTATTCAATTTGTTGCCATAGGGATCCAGATTACAATGGCAACTAGTTCATCCTCTGCGGCCAAACCCCGCTTCAAAATAAACCCAAGTTCACCCCTTTGGAAATATGTTAATATGGTGGAGCAAGTAAAAGGTGGTGGGTGTTATATTTGGATTTGAAATGGATGTGATGTCCAGTACTCAAGCTCATACAGTCGGGTGAAAGCCCATTTGTGTAACATCCCCAGATAGGGCATCAAAGCTTGCCCAAGAAAAGAAGATGCACCCATTCCAACAGAGCAAGTATTAGCCTATATTGCTGAGCAACAGAAAGCAAATGAAGCAATAGGTCGTAAAACAAATCATCCTTTGGTAAAGAAAGGGTCTCAAGGAATGAAGCCCCCTTCATTGCCATCTAATCTTCAACCTGCAAAGGGCCACCCATTTTTAGACACACCTCAGGCTCAAAGTGAAAACCCTGTTGCATGTAAGAAATCAAAGGGCCCATTGGAAATGGCATTTCACAATGAGTCTTGTGAGATTGCCGATCAACACATTGCAAGATGTTTGTATGCAAATGGATTGGCTTTCAATGTTGTTCGTTCACCATATTGGCAACAAATGGTGAAAGCAATTAATGAGGCTCCAAATGGGTACAACGGCCTAGGCTGAAAAGGTGCGTACTACCTTGTTGGAAAAGGAGGTGCAGTTTGTAGAGGATTCATTGAAGCCTATAAGGGATTCTTGGGTTGAGACAGGTGTGTCCATCGTTTCCGATGGATGGATGGAAGGATGCAAAAAATCGGCCATTGATCAATGTTATTGCAGTGTCCCCTAAAGGGGCCATGTTTCTAAAGGCAGTGGATTGTGAGGGGGAGGTGAAGGATGGTGCATTTATTGCTAATATTCTTTGTCAAGCCATTGAAGAAGTGGGGCCTCGAAATGTTGTTCAAGTCATTACTAACAACGCCAAAAATTGTAGGGCAGCTGGTTTAATGGTTGAGGAGCGTTACACATTTTTTGGACACCTTGTTCAGTCCACTCCCTCAACCTTATGCTACAAAAAATTGGCACCAAAATTGATTGGATCAAACAGGTGTCCAATGAGGCTGAAGACATCCAAATGTTCATCACCAACCACAATATGTCACAAGGCATATTCAGAACATTCTCAAAATTGGAGCTGCTTAAGGTAAGTGAAGCAATTTTTTCTTAAGTTTATGTTTTGAGTTTTGTAAATTTATTTTTTAAGAAGCCTTCTTTTTATTTTTTTTATTTTGATTTGTATAGGTTGCTGAGACCCGTTTTGCCTCCAACACAATTGTCATAAGACGACTTCTGAAGGTTAAAGAGGCACCCTCTAATATGGTCTGCAACCAAAATTGGTCCATATGGAGGCAATCTAGCACTGAAAGGGCAACAAAAATTAAGCAATTGATCCTAGATGACACTTGGTGGGATCGTGTTGAGTATCTCCTCAATTTTACCGAGCCCATATTGAGTATGATCCATTATACTGATATGGATAGGTCTTGCTTGGGAGAGATATATGATGGCATCAACTCAATGATTGAGAAGATGAAAGGCATCATAAATGCAAAAGAGAAAGATCCTCAAGAAATTTTCTTCAAACAACTCTACAAAATTATTGAAGAGAGATGGAACAAAATGACCACCCTGTTGCATCTTCTTGCCTTTGCATTGAGTCCCAAATATTATAGTGTTGAGGTCCTTTCTGTGCAAACAAGGATTGCCCCATATAGAGATGCTAAAGTCAGCGAAGGGTACAAGGTAGCGTTTCGTAGACTCTTCATTGATCCTGACATGCGGGCTGCAGTTAGACAAGAGTTTATAGATTTTGTATGATCCAATGACTGTACTCTTGATGCTCTTCGAGACAAGTTTAGGGTTGATGCTGCAAGTTGGTGGTGCTTCCATGGCCAATCATTCAAACAGATACAACCTCTTGCGATGAAAATTTTATCACAAGTAAGTTTTCTAATATTTATAAACTTTTTTATATTTTATAATTTACTTTTTAGTTTTAAGTTTCATTTATAATTTTAAATTTTTATATTTATAACTCTAACTCTCCATTTTTGTCTTAATAGGTTGCTAGCTCTTCTACATCTGAGAGGAATTGAAGCACATACTCCATCCACTCAGTAAAGCGTAACCGACTACACTCCAAAAAGGCAGAGGACTTAGTGTATGTGCATTCCAACTTGCGCTTGCTTACACACAAACAAAGACGCTACAAGGAAGGGGACACAAAGAAGTGGGATATCGAGCCAGAGCATATTGACTTGGATTCTACCATTTCCCATCTTGCTGCACTTGATGTTAAGGAGGAGCGAGCTAGTGAGCATGAGAGTGCTAGTGCCAGTGCCAGTGCCAGTGCCACTATTTGTGGTTCTTCTAATATACCGCTCCCTGTGTCATCTAATATGGATGATGATGATGCTTTTTTTGAAGACCCATATGACAATGATGCATGATCTGTGATGGTTGATTGTTGACACTTGACATTATTATTTTTAATTTTAATATATATCATGACATTCGAGTTTGACTAATTGACATTTTAGTATTTTTAATTTTTATTGTTTCAATGTTTTATGGAGGTTTTGCTTATTATAATTAAATGATCATTATGCTATGTGGTACTCCGAACTTAATTACTGCTGCAAATATGTATATATTTCTGATTTCTATATGTTTTTGTGTTAACGAATCCAAAACGAACCCACAGCAAAATAGATTTTTGACCGAATCCACAAATCGAACCCGCAAATCCGAATCCGAATCAGTATCAGGATCGGTAACTTAGTATACCCCTATTTTGGATCTGGAAAAGGGGTTACTAGCTACAAATTTGCCTCTTGGTTGTTACTCACAGAGAGTTTTGAAGTAATGCTTAGATAAATATTGTCACTTATGTTGTTCATGAGAACTACGTTGAAATAAGAGCATGGAACCAATACTATGACCAATTTCAATGAATATAATGAGTGGTTGATGTTTCACTTTTGTTAATGTCTTCTAAGCTTTTTACGTCATTTTGTTCATTGATATGGTTAAATGTGTGATTTGAGTTGTTGAGCATTCCTTAAAGCCATTGTGATGCACTAAAACCAACACGGACCGGTCTACTCTTGCGCCTTATGTGAGCTCTCAAGCTAACTAACTCAAGTGATATGCCAACACGGAAGTGAGGAAGTATAATAAGGCACGCTCAATGATGTGATCTCACAGGCCTAGACTAATTCTCTGGGGTGAAAAGCACGCAACATTTTGGTTTTGTTGCCAGGACCCATTGCACTATGTTGACACGATGGTGAAGGACGATGTTTTGCCATTCACTGGAAAATGTTGAATGTTGGCTAGAACAGGTCGAAGACAAGTTTGTGCACAAGTGGCAACGACTACACACCACATAAATGGGTGGAACAGTATCTGTATGATGATCTGTATGAGACTTTCTTCAATGAGTTACCTGCACATATGTATGCATGGTTGACAGCTTATGCTCTAGATCGAGGTATACACTTGGGCTAAAAATACCACTGGACAAAGGAGCACCTCGAAAGACTTGTGACACTAGATACTACCTAGACCTGTGCAGTCAACATCTGGTGGAGTGGAGTGATCTGCAATTATGCTATGGGTTATGCCATCTCAACATATTCTTGCCCTAAGGAAGTAGAGTTCCAATTCCTTCGAGAACCACACAGATCCTATATCAAACATCTACTTCAGATTAAGAAGCTTCTAGTAGATATGGATATTGAGAATCTTCCTATGGCCAACTAAACACCTACGCACTTGAGCTTCGTAGAAGGTCGAAGACAGATGGGAGGTGACTGGTGAAAGAAGTGCAGCATGGATGGACCCAATGATCGCGAGTTGCGGGGCTGCAAGCACAAAGAGGCTCGGCTAAGGGTTTTGGCTAGGAGAGACCTTAGGCAAAAGACGGAGTTGCAATCTATACATGTCAAGAGGACCCCAGGAGAAGGGGAAGGGCACAAGAATGAACCCCACGGGAAGCAAAGTTGCCTAGAAGAAACCTACTTGCACGCCCTACCACCGAGCCATATGATGTTGTGATTTCTAATAGCCTTGAGGGTCCCCAGTCCCAGTCTCCACCCGACACACATGCTCATGTATCCGGGTACATTGACTCAAAAGAGATTGTTATGACAGAAGTTGATAGAAAGACGATATTGTAGCACCTAATAGGATAATTGTGGACCAACTGTTCCAACAGAAGCTATTGGTTGACACGCCATTTGTTCTAGAGCAGATTACACCCTACAAACTTTCAATTCCACTTACACCAAGTACACAAGCGCTCGGGATGATGGGTAGTGGACCAATCACCCAGGCTCCTATTGGGGCACCAGTTAGGGGTACTGGCAGTGTATCTTCAACCTAGCAGGTGGCCACCTTGCACAACATAGGGACAACCACTGTGACAGCAACAAACACCACCACTACTACAACTTTGTCTTTCACAATTGGGAGTGTAGGCAACACAACCTCCAATGCAAGACAGACTTCAAGTACAATCGAACATGTCTCTGCCAACACTGCCCTGCAGTACTGCTATGAGATGTCTTTACGCCTTCCAGAATACCATGGGGTGGAATACGCAGCTGAGCATGTTCACAAATGCGAGTTGATCTAGCACTCAAAAGGGGTCATTGTTCCAAAAAGAAAGGCAAGTCAGTTTGCTACTACCCTCATGGACCGCGCCCATACCTAGTATAGAAAGCACAATTCACAACAAGCAATTGTGGATTATGACCAATTGAAGAATGCTTTCTTAAAAGAGTTCGATATCCCAGAGTTCGAGCAACAAAGTATCTTTGCTCTAAAGGACATTAAGCAAGAACTGACTAAGAGTGTGCGTGTCTATGATGCCTGTTTTAAAACTTTGATATCCAAATTGTCCTATAAGATTCATCCTATTCAACATGCTCAATGGTTCGTTGGGGGTTTGTTGTTGCGTTTCCAGTGTGCCCTCTCACACAAGACTTTCACAAACCCATGTGAAGCATTGGAGGCAGCACTTCGCATGGAAGTAGTTGGGACTTGGGAGCATTGATGCCCAGATTAGCCCATTCATGGAGGCTCAACTTGTTGCAATGGCTACACAGTTAGAGAAACTCACTACTAACAATGCCCATGATGTATGCAGTGGTGTTTGGTGCATAGACTGCAAGGTAGGGGCACACCAAGACAAATTGCCCATAGAGGAATGTGCGCACCTTACTCAAAGCTTGTCAAATATGCAAGGACGACCATGATGTGCGAAGCTGTCCACTACTGCAACGCACCACCCAAACAAAAATATCTTGCTACTGCAAAATTTGTGATGCGCACCCACAACACTAAGGATTGTAGGATTATCGACCAGATACATGAAGCTCACACACTGGAACTTCGCCACACAACAGTGGGCAACATCCAAGAAGGTCAGAATGGAAGTATGCAACTAGGCCGAGGGAGAGGATGATGCGGAGGTGGTAGATTCCCACCACACACTTGTTACAAGTGCAGTTCCCCGAACCACTATCAACGAGATTGCCCCACCTTTCCCACTTGCATGTATTGCCATGGAGAACACAAAGTTGAAGAATGCCTTTATCTCTATACCACTATGACCAAAGATAAAAATGAGAAGGGCACAAGCATGATTTGGATTGACCACGCACCACACACTGAGTGGAAGATAAAGCCTAACGTGCCACTTGTTGATTATGAACCAAGAGTTAACATCACTACGTGCAGTTTTGTAGCATACGCACGCACCACAAAAAACCCTGTGGATACCATATGGCGCAAAGAACCACCATTTGTTGAAGGTTTACCCCCACGGTCGCCAAAAGTAGGAAATCCTACATGAGACTATGGGTCTCATTCAAGAACTCCAAGGCGAAATTGAATTCCTGAAAGAGGAGGTGCAAGCATGTCATCAAGGACAGCACATCCCAAAATCTGACAACAGTGAAAAGGATGAGTTTCGGGAGATATGTCGACTTTAGCACGTCGAAGGGATACTCCTGTTACTTGGGCAATGGCTTTCACAACAAGCAACCAGATATAGATAAGCAATCGGTGCATGCATGTGATCGCGAGGTCAAATCCATCCAGTGTACGAAATATGATCGAGAGATAGTAGTTGACACAACCATTGATGGATGGCTCATCAAAGACATTTTGGTGGACATCGACGCTGAGGTAAACATCCTGACGATTGATGGTTGGAATAAAATGGAGCGCCCAACACTTCAACCCTCCCCTCATGGCTAATAAGACGCACGCCCTACCTATTGGGGTTTTGAAGGGAGCCACAATAAGTATAATGGGAGTTCATTTCAAAGGGGACTTTGAGGTCATAGAGTTGGCTAAAGCAGACAACTTCCCAACCCTACTAGGTAGACCGTGGTGCTACACCAACAATGTTGATCTACAGTGCAAAAAGCGCTATATTAGCTTTGAAAACAGCAGTTAGAGGGTAGTCATTCCTTTGGATAGTGACCATGGGCTCCTCTATGTTGAATTGGTAGCCGCTGGCAAAGAAATCGATCATATCTATAACATCACTGCTCAAGGCATGGACAATTGGAGCCTACTTCTGACGGCATCTTACAATGGGATGACGCCCATTTAATATCTAACACCACAAGTGTCGCTTGTGACAATTGGGCACACGGGTCTTACAAGTTAGTTGGATGGGGATGTGGAACCCTTCAAGCAAACAAACACACGATGCCCTGGGTACGAAGATCTCCAAAGATGAAGTATATGAAATGTGTGGGAAAAACAACCACTATACCAAAATATCAAGGGGAAAGGAATATTCAAAATTTCTTACAAGAAATGGAGATGTATTTTCCTCAGGAGAACGAACACATAGCAACCTTGGTTTACTCTCTCAAAGGGACTGTGGCGCGATGGTGGGCAACCCATCGACCTATGCTACATGCTTGGATGCAAGTACAAGATGCCATGTGCATGAGGTTTGGAAAGAACAATCAGGCATGCCGACTACCAAGCTACAATGGCGTCACAACAGCCAAGGAGCATATTTAGAGTTGTGAAGCAGCTTGGATGGCCAGACCATTGGCAATTCTCCTGTCTCTATGGATGCATGCCTTGTACTCTTCACTACGGGTTTGGGCGCACGTGTAGTAAGTCAATTGCGAACTATGATGGGAGACGGCCAATTGGGAGGACCTAAAGAATGCCTTTGTTCATACGTTTTCCTTTTCTTCTCCCTCAAAAGGACTGCATTGATCTATTCAATGGATTAGCGCACAATCATGGGAGATGATGCAAAAATGGAAGAGCGCATGTCACAAATATACAAATGGAAAGTTATGTCTCTACCTAAAATCTTTGACGAGCGCAACATAAACAATGATTCCAGTGATGAGGATGACCAAGTCTGGATGGCGCAAAACTAGCTACAAAAAGGAAAGGAGAAAATGGTGTATCAAATGGAAGGACCGGTCGATTACCATCTTAATGTTGAGACTTCTTTTGGGACACGAAAAGTGATTGATTCTAAGGAGCCGCAGAATGAACCATACCATGAGCCCCTAAAAACGATCAAGGTGAATATTGGTTAAAAAGGAGAACCTAAGAACACAATCATTGGTGACTACTGGACACCCGAAGAGGCAACTAAGGTTGTGGAATTGTTGCATGAATATCAAGATCTCTTCCCATGAAACTACAAAGAGATCATGGGTGTGCACCCATCCTTAGGGGCGATGCACATGAAGTTGACTGAGGGTGTGAAGCCAGTGTGCAAAAGGCCATATCGCATGAACCCCAATCTACGTGCCAAAGTCAAAGAGGAAATTGATAATATGTTGGCCACTGGAATAATTATGCCTGTTGAGGAGTTTGAATGGATAAGCCCCATAGTTATCAACATCAAGAAGGATGGGCACATCTAGATTTGCATAGATTACCAGCAACTCAACTCAGTGTGTGTAGTTGATTTGTTTCCTATGCCCTTCACCGAAGAAATTCTCTAAGGAGTTGCAGGACAAGAAATCTACACGGTCACTAATGGATTTTCAGGGTATCATCAAGTGCGAATTGAAAAAGAAGACAAGCCAAAAACAACTTTCGCAACGAAGTGGGGTTCTTCTCGCATATCGTGATCACCGCTTTTGAAGACTTCATTCTTAAATTCCTTCAAGTCTATCTAGACAACTAGACAATGTTTGGGTTGGTCAAGGATCATTGTGACTCTTTGTGCCTCATGTTTGAACGATGTCGGCAACTTCAAATTTCCTTGAATTTGAAGAAGTATGTGCTCACAACTCCTTTTGGGGCATTGTTAGGACACATAATTTGTTGTGATGGCCTTCTAGTAGACCCAGCCAAAATTGCAGTAATTCTTCATCTTGAAGTTCCACAAACCTAGAAAGATGTGCGCGCATTCCTTGGATATACGAGGTACTACAAAAAATTCATCAAGGCGTAAGCCCAGATCGTCACGCCATGGAAGCATAGCTGAGGAAACAAAGTTCATTCAAGCAGATTGTAGTTCAACAACAAGCTTTCAAATTGCTTAAGGCGAAGCTAGCTAGCACCCCAATATTGTAGTTTCCAGATTGGACGACACCATTGCATGTTCATGTGGATGCATCAAAAACCGCCATTGGCACAGTACTTGCCCAACCAAGAAGTGGTTTAGTCAATCACCCTATCTACTTGCCAGTAGAAAATTGACCCCAGTAGAGTGTAACTACACCACAATCGAGTGCAAGGGGCTCTCCATGGTCTACGCGCTCCAAAAATTCTTCATAGATCACATGGCATTGAAATATATGGTTAACAAGGTTGTACTTCATGGAAGGATATGCCAATGGGTGGTTTTGTTTCAGGAATTCCAATTCTCGGTTATTGTCAAACCCAGGAAGAATAATTCTAGACCTACTCATTTGTCGTGCATAACCATGAGCGACAAAGCATGTGACATGGATGACAACATGCCTAACGCGTAGCTATTCCGAATTCAGCAAACACCCAACGAGTTAGTCGACATAGCCCTCTTCTTGTCATCTGGACACATGTCGGACACGATGAACACTACCAAGAGAAAGCAACTTGCAGTCCACCCTGCCCCCTACTAGCTAATTCAAGGTGACCTTTACAAACTTGGTTTGGATGAGGTTTTGCATCGTTGCATCTTGGAGCATGAATGACAAGCTATTATACAAGAAGCACACAATGATATTGCCAGAGGCCATTACACCAGGGAAGCAACAACGTGCAAACTGCTATTAGCCGGATTGTGGTGGCCCAAAATCATCAAAGACACAAAGGAGTATGCCCAACAGTGCAACCATTACCAGTGCTTGGGAAAACCAAATAGATGAGATGAAATGCCCTTGCACCCCATCATGTCCCAAGAACCCTTTGACAAGTGGGCGATTGATTTTGTAGGGCCTATCTCTCCTATAGCATGAAGAACAAGTGCACAGTATATCATCATTGCCACAGACTACTTAACCCATTGGGCTGAGGCTGCGCCCACACGAGATTGCACTACTACCACGGTTGCAAGGTTCTTGTGGGAAAATATTCTTAGTCGGTATGGATGCCAACTAAGTTTGACCAGTGACAAAGGCACTCATTTTCTGAATGAGACTGTGTGCATCCTATTATCGAAGTTTATGGTTGCCCATCATAAAACAACCTTGTATCACCCTCAAGCCAATGGCACAGTGGAGGCCTTCAACAAAATCCTTAGTCACACCTCGACGAATATCTATGATATAGGCAGGCGCGACTGGGATGATAAGGTTTTAGCAATCCTATGGGCATATCAGACCACATACAAGCACCTCAACAAAGCTACACCATTCCAGCTTGTGTTTGATGCGGAGGCCATTCTACCAGTCGAGTTCATCTTCCCATCCTTGTGCATAGCACGCATACAACATCTGGATGATGAGGAATCTCTCACCACCAAACTTGTTGCTTTACTAAAACTTGATGAGCTGCATGCTATCACATGCTACAGCCAGAATGTGGAGATAGCACGACAAAAGATGTGGCATGATTGCCACATCAAGAATACAATCTTCCAAATCGGTGCCTTTGTTGTTATATGACTAAATACACCATCTACATAAACTTCAAACACATTGGTTGGGATCATATGCGATACATGACATTCTACCATCTGGTCCCTGCAAGCTGAAAACTTTGAAAGGAGATTTGCTCTCTAAGCACTTCAACAGGAGTTGTTTGAAATTATACCATCTTTAGTTGTAGAATGTGTTGACACCTAAAAAATCAGTCCCCAAAACGCCCTGTTTTGCCCTCATATCTCATCCGGAGAATCCTTGCAAAAAACCCAGAAATCCTTAATCTTCAAATGCCTTCCTTCGCAAAGATTTTCCATCTTTTACTTAGTCATTTTTGGCATGGATATCCTGATGACGTCATCTGGATCTTAGCTAACATCCCGGATATTTCTTAATATCCCGAACCTTAACTAAGGTCTCGATATCCCCTTCATAGTCGGACCTTAGTTAATATCCGGATGTTTTCTAAACATCCGGATCTTAACTAATATCCGGGTCCCCATGAATGTCCTGATGATGTCATCCGGACCCCCCTCCCCAAAGAAATGCATATGACAATGACGTCATCCGGACATTCCGCCTTCGAAATATTATCCTGCATTGACACAACATCTTGATGACGTCATCCAGATCTCCTCTTCAACGAAATTTTTCATGACAATGAAATCATCCGAATATTGAAGGTTCATGTCCATGCGGATGACGGCCCCTCCATGCTGTGAAGGAAAATTTGACGGGTGCATCCGGATATCACATAGCCTACAGACCGCTGAAGCTAACGTCACATTCCTTCCGTGCGGCTACAAAATGAAGACAGTTGTAAAGCATTTCGAAGGCCCATGGTCATAAAATCAAAGATTCTGAATCAATGGAGGAAGCGCTGCCAGGTGTCAGGTTGAGAAATAAGCTGCAAGTATAAAAAGATCTAACAATAGAGCAAGCGCGCAGAGGAATCTTGTCAGACGGGAAGATTCACTGCGCGGCCGCGAGATTGTGACACGTGGCCAGCTTTCAAAGGTAAGAGTAAAGCTTGCATAACAGAGGTCCATGTGGAGTTCCTAGCATGCTTCCGTGGAGCCAAAAGGAGGATGGCTCACTTGCTATTGCGCGGCCACTGAATGATGCCACATGTCCACATCGGACAAAAGGAAAGATAAAGGAATTTAAAAGGTAAGTTGGCGATGGAATGCATAACGTTCGTCGATCTAACCTAAACGCAGACTCATCCACGGTTGATATTTGAAGGAAGACTGTCAGGCATCCCGAGGGCGAGAAATGTGCAAATTCAATCACCAGAGGCATTCAAAGGTCGTCGAATTTCAAAGGTTTTCAAAGCCGATAGCGCACAGAATCAAAGGGGTCGAAGATTTAATATATTGAAGGGCTTTGCTTGGTAAATTTGAAGAGTTTTTTGTCTCGTGCCATCAATGAAGATCTAATCTTCTCAACTACCCCCTTCCGGATATTTGTTGCATCAGCTGCTCGCATTGAAGAAGGGCAAAATATCCCCATCTACCCCCATCCAGATATTTGTTGCAGTTATTTCTAGCAGATGAACGTCCCTTCTGGCCAAGATATTTTCTAACAGAGCCCATAGGGGAATTTATTGTAACCTGGATTAGGTCAAGTGGAATCATAGGCTATATATGCATGAATGTAAGATGTAATAAGGGTTGGTCGTTAAACCAATTGTCTGGTCTGGAAAACGCCTAAGGAAGATTTTAGGGCATCAAGCAGAGAAAAATGTCTGGGCAGTGAATGAAAGAATGTGTCTGATACATCGTAGGAAGGATTGTAACGTGCATTCTCATGCATTGGTATGTCTCCACAATTGTTTGTAATAATTCAGGGGAATGCTTTGTCGCAGCTTTGTATTTTGCCTTCACCACATTTGCTGGTGCAATTGTAATGGGATTTGATAATGTATGATAGCATTTAAATTAATACAAGCTTTGCGTTGGGTCATTTCTCTATTGCAAGTGGGTTATTATAGTTTGGCTTTGGATAAATAAATATGTCTAGTGCATGAAGTGTAATCTCAGAAATGTATGTGAGTATATTTTAGTTTTTTGTTGATGCTGGTTCAGCCCTATTCTTTCCTCTTTATTGTTTATGACTCGGTTGCCCAATGGAATAAGCACCGGTCCATATTGGGGATGGATCAATCATCATTTTAATCAAACTCTCATCCTGTTAGCTGTAGGAGTAGCAGGTTTAGTTTAGGGTTTTCTCATGCTGTTCATGGTTCTGTTTTATAACCAAGGATATATCTGAAGTGAAGCAAAAGTGTTCTAATCATTTGTGAATCATCAACATGTATGCCTGCACTATGTATCTTATGTATGAGAAGTTAAGTGGATTCATTTCAAGGAATATAGTATTGCCATGATTGGATGCAAATGCATAGTGCGGTAGTCAGCTATATTGGGGTTATTAATGATAACCAGTTATTTTAGGTCTAGTGACAGTCTTTGGGACCTAGAAGGCAATTTGGGTTTGGTTGTCCTATTATTTTTAGTTGTTCATCTGGTTCGAACCTAATACCTGTTCAAGTATCCCCCTAGGAATATCCCTCCTAAGTCTAAGCTGAGCTCAAAGTGCAGAGGAGTTAACCCACTCCTGTAGGTTGGCCAAAATTACCCTGAACTTGTTGATGAACCTTTTCCTCTCACCCAGAACGACCATCCCTGGCCTAGGTGATTTAGGAATGTTTTAGGGTTTAGGGTTACAGTTATTTTGGGTCCCAATAGAATGTAAACAAATGAATAAGGTATCTGCCATTGTACTACTTACGATAGTTTGTTTGGGTAATGTTGGAGTTGTTTAGGTAGGTTTGTGTTGAATTTGGATAACATCAAGGATATGTGTCATACCATAATTCCAACCGAGCGAATCGAGCAAAGGGGGTACTATCTACCACTTTATGCCAAACGCTTAAGTCCTAGGACTTGATGGCACCAATATACCACATGGCTCTAGTTTAGAGTAAAGAATTTTTTTTGTGTAGAAGGTTAAGATTTAGTTCTATGTATGTTTTTCTACACGCATGCGTGTGTTTTGTAATGGTTTTGTTAAACAAAAGTTGCTACAATCAAGAGTTTCTTCTTCGACTCATGCCTCTTACTTTCATAAAATGTTTTCTTTTCTTGTTTAAATTCAACGTCTCTATGCGTTGGAGGACCAACGCCAAATTTAGTATGGGGTAGGGGGTAGTTTGGAAAGAAAAATACATAATGAATAAAGAAGCACACCAAAATTGAGTGTTGAAGAACACAAGGCATATGCAAAATCTACAAGGCAAGGAAGCGCACGAAGAAAGCAACGTAATGGGCTGCGCTAAGGGAAGCGAATGGCCCAGGAATGTAGGAAGGAAAGCATGAAGGGCGCAAAGGTCAGAACTTACACAGGATTGTGCTCACAACCATGCCAAGCAAAGAAAAGAGGGTGATGACATCAAAAGGTCGCATTTATGACTACCTAACTCCCCCTCCCCCCACTTGTTCGAAAATTACAGCTGGCAAATAAGTTATAAAGAGTGGGTTTTAAATGAAAGATGCAAAGTGGCGGTAGGGGGCTGTTAAATGCAAAATGGGTGATAATGGGCTTTTATGGTGAAAAGAAAGTTCAAGCATGCGAACTTTCAAAATAAAGGTGAGAGGGTAAAGCACGCCAAGCGCTAAAGGACTATAAAGAAGTGTCAAAGTGTGAATTTGTAGAACACTTAAAACATTTTCAGCTGAAGAAGAAAACTGCAAAGCAAGAGAGACGAAGAGTTGATAGCCATTGACGACTCCGAAAGCTTGAAACATTGAGAAAAATGGCACACGGTGAGAAATCCAAGACCTAACTATTCCAAGTTGTAGGTAACAGAAGCGTTTAACCACCACTAACGTGGGGGTTAAGCTTAGCCATCGACAAAACGAGAAGGTTTGGGCTAATAAACCACCCACGGATTTGCCAATGAGAGGAGAGACGTAAGATTTACACGAGGCAAAACACAAACATATCCATGGTAAACTCTATGCAAAAAGAACCTATTTTTATCATGAATGAGGAATTCAACAGAAGATAATCACAGAAGAAGCAGGTAGTGGAGAAGTAAGAAGCAAAGCAAGCACGGGTAGGAAGGGAAAGAAACAAATGATGCCTAGTAGGAAGGGTAAGAAGGCTGCGAAGACCCTCACGCCATTTGATAACATCTTTGCGGAGATGCAGTACCCAGACATGGTGCTGCGAGGAGAAGAATGGACCTCTTCTGTCACTACATGCAACAAACCAACAAAAAGACGCCTGAAAGAGGAGTCATTTTCGATGACAGTGTCAAGTGCAAGCTTGAGGCTACGGGAATTCTCCAGATCTTTGAACTTCCTTATTTTGGGAGGCCGTAGGAGTTGGTACAATTCCTTCTCTCGTGCATCCATGAAGGATATTTCTACTTTGTGGGGCAAAGGATTACGCTTACTTCAGCGTTTGTTAGCCATGTAACAAGATTGCTATGTACCGGTGAGGATATGGCATTGGAGCTTGAGGCTGTGGAAGCCCTAGACAAAACCGTTGTCGGTCTCAAATACAAGAAGGAATGGCGCACATTTCCAATTTTGAACATTGAGAACCCAGCCACAAGGGTAGTCGTGCGATTAGTAAGTTGCAAACTGGGAAGTTCTAAGCAATGGGTGGAGATAAACAGGAAATTTCTACACATTGCAAGGTGGATGGCCAAAGGGGTCAAATTCAATATATCACAGTAAATTGCCAAAAGCATCATCGAAGATGCCATGATAATGCATGACTAGGGGCAAATTCATATGGGGCACAATCTTGCTCTTTATAGTCTTCTGCGAGATTGGGGTGCCCGAGGGAGAAGAAATGGTGAAATGGCATTTCCCTATGAAAGACAAGTCCCCAGCAAAGAGCTTTTAGGAGTTCACATACCCAAGCACCATCACAAGCAAATACAAGACTAAGCTTGACAATTGGTTCAAACACTTGAAGATAGCCTTTGAAAATGAGTGGCACGTCCCCAAATTTCTTCCCAACTTAGTTTCAAGCCATGCAGAATTTGTTGTTATGCAGCACTACTCTTTGGCAAAAATTTGTTTGAAGGATGGTAATATGTCACCATGAGTAAAAGTCCCTTATGGGTTCACAATGAGCTATTTTGCAGATTCCATAAATCGGATTTGGAAGGCTAAGGAGATAAAAAAATTGATGTTCAGCCCGTAGATGCGGATAGCCATTTGCTTCGCACCACATATGTCTACCCCAGAAAAAGCGTCTATGTGGAGCAATTTGAATCCAATGTCACCCAGTTAGACCCACAAATAACCATTGTGGTAGACAACATTGTGCATAAGTTATTCTACTACCTCAAGCCAAAGAGGAAAGCATGAGGATGAGGTCGAGGTTTTAAGCACTCCGATGAAAATGAAACTCAAACAAAATGGGTCAAAGAAGAGACCATGGGAAAGGAATGTGTGCTCATTTATCAAGGAATCTAAGGAAGAAGGGTTAAATGAGGAAGAGGGCCCAAAAGAAAAAAGGAAGCAAGTACAAAGATCAATTGAAATCTTGCAAAAGGCATTGGGTGGAGAAGGCCGCTCTGCGCGCCAAGAGGAACAAGAAGTGGTCCAGTCACCCACTCATGACACCTTTGAGCCACCGAAAACTGCCCCCGATGTAGATATGGAGCAAATCATTGAAAATGAGCAAGATTCTGACACGAAGGGTTCAGAAGAAAAAAGGGGGCACAAAACCATCAACCTGACCCTTGAGCACGATGAAGAAGATTAGGAGCTTGCAAAGGAGCACCCCAAAACAGAAATAGAAGAAACTAAACGAAACGAAGGAGAAGAGGAAGTCAAAGCTGAAAAGGAGGAAGGTGGATCCCCTAAGCAGGAGGAAGACGAATCCCAAACTCTGAAGGAAGATAAGTTTGTTTTAAGCAAAGAAGAGACAAGGGAAAGAGAGAAAGATAGCAAGTACAGGGCATGGGGGCATGTCTCAAAGAAGTTGTATGGTGATGATGACTTGGTTTTGCACGCTCGTTAATAGCATGATGTCCCTGTTGAAGAGTTGTATTTATGGGACTTGATGGATCAAGAAAGTGCCTTGCCTAGGACTTGTCGAGAATTATCTTTTGCCTTAGATTCCTATACTAATGAGTTGCATTATGAGATTCCATTGGACTCTATTCTCCAACTGCACGATGGGCTAGCTCGTCAAAAGGGTCTTGAGCTACACTTCGCACCTAAATGCTACCCAAGCGGGGAATGCCTTGATGAAAATAGCTACAGAGGTGGCCACACAAAATCTGAATAATAGTTATGATGCACAACTGATTTCAAAAAAAGTAAAAGAACTGGAGATAATGATCAAATAGCTAGAACTAGAGAACAAACAGCTCAACGAGGAGACGGGCATTGACGCTGAGCGCCAAAAGGCAGGGATGGATTTGAAAGCTCTACACTTTTGTCGCCGCATCATACAAGGGGATCCTGAGGTTTCAAACAAAGTGGCACTCGACCAATCAGGGGGCATGCAAAAGCTTGAGGTTTTGATTGATTCAATGTTGAAACAAAGAAAGGATGGCAAAAGCAAGGAGGTGACACGTGCAGAAGAACAAGCAAAGAGGGTGGCAGCCAAGGAATGACTCAAGGAATAGCTTGATGAATGCGCAAACCTTATACAAGCTATTGATGAAAAGGTCGCTGCGGCAAAAGAAGCATTTTTGGGTTTTTCTCAGCAAGAAGCTTTCGTTGTTGTGCGCCTGCTATGAGACGTCCAAAAGAAGCAAGCCCTAAAAATGAGGGTAAATACTATCAAGGGCAACATAGGCCATTCAAAGATTTTGAAAGATGTGTAAGACATGGGGAAGGCTATCCCCACATGAAAGATAAAAATGAGGAGCGATTTAGGGAGGTTTAGAATCAAATCCTAGATCAGGAGGGACAATTTGAGGAGATAAGTGCAAGTGCGAAGAAAATATTTGAAAAGCTAAAGGAGCTTACCTCCAAGTCAGAAGGGGATTTGAAGTAGGAAGAACTAAGCACTAGAACGAGTGAAATCACTAGCATCATTCAACCAGCTATTTTGAAATGGGAAACATTCTTAAACATTGTGCATGCAGAAATCCCTGAGCTTTTTGAAAAAGCCGAGTAGAGTTGATCGAGGACGGTCAGCCAAATTAGTATGGGGTAAATGTTGATCCCAATTTTAGTTAAGGCACAACTTTGGTTAGTAAACCGATTTTGTCAAAAGACCTAAGTTTTGACAAGAGCGCGTGACATGGAACCACTTTTGAAGAATCCTAAGGCGTGAAAAGAAGCAACAAAGGACCTAACAGATGGCACGAGACAAAGGAAACCCTTCTTACACTTGGCGCAAAAGACTCGGACAATGGTCAGCAAAAGACCTACCCATAACAGAGTCAAGCAAGAAGCGGACAAAGATGGCACGAATCTAGGAGTGCATGCAGAAAACCATTATCAACGTTAGGAAGAGGATCCCACAGATTGAGGGTGCACGAGGCAAATGAAGCATGAAGCACAACTATTTTTTAATTTGGCTAAACAATATAGATAAACAATTTGAGTGCAACTATATTTGGCTGAACAATATAGATAAACAAGTACTCAAATAAGGGTTAAAAAAAACAGGGTTTTTTTGACATTTTGAGGTTAAAGTTTTTTATTTTTAAAACTTTATTTTTAAAGTTTTTTTATGCTGGTATCCATTCCTATCAGCATGGCTAAAAATTTTTAGTTGTTTTGGGTACAGCCAGAGCCGTATACAGTCCGTACCGTATATGTGGCCTTATTTGATAGCAAAGGACCTGACAGATGGCATGAGACAAAGGAAGCCCTTCTTACACTTGGCACGAAAGACCCAGACAATGGTCGGCAAAAGACCTGCCCGTAACAAAGTCAAGCAAGAAGCGGACAAAGATGGCACGAATCTAGGAGTACATGCAGAAAACCGTTATCAACATTAGGAAGAGGATCCCGCGGATTGAGGGGGCGTGAGGCAAATGAAGCATGGAGCACAACTATATTTTAATTTGGCTAAACAATACAGATAAACAATTTGAGTGCAACTATATTTGTCTGAACAATATAGATAAACAAGTACTCAAATAAAGGTTAAAAAATCAGGGTTTTTGACATTTTGAGGTTAAAGTTTTGTATTTTTAAGACTTTATTTGGATAGAGGAGCACCGATGAAAATGTTGCCATATCCATTCCTATCAGCATGGCTAAAACTTTTCAGTTGTTTTGGGTACAACCAGAGCCGTATCCAGTCCATACTGTATCTATGGCCTTGTTTGATACAGCGGTACACCTAGCCAGGATGTGCAGAAGGCGTATCCTACAACACCGAATGAAAAATAAACATAAGAAAGATCAAAATTTGTGGAGATAATGTCTTTCAATAACAAGGATAAATATATGCATTTCAAAACTACATTTATATACCACGTTTTATGCATTATCAGTGTTGCATAAAGTGAAATTATCATATAGATAAACTATCCAACATCCATGAGTGGATTCTGCTCTATTTCTTAGAGCACCCAAGAGTAGTCAATGATAATATAGGAAGATACCTATCATTTATTCGTATACTAGCATGGATAATGCAGTTGCATGACCTGTTGGTTGTCTGACATCAAAGGCACTCCAAACTGACCTAATATTCTTGTGAACTGATATCACCCTGTATATTGATCAACAGACTGAGTCAGTCTAACCATATTTCAAGTTCAACCTCAACAGTTCTGCTTAAAACCTTGTAAGATTTCAGACAGAATCCAAATTATATCACTTTCCTGCCAATCAGAGAATGGGCAAAATAATGAGAGCTTTAATTTCAAAATTACATGTTCATTATGTTAGAGTTGGCTATGATTGGAGCCACCCAGGGTCTAGGACTTCATGAAAGCACAAGAGAGATCAAATGAGAGAATAATGCTATTCTATCATTGAATACAAAAGATTACAAGAGATTACATTGGATTACATAATACATGAAGAGAGCCTTGCTTATGAAGGCAAGGTGAGAGCTAGAAAGGTGGAGTGAAAGGTGGACTGGAAAGTGGAGATATTCCTACAACATGTGACAATTAGAGGATGATAACTAATTGCACATATGGAGGATAAGACAACTCACTCCAACTATCAACAACTCAACACACAACTAGACTCAACTAGAAACACCTAGAAGACTCACTAAGTCAACTTAACATGTGTGAATTATGTGTGATGTGTGAATATTATTTAACTAGTAAATAGTTAAATAATGTGAATTATCCACACAAGGGTAAACCAGTTAGGTGATAACCCTGTTCACACCAACACCCCCCCTTAAGTGCAACTTAAGGAGTAGTTGACTAAAACAAGATGCAATGATGGATGATGGATGGGTCCCGACTACTAGGCCATGTTAGGTACCCATGTACAACAAATCTCAAGTGGAGAAAAGGAGAAAACCTCATGGGAAAAAACTCCTCTCCAAAAGTGAGAATGAATGAAACAATGAAAGCAAAAGAAGTGATAGTAGGAGGACTCATCATGACCCCCCAAGAACAACTTCTATCACATATATACAATCAAATACCCCCCCATAGGAGAGCAAGTGTGAGACTATAGGTCCCCCCCACAATGAAGCAGCTGTTGTGCCGATGGTGAATGCCTGAAGAACACTGGAAAGTGTCCTGTACCTACAAACAACATTCCTCCCCTTAAGAAGAAACCAATCCAAAGGCTGATAAGAAAATTCATCTCCAGGAAGAAATATGAGGGAAGAAGTCTCATGATTGATGCCTCTGAAGACTACTCAAGTGTCCACATGTCAGAATCAAAGAATGGCACAATGCAATGAGGTGTGACCAATCCAAAATCCTGGGTAGACGCATAAAGAACAACCTCCAAAGACGAAGTAGATGCGATAACAGTTGTGCTGTAACTGTCATCAAAGAGGAGAGATATCCCCTCAAGTGTGTCCTCCAAATCTACAATATGAGACTCACAAAACAAGTCTGATATACCTGCCAAGAAAGTATCCCACAAAGCTGTGTCTGAAAGACCTGTATGATCTTGCTCAACTGAAGAAGAAGCAACCATGTCAATGTCGATCTCTGAAGAAGCAGGAGGTTGAGGTGATGGAAGCTCAGCACTAGTCTCAAGAACCAAAGTAGGTGAAAGAACACCAAGGTTCAAGTGACCAAACTTCTGCTCAAAAACATGATTCACACTTGATGCATGAGTGTGAATATCAATCAATGGATCTACATCATCAGAAGACACAAAATGGGAGAATGTATACAAGCGAGATGCATGATCAGCCATCCCAATAACAATTATATCTCTGCTCTCCAAGTCCCGAATGATCACTAAATCAGGAGTGAAGTCAACTGTCTTCCCTGCACCACAATGAGTAATCTAATAGATGGAAAGGAGATTGGTTGACAAGGAAGGTACACACAACACATTGTTGAATGTATTATCTCCAATATCAATTGTCCATTTTCCAGATGCATGCATGTATGTATTGTTACCCATCAAGATAGGTGTTGAAGTACATGACTCAAATGAAGAGAACATCTCGTGTGAAGATGCCATATGATGAGAAGCTCCAGAATCAAGAAGTCGTCTCTCTGACTAAAGACTTGTAGAAGCAAAGAGTGCCTGTCCTTTTCTTTTGATTGTCCCATTGGCAATGCCTGCTGTCCCTGTATGTGTAGATGATGATGGTGTCGAAGAAGAGGATGTACTAGGTGATGATGATGGCATTTTGATATTGTGCTTTTGAATAATGTGATTCAACTCATCAATTTTCTTCTCATAACACTTATGCTCATCATGTCCTAGTTTCTTGCAATATGCACACTTTGGTCTCTCCTTCTTAGATGATTCCTCCTTGGGAGAGGATGAGGACTTAGGTGATTTTGTTGATTCCTTTGCTTGCTCATTGTTCTTGAGATCTTTATTTTTCTGTTTCTTTCCTTTGCTAGGTGAAGCCTTTGGATCTTTTGTACCTTGATTAGCAAGAAGTGTTTGAGGTCTAGGAGACTTCAATGTGCCCATGTGTACTAACTTAGCTTGCTCCCTTGTGAGTGATGCAACAAACTCATCAAGTGAAGGCATTGTGAAAATTTTCCCAAGTGCATCCATAGTAGCATAAAAGGTAGAAACAAAAACTGAATAGTCAAGACCAAGCTTGGCAAGGATTGAAAGAATCAATTGAGTGTCTTCTTTCTCAATTCCACATTGTTTGAGCTACAATCTAAATGATTTTAGCTTTGTGAAGAAGTCTTGGATGCTTGCAAAATCGGTTGGATTCAAACCAATTAGTTCATTCTCCAATTTGAAACCTCTCATAGTATCGTGTTTACCAAAGAGATTTTCTAAGGTAGTCCACACTTCATTAGGTGTAGTACAAGATTCAATATGAAAAAGTAGATCAGGACAGATAGACAAACATAGTGTTCCATAGGCTTGATCACATCTATTGTACCACTTTCTCTTTTCTGCAGTTGCAGTTGGTTCAATTTCTGTACCCATTGTTACTCTATGAATTTTCAAACTTCTTAAATGAATCTCCATTTTAATTTTCCACTCATGATAGTTATCTGGTGTGAGTAGAGGAAGTTTGTTTTGATCCATGATGCAAGAGTACAAAAAAGAACACAAGTACACCCCCTGTTACTCAATCAAAGAGATCACCCCCCAAAAAAAGAATGATTGTGGCACTTTATACTTAGTACGATTTACAATTATCCACAAGGGACCAAAATTGAGAAAACATGAAAATCTCTTAAAACTGAGATCCAAGGGAGATTACAATCACTCACATTGATTGATTAGAGCAAACAAATCCTTCCAAAACAAGTTTCACTTCCTCAAGTGTCAAAATGCCCAAGTTATCACTCAAAAGCCAAAAAACCAACAAATTGAATAAAATAAACCTGGAGATAAATCTGAGAAAAGTGCACAGATGGATTTGAAGAGATCCTGAGTACCTTTCCGATGCCGCAAGAATTACGAAAATCGGTGATCGTGACAAAAAGTTGTGAGCTCGGAAGCTGAAAATGAAGATTTCTCTTCAAACTGTGATTTCTGTCACATGCAGCAGAATATCAAAAAACGAACTGTGCCACTGCGAAGTGCTCTCTGTCAACTTTCCGATGATATCTCGTTTGCCCGATTTCGCCTTCGTGGGCAAAAGTTATGCAAAAAAGAAAAAAAACCCCTATTTAGGGCTTTCTGACGAAATATTCTCCTCCCAACCGGAATATTCTCTTTGGAAAGGAGAAAAACGTTTGGTTTGTGCGAAAAACTACCCTCAAAGCAGGAAACCACCTTTATCAGTCAAAAAACCACTTTAGGTTAGCGGAAAACCACTATTTTGATGAAAACCACTGTTCGAGGCAGAAAACCGCCTCTAAGTTCAGATTGAAACCGCTTTGTTTTTGCGGAAAACCGCTGTTCACATCTGACACCACCTGGATTGCCGAAAACCGCGTTTGTTTGAGCTGGGACCACAGAAGCGGGAAATCGCTTTTCACATGATAAAACCACCTGCACCTTGGTGGGTTTTAGAGAAGCCTATTGGGAGGTTTAGCTGTTTAAACCGCTAAGATTTGAAGCGACAGGAAAGTCTTTGAAGAGACTGTCGTTGTTGAATTTGGTGATGACTACCAGATGGAAGGGATACGCCTATAAGTACAACCGACGAGTTTAAGAGAATTCTCCCAGCGTGAATTTTCTACGGCTCAAGACAATTTCGAAACCAGCTAGATGTAAAAGGCTGCTGGTCGTTGTCCTACTGGTCCTATTGGCGTTGATTGTTGTCCGTCAGATATGCCAGATCTTTCCCCTTAACCGCCAAGGGTAGAAGATGCCACGGGGGTTCTCTTTGATGTAGAGATACGTCGATAGAAACAACCGACGAGATTTAGAAAATTTGCCGGCATAAAATTGAAACTGCCGATGAATTAACAGTCACCGCCGGAAGTGGAGTGACCGCGGAGGTGAGTTGACCGCCCGAGGAAAATGTGACCGCCAAAGACTACTGCTGTCGGGTTTTAATGTGGCTGGAAACTTTTTTAATCGCCGTCGGTGAGTGAGATTACCACCGGATTGGGCAAAGTAGCCGGCCGATTTCGGAGATCTCTCGCCGATTTAATGGTTGTCAGTAGATTTAATGTCTACGCCTTATGTGCTGGTTAAAACTTGCCGGATATTTGCTGGCTTATATGCAGAAATGCCGCCGGATCTGAGCGGGAAGTTCAAGGTATACGCTGATAGGAGCAACCGTCTTTTGAAGTCGACCGCAGGGAAGATTGAAACCTCCGCCAAAATGCCAATCGGAGGAAGGAGTCACTGGGGCCCGCGCCACGTGGCGCCCAGCAATTCGCTTAAATTACCTGACCTCTAAGATCCGCAGGTACAAGGTACCTATTAGATGCAGGTTTGTACCCTGCAGGAAAAAACTCTGCAGAATATTTAGTTAACCCGCCGAAGAACAAACCAGAGGATTTTAATACCTGATGAATAAAAATTTTAACCACTGGATAATACATCGACCAACGGTACGCCCTGATTCTCAATGACGCAGTCAAAGATTCTAGAGAATATGCCATAGAATATTCCCTACGACAGATCCATACTGCCGAGGGGTGAAAAAAATTTGCCTTTTGGTTCAACTTTGTTCAATTTGGACGATTTACAGTTGATTTATAGGTTTTCGAGCGTCCTGAGCACGATGGCAAGGTCGATTTTTGCCCAAACTACTCCAAAATTGCAGATGCCTCCCGGATCAAGTATCCATTCCCCAGATTGAAAATGCTATAGATTTGGCCTTCGGTGTCCGATTTGGACGAAACAAAAGGCGATCTTGACTATCTCGAACCTCCTAAAAACAATGGTGTGCTCAGATTTGCAGCAACATGCTTCGATGTGAACCTGCAATACAAGGCTACAAAGGGAAAACCCTCACAAATCTGGTATTCTATCAAGTTTTTCTAATTCTCCAGGTCATCATTCGATGCAAGAGAAGAGCATACTAACTATCAAGATCTACCATGAATTGCATTCAAAATCTCTCAAAAAATGACTAACACAAAGTGATTCTTCCTAGAGCTCTGATACCATGTTAGAGTTGGCTATGATTGGAGCCACCCAGGATCTAGGACTTCATGAAAGCAGAGATCAAATGAAAGAATAATGTTATTCTATCATTGAATGCAAAAGATTACATTGGATTACATAATACATGAAAGGTGGAGTGGAAAGTGGAGATATTCCTACAACATGTGACAATTAGAGGATGATAACTAATTGCACATATGGAGGATAAGACAACTCACTCCAACTATCAACAACTCAACACACAACTAGACTCAACTAGAAACACCTAGAAGACTCACTAAGTCAACTTAACATGTGTGAATTATGTGTGATGTGTGATGTGTGAATATTATTTAACTAGTAAATAGTTAAATAATGTGAATTATCCACACAAGGGTAAACCAATTAGGTGATAACCCTGTTCACACCAACACATTAAACATTTGAAATTGATAGAATACGACAGAAAAAATAATTAAATGTATAGTGATATTTGTGCTTCTGAATTTATATTGCTTGCACCTCAGATCTCTTCTATATGTATAAATGCCTAATATTTATATGCATCAATGCCTAATATTTATTTCTAGGTAAGTTCTATGCAGCGGTGTTAGATGTAGAAAGACTGGATAGACCCAGAAATACCTTGCGAAAAACTAAAACATATATAGCCAGTCATGCTTTTGATGTATTAAAATGGTTTTGAGAAGTAATTAGCGACAAGATTACCAAATTCAGAAATCAAAATTTTTAAGGGAGGGAAAAGTATTCCAAAAATCTAGAATTGTAGAATTTTCTTGGACTGGTTGTGTGTATATTTGTAAAATTTTAATTGCTATGCTGAGCATTGCAAATTGAGTGAAATGTGGATTTGTAGAAAATTGAAATTTTAATTCTAGAAAAGGAAAGACAAAAAAATATCTCAATTGGATCAGACCAATTCGGGTATGCATGAAAAATTAAGATTCAACAGGACTTGAGCCAGACCCAACAGGATTTAGACTATAGTTAGAGACAGTTCCTAGACCGTAGTCTTCATCCTAGATTCTCGTTGTGTTTCATATTTTTCAATAATCACAATATAGCATTAGAATGAACAAACCTTTTGAACACGACCAGATATTGCAACCAAACGGCTTTTGATCTGTCTGATTCTTTCAAGCTTGAGAGTACTGACTTTAGTTGTCAACTCATCCAGTGCTGGATATGCCTCTTCTTCCAGAACTCCAGTCTGAAAGATAAAAGTTAGACCAGAAGCATAAGGATATGGTGAATCCAAAAACATTTCATAAACAGTAATCTGGCACTTGAATGCTACAATAAAACAATTGTTTACATCTAATACCAAAACCATTAGTCAACAAAGATACATATAAATCAAATTATACTAAGGTTTATGTAGGACAAGAAAGATGCATATGAATCAAATTAGACTGTGGTCTATGTAGGAGAACTAAGAAAATCTAATCCAACAGCCTTTTGATTGGGCGATAGGATCATCTTCGTTACCCTGAAGAACTTCCAGTCCGAAACTAGAAAGCCTTTAAATTGATCATGCCCAATAGAACCTTTTTTTATAATAAACATCAAGTTAAAGAAGAGAATAAGGAGCTAATAATTGAAGTAAATCAAAGTAAAAATAAGCTAATCATTAAATAAAATTAAAATGGAAATTCTGTAAATCTACAACTATAAAGTTTTGAACTTGTTCATAGATAAACATGTATCAATTTAAACTTTGTAAGTTACAAAATATATCAACTGGCTCAAAATATAAGAACTACTAAGGATAAAACTAAAATGACAAAATACAAAGTTATTTGAACACATTTTTGGACAAGATTTTGTTAGAATCCTTGTAAGATGGACCTCAAAAAAATGTTTACACAGAATAAAAAGTTATTTGAAAATATTTTAGGACAAGATTTTATAAGAATCCTAGTTACATGCACCTCAAATGATGTTTACACAATTGATGTTAGTGTGTTAATAAATAAAAAAGTTATAAAGTTTGTTGTCAGGGAGTTTGACAGAGTAGTTGTGTAGTTTAGGTATTTGTCACTGGAAAATGGCTTCATAATCCTTCATATTCAATGCAAATGTAATTTCAAGAATCCTGTTGAATAATCTTGAATACGATATATTATCATTTTGTGTGCAATAGTGGTGTAGATATTATTTCCTATGCATTGAGCATTTACCATTTCAATATGGTAGCAAGCACATTAGAAGAAAATAGGAGGTTGATTTTACCTATGCTTTTGTTTAAGTGCTAGAAGAATGTACTGGAAGTTTCTTTTTTAAGTCATTTTAAATGCATTTGAAGGAAAGTATATACTATTTCAACAAATTCATTAATGTGTCCAACAAAGAAAACGAGTTGAATTACATTTGTATTTTTTTGGTGTTCAATCCTTGCCAACATTCACCATGGAAGTGGATGATAGTGCAGACCATGGAAATAAATATTTTTGTCAGTGAATCAAATCCATTGTATTCATATTTTCTTGGTCAAAAATCTTGGACAGGATATTGCGTGAAATGCATAATATTAAAATAGGGACGGAAGAAAAAAGGTTAATATGCACATGTTTTAGGATCATCTGTTAACGAAGTTAAAGGATTTATTTGGAAGCATGTTCCACGTTTTGATTTGAAAATAATAGTCAAAGTGTAGGAGGCTACCGTATTTTTTATTTGTGATACGAGTACTTATTGGTATAGAAACACACATCAAAATATTCCAAAGTTAATTGAAAGAGAAGTTGGTTATAAGTGTGTTTGTTCAGCACACTTGGATATTAAAAGTGTGGAGTTCGTAACTCATAGTTCTCTTCTTGTGGTGGCTTTATAAACAACAAAAGACAAAATAAAGAGTCGTTGGCAACTTAAAGTTTAGAAGTGGGTTTAACAATCTTGGAGACAAATAAGTTTTAAAGAGGTTGATGCCAAAAGTTCAAATCTCATAAAGCTTGTTGTAAAAAGAAATAGAACACAATATATTATTTTATTAGATATTAGGATCACAATTACAATGAGGTTCATCTCCTTATATAGAGTTCAGAGATGAAACAGATAAACATGACACGTCAACAGATAAACATGACATGACCTAGATTCTACAAACTAAAAATAGCAAACTAAAAAATCACTTAAGTCACTAAAGTGACTTTATTACAAAGATAAGCCTTATCCTCTAATACCCCCTCTTAAGGCTTACTGCTAAAACAAAACAAACTAAAACTCTCAGCACCATGTATTCATCAAACGCTTTTCTTTGAAAATAGTTCTTCAACCAGGTAGAACTCCATCAAGCTACCTCATAACCCCCGTAAATCTGTAGCTCCCAAGTTGAATTCCCGAGTTCCTAGATTACCACCTCCCCGAACTCCCGAATTATTGGACAACAATCCATGTTGAGCAACATCCACAATGCTCCATCAAGTTGTCACATGAACCTCATAAGGGTATAACTCCCAAGATCCACAGCCTCCCAAACTATCTAGGCAACCATCCATCCTGAGCTATATCTACACTGTATTCCTTCCTATCTTCAAAGTGCGGACTTCTCTAAAATACATAAAAAGCAACTTCTTCACCATTGTCAACATCATTTGCTCAAATTCTATAGTTCCAAGCTATGTGACCTATTTTCTTGCAATAGTAACATTTAGTCCCCTTTTTGTCTTTATCTGATCTTCTATGATTTGTGTATAATGTTGTCTCAGTTTGTAGATCATCTTTTGTATCTTCTGCAATTATTCTCCTTTCTTCAGCTAAAAGAGTTGAAATCATATCTTCCAAAGTTTGAGAAAATAATTGACTAAGAGTAAAGATGACATTGCTGAATTTTAGAGGCAAATTGTTTAAAAAATGGCTTTGGCATCCTCATTATCCACTATAGCATTGACTTTTCTGCTAGTTGTCGAAAGAGAGATCTCAGATTGTTTATGTGACTAGACATAGTGACTCTATCAGCCATCTTGAATCTGAAAAGCTGAAGCTTTAAAGAAAATTTAGCATTAACCGTTTTTGCTACAAACAATGTGTTCAAATTATCCCAGATTTCCTTAAGATAATTTTGCCAGATCTATATGATGTCACTCGGAATCAAAGAGAGCAAGACCAATAATGGCTTTGGCTTTATCATCTCTGCTTCGCCATTCCAATACTTTATTAGCATCTGTTGGTAGTTTCTCATTTCCATTTACTATTCTCTACAGGTTCTTGTGCATCAGCTACATCTAGATTTTTACTTTCCAAGTGTGGAAGTTGAGACCAGAATATTTATCTAATGGAATTTCCATTTCTAGAAATTAAACAAACCCAAAATATGATCCTGAGAAAATTCAAACCCTGGCTGCGGAATAAAAACCAATAAAAAATTTTGCTAAAAAGATTTTTTTTAAATACCTGCAAAAAAATTTTGAAAACCCTAGCCATCAGGCTGCACATGTACCCAAGCCGTAGACTTGACAAAACGGCTCAAAACCCTTTATTTTCGTGAAAAATCCGGCCTGATTTTTGTAAGAAAACGTCATGACATTTTTGTTTGGACAAATCCCGTCCGTTGTGATTTTCATCAGAAAAGTGGCACGATTTGCAAATATAACCAATCACACGAACTCAAATAATTAGAAAAAAAAACGGCGTGATTTCATGTGAAAAAATAGCGCAATTTTTCTCATTTAAAAAACACAGTAATTTTTACAAAAGAAAGCCCTCACGATTTTCCTCAAAAACAATTGATTTCTACAGGTTCCGCGATTAAAACCCTTAAATCCTACGAATTGTAACCTCTTGTTTGGCGCAATCAGCAACTCAAACCCTACGTGATTCTGTATCTCTAATTCACATGACTCGTAAAAATAAATATAACACAATACATTATTCTATTAGATATTAGGATCACAATTAGAATGAGGTTAATCTCCTTATATAGAGTCCGGAGATGAAACATATAAACATGACAATTCAACGAATAAACATGACATGACTTAAATTCTAAAAACTAAAAATAGCAAACTAAAAAATCACTTAAGTCATTAAATTGGCTTTACTACAAAGATAACCCTTATCCTCTAATAAAGTTGTTTTTTAATCACATCATTTTACATGTGCATATATGTTCAATGAAACAAGGGTGGTAAGATATTTTTGGTTTAAGCAAATGCAAGCTCATGACCAGCCAAACTATATCCTCTAATAAAGTTGTTTTTTAATCACATCATTTTACATGTGCATATATGTTCAATGAAACAAGAGTGGTAAGCTATTTTGGTTTAAGCAAATACAAGCTCATGACCAGCCAAACTATAGGCTTTGGCACCTTCTAAATCTAATGGCGGTGTTACTTTTCACTTTTGGAACATCCTTATCACATTTTTTTGAAAAAAAATCACTGTAATGGATGCTTTATTGGTTGAAACTGATACCCTACTTTATGCACACAGGGACTTACACATGTATTGCATTCTTTTTTGGTGCTCTTGAAGATTCTAATGCTACACCTGGTAGATAAGGCCTAAGGAGGTTATTGTACCCATCCAAAACTCAATGTTCCTACAGCTTGACGCCTATTCTTGTTATCAATTCACTATCATTTGTCTTAAGATTTATATCGGTAATAATGTTTTCTGAGCAAGTGGCAAAGTTGTCGTATCGTGGTCCACGTATTTCAAACTAACAATTTCTTGCAGATTGCTCCTGGTTGTATTTATTCCAAGAGATTGAATATAATCAGTTCCTAATCGATGGTGAAAGTGACTTGGAGCTGAGAAGCAATTGATTGACAAATGATTAAGAGAACTTTACAAATAAATCGCTCCTATTAAATGAAGAAAAAGACCTCATGAAGTCAATGCTTTGCTAAAGTGGTGTTGCAAGTGTAAAGTTCTGTTGGTAGCAAGGAAGGTGACAAAGTATTCGTAAAATTGTGCAACACTTAAGAGATCAAAAATGATGGCACATAAAAATTTTGAGGTCTGGATGGCGTCACTGCCGAAAATACCAAAATTGTTGATCTCGAGGGCTTCTACGAATGGCGAGGTTAGGCTTCGCCGCTTCTGGGAATCGATGCTAGCTTGTTGTGCGCTGGAAATATCTCTGCTACAGACTCTTTGGCCGCTAGCCGATTTGGGGGCGTATCTATGCATGAGGATGCTCGATGGACTTCCGCTTCTCCAACACTGGTCAAGGCAAACGCTGGTACGCAGGTATGGCTTGTGCACGAGTAGCTCACCCCCAAGTTCCTCCTTGTCCTCGCCCCCTGGTGACAAACTCGCCACAAAAACCACCTTTACGGATGTGGCAATGTTGAGCAAACTGAGGACGATTTCAAGTATGGCACCATTCCGGGAAACCCTAAATCTGGATCTGTGTCACATGGGATCGCTCCAAAGGCAAGACACTCATGTATTATCAACAGGAGGTCAGTTCACTGCATGGAAAAACCACTAGAGTTGAATTTTGATACCATTTTGTTGAAAGAATTGCGTGAGAATGAGGAATATTTTTCTGAGAATGGGTCAATTGGTAGGTTTAGTCAAATTTGGCCCAACCTTCCTGCATTGCATGAATGGATTTCAAAATCTTGGGTTTCACTAATGGAAAAGAATCTAGAAATTTATCCTAGTGCAAAAGGGTTTTTCACAGTGGTCTTTGACAGCAAGCAAGACAAAAATGTCATCCTCAATCAAACATGGATGTGGGGCGAAAGTACACTGCTCCTAAAATCATGGCATCCAAACTTTGATCCGGCCACGGAATCATTTGCTATTATGCCGATCTGGATTCGCCTCCCAAATCTCCCCCTTCATTACTGGTTTGAATCCAGTTTTGCAGCTATTGGTAACACTCTTGGTAATTTCATATGCACAGATGTGAACTCAAGTGATTTTATTCACACAACCTTTGCCAGGATTCTGGTTGAGCTGGACACTGTTGTGACGTTTTCACACATCACCCCATTGCAAATGGGACCCCCCTCTGTTCTTACTTTCGCCGTCGTTTTGCTTTAGGATTTTGGTTTTTCTCTGGGTTTATTGGTTTGGTAGTACATTTGCCCAAGTCTTGTAGTTTCTTGCTCAGATCCATGAAGCTCGGGGGGAATTTTAACGCACTTACCTCACGGGGAATTTGAGGAATGCTTGAACAGGTTGAAACAATGAAGTAGAAGATTGATTTTCCTAAGGATCAAGTGAGGCCCTAACTGGAAATTATTCCTCGACCAAATCTTGTCAATCCATTTCAGAAGTCCATCATTCCATATGAAAATGTCTAAGTCCTTCACTCTGAGCATATGAATCCATGATGAATAAGCTATCCCTCTCCAAAGTCCGGAAGTCTGTGTTCGAAGTTTAAAGGGTAGAAAAGGTTCCAAAGGTCTATCCAGAATCTTGTTCCAGAGTCCAATCCAGAATCCTGTTCCAGAGTCCAATCCAGAATCCTGTTCCAGAGTCCAATTCAGAGTCCTGAATGCACCAAAACTTGTCATTCCTTGTCAAAAAAACTCATCATTCCATTTGAAATTCCTGGGTTCCTAACTCAAAGCTTGAAGAATTTCGTGACAAATGAAGAGTTCCTCGGCAAAATTTGGGAAAATCCTTGTCAAAAATGCAAAATCCGTGACCACCTCCAATGTGCGCGCTTCCTAGGGCACAAAATCCACCATCACAAGGAAAATATTCTTCATCCAAGAGAAAATCCTCATCATCAGGGAAAGTGCGCCAAGGAATTGCACTCAGGAAGTAAAAATCCGCCTCAACAAAGAAAATGCGCTCAGAGACTTTGTTCTCCAAGACACCCAAATTCGTGCCTAAGGAGGATTTTTCCAGGAGATCATGGAAATTGCGTTCAAGTAGGAAGGGAATTCCACGACTACATCAAAAGTGCACTTAGGCGAAAACAAATCCAAGGAATACTTTTTCAAAGTCGCAAAATCCAGGATGAGGAGGAAAATGCACTCTTGGACAAACAAAATCTGTAAGATCATGAAATCCTGACCTTGCTCAAAGTGCACTCAAGCGAAAATGAATCCTCTAGGATGAATGAATCCACAACTTGAGGCACAGAAAATCCTTGACAACAAGAAGAATGCAATTTGAAGACAAAATCCTCAACATAGCCAAATCCATGCCCTTCCACAAACAAAAATCCACGACTTAGCAAAATCCCAAGGTCGCTCAAGGATGGAATGAATCCAAGAGATGCTCAAAAATGCGAAATTCCATGCCCCTTCCAAACTTGCGACATAGAAAATCCATAGGCAAATGAAATTTGCGAAAGGGAAATTCCTCAACACCATAAAAATTGCGACGTGGACAAAGGAATCCAAGATATCCTTAAACCCGCGCCACCCTAAAAATGCAACTTGGAATTCCAAACAGGATAAAATCCACAACTCAATGCAAAGTGCGACTTGGACAAAGAAATCCTCAACACAAGGATAAAATCCACGACTCAATGCAAAGTGCGACTTGGACAAAGAGATCCTCAGCATGATAAAATCCATGACATCAAGAATTCCAAGACATAGTGAGATCTGCGCCCCTCAACATGGATGAATCCACGATATAACAAAATCTCCGACCTCGCTCTAAATGTGACTTGGAAATCATGAGAAAATCCACAACTTGCCAAAATCCGCAACAAGCAAAAATCCCCGACTTAAGGTCTTTGGGGCGGTGGCCGACCTCAAACAAAAAAAAACAACCGCTTGGAATTTAAGTGAAAAAGCATCAACAATTCATTATCTAAGTCGGCCAAGTAAGTGCAAGATGCAAGGTCGGCCTGGTAAGTAGGGAATTCAGATAGCATATATAAGAAGGAGCTTTCAAACTCACAAATCATCAAAAATCAAATCGAATTCTCCATTTACAAGAGCAGATTCTTCATAAAAATGCAGTCTCTTTCATTTGAAAAGGCAGATTTCATCAAACAAGGGCAGAATTTTCCATTTCCAAAGGCGAATTGAACTCAAAGAGCAAGGTGAACTTCAAAAAAGGAGCAGAAATTTCACTTACAGCAGACTTCTTCATCAAAAAAGCAAGATTTTCTACCTCAAAAAAAAGGGTGAATTTATTAAGAAAAAGAGTTTTTATATAAGAAGATCAGAAATCCATTAAAGTGGAGCAGAAATCCATCAAAATAGAGCAGAATTCTTCATAAAGAAGCAAAGTTTTCATTAGAGAAGAGCAGACTTATTAGAAAAAGAACAAATTTCTTTAGGAAGAGGCGAATTTTATTCAAAGTGAAGAAAAATTAGTCCAAGTGTGAAGAATGCCGGAAAATGAGGAAAATCCTTTATTTGTTTAGGAATTCATAAGTGAAAGTGATCAAATCTTGCAAAATCATTCATGTTTCATTTCAAATTACGTTGCATTAAGGATTTCATCTGCCTTTGCTATTCAAGATTTCTCTTCCTTTTGCAGGTGTTGAAGACAAGGATCGGTTCCATGAGAAAGATGCTCGTTGATCCAAGACGTTTAAGAAGTGGAGAGCTTCAAAGGCTGGAGAAGGAGATTATCCTACGTCAAGGAGACTTCACAAATCCAAAACAAGACATCATTCCATTCATTGCCCGCCTTTCTCCTCCTAATGTTCAACATGATTGGCATAAGGAAGGCAACATCAAGGATTCCTATTCAGTGACAATGAGACTTCGCATGAATGCTAAAGGAAGATTAAAAACCTTTCAAGACTTCAAGGACACAGAGAATGCAAGCGTCAAGGACAACAAGATACACTTCAAGTTCCACATCAAGGACTTCAATTCCGGAAAAAGAAGAACAATCCTGGGGAATCCAGGAACAAGAATCCAGTGCATCCTTCATCAAGAGAGAACGAGCACAATACCATGAAGTTCAGGATTACACCCAAAATCCTCGCCACCACCAAGAAATCCAAATCAGATGCAACACGAGGAAATTTCCAAGTCCAAAGTACACTCAAGGGACAACTGTATGGAAAATGTTGAGGTGGCGCCCATCTAGATGATGCCTTGTTGGAGTCCTAGTCAGCATGGGGCGCCCTAGTACATGTGTCAGCTTCTCATTGGCCAGAGTGTTGGTGGTCATAAATGCTTTCTCATTAAGGTTTTTGATTGACCTAATCTTGGGCGTTGATTCCTAGGAATCAATCTTGGCCCTTCATTGTATTTTTGGTAGCCTATATAAAGGCCCATTCGCCTCATTTTTCAGGGATATAGAGAATAATCAATAGAGAGAATAGGAGAGAGGAACAAGAGTAATAACTGTTGTAGTATTTCTCCATTGGTGAGAAAGAAACTTTGAGGTATTAGCAGAATTGTTGCAAAAGGACATTTCCAAATCAATACATAAGCATTGGAGTTTGGTGTTTGTAGTGTTCTTTGGAATGTTGGCATGGTTCTCTAATTTCCCTAAAACAAATCAGAAGCTCCATTGTTGCAGATCTGTTTTCTTAATTTCAGTTTCATTTTCAGTTTTCATTAATTAGATTGGTGGAAGATATTGCCATTGATGAATGTTGAAACCCCTTATGTTCATACCATTTGTGATTTGTGGCTTGCAAGTTGCAATGCATGGTTAGTCTGAACACTTTAAAAGATTAACTTCGATTGCTTGTTGCATAATACCCATCTATGTTCTATGTATGAGTAATCTGAAAATCGTCATTAAAATACCTTAGAAGATTGCATCATCTTTGTGTAGTTGTTGTCTCATGGCGAAACAAAGCAAGATTTGGTTTCACTAAGTCAATAGCATTCTCTGCATCAAAGTAGATTTCTAAACTCTTTCCCCTTTTGCCTTTTCTTTTAAGTTTGTTGTAAGGAGTTCCACTCACTCACAAATCCGAGGAGTAATGAATTTCATCCATGTCCATGAAGAAGGAGTGATTTAGCATAAGTCCCTTTGTGATTACCAGCAAGATCACATCATTTCACTGAGTCTATCCATGTGCATGTCAAGACTTGACATTCAAGGAACCTTGGAGTAGTCTCACTCGATCACATAGTTCAGCGTTTGAGATGCTTTGTTCAAGAGAGGATAAAGCACTTAGTGTTTTATTCTAATGTTGCTACAGTCATAAAACCAACATCAACAGACACCTCCAAAGCTCTCCGTGCTGAAATCATCTTGAATGTGAACGGTAACAACTGGTTGCAATCACTAGACTACGAAGGTTTATTATTCAGGTGTAGAAGATGTTACAAAACCGGACACATTGCTACAGCATGCCCAACTGTGAAATCTCAAGCAAAATGGGAAGCTTCATGGTGGAAAGATGCCTCCCCCAAGCACTATTTTGTTTCGAACTCACTCAAGAATTGTGATTCTTCAAAAGAAGTATTCTGCGGCAAGAATATGGGGAAGTTTGGTAAGCACTCTCCAAACGCAAAGCAAGATCAGAAATTGCCTCCTGTGAATGCTTCTTGCCGGCCTGATTATGTTGTTGGCAGCGATGCTATCACTCAAAACCCCTCCCCCAAGGACACTTCTACTACACCGATCATTCAATGTTCAAAATCAATTGCTGGGGATGAGGGTTCTCAAACCACGAAAGCCTCTATGGATGGAGACGATGTAAATGGATGGCAAACAATAAGGAAGAAGAAGCGAAATAGCAATCAAAAGAGGGATGGAGGCTACAGAATTCAGTTCCGAGGAACAAAACGCTGGGTGGGGGGCTCAAAAAAAGAAGGAAGCTATCCTTAAGTTAATGGAGATCAGAAATAAATTGTGTGTCCAAGTCAAAACTGATGACAATAGTGCACATCTGTAATTGCTGTGTGTTTTTTTGTAATCTTGCATCTTTGGCAGAGTTGGTTTCAAGTTATAACGCCATCAATAAGTAGGCAGAATGTTGTATGGGTCAATTTATCCATGTCTGTAGAAATCAGATGTAATCTTGTAACCATGGGGATGAGATCCCTCTTTTGTGATCTCACCTGGTGCAAGCTAGGTTAAAATTTCTGCATTAATATAAAACTCATCTCTTACGAATCAAAAAAAAAAAAATGATTGCACATAAAGTGAATGGCAAAGCCAAGAACAAACCACACCCAAGCACTTGATGACATGGCAAGTCCATAAAGGGCTCACAAATTAACTCGTGAAATCATGAATAAAAGGCATCATAAAGTGGCGGAATAGATAAGTGAATTGTGCAAAGAAAGAAGGAATATATAGCACTTTATATAAGACATTGCAAGTTTAAAATCATGCCCTAGACATGGTGATGAAATGAGTAAATTGTGCCCCCAATGGCAATCTAATTAAGTGAAACACGCCTAAACCCTAGTCATGTGCCTAATAGGGCTGACTAAAGATAACAATTTTTGCACACCTATGCGGTTGTGTACCTATCTAGGGAACAAAAACAAGTTTGGTTTGACAAAATCATGGCTGTCCTAAAATGTGCCCACGTGAATAGGTGCACGACTATGAAAAAAGTGACAGGAATGGGTGAAAACGAAAAGGGTTTACAGTCACATGTCCATGTGTGAAGGGTTGGCGAATTTGTGTATTCAAAGGCCGACTATATTAAAGAGATAGCTGCGACCAATATTTTTTATGTGCAATTTTTATAAATACAAAACCATAAGTTATTAATTGGATACTCCCCTGTCAGGACTTTCTCAAACAAAGATCAATTAGTTATGGTAGAGTGACCATTTAGGGTAAGAATAAGTTTTTAAATAACAATACAAAGACCAGAGGCAGAAATAGCAGTGTTTTTCGTCAAAGGTGACTATGTCCAATTATCAATTAAACATCATTGAAATTGCCTAACTTCCAAAGTTTTTGTAAGTGATTACCAATAGTAGTTTGATATGGTCCTCTTCAAGGATGCCTAATTGCAAACAATTTCAATCCTTTAGTCGATTTACCTTTTAGAGTTTTGGAAGACTTGCCATAATTAAAACACAAAAGAAAACTTCATCCAAATCATCTCAAGCCATCACCAGAGAAATCTATTTTTAGCCTGTGCTAAAAATAGTGTGCTCGTCATGTTTTCAAAGGAAAGAGCATATTCTAAGTTTCGCTATTTTAGTAGAAGCTATTTATAGTCCATGTTATTTTTAGCGTTATCTATTTTTAGCCTAAAGTCAACTATTGTTAGCTCGTCTATTTTTGGATCACTTGCCATGTGAGAGATGTGAGTTTTAAGTGACAATTTGTAATAACATAGACTGTCAAGCTATTCATAGGGTAGAAGTAGCAATTAATTTTCTTCATTTATTTTCATGCAATATTTTGTAACCTTATAAATAAGTGTCTTTTGCACCAGATTTCTCAATAGCAATTTTAATGCTTACTTGATGCCAAAATTATTGTTCATCGAGTATTGTTAATCTAGAATTCATTATACATTCAATAGAATTTATTATGCCTATCTCACTTCTAAATTGCTATTAACATGTTTTGTTAGTGTGTTGAGGTAGATCAAATTACTCTACCAAATTTGCAAGCTTTGTATTGCAGGTCTATTCAAAGTTGGAGATTGTAGCTTTTATAGATCCCTTCAATTAATTTACCAAAGCATTTGTGTCTTCATGTTTAAACCTATTCAATTCTTGTGTACTTGCATTGTTTGGTCTTTACTTTTACCTGGACAACGCAAGCATGTAGTAACAGGATTTACTTTCAATCAAAAAACATAAAAACCTTTAGCCTTGCATTGAAGTATGTGTCATCCTTTTACTCTAGGTGAATCCAAAAAGATACACATTTATTTTCATTCAACATGAATGTGAACCATCCTAGAAAACCACTATAAAGATTGTGAATAGCAAGTACATATTATTCATGGTTGATTAGTTTTTGTTTTGCTGGGAGCTTCCCCTTCTACTTTGAAGAACGATTCTACTGCACACCTACTTTGTTTTGTGTCACATTGAAAGGTGCAAATTAAAACGCTAACAAAGGTCAAAAGGAGGTTGAAGGACCCAAAAGATGGCGGCCCATTTCTATTTCAAGTTAGCTTCTTGCTTAGAGATGGTACATTATTTGAGAGGCATCAAATCTTCATGTTGTGTCTCCTTTTGAAGCAAGGCGGCCTTTGCAAATTTTTGGACATGGAAGGATTTGTTTCTACCATACACTAGAGTAGGGATTTGTTTCCATTATGCACTAGAGGAGGGATTTGTACTCTCAGAGGAGGGATGTTCTCTCATTGTGCATTGGATAAGGGGTTTGTTCTCTAAGAGGAGAGATGTGCCCTCTCAAGTTGGGATTTGTTCTATTGTGTTATACATGGGATTTGGGATGGATAGTCAGGGCATTCACTAATATGTTTGATTCAATATGTCTTGGTTAGTTTGCGATACTTTGGTGAGCTGTGTGTATATCTCGATTCATTGCGTGCTTATTTGGGCTGATTGTCTCGGTCCAATAATAGTGTTCCTACCTTTGTTTGGAGTGATATAATAAGGGGAGATGTTGGAAATATTGCACCATAGTATAGTTATTAGTAATAGTAATAAAATCTAGAATGATAGAAAATAATAAATGTTAGTGTGTTAATAAATAAATAAGTTAGAAAATTTGTTGTTAGGTAATAAATAAATATGTAAGAAAATAATAGAATGTAACTCCCAAGTCAAAGAGTCCACCTGCCAAACTTGGGCCCTCCAATCTAGTCCATTCAAACCTCTTACAAGATGGTTTTACACACGCTATAAATAGTGGCCAAAGATGGTCCACCTAGTCTCCTACATGACTCCCTTATCAATGCCCTTAACACACATCATAGATTCCTTTATGCATTGCATCTTACAATGTCATAGATGCACCTACACACCATTTAATGACACTAGATGCTCTCTTGGACACATCATACTATACAATCCAAGTGGAGGGATGCATCATACAAGGAATCTCAAAGATTCCTCCAAGAGCAGGGCCTAATTCCATGAGGGAACACTTTTACAACATATTAAAGCATTAAATAAATTACAAGGACTTGCAAGGTTTACAACACCTTGTCATGAGAGGTAAGGCCTAGATTATCAAATTCAACAAAATTTAACCTAGGATAAACTTGAGGGATTTTTATAACTAGATGATCTAAGAAAATTTTGAATGAAGCACAAGAAATTGATTTATTACAAACCCAAATAAAAAAACAACATAATGACATTTAGATATTAATTAATCAGAATAAAAAAATTATCAAATCAAAGCTGAAAAGGCTGAAGAGATTAAGCATTCAGGAAAGCATAATCAAACTCTTTCAACTCAAGTTAAAAATCACTGAGAGAGTTTATTAAAACGTAACTTAACATTGGTTAATAATCAAACATATAAGGTTTCCTTGACAGATAACGAACCCTGGAAACTCAAACGAACATTGAACCATCCATTAAAAAACAATTCAAACCAAATAAAAGTTAGATAGCAAATATTTTATTTAATCCAACAACAATTTCAAAGATTAACAAGATCAATCAACAAGAATAAAAGAAACCTAAAGCCGAACCCTATCAACTTTCAAATTATCAAGGAAATATTCAACTTAAATGTCAAATATATACATAGATTTCTAATCCAAGTTTTAAGAAAAACTCCTCCTGTTCATGTTAACAATACTCAAGAAAAATCAATTTTGTGTTAGTTTGAGAAGATATTTAAGACCTAAAAAAGATCAATCTTAGATGGATTGATCCTAATCCCTAGCGATGCTACTCTAGAATCCATCATATTTTAAAACAGGTGGGCTGTTGTAAACCTGATTAATCTTGATTAGTTATCAAGGGTTATGTTGTAATACCACAATCTTCTGAATAGTCATATGCTGCTAACGGCTAACGTATCCCACACATGCCTCTTGAACTATATAGTGTCCTATTCACCTATTCATTCTTTCATGAATCATAACTTTCTATATTCTAACTATTATTTATATTAAATACGTAAATATTTACATAATTGTTATATATATTCGCTCTGTATACAACATAATCTCAATTCTATACTTAGCTAATTTTATTATGTTTCTGATAATGTAATTTTATGTTACGAATATTCTCTACTTCCATTACAAAAAGGTGTATCATAAAAAATTATGTTTAGTTTGAATCTATGCTCCCCCAAGTTTCCAGGACGAGGATAGTAGGGGACAAGGAACAGGGGACGCGTTTCCAGGACACAGTTTTTTTTTGCCATTTTTTAGGGGACGGCAGGGGACTACTATAAAAAAAAAAAATTTAAAATATAAGGAAACTTCAACTATTTATATGATAACATTGATAAGGCATTCATCATAAACATTACAGAACCTTAAAAATAAATACATAACAATAACATTAGACTTGAATTGAATTTTCAATTTTCACATGAGAATTGGCAAACAAATTAACAGAAATTAATTGCTTTCATTGACAATGTGCATATATATTATATAAAAATTTCAACAAAATGGCCAAAGGCTGCAAGTTTCAACTACAAATTGAAACATAGAAAATATGCTGCTGCAAGGCACCACGCACAACCACCAACTTCTCCAATTTCAAGAGGCAAGCCTATTCCTCTTCATTAACTATATGAAGTTGTAAGCAGGGTCAAGGGGCAGTGCCCATCATGGGGGTTTGGGGGCAGTGCCCACAGTGGGGTCGAGGGACAACACCCCTCGCGGGGGTCTGTTGGCAGCACCCCTGGTGGGGTCGAGGGTCAGCACCCCTAGTGGGGTCGAGGGTCAGCACCCCTGGCACGCTCCCTGTCATGATACAAGGCAAGGTTGAGGGGCGGAGCCCCACCACCAAGCCTAAATTAAAACCTTTGAAACCACACAAACCTTGTCGGCCCCCCCATTCCTTTTTTTTCAAATTTATGTGTTTTTTTTTAAATGACTAAAAACATGCCTACATATATAAGGGGAGGGCTAGCCATCCCCATGACGGTTGAGGACATCCCTATCCGTCCCCTAACGTACCCCGACATCCCCTAAAAAAAATTTGTCATCCCAAGGACATTTCCTATTTTTTCAGAAAAAAAGGGGACGGGAGGGGAACGTTTCCTACCCATCCCCGTGTCCCCAAAATGTCCCCTATGGGGAACAGGGTCAGTTTGGGCATGGGACACGTCCCCGGGGAGCATAGGTTTGAATCATAGTCACCTGGAGATGCAGGGATATGAAGTCATGGATATTGGTGCAAGGACGGCCATGCCATTTCAAACTGGGGGTAGAAAAGTAAATGAATAAGGGTACAGCTATGTTATATAATATATATAAATATAGTCACCGAAGATGTGGGTAAGGGAATGCAGGCAGGGTCGTTGTCTCTATACTGTAGTCTCATGCTGATTATAGCACTCTAAATCTGTCTCTTGATGCTGTGCAGAGTTCTAATTAGCACTTCATACAGAAAAGTACATTAAAAACTCACTTGCAATGACAAGACCTAAACTTGTACTACGAAAAAAATAAAAAGTTCAAAATTACTCATAATTACTCATTATAGTACAGGTAAAATGAAACATAACATACCTCCAACTCCAGGCAGTTACATGCAGCTTCAAGACAAGCTTCTAATGCTCTAAATTCAAATGGCAAAACTTTTGGACCATTTTTTAAGGCATTCATCTTCAACTTCAAATCATCAATTTTTGTATCAGGACTCTCTGGAAAGGAGTTTTCATCTACAAGTTGTGAAAGTTCTCCATCATTAGCCATGTCAGATTTTGAAAGCTCCGTATCCATGTCACTATTTCCCCCTTCCTTTATGCAGTAAAATGAATCCAGTCAAAGTTAAATTAAAAATATAGGAAACATAAGTAATCTGGCAAACTAGTAAAGTTATTGCAGTCTATTTCATAACTTAAGGATTTTAGACTAACAGCCCTTATGCTGTACTTCCATTTCAGGGTAATTAATAATATTTTTGTCTCTGAAGATTTTTATCAGAAGGTTCTAACATCATTACTTTATACCATTAGATTAGTTTCTGTGTGGAAAAAACATGTTGCTTCACATGCAGAAAGGTCATACAGAAGCTAAATGAAAGAGAAAAGGGGAGAGAGAACTTGAATACTAGTATTTTCTAGCATTTGAGAAACATTCAACTATATTCCTTCAATTGTCAGTCACCAGTAACACTACTAATGGATTATAACTTATGCTAAACAATCAAACTACTAATTGAGTTGGAATGAATCTATATTTCTACTTAATCAATGTAGCGTAAATTTAGTAGATAGCTTTACTATCTTTCTTTGTCAACGAACAAACATTTTAATTTGTACCTAATCATTATCATTAAGAGTGAATGGATTTAATTCGACTAAAGGTAATGATACATTATAATATATATTTAATCATACATCTATCATAATGCTAGCGGGAAATCGACTTGTCCATCGTGCACTTTAGTATGGACGTGCATATCTAAAAACTGGGGAAACTTAATCCTGCTTAAATTACTCAATAGTAATATATGCAAACTCGATTAAATGGTGAGATGAGCAAATTGATCATTAGAGTAATGTGTCTGATGTATGGGTAACTATAACATGTCTTCACCTTGAACCAGATCATTTCCATCAATTAATAAAAGAAAACTGTACTTAAACCCAAAAAAAATCGGCCCTATTTTGGATGCACATGACAGGAAGACCATGGGTTTTAAACAGTAACTGTTCTGAACAATATCAATTTAATGCATTTTATCATTATGTAAACAATTAAATAAAGAATCACATGTTTTATAATTTTCCAATCTCAACTCTTTTCTCTGAAATAAAATTTTTGACATGCAATCCAAAACCTTACAAACTATAAATATATAAATAAATGTATGCTAGGGGTTTCAAACTTTTCTATGTGGAAGACAAGAGGCTTTGAACGCTGGCCTGGTGGACCAGTTTCTATGTAAATTTTCTGCTAAGTCAATGTAGTAAACCTTTACATGGATTGTCCAGAATCCAGATATCATATTTTAAGTTGACATAAAACTCTCCTGACATAATTCTAAAGCTTCTCACAGTAAAAATAACTACTGAAAGCAAGCCATGGGTTTCAAATCCTGATTTTCCAACGTCCAACATTCAGCGATACAACAATAATGGATTTTATTTTAGGAAGTTTGTTTATCAGATATTCTTTCATGATGTTCATGAGAATACTCTTTTGTTAAGCTGATTTACAATTTTTGACATGAATTCCAACAAAAAATCAGAATAAAAGTAAATATAGGCCAGGGTTTAAAATGTTTCTACATTTTGAATCTTGGTCTACCAGGACTAGTTTCTGTATAAAATTTCGGCAACATAACTACGTGATTTCTAGTTATTACTTTTTAAAGCTAAATTTGAACTCTTCCACCGTAAATTCCAAATCTTTAACAGTATAACTAAATGAAAAGAAGTGAGCAAGCCGTTTCAAACTTTTCTACAAGGAAAGTCAAAGGATTTTGAAAACAGATCTGCCAGGACCAGTTTCTATACAAATTCTCGCAAAACTAAAACACTGCTTTTTAATTCAGCATTTAAATAATTAATCGCATACGATTTCATACTGTTTCCAGATATTTACTCCTCCTTTAAGCTGAAATATATTCTCAAACCCCTCAAAAAAATAAATACATAAACGTACACCAGAGGTTTCAAAATTTTCTAGGTTTAAGACGAGGGGTTCTGAACCTTGATCATAAAGGACCGTTTTCTTTATAAGCTTCGGCAAGAAGAATTCTTATTTCAGGCTTACAAATAAAAACTATCAGATGTTTATCATATTTTCGAGTCGCATTTTTTTGAGCTGACACTAAACTTTTGACCTTATTCCAAAATCTCAGAAAAAAAAATATAACACACAAAATAGGCCTCATACCGACTGCACGGGATGAGGAGTATTAGACCACGCCAAGTAGCAGCCATACACTCACACCTGCGCCCTTCTTCTTCGCCCCTACGCCGCCGCCATTAATGGGCGCCTTAGTTGCAGCCGCCCTCGATCACATTGTCTTCGAATTTTTTTGTGAGGACATTGTCTTCGAATTTTTTGTAAGGACTCGAATGAAATCGATCCCAGCAATCGCAATGGTGACATTTCTTAGCGGGGAGCTCTAAGCATATCTGTTATTTTTCTTTATTTTTTTTAAATGCTTACCATGGAAATTTCCAACACGAAGAAAACCTGCAATATAAACTGATGATTTTACTCAATCACAACCCAACCGACAGCCTCTGACTTTGCATCAGAACGATCGGTACTGTTGTTTGCAGTCTTAAAGCTGGGGATTCATTTGCCTTCCGCCTCGAGATTTCAAATAATTACTTTCCTTTCTTTGTCCAGCTATGTTTATGTTTTTGGTCAACTGTAGCAAATTGTTAAATTTGATGGTAATTTTTAAGGGAGTTGCCCATTTACGGGAGGAAACACCATAAGTTTTTCCAAACTAGCAATCTCACAATGGGTACATCAAAGAGATCTTTAAGTTTAATTATCGAGCCATAAAGCGAATGACGTGATTTGTTCAATGAAACTTCCCATGGATAAGTACCAGGTTTAGGTTCTAGGCATGCAATTGCATTGTTATCTTTTGGCAAAAGTTTGAAGTTAGGTCGGTTCGTATTTGACAATGCCATGCTTGTATCGCAAAAAGCCGCATTCAATACTGCCTATCATTTGTTGAAACACACCTTGGAAAGTTTTTTGTACGAGCGCTCTATTTCCCTATAACACAGAAAGTGTGTGGTGTTATTACATAGTGAAGTGTTTGATAAAATTCCTCAAAGAAATGTGGCCTTGTGGAATGCCATGATTGTAGGATATGCACAAAATAGATTTTATGAATTTCACGTGCCTAAGAATAGGTTGGTGATAAAGCATTGAGAAGGAATTTTTTGTCTATATTCTCATCGTTCGGTATTCCCATTTAAGTTCAAAACATGTCTTCAGGTGCATGTTTGTTTTCCATCTATGTTCTATGTTTTCGATGCCAACTTTTGTGTGCATTGTGACATGGTTTGTCCTTGAGTTATTTGGAAAATATTTTCTTAGCTATTTGGGTGAAGAAGTGTATTAAGTGATTATTTTTAAGGCTCGATATTGCATTACATGAAATAAGAAAAAAAAATGATTTTGCATTATATGTCAAAGGAACAACTTTAACTATAAAACCTATGGAGCATTTGTCCGTGAAAATGCCTTGCCTAAGACTATATGGTGTTTCTTGTCACTAACAAGCACCATTTTGCTTTCAATCATGTTGTTAGTAGCTAAATCTAGGGAAGATACTAGATCATTCCAATTAAATTTGACCTTAGTTATAGCTTTATATCCACTACTAACTATTACATCATTTTGTGTTCAACTTTTCACAAGAGAAGTATTGGAGAACTTAAACAAATAGGTCTGTAACATCAATAAGTTGAAAATTGGTAACATAGTCTATTAGGACACTTAGCAACTCATGATCCACAATCACATAGGATTTCTATTCAAACACTACCTTTTAGTGTAAATTTGATAACCTGAGTCTTCCAAATGACAGCTTGGATTGCCTTAGAAACAATCAAACTATGATAAAAAAAACAAACCTCATTCTACAACTATTGATCCCCAACAAGTATAGTAGGTTGTAACAAACCTTTCAAATTGGTCGATGGGTCCTATAGTTAAGGCTATCATCTATTAGAGGTAATCTACAATGATGAAAAGACTATAGCGAAATTAATTGTGGGATAGTTAATTTTTTTGATGATATTAAAGCTCCATTTTATGCATTTCGTACAATTAATGAGACCACACCTCTTAAGGTTATGTTCGACCAATATTATGGATTTTGACCATGTGAATGTTAATGGATGATAAAATACATCCAATTAGTGGGAAAAGAAAGTAAACTTTGATGGATGAAGTAGATTCAATAAGAAGAAAGAAAAAAATGTCAATCTTCACATAACATTACAAGGCATTGGGAAGACTTGATTTTCCCAATTTTGGTTCATTGGTGTCTCGATAGGTATGTATTGGAAGAAGTATTATCTATTTAGGATATACATGATCTGCATAGATATAAATTACTTATATCAAAGTAAATCTTAGGCAAGCAATGACCATGAAAGTAGATTCAACTTGTTCTTTTGAAGAGAAAGTGCATATTTACTGCATTTCTAGTGTATTTGTCTAATTGCTCACATCATTTTGAGCTTTGCTTAAAATGAAATTGATAGCTTCTAAGTAATTTTATCTTGTAGGGAAAGCATTTTTGCACGTAATATGGGCTCATGTTATTTTCAAAACTTCACCATCACCACATGGGCCATCCAATCAAGTTCTAGTTACGTGTGCTTTAAAATCTCTTCTATCATTGCTTTTGAACTTAAATCTGACATTCAAACTTATTCACATTTGACATCCCTATGCATAAAGTTCATATGAGCAACAAATGAATCCAAATGAAATGGAGAGGTTGAGAAACCTTTTTAGTTTTAGTATTGTCAATGCAAGGTTTAAAACAGAGTCAAGTTGCTTATTGGGACCCTTCAACATAGTATAGCCTGCCATGTGGTGCCTTTGACAATGGCAAGCTCAAATCTTTATTGATGTTACATGCTCTCATGTGGGGTGGTGCATCTGCATTTGTCGCATGGTGCTTGTATGGATATCTTGTGGTGGGCCAACTCCTTGGTGTATCTTGATTGATGGTGCATGGAAAGGCCTGAGTAACTAATCCTTACAAGTGTGCACCTTGGCTATGTGATATGCACTAGTTGTAGATCTCAAATCGCCTACCTACCCAACACCAAACCTTCATTGACCTACTCAAAACTTCTTATGGATAGCAAATGGTGCAACATGGTGGACCCTCTACTTGTGTCCAAATCCATGATATGCGATGACTACTTGTCATAGGTAGTTGAGGGCTTAGTGGTTGCCCTTATGTTTTAATCCCACATCACATGGTTGATCACATAGTCTTATCAAAGTCCATATGTCTTAGGAGGTCCCTAGACTCATTCCTTAGTCAAGCCATAAGTAAAACCATGAATTACACTTTAATCAAGGCCTCAAAGTCTTCACTAAGAGAGCATAAGGCCAAGGTCAAGGTCGAGCCCACCAAGCTCTGTGATTTGATCCTATGCCTTCTAGACACACATCTCATTTCTTTTTCCACCACTAGGAATTCCAAGGTTTTTATCTCAAAATGAAGGGTGGTGATATCATGTCTCACACCATTAATTGTTAGAAAATCCTACATGTGAAAATCCTATGTTTCAATCATCTTGCATGCTTAAGGAGCAGTCTCAATCATCGATCATTGAAATCGGTTCGCTCCCTCTCATTGAGGGAGCACCTTTGGTATAATTACATAACTCCCCCAAATGTCTACAAACAATTTTTTTTACTAAACAATAAAGATTAACTATCTCTTTGGCCTATGAAACACAAACATACTCGTCTTTGTTTATTGTGCACTTCTTGTTGTATTGATACAATAAAAGTTTACCCAACAATTTTTGAGTTTTCATTATAATAATAAAACTTCATCAATACTAATTAATGCTAGACCAAAATATTACAATATAAATAAATAATATTAATTTTACTTTATTTCATTTTAAATTTAATATTTTTTATTAAGTAATATCTATCATTGTAAGATTTTTTTAAGAAATAAAATTAAAATTCCTGCCTTTACATTCCTAAAAGCTAATATCCGATCCTAACTTGTTGATTTGGAGTATTTGTCAATTTGTACAAACAAACATATTGTAATGGTAATAGATTCTAGGTTTTGGATTTTGGGCATTGATAATTTGTATGCCACCAGCCCGACACTAATATTGGAGGCCACTCTAAATTTGTCTGAAAGCTACTCTAAATTTGGTCAGAAAAAAGGAACAAAACAAAACCAAGGGAGGGCAGACTCCCAACTATTTTCCACCCTTTTCTTTGACTATGGGTGATGATCTATAGTAATTAGTATATTGTGGGGTGTCAAACTCGTGACGTATTAGAGCTTAAACTTGTAGGTATCTCTTTGTTAAACCCTTGGGTGACATGAATTTTTAGGGCTTAAAACAAAAAAAATGGTGTTCAAGGGTTTGTTCGAGTGGTCACAACCAAACATACCACCATTGACACTCGTTTCAAAGGTGTCAGAGCTACCTGAGTTGTTGTTGCTCCATTTTGTGAAGGGCATACAGATCCCAAAAGTGTTCGAGATGAATTTAGAGTCCACTTACATTAATCTATCCCATTAGTCCACTTAAATTAAATAAAAAGGCCACCCACGTAGCATTAATTTGTTATTCCTTTCTTGGGAAATCCAGTCGCATCTTGACAGTAGGGGAGAGAACCCAGTAGTTGAGCACCCTAACTTCATGCCTCTCAAAATCATACATGGCAATTTTGAATCACTCCAAAAATTTTACAACAACTTTTTTTGCAAGGCCCCTTCTTATAACTAAGGTTTTAGGTCTACATCATCAAATATGATGCCACATCAACATGCTTTTTGTTGAGGTGTCCAAAAAGGCCCAAAAAAAGGGTGCACCAATAGTTGTGCATTAAGTCATGTTTTGTTGATGCGTTGATGTGGCATCACATGATTGGTTACTTTTTAGATTTAAAGGGCATATTTCATTCAATTATTAGTACTTATAGTCAACACTAGCAACCTTAAAGTCACAACTACTAGTGCTAAACTTTTAAAAAGATTGGGCCTTAAATCCACAAATACTATCACAACTATTGAAACATGCTCAGCAATTGGTTCCTTTCCCCTAATGTGCATTGTTTGCATCCTGACGTTAATGTGCATTGTTTGTTATGCAAGGCTAAGATGGCATGGGAAAAAGGGGATGATCGAGATAACTTTCATCATCTTGCATCGTAATGGTGAAGTTACAACCATCGATTGCCCATGTTATATATATATATATATATATATATATATAATTCTCTCTTTCATTCTATGTCTCACTATCTTTCTCTTTGCTCTCCACCCCTCCCCTCTCTCACTCTATCCCTCTTTCTCACTTCATCTCTCTCCATAAAAGTCATTTAAGCTATTAGATTTCTTATAGGTTAATTTAAATAATATTATATTAATATATTAATTATATTATATTTATATTTAATGATTTATATTATATAGAATATAATATATAATAATAAATACAACTATAATATTGATTCTATATATAAAATAAATATATAATTTAATAAAATATATATATTAATATTAAATATATAATATATTTAATATAAATATACAATTTTATAATAAAATATTATATTAGAAATATATTTAGTAAATTTAAATATAGCATCTAATAATAAGTATAATTATATTATATAAAGTAAATATAATTGAGTAATAACTATATAGAAATATTAAATATATAATATATTTAGGCTCGAGAGTTTCATCTCCTTGGCTTTGCTAGACATATCCAGCCATCATTGCACTCTATGAAACCGCAGTTCGATGGGGCATTTCATCAAACACTTTATGAGCATTCTCCAAACTTCTACATTTAATGTACATGTTAACAAGGCAGTTCATTTGAAAGAGGGTGGGCTCAAATCCAGTGGCATTCATATGTTTGTGGATTAGCTTTCCTTGATCTAAGGCTTTCAAACTTATGTAGCCCTGCAATAGACAAATGTATGTATTAGAGTCTATAACAACCTCATTCCTCTGCATTTCATGGAAAAATTGTAGTCTCTCCATGAATCTCCCCTAGTCACACAACATGCCTACACTCAAACAATGATTGTGCTCTTTGCCTCTACCTAATGTGCTCACACACAAACACATGCTCTTGCAAAGCCTATAAACAGTCAAAATTTCAAGAAGAGTCATGAGGACCATAAATCTATTTAGGAGTCTCAGCATTTCTATCACATGAAAGTGGCGCTAGTTGTGGATGAACATTGAAAAGTAGGGCTTTCCCTGGCATCTGACAAGTGTTTAGTCAATAATGATGGTGCCACTTCCTCTAAGTCTATTTTTGCCTCCAAACAACATGATGTCACCAAAAACCCACATGTATGGGCAAGATTGAATATATCGTCTTGCATTGCTTATCCGAGCCTATCAACCATCAATTTTAAAACTTTGTTCAAACTCTCTCACTAAAGGGAATGCCTTTAGCGTAATAAAGAATATAGAGGAGAAAAGTGCATATTTTGTCTTCATTAAAATTTATATATTATTTTTGTTTATATTTGATTTGTTTTGTTTTATGTATAACTTGAGTATAATAAGTATTTAACATTACACTGGTTCAATTTATTGGAGTTTATTTATTCTTAGACAAAGATTGTGAATATGATTGTATATGACATAATATTGTCTTTCATTTTCAAATTTCAAATTAACCACTCCCAAAGCTTAACATTTCAAAAATTGATCATTATTTACCAACGTGTGCATCAAAACATTTCAAATCAAGTGCCTAAGATCTTACAACAAAGACAAGCCCTAGATCATTAGTAATCATCGAAGATATTTATGAGTTATCATTATAGAGGCCCCCTAAAATGCATTATCAAGTAGTGACATCATAAATTGCATCATCATTAACATATACTACCTCAACATCAAGCATTCTACATCACTATATCTCGTGTCTTCAATCTTGTGAAATTAACAATGCCTTTTGACTCAAAGTAGAGGAAGTTTTATACTTTAATCCTCTCATAGAAAATCCCCACTGTGTTGTTTAATACCACATTTGTTTAGAAAATAGGTACAGGCGAGGCAAACAAGTTTTAAAGATATGGAGCACATGGGATCACACAAATAGAATGTGATGGCATGAGTCAAATAGCATCACAAGCATGATTTCATCCCAAACATAAAAAATCCAAGCATTAGTTCATCTCTACAGTTGGGATAGTATTTTAATATAAAATCAAAACTTGGTCACTTCTATCTAGCTCATTAGCCCACTCAAAGATCAAATAGACAAATGGCATTTGAAATAGCCAAGCAATATCTTATCCCTTTATGTCAATTTGTAATCATGTGTTTCTATCTCATTTATTTAATTAATTGAGTTTGATTTAATTGATTTAACATTATTTAGATCACTAAATTAATTGTAGGGTGTTCTTTTTATCCCTATATTTTGGTGAAACCCGACTCTTCGATCCCACATGGGTTTTGCCCTAGTTATCCTTCTTTATTGATTTTTTAGATCTAATTTTTTGAATTTGTCTATCTTTGATTTAGATCTAAAATTTCTATGAATACCTCCTTATCTTCATGCATGATGGATGGACAAATTTTGATTCGTGATGTTATTCCTTCTTTGCATTCCATCCATGATGATAGTCTCATTTCCACCAAATCACACTCTCATGAGTTGATTGGTAATGATTGTGTATTTATGATGATTTTTGAAAAACCTAAATTTGGATTGGTTTAACAATGTTTACACATGTTGCTTCGATAGATTTATTTTACTTGTATATATATATATATATATATATATATGATGCTAGATCAAGGTTCAGTTCACTACATATATACTTCATCCTAGGAGCTTATTTTTACTTATATCATTATTTAGAAAAAAAATATTTAGATGGCCTAGAGTATGCTTGTTTGATATTGGATATCCTTTATCCTCAAATCGTTCTTTAGAACCCATAATGGGAAATTCTATGCTTGCTTGTGATACATCTTCAAATATTATTCATTATAGCCCTTCTACTTATTCATCCCATATGGCCCAAGTCACTACACATATTGTGTGTGATCCTCATACATTACATACTTTGATGTCAACAAGAAAGATAGGGTCATGTTTCTTAATCAATGTTCCTCTTCCACATTTCAACCCTTGGTTTTACAAGTTGCAATTCTAAAATAGGGTCCTTCTACACCTAGGTCTACACCTTTCCACTCATTAGTGCTTCAATTTGAACCTACTAATAATGATGCAACAACCACTTTTAAATTTAAGCCATTTAATTTAAAGGGAGTACCTAATTCTAGTGTGTACAATCTATTGTATGGAAAGTAGCTTCTAATGATTTCCATATGGTTAATCATACATACAATTCCAAAGGCCAAATACAAGTGTCCAATCAACAAACATTTCCACCTAATCACCTTGACTTGCCTCATGTGCTAACATTATATACTAGGCCACGTTATGCAATACTCAGGTAAGAATTCTATATGGGATTTAGTGCATACATCTGGTTGTATAGAGAAATCTGACAAAAGTCTAAAAAATATAACTATTAAATCAAGTACTAAAATAATAGAGGTTGCAACCATGTTAGAATCAACTCGCAATAATGATGACACCATTATGTTTGATCCTGAAGAGCATTTTAATTCATCCATTATTCATGAGCATTTAACTCTACATAATGTGATTGGATATGGAAAGATTGCTATTAAATATGCCTTAGTAGATAAATATTCAATATTAAACATATGTTGCAAAGAATGTTTAAACAAAATCGAGGTTGATTCTTCAAAGTTGTAAAAATGGAACTTATCGCTAAGGGATTTGATAATGTGGGACCATGAATCATTAGGTACTATCACTTTGCCCCTTATATCAGGACTTGTGACTTTGGATACTCTATTCCATGTGATGATCAATCAATTAGTGTATAATGCTCTTTTGGGGCTCCCATGGATACATGTTATGAGAATCATACCTTCCACTCTTCATTAATCTTTAAAATTCATTTATAGAAGTAAAGTTGATATAATCAATGTTGACATGATGATCCTTTCAATTTTTTCAATTAGTTGAAACTCAAATTTTAATTATTCCACAATTTATCAATTGACAAAACGACAAATTCAACCCAAAGAGGATCATTTTCCATCTAATCTTACTACTAGTTGTGAAAATGATTAGGGCACTATTGTTTTTATGCCATTTAATCTTGACTTTACTTCGTATCACTTAAAAAGAGATATGGATGTGGTTTTCAAATTCTATGCAAATATGGCTATAGAGGTGAAGGCTTAGCCATTAATCAACAAGGAATAACTAAATCTATAAATCCATATTATCAACAACAAAAAAAAATGGAAAGGTTGGGTTATGTACCCCCTTGTACAATTAAATCAACAAAGAAATCAACATAAACAAAGGGACCATTCGATTTCAATGGCTACACGTGAGGAGGATTTTCCACTTTGATATATCTAGGATTAATTTATCTTTAGTACATTGTCCTCCTCAAGCAGCACTTTTTCTAATGAAGAATCTCTAAGCAAAGTATTTGGTCATTATACTAATTTGCTTTCCTTTCATCGAGATCAAAGATTCCCATATGCTTTAAATGAATGTTCTTATGACGAGGAAACGTTGCCCTATTATGATGATCCTCAATTAATGAAAGAACTCCTTGACTCTTTACCAATGAAGTCCTTGCTAGGAGTACATCAGCTTTTGGTGACGCATTTCATGTGGAAATGGATAAGAGTGATAAAAATAAGATTTTGGAGATTGGCAGCGTCTACCCCATAATTAGCATGAAGGTTTATTCACAACTTTTATATGTATTTACTAAACTATTTGCATGGTCTTATGAGGATGTGTTAGGCATTACTAGTGACATTGTAATGCATAATATTCTCTTAGATTTGGGATGCAAAACCTATAAAACAAAAAATTAGGAAAATGTACCCCAAGATTACGTTATTGGCAAAGCAAGAGATTTAAAAGTTGTTAAAAGATAGGTCCACTCAGTGCATTAGTTATTCACCATGGATATCTAACATCATGTTTGTTGTAAAACTTGATGGTTGTATTCATATATGTACAAATTTTAGATACTTGAATAAAGCTTCACCTAAGCATAATTTTTTACTTCCTAGTATTGACATGATTATGGATTCAATTACTAGGTATGAAATGCTTTCTTTCATGGATGAATTCTCAAGGTACAATCAAATACTTATTAACTTGTTACATTGTGATGCCCTTTTCCTTAAAAACATTGGAGAAACTTGTCAAAGGGTATGGTGCTAATCTTCCATGATTTGATGCATAATATTTTAGAAGATTGTGTTAATGATATCATAGGAAAATCCCAAAAAGAAAGTGGATCACTTGGCACATATGAAAATCCTCACATTCCTTTGAGATAGTTTAATTAGTTGTTAGGCATGGAAAATTTTGATTAGTGAGAATCTAGTTACTATTTGAGGGCGATTTTAATTATCTACAAAAACATTTGAATGATGGAATTTAACGATTTATTTATTTAAGTTGAGCAACGGACCTTGATGATTTAATTATTAATGTTTATGTGTGGATTAATTTGAATGGTTAATTAGAATCTATTTGCTTAGTTGGATGCTGTGAAAGTGATTTGTGTGGGATGGAAAAATGTTTATTACATAGGCCCTTAGATAATCTAATAACCAATCCTAGATTGTATTTATTATAGGCATGGTTTATTTTATTACACAAGGTGCCTTGATGAATTGGTTTAAGTGGATGCATAAAATAAGTGAACATGCCAAACGAAGTAGAAGGGGTTTATCTTGTTGCACGGGGTCAATCATTGGTTTCTAGGGTGGTCATGTAGTGACACTGGCAACAAAATATAGTCAACATGTTACATGGACAAGTGAATTCTGCAAGTTGTTAAGAATAGATGGTAGAAGAGTATGTCCATGGTATAATAATTGGATGTCAAGGTCAATGTAGATAGAATTCTAGAAATCACAAACCTAGAGATAGAAGAGCCTAGATATAAAAAGGCTTTCATCAAACCAAGAGATCACATGGAGAGAAAAGTTGTGGGCAATAAGGAAATTTGATAGAGGTTAATGATGGTCACCAAGATGAGATGAAGCTTGGAAATTGATCATGAGAATTGGAAGGATGCCAATAGGGAAAAAGCATTTGAAAAAGTAACCATCCAGGAGAATCTCAACCAAGGTGACAAGTTTGAAGAAATCAATGTATCAATTAAGTACTGGATGCATGAGGAAAATTCTAGGAGGATGTCACATAAATAAATGTGCCACCACAATTCATCCAATCAAGTGTGAGGCAAAGGAACCAAGATAATTTTTATAAACATCAAATGAAGTCCATAGAAGAGGTGGTTGACATTATTCCTATCATTGATTAATGTTATTATTGTACACTACAACTATTAGCATTTGGAGAAACCTGAAGAATAAATTAAGGGAAGGAGAAGGAATTGTAGATAATCATAGAAGTGAAGGTGGGAGAAGAAATAGAAATCGCAAAGAAGAGAACACTAAATTTATAATCGTTGTCCATCTTGAGTACGAATTTGGTCAAGTTTTTAGAGTCCTTGGTTTAGATTGAAGTCAATCATGATTATAAACCATTGATCTCAAACCCCAATAGGTCATGTTCAGACTGAGGTGATATTCACCTTACAAAGTCCTTGGAAATTAAGTTGTAATATTTTATTGTTAATGGTTATAACATTTGATGTTTTTTATTATGGTAAGCTACAAATAAGGGTGTAGATCCCTTTAACAAAATGCCACATGGGCAGCAAAACAGGCCAACAAGCCACCAACAACTGAACAAAAGCACACTAACAACTAATTAACGTACTATAGTTTATACAATACCATAACCAAAACTACCAGAAAAACAAAAGAAGAAACTACTTAAAGAGCTTGTTCTAATCCTCCATAAGGAACCCAAGTAATTCATATTTGCTCGTAGAGGTCTTCTTATCGCCATGTTTGCCATCTTGAATGTCCTGTAGGACCGCCAATGAAGTAGCAGCCCGGTGAGTAACTTTGGAACATAAGGTAACCATTACCCTCATCCTATCTTTGAGAGAAATCATTCTTTCCTTCAACTCTGTCACTTCCCCTTTAATCAAACTACAACTTTCACATTTGTCCTGATTGACAACTTCCTTGACCGGCGAGTCCAAATAATTATGTTTAGAATTCATTTCAGCATCCTCCTCCTCGGTATCATAAAAGGAATTATTCAACTCCTCAAAAAGACTAACTCCCTCCTAGAAATCAAGCTGCTCTGGAGTAAGTTTCACCTCCTTGATTTCAATCTCCACTTCAGGGTCCGAGGCAGATGAGTAGTCCACAATCTTCACCACCTAGGTTTTAGCACCAACCAGCCTGCTAGAGGGGCAAATGTTGGGTCTTCTAGCAAGAGTACCGCCACTGTCCTTCCCCTTCACAACCCCCTCTTCACCCTTCTCCTGATCTTCACCCTTGTGACTATCCTCAGAGGAGAGATCTTTAGCCTCCTCCTAGCAGCTGTGCTTTTACATTTCTTGTTCCTGGAAGACTTCTCGGTCATAGACAACCCACTTTTGTCCCAATCCCTCTTTCTATCTCCAGAATGTGTGGGGTTGTTCTTGAGGTCGTAAAGACCCTCAGCCGCCACCTTTTGGGATTGGCCAGGGGACCTAGTAGACACACCACCAGCAAGGGAGGGTAAGACAGAAGGACCCACAAGGGAAGAGGCCTTTTTCTTAGCACCCAGGGAGGCTTTAACAGTTTTCTTTTTATGAGACCAGGCGGTCGGGGTCTTGGCAGCAAGAACACTAGGGTTCGGGGGGGCAGGAGGGGCGAGAGCACTCTTACTAGGTCTACTAGCCTTTTCCTTAGAAGGCCTACCTCCAAGCTTAACTATCAATAGGACATTATCATCAGATTGGTCATCCTAAACCTCTTCAACTAGACAAGCCCTAATAGGTTTGGGGGGACACAATGCAAGGTGAAAATGATACAACCAAAAAATTAAACCTTGATGTAAGGGCACAACAATGACACTAGGATTATTAGCATGGGGAATTTTCACCACTTTTATGGAAGACTCAAGAGATGTCAATAGGTAAAATGAGAAATTGATGAGCAGTTTATGACATAAATGATTTAAAAGGGTGAAATGGTAGTGATAAAAGCATCTGAACCAGCCCTCAAGGGTCGCGTATTTCATTATGATGAAACATACCTTATCCCAAGGAGGAATTAGGTTGTCACGTTCAAATCCACCCTACAGCCAAACAGGTTTCTCACCCTTCTTAAAAAATTGGTTCATACTTTCTTGGTCTTGCACCTTAGTCCGCTTCTTCAAACGTTTCTTGTCACAGGTTAAGCTCATGGCTTGAGCAATAGTGTCTTCGCTAACCTTGAATTGGACCCCTCCCACCCGAACAGTCCTCGAGTCATCCCATTTCATGGCAAATTGCGTTGAGAGATTCTCGTCGTAGTTGTTGACACTCCCGGAATGGAGTGAGACCACCTTCGTAGCATATGCTCTGGAGTATAGTATCAACCTTAAACTTAGCACACGAGAAAGGCTCAGTTCTCACTTTGCCACCTTCCATGGTTGTTCTATTCAAAACCCTTGGAAGAAGGATACTCTATAAAAGCAAATGCAACCAGAGACTTCTAATGGTGCTAGAGATCTTTCTAACTTCACAAGTGTAAGAGGAGTCCTTGCATTTATTAAATTTACTCTAATGGTTGCTCGTAACACTCAGCCTATCCTTTCCATCATCTCCCCCTTCCATATTATTATTATTATAATTATGAGAATTGTGTGAGAGGTCATTGGGGATGTGCACCACCAATTTTTGAATTAGCCCCATGGTCCACCTTGGTGAAAGCCACGTGAACTTGCTGATTTGGCCCCAAGTGATGTGGCATTCCTCTCTCTTCGGCAAGTTATCCAACGTCATCTTGCCACTCATGATACTGACCCCCTTCTGCACCACTAAGAATTTCCTTGTCATTATACTACAAGTCATAAGAATATATATCAAAATATATTCCCTATATTGATGAAGCCTTCCGAACACTATCATTGAAAATCAAGTTTGAGCCTCCAACCAAAGGCACTCTCTTATCTTTTTGGAGAGGTTGCTAGGATTCCTCCAGTACCTCTTCGGGAATAAATTTATTGGACCATATTAGCCATGGTGTCTGCTATATTGTTACCTTCTCTATAGCTATGTCTAAAATCAATAGCATCAAACCCTGGGAGGAGATGTCTGATATCTTGGATGATATCAGCAATTAGCTAGCCACCTCTTGCTTTCTCTTGCACAACATCAAGGATTAGCTTTGAGTCTCCTTCAATTAGGAGGTCTTTGATTCCAATGGATAAGGCAATTTTTACCCCCCACAGGAGAGCCATAGCCTCAGCCACATTGTTGGAATTATCTCCCAGACCCCCAGCATAAGTAGCCAATAGATCCCCCTTAGCCACTCTTAGAATCCCACCTCCACTAGTCGGTCTTGGGTTCCCTTTAGCAGCTCCATAGAAATTGAGCTTCATCCATCCTTCAGTAGGGGCAAGCCACTTAGTGTTTCTGTAAGCTATCTTCTTGGAGTTGTCCACCCTGCATATGTGGAGTGGGATACTCCACTTATTAATAGTATTGGTTTCAGTCTTATTAGGGTGGGACTCTGCAACTTTCATAGTGCTATTAGAGACATTTTCTGTCAGAAGTTTAGAGAAAATACAAAAGACTTCCTTGGCAGATTTAGCTTTATCCCTTAACAACCCGTTGTTATGTTCCTTCTACAGACCCCACACTAGCATAGGTGGAAATCTAGAACTAGAGCTCCTTACAAATAGGGCAAGAAAAAAGAGTGAACCAACACTTAATAAAGGAAACTAGGCAACTAGGCAAAACAATAAATGTAATATTATTATTTAATATTAGCACCTTCTTTTAATTGGGCATGGATTCCATGAGAGGAGTCTATGACACTCTATGGACAGTTGACATATAGGTTATGATATTGTAAGAGGTGCGTACTTGAGATAGGAGTACAGATTCTATGATGCCTTGTAAGAGCATTTAGTGGGTCAACTAGTCAACTAGGCAAATGACACTCCATTATGGGAAGGTGAAGAGTCATAGGAATCATTTAATGCACGATGGCCTTAAAGAGGTGAGTGGCTATTGCATATAACTCCTCCACACATGTTGAGCATTGGGACAAGTGTTACATGGTTTCCTTCATGGATTTCTATACCATTGGTGGTATTTCAAATTAAAACTCTATAAATTGGAGGCTTGGGATAGTAGATTGAGAGGGGAGATGGAGTAATTTGGAGCAAGGTTGCTCTATCAAAATTCTACCAGAATTCCACCATGGATGAGGATGAGGTATGTTATAATATGTAATATGGTTATGAATGTGTGGTTGCATGTGTGAGATGTGATAGGTTTCCAAAGTAGGAAGATATTTCACCTTGTGTTATAAGATGAAGAACGAGATTTAGAGATGGGTGTTGATTTCCATGATATTAAAACTAACTTTTTTATATTATAAATGTTTATTTGCTAATTAATACAACAATTTTATGGTATTTGGAGGGCAAGGTTTTCCCCAAAAAGGTTTTCCCCACATACATATTGTCTCCTTTCTTGTTGGATGCATTTTCTATTCTCCTCTTATTTTCTCTCATTTTATTTTCTCTAAAAGTAGATTTTACAAGTCATTCTACTATTGATTTTTTTTATATATATGTAAACATGTTGACAAGAGAGCATAAATCAAAGATCTAAGCTATTTCTATGTTAGTGTTGTATGTTACCCTAGTGTGAAGGATAAGGAAGAGAATCAGAACATGTGCATCATATTACAAATTAGTGCAATAGATTCCAACATACATCAAATAAAATACACATTCACATTTACACTATTCATACACATATCAGATTCCAACAACATTCATATATTCACTATATCAATATGTGGTACATAGGCACCAATTCCTCAATATATATTTGTCGAGCTCATACATTTATTCAATATCTCATACTCTTCTTTCCCTTTACCACTTACATTCATATCACTCTCATCTCACTCACATATCTTACCAATATTACATTACATTACATTATATTCCTATGTAGTACATATGTGTTCATAAATATATATAGGGACGTGTCCCTCTTCATGTTATTTCATTAGTATGCCTCTTTGTAGGTGTCATAGGTCAATTTTAAGTACCACACTATTGTTTCCTTAACTTGTAACTTTAACTAGATATATCCTACTTGGGGATGTGTTCTCTTATTGTTAGCCTTTGGTGCCCTTGCAGGTTTTTACCATTGGCCTCAATTAGGCTGCCCTTTTAGGTTTTCAACCTAATGGGAGTGGTGTGGTTCTATCTTTCCAACACTATACAACTCCCTTAAGATTAATGGTGGAAAAGAGCCCTATTTTCCAACATTTTTTTTATCAAAGCTTAGTTTTGAATTCTGGGTATTCCTTCTTTGTTGATTTTGTGAGCCTAGCAAGCTTGTGGGAACTTTTAGGAAGGAGTGTGTTGAATTTTTGACCTTGATGGAATAGGAGTTTTTTTGTAGGTGATATTATTTTTCAGAAAATAATGGCTTGCACTTGTAGAATGGAGAATGAAGAAGTTTGAAGAATGTTTATCACTATACTTTAAAAAATCTAGATCACATGCAGCAAGCGTTTTGGGTAGTGATGTGAATTTGTCTATTTGTGATAGATAATATTCTTATTGGGAATGTTGGTTGTATTGCTAACTTCTATCTGAAGCTTATTTTAGTTATAACTATGAAGATTTCAAATTTGATCGCCATTATATTTTATTTGTTGTAATCATTGACCGAATGATTCTATGAAGATGGGGACACCTTTCTTAGAATGTGTGGTTTGTGGTTGTAGAGGAAGCATATGAGATAATGGTGGAAATCAACTATGTGGCTAGAAATTATGGTAAATTATTCAAGATCTATAATGGAAAAGCTAAATAGGCAACACTATTTCTTTTGGAAGATGCATAGGAAGAAACACTAGTGTTGGAACTTGTGTGAAATGCTATGATGTTTCTTTGCTAATATGTAATCTAATGTATTTCTATTAGATTAGATTTGTGTGATTTTGGGGCAACTTATGGTTACTCTCCTTAGTTTTGGGCTATTAGGATATATAAAGTGAACAAAAGTTGAGATGGCATAAATGCTTCCTACACTAATCTATGAGGAGAGATAATGTAGAGAGACATAGATCTAACAATTGCATATAAGAAAACAACATGTACATTAACATGCACTGACATGCAAGTGACACATAACAACATGCAACTCACAAAAGCATAGTTGACACAATATTACATTGGGAAAACTGTTTCAAAAAGAAACCTAACTTCCAAAGTAGAACCAATTGTATTATTGTTGATGGTTTTTATTGTTCGCACCTAAGAATTACTCTTCATTATGAACAAACCACCACAAATGGGAAATCCTGTGACTGTGGGACACTTTGTGATTCATAGGATAAACTCTAAGATTTTAGAAGTTGACTCTTCATATGAATCTCATTATTTCTTTCTATGAGGGGGGAGAGAATAGAGAAGAGAAACATTAAATGAAAGAAGCTAATCTAAGGTGATACACCAAAAGATAGTATTTAAATTGATGTAGCAATGGCATAGTGTTTCCCCGCTTAACCTACAACATTAACTCATGACTTTAAAGAGCACAAAGGCATGATTTTAGACCATTTACCAATATCATTCGTTAAAGTGAAAACAAAGGCACAACATCAATACATGAAACTTGAAAGAAGACTCAATAAACACAAAATAAGCACAAGATGTCACTCTTCTTCATTATTGAACTGAGAACGAATCACAAAAGGCACAAAGGCACAATTACAGAGCATTCAATCAGCTCTAAAGAGCACCGACAAAGGCTAGAATACCTATTGACTCTTCTCCCAAATCCTAAAATTGGCTCAGCGATTTAACACTGCCCAACCCTTATTATATCAGTTGAGCCACTATATATAGCAACCTAATAGTTTGAAATGAGACGCTGGGTGAGAAACATCTACCACTAGTACCATGGCAAATTAAATCCTCCTGACTTTGTCATCTTCCTCTATCACTTCATCTTGAATCCATTCAAGGTATTGAAGACTCACCAAGAAACTACAAGAAACACAATCACCTCTTTGATGTTTCACTATACTGTTGTGCCACCTAAGGAAGCCTCGAGTTGCATTCATGTCCTCCTCACAAGACTTAGAGGCTTGCTTATTTATTTGTATCAGTTGCTTGTACATTGCATCCCTTTATCCACCTTGAAAGGTCCTTCAAAACTTGTGAACCTTTGGATCCAGTGGCCTGTGATCGATGGCTCTGAAAGCCTATTAAATTTCTTCCCACCTAGTAGGGTCCATTGCCACATGGCAACCTAGTGCTAACTCTTGAGGTTGTTAGGACTGTATTGTTGAAATGGAGTGCAAACACGCCAAGTGTCTCCTTCTGCTTGTTTCCCCCTTTGAAGATGTTAGTCCCACCATTGGAAGAAACACAACACTTGGCATCTCAGTGCAACTCCTTAAAGTGTCAAGCCTGTTCTCATTCTCATCGGGGAGGAGCGCGGATGTGCCAAGTGGTAACAATGGAGGCTTCAACACTTGAAGTGGTTGAGGAGTAAAGGGGCCTGCCATAGTCTGGTCTAGTGACACATGGCACCTTGGCGCAACACTGAGGGGCTATCAGACCTTCCTTTCCTTTGGGCTTGCGCTATGGCTACAAGTGGCAGCATCCACGACCTTCTTCCTTTTCTCGAAACCTTTCAAGACTCAAGCCCACTACTGACAACTTAGGACACTTGGTACTGAGCCACAACGTGGGGATGTTGTTAGACTTGCAAAGTCTCGAAGATGCAAGATGATGTTGCGTGTGTCTCCTTCACGACCTCCTTTTATTAAAGACACAGGGCCCACCATTGGGTGAAACACGACACTTGGCACCTTGGTGCTTTGTCAAGAGGCTATCAAACTTGACGACTCCTTTGGCTTGCAAAAACCTTCCACATGGAGAATGATGGATCCAATTTTGACGACCCGTCATAGCATGGATCTAACCCAATGAAGACTCAAAATGATGTTGTTGGCTTGTAATTCAAAAGTTGATGCTGCAGATGCAGATGATGTTGAGGTGTCTCCAACTCAAAACAAAATGTAGAGCAAAGGCTCTATAGTTCTTGGCGACTTTCAGGGAAGTGCACTCGCGCACCTCAAATACCAGACTCTAAAAAAAATGATGGAAATAAAACTTTAAAATTGGAAAGAAAGCTACTGGCCTCAGAGATTCTCCAAGGCAGTCTACAAAGACGCCCACACATCCTCTAAGGTTTGGCCCTTCTTATTTAGTGCCTCAAAAGCTCTGTTTAGCTCAATTATCTCCTTGTGGGAGATACTCTGCAATTTATCAACGATAGCCTTTACTTGGTGCTCCAATTGAGCTAGTGGATGAAGGACTACCTCAACTTCGATGACACTTGGTGTTTGTACTCAGCCCTAAAAAGATGTCTAGTCCACTTTCTTGTTTTCAAGTGCCACCTTGTATCATGTTGCACTGAATACATCTCCATCATTTTGGAAAGGAGAGGGCAATCCCAGTTAGACTAGTGAGTCAATATGGCCCCTCATTTCTATCACAGCGTGCTCTAAAGTGGTCAACTAAGACTTACACTTTAGAGTGACCTTGTTTCTGCTCTTGACCTCATTGACCTTTGTTGCAGTAGTGTATCAATTATCCACCCTGATTGACAACAGAGCTTCATCAGGTAGACTATAGAGCTTTTCCATTACATTTTGATCCTGGGCTATCTTGGGAGCAAGAAGTTGGAGAGCTTGATCTACCTCAGTTTTCACCTGTGCTATGAGTCTCTGGGTAGTAGAAATGAATTGAAGTGTCCCTTTAAGCTCTGTGGTGCTAGCCATGATTCTTGGCCAATGAGATGCATACAAGTCTTTTACTAGCTGAATCACCCGTGGCCCTGGATCAACCACTTGTGCCTATGCCCTCTGCTATTCAAGCTATTGCTCCTTAGCTGTGAGTTAAGCTTTGAGTGACTCGTTTGAGGCCCTCAACTCCACCAAGGTGTTGTGTAGCTACATCAATTCTTCAACTCTCCCCTTCTCAAATTCCTCTGCCTTCTCAAGCCTTTGCCTATAGCCCTCCAGTGTTATTTTGGTTTTGTCAAGCTTGGTCTAGAGCACCACATGTTGAGACTGTAAGGCTACATGGGTCAAAAATAAGGGATGAATCTATGTGCTCTCCTCGATTTAGGTTCTTCACTATAGAGAGCTTCTCTCTTGGCTGTGCTGGTGCAACTGCGTAAACTTTGCTTGCCAATAGGATCTGTGGAGGGCTTGACCTTCTCAAAGAAGTTCTTTTCTTTCATGGACTCTCACTACTAGAAGCATCTTTCATTAAATCCATTGCTTTCCACTCTAGTACTTTCCTTCTTTAGTATGCATAGGTAATTTGTTAAGCAACCATGACTAAAGCTTGGTTCACAAAGGTAATTTAGCTTTAGATTACAAAGGTAATTGAACTCTATCACACAAATAGCTTCTTAAGAATGCTCGATCATGAATTTATAAGGAAGGATGACCCACGGGGAGGAATTTATTGCCTTATCAGGCTCATTTACGTCACAACGCATTGAGCATTGCTCCACATGCCCGAAGGCATCACATTGTATGCTTGAAGCATCTCATAACCTCCCCCAACTGATTTTGGAATGATGGTTGTATCCATGACGATCTTGAAGCATTAATACTCAATCTAGGGTAGTTGTATGGTCATTCTAGAGATTTGATTGGGCCTTGGATTCTTGCCATTAAGAAGGCTCACCACTTGGTGCCTCATACCTTGAGAAACTTCCTTATTCAAAATAGCAAAACTAAGTTGAATTTGGACACCCACTTGACTGCGCTTATTTGAAAAGAGAAAAGGTGGGAAAACACACCTATCCACCAGGAACAACAAGTAAACTATTCTAATAATATAATAGGTTGAATCACCTCAATTATGATGTTTCAAATAGATTTCATTCAACAGAATCTTGAGTAACACATGGCCTAAATCTTCCAGTTCGAAGGAGTTGTGCTGCTTGCAAGCGACAATCTTGTATTGAGCACTCCATACTGAATCAAATTTGGAATGTCATCCAAGTTTTGATGCTCATTCATCCCACTTTAGAACTAAGTTGCCTACCTTGAAGCCTAAATTAGATGACTTCTGGTCAAACTATGATTTGACGATATGCTGGTGACTAGTCATGGAATTAAGTGCTAACTCCCTCTTTTCTTGAAGCTCTATCAACTTCACCATTTGGACCTCCATGGTGTCATTTTCCCTATCTCGCACTGCTTCAGCAACCTAAGCATGTGGTTGTTGACTGATATTGGCATTACAACGTCCTTATTGTATACTAAACTATAGGGAGAAGTCCCTATATAATTTGCTTCAAGGTGATCCTGTCAGCCCATAAAGTTGTCTTGAGGTTCTTATGCCATTCCCTATGGTTTTGCAAACCTATTCACTTGATCAATCTAATAAGGTTCTTATTTGTTGACTCCACTAAACCATTCCCTTGTGAGTAGTAACTTGAGGAGGTCTTTAGGAAGATATCGTTCCTCAAATCAAACTCAGAAATCTTTGATTCGAGGAATGCTTTCGCATTATCAGATATGACTGTGTGTGGGGAACCAAATTTGGTGACAATGTCCTTTAGGAAATTGAGCATGACTCTCTTTGTTGCCTTTTTCAATGGTATCACCTCGCTCCATTTAGTGAAGTAATTCGTAGCTGTCAAGATCCATTTGTGACCTGCACTTGAAATGGGATTTAATCATTCTGATGAAATCCAAACCCCACTGGGCAAATAACTCCTCTACTTAGATTGGCTTGAGGGGAAGGAAGACATTTCTTTTTTTGGCCAGTATAGAATTGGCATTGTTGGCATTGCTTGACCATCTTGTGACAATCTGAGAAGATGGATGGTTAATACTAGTCGACACAAATTATCTTGGCCATTGTAGTCTTCACTGAGAAATTTTTGCCAGGTAAGTCATAATGGAATTCGGATAGGATCTTGTTAGCCTCTTCCTTTTCTACGCATCTTAAATATATACCATTAAAGTTTCGTTTGGAAAGGACATTGGTGATTACAATAAAGTTGGCTCCTTGAAGCTTGTAAAACCCTCTTTTGAAAAGAGGTAGTTGATTGGGATACCTCCCCATTTCCATAAAGCATATTTTGTCTTGGATCCATGACCTGGATGTTCCCTTTCATTGATTGGATCACTTCAACCCCTTGGCACTCTTCTATCATGGAGTCTTGGCTTCAAGCTAGATGTTCACACAACACCCTTCTTCGAACTAGTTTGGTTAGCCTTACTTCAATATCATACTCTAGGATTTTAGTGATCCAATTGGCTCTTTTCTCAATGATTTCCCCTTCCATTATGTACTCTCGGACACTTGGGTGAGCCACATAGATGATAAATTTTTGTTCCTTGACACCAAATGCCTAAACTTCTTAAGTCCTTCGACTAGAGCATAAGCTTGTTTTTCGACAAAGTTATACCTTATCTCATGATCCTTTATGGTTCTAGAGTTGAAGGCCACGGGGCGCTCTCCTTTTCTTGTATCATCCTTTTATGTCAGCACAACTGCCAAACTATGGTCTCCCCATACACATACATTATTGAATCTTTTGAGAAATTGGGGTTGATTAAGATAGGTGCAAATGATATTGCTTGCTTGATTCTCTCGAATGCCTGCCTTCCTTCAGGGTCCATTTAAAATCCTTGTCTTTCCTAAGCATCAAAGTGATAGGGCAAACCAATCAAGCAAAATATGAAATGAATCTACTGATAAAGTTAATCTTCCCTACGAAAGATTGGACTACCTTCTTGTTTACAGGTAGAGGTACCTCTGAAATGGCCTTGATCCTATTCGGATCGATGGAGGTTCCTTTTTTGGAGACTATATGCTCTAAGAGTTTACCTTGAGGTACCCCAAAAACACATTTCTTTGAATTTAGAGATATCCCAAATTCTTGGCATCTTTGAAAAACCTTCTCAAGGTGATCAAAACGATCTTCTAAGTAAATGAAGATGATTTTGTTGATCAACTCAAGGAATGCGATATCCATAGCACGTCGAAAGGTTTCTCCTGTGTTTGAAAGGCATCTTCGCATAAGATAATGTACCCCACTTGGTGGTAAAGGTAGTTTTATACTAGTCCTCCTCCTTTATCCAAACCTGGTTGTAACCAGAGAAACCATTGAGCAACAAGAATTTCTCTGCTCCTGCGAATGTCTGTAGAATCTACTCCATTGAAGGGAGTGGCTAGTGGTCCTTGAGGGATGCCTTGTTGAGGTCTTTGAAGTCAACACAGAGCCTTATTTCACCATTCTTTTTCCTTATCAGGACTAGCTCCGACACCCAAGTGGAGTGCTTAATTGGGAAGATAATCTTTGAATCGATCAGCTTGCTGAGTTCCTACTTCATAAGAGGCTCAATTTTTGGATTCTTCAGCTTATGCCTCTGTTGAACTGGCTTTGACTCAGGTATTAGCTCAATGGTGTGCTGAATGATTCCTCTAGCATAGCCTTAGAGGTCTTCATAACTCCATGCCATCACTCTGTCATATTTATTGTAGAAGGATACCAGTCTATCCCTCTTAACCTGAGTGGTGACCTTTCCCACTTTTACCTTTCTTCTAGCACTAACCTCATAGTCTTCCTTGTCAAGGAAAAACTTTCTTTTTTCTCTTCTGGAATTATCTAAGTTGAATAGATTCTCAAGAGTTATGAGGCCTTTCGAGAGTTTATTTGACTTTAGCTACATAATTTGATCCTCATAAGCCTCTTCAATCTTGGGCTACATTTGGTCTGTAAATTCTCTTGAATGTTGAAGGAATAGGGTGATCTAAGCATCACTTTCAAATACTTGCCAATGATTTTTTATTAGGTATTGCGGGTCTGATAATCAATTTGACCGTTTTTTTCATTTCTAAGCAAGTCTTTTGTTGGATCAAATTGTGATTCGATTTGAGCCATGTTTTGTCTGCTTTAACATTTTGTGCTCTTGGGACTACTTCCACATTTAGTGCCTCAAAGCCTTCCAAAAGATCCTATACCCTATGGCAGTATGAAATCATCCTGATGTTCTTGGCCGCAACTATCCCTCTCACTTGTTTGATGACTAGCTCTGAGTCACCGAACACTTGCAACTGTTTGATTTTCAATTTCTTTGCTAGTAGGAGGCCATGTATCAGAGCCTCATTTTCGGCCTTATTATTGGTGCAATTGAACTAGAAGTAGAGAGATTTAAGAATTTTCTTTCCCTAGGGAGAAAGGAGACATAGGCCTACTCCAAATCCATTTGCACATCTCATGCCATCAAAGTACGACTTCCATAGTTGTGCAGGCTCGTCAGAATCATGTACTGAATCTCTAGATAAGCTGGTTACCTCTGGTATTACTTGCTCTTCATCATAAATTATGTATGTTCCTAACCCTATGGAATCAAAGTTTTCATAGGGTTTGGTCTGCATGGCCTCAAATATAAGTGCTTCCTCCTCATCAGTTTGTCCATTCTCTCTAGTTTGTTGATCCAGGAACTCAGTATCATACTTCTCTTTTGAAAGCGTCGTATGAGCTAACTCAAAGTTACCATCACTCCATGAGTGATGTGTTCCTTTTGGAGGGGTTCGGACACGATCTTCATTTTAGAACTATATTTGGTTCTAAGGATTAGGTGGGACCAATCTAGGGGGAGATATCCACCAATCTTGGCAGTGAAATCCCTAGAAAGCATAGCCCAAAGACTAGTGAGATATCGATGATTAACACTTCTTGGAACACGCGATATTTGGACAAGCATACAATGTGAGAGGCAACACTTTGATGATTCCCATGGTTTGAACCCTTTTGCCATCTAATTGCATGAATCCCTTTTTTAAGGGTTCATACTCTAGTTGGAGAGCATCTGCTATGTTTTTGGGCATAACGATAGTGTTGGTGCCAGAGTCTATCATAGAATTATGCAATAATTTCTTGCCTACTATTACTGTTAAGTAAAAAGGCATAGGCTTGACCTTACTCACCCCTAATTTTGCATTTGTGAGGGTAGTGGGATGTTGAGCTTGTGCAGTCTTTTGAGGATGCATCACTTTTCCTCTTGCATCGGTAGTCACTTGGTTTGTTGTAGGCATGCTCTTCTTCTCTTCGAGGACCTTTTGAAGCAATGTCTCATGCTCTAAAATGGACAAGATGTCCCATAATGAAATGTTAGTTGGTGCCTTCTTTAATTGCTCCACCACATTCAAAGGTCCATGTATTTGAGGTTTGGGAACATATCTCGAATATTTTGGCTTTCCAACTTGGATATTTGGCATTCCTTAACTCTGTGTTGGCATTGCTCAATTCCGCATTGGTATTTCATGATTAAACACCTAAATGACAGGAGCAACTAGATTCTTTTGAGGGACTAGCTTGGGGTAGACAACTGCCTCCGTGTTGTCCACCATCCTCCTCTTTGATTAGGTGAAATAATTAGACTATACCTATGGGGTCTTGGAAGTAGAGGGATCATTCACAAAGACCTTTTCTTCTTCTTCTATCTGAGAAAACAACACATGCTTAGGAGCAATCTCTTCTTCCTATTGCATGAACATCCCTTGCATTTGGGCTACTAGGACGATATTTTGTACCCCTAATGACTAGTATGAAGATTGCTCGACTTGGACCTCCCCTTGGAAACCTTATTGTCTATGTTCTGCCACCTTATGCTATAAGTTTCCTCATGGACAAGCTCTGGTAGATGAGGAGCATTGCAAGGAAAACACCATGCATTCAAGTCATCCACAATGTTGTTCTGCCTCAAGACCATGTCTCACACTGGGTTAGGAGAAATCTGTTGTAATGGAGTAGGAACTGGCACAAGTTGTTGTTGGGAAGGCCCTACCCCTTGAGAGTTTTGGTATCTATTAGGCTGATATTGGGCCCTAGGATTTTGATAGTTCTAGTAGGAGGATCTTAGATACGAAGCTTGCTGCCTCTTGAGGTTAATAATCTTATTTGAAAAACTCTATAAGATACTTTTCATATCATCTATCTCCAAGGATATTTGGGGGGCCTAAGCAACAATTATTTGTGCTTTGGGAGAAGGGTATACGTACATGGAAGGAGAAGCCTGGTTTGCATTGGGTGTGAGAGGTTCAATCTTAGGTGGCTCTTCTTGCAATGATACTTCAAGAAATATTGACATGGGAGGTTTAGGGGGGCTTTCCAATGTCTATTAGTTTATTTTTGGCTCTTATCGCTAAATCATAGGCATTTGGGAGCTTTTGTCCTCCTAAGGACCGAATCATAACAACTATGTCTAAATTGAAAGCCTTGAGATAAAAGACAATAGCCATACTTGGAGGTGGTCACACCATCACAGATAATCCTTTGCCAGGTCTTGTGGAATCTAGTATTGAAGTTAGTGACTACTTCTTGTGGGGCCCACTTGATGGTTATCAATTATTGTAACAACAAGGATTTGTCTCCCTTCTCGCTGAATCTTTTGAAGAACAAGTCTCCTAGTTGATCCCACAATCCTATTGAATTCGACCAAAAAGATCTATACCAGTCAAGTGCTTTACCTTTGAATGATGCCGCAAGCAGTCTTAAGGCAACATTTTGATCTATCACATAGTGGACTATACAAATATCGGCTACATCTTGAAGATGTAGGAGTCTTTCAATCTTCACCCGTGTATTTGGGTAGGGCCTTGAGTGTGTTAGCAGAGATGGGATCCCATGTACTTGAGGGTACCCATGGAATTAGTAGACTACTACTATTCTAATTTACAAAATTTCTAGAAGTCCTTGGGAAAACCATTAGAATAGGCGGTGGATTTGGATATACTATTGTTCTTCTTGGGATAATCACTAATGGAGGGAATAAAAGACCTAGATTTGATGCTGAGAGTGATCTTGTAGTTGGCCTTTTACTCATACTTTAACTTCTAATCAAGTGATTGTGGGTTCGAGTCTCATCAGGCATGCTAGAAAACTGTTGATGGCTTTTATTGTTCGCACCTAAGAATTACTCTTCGTTACAAACAAACCACTACAAATGGGAAATCCTGTGACTGGGACTCTTTGCGATTCACAAGAGAACCTCTGGAATTTTAGAAGCCGTCTCACCATCTCTTTGTATGAATCTCATTATTTCTTTCTATGAGGGGGGAGAGAAAGGAGAAGAGAAACTTTAAATGACAGAAGCTAACCTAAGGCAATACACCGAAAGATAGTATTTAAATTGATGCAACAATGGCAAAATGTTTCACTGCTTAACCCACAACATTAACTCGTGACTTCAAAGAGCACAAAGGCATGATTTTAGACCATTTACCAATATCATTCACTAAAGAGAAAACAAAGGCACAACATCAATACATGACACTTGAAAGAAGACTCAATAAACACAAAATAAGCATAGGATACCACTCTTCTTCATTATTGAACTAAGAACGAATTACAAAAGGCACAAAGGCATAGTTATAAAGCATTCAATTGGCTCTAAAGAGCACCCGCAAAGGCGAGAATGCCTATTGACTCTTCTCCCAAATCCAAAAATTGGCTCAACGATTTAACATTGCCCAATCCTTATTACATCGGCTGAGCCACTATATATAGCAACCTGATATTTTAAAATGAGACATTGGGCAGGAAACATCTACCGCATCTACCATTGGTACCATGTCATTGAATCCTCTTGACTCTGTCATTCTCCTCTGTTGCTTCATCTTGATGGCACCTGTCTAAGGTATTAAAGACTCACCAAGAAACTGCAAGAAGCCTAATCACCTCTTTGATGTTTTGCTACACTGTTGTGCCACCTAAGGAAGCCTCAAGTTGAAATCATGTCCTCCTCGTTATTTGTATCAGTTCCTAGTGTGTCGTGTCTTTTTATCCATCTTGAAAGTTCCTTCATACTTTGTGGACTGTTGGATCCAGTGGCCCGTGATCGATGGCTCAAAAATCCCATTAAATTTCTATCCACCTAGTGGGGTCCATTGCCACGTGGTAGCCTGGTGCTACCTCTTGAGTTGTTAGGATTGTATTTTTGAAATGGAGTGTGATCACACCAATTGTCTCCTTTTTCTTGTTTCCCCTTTTGAAGACACTAGGACCACCATTGGAAGAAACATGACACTTTGCATCTTGACGTAGCTCCTTGAAGTGTTAGGCCTATTCTCATTAGGAAGAGTGCCGATGTGCCAAGTGGCAACAACAGAGGCTTCAACACTTGAAGTGGTTGAGGAGTAGAGGGGCCCACCACTGTTTGGTCCAGTGACACATGGCACCTTGGCGCAACACTAAGAGGCTACCAGACCTTTCTTTTCTTTGGGCTTGTGCTATGACTACAAGTGGCAGGGTTTGCAACATTCTTCCTTTTCTCGAAACCTTTCAAGTCTCGGGCTCGCTACTGAAAAATTGAGACACTTGGAACTAAGGTGCAACATGGGGATGCTGTTAGACTTGCAAGGTCTTAGAGATGCGAGATGCTACTGCATGTGTCTCCTTCGCGACCTCCTTTTATTGAAGACACCGGGCCCACCGTTGGGTGAAACATGACACTTGGCACCTTGGCGCTTTGCGTAGAGGCTGTCAGACCTGATGACTCCTTCAAATTGCAAAAACCTTCCACTTGGCAAACAATGGATCCAATTTTCATGGGTTGTCATAGCATGGATCTAACCCAATGAAGACTCAAGATGATGTCGCTGGCTTGTGATTCAAAAGTTGAGGTTGCGGATGCATTCAATAGTTGATGCTGAGGTGTCTCCAACTCAAAACAAAATGTAGAGAAAAAGGCTCTGCAATTATCAACAACTATAATGGTTACATTACAACTCTAGGCTCTAGCCTTCGTAGGATAACATACAAATTAATATATTGTTGGAGAAATTTTGGCAACATAACAATACTTGCAAAACCTTCACATAATACTTCCAACCTGAGCACTCAATATATAGGCATGAGCAAATCCACAAACCATGAATGGTTTCTAAAACCATGTGCTATAAACCACTAGTTAATTTAGGCATCCATATCCATGCATAAATCCCAACACCCAATTCAAGCTTAGTTAACTCACATTGGAAATTGCCTCTACCAAACTTGGGCGCTCAAGTAGTCTTATCCTACCTTTTCCATAACTACTCCATGATTTTCTCCAAATCCACAATTAACTCCCTCTCATCATGCTCTTTCCTTTTCAATAACTCTTACACACATTATAAGTTGTCATAGTTGCAATTAGTAACTTCCATGACACTAAGTGAGTCTCACACTTGTCAAAATATAAACTACAAGTGACACCAAGTGTCACTCCAAGTGGGACGCCCCAAATATATGGGTGCAAATAATTAAATAAATACTTCAAACATTAGAATATTGCAAGGTGTATGATACCTATCTCAACATAAACAAAATGTAATAGTCTTATTTTTTTACAAAGCTCACCTTTTTTATTTAAAGGTTTATGTTGAGCTAGACACTTGTGTGCATGGATGTGACTACATGGTGAATGACCACATGTTATGGTTGATCTTTTGTAGTTAGTTTTATGTTCATTTAAGACATCTTAATGTATATGGATGGAGCTTTATTGTGGGAACTTGATTTTGGGTGTTTTACATGCTTTCCTAGCTAGTCTTGTTTTGTGGCTTGATAGGAAGAAGGAGTTTCTCTATATGATCCCTAAATAATTTATGAGAGTAAGATGGAACTGGTTGAAATAATTTGTTATGATGGAAATGGTATTCACATTATAGTTTGGTAGCAATAGTGTGGTTGTTTGGTTGAGAAATTGCATGGGTTTTATGTAATAAGTGGTGCTAACTTTTTAGGGTTTTTCTTGTAGGATTAAGTTAAAGATAAAATATTAACATGGTCTTTTGGGGATGAGTAAGTGATGTTATTCTTAAGGTTACTTAACTACAAAAGAAAGAGATATCAAAGACTATTCATTGAATGGAAGTTTATAAATAGTGGATCGAATGTTTGGTTGAAGGATTTTGCAACTAATGCAATAATGACTAACCTTCTTATTATTCTTGGTATGTTATCTTTAGTGTTATGGATATGTTTTGGTTAATGGGATGAAATTTCTTTGGGGTTACAATATGCTAGAATCATTTGTTTGATGATGATATAGTAACTAATGTGTTTTTTTTTTACTACATGTCATAAGTAGGAGAAGATTGGAAGTGCAAAAAGTATTATGTAGAGTGCTTATGATGGATGCTAGTGAGAGGAATCTATTTTCATAAGAAAGCATTATTTTGTGTTTGGTTAACTTCTTGATTTTAATTTTACAAATTTTAGTTAAAAATTTATAGTTTATTTAGATTTGTCTAGATACAAATGTTGTAGATTTGGAAAACCTTTTCGTGGAAGAAAAAGTTAGGGATAAGATTGGTTTGTGAGGCAATGTGGTTTTGTTTTGGTGATTTATTGTTCCCATGATATCTCATATTATGTTGAGGTACTTAGAAGTTTCTTGATGTGGCAGTCATTTAAGGAACCTTATAAGTTGTAGCATACTTGCAACTCTTACAAAGAAAACCTGTAGTTGACTTGCACTCATCCCGTGGTGGGCCTTTTTGGTGGAGTTGTAGTCATCCTATAGTGGACCTAAAATATCCTTGATGGACATGTAGTGAGTGTTTTTGTTTCTATTTATTTTCTTGTTTTGGCTATGAGTTATATTTGTTAGATATTGATTGTTTATGAGAAGCTTCAAATCACAAGTTGTCAGGGAGATTTATGTAGGAAGATAGTTGATTGTTACAACTTGTTTCTTCTTGGTTTAAAGATGGTGGTTCTTTTTTCTTTTCTTTTCAGAGCTCCTAGTAAGCAACACATGGAGTTCTTTGATTGAGTTTTAAGGCCACATGTGATCTTTATATTTTAGGAGGTGTATGCTTTATCACAATGCCTTGGTTAGCTCTAATATCACTTTCAGTGGGAGTTTAGTCAGTGATATATGGATTTATTTTACTGATTGATGTTAGTGTCATGGTTAACTCTTGGTTACTATTGTTTACAAGCAATGGTAGTTGTGATAGTTATATAATTTATTAGTAGAGGATTTTTTGATTTCATGTTTAGTAAAGTTGTTGATAACTTTGGGCCATGTTGGGCTTTGTTGTATAGTTTAAGATCTTGGTTGAAGTTGTTGTTTCCTTGTTTTGATAAGTTTTTATTCATGTCATGTGATGATCATGGATAGTACTTTGGATTATTGGCACAGTATAATAGGTTTGTCATGTTCTATTGGTTTTAGATTTATGTGAGATCATGTGGTCATGGTTCAATTCCTAGAGTCTACATTGATCCTGTAGTTAGAACCTTGACTATTATTTTGATGCTTGTTATCTTTTGAGTCGATACATTGGTTACTTTGCTTGGGTATGAATAGTTGATGCAGTTTTGCATGTGGAAATGTATTAGCATGGATGTATCTATTTTGTATCTGTTGCACTCAAAGATAGGTGTATCTCCTAGTTTAGAGATTTGAAATCATGTTGTCATGTTTTTTTGAGTTCCCGAAGCCTTCACTAACTTTGTAGTGGGAGCCTTAGTGTTGAGTTCAATATTTTGCCTTCCTTGGGTTAGTACATTGATCATTTTTCTATGGTGGACTCTTCTATTCCAAGTATTACATGTAGAGTTGTGTTGGAAAGAGGTTATTGGTTTTGTACACAAATGGAAAACTAGTGATTTGGAGGATGTGGATTGTGATGCCTTATTTTTTGACTCTAGATTGCAAGTGGGCGTCTAGGAATACATGGTTGCTTGCATATTTCTATTAGTTGTAGATAGATTTTCCTCAAGTGATGCAATTTAAATATCACTTTGATTACGTACCCATGGTGTTGCATATTTGTAGGTTGGATTATAATGGCATACGATGATAATGACGCCTTTTTATCTACTAGTTTTTTTTCCATATATGTTTATAAGTTTATGGAGTTGAACTCCATGGATATTTGCAGGTCTAACAAATGGATCTTCATGTTTATTGAAGATGAATCTTCATGGGTTCTTGAAGATGTGTAGGTTTTATATATGATGGCTACTGATGATATCATATAATTCCTTCACCTATGCATGACATCATAACTCCTAGTATGATAGCTATTGATGATATTGTTGACCTATTTTCCTCTGTCTAGAGTTAAATAGTTCACCTTGTATTTTCCTTGAAAATCCTTTGGAAAATGACCCTACAAAGCTTAAATCCTTCAAATACTCATGCTATGCTTTGCCAAAAAAATCCCAAAATCTTGCCTGAAGAATGTTTGCCAAAAACCCAGAAAAACCCATAAATCTTTTAGCTTCAAGTGCCTTCCATTGCAGATTTTTCACAGTTTTATACTTGGTCATTTTATATGCATATGTAATTGTATGTTTCTTTGTTTGTATGTTCGCATTGTATGTTCAAATGTACAATTGCACATACAAAGGAAAGGATACAAGGTTTAGATGTGAAGAAAATAGACAAAAGGCAGCATACAAGGCAGACATACAAAGGGTCATCGCTGAGACAAGCCTCATCGATAGCCAAGTCCAGGGTCTTTCCGATGGGCCGATGCAAATACAAACGAATATACAAGGGCGGTCATCAACGGGACAAGCCTCATTGGTAGATCAATCCAAGCTCCCCCCGACGGCCCGACGTATGCCGATATTTGAAGATACAAAGGAAATATGCAAGGTGGAATATACAAGGGAAAGTGGGGTCCGTTTTCATACAAAGGTGGGGTCCACCAATTGCATGTATACGCAATTGTATCTTTGCATATACAATAGCATATACATTTCTTAGATACAACCCCTAGACCCGAAAAGATATGCATTCTGGTTTATAAAGGCACGAATGATTGTATGCATCTTTTGTTTGTATGTTCGCATTGTATGTTTAGACATACAAAGGGCAGATACAAGGGAATATACAACGGTAACATACAAAGGTCAGATGCATGTTTGCAATGTACAAGTGGTTGTATACAGTTTTACTTATATTTTCGCATTGTATATGTGATATACAAGGCCGATATACAAAGGGAAAAGATATAAGCCGGACATGTTCTGAAGAATCAAATGTGGCCGATAATCCATTTGAGTTCCGTTTTGTATGTTTGTGCGATTGTATCTCATATACAATTGCGATATACAAGGAGTCGCATACAATGAATTTCGGCAGGACTTAGTGCATCAGCCGCTCTGCTTATGGTCTTTCCGATGGTCGATAAGAATGCAACAGTGGGTCCCAGGTTCAGCTCAATGACCAATCAGGTGATGACACGTGGCAGGGGCATACATGCAAAAGGTGATACAAAAGTAAAGGCCCAGGATTGTATGTTTGTAATTGTATCTTTACACATAAATTTGCACATACAAAGTAGACATACAAAGGGTGATGCAAAGGTCAGGGTCGGTTTTGTATGTTGGCGATTGTATGTATATACATTTGCACATACAGGCATTTACAAAAAGCACATTTGGGAGCATCAGCGAGACCATAGTGTATCGGCAGCTCAACTCATTTTCTCCCCGACAGCCCGATACATACAAAGCAGTTTGCATATGAAGGCGATATACAAGTGCAGTTTGACCATAACTTTGACCGTGAATATCTTCCGCATCCTGGCAAATTTTGACATGCTTCAAAAGGCAAAATTGCTTATTTTTGCCTCCTCTTTCATCTAGTGGGCTTTTGAGGGGAATATTCTCACTTTCAATTTTTGAATCTGGATTTGCATGCTCAATCGACTGGACGTTTTAGCGACCAATTTGAGATATGCAGATGCAGATATTTATGGCATTTATGGGTGCAGATTGATGATTCAACAACTTACAGCGAAGATTCAAAATATCTTCCATCTGCCCCTGTTCCAGATATTTTTATGCCATGAATTCTTGCAAATGGACATCCCTTCAGATGCAGATATTTTCCTGATACAGCTCATGGGGTGAATTTATTGTAACCAACTTAGGTCAATTTGAAAATGCTATATATGCATAAAATGAGATGTAAAAAAGGTTGGAAATTTTTAGTATTCAGTCTTTCTGTTTCCAAACAGAGCATTCCTCTACTGTAACTATGCCTTCTTATTGAATATATGCAAGTTATCTTACCTCTTTTTACTGAGTTTTAGTTTAGTGTGAATCTGCATATGATTGTCTGTGAATGTTATTGTTCCTCTCAACCATTTTGTTTCTCACCTTTGCTAGAATCATTTAAATCTGTGTATATCTACTTCCTGTATTTGGTCATGTTGTGCATTTTCTCAGTTCTGTGAAGATTCTTTTATTTAACTTGGTGAATCACCCTTTTACTTTCAAGTTTTCCAGTTTTATCTTTCATTTTAAAAGCATTCCTTCTCCCTTTTCCTCTGAAAATCGAGTAGTTTTTAGGTGATAACCAGCTAAGGAAGACGGCCTTCTCCGGAGGTCTAATCTCATTTCGCAAGGTCCCACACTTCGAGATCATTCCCATGTTTCTCTAAATTGCTGAAGTTTTACAACTCCAGTAAGGGTGCAAATCTAAGAGACAACAGATATCATAACTCCCTCACCTACACATGACATTACATTAACACCTCTAAATGATATATCTCTTACAAGTCATGTTTGCCCTACGTCCATGGATTCATGTGCTTTAAATGCCTTACCTTCTTATATACATGATGATGGTATAGTGATGATTATTTTCTACATCCCATGTTGCAATTATCATCACTTTTGATACACATGTCTTATCTTCACCTACACATGATGAAGATTGCACTTCTTCTAACACTAGTGAAATGACTCAAGTTCACCTCCACATGAGTTCATTAACTATGATGTAGTTCATGATAACCCTTGTTCTCTATCTTGTGGTTCATGGTCTATTGATGATATGTTTAGTGATGAGAATAGTGATACCTCTTTGTCTTCCTATGTTGAGGTTGATGACTCCTTGCTTTATGATGATTTTCCTTGTGATACACACTCTTTTAATACACATGCTAGAATTATTTAGTAGTAATAGAGATGTAAAATTACATGTTAAATCATTCATGTCTTCACATTATGATTCTATACATGATGATAATACTTTGATACGTGTATTTGGTGATACCTTGATTGATAGAGATAAACAATGGTTTAATTCATGCCACATTTCTTATACAGGTTGTCATGCATTATCATGGTTTCATAGATCACTTTAGAGTGAAAGCACAATATTGTGTCCCACTAGTGGGCCAACAAGGACAAATGTAGATGAAAATCCATTGAAAACATGTCTAGGTTTGATCTAAGAGAGATTTAGTCAAACCTCCTAAAAAGTCAAACCTCGTTCGATCTAACACCCCTAGAAAACTATATAAATGGCCAAGGGGTAGTATTTGAATTATTGTAAGGTTGTTTGATGTAACCCCTTAGATTAAACCTACTTATGTGGCAGTCTCTTCCCATCCTATCCACATGTTGCAATTTTAGAGGACAAAATAGACCACCTCACATAGTGTATGTGGGGGTCAAACAAAGTCACCCAAAGACAAGATTTCGTAGGTATATCTCCCGTAGAGTTAGCTTTCCAAAAAGTATAATATGTAAAATGTTTTATTTATATTATTTATATTTTAATTTTATAAGCAACACAGGCCCATTAAAAAAATAATGACCTCTATTCAAGACATTGGAAAAAATAGCAAACAATGTCAATTTAAAAAATAAATACCGTTCACTACATATCGATGTGCTAGTTTCAATGGAAATAATAGTTTTAATAAATAGGTAAAGAGAAATGCATTACAGTAAAAATATGTTTAAATTATTGTTATTACCAATTAAAAATTAATAATAAATAAAATATTCAATAAAAAATTACCAAAAAATATCTATGCACTAGATATTGGAGTTGATGATATGTTTCCAAGAAATCATGACAATGTTTTATTTGTAGTAGAAGTTATGTGTTATGGTAAAATGTCATTCAATACTAAGTAATATAAATATAATTAAAACTTTATTAAAATTTAATAAAAATAATAGAAATAATTATTTCAAATTTAAAAAAAAATTATATATGAATCTACATAGAAAATTTCACAAATCATTAGTTTACATCATCCTTAAATTCTTGATAGTTTGTTTGGTATAATTGAGTGAATGTGTGAAATACTAAAAAATGTTGATTTTGGTGGCCTAATTATGCTAAAAATTGGGACACACTATTGTGCTTTCACCCTTTATTATTGGCCCTAGACTGTATTTAACTCATGATTTTCAGTCTTCTTCTGTTGGCCCATTCATAGTGGATCCCATTGACTTTTCTACACACCATTATGATATACCACTTGTTAATAGAGACCCTCCTTTGGACCCATTTATGTTTTCACACAACATATATTTGAGTACTTGTGGAGTACCTCATCCTACATCCCATCTTGTACATGGTTTAGACATACCTAAGGATGAAGAACAACATGAGGATCTTTCACAATTTTTACTTGGCATATGTGAGGATAAAGTTCCATTAGTTGATCTAATATATCTTTCACACCCTCCACCACTGCTACATATGACATGAGGTAGACACATGTGACTATGAGACATGTTGAGCATGATATTTCACTTTGTGTGAACCATGTCTTTACTAGAACCAACCATTTAGAATGGTATGTCGATACTTATGCATAAAGAGTTCAACCACAAGATGAAACTACTTATGTATTCCACAATCCTTTGGCATTGAAATTTCGACTTATCCTCCACCAATGGATTTGTGGCACCTTGTATTAAATAGTATGATGGTAGAGGTGATCAATTACGACATGTATAATACTTTCAAGTTATGTGCCTCCCTTGTTTTCATGAGTATCAATTACTTGCTAAGATTTTGTTCATCAAACTTAAGTAATCATGCACTTACTGTTGGAAATATGTGTTGTCATTGTTGTCAAAGAGTGAGGTCAACACTCAGTTTGTGATGATGATATACCAGTGTAGTAACAGAGATGTAGTGAGATGCAGTGATGTTCTTGATGTTCATGGTTGGATGTCATGCCCTGATCATTATCAAGTCAAGTTGTTTTGAGCATGCTTGTGGTCAACAAAGATGATTTCATGATGAAATATTAAGATGGGAATTAGAAGCACAAAGATGAATGATGAAATATTAAGATGGAAATTAGAAGCACTAAGATGAATGATGACATATTAAGATGGGAATTAGAAGCTATGCTAAGGATGAGAAGATGTTGCTGGTGACCTGTGGCATGTTGTATGATCCTTATTGTTGTTCCTAAGGATGTATTTGCTGTTATATGAAGGTTTTGGCCTCCAAAAGTTAGTGAAGGGTTCTGTTGCAGGAAGCTACCTGAAAGACTATCTGGTAAAATGCTCCACATTCCTCCGCATTTGAAGAAATGGTCATGTGGTTCAGAATTTATGTTAAGGATGCTATAAAGGTGCTAAATCCAAAGTTTCAGATCCTTTTCTCCTCCGCAATGAAAGTTGCAAGTGATTGAGTTATGCTCCATGCTCTAGTAGTGTAGTGTGTTGATGAAGACAGTTTGGAATGCTTTGCATTCCTCCGCAAGTGAAGATTTGCCCATGTGGTTTTGTGGATATGTTCAGAACTATGTATGAGTTCATCCATATGTGTTTCAAGTGGTTTTAAGGTCCACAAGCTTAATTTTCAAATGACAGTTATGATTCAGATAGTTCCAGATGCCTAGTTGTTCTCAAAATATATGTTGATGATGTGCATCGACTTTTTGCTGCTTGAAATGGCAAATTGGCTGATGAAAGATGGTCTTGATGATCTTATGTTGTTTCTAGTTGCTCCACAAGATGTATTTTTTCTCTCTCCGAAATCGACTGAGGTCCAAAATGGTGGTGTTGTTGGGTTATGCTCTTGCCTAGCCAATAGAGGAAGACTGATGATGTGCACCACACAATTGTTGCTGTGCGGAGTTCAAGGAATGTTTGGAGATAGTGTATAGGTCCCGTCGACTCATCTGGAAGATGCACAAGAAATTTTTAATCATTCATGAGTACCAAGAAGATTGAAATGATCGTTGTGCTACATGCTTCATGTGTTCTTTCTTAAGGGTGACTTAATTCAAATTTGTGAAGTGTGCAGATGTTATTCCTTGAAGGATAATGCTGTGAAGGATGTTTAGAACCAGAATAAGCATGTGTTGGGATTCACAAGGCATGTGTTTCCTTCTTTAGTAACATGTAGTTCATGATAGGGCTTGCCCTATGCATGTTTCATATTGTGTGATCTCTGACTAACTTATAAAATGTAATATTCTTGGTGTATTGGCTGACTTGTTATGTACTCAATGTAATGTCTTGTATATATTGTAAACCTAGTTAGTCTAGGTGTGGGTATGATTGCAAAGATGAATATGCAAGAGTGTAAAAGAGCAGAATATGAACATGCTATGCATTATGATGTGTGACTGAAGGAGAAAGAGTAGAAGTAATAAGGGCTGTCTGGATTCATCTTGAAGACATTTCTAAGACATGAGGGAAGTGAAGAGTGTGCCTAATTAATCCAATCATCAGAAGAGGCTGAATTACAATAATCAAAGGTGTGTGCTTCAATGTCAGTTTTCAGATAGTAGAAGGATTGTCATGTTGTAATCTTTTCTAAGTTCATTCCCAATTCAGGGAGTAGTTGCTTCCTTGGGTTGTAGCCCTAAAACAAAGTTGTGATTTTGAGCTTCATTTATTGTGAGTTAATCCTCACCATGGTTTTTCCCTTCTTGGGTTTTCCACATACATCTGGTGTTATGTGTTGATGTGCATTGTGTTGATCTTTCATGTTTATGTTGATGCTACAATGCTTAAGTTTTAATCTACTCGGGAGGATTTGAAGTTTGTTTAGATACTAATTCACCCCCTCTTAGTATCCTGGTGTGTTCAATACTTACATGGTTTTATTCATTGCCTCATGCTTCTATCACTTCCTTTAAGGATTTGACTAGTGTTTTAATGAATCATTTTCATTACAATATTGAGCCCAAGACATTTATTTCTCAATTCATGCAATGCAAGCAAAATGAACAAGAGTGAATTAAGGATTATATTTTTAGATTTCAAGCTTTGGCTAATAATATGTTATCTCCTTTATGTGACAACAATCTTCAATGCATATTTATGGATGGTTTATTTCCAATATTTGAAAGCCAAGTGTTTTCCATTGCTCATTGTTGATTTACAGATTTATGTGCTACTATATATAAATGTGAGTGCGCCTTATCATAAAACTCCCTTTTATCTCAACATATTCATAGCACTTCCCCTTTTGCCATGAGTCAAAATCATTATCACATTTACAAAGTGGGGATAATGAAGATGTACCTAATGATGATTGTGACATATATGTCCAACCAAACAAATTTAGAAAATTTACTACATTGGAAAAGCCTCCACATATGGTATTAGAGTTCAACGCTTACACCATAATCTTATTACCTTATCCTCAATTAGGCCAATGGATATGTCTAAGCTTACGTCACACAGGGCTCAATACCTTTGTGCTTATCATCACACATATGGACATTCTATAGATAGATGCATTGCATTCAAACATAAAGTTCAAGATCTCATAGATACAAGGGAGATAAACATTGAACCTAAGAGGTTGGACCTATTCATCATAACACATCCTATGTTGAGGTTACACATGAGATAAAGAGAAACCACCTAATGTGCAACCAATTATTTATCAACAAGAGACACATGAAATAGAAAAGACAAGAAAGAAGAAGAAACATGAAGCCATGAAGACAAATTTGATGATTTTCATTGGGACAACAATGATGTTTTAGATAAATATTTAATCATGATCATTTAGAGAAAAAGGTAGAACCTCCCAAGTTTGTGTTTTGATTCATGAGCTCCCTTATAGACTATATATCTACATACCCATATTTCTTGTTTGCACTTTGGCCTCTTGCTTATGTTTTATTTGTTATGTTTTACTTGTTCATTTCACCTTCTATATTTGCTTACATGATTACCTTCCCCCACTTGGGAGGCAATTGCTTCTATATTTAACTATTATTTTCCCACTTCATCTTTTGCATCCTTATGGTTTATTTTCCTTTGTATCCACTTATGATGTTATGGCCCTTACCTCACCACTTTGATTTATCATGTTGCCTTATCACTCCTTATTTTATTACTTGTTATACATCTCCATACATACTATGATACTTTGCTTATGTTTACTTATTTTTTTCCATATTTATTATCATGCTCATACTTATGACATTTACCAAACTATGATGCTTATGCTTTACCTTTTTTTACCATTGGCTACTTGTCATGATCCTACATTTCTATACCATGCTTTTTGAGCTTACATGTATTGAGCCTACATTGCCATATTTGAATCAGAGTTATCTTACCATTGGGGGCATCATGTCTTTCCTCCTTATATATTATTCTTTCATTGCCATATGTTCACATTAGGGGCATTTTGCCTTCCCTCTTATACATTGTGTTTTCATTTCCACACTTATTACATCTGGGACATGTATTATCTCCCCCATAACATTTGAGCTTCCATTGACATATCTTTATACTGGAGACACCATACCTTGCCTATTTACCATTAATTTCAAACTCCTACATTGCCACTAGGGACCTATTACTTTCCATCATCCATTGTGTGTCTATGTCGCCACCTTGGGGGCAACATATCTTTCCTAGAGTCTTATGTGCTTACACTGGTGTTGTGCCCATCAAGGGCCACATCACCATTCATTATTTGTCTATGTTGGAGGCAATCTCCTTTCTTGATATCACCTCTAGCTCAGTGATTAACACATTTATCATTCTATACATTTACATGCTTATGACACAATACAATCATTTACACTTAGTACTTTCCATGATCACTTGCTCACATGCTTGGATTATATTTACTTTTCATGTATTATTTCCCTCACTCCTGCAATTCCTTGTATCCTATGCATACAACCAATTGTAGGGGGCATATCCCATCACTAACACTCTAATGTTGAGCTTTTCTAACAATTACAGGTGCTTGTAGAGATTCATCTTTAGTATATGACATGCCATGTGCTCCATGCACCCTGTCACCCATCAACTACCAAGCAAGGTAGATCATTACCACTTTCTACACAAGCATAATTTCTCTAACCCTGTTTCTACCTCTCTCCTATATGATTGTTCACAGTGAGAATTAGATTGCATATAATTTGTTCCTACTTGTGTTAAACAAAACCTACTCATGGCATATTTTCCTTCTATTTTTCAAGTTCCCATGGAGACTACATGGCAAAGAATAAACCTACACGATGATATCTTGTAAGATCCATTATTTTATATGGACCCTTTTTATATCCTTTTATGTCTGAATATTTACTTTACATGCATATATGTGAATGCTACATACTTTGAGATAGATGATTATTTTTGGATTCACATGCACCTTAAAGTAGGGGCAAAATGAAATGGTGAAATTTACATACTTATGTTATTCACCATTTAGTTTTGTGCCCATTTTGAGAGAATACATCTTGATACATTTACTATCGATAAAATGGTGCAATCTTGTGCAAACTTGAGCTCTTTCCTCCATGTTGTTACTCTTCCATTTACACACATTTCCACATCCTTTATCCACACCATATTCACATTTGCATACATTCCCACGTATTCTTCATTTATTATGCCTATCCATGCACTTATCTTTAGGCACTTCATTGCCACCTTAATTCTACAACCTTTTTGTCTTGATGGTTGAAAGATAGTTGTCCACCACTTTGATCATCTGTTGACCCATAACTCAAAATTGCAATGTCTTATATGCAATTGGAAGAACAACAACATTTGAATTGGGCTACTCTCATAATTTGATGAGTTGAGTTTGCACTTGTGGAATCGACCCTGCACTTATGGATTTGATCTCTAACATTTTAAAATTCAAATTCAAAATTTGGCCAAGTCCTGCCCATTTCTTTCCCTCATAGAGTTGACTAAACACATATTTGTGTGATTTTTCACTATGTACTTGCATTTAAAGGCATTCAAGTACATTCATTTGATCATCTAAACAATTTTCAAATATCATTTGCATCTAGGGAAGGAAACACTTCGATTGGTGTTCTAAAATGAGTCTAGATTTGCACATTCATTTTAGGAGCACATGCATGGCTAAAGTGTTGTTCTCAACCTTTCACCTAAGTTTTTTGGGGGTTGACCTAGGAGAACATGGTCCCTTTGACATGAAATGACAATCCTCTTAAGGTATTTTTAAATATTGTTCTTCAGATATTAGAAAAGGTAGAGGAAGAAGGGTTGAATCAGATAAAATAGAAAGTAGAGTTGTACAAATTTGCAAGACATTTCCAAAAGCACATATCTCAATTAAATTTGTGAAATTGATCCTTCATAGTGTAGGCAATAATTTCTAATCCCGGAATGAGTCACAAACTATCATGGTTCCCTTTTGACCTCGAGGCATCCAAATTTTAGTGTCAACATTTAACTTTGTTCATTCTTTAGTCACAAAGCTAAATACCTTTGTTTTTGTGCTTCTAATATTTAATTTTAGAAATTATATGCCCTCCTATATTATCATTAAATTAGTCTAAGAAAAATTTCGTATATATGTTAGGAGATTGACTTAAACTTCACTAAGGAAAGTGTATTTTCCTTTACAATAATATATATTTACATGCTTGTTGAGATATTAATTTTTAAACTCAACATAAAACTGTTGACATATATTTCAAAGTCTCGTTAGAGTCAAAATAAATATTATTTTGAAGCTTGAGTTTTCAAATCCAAATCCAATTTGTAGCAATATTAATGTAATAAATTTTGTTTTAGGTGGAAAATTATCTTATAATATTTTATGATGTTCTAATCATTGCTCTTTTGTTACCCTAACATATAACTTTTGATATAAAATCTAAACCTCATTGCATACAAAAGAGTAATCATTGGGACACAATGAAAAATTATATGATAATTTTTTACATAAAGCAAATATCATAATGTTCCAATCATTTCTCTTTTGTTACCCTAACATATAACTTTTGATATAAAATCTAAACCTCCTTGCATACAAAAGAGTAATCACTAGGACATAATGAAAAATTATATGATAATTTTTTACATAAAGCAGATATCATTATGTTATTATTACTGAGAATTGGATCTACAACTTTTGACAAAGAGTAATCACTAGGACATAATTGAAAGATTATATGATAATTTTTTACCTAAAACAAATATCATTATGTTAATATTGCTGAAAATTGGATTTGGATTTGGAAACTCAAGGTTCAAAATCCAAGAGTTGATTTCAATAGTTATTTCAACTCTTTGAAATATATGTGAAAGAGTTGTATATTAAATTTAAAAAGAGTTATTTTGAAAATACAAGTAATCTAGGAATTTCAAACTTTTCTATGGGAAAGATAAGGGATTGTGTTTAATAGTGTTTCTCATTGAAATTGTGGGATGATTTTTGAATCAATATTTCAGATCACTCTCTATTTGTGATTCAAAAAATTATCAGAGTTTCAATCAAGAACACTATCATAAACTATAGAAATATCTAAGTTTCTTAGGACAAAGAATTTTAATTACAAATATAAACAAAAACAATTTCTGTGTAATTTTTAAAAAAAAATTAAAACAGTACTATTTCAATTTAGTAGTTAATTAAACACACCTAGTTTTAGTTTGAGATGTATTCCTAAAGTTCTCAACTATAAATAAACAAAACGTAAGTGAGGTGTTTCAAACTTTCTGAGCATTGATCATCCACTATCATTTTCTGTATATCGGATTTCTTCTAGTTTAGGCTTAGAAAATTTAAGAACTTAAGGTATCGTTCCATTTAACAAACAAAAATAAGCTTTCTCTCACCTGATGCGCAGGGGTATAAGATAGCTGAGGCAAGCGGCGCTGGAGATGTGCAGCGAAAGGTGCTACAGCAGGATCCCTGGAATTTAACAGCAAAACCTCATTCGCAGTAATAATTGCCTTAATATGCTCCAAATTGATGACAATTGCTCGCTCGCGGCCAAGAATAGAAGAAGGATAGGAAAGCAGAGGATCCAAAATACGCAAATCACGAGCAGGAAGGCCCGTGCGGCGCATGATCACATGTTTTCCGGCCTCCACGACCTGCGCATGGCCGTACTCGTCGAGCAGCAGCCATGCCTTGAGCCCTGCGCCCTTCTTCTTCCTCGATACGCTTCTGCCTGCGCCTTCCTCCTCCTCTTCATCGCCGCCATTAATGGCCGCCTTAGTTGCACCAAACCTCGGCCTCATTGCGCTGCAATTTTTCCGATGAAGTCGATTACAGAATTCGCAATGGCTTCATTTCTCAGAATGCTCATATCATTCCTAATCCATTAATTTTCCTAGAGATGTGGAGCACGTGACACCCGCACCAGATGATCTCTCGCCAAGTTGAACCTCTCTTAAGGGAAGAGAGGTTGAACTTTGAAAAAAAAATTGCAATCTGAATGTTGTCCGAGGAAGGGTTAACTTCATCTTTCTGTCGACTCAAAAAAATAAAATTTGCAAGAATGTTGTTTGGGGTAGGATTAACTTCACTCTTCCGACTTCTAATTAAAAAATTCGAACATAACAAATTAAGTTTAAAAGGCTTTTTACACGAGCAACGGTTTTAATAAAATAGACGACCTTATTTATTTAATAATAATTACTCAAAGCATTTTTAAGTGGCCATTTTTTTTATATAAATATTTCCATTATTCTATATAAATAATATAAAAAAGTGTACAATATCCACAAAAATGGGTCGAGTAGAAAAGGCACACCCCAAAGTCTTAACGGGTCCTACGACCAAAACACAGACGATGGCAAAAATAACATGGTGGAAAAGGCACACCCCAAAGCCTGAATGGGCCCTACAACCAACACAGACAATAAACAAAGTAACATTAAGTTGCTAAAGCAGTAGCAACAGGTGGATCTTGATCATCAGGATTATTCCCCCATACATCAACGAGGGTAGAATCATCAATCGACTCCCAACCATTGAGAGCACCTGCATCTTCAAGACTCTCCTCCTTCGGCTGGGCACAGATAGGAGAGATAGCAAGCTATAACCGTGGGAATTTATCAGAACTAGGCCAACTAGCTCCTCCACGCCCATGTGAAGAAGTCGAGGGCTGCCTAGAGGGTTGGGACCAACCACAAGCAGTAGGGTCGCATAGAGGCTGAGATCGAGCCTCACGAGAGTGGGAGCTATGATCTTGCCTAGCAGACTAGCTGCGCCCACACCTTCGGCCGCTAGGAGGAGAATTGGACTCCGACGAAACCCTAGGGAGCATTTCCCCAGTGATCCAGCAACTCTTGTAAATGAGCGACCTCAAGTGCAACTTTACAAGCTTGCACTTGCATATGCATTAACACATTAGAGCAAATCATAGCTTTAATGTATAGAAAGAAATGAACATTTGCAGTGCAATTGGAAAATAAGGTAGCATTTATGTCTTTCCAAATACTGAATAAAATCTCCACCTTGAAAGCATGCCAAATTTAAGTATACTTAAAAGGGAGGTTAGGCCAGTCGCCTAATAGAACCATATACCAAGAGAAAGGGATAGGCCTAAATGGACGAAAAAAATCATGGATCCAATTCTAGGCCTCTTAAGCCTAGGGGTAGAACCAAAACAAATGTTTAAGGCTTTCAAGTTGTCCACAGAAAGGACAGTGAGGGCATGCAATGCCCATATGAACAAGCCGAGCCCCCATTGGGAGCCATTGATAAAGAATACACCAAGCTAAATGAGCAAGCTTGGGTTCCAACACAACAAACCAAATGTACATTGGAATCAGTGGTGCCAAGTTCCAATAGAGGATTGAAGCTGCCAATGATAGTTGAGTTGATCAACCATAGGTAGATGTGGCTAAATCCACAGATAACCTTTATGGGGCTTGTAATTTTTGAAAGGGGTATCCGAGTACCATATACAATCCTTCCACCGAGGTTTGAGAGATTGGATCCTGATCTTATGAATCATTTGAGGGGGGATAGAGTCAATGACAGCCTGAAAAGTCTCCTGGTCATGAATGTTAAGCTTGAATTTGAGCTTGAACTCTAGCTAGGACAAAAAATTCTTGGTGGCTCTATGAATAAAGTTGAGCAACACCCGCACACTGCATTAAAAAAGTGCAAAGCATGAATCCAAGGTGTCTTAGCCAAAGACTGGCCTTGAGAACTAAGAACAAGAGATCACTGAATAGACTGTTGATTAATGGACAATCCATTACGAAAGTCATCACTTGCCCATCGAAGCCAGTATTTTAGAGTTTCCTAGGCTCGCTAAATACTTTAGATGACAAAAGTACCCTGGATAGTGATGGGCTTACACATAGTAAGAAGCGTGCCCATGTCCAAGCCTTTCTATGTAGGATGACTTGAAGGGGCTCCTATGCTGATGTAATATCGGACAAGAATTTTCTAGGCTTCTTTACCCTCAAGGGCTCTGATGACCCATTTGGCACAAAGCGCAATACCCTACCGATGAATAGAAATGATGCCCAGGCCCCCAGCTTCACAGGGAAGGCAAAAAAATTCCCAGGCAACTTGATGGAAACCCTAGTGTTTGTTGCATGAGACCCAAGGGAAGTCTCTTAGGAGCTTCTCAATCTTAGAGTAGGAGGCCTTAGAAAGGACCCATCACAAAGAGAAATAAACATGCATAGTCGCAAGCACTTTAAAACAAATTTGAATTTATTAGCCAAAGAAAGAGGCTTGGTAATCCAATATTGAAGCTTCTTCTCGATCCAAGAAACAATAGCCTACCAAAGATCAACTGAAGAAGCTTGAAAAGCAAAAGGGATCCCCAAGAATCTAAAAATTTCTCCATGATCAATCTATTTCCACCCAAAAGAATGAAGCCAAGCATGCATGAGAAGGAAGGATTGTCGATAACATTGGGTTTTTTGCCATTGAATTCTGGAGCCAAATGCCCAACAAAGATGTCCAAACATTGGAGAGCTTGCTGGACAGTATTTTCTTCTTCACAAAGAGTGAGGAAAGAATCATTGGCAAAGTGTCCATTAACAAGTTGTTAAGATGAGTTGGAAGGATAAATCCCCTTGACTCGAGATTGGGAGACTGCCTAAGCAAGCAGATAGCCAAATCCTTCTGTAGCTAAAACATATAGAGCAGGAGCGAGGGGACACCCTTGCTGGATGGATTTGTGAAGCCCAAAGGAGGTAGACTAATGTCTAGCAATAGTGATGCAAGTTGAAGCATCAACAAAAAACATCTAGACCATCTGAATTGTTGGGATAAGTTGCCATTAATTTACAATCCTAACCAATTCATGTGTCTCCAAAGTTCTTGGAATGTGTTCCCCAACACATAAAGATTTTGAGAGATCAATTATTTATTAGTTATATCACTTTTGACTTTTGCAATCAATTCCTAATTGATAAGGTCAAACTTGGGCATCCATTTTTAGAGTGGGAGCCATGAAGACTTTGTTGACTTCTCCTAAGTCTATTTTGAGAGTTTGATAACTCCTAGTAAGTGGGAGTTAAACTTGGGCATCCCCTTTTGATGGGAACTTATGTTTAGACTTGGAGTTGTGCTTTTTTATGTACATGAGTGGATACTATTGAGACACCTTGCATAGATATAATGTTGGAGTTAACTAAAGTATTAGAGATGCATGAATTGGACATTACTTGCATGAGGTCAAAAAAGCTTGCATGGACTTGCATGTACTTGCATGCTACTTGCACGTACTTGCATGTTGTTGCATGTGCTTGCATGTTGTTGCATGTTGCTCCTGTGGACTTGCATGTGCTTGCATGTTGTTGCATGTCACTCCCATGGACTTGTATGACCTTGCATGTTGTCGCATGTCACTTGCATGTGCTTGCATGTTGTTGCATGTCACTCCTATAGACTTGTATGACCTTGCATGTCAGTTTTGTGAGATTGCTTGTAGAACACTCCAACTCTAGAAACTTACAAGATGGTACATCTCAGTGATTCAAGAAATGGGTATCAGTTGCATGTTGTTAAAAATGCTTGCATGTCAGTTTTAAGATATTACTTGTAGAACACTCCAACTCTCGAAAGTTGCAGGATGGCACATCTCGGTGTTTTAGGTAATGGGTATTAGTTGCATGTTGAATCCGATGTTTGCATGTCACTTGCATGTATAGAACAAAGTAATTCAAAATAACTTTGGGGACATCAATCTTGCATGTTGTTTGCATGAGATTGGTGTGTGTTGATCACTTCAGTTAACAGAAAGTGATTGGGCAAACTTGGATGCCCAATTTGAGGACTTTCTGTTATTGCTTTTATTTGGAAATGTATTTGATGTTGACAAAGTTAACTTGGGCTAACTTGGGTGCCCACATTAAGGACAAATAGATAACATAAGGCTTTCAACTTTGGTTTGACTTCAGTCTTCTCTATTTGGAGCGCTTGGTTTTTGCATGAGCATTGGTTGCTATGTTATCAATTACAATTTATTGTAATTTGAGTTTCAAGCTTTCGAATTAATAATCTCTTGAATTAAAGAAGCTTTTAAATTAATTAAGAGCCCCATACATTTTCTAGAGAGTTGAATTGTGAAAAAGATTTTGAAGAAAAAAGCAAGAAGCTTTTGAAGTTTTTTACAAGTTTGAAGATTGAAGAAGCTTTTGAAGTGCATCAAGGAATCAAATGATTTCAATATTGAATGTAATCTTTCACAAGAGATTTAATACAAGCATAAACACCTTTGGTGTGGAGTTTTTTCCCTTAGGGGTTTTTCCATGTAAATACTTGTCTTCTTCTTGCAAGCTATTTTCTTCTACTACATTGATTAAATTAGAGAAATACTCTAACATCTAAATTCAAAGTAATTTTTAGATTTACACATGTTATTAATTTTAGATTTGAAAACATTTTAAAGCTACATAGCTGCAACTTTTACCTTGTCCTCTCTCCTGATTTCCAACATGTGGTATCAGAGCCATTGGTTGTAGTGAGAGAGGGATGCTTTTTTTTTTTTTTTCCTAAAGTATTGAAGGAATTTTGGTTGCAGGGGAAGTTCTATGTGTTAACATTGTTTTGCAAATATGTGAGTTTGGAAGCCATAGTATTTACCTCTCAGATGGATATTGTCAAAAGAATCTTTGTTGGGCTCTTGAGGCTCAAGGTTATGGATCTTTATGGAGTTGATCCTGTGATAGTGATTTGGAGCTCTATTTTGACAATATGTGTATTCTCTTGTTTGGCAGTTTTATTCCTTTACATTGTGGTCATGTGTAGTGAAAGGGGTTTATGTTGGATGGTTGCTTGTACTACTTTAATCACATGGAAAAACACTCACTTTTTGGACTACAGTTTGGAGTGCTTATGTTATGTTCATGGTTTCAGTCCATGGTTACATGAAAGCACTAGATGATTTATCACTGGTTGTATGGAGGTTGTGGAATTGGTATTTTTATGATATGGACACCCCTGAACAAACTTGTTTTCTCCTTTCTCATATTCATGCTATTTTGAATATGTAGGTTTTCATAGTTTTCCTGTTTCAAAAGATTATGGGTTTGTAGATCTGTGATATTCCATCCTTTCGGATGACATATTTGATGGTGTTCATTGGTGTGAATGTTTGGATGTTTAAGTGGTTTCAGATTTACAGAGATATGGTTTTGTAGGTTTTATATGTTAACCAAAATCTGTGGTTTGTAGATCTGTGGAAAATTGTGTTTAGACAATTTCTAGATGGAAACAATTTCAGATTTGCAAGGCTACTTGTTGAGTTCTTATGATCTATGGTTTCTCCTATGTGGATTTATTTGACAAATCAGATCGAGAGTTGATTCTGGTGTTTGAGTCTTGGAAATCTACATGTTATACTTGGTTACATTTCTTCTACATGTTATTGATGTGGGGTTGAATCTATTTTCTCAGTTATTAAAGGTTGAAGCACTGATCATGTTTTTTCTCCTATGAGATGTTGCATGTGTGTAGATCTTGTGAATAAGCTAATGTGGGTTCAATTTGGTAGGCGTCTTCTTCGTCACCTTGATTACATTGGTATTTTTTGTATTGAGACAAAAGGGTAGTTTGGATGCACTCTTGATCATGAGTTAGAGTTTTTGACATGATATAGGTGCTCTTGGGAGCGAGATATGTTCATTAGAGCATATGATCTTCTTTTAAGAAGATGTTAGATCATGATGTCATGATATGTTCCTGATTCTATAGTTGGAACTTTGACAATGGTTTGGTTAGTTCTCTTTGGTTTGAAGTATTAATCATTTGTTTGGAGCTTCATGATTGTGCAGATTGCATTTGAAGTTGACATGGATTGATTTTTGAAAACTCATGGATACTAGAGAGACTTGTCTTGAACTTAGAGATATGTGTTGGAAAGATTTCTCATTATGAGATGTCAACAAAAGGATTGAGAAGCCTACACTTGGAAATGGATGTGAGTCCATTATAGACCTTATGAGAAGGTTGTCTTTATTATAAGGTTTTAATGCTTGGTGTTATATACAAGGACAATCTTGTATCCCACTCTTGGTCTACTCAGCAGGTAAATGATCTAATAGGTGTTGCCCACCTGATTATTAGATACATTCTTTATATGTATCTTGTCTTCTCTTTTACACTAGTCTTGAAAAGGATTGTTGAGAAGTAGATGCATGGGTTTATGGATTTATGTTGTTCTCATTATTATTTGATCTTGAGCTATGGAACTAGTTCTGAGGATTTGTTTTGGAGAGGTACAGAAATGGTTTGTGGTCTTTGGGCTTATTCCCTTTGTTGTGGGAATGTTTTGTTTAGTTTGATCTACTTTCAGTGAGAGGTTAACATCTATTGCTGCTATGTTTTCATCATAATTTGGATGTTAGATGTTGATACCCTTTCAGTTTGAGAGTGTTGAAAGAGATCTTACTTTCCATAATTTGGCATAGGTTAGTGTGGTATAAAGACATGGTAAGATTTTGCAGTTTCTCTCTTTCCTGGTATATTGTCTTCTTCTTAAATGTTCTCATGTTTATGGAGTTGAGGTTTGTATTAAAGTCAAGTGTTATTGTTGTTAATAATAATTTGGTAGGTCCTTGATCTTTTTTCATTGGTTAAGAGGACTTGGGAGAGTTAATCAGAGATTGGTAATGAGAGATGTTTTATGCATATCAATATATGTTTTGACACTATATGGTAGAGGAGTTAGCCACATCCTCTAAGAGAAGTGCTATAGGAGGATTTGTTAATGCCTTGATCTTATTTTTATATTTGACTTTACCCATGCAGTGGGAATTCCTAGATATGTATGCTCTTTATTGTCACAATATCTTCTTGGTTGTCTCAGTTTGTAGGTTATTTATGTGAAGATGAATTTGCATGTTTCATTATTGGGATCTACAACTTGTGCAGGTTTAGTGGGTTGTCTTTACCCATTGGTTGCATTAAAGACTTGGATGTGAACTGTCAATATTCACAGATCTGTTCAGTGTTATTGCAGATTTTGTTTGTTGGCCTTGTTTTTGGTCATTTGTACATTGGTATGTTGCTTTGAGATGGGAGGATGGATGATTAGCAAGCTTGTTTTACAGGGACTTGATTGTAGTTTTGGGTTGGTATGTTGATGGTATGGAGTTCCACCTATGATGGTTTGTTTACCCTAGTTTTGAGGTATGATATTTTGGATGAGCTAGCAACTTGTTGTGGTTGCTTTTCCATTTGGTATGAGTGTGGTAGACACTCAAAGTCTTATGCTATCATATGATTTGATGCTTGTGTTCATGTTGAGATTGGTGCAGGTTTAAGTGACAATTGATATCTTTCACCTTGGCTTGTTTCTTGTTTATCATGGGTGACATGATGTGAGGAGTTCTTGTTTGAGATGAAGGTTATCATGGTTGCTTTTGCAGGTATCTTGTTGGAGCACAAAAGCATGTTGAAGAATTAATGGTACATTGATGGCTAGGGATGTTTTTCCCTATGATTTAAAGTTTGAATATATCATTTTGAGTTATTGCAATGTATAATGTCAAGTAGGAGAATGTTGGGATAAGTTGCCATTAACTTGCAATCCTAACCAATTCATGTGTCTCCAAAGTTCTTGGAATGTGTTCCCCAACACATAAAGACCTTGAGAGATTAATTATTTATTAATTATATCACTTTGACTTTTGCAATCAATTCCTAATTGATAAGGTCAAACTTGGGCATCTATTTTTAGAGTGGGAGCCATAAAGACTTTGTTGACTTCTCCTAAGTCTATTTTGAGAGTTTGATAACTCCTAGTAAGTGGGAGTTAAACTTGGGCATCCCCTTTTGATGGGGACTTATATTTACACTTGGAGTTGTGTTTTTTTATGTACATGAGTGGATAATATTGAGACACCTTGCATAGATATAATGTTGGAGTTAACTAAAGTATTAGAGATGCATGAATTGGACATTACTTGCATGAGGTCAAAAAAGCTTGCATGGACTTGCATGTTGTACTTGCATGTTGTTGTATGTTACTTGCATGCGCTTGCATGTTGTTGCATGTTGCTCCTGTGGACTTGCATGTTGTTGCATATCACTCCTATGAACTTGTATGACCTTGCATGTTGTTGTATGTCACTTGCATGTGCTTGCATGTTGTTGCCTACCACTCCTATAGACTTGTATGACCTTGCATGTCAGTTGCATGTTAGTTTTGTGAGATTGCTTTTAGAACACTCCAACTCTAGAAACTTGCAAGATGGCACATCTTAGTTATTCAGGAAATGGGTATCAGTTGCATGTTGTTGAAAATATTTGCATGTTAATTTTAAGATATTACTTGCAGAACACTCTAACTCCCAAAAGTTGCAGGATGGTACATCTCAGTGTTTCAGGTAATGGGTCTCAGTTGCATGTTGAATCCGGTGTTTGCATGTCACTTGCATATACAGAACAAAGTAATTCAGAATAACTTTGGGGACATCAATCTTGCATGTTGTTTGCATGAGATTGGTGTGTGTTGATCACTTCAGTTAACAGAAAGTGATTAAACAAACTTGGATGCCCAACTTGAGGATTTTCTGTTGTTGCTTTTATTTGGAAATGTATTTGATGTCGACAAAGTTAACTTGGGCTAACTTGGGCACCCACATTAAGGATAGACAGTTAACAGAAGGCTTGACTTTGGTTTAACTTTAGTCTTCTCTATTTGGAGTGCTTGGTTTTTGCATGAGCATTGGTTGTTATGTTATCAATTACAATTTATTGTAATTTGAGTTTCAAGCTTTCGAATTAAGAAGCTTTTGAATTAATTAAGAGCCCCACACATTTTCCAGAGAGTTGAATTGTGAAAAAGACTTAGAAAAAAAAAGCAAGAAGCTTTTAAAGTTTTTTACAAGTTTGAAGATTGAAGAAGCTTTTGAAGTGCCTCAAGGAATCAAATGATTTTAGTATTGAATGTAATCTTTCACAAGAGATTTAATACAAGCATAAACAACTTTGGTGTGGAGTTTTTTCCCTGAGGGATTTCTCCACGTAAATACTTGTCTTCTTGCAAGCTATTTTCTTCTACTACATTGATTAAATTAGACAAATACTCTAACATCTAAATTGAAAGTAATTTTTAGATTTACACATGCTATTAATTTCATATTTGAAAACATTTTAAAGCTACATAGTTGCAACTTTTACCTTGTCCTCTCTCCTGATTTCCAACATGAATAAAGCATGACCCAAATCAAAGAGCCTACAACATGGAAAGGATGAATGGTCATTCTATGCGATCATAGGCTTTAGCAAAGTCAATTTTGAGGAAGAGGGCCAGTTGTTGACAATGACGCACCCATTTCATTCCTTCCCAAATAGCAATAATGTTCTCTAAAATAAAATGAGATTTAATGAATCCTGTTTGTTCAGGTTGCACAATTAAAGGGAGTATGGAATAGAGCTTCAACACAAGGGCTTTGGCAATAATTTTGTATGAGACATTGAGCAACGTGATAGGCTGCCAATTACAGATCTCCTCTGGGTCTCCAGACTTAGGTATGAATTTGATATTACCTTTATTTATTAGATTCCCCAAAGAACTATTTTGCAGAGCTTCGAGATAGACTTTGTGCAAGTCACAACCTACAGTATCCGAAAATGTTTTATAAAACTCATAGGGGAAGCCATCAAGGCTAGGGGCTTTGTCATTACCCATAGAAAAGACATCTTTCTTGAGCTCGTGTTGAGTGAGAATTTGATCACATAAAATGCACTGAACATTAGACACCTGACACGGAACAACAACAAGACACTGCTGTAGAGCATCCTCTTTGTCTGGGGTATAAGCCTGAGCTGTAAAGACCTGCTCATAGTGCCAAACTAAAGCTTGCAAAATGTCTGATAGCTCATGGAACAAATGTTGTCCTTCTCTAATCCACCGAATGGATTTGGAAGAATGTCGACCCTTTAAGGCCTAGAAAAATTCTTTGGAAATGGTGTCACCAATCTTAAGCTAGTGGAGTCGAGATTTGATTTGGGCTCCCTGAGCTGAGTAGGCATCAACAACTTGCTTCTGCTACTGAAGCTGCACCACCCGAAGTTGAGAGAAGGTATCAAAAGGTTGCGCCTCCAAAATAGTGGTGGCATAGTAGAGTTCTTTGGTGGTGGCTTCATAGGAGCGACAACGACAGAACTACGCTAGTTGTCTCCCATAAATACGAATAAAGCATGAAGTGTGAGTGATATCCCCACTCCACCAGGTTATCCAGCTAGTCCCATGCAAAGGGCAGGGCTCGAGGTTCTAAACCCGATGAATATGGGCTGATGTGAGCTTATGTTGAAGTAGAGAGGTGTCAAGGAAAAATTATGTTTTCATTGCTTTGGGCATGGAAATGGTCCAATCAATGTGAAACCATATTAGGGAGTGGTTTGACAAGACCAGGTGCACTAACGTCTTGACTAGAAAGGAATAACAACTGGCAAAAGAGAAAAAAGATTGGGCAAAAATCATCACCCGATCGAACCTCTTTGAAACTCTGCCAAGACCCACCCTTAAGTTACTCCACGTGTACCAGGGAGAATTATCTTGTCAGCGGCCAACATTGGGATCAAAAAGACCCAATTTATTACACATAATAAACCAAGCCTCTCTTTCACCAGTTGTCCATCACATAGGCAAGGTACCACACTTGTCATACGTATACTCAACCATGTTAAAATCCCTACACATAACCCAAGTGGCGGCCGTCATTGAATGAACAATCCATTTCCAAAGAGAAGATAATTTTTAATTTTTTAGGATTTGACATTGAATAGTCATTACTTTAATAATATAGGATATTTATTTAGTACATATGTAGCATTTTTTATGATGAATAGTGCACATTTTATATTAAATTATATAAAATAAAATAAAATATTCACATAAAGATAGGTGGAATGGAATCACACTCTCAAAAATTGATGTAAAAGTCTCCAAACAAAGGAAAAATAGTTACTGCTATGAACTAGAGCAATCCTAGAGGGAGGAGGGTCACAGTTAGGGGGCTTGTCCCGTCCATCCCAAGATCTTTGCCATTAAGAATAGGCTCCCAACTTGTGATGGTGTCCTCTTTGTCTTTTTCTTCTTGTTAATCAACCAAAGTCATGCAAACAAAAGAAATGGTAAGGTCTAGTGGCTTGGGAATTTCCCACTGTCATGCCAACTAGGGATGCCATGATCGCGTTGAGAAGTAGAAGACTCGACACGTGACAAGGGAGACTAGTAACAACATCTATGTCGAGGAGACATGTGGGAGCCATGTTTGGAACAAACACTAGGCTACGACCATGATGACACCCACATGGAGGAGAGGCATCCTTACTAGTAGGAGAAGGTGACACCTAAGAAACAGTACAAGGGGCATTAGCCTAATGCTTAATAAGAGTCTGCAAGTGGGAAACTTCTAAAGCAACTTTATCAGCCTAAACCTGAATATATAAGATAAGGGGTAAGTGCACAAAGATGGGGGGGACCAAAAGGGGGTCTTAAGTGGCCACTTTTTTTCTAGGCTACATTGCACCAAGTGTCTCTGAAGAGCCTAAAGAGTAAAAAGTTGAAAAACTTCCACCTGCCTTTTCTCTTGATCTATGGCACCTATGAATGTTCTATCTGGACCTACAAGTGGACATTGATTCCCTCTATAGTACACTGTCTCAATTATGGTCAAATACAAACTGTTTGATTGTGCCAACAACATGTGCATTCTTGCAAAATGCGTCATTTGAGAGTAGTGAAAAGGTGCCAACAGGCATATTTTATTCTTCCCACCCTGTGGGGCTAAACTGACTACACCAACACGTTAGGGTGGGCGGGTCGATGCTATTGGAGGCCTCGATTCATTTGCCAGGTCTCACGATCTTTCTAGGCTACATTGCACTAGGAGTCTCTAAAGAGCCCAAAGAACAAAAAGTTGAAAAACTTCCACCCGTCTTTTCTCTTGATCTATGGCACCTACGAATGTTCTGTTTGGACCTACAGGTGGAGGTCGAGTCCCTCTACAGTACCCTATCTCAGTTTTGGTTAATTGAATTATTGTTGTTAGTGTTAATTGTTATATAACTTAGATCACTAACTATGAATCTAAATCATGATATATTTATTGTTGTTATACTATAGTTGTTGTTGTTATACTGTTGTCATGATATATTTATTGTTGATAAGGCTTTAGAAACTTTCAAGAAAATGTAATTGGTGGGTGTAAATCCAAATTCCACAACCTTAGCAAACATCCTCCTTATCTATGCCCAAATGGGATCTTTGGAATAGGGTATGGACATCCATCAAAGCATAAAGGATATGGAAATTTCGTCAGATGTTGTAGTTGCAACTGCCCTATGAGACATGTATGCAAAGTGTGGAAGCATAGACAAGGCATATGAAGTATTTGGAATTATGCCTCAAAGAAGTACTATCTCATGGCATTCAATGATTGCAAGATATGCATAAAATGTTTTTTTATAAGGCTTTAGAAACTTTCAAGTAAATGCAATTGGCGGGTGTAAAGCCAAATTCCACAACCTTACCCAACATCTTCCTTGTCTATGCCCAAATGGAATCTTAAGAACAGGGTATGGACATCCATCAAAGCATAAAGGATATGGGAATTTTGTCAGATGTTGTAGTTGCAACTGCCTTATGAGACATGTATGCAAAGTGTGGACACATAGACAAGACATGTGAACTGTTTGACATGATGGCTCAAAGAAATGTTGTCTCATGGAATGCAATGATTGCAAGATATGCACAAAATGGATTTTTTGATAAGGCTTTAGAAACTTTCAAGAAAATGCAATTGGTGGGTGTAAAGCCAAATTCCACAACCTTAGCCAACATCCTCCTTGCCTATGCCAAAATGGGATCTTTGGAACGAGGTATGGACATCCATCGAAGCATAAAGGATATGGGAATTTTGACAGATGTTGTAGTTGCAACTACCATATGAGACATGTATGCAAAGTGTGGAAGCATAGACAAGGCATGTGAACTGTTTGACATGATGCCTCAAAGAAATGTTGTCTCATGGAATGCAATAATTGCAAGATATGCACAAAATGGATTTTTTGATAAGGTTTTAGAAACTTTCAAGAAAATGTAATTAGTGGGTGTAAAGCCAAATTCCACAACCTTAGCCAACATCCTCCTTACCTATGCCAAAATGGGATCTTCGAAACAGGGTATGGACATCCATCAAAGCATAAAGGATATGGGAATTTCGTCAGATGTTGTAGTTGCATCTACCCTATGAGACATGTATGCAAAGTGTGGAAGCATAGACAAGACATGTGAACTATTTGACATGATGGCTCAAATAAATGCTCTCATGGAATGCAATGATTACATATGCACAAAATGGATTTTTTGATAAGACTTTATAAACTTTCAAGAAAATACAATTGGTTGGTGTAAAGCAAAATTCCACAACCTTAGTCAACATCCTCCTTGCCTATGCCAAAATGGGATCTTCGAAATAGGGTATGGACATCCATCAAAGCATAAAGGATATGGGAATTTCGTCAGATGTTGTAGTTACAACTACCCTATGAGACATGTATGCAAAGTGTGGAAGCATAGACAAAGCATGCGAATTGTTTGACATGATGCCTCAAAGAAATGTTGTCTCATGGAATGCAATGATTGCAAGATATGCACAGGATGATTTTTTTGATAAGGCTTTAGAAAGTTTCAAGAATATGCAATTGGCAGGTGTAAAGCCAAATTCCACAACCTTAGCCAACATCCTCCTTATTTATACCCAAATGGGATCTTCAGAATAGGGTATGGACATCCATCAAAGCATAAAGGATATGAGAATTTCGTTAGATGTTGTAGTTGCAACTGCCCTATGAGACATGTATCCAAAGTGTGGAAGCATAGACAAGGCATATGAACTGTTTGACAAGATGCCTCAAAGAGATGTTGTCTCATGGAATGCAATGATTGCAAGATATGCACACAATGTTTTTTTGATAAGGTTTTAGAAACTTTCAAGCAAATGAAATTGGTGGGTGTAAAGCCAAATTCTACAACCTTAGCCAACATCCTCCTTATCTATGCCCAAATGGGATCTTCGGAATAGGGTATGGACATCCATCAAAGCATAAAGGATATGGGAATTTTGTCATATGTTGTAGTTGCAACTGCCCTATGAGACATGTATGCAAAGTGTGGAAGCATAGACAAGGCAGATGAACTATTTGACATGATGCCTCAAAGAAATGATGTCTCATGGAATGCAATGATTGCAAGATATGCACATAATAGATTTTTTGATAAGGCTTCAGAAACTTCAAGAAAATGTAATTGGCGGGTGTAAAGCCAAATTCCACAACCTTAGCCAACATCCTCCTTGCCTATGCCAAAATGGGATCTTCGGAACAGGGTATGGACATCCATCAAAGCATAAATGATATGGGAATTTTGACAGATGTTGTAGTTGCAACTGCCCTAGGAGACATGTATGCAAACTGTGGAAGCATAGACAAGGCACATGAAATATTTGACATGATGCCTCAAAGGAATGTTGTCTCATTGAATGCAATGATTGCAAGATATGCACAAAATGGATTTTTTCAAAAAGGCTTTAGAAACTTTCAAGAAAATGCAATTGGCACATGTAAAACCAAATTCCATAACCTTTGCAAGCATCCTCCTTGCCTATGGAAAAATGGGATCTTCGGAATAGGGTATGGACAACCATCAAGCATAAAGGATATAGGAATTTTCTAAGATGTTGTATTTGTAGCTGCCCTTGTAGATATGTGTGCAAAGTGTGAAAGCATAGACAAGGTGCGCGAATTGTTTGACATGATGCCTTAAAGAAATGCAGTCTCATGGAATGCAATGATTCCAAGATATGCACAAAATGGATTTTTTGAAGAGGATTTAGAAACTTTCAAGCAAATGCAATTGTCATGTGAAAAACCAAATTTCATAACCTTTGCAAGCATCCTCCCTGCCTATGCCAAATTAGGATATTTGGAATAGGGTATGGACAACCATCAAAGCATAAAGGATATAGGAATTTTGTGAGATGTTGTATTTACAGTTGCCCCTATAGACATGTATGCAAAGTATGGAAGCATAGACAAGGCATGTGAATTGTTTGACATGATGCTTCAAAGAAATGCTATCTCATGGAATGCAATGATTGCAAGATGCACAAAATGGATTTTTTGATAAGGCTTTAAAGAAACTTTCAAGAAAATGATATTGGCGGGTGTCAAGCCAAATTCCACAACCTTATCCAACATCCTCCTTGCCTATGCCAAAATGGGATCTTTGGAGCAGGGTGTGGACAACCATCAAATCATAAAGGATATAGGAATTTTGTCACATGTTGTATTTGTATCTGCCCTTGTAGATATGTATGCAAAGTGTGGAAGCATAGACAAGGCACGTGAACTGTTTGACATGATGCCTCAAAGAAATGCAGTCTCATGGAATACAATGATTGCAAGATATTCACAAAATGTATTTTGCAAGGATGCTGTCAAAATATTTGAATTAATCAAACCATACTTGACACATATATTGAACTGTAATTGAACATAATATCATTTCATGGAAACATTGAAGAACACGTACGCAATATCAAAACTCTTAAGCATGATACAATATCTATCTTGTAACCATAATTGATCATCATATTATATTTAATGTAAAATGTCATATACATAATGTCATGAAAATAACATATATTCTATATATAAAGCCATATACGCATGTACAAACAAAGCCATACATGCATATACAAAGATATACATCGGTAAAATACAAAAGTATGTATACAAAGCCATATAGACATACAAAAAATGTCCCAAAATCAAATTTCCTATGAATTGCTATCAAATAATCGATGACCCTTGCTTGGCCGTGAAGATGGAGAGTCAATCAGTGACTCATCCTCTCTCCCATCAACTAGACCTCCTTGATAGATATTTTTGAAGCTCCACCTATTAATACAATCAAACAATATCCACATTAATATGGAAAACATGAAATATATAACATGACATATGTAATCAATCACTTATCACTAGTTGGTGATCCCTCTCAATCATTTTTTGTCTCTCTTCATTTGTAGCTGGATGAGTTGGAGTTGTGACCTCATGTGAGAAGCATGAAGAAGCAAAATTGAGTAAACATGAATATCATTTATGTACATTAAATGACATGAGATAAAACAAGAAATACAAAATGACATTTACATGTTATTGGCTCATACCTCAGTCAAAGGATCTACAAGCAAAATAGCTATAGCAATGCCCACCTCCACTGACTAATGAAGATGAGGAGCAATCACCATATTCAACATCAAAAAATAGAGTTCGAGGTTATTTGACCAAAATAGATACATAACATTATTTAAATGAATAATGCTTACAAATGGTAAAATTTACCTCAGTGAAAGTTCTTCTACATGGAGGGGACCAAGGAAATCGTGATGGTGGTGGTGAAGCTCCTTGTTCATCATCAAATTGTCACTAAATAAGATTACCATTGATATATGTATTATATTTACGATCTTGTGATAAATTACATACCTGTTGACTGGATCTCTTCTCATAACCCTGCACTAGACAACTAGCAGATGCACGATGAATACTTTGACCCTGGAATTTAATAGTGCAGACAATTACATACATTAATTTTGACATATAATATAGATACTCATATAATTAATTAGAAATTTCAAATCAAATATATTAAATCAAGCTAAACCTTGTAAAAAATTATGTGGGAGTCAATACCAAGCATTTCCTGCAAGATGACATTTGTGAGGGCAATATTATTAAATATGGATGTGTCCATCACTAGCTGTTGCCCCTACGTCGCAGCATCCTGACACTCTGCAACATCATCTGGATTGCCTACATGGCAAGAGTCACGGGTCCCATAATCACACAAATTCTGACATGAACTACAAAGATGTGGGGACCAACGATGTCTACTGCTCTCACCGTCATCGGCCTGGGTAAGATCATCACCATGCTGTGCTAGAGACTGGGTGAGAGAACTCAATGAATGTAGTGTCTCGACCTCAACACTCTCCTTCAAAGTCGAAGGGAGTGAGATATGTGCTAGCCTCATGAAAGGTCTAGGTACGTGGTTTCGGTCTAGATTTCCCCTGTCTATCTTGGGAAGAGCCACCACCTCTCCTTGGAACTCCCAAATGTCAAAGTAATTAGGAATCTGGTTGAGGACAAACAAACAATAGAGTTTCCTCAGGAAATATTGTGGCACCTCATTGTTATTACAAGGATACTCATCAAAGACCATGTACCATCTATCCCAAAAGTTTTGGGATATATAGCATTGTGCACACACCAATGAATTGGGAACCGTTTGCAACTCTCTTCTAGTGTTTGGTTAGTTTTAGGATTGATAAAATGTGCACATAATTGAGATTTGGTAATTTTTTTATCCTTAAGTCAACATAGTATTGCCGACTCCTCTCCCTATAGTTCTTCCATTTGGTGATTTGGCTTGTCACCAATTCAATATGAGAAACAATGACCTCTAATGACTTGGCAAGGGCTCTCCTGCTATTGACGCTTGAATTTGGAGTATTTAATGTTTCAATTAGGGTTTCAAGTTATTTTTTGTTTTTTCAATTCACCCTAAATAGTTTTCTTGTGTGGCTCTTTGATGGTGAGGAAGTGAAGGTGGGGGGTTTTGAGGGTTCTCCTCAGTTTCAAGGGGGTTATTTTGAGCCTCCTCTGCTAGATTAGGGTTTTGTGGTGCCTCATTGACTGAAAATTCAAGATAAAATGTAATCAAAACAATGCAAAACTAACAATTTCTTTTCAAATTCACAAAAACTAACAAACCCTACCTTGTTCAAATGCTACACTCTCTACACCTTGTGCATGACATCCTTGAGAGCAGGATTCAAGGTGGCATGGTGAATTTGTTGATTCCCCTTTGAAATCGATCAAACACGCTCGCAGAATAGTAAAGGTGAAACATGCGACCAAATTTTGCAAATGAGGTCGTGGGTTTCACTTTTTCTTGTTTTATTTGCATAACCTAAAACATGAGTGCGTTATAACATGCTCGTGTTATGGCTCCTATGGGACCAAAAAGTGGTTGTGGCCACTTTTTGGTCCCCCATCTTTGTGCACTTACCCTAAGATTAGAGCATATAATGACTTTAGTGTACATGAAAAAATGGACATCTACCACAACACCCTAGTGGAAAAATTGGAAGTGATATCCAAACACGTCACATTTTCAAGGGATTCATTTTAAAAGAATATTTAATTATTTTTTATTTTTTTATTTTTATAAGATTTGACTTGGAAGATGGTTTTAATAAGTGATTATTGTTCATTTAAGTATTTGTTAGTGTAAAAAAAAATATTTTTTAAAATTAAATTTAGGTTAATCAAATAATGCATTTACTCAAAGCAATAATTAATTTAGATAATAGATTTGGGATTGATTATGAAAAATTATATAAAATTAAATGCTTAAATAAATGTGGAAAAAAAATTAAATTTATGCGTATTTTTTTTTAATTTTGATGTAGAATTTTTTGTCCATGTATCATAAAATTATTTGCCAATATCTTAAAATTTTACTCTCTATAATTGATTTATATGTTTGATTGTCAAATATCGAGGGTCACTTCTAGTTGTGCAAAAAAAATCTCCATGAGTGTGAAATTGATCTTGAAGTGCAGAAGTGAGGCCTATAACTCACAAACCTGATTTGGCTCATTCTTGCAATTTGAAACTTGTTCATCTCAATCTTCTAATATCTGAATTTGTGTAAGGACATGTGATGTTTAAAAACACCTTTGATGAATCTATTGGGTTGTGAGGGTCACTACTTAGTTAGACCCCTAGTGAACTGACTTCATGGCTTTAAGCCAAAGGTTAGAAGACAATAAGTAAGCATAAAACTTACCTAAGATGATGTGCTTTGATAATTCCCTAATAAAGACTACTAGAATGCTCTCATAAATTTCTTATCAATAAACCCTAGCATGATCCTTGCCAACTCTTAGATGATAGTTCTTGATATTTTCAAATGAGTAAATGAATTTCTTTAAATATAACAACCAAGCACCCAAATTGACAAAAAATGAGCCCAACTGACTCACAATGGCTAGTGGGGTGGCCAATAAGGTACAAATTTGACAATCTGAATTACTAAAATGACCCACATATGACTATGTATGACTCAAGAATAGTTAAGGTGAGTGCAAGAAGTTGGGTCCACTTTTAGTGGAAGCATCATGGGTAAAAAATTTCCTGATAGGAACACATATGCATTTCATAAAAATGCATACGCGCTTAGGAATGGGAGCCCAAACCTAAACACCTACACATAGAGACCATGTACTTATTCCAGTTTGGGCTTCCATTCCTAAATGGGCACCCATTAGTAATGCATAATCATTCAGGAATGCATATGCATTCCTAAAAGAAATGGGAACTTTCTTAGGAATGGGTACCTATTCCAAAAAGGTATTAATTTTTTTCACCCATGTAACCTCATTTTTTTCTATTTGCATGGCGACAACTAGGAATAGAAACGTGTACCTACATCTAACAATCTCAATAGTATCCCAACTCCACCTCCTCCCTCCATGAGAATTGATTTGCAAAGCTTTGAGGTAGGTGTCTCTCTAGTTTACACATTTTTTATTTTTTTTACAGTTTTTCCCTATTTTTAATGTAAAATCATTTTTCAAGCCTAAAACCCTAAATTGAAACTCTATTCACCTTAAAACATAAGTTCTAAATCCTAGGCCCTAAACCATAATATGTAAACCCTAAATTTAGGGTTTAGGGTTTGTAATTTAGTTAGAGGTTAAAAATGAATACATATAAAATTTAATTTGCTACAATAGAAACCCTATAAATATCTATACATAAATTTAATATGATACAATAGAAACCCATAAATTTAAATATACAATCTATACATATAAAATTTGATATGATACAATAGAAACCCTAGAAATATCAATTGATATTGATCGATATATCAATTGATATCAATTGATTTACACCAACAATTTGATATACACCAACAATCAATACATATAAAATTTAATATGATACAATTAGAAGAAACCCTAGAAATATCAATTTCAATATCATTTGATATATCAATCAATATCAATTGATATGTACACCAATAATAAATACATATAAAATTTAATATGATACAATAGAAACAAATATCAATTGATATATTGATTGATAGATCAATTGATATACACCACCAATCAATACATATAAAATTTAATATGATACAGTTCAAAAACCCTAGATTTATATAATTGATATACACCAACAATAAATATTTTTAATTGATATATCGATCTCAATTGACATAAAATTATTGATTGTTGGTGTATATCAATTGATATATCTGTAGACACCTAAAAATCACCTGCCATTCTAGCCATACCTAATGCATTTTTATCCTATTGATTAAATAAATTAAAATAATTTATTTAATTAATTAGCCTGTATCCTAATGTCCTAGTACTAAATAAATGCTTAATGATTTATCACCTTCTCAAATGATTTAAATAAACTTTATTATTTAAATCCTACTCCTTTACACCTAAAAATTATAAGAATTATATAATCTCTTTTTATCCTCCACCATCAATCTCACAACCAATTAACCATCTCAATCTCAACCATTGATCTCTCAACCAATCTTGACCGTCGATCTACCCATCCAAAAATATACAAATGGACCCTTCAGGGGCCATTTTCAAAAGGATCATCAACCAAACCACAATGTCATGTTGTTGCTATGAGCAATCACATTCCATCTTTCAATCAATAAATCAATCTTTGGAGAATAACCCCCCTTGGCGCAACAAGAATCTTTTGTGGGTGAGAAACTTCTATTTTCTTTGTTCACATTTTTGCAAGTTTCTTTCACTTAGTTGAGGGTGTAGGTAGATGTGAAATAAGGTTTTAGTCATAGAATTTTAATCGTGTTTTGGTTTCATAATTGCTTATCACATTTCCAGCAAGCATAGTGTGACCTTGTCCCTCTTTAACCCTTATTTTTCTAGGTTTTGCTAACCCAACCTTGCAGGTTTTCATTCTTTTTTGGAAAAATTTGGGGGTGAAATTTTATAGGGAACTATGATTTGGGTAAAGCTGAAGACAAAACCCTATTTTCTAAAAGATTTTCTTATATCTTTCAAACAAATGTGAATTTTTTCTATAATTTTTTATTGAAGTTTTAGGATCATCTAAGAAAGATACTATCCAAAAATTAGGTTTAGATCATTGATATTAAGAAAGTTATTTAAATTTTATGATTTTTAAAATATTTGCTTAGATCTTTCAAATGGATGCAAATTTGTCTACAAATTTATACTAAAGTTTTAGGATCATCAAAGGATGTTTCTATCCAGAAATTAGGTTTATATCATCGGTATTGAGTGATTTATTTCAATTTTATGAATTTTTCATGATTTTTCTTTCTAGGCTACAAATCAAAGAATTTTTTTGACGTATTTACATTTTTGAAAAGTTCACCAAACTTTATTAGGGGTCTATTCTTTGTATTTTTATTTTTGAGTCCAAAAACACTACAAAATAATCATATCTAAGTTGAGTACGTGGTAGAAATCTTGAAACCCTAGTTCCAATGGGCTATTCAATCTTGTAATGTACATATATTTTGCATACAGAAGCCTATTTTAATGATTTGTTTTGAAATTGATCAAAAAATCATAAGAAATATCATGGTAACTTCTATTTTTCCGTGTTATAGCATTATTTGATTTGATTTTAATTTCTAACACATCTTGCAGTAAAATTGCTTGTTCAAGATCATTTCTAAAACTATTAACTCATTTTGTGTAGCTATGTTTATCAAAGACCATAATTTAATCACTAATTTAGTTACACACATTATATGCTTTAATCTATGGGAATGAACATTACTTGTCATACTTGTGAGAACCTATAAATGTGTATGCTCTCTCCTTGCACCAAAAGGTGATCTTAGAGATCAAAAACACTTCTTTGTTCTCTTTTTATTGTGTTAATCCTAAGAAATCAAGTTGTGTATGCTCTTCTTTTGTATCTCAAGGTGATCTTAGGAATCAAAAGCACTTTATCTTCTTTCCCTTTAGTGGACTTGCCCTTAGATGTCATCACCTTGGGGGACAACCAAAACCTCATGTTCTGTCAGGCATTACCCATAATTTTTTGACTTTGATACTTTTCAGTTTGTCTTTGCTCACAACATTCTTCCCCCTTCAAAATTTGGTTAAGTTCCTAAGTTTTCCTTCCTTTGTCAGCATCTCTGTTCATTCATGAATTTTATCAGCGACTTCATCTTTTTCTGAACCTATCGATAAAGCGATCATCTGCTTTTCCTTGTTTATCTTTATTTCCCATCAACTATTTTGACCAATCGCTAACTTAAGTTTTGGTTGAACTTCTTGTTAGCAAGTTCTATCTTTTGTGAACCCAGTGCTCCCCAGTTTGTTTGGTTTGTGAAGTTTGTTTTTTGTCGATGAGTGAAGACTTCAAAAAGTAAAATTTATCGATGGAAATTTTGAGTCTTGAACTCTTTCATTTCATCGATGATGTGTTTCAAAGTTCTCAAGTTTGATGATTCACTGGATGAAGACAATTTAATTGAGCAAAAGCTCATTTACATCATTAACTTTTCAAGTTAGCAATTTCGTTTGTTCCTTGGTTTGATTCAAATAAAGTTATCCTCACCGACAGGCTCAAAAAATAATGCAGTGTGCTTTTCATCATTAGCGGGAGTAAATTCACAAATACGGCTAGTCCCATCACATTTAAAATCTTGAAAGTTTATTAATGAGATTTGTCCTTCACTACGGGTGCCATCTTAATTGGAATTTATCAAAGGATTTTGTGTTTCATTGTATTTGTGAACTCTTCATTCACGATAGCAGTTGTGGAAGGCATCTGAGTTTCTAGTTTTTAGGTGTTTTGGGTGAATTGGCCTAGCATCATTTCAACCAGCATGCAACTGTGAAAGAGCCAAGTTAGTTGAATTGTGAATGCTTTTATGCTCTTGTCACTACAAATTTATTTTCAATTTGGGGATTGTGCATTTCAATCAGTGAAGGGTTTCATGAGTACTGTATATGCGTCCCACCTGAAACCTCCTATTGCCTACCAAACTCTTCTAAGAGTCCTCAACTCATATATCTAGTGGGTAGTTAAACTGGTTAGGATGAAGTACAAATACCAAGGCTTTGATGTAGCATTTATCATAGATAACAATTTGGTAGGTATTAGAGACACAGAGTTGGGGTATGTAGACCTAAAATATTTCTGGAATCAGATGAATGAAGATGCTAGGCCAACTCTAGTAGAACAAACCTTTTCTAGTGGCCTCACTCATGTAGGAGGATTCCCACTAGCTATGCTATGCCCAGATTTAATTCTAGCTTGTGTTAAGAGCTATCATGTGGGGTCTCAGAAAATCATGTCCTTTGATGGGACTGTTGTTGCCAAGTTAGATGCTGAATCAATCATCCGTGCTCTGAGATTACCAGAGAGAGATGAATATGCCAACATGTTTGTTGAAGCCGGTTGGAATTATTATTTCAATAGGAAGGATTGGTGTCTTACAACTATTGCCAAGCACCGGCTTAAAAATGAGAAGATGGGTAAATCACAAGTTCCCCAAAATTTAAAATGAGCACATTTTAAGGAAGATATATTAGATATGATCACTCTATTGTATAGAGTGGAGGGGAATGATGAAACCAATTTGTTTGAGAAATGGATGTGCGAATTTATTCTTATGATTTGTAATAAATGTAAATATATTGATTGGGTCAGGATAATTAATGATCATATTAATGATTAGTTGGTGAATTTCCACAAGAAAGGAAACTTCTATATGTGCTCATATCTATTTTATGTGATTACTGATACTCAAGTTGTATGGCTAGGATTAAGAACACATGGCACTCTTTCCAGTGATGTACCAATGTATGAATACTTTCCACAATTGCAGGAGGAGACCATAAACAAAGATTACAAGCGTGTTAACGATGCATTTTTAATGTTCAATGTGAAAAGGATTGATGGTAACCCTAGTCTTAGGATATCCCAAGAGGAAGCACAATTTGTGATGCAGTATGGGAGTTTCTTCATCTAGTTTGTCGTAAGGATAGGTGGTTTTAAAAATACACCATATAAACTACCTCAGTATGCCAGTGATTTATTATTTTTCTTGAAGTGTGTAGACAAATGGCACAGGTTAGCAAGAGGTACCTTGACATGAAAAAGAGGGGTTATCCCTTCCCTTCCAATTTGACTTATTTCACTTGTAAAACTCATGATAATGCTCGAAATGTGGAGAAATTCTTTCCAAGTTCAATTTCCATTTGTTTACTACTCGACCTTTCTTTGACAACAAAGATTATGTTAAGAAGAATTTTTATGGAGGGACATCCTATTAACATCAATCCCATCTTGAGGATTACTTCAAGGATTTTGTCGATGAATGTGAGGTGCAATGTAGAGATTGGATGAGGTTAACAGTTGATCAATTTCAGGCTTTTAAGCTAGGGTGGATCATACCAGATATAGTAGATGATAATTTAGACGTGATCGATGAAGGCTATTATGTGGAGAGTTCCAAGCCTATGCCCAAAGTTTGATGGTCAGAAAAGGAAATTACTGACCTGTATGTGCACTCTTCTTTTGTATTGGACAAGACTAAAAGGTGGTTGAAGTCTAAAGCTATTGATTACATAGGTGCTAGTTCCCCCCAGAAAGAACATGTTACAAAAGAACAAGGACCTTCTACTGCCTCAGTTTCACAGAGGACTCCCACTAATGTATATGCTACCAGGTCTAGAGTTGCTTCTCAAAAGGGTGATGGTGGGGATGAGCCTAAAGAGAATCAAAAGCTTAAAAACACATGTGAAGAAAATGGCGAGACACCAAAGAGCAAGCTGCATGTGAACAAGAATCTTAAAGCTAGTGAGAAGGAAGTCCTGGACTCTCTTCAGTAGCTTCAAGATGATCATGATGATTTCCTCACTTCATCTTCTCCAGGTAATCTATCCCCATCTTTTTTGGCAAATCGGTAAGGATAGTGTTCTTCATGCAATGTTCAATGTACCCTCTTCCCCACCTCAGCAACAAGCCGATCAAGTGAAATTAGACTCTGCTCCAGTTTCAAATAATATTGTTTCTCATGTTGTTGGTACTAGTTCTAGTTTTCCATCCCCTTCTTGGCTCAAGACAATTGTTGATAAAAAGAGGGAATACACCCCATGGTAGACCCTAGTTTTGACATTGTGGCTAAACTACTTCAAGTTAGGGCTCAACACAAAAAAGCCAAAAGGTTATCTAGGGTGGTAGTTGATTCTCTTTCTGGACATCATGTCCTAGAGATTGCTAATCCCATAGGAGATAATGATGAACATAATTTTACTGAATCTGATTTTAGTGATAGCAAAATTGAAATGGATCTCCCCACTGTAGAAGGTGATATTTATCACGCTAAATTGTTAGTAAATGTTTTAGCCAAGATATTGAAAACAAAGAAAATGGAGAAGTAAAAGTTGTAAGGGAAAGTTAATGTCTTTACCTCATATATATAGTCAATTGTGGATACTACCTCCTAGCCCCTGGATATTGCACTTGATGCTTCTATTAAGGGTGTAAGTCTAGGTGTAATAGAACAAATCAAGAAATATCAAGCATTGGCTAGGGCTACAAAATCTTGGGTCAAAAAAGTAACAATTGATGGTCTACTATATATTGAGGAGGCTATGGAATTATATAATGATATTGTGACTAAAAGAAAGAAACTCAACATTGATATGTAGTCCTTCAAAAAGGAGGAAACACTGTTGATGATTATTGCAAGGGATATGCAGGAAATGGTTAAGGTTGACACCAATGTTCTAGTTTCAGAGAATGTTTTTATAAATCTAGAGGAAAATGAGTCTATCTCATGGCTAAACACGGTTGAATAGAAACACTCTGTTGTTAAGCAATTTTTGAGTGAATTGAAGAAAATATCAAGCCAGTACAATGGAGATTTATTGGACATCAAAGCTAATTGTTTGGCCCTAGAATCTGACATTTTAGATGAAGACAAAAAATATCTCTTGGATGTAAAGGTATGTTAGATATCTTTCAGTGTTGGCAATTTCAAGCGGGAATTCATAGATATAAACAAGAGACTTGATGAGATCAATAAGGCCATCAATATGTGGAGGATCTGAGTTCACATCACTATCAGTTTGTTGGGTGAATATTTTGTCATTTAGCTAACCAACAGCAAAATGGTTATATCACCACAGCTATAATGAGACTAAGTCTCCTCTCAGCAAGGGGATGTTCCCTTTAGATAATGAGCTCTTTCTAACAAGAAACTTTTAATACTTAAATAAACTAAAACTATTCTTGGGGTGTTTTCATTGCATCCTATTCTCTTTTTTCAGACTAGATGTTTCTCTCTTTCAAAATGACAACTTCAAAAGAAATGATATTTAATAATTCCTGAACTGAGACAAACCATAGAAACTCAAAGTCTTCTATTGTTTGACTTATTTCCCACAAATAAACTTGATTGAATTCAAATGTAGCTCAAAGTCTCCACTTTCACCCAATATGATATAACTAACTTGAGCACAATAGTTTATAGCACAAAGTCTTTAAACAATTCTATCTTCACAAATGTAAACACAAACTCCCGCAATGAGAAAATAGCACAAAGTCTATTTAACCAAAACAAGAACACTTCTCTCAATTTCCAACAAACTCCACAATTCTAGCAATGATCCAATATAATATAACACCAATGACATAAGAACACTGATATCATAAAACAATATGATTCAACTCAAAGTTTGATACTCAAATTGCTTGCTTATATTGATATTCACTTGAAAATTTGATAAACATAAAAAGCTCAAAGTCTTGAAATGTTTTCCAATTCGGCAGAGTTTCTTTCCAATAGATAAAAGATAGATATTACAATAGAGGCCCTCTTTATTTATAGGGAGGAGCCTAGAGCAAAAATAGGAAAATTTAACTACTTTGACTTATTCAAACAAAAGAGTCCTATTTGACTTATGACTTCTTTTGTCTCATATGTAATTTCATTTGAGAAAATTACAAGTGAATATGTCCACAACAAAATTCAAATTACATCTACAAAATTGAAAATAAACTAAGGCATTTGAAAAGGAACTTCAGCTGCCACCATTGTTCTTCTTTAAAAAGTTTTTATACATAGTTTATACTGCCACCATTTCACATACATTGGGCTTCGCTGTATTCCCTGAGATGGTACAAGCCCTAAGAACATCTTTAACCGTCTTTATTACTTTCTCATGTTTCTCAAGATTATCCTTTAGATTTTCAAAAGTTGAGTGATGATCATAAAGGCTATCCATCGAAACCACTATAGGTGCTTCATCTTGAAATTTCTGCTGAACCATCTTCTTGAAAGCATCTATCATCTTCTCTGTTGAGAGAAACTTGTGACCTTCACCTGTCAGAGTGTATGGTAATTCCTCTAACCTGTGTAGAAGCAAGCCATTACTGTCTTCACTGTTTTCACGTACTTGGCACAAGTCATCAAGTAAACCTTTTATCACATTGATGCGATGGGCAATAGATTCCTTGGTCTTAAGGTAAGACTCTCAGTTTGAAATGACACCAATGGCTATCAAATTCTTTATTTTGATCTTCTTCATTTCAACCCATTCCTCTAAACTTTCCTCTTGATCTTGTAGTTCTTGAGAAAGTAAATCAATAATGTCATCTAGCTTAGCTTTTTCCTTGTCCATTTTTCCTTTTCTTTCCACTGTGGTCTTCAATAGAACTCTTCCTTGTGCCAACAACCGTTCCACAATATCACTAACTACTCTTCCTCTGGCCTAAACTTTCTCAACCTTTTGAATAAGAGGGTCATCAACAGTCATTGCCATAGGTTCCATGATCTCAGATGATTTTACTATTTTCTAAAGAACAACAACAAGTTGTTCTGACTTTGCTTTGTATTGCTCTTTTTCTTTCTTTACCTCATCATATTTCTCAAGCAATGAGGTTGCAGTGGTTTAAAAATCTGCCTTGATACCTTCATGAGTTAGCTTACCTAACTCAACTCTAGAAATAATATAATCATTCATATCAAGAGTATCTATAGTGGCATCATCTGGTGGCTTAGCAATTTTTGCATACCTAACTCCTTTTTCATTAATAAGACTAGAAACAATTTTAGATTTCTTTTTCTGGGCCTTTTTCTTAGCAAAAAGTAACTTCTCTATATTAATTTCATCCGGTGAGATTGCTTGCTTCTTTCTCTTGGGAGTGTATGCAGACAACCATGGAGGTAGTGTTGAGGCACCAACATTCAAAGAAGAATCAATTACCTATTTAGCTAGATCCATGATCACATCTATTATAGTAACAATAGGACTAGTGTTGGTAAAAACTACACTTGTGTCAACAACTTTCTCTGAACCATCTAGAAAATTCTCCAGAATAGTTTGTTCACCAATATCAAATGATGGGGAAGATAAACTTGGAATAGAACTAGAAGAATCAAACATGGTCCCCAAACTTGTTCTTAGAGAGGGAGGGGTATTATCAGAAGACACAACAAAAATAGGTGAAATAGGAACATTGGAAACTATTGGAAAACCACCATAAATAGGAGCATGAGGTAGGGGTGTATAAACTTGTGATTCTGGTGGAAGATCCTTCTAAGGAGCTTACTGTGAATCACCAAGCTGTTCTTGTTCTCTGTCACCTTCCTCATGAGATTTTTCAATCATTTCTGCTTGCTCAACATCGTCAGGTTCCTCAACATTTTGTTGTTCAATCTCAATATCTTCAATCTCGATTTCATCAACATTTGTATCTTCGGCACCTGATTCTGTGACATTAGAAGTTCCTGCAACCTCCTTCTTCTTTCCTCCTTTAGATACAAACTTGATTTTTGGTTTATGGATTTTAGAAGAAGGAGTGTCACTTTTATTCTTTGTTTAGTTTTCTACCTTTTTCCCTATTTGCTCCTGAATCTCAGTTTCTGATCCAGTAAGAAATTCCTTCAGACTAATTCCTTTGCTTCCTAACCACACATTTGTATTTGCTAGAACTAGCTGAAATCTTTTAATGATTGAAGTTTCCTCTTTGACAGACCATTTGACCTCTGGTAGAGGTGAGGCTTTGATGTTCTCAACATTATATTTGGGATCTAAAACATCCCCTTCATCTTCCATTCCCTCTAGAATATCTGCAAGACCTAATTCTTCAATCTGACTCAAGTGAAGTCTGCAATAATCTAGCTTCCTGATCTCATTCTGTGTTCTGAGATTGGCCCAAATATCTTCAACCATTGGCATATGGAAAACTGACCTCTCTTGATCTTGTCCTACACTCTTCTGAAATCAAACTGTTCTCTTTTCTTGAAAGTCTTCATAGTAACCAGTTGCATTTCTGGTTCAACTATTTTGGCCTTGGTGGCTGATTGAACAGAGTACCTCCCAATTTCTACAGGAAACTTAATTCTTAACTTTTTCAGCTCCATCTGCTTATTGTGTACAATAATCAATTGCCTACATAGTTCCATCAGAATAATTCTATCACTGGGATATCGTGGAAGCATATACAGATAACCAGGATAATATCCCACTTTGAGGTAAGTGAAAGTTGGAAACTGTAAAAATAAATAGCCAAAAGAGTTAACCACTTCCCAGGCCTCATCTGATACTCTTTTATGCTCAAGTACATTATTCCATAAACACATGAATACTAAAAAGAAGGCATCATTAACTCTGCAGAAGTGATGAATTGATCCCTTTAGAGTAATCTGTGGATAATACTCATAAACTGGAACCAATCTCCTATAACCAACTTGAGTTAAACCAGGAAAACTCCTCATGCTTGCAATAGCATACACCAAATATGAATTCATATAAAACTTGAAAGTTGTATTAACTTTCACTAGCTGATCATGCAGAGCATTGCTAATCTGTTCCCCCCAGAAGATTTTTTGTTGACCCCTGAGAATCACCTTAATGTATGTATACATCCATTCATGAAACTTAGGTGAGGAAGGGAGACCTTTGATCTGATTCAGCAGTGTAATCAAATCACTTACCTCCTCGACAAAGTCACTTCTCAGGAGGTCTTTTGGCCACCTAGACAAATTGCTCTGAGGAGTCTTCAACCACTTACTATTGATATGTTTCTTTGCAACTTCCACATCTTTATTGAATTCTTTTTGCCCTGAAGCAAAATCTATTTCACCAACATTTACAATTGGAGGACACAAAGATTTTATCAAGAAACCTTGCATCTAATCTCATGATCACATTTCCTTGAGAATCAGACACAGTCTGGGTATCCCTATTATAGTGACTAGCTACTTGAAGAACAAATTCAGGATTGTGGGCAGCGACAGGAAAAGAGGCAACCAAGTGAATGTTGCTGTCAATAATCTTTTGCATATACTGAGGAGGATTGGGTTGTTTTGTTCTATCCAAAAATTCAGCCATGTTCACATGACCAATCTCTGTATCTCTGATCTCGTCCACATTGGACTGCAATGAAGTCATGGGGAAAACCCCTTGGTACTTATACTTCATGATTTTAGCCTTTGATGGGGATGACTCTGACATTAGCTTTGTGAAGAAAACTGGAAATGACGTCTACGACAAATGTTTGTTGAAACTGCAAAAAGCCATGATCTCGCAGTTAGGGGAAAAATGGGCAAATTAGGATTACTGCGAATTGACGATCATGAACATGGGAACATGCCTTGAAGGACTTGAGAGTGCGTAAGTCAAGGAAATAGGTGAAAGTGGGCCAATAGGTATTGGAAGGAAAAATTTTCCAGTGTTTGGAAAATTTGTAGGGTGACATGCATGGGCAGCAATTTTGGCCACTCCTGCATGAGGGGTAAGTTTTTTTTATCATGCATAGTGTAAGGGTGATTAATTCTGTTGCCTCTGCAGGTTAGTGATTTTGCTCAGTGTGCAAGGTCGACCAAAATGGCTGCCATCGCATGTGGAAGGTAAAACAAGCTTATTCATATGTATGAGCGGGCAATACGACCGCCCAAACATGTTTTGAGTTTGCATATTGTAAAAATGAATTTCATGCATAGTTGGGGAATTTGACCGCTTAAGCATCTGTAGGATTTACAAATCATATGTAAGGTCAGGTATTTCTACCGCCCTAGCAACCTTGAATTTACATAAGGTAAATCACATGTAAGGTTGGCGAAATCGACCACCTTAACATGTTTTGAGCAAGAACGGAAATCCATGTTTGGGTGGGTAATATGACCGCTTATGGATGGGAAAAGTTTAAGTTTGCTTTAAAGGTCAGTTTGACCAAAATGACTGACTCCACCGTAAAACAAAACAACGATATGTAAAATCGGGCATCAAACCCAGCTCTACATATGATAAGGTAAGGCTTTATAAAACAAAAACCAAAAACTAAAAAACACAAATCAATAAAAACAAAATGCTAAAAATTAAAACGAAAACCTTAAGAATAACATGACATAGAGAAACCCTAAGGAGAATTTCACATTCATGGAAAAGATAAACAAAAATGTGTCTAGGGTTTAATGGAAGCTTACGATTTTAAAAAGAAAAACTAGGGTTTTTAAATGATAATAAGAGGACAGATTTAAGCAAAATAAAAAGATGACATAGAATACTTATTACCATTATGAAACCTTAAACACAGAGAAGGAATAAAAGTGAACTTACCTATAGAAACATGAAGAAGAAAATGAAACCTTTGATAAGGTGAAATCTTTGGAAACCGCTTCAATGCGTCAGCCTCAGGCTTTCTTCAATGCTCAGATAAGGTAGACAAAACAAAAACAAAGCAAAAAACAAATCAAAAAAGATTTAAAACAACTTAAAGATTCTCCAAATCTAGAAACTAAAAATGTAATAAATACACACGAGTCTCATAAATACAAAGACGAAGATGCATTGTCGGTCAAAAACGCTGCCTTAGCATGAGAAATGAAGGAAGATGTAGGGGTGGGTAATATGACCACCCTTACATCTAAAAGGAGACACATAAGAAACATGCATTGGTGGTCAAATTGACTGCCCATGCATGTTAACACAAAAAAATTTTCTAACACCCAAAAATAGTCAAAATTGATATTTCGACAGACTCATAACCTAATCAAATTTTTGCGAATCTCAAGGAATTGACTTAGGGGAATGTCACAAACCATTCTAAGATGTTAGATGACTTCACATGAGACTAAGAGGACTTGTCTCGATTTGCAAACTTAGAGTGTAGGCTACGAAACAAACAAGTTTCATAGGGGTTGTCTACAAAATGAGCGCAACTAATTTTGAGAACAACACAGTCCCAATGGGAAGATCATCACTCTAGTGATTCCCAGATTCATGAATTTCAAAGCCAAGATGAATCCTTCTAAGGACAAGGCAACTTCAGGGGACTAGGCCAAAGACGATGAAGCGAATGAGAAGGGGGAGTAGGAGAATGATTCTTGAATTTTATTTTTGTTATTGCAAAGACTTTAAGTTTCTTTAATATTTAGTAAATCTCATTAAATATTTCATATTTATATGCTTATTTAATTTTAATCGGCTGACTTCCAAGAAGCTGTTACTTGTTAAGACAGTTTCATTTTTGGGTGGCTCTATATATAGCCAATTTGATGAATGATTAGGGATCTTTTGGAAAATTTTGTTTTGTGAATGGATCATTGAAAACAAAAAAAAGACTTTTCTGTTGTTTTTGACACATCTGAAGGAATTTTAGGAGAATAAATTACAAAACTTGCTAGACTTTGAGTTATTTTTCTGTATTTTTGTATTCATCGTATGTTGGATGTACAAGTGTTTAATCTCTGAGATATTTTTGTGGTGTGGTGGAAATTTAGATTATGTTTCTATCATTAAGCTCATTGCTTGGAACTACTTTTCCGTATGTTAAAGCATACAAGTGGTGAATTTATACATACAATTTTTGCATACGTACTTATTGCAATAAATGATTTGTTTTACAGTGAGGCTTTGTACTCATTTTGTTTAAGTTGTTGTGGAAAATATCCTTTCCTACTGTGAGGTTAAAAGAAAACCTAATTTTATTTTTCTATTACATCATAAGAGGGATTTGTACCTCTAAATGCAAAGGAAGGCTATTGGTTGATAATAGCTTCTCCAACTGTTAGTGTATTTTGTGGCTATTTGTTGGGTGAATTTATATTTAAGAGTGTAGTGACAAATCTATTCACTAACATCAAGGTATACAAATTTGAGAGAGAATCGAAAGAATCTACCATTGGGGGACACTTGTCACTTTTGGCTAAGCTTGTAATAACTTTATACCTTGCAAAGTGAAGGAGGAGAGTGGCTCACCCTCTCAAACCATACCATTATACATACTCCTCATTTCATGGACTTTGGCCTCACATACCTTGTGTATAAAGAGGACATCCCCTAGAAGCTTTTTTAGCCTAGATAGGAACCTTTCAGTCATATATATTTGCAATGCACTAGTAAACGGATAGCCCCAGGAAGTTACTCACCACACAAGCTCTAGAGTGAGTTTATATGCCCCTAGAACTAGATGTGCATGCCATGTATGCTCTCCCCTTGTGCCTTTTGAGCGATTAGGTGATAAAAAATAGTTAGTTTCCTCATCATGGGACCTACACATTACGAATAAATAAAGATAACATGGTGGGCTTACAAGTGTATATACACCCACTTGAATAGAATAGGTTGTCATGTGCTAAACTAGTAAACATCCTTTACATCCACACTTACACCAATGTACTTGTGTTTGACGTATCCTCTTGCAAACAATCATTGAACAATTTTGTGTCCAAACTTTAAACTTTTGTAGTTACAAACAATCAAGTGAAAAAAATAAAACTTTGAAAGAACCATAACCCATATCCTCCTACAAATAGTTGAAGGCATTCCAAATCCATATATTCTTTATCATAATCACATGACCATACCTTGTGTAGAATCTAACATCATAAACCCTACCAAATTCAATTTTGTATCCCAAATCCCAATAAAACTATCTCCTAGGTCATTCAAATAAAAACCAAGTTCATCCTTGTTCAATCCAACTCCTCAAATCATAACTCCAAATCCTAATCTAACTCTTCCCCAAACAACATACAATCATCAAATCTAATCCAATCCATTACCTCAAATCAAAATCACTAAATCTCAATCCTAATCAATCTTAGTCCATCCATTCCAATTCAATAAAAATACAACACATAATTATCACCAATCTAATTGGTTTCATAGATTAAACTCCATCCACTAATCCCAATTCATCATCCAATCTCTCCAAGATCATTGATGTTATCAAGCCTCATTCAATCATCATTCTAAATACCAATCCATTCAAATTCTCATCCTATTTTTAATCCATCCATCAATCATCATCTTAAACCTTAGTCCATCCAATCATCAACATCAAACCCAATCAACCAATTCATTTCATCCCATCCCTTTCCAATCAAATTCAATCATCAAACAAAGTCTCCTACCATTATCCAATCAAACAATCTGAATCAAACACAATCTTTCACCTTGGTTAAATCAAATCTTCGTCCTAGATCTTGTACCTTAAATCCTAAATCACAAATCAATCATCATTCAAATATATTTGGACCTAATTTAATCCCAATCAAGCCAAGTTCTAATCAAATTAAAATCAAAATTAAAATCCAACAAGGTCTTATATCTTCATCCCAATCCACAATCAATCTTAATTAAATCAAATCAAATCTCATCCAATCCACCTCAACAAAGATCCAATCAAGCATCAAGTGCCATGAACCCTTGACCTTGATCCATTTACCATCAAGCTACCTAAGGTCTTAGACTCCATCTCTTAAATCCAAAATCTCCAAAACATTTCAACATCAAAGCAAGTCTTAAGGTTCAAATCATCAAACTCTAAAGCCATCAAATCATCCTAAATCCCATCATCTCAAAATCAAAGCATCCAAATCATCCAAAAAGCAATCAAATCATAATCCAATCCATCATCCAACATCATCAAATATTTTTCAATCTAAATCAAACATCATGCATCCATTCTATTTTGATGAGTCCCCTTAGTCATAATGAAAATTGAAACCCCTTTGATGATAATGATGATAGTCTTGTAGACCAAGATGAATAACATGATGATGATAGTCCTGATGATGAAACTCTTGATAAGATTATTGCATGTAAACTTGCCATAAAATTTCATCAGTCACCTATAAATATGCAAGAATCTTTTAACCAAGAACTGGCTAGCATTAGCTATCATGTCAATCCTAAATGCATATCTATCGATCATCGTTATGGTAACTTTGACAAGGGAAGCACCACTCTAGACCAAGGTCCTCATAATCAAACCATATCTCTAATCCCAACCTCATGCGAGCACCTTGTGGTCTCCACATCTTATGCAATCCCTTCATCCTCAAAACCTTTACAATCCATTTCACCCCATGAATCTTACCACCAATCATATCAACAATACCATCCATGGTCTATTCCAATCCCATACAAGAAACCCATGAAGGATCTTATCCAAGTACTCTTAGCAAAGGATAACCATCTACCTAGAAAGAATGAAGTCATTGAGCCCACATCTACCAAGCCTATCCAAGGGTCACCTAGCTCCTCCCAAAATTAAACACCATCATGCAATCCAATGTTTATCCAACCTATTAAAGAGTCTCCTAGTACCATCCTTGCCCCAACTCAAACACTATCATGCAAATCAATTCCAAGTAAGCCTATCAAAAAGCCTCTTATCCCAAGCTCAAGTCAAAACCCATCACACAACTATGTTGTCAACCATCCAAAGCATATCATGGTTATCCAAGAACCACCTATCCTATCATTTGAACTATTAGAGCTATGTAAAGAATAAAATCTAAAGCATGATCAAATGTGCACCCATCCAAATCAAGATCAAAGGATCCTAACTCATCCTATCCATGATCAAGATCAAGCTATCCAAGCTGCACTTATCTATGATCAAGAGAGCCAAGTCAATCCACTCATCTAATTTTATGCTATCCATGATCAATATATCTAACTTAATCCTATTCATCATCCACTCACTTCTATCCAATATCCAACTAGTCCCATCTATCATCCAACAACATCCACTACCACTTCCTATGATGAGACACTTGGTCTCCATGAACACATAGACAATGATGTAAATGACATTGATCATATCAAACATATCAAGGAGAAAGCTACCATTGAGAATTTAAATGATCAAGGCATGGCAAGTGTACACAATGAGAAATAACAACCATCCTAGCAACTAGGATCAACCACCTTCATTAGGTCAAGCTTACTTGCAAATGAGACAACAAAAAGTTCTAATAGTTCTTAGCAACACACCAATGGGCTAGCATCATGCTTCGACAATAACAAGTGTCCAATTGCAAATGAGATATATAAAAGAATGAACTATCAAGGAAAAGGATTGGGCCTTCATGAGCAAGGCATCCTATAGCCTATCCCAATCTACATCAGTCATGGTCAAGGCATCAAATATCGATCATATAAACAATCTAATGTTGTTAGTGATACTTCAATGATCATTGAGGCAACTTTATCCAATGAAAGCATCAAGACAGGGACCATTCATAGCCCCTATAACAAGATTTCTACCAATTATGATTCCACTTCCACTATCCATACCATCAAACTTTATCCTTCACATCCTCAACCCATTCATTAAGTCAAGCTTACTTGCAAATGAGACAATAGAAAGTTCTAATAGTGTTTAGCAACACACCAATGGGATAGCATCATGCTTCAACAACAACAAGTGTCCTATTGCAAATGAGATATGTAAAAGAATGAACTATCAAGGAAAAGGATTGGGCCTTCATGAGCAAGGCATCCTATAGCCTATCTCAATCTACATTAGTCATGGTCAAGGCATCAAATATTGATCATATAAACAATCTAATTGCGTTAGTGATGCTTCAATGATCATTGAGGCAACTTTATCCAATGAAATAATCAAGATAGGGACCATTCATAGCCCCTATAACAATATTTCTACAAATGATCATTCCACTTCCACTATCCATACCATCAAACTTTATTCTTCACATCCTCAACCCATTGATTAGGATCAACAAAATTGTAAGGCATTAAAAGAAAATGATCCAAATAAAACATCAAAGGTGAATAAATCCAAAAATCATGGAAGACACATAAAAAAATATAGGTCCAAAATAAAAATGGACCAATCAAATCAATCAAAGCAAGCTATCTGAATCAAGCAATCACTCAAAACATGGAGCCACATCAAAAAATGCGCCTTGCATATAATAGGTGTCCACCACCTTCTAGATTGTATAAGAATGTTGGTCCTAAATATCTAAATCCAACAATCACTCAAAATGTGGAGCCACATCGAAAGAAACACCTTTCATGTAATAGGTGTCCACCACCTTCTAAATTGTATAAGAATTTTGGTCCTAATCACCATCCTAATCCCAAATCCAAACTTCATAATCCAAAATCCAAACTCCAAAATCCATAATTTAAATTATGGCAAGTCAAGAATCTTCCAACCCAATATAAATCATTGACCTATTCAAATAAATCTTAGAAACCTCAATCACCTAATTCCACATCTAACATCCCCCATCTAAATCCAAAATCATGCCTCAAATCCAAAAACTCCAAATCCCAAATTCGCAGCATTGTGGACGCAATGCTTTATTATAAGGGATATGATGGTACCCTATCAAGATGTAAACATTCAGATAAGTCCAACTCAACTATCAATGAAGATCACACAAACATCAATGAATTGTACATGAGCACTTTAATCCTAACGAAGTAGTTACTTTAGGTAGGTCACTACTGACATGTTATGTCAAGAGCATCTACATCGATTGTATCAAATAGATAGGGGCATGTGAAGACTATCAATGCCATCTAATAAGCAAAGTAGGAAATCAAAAAATAAAAAACATATAAAAAAACATATTAAAAAATCAAAATAGTAAATAAAAAATCATTCGTCCAATGGTTAAAACCATTTCATGGTGCCTTGGATAAGTACCATGATGAAAACCCATTCATGGGCATCATGTGTAAATTGATTATCTATGTACCTTTCACTTAGGGGAAAGTTGTCTCATCTATCCCATTATATCATCCTACTCCATCATATCCACATATCCTTGTCATCATTCCCATATGTCCTCCTTACTTTCCTTTGATCTTGATAAGGATTGAGGTATGATATAGAAACAGGCCTTGGAAATCTCTTGACATAGCAAATTATTTTGCAATAAATCCTCCTAACATGTTATAGCTTATGCCATACACTATATCTCTTTAGTCCAGCATCTTGAATGACATTTATAGAGTGGGGCATATTATTCCTTTATGACATAGTACTTGGAGTTCCTCCATTCCTCAAATTCCTAATCCATCAAGCCCATCATCATAAATCAATCAATATCCCATCCTTGCTTCTAGGCTTGGTGTTCCATTGTCACTGTTTATCATATGGAGACAACAATCCCATCTAGTAGTCAAAATAATAAGACTATCCACATGCAATCTAATGCAGTAATCTAAAATCAATCCAATGCAGTCCCAAAGTAGTTAATCGATCACAAGCAATCCTAATCCACTCAAATCTTGCTAAGTAATCTAGCTTATCATCCAAAAGCATTCATCTGTTTTGTTCCCAACCTTGCTATCAATCTTCATCAACTTAAATCAATCATCATCATTGAGATATATCATTCCCACATCAACAATACTATCCTCACATTGTTCTTGGGATATATCATTCCCAAATCAACAATGCTATCATCATCAATCAATCATCAATTTTTATCTTGACCAGAGGCAACTCTTATTTGTCTTTTTGATTGTTTATGCATGCTTGGTTTCTTGCTTATGTGTTATCATTTTGTCTTTCATCTACATTGGTCCTTACAACATACTTTCCACAACAACATCATGGTATTTCATATCAAGGTACCATATAGGCATAGGCTTGCTTGCAAAATTTAGTCCTTTATGCATGAGACACACTGTCACCATGGTAGATTTATATCACAGTGCATATCATCAAGTGCTACATCAAACATTAGACTTCTCACATTGACTACCATGACTATCCTTAACCCTCTTCCTTCATCCTTAGAATCCAATCCTCTATCCCCATCTTTCCTTTCCATCTATTTTTAGAACATACTTGTGTCCTTTAAACCCACCTATCCTCTCATGGGGGCATCATCCAATCATCCTTACCTCATTCCTCCTCGTCACTCTTTCAAGTGGTTGGGGCAACTCTTTTGTAAACCACTATATTTTATCTTTCTTTGAAATGTTGTGACTTCTCTTAGTCGCAATACCATCTCAAAGATGGGGAAAATGTAGACACCTAAAAATCACCTGCCATTCTAGCTATGTCTACTATATTTTTATCCTATTAATTAAATAAATTAAAACAATTTATTTAATTAATTAGCCCATATCCTAATGTCCTAGTCCTAAATAAATAAATGCCATATTTATTTATTTTCCCCTCTCACATGATTTAAATAAACTTTATTAATTAAATCCCACCTCTTTACACCTAAAAATTATAAAATCCCCTTTTATCCTCCGCCATCCATCTCACAATCAATTAACCAACTCAATCTCAACCATTGATCTCTCAACCAATTCTCAACCAACCTTGGATCTACCCATTCAAAAATCTATAAATGGACCCTTAAGGAGCCATTTTCAAAATGATCATCAACTAGAACACAATATCATGCTGTTGTTGTGAGCAAACACATTCCATCTTTCAATCAACAAATCAATTTTTGGAGTATAACAGCCTTTGGCACAACAGGAATCTTGTGTGGGTAAGAGACTTCTATTTTCTTTGTTCACATTTTTGCAAGTTTCTTTCACTCAATTGAAGGTGTAGGTAGATGTGAAATAAGGTTTTAATCTTAGAATTTTAATCTTGGTTTGGTTTCATATTTACTTATCACAATATCAATTGATATATAGATAAATATCAATTAACATAAAACTATTGATTGTTGGTGTATATTGATTAATATCAATCAATTGATATACACCAACAATCAATACATATTAAATTTAATATGGTACAATAGAAACTATAGAAATATCAATTGACATTATAGAGGCTCAAATTGGATTAAACAAGTGTAAGTAAATCATAAACAAACCTACAATCCAATACTAACATCTACCTTTGGTTTGAGCAATAATGGAAGTGAAAACTATAATGCAAAACATAAATAAAGAGCATTATACCACCATTTTTTCTTGTAGATGTGCTCCAATGATCATAGTTGGTGTACTATGATATGATGTGGGTGCTCAAGTGCTTGGATATTTCTCTATTTGGTAGCATATAGATACTATGAAAGTGGATGATGAAATCTCTTGGGTAAGCCTCCTTAAATAGAGTTTCCCATAGGAGAATGGATGGTTGTGATTGAGGAATGAGAACCAATGGTTGGGATTGAATGTAGGAGGATATTCATTAGCCTTGTGACAAGTGGCATGATGAGAGGGCTCATACAAGATAGACAATCAAGATTTCCTTATTTTGTAGGATGGCATGAGATGTGGACATGTGGAAAAAGGAGAGCGAATGCAAGTTGATGATGGAGATGGAGGGAGAGAAATCAAGGGTCAAGAGTGACCCATGTGATATGCTCACATGTGTGAGCAAGGAGTGGGGTGAGGTGGAAGTCAAAGATGCTTCCAAGTTGGCAAGCTCACACATGTGTGAGCAAGGAGTGGGATGAGTTAGCATGCTCACCCATGTGTGAGCATTAAGAGGGGTTAGACACATGTTAAATGATAGATGGTTTAGATTTTGATCCATGTAGATGGATTAGACAATTAGAATTAAAAGGACAAAGATTGAGGATGATGTGGATTATTAAATTAGAAGATATGTTAATGGGAGTTAATTAGTGTTAATCAATCAATTAATCATGGATTAATTAATTAATTAATTAAGTTGGAGGAATTGGGGACTAAGGTTATTTAATTAATTAACCTTAGGGAGGAATTAGTAATTAGTGATTAATTAATCATTTAATGGTTAATTGATTATGGGAAGGTAGGTGAAATTAATTAAATAATTACTTATTTAATTAATTTATGAGAATTGGTAGGATGAATGTTAGTGGTGAATTTGGGGTGTCTACAGATATATTGATTGATCGATCAATTAGTATACACCAAAAATGATATACACTAATAATCAATACATATAAAATTTAATATGATATAATCTAGAAAACCTAGAAATATCAATTTCAATATTCATCAATATATCGATCAATACCAATTGATATGTACACCAACAATAAATACATATAAAATTTAATATGACACAATAGAAACCTTAGAAATATCAATTTCAATATCGATCAATATATCAATTGATATATTGATCGATATCAATTGATATGTACACCAACAATCAATACATAGAATAATTTTATATGTATTGATTGCTGGTGTATATCAATTGATATCGATCAATATATTCAATTGATATACACCATCAATAAAATTAAATAATATGATACAATTTAGAAACCCCATAAATATCAATTGATATTGATCGATATATCAAGTGATATATTGATCATTATCATGTGATATACACCAATGATGATATAAACTAAAATTCAATACATATAGAATTTAATATGATACAATTAAAAAACCCTAGAAATATCAATTGATAGATATGTACCAGTTCTTGATTTATACATGTATAATAAATTTTATATGTATTGATTGAACTAGTGTATATCAATTGATATACACCAACAATGATATACGCTAACAATCAATACGATAAAATTTTACATGATACAATAGAAACCCTAGAAATATTAATTGATATCAATCAATATATCAATTGATATATAGATTGATAGCAATTGATATGTATGCTAGAATAATCAAAACATATAAAATTTAATATGATACAATAGAAACCCTAGAAATATCAATAATTCATGTAATCTTCATCATTTATAGCTCTAAAGCATTTAATTGATCCCATCCTTAGAACACCAATACAAAATAAACCATTATATACCAAGAAATATATAGATTTGTGTTAATTCTAAGAAGCACTACTCAACTGAGCACCTAACATGGTGTAATTCCTTGATTATACAGGCTAGAATGAAGGATGGGATAGGAAATCCTTACATTAACTATTGTGTACTTATTAATATCATTGTTGAGAAAAGTTACTTGATCTTTTTGATTGATGATCTCAAAGACTAACTTTGAGGGGCAATTTTTTACCCAAAAATTAATAGGAGATTCTAGACTATCATCATGTTCCTATTGTACCAACTAATGTCTATAAGAATGACCTCATGTCTTACAAGGTTTCATTTGAGTGGTTGGTTATATGCTTTGGCCTAACCTTTAAAAATCTACTAATTTCATAAGGATGTTGAATGATGGACTCAATAATCTCATATATTCTTAAAATTAGTCAACATAGATGACACATCATCTTCAGATGGACTAGGGAAGAGTGCACCTACATCATGTTGGATTTAAGTTCTTCCAACCTTATTCTAACATAAGTTCTTATAGAGTATTGATCTTTTAGAATGAAGGGATAAATAATACCTTAGATACATCTTTGCTAAAGATCATGTATGGGTCAACTTAGAGACTTGATTCATGTACATGAACATAGACTAACCCACCTAAAAAACTTTCATAGTATTCAAGGGAACTTCATGGCACTTGGGTATTCATAAATAAGGTTTATGTTCTTCTCTCATATTTATTATCCTATAACTAATGCAACAAAACAAGGTTCCAAAGAAAATCTCATATCGATAGAGACATACAAAAGGTCAATAATCCACATAATTGAAGCCAAGGTTGTGTAGATACCACTAATTATTATTTTGTCTAATTTTTAATAATCTTTTGATATTAAGACAAATTATTCAAATTATGTAGAGAGATCAGTTCTCACTAAATGTGGCTATCATGTTGCTCATTATATTTGTGTAATTAAATAGGGCTGTTACAAATTTGATATATAAATCGAATGCATATTTATGCAAATAAATGGTACTTATTTTTTTTTTTTTTAAAAGTGGCGGACCACTATAATTATATTAAATATAAAAGTAATTACAAACCCTGGTTCGACGAGCATACTGGCAGGAAAGAACCAGGGAAGAAAACCTCCAGTTATAGCTCGAGAATACAAAAAAGCTCCAAACATTACACAAAAAATAGGAGCAAGATTTTACATGTATAAATTTAACAAAATATTACATTTTGATCATCGAACTGAGGAAGCAAAAAACCAAAGAAGCTACTGGCTAACCCAAATTCTCTTCAGTATTCAGATCCTGCACAATGTAATTCGGATCCCCCACAGCATGATCTTCAATAGGCGAGCCCGGAGGGGGAGGAAGGAGAGGATGAAATTGCACTAAAAACAACAGAGCTTGAAATTTCTCATCCACTCTATTAGATAAGTTCTCACCAATCTCATTACCATGAGCATGTAAAGAAAGATGTAGAAAATCTTCATCCTCATGCAACAGAGAAGAACAAACTGCATTAAAAACACAATTATGGGCAGGAGAGTGTAGAACTTGACATTTTGTAAAAAGGCCACCAATAAGAGCTTCTGAACTAAATAAATCATAATTCTGAAAGGCTGCATCAACACTTTCATCAGTAAACAGAAAATGATGAACATACTTTTCAATAAGCTAACGAACTATGCCAATATCCAGTAATAAGTCCATAGCATTAGATACAAAAACCATGAAGATCTGAGAAGGATCAAGAACTCAGACATGGCCTTCAAGTATGTCACTGCCCACAACCTCTCTAATGGCTTCCTCCACCTCCGGGCCATCTATAGCAAAGACAGATCTTAAGCCATCTAGAGACACAGAGCCAATGAAAGTAGATTCCCACTTTGAAATAGGAAAGAAAAGTCTGCGGTTAAGCTGAATTTCCATTGCATTGCACATAACAAGCAACAATAAAAGAAGGATGTTTAACCATATTAAGAAATAGCAATATATAACCCAAAGGATCAATAGATCATAATTAGCAGGCATCATCACCCATGTGGAAAATGAATGAAACATGTTGAGAGCCGGCACTGGAAGGAAACAAGGACAAAAAACTTATGGAGGATAAGAATCAATGAACATCAAAAATCACAACACAGGTGAACGACGCATGTGGGAATAATGGCAACTCCAAGAAAGAACTACTAAATGCCACATCCATGAAACCACACAAGTGAGAATTAAGTCACATAACTTAAACAATCAAATTGTACTATATCCGCCAAATGTGGATATTTGCCAACTAAGTCCTCACCAAAATAAGTTAGCAAGGATTCTAAATCAAAACCCAAGTTAGCAATAGCATCAGCCAATTTATTACCCTCTCTAAGGGTATGCGAAATCACGAAGCTATTAAACGAATCCAAAAGATGCCATGCCTCTTGAAGAAGATAATCTAATTGCCAATTAAAAATATGATGCTTTTTCAAGGCATTAATAATTATTAAAGAATCACCCTCAATATGGAGTCTAGAGACCTTTAAACTAATAGCCAACCTAAGACCCTCGACCAGAGCAAGGGTCTTAGCCTGGTTATTAGTACCATCAGGAATTTTACCAGAGAAGGCTTTAAGAATTTCACCTTTCATATTTTAGAAAACCCCACCAATAGAAGAAGGGCCCGGATTGCCATGAGAAGCCCCATCAAAATTAAGTTTAATGAAATCACCAGAGGGGGGCAACCACTTAACTAACCTTCTATCCTCCTGAGCGACTGCTAAAGAATCAGAAAAAGAAAACAAACCTAAAGAGGGCCAATTTTCCAAAATGGAATTATCCCAAGAAGAGAAATGCAGATTAGAAGACTTCAAAGATTTAAGATAATTCACCATAACTTCTGAGATAGATTTTTCAATGATAAGGGAAACAGATTGAAAATCCTTTTTGACATTTCTAAAAATCCTTCTATTTCTTTCCAGCCAGATGTTCCAAATAACAATAGAAGGTGCAACAATCCAAATAACAGCAAAAGTAGAACCTTTGAATAAAATAGGCCAACTTTTAAAGAGCTCCAACAAAGTATTAGGAGAAGGAGAAGACCAATTTAATTTGGAAAAAAGCCATGTCCAGCAAGAAAAAGAAAAAGAGCAAGAAATAAACAGATGATCTACCTCTTCTTCACATAATCCACAAAACACACAATTGAAGGAATCCATAATCCCCAACCTGGCCAATCTCTGACCCGTTAAAATTTTATTTTTCAAAGCTAACCATGCAAAGGCTCCAGCTTTTTGAAGACAAGCAACATTCCAACACAACAGCTGAGGCCAATCTGGATCAGGAGGAAAATCCAATGAAGAAAGATATCTATAACCATCTTTAACAGAATAAGAACTAGAATTAGAAAAGGACCAAAATAAGACATCTTCTTTTGGTAAAAAACAAACCCTTCTTTTACTTAATATTTGACTAAGAAGGAACTTCTGATTCTCAGGAATAGGACAAGTTGAAAAATCTCTCCAAGTAGAACTATAGAAAGAACCTTCTTTAGTAACTGAAAGATAGTCACTTACTCTAACACCCCAAGAAGAAGAAAGATAAGATTTAGCTTGAACTAATTCCTTAACCAAGGAGAGAGGAGAAAAACCATTCCAAGAATCATCCCAAAAAGAAGCTTTAGAACCATTAAAAATTTTCCAAGATAAATGAGGTAAAAGAACTCTCCTGCAAGAGACTAAAAAATTCCAAATTGAAGTACCCTTGGGAGGATTAGAAACTGTAAAAATCCTATCAGGGGAAAAGGAGTCTAAATATTTATATTGAAGGAATTTACAGCATTTAAGATCCGGATTAGAAAACATCTTCCAAGCCAACTTAGCACCCAATGCTTTATTATGCATAGAGATATTATGAATACCCGAACCACCAGATAATTTAGGAACACAAACCTTATCCCAAGCAACTAAAGAAACTTTATGCCCTTCATCAACATAGCCTTTCCATAAAAAAGAATTCAAAGATTTCTGAATCTCCTGAATTACACCTCTGGGAATATTTAACACATAAAGCATATAAATAGGAACAACAGTTAAAACAAATTTTAAAAGAGTGATTCTTCCAGCCAAAGTTAACCAACGAGCCTTCCAAAGAGCAATTCTATTATGAATAGAATGAGAGACCTTTGCCCAAAAGGACTTCCTTTGTGGACCAAAGAATAAAGGGATTCCCAAATAAAGACTAGGTAAAGTCTCCAATTTAACTTTAAGAATAGAAACAATCCTACTTTGCAAGGAAGGTTTTGTATTAAAGAAATAAATTTTTGATTTATCCAAATTGACTGCTTGATTTGACGCAGAACTATATCTAGAAATAACCTTCTGAATACACTTAGCCTCTTTGATAGAGGGAAGGCCAAACAAAAGAGTATCATTTGCAAACAAGGTATGAGTTACCGAAAAAGAAATGCCTCGAATCTAAACCCTTTCCAATTAGATAAACTATTTTACAATAAGATTTCTCTACTAAAAGTCTCAGCCATTAAAATAAAGAGAAAAGGAGATAGGGGATCCCCTTGTCTTATGCCTTGGGAAACTGGGAAGAAATCAGAGGGACTGCCATTAATGATAACCGCTGATCGAACACCTGAGATACAAGAATGAATCCATTTACACCATTTTTTATCAAAACCAAATTTGAGAAGAACTTTTAATAAAAAATTCCAGGAAACCCTATCATAAGCTTTCATCATGTCTAGTTTGAGCATCATAGCAGGAAGTTTAAGATCTTTAATAGAATGCAAAACTTCATGAGCCAATATTGCGTCGTCCGCCGTTTCCTTACCAGGAACAAAACTTCCTTGTTCAGAAGAGATAATTCTAGGAATAAACATGGCTAGCCTCATGGAAATAGCTTTTGTAAATATTTTATAAATAGTGTTACATAAAGAAATCGGTCTAAACTGAGAAAAAGAAGAGGGAGTAGTGGTCTTAGGGATTAAAACAATAAAAATTGCATTCATTTCTTTAAGGATATTACTGTGTTTCCTTGATTCTTCCAAGGCCAACCAGATATCCTTCCCCATGAAGTCCCAACATTTCTGAAAAAATAGAGGAGTAAATCCATCTGGACCAGGAGCCTTATCAGGGTTCAAAGAGAAAACTACTCCCTTAACCTCTTCCAAAGAAAATTCTTTCATTAGTAAAACATTATCATCATCATTTAAAAACTTAGGAATATTATCTAACAAAGAATTACACAGCTCCTCAGAGGGTTCATTCGGATTTCTAGTTAACAAATTTGAGAAAAAGGAAATGGCCTCCTTTTGTAAAAGGATAGGATCTGATATTGGGGACCCATTAGAATCAGAAATATGATGAATTTTATTAACTTGTCTATTCATTCTAACAGAAGCATGAAAGAATTTAGTATTTCGATCCCCAGCTTGCAACCAAGTTTCTCTTGATTTCTATCTCCAATATTCTTCTTCTCTAGCCAAGAGCTCATCCAATTCCAACTGGAGCTGTTTTTGTTGATCAAAGGTTGAACTATCCATACCACACTTGATAATATGAGAGTTTACCAAGAGAAGCCTTTTTTCAATAATCTCTTTTTCTTTAAAGATATTCTCAAAATGGGTAACATTCCATGATCTTATAAGCTTTTTTAATAAATGCAATTTTCTAACAAGCTGAAACATTCTAGAACCCTCCACAAAAGGCATAGTTTCCCACCAAGATTTTAATAGCGGAAGAAAAGAAGGATCTTTGAACCACATTGATTCAAATTTAAAAGGCTTTTTCAAAGTTGGTTGAGATCTCAAAACATCAATTTGTAAGAGAATAGGAAAATGATCAAACCCTGAGAAAGAAAGAATCGAGGAAGAAAAAGAACCCTGAAAAGATAACCAAGGATATGACAATAAAAATCTATCAAGCCTTTCTGCTATACTAAGGAAGTCTTTCCTTTTATTAATCCATGTAAATCTCCCATTAGAAGGCAGACAACCAATCAAACCATTATCACTAACAAATGCTGCAAAAGTCCATCATAATCTTTGAAGGGGGAATAATACCACCTTGTTTTTCAGTTGTATTCAAAACAACATTAAAGTCCCCTCCCAAAATAAGTTTCTCCTCAGGTAAGGCTTGAACAATAAATGGTACTTGTTACAATTGAAATGTAATGTATTATTTTAAACCGAGAATAAATATTTCAATGATACTCATTTTAAATAATTTAAATGTTGCAAAATTTGTATTATTTAAATTGCAAAATAAATTTATTTATTTATTTATATTTAGGCTAAATGTATAAATATTGTGCATTTAACATTTCAATATACAAACTTAGTTAAATTTATATTTCTTTTTGTAATTGTAGCTAGTTCCTTTACTCATAAGGATCAATTGCATGAATATGAGTTTTTACTAGAATAGGTTTTATAGAATTAATCACCACCACAAAACCCCCCACCTCAAAACTCCTTGTCACATAGCCCCCGCCCCAAACCTCCCACCCCCTCCACCTGATGAAGCTTGATTGAGAGCAACTATAAATGATAACATGACCACGTTACAAGGACAAATTGATTTTTTCCATAATGAGCCAAATATTCCCCACATATTGCACGATTTGCATCTTTGATGCAAACCATTATTGATTATGTTAGATCTATTGATGCAGATCTAGATAGATTCTATCTATGGAGGGAGGAGAGGAGGTAGTTTTATTCAAATGGACTATCATATAGATAGATCCTTGATTTACATATTTCTAAGCACACCCTAGCCCCAAATTTTATAGACCCTTCCACAAACCAACACATCCCTCCAACAAAAAAAATTAATTAAATGGTGTAGGCATGCTCAAATTATAATGAATTTTTGAGAGTGGTGGTGGATAGTCTTTGACCATAAACCACATGGCAATTGTGAGGGGCCAATATATTTTTTGAGAAAATTATGTGCAGAGTTTGAAATAGGTTTAAAACCTAATTATTTTGACATCAAATCATTCTAGGGTGTTGGTGGTGACTTTCCACATCATAGAATATGGGCATGTGTCAATCCAAATCGATGTGTACCAACTCCACCCATTGTTGCTCCTCCCTGGCTAACTATTCCTCACCAGCATGCAATGGTGTCAGCATTGGGAGCATTAAGTACACTCTCTAGAAATTTAACTGACGAAGCTACTTGCATGGCAGTTAAAGTTAGTTCTAGAGAGCATGGAGGAGATGGTACTACTCTTGGCACCTCAGGCACATTGAAACCATTACAATCTACACCCCATTTTGTTAGAATCGTAATCACCCATGTTATGGTCCTAATCACACATCCACTTAGAGGGCTATAGAAAAGGAGGAGGCATTCTTAGCTACATTATTTTCTACTCCTATATAGGTATGCCACATTTTACGTACACAAATATACATATTAAAATTAATAAATTTATCTACTTTCAAATATCAATTATTGATTTATTTAATGAATTATATATTTTTTTGTTTGGTGTAGATGACTGGCCCAACCACAACATCTCGATCAGATCATCTAGTGTCAATAATTGTATGACTTGGCACACCTTACATGGTAGAGCAGTAAATTACACTTAACCATCTAGAGTTCATTAATATGTTTAATTAGTTTCTTAAAATTAGATACATTTTAATAATTATAGAATAATTTAAATATGAATTGAACTCTTAGAATAACCAAGTATAGTAGGACATGTTTAATAAAATTTTAAATCTAATAATTATTGGGGTTGACATTATTTTTACAACAGCTTGGAGGTCATGACACTTTCATGTTAGACCAACCAAAAGGTTTGGCGAGCGATCCTCCAGTTTTAGTTGCTATGCAGTCATACCTGGTGTTAAATGAATTATTTGTACTTGAGTTCACTTGTATTCTGTCTTTAATTTAAAAGTTTAAGTGTGTATGTGTTAAAAATAAAATTAATAGGTCATACATGCATTAAATATGTATATGTTGGTTAAAAATAAAAGTATAATTTTGTAATTTTAAATTCATTGTTAAAAATATATATGTACATATATGCAGGATCATAGAACACTCAGGGCAACGACAGGTCCTACCAGTGATGAGCCTAAGCAAATTCACCAGTCATCCATAATATTTCAGGTCCTAATAGTAAATCCTACATAGTTTCTAGGTCTTTTATGCTTACATTTTATAAATACTTAGGCCTAATTCATGTTTTATTTAAATGCAAGAATTAGCAAGTGAAACTTTTAGTACATATTTGACAGCTATACCAGGCTAGCAGGATGTGGCACATGATGAGCACCATGCAGTATGCATGCATAAGTCTATTTAAATATTTAACTTCATGGTTTTGGTTTGAATGTTTGATTTAAATAGTACACATGCATCTTTGACATTAATTGATTTGAATCTTATTTTTCTTGTAAAACAAGCCATCATCTATTTCAAGAGGAACTAAGAAGCCTCTTTAGTTTGATGATGATAGAACTTAGAGTGTAATGATACAGTTATTTCATGCACTATGACTACATCAACATTTATTTCATGGACCATCACTATTTTAGCAATTATTTCATGGACTGTGACTATTTCAATATTTATTTCATGGACTATGTATATATATGTTTTTATTTCATAGACCATTTATTTTTATTTTTTTAAAATGCGCCTGGTAAACTTTTTAATGTGACCGGTGACAATAGTGCGACACGCCCTCTGGCTCCACGATGCTTTTGCCCAGAGCTATGAACCAGTGAGGCCACAACACGGGGGACTTCATCCCCAAGAGAGAACACTTCAAACCTGCAAGCTCGTTGGCCCAACGAAGGCATAAATCTTGCAAGCTTGTTGGCCCAAGGGGGGTTTGAACTCTGGTGGCCGCCACTACAACCGAGTGACTTAACCATCGAACCATGCCCTTATCGACTCATAGACCATTTACTTAAAATCACACATCTATTTACTTTAATTGATGTTTTGAAAAGTTAAGAAAATTAAAGAAATTTTTTCAAGTAATTTCAAAATTTAAGACTATTACTTTTAATATTACTAGATATTCAATTTGTTCAAGTTACAATTGCATGAGTCCTAATTCTATGTCAATATATATTCAAAATTACAATTAAACACGAGTCCTAGTTCTAATTCTAAGTCAAAATTATAATTAAACATTGAAGTCCTAATTCTAAATCTATGTCAAAATTACAATTACATGTCCTAATTGCAAGTCCTAATTCTAATTCTAAGTCAAAATTACAATTTTAAACATTGAAGTCATAAATGCAATTCCTAATTCTAATTCTAAGTTGAAATTACAATTACATGTCCTAATTCTAATTCTAAGTCAAAATTACAATTTTAAACATTGAAGTCCTAATTGCAATTTTCCTAATTCTAATTCGAAGTCAAAATTACAATTACATGAGTCCTAATTGTAACTCCTAATTCTAATTCTAAGTCAAAATTATAATTATATGAGTCTTAATTGCAAGTCCTGATTCTAATTCTAAGTCATAATTACATTTTTAAACATTGAAGTCCTAATTTTGAGTCCTAATACTAATTCTAAGTCAAAATTATATTAAATATTCTAATTACAAGTCCTAATTCTAAATTGATGCAGTCATGACCAACGGGTCTTATCAAACTTCACAGTCACACAACCAACACAATAGTAAAATCACAACACAACATAATTTCACTTAAATTGATTCAAATCATAAACATACATTTCTATTCCACAAAAATATTTAGAATCAAAACAATAAAGCTCAACAATTTTATTCTTAAGGGCAACAGAAATTAGGAGTACAAAATCAATCTACTCTTCTCAAAACTTCACACCTAGTCATTTTACATTATAATCTCGTACAATTATTTGCCATCTCTTCTAGTAGTTTTCTCTATCACACTTGCTTCCAAATCCCCCACCAAGATCCCTCCTTGGATAGCAGCAAACCCCTTCTCAGAATACAATGATCCTTTTTATACTTTGAAGTGAGGAAGTTGAATCATTTTAAAAATATTGGAAGTTAAATCACATACCAACATTGAACAGTTACAAGAACTGAATCATCACCTCCAATAAAAAAATTCACGTCCTTGGATAGAGCAGGCTCCAAAGCCAAAAACTCATGATCATTTGAAGAGTTAGGAAATAACTCTATAACGAAACTAATTCCGCAAACAATATAACTAGATTTTAATGCAACAAATAATATTTATAAATAATTTGTTAATGCTTCTTGAGGTTCAACTATACAATTTATTTAATATAATTTATTCCAATTTTAAAAGAATTTAAAATAGAAGGGAATAATACATATTTGTTTTAGTTCCGGATATAGTTTTCTATTCGCTCACTTTGGATATAGTTTTTTATTCTCACTTCAGAAAATAATTAATGTTTTAACCTCTTCTAGCTTGTGAGCACTCCAGGAGGAACCCGTTCCTTTCGAAACATAACGTACTATTATGCTCTACACAATTGCAAGTTCAATAGAATAATGCTTAACACAAGTGTACACCAAGCCTTGGCTAGGACCGTCTCAGCTGTATGTTGTACCCCGAGTTGGACACACACTATGTGCCCCCTTCTCCAATGCTCATGACTTACTAATACAATAATCCTTTCCTTGGTGTTCTTCAAATAATCCTCTACATCCATTTACATTCATTTCATGGGTTTAAATAATAACCCAAATGGTGATTCCAATTATCACACCCTTTCATAAATAATATTACAGATAACCTTTTAATTGTAACTTCCCATGAAACACACTCCAATACGAGTGTACTTATTAATAAGGTTCTTTAACCTTTATTTTAACTTGAAAGTAACTTGTTTTTTTCCTTTCTTTTTACATTTCTTCTTATTTTCTTCTATTTTCTTTTTCATATATATATAATTTTACTCTCTAAAATTTTCACAAACTTTATTTATTTAATTCATTTCTTGGGGAAAAAGTTCCATAACAATTCTCCCCCTGTAGCTTAGTTGTTGTCCTCAATAGCTCAAGGAGAATCTATAACAAAACATGCAAAATCATTTAGTTAAATAAATGTGGATATAGCACTATCAATATCACTATGAATTCATTTCACTTAACTTCATCTATAATTCTATTTTACAAATTTCTAGATATTTTTAGTAACACTTTCTAATGCAATTTAACCACAAGTAGATTCAACATGAAATTTTTATATTCAATAACCTAATTATAACTATATATACTTTTACATGAAATAGATCATGAATTTGCAATTAAGGAGTTAATTCAATTCTATATACCAAATCCCCTAATAAGTTTTCAATTTGGTCACTCATGTACTACTTAGTAAATAACATACACATCTCATACCATGCATTCACCCACCATTCACTACTATATAACTTACATACTCATATATTCCAAGATGATAATCATGTATTTCGAACTACATGACTATCCTCTCTTTCTATATAATATTTCACAAAGAACATGTATACTATTATTGGGTTGTACTGACTCCCAAAACCGCAACTCCAACTTCCTAGGACAAAATCACACTCACAAGGCCAGGGAATGTCATCATGTGAGCATAATTATCCCGTCAACAAAATATGGAGGGTTAAAGGACAACCTACAGGAGTGGGTTTCATCCCCTGCACTTCGATCTCAACTTAAACTTTGGAGGGATATTCCAAGGGGTATACCTGAATAGGTATTAAATCCAAACCAGATGAACAACTAAAAACTTGGACAACCAAACCCAACTCACCTTCTCAGCCCCCAAATTTGTCACTGAGCTAAGAATAGTTGGCTGTCAGAAAACCCCTATATAGCTGATTCAACTGTGCGAATGTACATGCACATGAAATATGGTTTTTTCCCCTAAACCACAGGTGAATAATTTGTTTGTTTTAAAAGGTGATTGGTCCCTCTCCAATATGGACTGGTGGCTATTCGATTGGGCAACTGAGTCATAAGAAATAAAGAGGAAAGAAATAGGTTGAACCAACATCAACAGAAAACTAAATATATATTGACATATATTTCTCAGATTACATTTCATGCCTTAGACATATTTATCCAAAGCCAAACTATAATAACCCATTTGCAATAGAGAAAAGACCCAACACAAAGCTTGTATTGATTTGAATGCTGTCATACATTATTAAATCTCATTACAATCACACCAACAAATGTGGTGAAGGCAAAATACAAAGCTGCAACAATGTATTCCCTTGAATGATTACAAACAGCCATGGAGACATACCATTGTATAAAACATGCATTACAATCCATTCCTACATTGTATCTGTCAGAATTAGGGCTGACAACTGAGAGGGGGGCTGAATCAGTTGTCATAAAACTTTAAATCTTGCTGCATTTAATTTCTTCTTTACAACTTCTTAACAGATTAACAAAATAATCATGAACAGCAAGAATCAATAACTCATGAGCAGAAACACTAATAACACACTTAACACCAAGATTTTTAACGGGGAAACCCGGTTAAGGGAAAAACCATGGTGGGGGTTAACCCACAAGGATTATACTCTGTTAAAAGTATTACAAAAGGGGAAGGCACATGCCTTCGGGCTCACTGCCCAGAGCTCACTGCTCAAGAGAGGGTCACTGCCTACAAGAATGATTACAAAAGGATTATAGATTGTTTGAACTAATGAATAGCATCTACCAATGCAAGAATTAAGTTCTAGTTAAGCACAAAATACTGATCTTAAACACTTTATCTTTATTCTGCCCTATTTACTACTCTACCATAATCTGGACCTCAAATCTCTTCTCTTTCATACCTTAATCTACCTTTTCGCACTTACTCCATCATCACACACTACACACATACCAATACACTTGAATCCATTGGCTATATTCGGCCTTATGAAGAACTTGACAAATAGTACAAGTACTCTATTCTGTCGGATAAATCCATACATCAATATTGATGTGTACCAAAAATAATACTTATAGATCACCATACATGTCATCCACTAACATTATATCCCATACACAACTCACCAAAACACTTCTACTTGATTTGCACAAGGATCTAACACAAGTCAGCCTGTTCTTCACTGAACTGTTCTTGTCATATTAGGACCTGGTACTCAGATGCTCATAAATTTTAATCCCTTTGTCTCCGGAGGCTAAAAACTTGGATTTATATTTTCCTGATATTCCTCTACACTTCCTCATATTTTCAACACACAATGATTAACTGGAGAGATCCACTGACCAAAATACTGAACTCTGCCATATACCCTATTCTTGTCTATCCGGACTTGACAAATCTTGGAACTGACTTCCGGTATGGTTTGATACTACACTATGGATGTGTGGAATGGACTTAGTTGCCATCAATGACAACACATGACATGCTTAGCAGTGTCTCTTACCAACAATCTCCTCCTTTGGCATTGATGGCAACACTTAGTGAAAAATGATGTAGTGTCATGACTGACTCCCCCTACTGTGTACACTTATATATTCTTCCACTGCTCCCCCTTTGATGGATTCTTCATTTTATTTCATTTTTCACTGTCTCTCACTCTCCCTTTGACATCAATGGCAAAGGGTGGGATCCACAAATCAAAATTTCCACAAGAAATCTGTATATAAGGCCGCATATGTACAAATAATCCATGCATTATATTTACATGAACTTGAGGATATCTGCAAAACTATTTTTCAACTGCACAAGTTCAGAGACCCAACTACTTTTCATGCCATCCAAAATTGAGACATGCTCATTTAGTAGGAATGCCTGTGTTTTTGCTTTCTTTAGATCTGCTGGATCACCTGTCCAGACTACAACTTGAGCTTCTGATAAAGTAGTAAATATTGTTTCTAACTTGGGGCAATCAATCCCCAGAGATCGCACATTCTCTCCATAATATTGCTCTTTTCTTTAACAAGTTTCTTTATTTCATCAGTCAAGCTGATTACTTGACACTCCCGGCTTATTGGAGAAACTGTTAGAGGATCAAAATTTTGAGATAGATTCAACAAATTTTGTTCTCGCTCCTTTAGCTTTTTCTCAATATCCTCAATAACTTTGGGCCAAGATAGACAAAATTTGTATACATCACTTCCATCATTGAGAGTATTTTGAATACTCTTTATACTGATATCAAGTATCTTTCTATCATTCCCTATTAGGCCCTTTAGCTCACTAAATTTCTTATCCAAAAATTCATTCCAGATTTTAATCTCTGTAGACTTTTCAAAGGACTCAAATTGTGTACTTACAGAATTTACAAGGCTCTTTAGATTTTTGGAGGGAGAATCAGATGGATTCTTCTGGAAAGTTGGCATTATCTTCTCCAATATACCAGATGCAAGGCCTAATAGCTCACTGTCCTCTATGTGAGATTTCAATATCTTTTCTCTTGCCTTGGCTTGTGTGAAAGAAGCCATCTTTATCATTTGGACTGGAGAGATAGTATCTAGGTTGATTGGTCCTTGAATCAGTTTCGGTTCATCAAACTCTAGCATCTCTTTACTCAAAAAACTCTTCACTGCATCTGTAATGTCTCTTGCCAAAAATTTTGGACCACCTTTCTTTCCTTGAGTTTTCTCAGTATCAAAACTATTTTGTTTGGGTGCATCAACATTTGCACCATCTTCTTCTACATTATCTTCCTTACTTTTGCCTTCTTCTTCTTTCTCTGTGTTATCTATAGGGAGACTCTTTCCTTTGTCCTCACCATTTGCAATCTGTTCCGAAGGATCTTGTGTAGCAATAGTATTCTCAACATTGTCTTCATTACCGGATTGATCAGGAAGAGTTAGAGTATCTCTTGCATCATTAGTTTTATCCACCATCTTTGTATCTTCCTTATTTATTTTCTCCATTTCTGGAACTGAGGAGTCATCAACCTTAGTCAATATCCAGGATTGATGAATCAATCCCATCATCAGTCTCCTCTTCAACAAATGGAAGATTGTGTCTCTTCAATGCACTTAGAAGTATTTCTTGTGTTTCTTTAACTATTTTTTCTAATTCTCTAAGCATTAGTTTGTTCATTCTCTTCTTGCTCCTGAATTCATCCCTCACTTCTTTGAATATCATATTCATTTGAGCTTGAGTGATATGAGGGCATAGTTTTATCAATATATGTTCTCTAAGCTCTATATCCTTGCTTTTTGCATTTTCTTTCCTCAACTCCAAAATGTCTACAAGACTTTGAGGAATCTTAGAAGTTATTTCAATCAGGGCCTTATTATAGATATTCAGATATCTAATAGTTCCTTCCTCTAACACCCTCTTATATGTATCACTGTATTCATCATAGAATTTAGTCATGGGTTTCAAATTTCCATCCACAGTGACTGATTTTATTACATCTTCCACAGAAAGTGTGGGCTTCTCAACATATGTATCTGTCTTCTGCCTTTTGCTTGCCCTTTTGCTTCCAGAGGGCTTCTCCTTAGTCACCTTGGTAGCTTTTGTTCTAGAGGCTTTCAACTTCTTTACCTCAGCATCTGAATTTGTTTCTTCTTCATCAACTTTTGTGCTCTTATAGGTTCTTGTGGCCTTTGTTTTTACTCTTTTCCCTTCTTTTCTTGATGATTTTCCTTTTGGTTTCTCAGGATTGGAAGGTTTTGGGGGAACAAGGGCAGCAGCAGAGCTTCTAGTAGTTCTTGATGTGGAGAAGGATCCTACCAGAGCACTTCCTTGTTTCTTATCCTGCTTCTCCTTCTCTGCCTTTTTAGTTCTTTCCTTGAATTGCCTCACAGCTTCCTTTGTGAGACCTAGATTCTCAGCCAATTGCTCAACTTATTTTCTTACTTTTCTTTTGGTTTCAGGTTCTCTGAGCTCAACGTGCAGTTTTAAACTTAGCTCTTCATATGTCCCAAATCTTTCAACTGTTGTGTCTTTTGGCTTGCTCAGAAGGTGTTGAGCATACATATTCAAGATTTTTCCATCTACCTCATACCCCATGGGCATGATCCAAACAGTTCTGGGTTCCATTGCTTCCATTAAGCACTGATCAGTGTCAACCATAAAACATATCTCATTCTTGTATTTCTTGACAATCGATTTAGGGATTCTTTCCCTTGAATGCATCATACTTTGGAAATTCTTGAAGTATCCCCAGATTGCAGTTTTCTGAGCTTTATAGTCACCAATGCTGTGTAGATGATCTCTGATCTAGATAGCAACTAGCTCATCATTAGTCTAGTGTACACCCTTTACTCCAGGTACCTCATTCATAAAGTAGAAAAATAAACATAGAACCAATGTTCCATATTTAAAGGTGTTTTTCTTATCTTTCTTGATTTTGTTCAAGTTCTCAATTAATTAGTTCTGCAATAATTTGCACAAGTCATAATCTGCATTTTCTTTTAACATTTTGTATGCAACATATATGGCCATTTCAGAGACAGAGTTCTCCCTGCTGGAGTGGTAAATCTTGTAGCCAATCACCATAGAGGAAAACTTAACATCCGGTTCTATAATATCATTGATGGTCATTGCCCTTTTGTTAAACTTGGCATTGGTTGTATCAGTTACAGTCTGGTTCTTCACAGATTTTAGCATGGGCAAGCCACCAGTTGAATTAAACCTAGTCACAATCCTGATAGCATCCTTTGTAATTTTAAATGGTTTCATCAGCCACAAAAACTCATCATGCATTCGGCTTAAAACACACCTAACCCATTCATCTTCATCAAATTTTGGAAAACCCATAATCTGAATGAAATGTTTATCTTGTAGTGCCTTATACTCAGGTTTAAGATAGTGATTTTCATCCCTTAGATGATTCTCAAACAAATCTACATACCTTGAGTCCCCAAACTCATCTATATTTGCATGAATATAGACCCTAATATCTTCAACATGCAGCACACCATACAGAACACTTGAAAATACACCTAGTGGGTCGACTTCTACTAATTTGTGTGGATGCTTTTTAAATTTGGGCCTAGGCCTTTCACTAATATCAACAACCAAAGGTGTAGCCATTGCAAAGATTAAAAGTTCAAAGTTTCGTAGATATATACCTTTTCCATGAAATTAGGGTTGGCAGACAAATTTTCCGGTCGCACTTCAAATCCTTGGAATCTCAGCTCAGATGCTCTTCTTCTCGCTCTCTTTGAATGTAAAGTGATTCAAATGAAGAGTGAACGACCCTTTTAAGCTCCGTAAAATCTAATTTGCCTTTGTAATAAATGCTCTGCCCTAACACATCTAGTTACACTATTTCTGCATACAGTCGACCTTCAATTGCTCCGCAAATCACCATATCCACTTCTTTTCTTCTGGAAATCCTTTCAAATGACTTGTAATAACCTAAATTATCCTTTCATCATCATGCCAGATTCAGGCACCTACTTACTGGATGAGGGAATTCGATTTTTAATGCTTCTCCCCCTGAGCCAGAGTTCCTAATTCAATTTTTGGACGAACTGTCAGCACCAGATTCTAGTGCGGATCCATTACTATTGCTCATAACACTTTTCTTGATCCATGTCTTGCTCATTTCATTTTGGATTTCATTCACATCAATTTTGCCCTTGCCTTTGTCATGTTTCTGCTCATCCAGTTTTCTGTTTACCAGACCTCTTCTTTCATTCTTCCTACTTATGTAGAATCTTGCAATATGACAAGATCTATTGCAATTAAAGAACACAACATTTCTTTGCTTATATACTTGATTTCCTCTTGATCTGCATTGATTAGCCATGTGTCCAAATCTATTGCAAGCAAAACAATAGCCATTGAAAGAGTTGCCATTTCCTCTATTGTTAGAGTTATTCATAATCATACTTTTGCATTCATTTGATCTATGACCATACCTCTTACACTTGAAGCACTGACCAAAGAAGGATGGACCATTTTGATTTACTCTACTTTTGCACTGAGTAGCTCTATGACCAAATTTATTGCAATTGAAACAATTGCCATTGAAGAATGGATATCTTTGAGCATTAGGCTGTCTTATCGGAGGTCTTCTAGGTCTGTTTCTCTCATTCCTTGGTTGAAAATTTATTTGTCCGGATCTGGAGCTTTCACCTTTTTCATATCTAAGACCATGCTTGTCATCAGCCTTTTTCTGACTTTCAAGCAGTGCTTCAAGTTTAGCTGAGATTATCTTGAACTTCTCCTTGCATTCATTTGCAACTTCTAGGTCATGTTTTAGAATGATAATTTGCCCCTCAAGTTCTCTCTCATTATCTCTTCTTTCTTGTAGATTAGACTCTAAGAGGCCAACTATTCCATCCAATCTATAGCATTCTTCAGTTCTTTCTTTTAGATTTTGATTCAGGTTTTCTTCAGATTTCTTCCTATCTTCAATTTCCTTGGTTAGCCTCATCACCCCAGATTCCATCTCATGTTTTAGGACAACAACTTCTTTAGCTAACTTCTCACATTCCTTTGTCTTCTCCTTCAGGGCCTTATCCTTGTTGTTGTCTTCATAATGATTTCCCAGTTGAAGAGGTTGCTCCTTCCTCTGTTCATTGGATTTGCTCATTTTTTCTTTTAAAGTCTCAATGAAGTCTTCAGCATTTTTAAGGTTCTCTTGTAGCTCTTTGACTTCTACTGTAGACTGATCAAGATATTCTAAAGAGAGGTTAAGTTGTCCTTGGAGGTTGTATTCATCCATTTTACTGCCTTCCCAGATCTTCCTCAGGCTGTTAAACTTTTTCAAAGGAACATTGCTCTAATACCAATTATTGGAATTAGAGCTAACAACTGAGAGGGGGGGTGAATCAGTTGTCATAAAACTTTAAAGCTTGCTGCATTTAATTTCTTCTTTACAACTTCTTAACAGATTAATGAAATAATCATGAAAAGCAAGAATCAATAACTCATGAGAAGAAACACTAATAACACACTTGACACCAAGATTTTTAATGTGGAAACTCAGTTAAGGGAAAAACCATGGTGGGGGTTAACCCACAAGGATTATACTCTGTTAAAATTATTACAAAAGGGGAAGGCACATGCCTTTGGGCTCACTGCCTAGAGCTCACTACTCAAGAGAGGCTCACTGCCTACAAGAATGATTACAAAAGGATTACAAATTGTTTGAACTGATGAATAACATCTGCCAATGCAAGAATTCAGTTCTGTTTAAGCATTGAATACTAATCTTACACACTTCATCTTTATTCTACCCTATTTACTGCTCTGCCATAATCTAGACCTCAAATCTCTTCTCTTTCACATCTTAATCTGCCTTTTCACACGTACTCTATTATCGCACACCACACACATACCAATGCACTTGAATCCATCAGCTATATATATATATCCTCCTCAGGAAATTCAATCACTTTTCTTCAGCCTTATGAAGAACTTGACAAATAGTACAAGTACTCTGTTCTGTCAGCTTAATCCATACATCAATATTGATGCGTACCAAAAATAATACTTGTAGATCACCATACATGTTGGCCACAAACATTATATCCCATACGTAACTCACCAAAACACCTCTACTAGAACTGCACAAGGATCTAACACAAGTTGACCTATTCTTCACTGAACTGTTCTTGTCATATTAGGACCCGGTACTCAGATGCTCATAAATTTTAATCCCTTTGTCTCTGGAGACTAAAAAATTGGATTTAGATTTTCTTGATATTCCTCTACACTTCCTCAAATTCACAACACACAATGATTAATTGGAGAGATCCGCTGACCAAAATACTGAACTCTACCATATACCTTGTTCCTATCTATCCGGACTTGACAAATCTTGGAACTGACTTCCGGTATGGTCTGATACTACACTGTAGATGTGTGGAATGGACTTAGTTGCCATCAATGAAAACACATGACATGCTTAATAATGTCTCTTGCCAACAATATCAACCACATTTCTTCATTCATTACCTAGACTTTTTCCTCTGTTTGATGCCCTAAAATCTCCAAGTAGGCATTTTCTAGACCAGACAATTAGTTCAACGACCAACCCATTTTATATCTTTGATTCATGCATATATAGCCTCTGATTTCACTTGACCTAATCTAGGTTTGCAATAAATTCCCTAGGGCTCTATCAGAAAATATCATCAGCCAGAAGGGACGTTCATCTGCCAGAAATACTGCAACAAATATCTGAATGTGGGTAGATGGGGGATGTTTTGTCCTTCTTCAATACGAGCAGCTGACGGAACAAATATCTGGAAGGGGGTAGTTGAGAAGATTAAATTATTTAATGACAACACATTAGATGGAAATCCCTTTTTAAATTTATCCAGCAAATCCCTTTTATACATTAAATCATCATCCCCTCTGATTCTGTGCCTCATCACCTTTGAAAATTTTCAAAATCCAACCCTTGAATGCCTTTGCTGATTGAACATGCATATTTCCCGCCGTTGGGATGCCAAACAGTTTCACTTGAAACAAGACCATAGATGAAATTAGCTTTAGAATCAATGACTTAGAAGGCCTTGAAAATCTAGTTGACACCATTTGAAAAGTCCACTGGCCAATGAAAATGTGCCAATCGGGTGGTCTCAATAGTCAAAATAGACATTGGTACCGAAGATTGCCACGTGTCACAAAATCACAGTCGTGCACTAGAGGGTGGACCATCACCTTTTGGCACTGCATGAGTTTGTAAAAGCCTCCATGTGTCCATTCACATATAAGTCTTTTCATTCTCTCTAAGAGCCAAACACGTGGCTGCATCTCGCAGCCGTGCAAGGGATCTCTACCTTTGACAAGATTCTTCTGCGACTGCGCGCTGCCGTTAGATCTTCATAGGCTGCGGTCCCACTGCTTCGTTTGTTTTCTTAACACTTGGCAACATCCTGTTCATCATTTTAGAATCATAGATATTATGGCCATAGGACCGAGCATCCTCAACACGTGGCACAATTCTTGGGCTGGGCAAGAGAAAATGAGCCATTTCTCTTTAGGCTCCGTAGAAGCAAGCTAAGCCTTCCACGTGTCCTCCCCCTTCATATACCTTTATTCCTTTCTCATGAGGAGGCCACGTGTCACCATTTCATGACGTCGCGGTGGGTCTTTACCTCTACCAGGATTCCATTGCATGCTTGCTCTATCACTAGATTGTAGCCTTTCTACTGATCGTTTCTCGTCATGACACCTGGTAGCTTGTAGTTCCTCGATTTAGAATCCTTGATTAAGGGGATGTAAGCCCAATTTCCTTGACAAATGTCCTCATTTCATGGCTACGCATGAGGATCATGATGCCATCTTTAGAGCTCTATGACACTGCGAAATACAACCATACAACATTTTCTGACCATTATAAAGACTTAGGATATAAAACTTAAGATTTTCACATGATACAAAGGGTAAAACTAGGCAAGAGGGGCCAGTCAACACATGACTTGAAGGACTTAAGGTTGTGACTTAGATGACCGGGAACCTATGATTAACGGTGAATAGTAGATTATAAAATAAAGTAGGTAGATGACCGCAAGCCTCAGGGTTTTGATGGAAAATTAGGAAAATTTTAAAGGGAATAAATTCAAAACCCTAAAAAACTAAACAGGTGTCAACATTGGCTCTGGTTCAGGATGTGTGCCAGGCAGTGGCACAATGAGAATCTAGAATATTTGAGTAGACCAAAAGGCAATAAATGAACAAGGGAAAGAACATAAACATATTTACAAGGCATACAATCATAGGCATTAGGGCACAAAAGGAAAGTTGACTGTAATCAAAATTTGTAGTCACTTACAGGTCAAACTTGCATAAAATTGCCACAACCACTTGCCTCTATCAAAGACAAGTTGAATGAAGGAGTTGATCTCCCTCAAACCAAATTTGCATTTCTCACCCAGCTACAATAACTGAAAACTATCCCCAACATGTGCCAATTTGCAACATATACTCGTGGAGCCAAGGAGCGCTTCACCAATGAAATCACTACTGCAGGCCAACCATAAGAAATAGGTGCTTGACCTATTCCACGCTGCATCATGTTTGTTCCCAGCAGCAAGGGGTGCAGAATTAAAATTCAGGTCAACAACAAAAGAAATAAATGAAGATAAATCTCCATTATCATGTGCCAGGCTATCATACCTATTGACCTTTTCATGCAAATAGAAGGGAAAAGAAAACACCTCCAATTCACATGGCAAAGCAAACTATGCCTGAATGCACCGCTGATCCACAAAAGAAGACATATCTTCATGCAAATAAAAATGGAAAGAATCCATCGCTGGTATACCTTCTAGTTGGGCTGCCATCTATTCAAACTTAGGCATAAACATGCCTTGCTGCTCATTCACATCAATGTCCCACACAAAGGACTAAACCTCTACTGCAGCACCAACACATTCAAAAGCTAACAAGTCTTTCACATCAAAATGAAAGCACTCATAAAGATTTGTAACTCCATCAATCTTTTGAACAAAATTTTCATATGTGCTACTACAGACTTCATATTCTGAATCATAAGCATGACTTAGGCTACAACTCAAAACATCAGCACACAAATCAATACCATGAGACACCTCAAGTGGAGAACCATGTTCTTCAAATTGTCTCTCTGTTTCATGTCCATCTTGGCAACTTACTGTGTCATATTCACTACTGCAAACAGACTGATGACACATTTCTTCCTTCAATTCTATATCATTTCTTTGTGGCTGAGATGAAGCACACCCTGCATGAGGAAGAGAACATACCTTGCACTAAAGGAACAAGTTCTCATATGCATCCACATGATCACCATCTTCAAAATTTAGGGCAATCTCTTCACATGAAAACTCCATGGCTGCAACAATAATTGTCTCTAATTGGTTATCATCATGTGTAGCCACCTCTACCTCTACCTCATGCAAACAAGCACTAACTGCCTCATCACAAATAGGAACAAAAAGGGGCAGCACATCAAACAAGAAACAAGTTTCTTGCTCATCATCTATTTCATTTACCTGTGCATAATCTTCATAATCATTACAAGCTGATCCATCTGACTGTTCATTTATGCACACAACATCCTCATTATTCACTGAACCACATACCTCATCACTGGGCTAGGAGTCACCATTGGCTTCATCATTTTCACTTTTACTTGATGAGGTATCCATCTAAAGGTAAGTGCACACACTGCCTTCATCATCTACATCACTGTCATATGATGCACCATCTTCCACTTCTACCCTTCTGACTACACAATCATCCTCATTTGATGCTGCATTCGTCTGATTGCCTGTATTCACACTGCTACTATTTGGATCAACATGTTCACTACCAGCAACACATGCATTTGTGGACAACAAACCCTTTATGTAGTCATCTCTCATTTTCTCCATAAAGTCTAGGGACAAATATGCCTGTTGCATACTCATTATTTTAAAATCTACCTGCACATAACTCAATCCAGTTTCATATGCTTCAAAAAACATATCAATGCAGGCTGGAATGTTAGGTCTGAAACCTTTAGGAATATGGGAAAGAGAAACAACAAACTTGTGACAAAACTTCATGCTTGACTCTCCCTCTTGTCTTTTAATTTTTTCTAGCTCTATGACAAGATCAACAGGGTCAAGACCTTTGGCAAATTCATTTTCAAATGCTGCCACAAGTTCATTCCATGAGGCAAAGGACTGCCTTAGAAAATTCTAGAACCACTCTCTTGCCTTTTCATGTAATGACCTAACAAAAAACGTCATGTACATATCTTCATCCTCAAGTTGATGTTCTTCCATGAATTTTGAGAATACATCAACATGTGTGTCCCCTACCCAAATATCATACCCATCAAACTTGGGCAACTATTTGTAGACCTTGGTTGGCATACTCATTGTTTTATAATTAACCCATGAGAGGTCTAGCTAATCATACATAGGATCTAAGGGAAGAGCAGGGGATTGATCAAACTAATTTTTAGGGACAATAAAGAATGCATTGGACTGCATCCTAAATTCTAGCAGCCTAATCTGATTTTCTGTTTCTACTTCTTGCTGCAACAATGACTTCAACAACTATTTGGTTTTATCAATTTGATAATGCTGCATTGCTAAGTCATTATGATTGTGCATGGGTGTATATAGGTTTTGATTTGTATAACATGCAGATCCATGACTAGAATATGCATTGCCAGGACAATCATAGAAATGCACTCCAATGTAATTTCTAGGGTTTGATATATATGGAGATTCAGATTAAGGAGCAACCCTAGAATAGTCATATTCATACCAACCATCCATGACTAAAATATCCTACAATGTAGGGCAGAAAACTGATGCATATAAATTTGTTCCTTTAACATAACTAGAACAACCAACTTCAAAGGTCAGGAAAAAAACCATGTGTACCTTTATTTTCACCAGTTGCTGCATACTAAGTTGGAACACATGAATTGCCAACATCAACAAAGGGACAACAGTAATAAATTCTTGTTCTTTAATAGCAGAGTCGCCACCTCTTCCAAAGAGGAATTCCTTGAAGTGCGACTAATCTTCAAGGCTACAAATTGATTCTTGGTTCAGCTCACTAGCAGAGTCATCAATTGATTTCAACCTAGCAGTATTATCCCCGACAACGATGCTAGAAATGTTGACTCCCAAAATTGCAACTCTAACTTCATAGGACAAAATCACACTCACAAGGCCAGGGAATGTCATCATGTGAGCATAATCAGCTTGTCAACAGAATATGGAAGGTTAAAGGACAACCTACGGGAGTGGGTTCCATCCCCTACACTTCGAGATCAGCTTAAACTCTGGAGGGATATTCCAAGGGGTATACCTGAATAGGTATTAAATCCAAACCAGATGAACAACTAAAAACATGGACAACCAAACCCAACTCGCCTTCTCAACCCCTAAATTTGTCATTGAGATAAGAACAATTGGCTATCATAAAACCCCTATATAGCTGATTCAACTGTGTGAATGTACATGCATAGGAAATATGGTTTTTTGCCCTAAACCACAGGTGAATAATTTGTTTGTTTTAAAAGGTGATTGGTCCCTCTCCAATATGAACTGGTGCCTATTCCATTGGGCAACTAAGTCATACACAATAAAGAGGAAAGAAATAAGCTGAACCAGCATCAATAGAAAACTAAAATATATTGACATATATCTCTCAGATTACATTTCATACCTTAGACATACTTATTTATCCAAAGCCAAATTATAATAACCCATTTGCAATAGAGAAAAGACCCAACACAAAGCTTGTATTGATTTGAATGCTGTCATACATTATCAAATCTCATTACAATCACACCAACAAATGTGGTGAAGGCAAAATACAAAGCTGCGATAATGTATTCCCCTGAATTATTACAAACAACCATGAAGACATACCATTGTATAAAACATGCATTACAATCCAATCCTATGTTGTATCAACCACATTTCTTCATTCACTGCCTTAATGTTTTCCTCTGTTTGATGCCCTAAAATCTCCAAGTAGGCATTTTACAGACCAGACAATTGGTTCAGCAACCAACCCCTTTTACATCTTCGATTCATGCATATATAGCCTTTGATTTCACTTGACCTAATCTAGGTTGCAATAAATTCCCTTGGGCTCTGTCAAAAAATATCATCGGCCAGAAGGGACGTTCATTTGCCAGAAATAAATGCAACAAATATTTGAATGTGGGGAGATGGGGGATATTTTGTCCTTCAATGCGAGCAGCTAACATAACAAATATCTGGAATGGGGTAGTTGAGAAGATTAAATTTTTCAATGACAACACATTAGACAAAAATCCCTTTTTAAAATTATCCAGCAAATCCCTTTTATACATTAAATCATCATCCCCTCTGATTCTGTGCCTCATCACCTTTGAAATTTTTTGAAATCCAACCCTTGAATGCCTCTATCGATTGAACTTGCATATTTCCCACCGTCGAGATGCCAAACAGTTTCACTTGAAATAGGACCGTATATGAATATAGCTTTAGAATCGACGACTTAGAAGGCCTTGAAAATCTAGTCGACACCGTTTGAAAAGTCCACTGGCCAATTAAAATGTGCTAATCAGGCAGTCTCAATAGTCAACATAGACATTGGTACCGAAGACTACCACGTGTCACAAAATCATAGTTGCGCACTGGAGGGTGGGCCATCACCTTTTGGCTTTGCATGAGTGCACAAAAGCCTCCACGTGTCTATTCACATATAAGTCTTTTCATTCTCTCTGGGAGCTGGACATGTGGCTGCATCTCGCAGCCATGCAAGGGATCTCTACCTTTGACAAGATTCTTTTGCGACTACGCTGCTGTTGGATCTTGATAAGCTGCGGTCCCACTACTTCATTTGTTTTCTTAACACTTGGCAGCATCTTGTTCATCATTTTAGAATCATAGATATTATGACCATAGGCCCGAGCATCCTCAACACATGGCGCAATTCTGGGGCTGGGCAAGAGAAAATGAGCCATTTCTCTTTAGGCTCTGTGGAAGCAAGCTAAGCCTTCCACATGTCCTCCCCCTCGATATACCTTTATTCCTTTCTCATGAGGAGGCCACGTGTCACCATTTCATGACATCATGGTGGGTCTTTACCTCTACCAGGATTCCATTGCGTGCTTGCACTATCGCTGGATTGTAGCCTTTCTATCGATCATTTCTTGTTGTGACACCTGGCAACTTACAGTTCCTCGATTTATAATCCTTGATTAAGGGGCTGTAAGCCCAACTTCCTTGACAAATTTCCTCATTTTGTGGCCGTGCAGGAGGATCATGACATCATCTTCAGAGCTCTGCGATGCTGCAAAATACAACCATACGACATTTTCTGACCCTTATAAAGACTTAGGATATAAAACTTAAGATTTTCATGGGCTACAAAGGGTAAAACTAGGCAAGAGGGCTAGTCAACTCACGACTTGAAGGACTTAAGGTTGTGACTTAGACAACCGGGAACCTATGATTAATGGTCAACATCAGATTATAAAATAAAGTAGGTAGATGACCGCAAGCCTTAGGGTTTTGAGGGAAAATTAGGAAAATTTTAAAGGGAATAAATTCAAAACCCTAAAGAACTAAACATGTGTTAATAGGTTGATCAAGTCCAATAACATAACACAATAAAATAAAAGGTAGTACAAATAATCCTATAAGGTATTTAACCACCTAGATTGATTGTTCAACCAATCAATCTAGGCTTCAACCTAGATTGAAGCCTACATAAATTCAATCTAGGTGGTTAAATACCAAATCACTTAATTCATTGATTGTTCAACCACCTAATTATGTCTACTCCTATAAAATAAATGGATTATATCATCGTAATTCAAAGTCTTTGGATTGGCCATCCAAATCCAAATCCTAAATAATTATCTAAAATGGATCTTAAAATGGGTTTCCAATTTATCTACCCCTTGGAGCCTTCAAATTGCATGTCAGTTACAATTATGGATTAAAGAAAAAAATACATAAATAATAATGTATAATAAAAAACAAGCATGTGATACCAAAGTTCCCAAAAAGGCATCCACTCTAGCTATAAGTCTACAACAACAAAAATACATGCATTCAATAATGAGAAACAACCAATACCATGTGACATTTGAATTAGCAATTTTATAACTATGACTACTACTTCATTAGGACAAGTTCATTTGATGCATTGACCTTAGGAATATATGTTTTGTTTTTTCTAATTATCCAACAAGAATTCTATTGAAATATCCATGTACCTAAGATGTGTAAGTTGATTAGGTCATAGTTACAATAAAGAGATCAAAGTATTTTATTCTTTTGACCTTCAACTATGTTTGTGTGCTTGATTTGGTTTGATTCAAACTTTTAGTTTTGTTTTGTAAAAAATACTAATAAGTCTTTAACAACCTAGGTTTGGTTTGAATTTCTTAAGAGTCTCTAAAATTCTTTATAAATGAAACATGTGGAAGATATAAACATCCCATAAAAAATAATTATCTTTGTACCATGAACTACTTTCTCTTTTCAAAATCAAATTTGTATGATTGGTCTATAGTAATATATAATTTGTAATCATAGGTCATCTCCCCCTGTAAGATTTGACATGTCCCCAGGTCTGATCCTAAAGAATCTTTTGGTTTCACAATGTAACCCAGGTTATATTTTAGATAATAAATCTAGATGTTAATTTTTCTAACTCTAAGTATATTATCACTACCTTATCTAACTAATTAATTGACTTCACATAGTTTCAAGGAAAACATATGCAATAATCATGCATCTTTATATTTTTTTCTTCCTTTAAAGGATTCTTTGTTTATAGATTTTCTTCAAGTCAAGATGTCCTATCTATTACAAATTATTGTATTGATTGGTTTGTTAGGTTGTGTTGAATTAGAGATAGTCATAGCCAATTTTTAGTCCTAATGTGTTGATTTAAGACAGACAACTGAGAGGGGGGGTGAATTAGTTGTCTCAAAACTTTCTTTTCTTTAAACACTTAAATCCTTCTTGTATTTCAATAGCATAATAATAATCCAATCATGGTAGCACAATGCAATAATTCAAGAGGAGAAACACATTAACACATATGACACCAAGATTTTAACGTGGAAAACTCGGTTAAGGGAAAAACCACGGGGTGACTAACCCAAGATTGTATTCTCTGTTAAAAGATAAGAAGAACAAAATGGCACATGCCAATTAGGGCTCACTGCCTGAGCACACTGCTCACAACACTATCTATAGAATAATAAATATTACATAATTGAACTGAAGATTAGCATCTTCACCATGCTTGAGTTAGTTCCATTTAAGCTCAACACTTCAGCTTTGCTTTTCGCTCTTCTCCTCTCTACCACTTCCTCATATTCACCCGAATACTTTGAAATGACTTCACAACTCTTATTTATACAAGACATTGACTTTGGGATAATCATCAAAGTTGACACAATACATACTTTATTTTATTACAGAGCAAATATAAAAATATAACTTGAATTATTACAAAAGACTTCATGCGAATCACCATACTGTCGGCCACACATATCTGGGACTTTAATGTTCTTTGAGGAAAACGCCATGCTTCATAGAACATCTTCAAGATCATCTGTAAGATGTGTAAATCATCCGATCGGCCATGATTAGGAAGAACATCATCACCTGGAAGTAAATCTTCAATTACGAGCTCAATCTTCAATGCAGACCACCAACACAAACTAGACACAATCTAGAGACCCCCACAAGCTTGCCTGAATCACCAAGAACATCCACACCACTTCTGCTTACTGAAATTATTCGTATCTTCATCTGGAACCTCAAGAACACATTCTGTCATCAATGTCACATTAGAATAGATGCTTGCGGACCTCTAGACCATGAACCAATTGAGTTGTCAATTCACATTAGCTTCCTAAACACTCCACCAAATCCACAGAACATGATATTGCATTTCTAGATCTCACCAGACCTATTTGTGTCACTCTATCACCTCTAAACATCTACCAGAACCAGATTTACTCATATAGCCATAACTTCTCCAAATCTTCATGCGTACCTCTCAAATCTTGACTGGATCATCTTTAGACACATATCTACAAATACTTTGATGCGCATTCTCTGATCTTCATCTTAGCTGGGATCTTTACTTCAAAGAGCTTCACTATCTTCACTGTTCTTCTTTGTTTCTGATAGGACTAATTTTCTCAATATCCTCAGCACACAGCTCATCCAATCCTTAACATCAATGCAACATGAGTATGTTGACATCAATGACAACACTGGTTAGGCCATACTTGCAACAATCTCCCCCTTTGTCATTGATGGCAACATATGATGTGACAAATTGTTTTAACCATCGAGACAAGAACTTCTCCTCACTGACTAACATAGCTCCCCCTATCAACAACAGTCATTCATATGTCTTCTCTTTCTTTACTGCTCCCCCTTTGATCAACAACCACTTTTGTTTTTCACATGTCTTCTCTCCCCCTTTGACATCAATGGAAAAGGGCACATACTTGCATCAATCAGAATCATACAAACTACTCCCCACAAGTAGCAGCTTCTTATCATCAATCCAGATCACAAGATATGATTGTGAGATCCACCAGACTGATGCACATCAGTGCACCTTAATTTAGAACCAGAGGGGTAATTACCCCTAACTTCTCTCTGAGATACTCAAAAGTGTCCTTAGGTAGAGGTTTAGTAAAGATGTCTGCAATTTGATCCTTAGAGGGCACAAACTCCAATCTGACTTCATTCTTGTTCACTTGCTCTCTCAAAAAGTGAAACTTGATGGATATATGTTTTGTCTTTGAATGCAACACCAGATTTTTTGATATATTTATTGTACTTGAGTTATCAGAGAAGATTGTGATAGGTCCCTCATACTCCACTCTGATGTCTCTTAGCATTTGCTTCCTTCACAATACTTGAGTGCAACTACCTGCTATTGCAATATATTCTGCTTCTACAGTGGACATAGATATTGCCTCTTGTTTCTTACTCAGCCAAGAAACCAATCTTCTCCTCAAAAAGAATGCACCACCACTGGTACTCTTCCGGTTATCCACATCTCCTGCCCAATTTGCATCTGTATATGCATGAAGAGAGAAATCATGATCCCTAGGATACCATAAACCATACTTAATTGTTCCCTTTAGATATCTGAGAATTCTCTTGATTGCCATGACATGAGATTTTCTGGGACCGGCTTGGAATCTGGAAACAAGACCAACAACATTCATAATGTCAGGTCTAGTTTGAGTAAGATATAGTAGTCCTCCAATCATTGACCTGTACTTTTTTTGATCAGCCTTAGGAGATTCATCATCTTTGCTTAGTTTACATCCGGTTGCCATGGGAGTATTCATTGGTTTTGAATCTTTCATTCCAAATTTCTTTAACAATTCTTTCAAATATTTGGTCTGTGATATGAAGATTCCTTTCTTTGTTTGAGTGATTTGCAGACCTAAAAAGAAATTCATTTCTCCAAACATAGACATCTCAAATTCACTTTTCATGTGATTTGCAAAAGTCTTGCACATACTATCTCTTCCTCCAAAAATGATATCATCAACAAATACTTCAACAATCAAGATATTTTCATGATCAATTTTGAAGTACAAGTTACTGTCAGTAATACCTTTGTTGAAACCAATCTTCAAAAGATGTTTATCCAGTCTTTCATACTAGGCTCTTGCGGCTTGTTTGAGTCCAGATAGTGCTTTCTTAAACTTGCAGACCATATCACAATGATCAGACAATTGAAATCCATCCGGTTGCTCAATGTATACTTCTTCTTCCAAGTCACCATTCAGGAAGGCAGACTTGACATCCATCTAATATACTTTGAAATCCTTGAAGGTAGCAAAGACAAGAAATAATCTGACTACTTCAATTCTTGCCACCGGAGCAAAAGTTTCTTCAAAATCAACTCCTTCTACTTGAGAATAACCCTTGCAAACCAATTTGGCTTTGTTTTTGACTACTTCACAATCTTCATTCAGTTTATTCTAGAAGACCCATTTGGTCCCAATCACATTTTTTTTTCTAGGTCTGGGAACAAGATCCCAGTGTGATTTTTTCTCAATCTGCATCAACTCTTCCTTCATTGCTTTAGTCCAGCTTTCATCATTGCATGCTTCACTTACTATTTTTGGTTCAATCTTTGAAATCAGACAATACTTTTCTGAGTCTTGAGCAATCTTTCTTCTTGTTTGAACACCTTTACTTTAATCACCTATGATCTAGTTTTCAGAATGATTTAGTCTTACATACCTAAGAGTTTTGGGAGTTTCTTACACTTCTATTTCTTGGACAGGTTCATTCAAACTTATCTTTTCTTCCTATATTTCAGGATTCTCCAGATCAGTTTGGTTCTGAATTTCAGAGGGGGCTTGAACTTCTTGGACCAAAACATCATTCTAATCATCTTCTTCATATTCATAAAACCTTGAGGGATTTTCAATGCCTTCATCAACCTTCACATTTTTACTTTCTATAATCTTTCTCAATCTCTTGTTATAACACTGGTATGCTTTGCTTTGAGTAGAATAACCCAAGAATATTCCTTCATCACTTCTAGCATCAAATTTGCTAAGGTCTTCATCTTTTTTAATGTAACATTTACTACCAAAGACTCTGAAATACTTTACAGTGGGAGTGATGCCAAACCAGAGTTCGTAAGGGGTCTTACCAGTATTGCTTCTGATTTGTACTTGATTAAGAGTATAGACAGTAGTGCTTACAGCTTCGCTCCAGTAGATATGAGGAACATTTGCTTCCATCATCATGGTTCTAGGTGCTTCCTGGATGGTTTGGTTTTTTCTCTCCACTACTCCATTATGATGTGGAGTCCTTGGAGCAGATAACTATCTTTTTATCCCATGTTTCTCACAGAATTCTATGAACTGTCTGGATGTGAATTCTCCACTTCTATCAGACCTAAGACACTTTATGTTTAACCCAGTTTCATTTTCTACCATAGCCTTGAATATTTTGAATTTCTCAAGAGATTTGATTTCTCTTTTAGGAAAGTCACCCACATCATCCAGGAATGATCATCAATTAGTAACATGAAATATCTATCACCTTGCAAACTCCTGATTCTTGCCGATCCACATAGATTAGTATGTACTAAGTCCAACAATCTGATAGAAGATTGTTGCTTACTTTTGAATGTGACTCTGCTCTGCTTACCCAACTAACATTCTTTGCACAAACTGTTAGTAGGTTTCACTAATCTTGGAAGATCTCTTACAGCTTGAGTGTTGCTTATCTTGATGATATTATCAAAATTCACATGACACATTCTCCTATGCCACAACCAACTCTGATCAATTTGAACAAATAAATAACTTTTTCCAGTACCAACCAAGTGGAAGATGCTACCTTTTGTTTGAATACCGGATGCAACCTCTGTTCCAGAACTTTCAAAGATCTTACATTTTCTATTTTTGAATCAGAGATCATAGCCTTTGTCCACAAACTGCCCAACACTAAGAAGATTGTGCTTCAGACCTTCAACATATAGTACATCACTGGTTTTGTTCTTTCCATCAAAAGAAATAGTTCCTCTGCCTCTGATTCTGCCAGCAGAATTATCACCAAATTTTACAACTCCTTCATATCTTTCCAGATCTATGAATTTATTTTTGTCACCAGTCATATGGTGAGAGCATTCATTATCAATGAACCAATCATCCTTTTCTTCAACTTGGGCAGCCATAGCTCTTTCTACCATTTTATGATTGACAGATTCAATAGGCATTGGATCTTCTTCCTTGATGGCAATAAACACCTAGTCACTTCCGAATTTGTTTCCTATCTCTGATTCATCATCTGTTACTCCATCATCATCATCTTCATGAACATAGTAACATTTCTTTTGAAATCTTGATCTATTAGGATTAGTCCTTGAAAATCTTTCCGGACACCTTGAGGCAAAATGACCAATCTTGTTGCAGTTGAAACATTTGAAGGGCAATTTTCATTCATACTTACCAGATCCTCTTGGTAGTCTTTTTGCAATAAGGGCTTCAAGTTGAGCAGCTTCTGCTTCATCTTCTTCCAGATCTTTTCTTGCTTTTTCATATCATGATAGTTTCTTTGAGGAGATCTCTCCTGGATCATACATTTGTTTGCCTTTTATAGAGGTACTAGCTTTGAATGCAGATTCAGTCTTGGGGGGCGCATCTCCAAACTCAGCCAATTCAAATGCAGATAATTTTCCAATGAATTGATCTCTTATGATATTTGATAAAGATCTGAATTCTTCAATAGCAACAACCTTGTGTTTGTAAGCAAGAGGTAGGGATCTGAGAACTTTGGCAACAATCTCATCTTCATCCAAGATTCCACCAGCACACCTAATGCCACAAACAAGCTCATTTACTTTTGGCATAAATGTAGTGATATTCTCATCTTCATTCATCTTCAAGTTTTCAAAATTTCCTTTCAGACTCTGTAGCTTGGCACATTTAACATATTTTTCTCCTTCATGTAGAAGTTCCAATTTTTCCCAAATCTCATATGTAGTTTTTAAATCTATAACATTTGTTAGCTCTAAATCAGATAAGGCACTTAGTAAAGCTTCTTTAGCTTGAAGATTATCTTTAGCATCTCTAATTTCATCTATAGTTGTCAGACCATTCTTTGGAGGAACATACTTCTTTGAAGTTATGGTCCAATATTTCATTCCCATACATTGCAAGTGACATTCCATGTGGCTTTTCCAAAGAGTGTAATTAGTTCCATCAAACCTCAGACTATCCTTCTTATAGGAAGACATCCTGGATCTCCTCAAGTGATTAAGATCTTTTAGAGGAACTTAGCTTTGATACCAATTGTTGATTTAAGACAGACAACTGAAAGGGGGGGTGAATTAGTTGTCTCAAAACTTTCTTTTCTTTAAACACTTAAATCCTTCTTGTATTTCAACAACATAATAATAATCCAATCATGGAAGCATAATGCAATAATTCAAGAGTAGAAACACATTAACACATATGACACCAAGATTTTAATGTGGAAAACCTAGTTAAGGGAAAAGCCACGGAGTGACTAACCCAAGATTGTATTCTCTGTTAAAAGAATAAGAAGAACAAAATGGCACATGCCAATTAGGGTTCACTGCCCGAGCACACTACTCACAAGAGGCCCACTGCCTACAAGAGACACAATGTCTATAGAATAATAAATATTACATACTTGAACTGAAGATTAGCATCTTCACCATGCTTGAGTTAGTTCCATTTAAGCTCAATAGTTCGGCTTTGCTTTTTGCTCTTCTCCTCTCTACCACTTCCTCATATTCACTTGGATACTTTGAAATGACTTCACAACTCTTATTTATACAAGACATCAACTTTGGGATAATCATCAAAGTTGACACAATACATACTTTATTTTATTACAAAGCAAATACACAAATACAACTTGAATTATTACAAAAGACTTCATACGAATCACCATACTGTCGGCCACACATATTTGGGACTTCAATCTTCTTTGAGGAACATGCCATGCTTCGCAGAACATCTTCAAGATCATCCACAAGATGTGTAAATCATCCAGTCGGCCATGATTAGGAAGAACATCATCACCCGGAAGTAAATCTTCAATTACGAGCTCAATCTTCAATGTGGACCACCAACACGAACTGGACACAATCTAGAGACCCCCACAAGCTTGCCCGAATCACCAAGAACATCCACACCACTTCTGCTTACTGAAATCATTTGCATCTTCATCCAAAACCTCAAGAACACATTCTGTCATCACTGTCACATTAGGATAGATGCTTGCGGACCTCTAGACCATGAACCAATTGAGTTGTCAATTCACATTGGCTTCCTAAACACTCCACCAAATCTGTAGAACATGATATTGCATTTCCGAATCTCACCAGACCTATTTGTGTCACTCTGTCACCTCTGAACATCTGCCAGAACTAGTTTTACTCATATAACCATAACTTCTCCAAATATTCATGCGGACCTCTCAAATCTTGACTGGATCATCTTTAGACACATATCTACAAACACTTTAATACACATTCTCTGATCTTCATCTTAGCTGGGATCTTTACTTCAAAGAGCTTCACTGTCTTCACTGTTCTTCTCTGTTTCTGATAGGACTAATTTTCTCAATATCCTCAGCACACAACTCATCCAATCCTTGACATCAATGCAACATGAGTATGTTGACATCAATGACAACATCGGTTAGGCCCATACTTGCAACATAATGTTCTTTAAGTAAAATTTTCTATATATTTAAAGTGTAGACCTGTGTAGGTTAGTTGGTGAGGACAACTATTTTTCTTTCTTAAAGTATAATTTAATTAGTCAATAGGCTATTAGTGGGAGATTTTTCTCCTAGAAAATTGTCAGATGCTAGAAACTGTCAGACGCTGAAAATCGTCAGACGCTAGCTTTTGTTATGGTTTGTTTTTACTATCACCCTATCAAATGAGTGAATGGGAATATGGGGAGGGCTTGCACATGGTGGACTACAGTTGAAGTATTGTGGGTAGTTAGGGTTTGCATTGGATGTGAATGACAATTTTTATGTAATTTACAGTTTCAAAATTACCCAACATCTTCAAGGTTTTTGAGCACCTAGTTCAGTGACTCCTGTGGTGCAAGTTGACCCCCAAGGTGATGGAGTAGATTGAAGAGGAAAGGGCTGCCTTGATTGCGCTCAAACAAGAATATGTTATCAGGTTGGTGTTCTTTCTTCTCTGAATGAATATTTACACTGTAATAAGGGTTCTGTGTGTCAAATTTGGGGTCAATAAGACCCTGTTTTATTTTTCATCTTAGGGTATACCAATATTGGAGTAGGTTTTTTGGTATTAGTATTGATTTATAAATAGAATTTGAGTAAAGGTAATTCTGATGTCGGTGCTTTGTTCTGAGTCCTTAAGTTTTGTAGCATACTTGGGTTATGTATGTCAAATTAGGGCCAATTAGGCCCAGTTTGAGTTTTCATGTTAGGATATACCTGCATTGGAGTTGGATTGTGACTTAGAATTTGCGTTAAAGTAATCTTATTGCCAATGCTTTTCATGAGTCTTTTAGTTTTGTAACGTATTTGGGGTAATGTGTTCTATTCGCCTATTTTGGGCAATCATAGACATTAATACAGTTCTTTTCTTTTCCTATAGCAGCACTAGGGTATCATCCACTTTGGATTACCCCTTTAACTTTTGTTTTGATCTAGAGTTTGAAAATGTGTTTAGGTACTTTTGTAATTAACAATGGTGCATTATTCTCGGAGTAAGACTTGCCTACTCACAAACATACAATTAATTTATTTCATTCATTCTTTCTTTCTTTCAGGCTTCAAAAGCTTATAATGATTTTACAGTAAGATTTACTCTCTGTATTGTATGTTATGATCAGGTGTAATTCTAGCAACATTTGTGAATGCTTTTACAGTAAGTTTTACTCTGTTACCCAAAATCAAAGTAAGGATTATTTCTCTGTTACCCAAAATCAAAGTAAGGATTATTTGTAAAAGGGGCAATCTGACAAAATTTTGAGGTTTTTTCATTCACCCCTAATTTCCTGAATTATTTTTTGAAGTTTACTTTTAACCTTTTAATATGAAGGGAAAATTTAGAAATAATATCCGAGTTCTATTTTTTTGGATGGGTGCAATCATCTTCAACTGTCATGGATTAAGGATTTTAAAAAAAAGATGTAATCAATAGCCATATAAATTCAGCCCCATCTCCATCCAAGTTTTCATTTTAGGGAATTGTTGGGGCCACTACTTAATTGAAGATGATTCCAAAACATATACTTAATTGAAGAAGATTGTTCCAAAAAAAAAAAGAATCCGACCGCTTGTCTCACTTGCAGTTAATGCCAGAGTAATTATTAGGGATAATCCGGACATGGATAAGTTCTAACCTACTTAAGTTAATATTTTTCAAAATTTTGTTAAATTTTGTGCATGTTGTTGAATATTATTAATAATAAAATAAATAAAATATTAATAATGGAATGCAGAAAATATAACTATCCATTGTTTTAATCCTTTTATCCATTTTTAAATCATTAATTAAATGTTTTTTATTAATAATAAAATAGATTCTCAACGAAATATTAAAAATAAACATAGACAATTAGAGATAGTTAATTATTATTATTATATTTATTTTGTATCATTAAATAAAATAAAATAAGGGTTATAATCAGTACATAATCGAGTTTATAGTGAAATAGAATACAAGGTTAATTATAAAATAAATAAAATATTAATAATGGAATGCAAAGGATCCATGTACAATAATAAAAAAAGATAACTATCCATTGTTTTATTCCTTTTATCCATTTTTAAATCATTAATTAAATATTTTTTTATTAATAATAAAATAGATTCTCAACAAAATATTAACAATAAATATAGAGTTATAGATAGTTAATTATTATTATTATTTTATTTATTTTGTATCATTAAATAAAATAAAATAAGGGTTATAATGAGTCCATAATCAAGGTAAATAATAAAATAAATAAAATAAATAAAATATTAATAATGATAAAATAAATAAAATATTAATAATGGAATGTAGCGGATCCATGTACAATAATTAAAAAAAGATAACTATCCATTGTTTTATTCTTTTTATCCATTTTTTTGATCCGTAATAGAGAGTTTTTATATTGAATTGAAAAAAAGAATTACATTCTTCTGCTATGCAGATTCAAAATACAGATGTTACTGCACAGGCCCCACCCAAATAAACTAGCAAATTAAACCCTTAGGGCTACCATATACAACCATAGGCCACACAGGGCCAATCATTATAGAGCCCTAAGATACTAAGCAGCTTTCTAGATAAAAACACCTAAACCAAGGCCTAATCTGGAACAAACTGCCCACCCAAAAGATAGTACAAGAGAATTATGTTGTCATCTTGTCCCCCCTGAGAGACAACTTATGAGGAGGGATATATTTCTTCCTCTTGACCTTCGTCCAACCTTGATCTTGGGAAAAACTGTTCTCATTTGAGTTTCCTTCACCATCCACTCCATTTGAGGGTTTAGAAGACACTCCCAAATTTTGGTCCCACACAACCAAGGTAGGAGAGCTTGTAGATTGGTTAATTGTTGGTTCAACAGAGTCAGTAATCAAGGGTTTCAAAGAATTTTTTTCATTTTCCTGGCAGCTTGGTTCACTTGGTTGGAACATCTTATTAGCTGGCTTTAACACAGGAGGTCTTTTCGCCACCATCTCTACATATTATTTCTTGACATCTGACTTTGTGGGGGAGAGATCTTTGGGGGAGTTCAAAACAAAATAATGCTTGGGGGAAGAGTCCTTCCACCAAGAAGCCACTCGATTCGGCTGTCTTGACAGTTGGGAACTCAGTAGCGATGTGATCAGTTTGATAGCATCTTCTACATCTGAAGATCAACCCTTCATAATCCAAAGGCTGATTCCAGCATTGTCCATTAGCCCTTAAGATAATTTCAGCTAGAAGATCCTTCGAGATGTCCAATTGCACCAATATCCTGGCATAAGTTGTATGGATAAAATTTCTTGAGTTTCCATCCATATACACAAATTTTCCCAAAGAGTTTTCGATTGCAATAAAACATGATTCAAACCAGTAGTGAAAGGTAAGCTTGGGAGACGAACCTAGATCGACACAACTAAAAATGATTCCTTAGACAGGTCAAACTCAGGGTGCCAAGATTTTTACCTGCAACAGATTTCCTTTCCAATGCCAAACATATTTAAGAATGGTGTTTTTGTCTTTCTTACCATCGAAGACCACAATGAAAAAACCCTTTGTGCTAGGGTACATCTCTAATCCTCCATCCATAAGGGGAAGCCATGATTTTATTATCTAATCATGAAGATCTGGGAGGTTGGGCAAAAAAGGCTGAATCTTCTGATTATACCATTCTCTGAGAAGAAGGCTGCATTTTCCTGTATCTCCTTTGACATAGTGTCATTGAAGTTAAGTGTTAAGGGTTTCATAGAGCACTCAATGATTCTCCTATTGATTGTGTAATTTTTTGAAGACTGAGGTGATCCAGGAGATGCATGGGAACCTAACTTCACTGCATCCAAACCTATGGTGGTGTTTACCGATATCCCCTGCCCTAGAGGTAGGATCCATGTAGGACCTAGAGGAGAGTAGGATCCCAGCTTGGATGCCTCCAAAAAAGGGTTTTTAATCTCTGTCTTCTACGCAGAAGACCCATCTCTACATCACATATCTAATCGCTGATGATCTAAGGAAGGTGTCTTGAGAGCAAAACCAGTTTTACCCTAGTCGAGCAGAGGAGGGGTGTTCTTCCAACCACCAATAGAAGCTTTTGGTGGCGTTGCAGAGGACATGTTGAGGGCAGAAGCCCCCAGTGAAAAACCCACCAAACCTTGCATACTTGAACTCCCTTGATACCCCAAGTCAAAGGCGGCCTTCATAGAAGAATTCCTGTCCAAGGCAGCGCCGACAATCTTGATTCCATTCGTGGCAGCAACAGACAGGAAACATAAACCCTAGGATTGCAGACATTCGACAGTTTTGACATTATCGACCAGAACACCACCCTAGATTAATCAAGTGGGATTGTCTTCATAGTGTAGGGCCACACTCAATTCCTCTCCTCTTTTTATCCATTTTAAAATCATTAATTAAATATTTTTTATTAATAATAAATAGATTCTCAACAAAATATTACAAATATAGAGAGTTATAGATAGTTAATTATTATTATTATTTTATTTATTTTGTATCATTAAATTAAACTAGCATATCTATATTTAAAAAAATATATCTAAAATATGCTAAGAGATATCCTTCTCGAGGCACCTATTTTTAATCAATTTACCACACATAGGTGGAATAGGCACCTCCAAAAGGATATCTCTCTGTGTATTTTAGATATATTTTTTAAATATAGATATGCTAGTTGTAACTATAACCCTAACCCTAATGTTCACCCTAATTCTAACCTCAAGTCTAACCCCTACCCTAACCCTGATTCTAATCATAGTTTTAACCCTAATTCTAACCTAAACCCTAACCCTAACCCATATTCTAACACTAATTATAGCAGTAATCCTAACCATGATCGTAACCCTATATCCAATTATAATTCTAATCTTGATTTTATCCAGGTAACCCTAATTCTCACCCCAATACTACTTATATTACTAATTCAAATCCAAATTAAACTATAACCCTAACCCGATCCTTAATTCTGATAGTAATGTTAACCCTAACTCTAATTCTAACCCTATCCCTAATTCTAGCCATAATTTCTTATAGTGAGTACATAATCAAGCTTATAGTGAAATAGAATACAAGGTTAATAATAATAAAAAGATAACTATCCATTGTTTTGTAGATCATCATGATAATGGATAATAAAATTATTATTTAAAAAAAATATGTTAAGTATGTACAAGGAAATAAATTACACCTTATATTTATTTAGAATTAGTTAGGATTATGTGCACAAGCAAAACATGATAATGTAATTGAACTTGGATTGTGAAGGAAATATATCTACCAACATATATATACCACTATGAGGATAACCATGAGTTTGAATAGGTTGAGGAACAATATTACATTAAAGTGTTAGAGAGAGGGGAACCAAAAAGTGGAGAGACAAATATAAGATATAGAGGGAAAGAGAGATAAAAAGAGAGGAAGAGAGATACAAAGATGAAGAGAGGAAGATACAGACAAATACAAAGAGAGGAAGAGAGAGACAAAGACAAAGAGACAAAGAGAGAGGAAGGGAGGGAGAAAGCATGAGAGATATAGATAGTGCAAAAGATAGAGATATAGATAGGAGAGAAAGAGACAAAGAGAGATAATTAGAACAAATATATATATATATATATATATATATATATATATATATATATATATATATATATATATATATATATATATATATATATATATATATATATATATATATATATATATATATATATAACCAAAAAAACATATGGTAAAGATTAGGCTTACAATTACAATTAGGGTTAGGGTTAGGGACAAAATTAGAGTTAGGGTTACTATTATCACCTAGTTTTGCACCCTTGCGTACAGTTGTGAAACCTCTGCAAACTGGAATAACATGGGACTGATCTCTAAGTGTGGGACTTTGCTAAGTGAGATCAGACCTCCGGAGAAGGCTGGCTTCCTTGTCTAGTTATTGTCTAAAACTACTGAATCTTGGGGGAAAAGGGAGAGAGAATGCTTGCAATGAAAATGAATAAAAACTTGAAAACATAAAAGGGTGATACACTAGACAGATTTAAAGAAACTTCCACAGAACTGAAGGATGCACAATACAATCAGAATATGGCAAGTAGGCATACACAGGTTAGATGACTCTAGCAGAGGTGAGAAGCAATATGATTGAGAGGAATAAAACATTCATAGACAAACCATATGCAGATTCACACAGAACTAGAAAAATCAGTAAAGAGGTAAAATTAACTTGCATATATTCAATAGAAAGGCACGGTTACATCATATGAAAACCCTGTTTGGAAATAGAAAAGCCTTAATGCCAAAAAATTTCCAACCTTATTTACAACATTCGAATGCATACTTATAGCATTCCAAACTATCCTAGGGCGGTTACAAAATTTGCTCTATGAGCTGGAAAATGAAAATATCTCAATCGATGACTGTCCAGCTACAACAGCCATGGCGTCAAAATCTGGCACTGGGTAGATAGGAGATATTTCAAGTCTTTATTGCAGCTGCTTACTCACGGCCAATCTTCAGCCAATGCATTAGTGAGGAGATATTTTGATCATGAATGCGAGCAGCCTCCCTTACCTTTAGCAATGAATGCCCCAAAAATATACTCATCTGCTGAAAGTCGTCGTTGAAATATTCATCGTTGAAAACATGCATCCTCAGATCTAAAAATTGAACATTGGAAAATTCCCCCAAAAACCTACTAAAATGAAAGAGGAGGCAAAAATATGCACTTTTGCCTCTTACAGTTTGTCAAAATTTGCTGAAATGGGGAAGATATAGGCGGTCAAAGATTTGGTCAACCGCCTATATATATTGCATCTGCATCTGTGTGTATATCGCATGTATCATGGCACCTGAATCGGCATTCAAAAACTCATTATGGAACACCTTTGTATGTGCAGGGTGCCTCGTACATCAGGCCCTGTTTGTGCCTTTGTATTGTGAAATTGTATATACATACAATTCCCTCCTTGTATATGCGGGCCCTACCACTTGTATGTGCCTTCTGCATATGATAATATACAAGCTACGGATCCCAAAATGGCCATTAGCTACATTGGTTTCCCTGTCAGGTCCGGCTTGTATATCTTCTCCTTGTACATTTCTTTGTATATGCAAAATATACAAACACTTATTCATACAAAGCGGACTCCAAACTCCTATGTGCCAAAACTGATCCTTGATTCAAATCCGCCTTGTATATTGCAATGCATCTTTGACTTGTATATCGTAATATACAAGCACCATATACATACAAATCGGACCCCAATTGACCTTTAAGTATATTTGATTACTCGTCGGGTCTGGCTTGCATCTCCACTCTTTGTATTTTTTCTTGTATATCGCAATATACAAATGGCCTCATACATACAAAATGGACCTGGAGCCTGAATGAGGCAGAAATGATATCCATTTGAAATCCGGCTTGTACATGCTCTTTTGTATGTCGAGACATACAAACACCTTTTATACAAGGCGGACCTGAGAACAACATAGAATAGATTGAAACTTCTATTCGGGTTTGGATTGTATATGTTTCCTTGTATATCGGCTTGTATGTGAGAACATACAAGTCAATATACATTCCACTGTAGCATTTGAATCTTTGTATGTATATAATATACAAACCTCTTTGTATCTTCATGGGCCCCACCACTTGTATCTCTGAGATATACAAACTCCTTTGTATGTTTCCCTGCGGCACTTCTTGCATGAAATCTCATTTGTAAACCTGCGGGCCCCACCTTTTGTATGTCCTGCCGGCATTGTACCAAATGTACATTTACGCCCTTGTATATGCAAATATACAAACTCAAATATACAAACTCCCTTACATACAAACAAAGAATCTTTATGGAATATGCCCGCAATGTATCTTTTCATTGTATATTTCCTTTTGCATATTGTGAACATACAACTGCGGAATATTCTGGGGAATCTTCGATGTATATTTGCCTTGTACATTTAGCGAATGTATATTTGCTTGTATGTGCGAACATACAAGGCAAACATACAAGCCATTACATGCAAAGACAGAATCTTTGAGGAATATTCTATGAATGTATCTTATACCTTGTATGTTTCACTTGCATCTCCATTTGTACATCGCCGATATACAAACCTGGAATATTCCCAAGAATCTGCAAAAGATTCCCAAAATGTATATACATTTCCCTGGCCTGATATACATTCAAAAAATGTATATAACTTAATTTTTTCATTATTTCCTAAGGCCAGTGGAGATTTTCAAGCCCGCCAAATGCATATTTGAACTGTATGTTGACCAGAACTTTGACCGTCAATAACTTCATTTGGCCGAATTTCAGGGTACTGTAAAAAGCAAACCTGCCTATTTTTTCAAGCTCTTTCGAATGGTAAGGTTTTTTTAGGCAATTTGGCACTTTTCATTTTTAGGCACCATTTTCCAAAGGCTTTTCAAGGAAAATACCAGGTTGACTGTTTGGCTCTGGTCAGAGGAAAAATGGGTCAACAGTTACAATTAGGGAAATCTTTATAACCAAAAAAATTGTTAGGGTTAGAGTTGGAATTAAGGTTGGGGTTAGGGATAAAATTATGATTAGGGTTAGAATTAGGGTTATAGATAAAATTAGGGTCAATGTTAGAATTAGGTTTAGGGTTATAATTATAATTAGGGTAAGGATTATAATTAGAGTTAGAATTAGTGTTACAAGTAGAATTAGGGTTAGGGTTAGTGATAAATTATGGTTAGGGATAGAATTGGAGTTAGGGGGAATAGAGAAAGAGGGATAGAGCTAGATATAAGAGATATAGAGGGAAAGAGAGATAAGAAAGAGAGGAAGAGAGAGACAAAGACAAAGAGAGGAAGAGAAAGACAAAGACAAAGAGACAAAGAGAGAGGGAGGTAGGGAGAAAACATGAGAGATATAGAGAGTGCAGAAGATAGAGATATAGATAGGAGAGAAAGAGGCAAAGGGAAAGATAAATAGAGCAAATATATATAACCAAAAAATATATGGTTAAGATTAGGGTTGCAATTACAATTAGGGTTATGGTCAAGGTTAGAATTAGGGTTAGGGATAGAATTCTAGAGTTAGGGTTACAATTAGGGATAATATTTATGACCAAAACAATTGCTAACCTTAGAGTTGGAATTACGGTTGGGGTTAGGGATAAAATTATGATTACGATTAGAATTAGGGTTATAGATAAAAATAGGGTAAATTGTAGAATTAGGTTTAGGGTTATAATTAGAATTAGGGTAAAGATTAGAATTAGGGTTCGGGTCAATGTTATAATTAGTGTTAGGGTTACAAGTACAATTAGGGTTAGGGATCAAATTAGGGCTAGGGATAGAATTAGAGTTAGGGTTACAACTAGGGTAAATATTTTTAACCAAAAAAGATGTTACAGTTAGAGTTGGAATTATAGTTGGGGCTAGGGATAAAATTATGATTAGGGTTAGAATTAGGGTTAGGGTTAGGGTTATGAAATTAGAATTAGGGTTAAATCTAACTAGAAATACTAGCATATAATAGATTTAGGGTTAGGTTTATGTGCACAAGCAAAACATGATAATATAAATGAACTTGGATTGTGAATGAAATATATATACCAACATATATATACCACTATGAGGATAGCCATCTGTTTGAATAGGTTGAGGAACAAGATTACATAAAAATGTTAGAGAGAGAGAGAGAGAGAGAGAGAGAGAGAGAGAGAGAGAGAGAGAGAGAGAGAGAGAGAGAGAGAGAGAGAGAGAGAGAGAGAGAGAGAGATATTATAATTAGGGTTAGGGTTAAGGATATAATTAGTGTTACTGATAAATTACAGTTAGGGATAGAATTAGAGTTAGGGGGAAGAGAGAAAGAGGGATAGAGCTAGAGATAAGAGATATAGAGGGAAAGGGAGATAAAAAGAAAGGAAGAGAGAGACAAAGACAAAGAGACGAAGAGAGAGGGAGGGAGGGAGAAAGCATGAGAGATATAGAGAGTGCAAAAGATAGAGATATAGATAGGAGAGGAGGCAAAGGGAGAGATAATTAAAGCAAATATATATAACCAAAAAACATATGGCTAACATTAGGGTTACAATTACAATTAGGGTTAGGGTCAGGTATAGAATTAAGGTTAGGGATAGAATTAGAGTTAGGGTTACATTTACGGAAACTATTTATAACCAAAAAAAATGTTAGGGTTAGAGTTAGAATTATGGTTAGGGTTAAGGATAAAATTATGATTAGGGTTTAGAATTAGGGTTATAGATAAAAATAGGGTCAATGTTAAAATTAGGTTTAGGGTTATAATTAGAATTAGGGTAAGGACTAGAATTAGGGTTAGGGTCAATGTTACAATTAGTTCTAGGGTTACAAGTACATTTAGGGTTAGGGTTAGGGATAGAATTAGAGTTAGGGTTACAACTAAGGTAAATAATTTTAACCAAAAAAAGATGTTACTCGCTTATATATAAAATACATCGAGATATGTCCTACTCAAGGCACCTTTTAATCAATTTATCGAATAAAAAGTGTTTTATATCCTTCTCGACGTATTTTATATATATTATTTTACTAAGCTAGTATCCAACTTAATGCAATAAACACATTAAAAAGGGCACTTGAAGCCATGCCAACAATTTTTTGGTCGATTTATTTCTCAATATTTCTACAATTTATTTCCCATTTTCTTTCATGCAAGTCTGATTTATTTCTCAATATTTCTACAATTTATTTCCCAATGTCTTTTATTCAAGTTTGCATTTCAAATTTATGATTACAAAATTGATACACCCTAATCATATACAATATCTAGCTTAATGCAATAAACACATTAAAAAAGGCACTTAAAGCCATGCCAACATTTTTTTGGTCGATTTATTTCTCAATATTTTTACAATTTATTTCCCGATGTCTTTCATGCAAGTCTGCATTTCAAATTTATGATTACAAAATTGATACACCCTAATCATATACAATTATAACTATGTTCTTTTTGAATATTTTTACAATTATAACGATTACAGATGAGATATTGATAGACCCTATTGGCTACTCCGTTGCGCATAAATTTCATGCAATTGCTAGTTAATATGGATTTCTATCTTTTATATTCACCACGTATAGACCTATTAACTTTAAGATAAATTTCTAGCTATTAATACTAACTAAAAATTATTCCATAAAAGAAAATATGCACACACTTAGATTTCACCAATTATAGTATACTTAAATATAGTATAAAATAATATTAATAGCCAATATAATATACCAAACTTAATATGTTAATCAATCCATCCAAACTTTATATTCATATTCATATCAATAGCATATGAATACAGAACAATAACTTAATGGGCTATTACTCAAACAACTTAGTCATATAAAATCTAAATTTCTCATATGCTTCCAAGCAAAACCAATATGTAATTTTGGTCAATTATCACACACACACACACACACACACTATATATATATAATATTGTCTATAAATATTTAATATTGGTCTTAATAATTTACTTTTATACCCATGTCTACAAGAATAAAGAAAACAAGGTGAGAATATTTTTAATAGGTAGTTAAAGTTCCTAGAATACACATTATCATATATATTAAATTTTCTATATATATATATTAAAGATAATGCACCTGGTAAACTTTTTAACGTGACTGGCGACGCTGGTACAACACGCTCTCTGGCTCCACACGAATGCTTTTGCCCTGAGGCCACAACACGGGGGACCTCATCCCCTAGCAAGAACATTTCAAACCCACGAGCTCGTTGGCCTAGTGAAGGCATAAAGCCTGCGAGCTCGTTGGCCCAGTGGGGGTTTGAACTCTGGTGGCCGCCACTACAACTTGAGTGACTTAACCACCGAACCACACCCTTATTAGTATATTAAATTTTCTAAATTTATATAATAGTATATTGTAGTTTTTTTATATATGTTTGGTTTTAGTTACTAGTAAATCTTTCAATACTTTTAACATTTTTAGTACTATTGCAATGAGTTTTTTTATCTAGCGATTAATCTATCTAGAGTAAACCAATCAAAACAGAGTATTTAATTTTGATTCATTGTATATATTATTTATAAATTTGATATTTTAAATATTAATGAAACCATATAATTAATTATATATTAATAATAGAATGTATATTAAATTATTGATTATACAAATTAGTAGAATTATCATTATATTTATATTTTCGTTATATTATAGTAAAATGAAATATTAATATATTTGTGTATAAATATTAAATACTGAAATATTATACTGATTTAAATATTAATATATTATATTGTGTAATATTCATATTAATATTTAATTTTTATTCATTGTATATATTAATTATAAAATTCTATTTTTAATATCATTAGAATAATATAATTAATAATATATTAATTAATTATAATGGCGGGAGCAGGTAATGGAGCAGAAGCGATTGCGTGAGCTTGGGCTACTAAGTCAAAATACACAATCCCTCTAGAACAAATCAGAAGATGGGCGACTAATGAAGACTGGTGTGGAAACCAAGATTTGAACGGATGAAATGCAAAACAAAGGGGCAACAATCTATGAAAGTAATTGGAATGTGAAGCATAGGTATGAATCGAAGCAACAACATCCTATAGGGGCTCGTGGGAACTCAATAGGATTTTTTGGTAAAAACAATGAGAAAGGGAGGACTTTCAATTGGCAAAGAAATCTTTGAATGGAGCCACAAAGATCGGTTCATCTATATGTAATTGGTACGAATAACATACCCGGCCTTGGGCAACAAGAGAAACATGAAAGTGCCCACCTCTCCAGTCAAGAACGGTAATCGAGGTTAGAGATTGGAGACTGGATGGAATGACAAATGCCCTAAGAGAATGGAAGAGTCCAATTGTAGATTTAGTAGTAAAGCAATAGTGATTCAAGCTAGCATCATGCGTATGATTTTACAGTGCCTAGAATCGCTCGGATTACTGGTGAAATGGTATGGAAGAGACCTTAACTGGGATAGGATGATCATTTGGTGGAGGGATCATTGGGGTAGGGAAATGCAAATAAAACCCTTAGCGAATGGTTACTTTATAGTAATCTTCCCATCCCAAAAAATAAGAGAAGAAATTGAAAATGAGATATGGATAATGGAAGGGTGTGGCTTCTATATCCGCAAATGGGATCCTAGGTTTGATCCATATCAACACAACATGGAGCAAGTTCAAGACTAGTTTAAACTCCTAAATCTACCTGTAGAATTTTGGGAACCTAAAGTGTTAGAGGAAATTGGGAACCAGGTGGGTAACTTCATTTGTGTGAAAAAAAGGTCAAACCCTAACGACATCGGATCTTATATTAGGATATGTGTAGAAAATAAATCTAACAGTTCACATTGGAGAGAACTGGAAATAATCACGGAATGGGGAGAATGGAGACTAAGTCTAATTTTTGATCCATACCTTAACAACAAGTGGTTAAGGGTTTTGGGTTTTAGGAACAAAGTGCAGAGGACTGAATATGTTTACGCAAACTGGGAGGGTCCACTTCCTAATGGATGGAGATTTGAAAGCCCTGTAGAATCTAAGAAGCAGAGCCAATGCCAAATCAAATAAGGGAGGATATTCAAGTTAAGAATTTAGAGGAAATGCATAGCATGGATGTGCCCATGTAGAGGGTGGAGGATAAGATAGAGCAAGGGACTGAATTGGATGTGAAACTATCAGAATTGTTGTATTTAATTGGTGACAATTTCAAAGAAGAAAACATTGAATCCCTAATTAAAGTAGGTAGTGAATTGTTGGAGCTAGCCAAGGAAGCCAAAAAATGGGTGATGGAGGCTAACTTTGATTGAGTAGGATTGGAAGAAGCATGGGAGTCTGGTCTAGTTTTGGAGGAGGTAGGCTTGGACATTAAAGAAAGGGAACTCTCTCCTTCCTCAGCCAAGAAATTGAGATCCTCAGCATTACCTCAGATAGAGGTTGATAAATTGGGCATCACACTAAGGGAGGCATCTAAGATAATGCCTGACTGTGGTGATTACAAGAAAATAGGTAGGATTCCAAATCAAGAAAAATGGAAATTAGATGGAGAAGCCTCTGGGCAGAAGAAAATCAATGAAATGCTCAGGACTGGGAAGGGGGAATCCCTTCTTGAGGAACCATGAAAATATTTTCTTGGAATGTTAGGGGATTGAATACCCCTAACAAGAAAAGCCTAGTCCGGTGCCAACTGGAGGTGTCCCAGGCTGATATCTTTTTGATTCAGGAAACAAAATTAACTCAAGAAGAGGTGAAGGGTTTTTGTGATAAGCTGAAGCTCTGGAAATGATGGTAGTATATGTGAATGGCTCTTCTAGTAGGATTATAACACTTTGGAGGCCACATAAATTCCTTATTGAGGAGGTGGCCATGAGCAGACATTAGATTGCTTGCAAGGTTAGGAGCTTCACTTTTGATTTATGCTTTCTTTTATTCAATGTTTATGGGCCAAATTCTAGTATTTTAAAGAGAGAAGTATGGAGGGAGATAGAATCAATTTGTAGTAAATCAGCCTCTAAGTTTTTCATTATGGGAGGGGATTTCAATGCAATCCTAAGGGTAGAGGACAAATTAGGGGGAGTGAATAGAAAACTTCAGTCTCAGATAGATTTTGAAAGCTTTGAAGAAAGAAACATGCTTATGGAAATTCAGATGGGGAATGGGCTTTATACCTAGACCAATAGATGTAAGGGGTTTTGCAATATAGAAGAATGGTTGGATAGATTCCTATGTAAAGGGGATTTGGGGAAATTTCCTTTCTCCTTGGTTAGTAACATAGTGACCTTTTCAGGTGCAGATCATTTCCTAATCAGCCTTGAACTTCTAGGTGAAAGAAAACCGATTAGATTCCCTTTCAAATTTGAAAACATCTGGTTCAAAGATCCATAATTATTGGACTTGATCAGGATCTAGTGGGGTGAGGTTCATTTGGGTGGATCCAAAATGTTCAACATAGTCACCAAGTTGAAGGTAATTAAGCAACAATTGAAATTGTGGAATATACACAGTTTCAAAAAGGAAAAAAAGGAGGATAGAAGAGAGTCTGCAGGCTATGAATGAAAGAGTAATAAATTTTGGTATGACCAATGAAATCTACAAAATGGAAAAGGAATTGCCTAGCATGTTAGAGGATATTTTGTCAAAAGAAGAAATATCTTGGAGACAGAAGTCCAAAGAGCTCCGGTTGAATGCAGGGGACAAGAACACCAATTATTTTCATAATGTTACCAAAGCAAGAAGGGAAATAAATAGAATTACCAGCATCAAGTCTTTAGATGGTAGAACTCTTGATAAGCCAGAGGAAATCATATCAGAAACTATAGTTTTCTTTCAAGATTTGCTAAATAATTAGAATGGATCAAGATGGCAAGAACAACAACAAATTCTGTCCAATATACCTAGACTAGTTTTGAAGGCCCAAAATGAGATGCTAATGGACAAGTTCTCTAAGGAAGAGATTAAGGAAGCATTATTTCAACTTCACCCTCACAAAGATCCTAGCCCTGATGGGTTTTCAACAGCCTTTTATAAAAAATGTTGGGATATCATTGGTGGAGAAGTGGTGGAGGTGATTGAGGACTCAAGGAGCTCTGGTAAGTTGTTAAAGGAGATCAATAATACATTCAAGTGCTTATTCCAAAAAAGGAGAAGCCTGAACTCCTAGAGGAATTTAGGCCAATTGCACTTTGCAATACTTTATATAAGATTCTTGCCAAGGTTGCTACAAATAGGGTGAAAAGAATTCTCCTAGATATAATTTCAAAAGAACAAACCAGTTTTGTGCTTGGGAGATCAATCTTGGAAGGGGTGATTGTAGCTCAAGAGGCCATTCATTCAATTTAGAAGGTCAAGAAATAGAACATGCTTATAAAACTAAACATAAAAAAAGCATATGACAGAGTAGATTGGCACTTTCTCTTAGAAGCATTAAGGTTTCAAAAAGAATGGTTGGATTGGATCTTTAATTGTGTTGCAAGCCCAAGATACTCTATTCTCATTAATGGATCTCCAAAAGGATATTTTGGGGCCTAACGAGGCTTAAGGAAGGGGGACCCATTGTCCCCATTTCTATTCATCATCATGGCAGAGGCTCTAGAGAGGATCTTGAATAAAGCTTTAATTGATGGAAGGATTGCAAGGATTCAAATAACCAGGGAGTTACCTGCCATCTCTCATTAGCAATTTGCTAATGACACAATGTTGTTAGGAGACACCAAGGTGAGAGAAGCTAGGAGATTCAAGGAGATTTTGGATAATTACTTAGCTACCTCTGGGCAGGAGATAAGTACAGAAAAATCAGCAGTCTTCTTCTTTTACACTAATCTAAGGAAGGAGAATCAAATTTTAAGGGTTCTAAATTTTAAAAAAGGTTCTCTCCCAAGTAAGTATCTAGGGCTACCTTTAGCTGTAGGGCTACAATAAGGTAAACTTTGGGACCTGTTAGTCTCGAAGGTAGAGAAAAAATTTGCCTCGTGGAAGGGTAGGTGGCTCTCTTGGACAGGAAGAACTTTGATGCTAAAGGCTATAATAGCTGCCATTACAATATATATGATGTCGTGTCTTCCTTTATCAGCTAGTGCATGTCATAAAATTAATCAAGGAATGAAAAAATTTTTTTGGCAAGGGAATTCAGAGCAGAAGAGATTCCCCCTCATTAGCTGGGATAAGATATGCAAATCAAAAGCTGTAGATGGTGTGGGTTTGAGGAATCTTTCACTTTAAAATAAAGCTCCTGGAGCAAAACTTGTCTGGAGAATGTATACTAATTAGGACCTTAAATGGGTAAATATCATGAAAGAAAAGTATTTAGATGAAGGGGCAACATGTATCTTCACTTCTAGAACTATTCTAGCTATCTCTAGAATTTGGAATTTTTTGAGGAACTGCCGTGACCTAATCATGGATTATATGACCTGGGACATCAGGGATGGAAGATCTACCCTCTTTTGGGAAGATTCATGGGGCAGTCTCCCCAAGTTGGCAAGAAGAATGGAATTGGATCCTATAAAGGAGATAACAAAACAAGTGTGGGACAATCATGTGCGAGACTATCTACAAATTTCCCTGGTCAATGGATGCTATAAGGGGTAGTGGAAATATGTGTGATCCTTAGGTTTGTCCAATGATGTGGTAGAATCCTATAAAACCACCCTAAAGAAAGAATGGTATTTGTAAGAGAAGGCAACGACCTTCTAAGGTGGCATGGCTCAAAATCAGGCAATTACAATGCCAAAGATGGTTACAAAATAAAGGTGAAAAACTTAGAGGTAGTTTCTCAAATCCCCATCAATCTATGTTGGAATAAAAACTGCCTTCCTAAGGTTGGGATCTTTACTTGGGCAATGTTACAAAATAGATTCCTAACTGCAGATAGATTTGTTAAGACATGCTACTTTGGTCCATCAAGGTGTATATTATGCAAACAAGATGAGGAAACAAGTAATCATCTATTTTTGAATTGTTCCTTCACTCTCAAATGTTGGTAATGGCTTTGTGCAAGACTGAATTGGAAGAATACATTCCCCTATGACATTCTTAGTCTCTTTAAGGCATGGCCACTTTTAAACATATTTGCAATGTTTTTTAACCTATTGGTGGCAAGTCCTTCTCTACTGGTATGGGAGATTTGGAAAGAAATAAATAGAAGGCTATTCCAAGAGAAGGAGATGCCTTTGATATGTCTAATTAATAAGCTGGAGGCTGCTATTGTGGAGGTGGTCAATAGAAGGATTGGGGACCAAAACTTGAAGAATTCAAACTTTTTAGAATGGGATGCAACAATGAGGAAGCAATGGCATGGCCTTAAGATTCCTCCTTTTATAGGGGAAGGTGGAAAAAAGACAGAAGAGAACAGAAGCAAACCCTAGTATAGATGTGAAGACTGCTCTTTTGTCTTTCCTCCTAAATCTAGCCATTTTCAAATGTTTTCAGCTAGACAAGCCACAATACCTGAACAGGACATTTCTGAGTCCCATGAGAAGGCTATAAGCACTCCTGCAGGTCCTTGTCTAGTTCCTGCTACCATTCCCCCTTTTAGAGATTTCATTCTATTTGATACAACCGGAACCTTTAAAGCTGATTTTTGGCCTCTGCATTTATTTCCTATTGTTGAAAGCTCCCAAGGTACCAGCCAAAGCAAATTGCTTAACTGGACAAACCTTTGCCTCAGGAAATCCATGCTCCTTGCTGAGGATAGAAAGATCTGGCATCAGATCGAAGCAGTCAAGGCTGAGAAAGCACGCCTCAGTGCTCAAGAGAATTTTTATTCTCTTATCTCCACTCTTGAACGCTTGGAAAAGCGTCTCACTGAGCAGTGGATGAACTCTATTAACAAAGATCTCTAGGAACTCAAAGTTCAGTATAATGAGTTCAAAAGTCAAGCTGAGACTTGGTGGGTTGCTCAGCAACGATCTTTGGAGCAACATAGAGAACTTCTGCAAAAGGTCAGAAGTGAAATGAAATTAGATTATGATGTGCTAGGTTCTCAACTGAATACTACAAATATACATGTCAAGCATAACAGTCAGAGACTTGTTGAAATCTCTGAAGAAGTTCATTCTTTTGCACAATCACAACTACTTATGAATGATTCCATCAAATTGGAATCTTCAGATATAAAGTCTGCTTTGCAAGAAGAATCTAGGACTATTCAGTCCATGACCCATACAGTTCGACAATAGCAGACTATAAAGACAAAGAATTTCCCTTCTAGTGCAAAGGGATATCTACATGCTCAATATGAAGGTCCTAAGCTAAAGACTGAAGTTAGGTAACCTGTAATTGAAAAGGTTTATGATCCCTCTACAGGGAATCTAAGAGAAACCACTCCAGAGGAACAAGCCAAAGGAAAGTTCTAGATGGCTCGTGGTTCTAGTTCTAATCCTAATGGATCTAATCCTGTTGATCCATTCAAAAATATTCAAACGCTGAAAGTAGATACACCGCCCCTTGTTAATTTTGATCATTTTGAAGATATTGAAAATACAAGAGGTATAGATGCAATGCGAGCCTGGATAACAAATTATATATCCACTAATGCTGATGCTGATGAAAAAAAGGTGATAAAGCAGGCTCTTAATGCAATGACCAGTGTAGCACGACATGTTTGGGATCGTCTAGATGATGCTTACAGAGAAGTCTGTTGGACAGAGGTACAGATCAAGTCTGTGCTTAATTGACACGTCTGTTTGTAGGGAAAACAAACACCAGAGAAAAGTTGGCCTACAATAAGTTTATCAAAGGTAAATGTAAGGACCTCAAATATTTTAAGCAATATTGTGATGTCCAATATGAAAATTTCTATTTGTCAGGCCGTGAGCAGAATCATGAATTCATGTTCACTAATTTTCTAAAAAGCTTTGGTATTGTGATAGGAGAGTTCTATCACAAAAAGGTTCTTGAGAATCTGGTAACAGAAAATATAGAAATGAAAGAACTAACATATCCACAGTTAGTTCATTTCTTAACACAGATTAATGAGGAGATCTACGAAGAAGGAAAAGCCAAGAAAGAAATAAAAAAGGTATAACCTTTACTTTCCTCATCTGTTTGCTACCAGATTATGCCATCTAATCAGTTCCCTGAAAAGGGAAAATCTTCCTGTTACAATTGTGACAGTTCTGAGAAATCCTACAAAAGGGAAAAGAAGAAATTCAAACATCAGTATCCCAAGAAAAAGGGTTACTTCAGGAAAAGAGATAAGAAAAGAAAGGGTTCCAAGAAATGGAAACCTACCTGTTATATTTGCAAGGGTAATCACTTTGCAAATAAGTGCCCGGATAGAAATAAGAAAAAGGGAAAAGGTAAAGTCCGTGCAGCCAGAGAAGTAGGTGTTGAGAATGATGAATTTGAATTCATCAATGCTTATCCATCAGACTTAGAGGATATTATCCTCTCTAGTACAGAATCAGAAGGATCTGAGTTTGAAGAATATGAATCAGCTAAAGAATAGGTTCAAGCTTAGGTCAATCTAATGACCAAAGAAGTTCAATCCTCTGATAAGGATTCGGAAGTCTCCTTCTATTGTAGAATGCTCAGAAGGGACACTCGTGCTGAATTGGACAAGGTAATTGAAGATATTGTCCAAATTGAATCTCAACTCCATACCATGGATATGGGTCAGGAAACATGGAGAAAACTGACAGCTCAATTGGACCAACTCAAATCTAGAAAGTATTTCTTACTTCAGCCATCTATTGAAAGTGGGTTCTCCAGAGCTAAGCTCCCAGTCAGACGAACTCCTATTTTACCGGTCTCTCCCACAGAGACTCAGCATGGTTATAGACCATCACCTTGGTTTCCCAGACCTCCAGCTTGACCTCCAGCTCAAGGGTCACAACCACTTGGATCTTTGGACCAGAGATCCATGATTGATGCTCCTTCTCTAGGAAGTATGGCAAGACACATTTGGAGAAGAAATAGGAAAGCCTTTCTTGAAAAGGTTGTTGCTCAAGCTCAGGCAAAAATTTCAGAAATTGATGATGAGGAAAATTTCTACCTCACAGAAGAAATGGAAAAGGCCCTTGAACTTGATAAGTTTGTCAGCCAGTTTAATTTAGCTGGATCAATACAATTGCCTGCTCAAGCCACCTTCTTAGAACAACAACTTTTTTGTGAAGAAAGACCATACAGCCCTCTCCTAATGCATGCTGTTAAAGAAGAAGAAGTGGAAACTCGAGTAACTTTTAAAGAAGGTTCCAGTAGCCGTCAGCTGAAAGGTTCCAGTAGCCGTTAGCTGAAAGCCTATCAGAGAACAGCTAAGCCAACCACTTCATGTCCTGGTGTTATCCTAACCATCTATTTTCCAGGTATAATGGCATACCCATTAGCATTTCTTATTGATACCTGAGCAGATCTGAACATTGCCAGGTATAATGCTTTCCCCAAAGATGCTTGGATGGAAGGCACCACCGGTATTACTTTTGGTAATTCAGAAAAAGAAGATAGTTCCTCCTTTTGCATTGCTCCTATTCAAATTGGGTTCGATGGTTTTACGGATAATCTAATGTTTGTTCAATATGAAGTTGAAGGCTATGATGGTGTAATTGGAAGCAAAGCCATCCAACAATGGGAACCCTTCACCATTGATTCCGATTTCATCATAATTCAGAATACATATCAACTTCCAAGGCTGTATCAAGATCTAGCTTATTCCATAAAGATAGAAAAGGAAAAGAAAAAGAAACCAGTTAATGCGGTTTGGATAGCCAAACAAATTGATGCAGGTCAAGAATCTCTTGTAGAGATCAAAACTACTTTTGCTGACACTATCATGACAAAAGATTTAAAGAAGCAGAAAAGGAACCTGACATGTGATCTCCCTCTGAAGCGGGATCCTCAAGGTAATGAACTCATGCCTAAGGCTAATGCTAATTATTTTTTAATGAGTTCATCGGAAGTAATCACTTGTAGAGTCGAAGTTGCCGAGCTTGAAAGGCTCAAGATTATTCAAACTTCTGACTTTCCATTCTCCTGCCATGCGATGTATGTACCAAAAGTTGATGAGAATGGTAAAGAACTACCCGAGAAACGGCTTGTGGTCAATTATAAGCCGCTAAATGATTGTCTTGTTGATAATAGACATCCTTTACCTAGTAAGGATCATATCGGGCAAATTATTCAAGGTAGTCATGTCTATTCTAAATTTGATCTGACCAAAGGGTTCTGGCAAATTGGTCTGAAAAGTGCTGATTTCTATAAAACTGCCTTTTCTGTTCCTCAAGGTCTGTATGAATGGACTGTCCTTCCATTCGGTATTAAAACTGCCCCCTCCATTTTTCAGCAGAAAATGGATGTTATCTTTCAACCCTATGCCAAATTTATTCAACCCTATATTGATGATATTCTTGTCTTCAGTCAGGATATGCCTCACCATCTTGACCATCTTCGTCAATTCCTCTCTATCTGTCAACACAATGGTCTTGCTATCAATCCCGCAAAGTCTTTCTTTGCTCAAACCCAGATTGTGTTTATTGGCATCAAGCTTCTTCCAGGGGGGAGGATGGAGGCCCAACCACACATCTTGCATAAAATTGTGCTTCTTCCTATCACCACTATCAAAGAACTTCAACAGTTTTTGGGCCTTGTTAATTATATTGCAGGATTCTATCATAAGCTTGCTGAAGATCGACTGGAGTTAAATAAGCTTCTGGGCAAGAAGCCACCACCATGGACAACAAAGCATGAGGCATTGATTGATCACATCAAACAAAAGTGTTCTCAGTTGCCACAAAAGGTTGTTGCTCAAGCTCAGGTAGAAATTTTAGAATTTGATGATGAGGAAAATTTCTACCTCATAGAAGAAATGGAAAAGGCCCCTAAACTTGATAAGTTTGTCAGCTAGTTTAATTCAGCTAGATCGATACAATTGCCTGCTCAAGCCACCTTCTCAGAAGAACAACTTTTCTGTGAAGAAAGACCATACAGCCCTCTCCTAACGCATGCTGTTAAAGAAGAAGAAGAGGAACCTTGAGTAACTTTTGAAGAAGGTTCCAGTAGCCGTCAGCTGAAAGGTTCCAGTAGCTGTCAGCTGAAAGCCTATCAGAGAATAGCTAAGCCAACCACTTCATGTCCTGGTGTTATCTTAACCATCCATTTTCTAGGTATAATGGCATACCCATTAGCATTTCTTATTGATACCGGAGCAGATCTGAACATTGCCAGGTATAATGCTTTCCCCAAAGATACTTGGATGGAAGGCACCACCAGTATTACTTTTGGTAATTCAGAAAAAGAAGATAGTTCCTCCTTTTGCATTGCTCCTATTCAAATTGGGTTCGATGGTTTTACAGATAATCTAATGTTTGTTCAATATGAAGTTGAAGGCTATGATGGTGTAATTGGAAGCAAAGCCATCCAACAATGGGAACCCTTCACCATTGATTCTGATTTCATCATAATTCGGAATACATATCAACTTCCAAGGCTGTATCAAGATCTAGCTTATTCCACAAAGCTAGAAAAGGAAAAGAAAAAGAAACCAGTTAATGTGGTTTGGATAGCCAAACAAATTGATGCAGGTCAAGAATCTCTTGCAGAGATCAAAACTGCTTTTGTTGACACAGTCATGACAGAAGATTTAAAGAAGCAGAAAAGGAACTTGACATGTGATTTCCCTCTGTAGTGGGATCCTCAAGGTAATGAACTCATGCCTAAGGCTAAGGCTAATTATTTTTTAATGAGTTCATCGGAAGTAATCACTTGCAGAGTCGAAGTTGCCGAGCTTGAAAGGCTCAAGATTATTCAAACTTCTGACTCTCCATTCTCCTGCCATGCAATGTATGTACCAAAAGTTGATGAGAATGGTAAAGAACTACCTGAGAAACGGATGTGGTCAATTATAAGCCGCTAAATGATTGTCTTGTTGATAATAGACATCCTCTGCCTAGTAAGGATCATATCTGGCAAATTATTCAAGGTAGTCATGTCTATTCTAAATTTGATCTGACCAAAGGTTTCTGGCAAATTGGTCTAAAAAGTGCTGATTTCTATAAAATTGCCTTTTCTGTTCCTCAAGGTCTGTATGAATGGACTGTCCTTCCATTCGGTATTAAAATTGCCCCCTCCATTTTTCAGCAGAAAATGGATGTTATCTTTCGACCCTATGCCAAATTTATTCAACCCTATATTGACGATATTCTTGTCTTCAGTCAGGATATGCCTCATCACCTTGACCATCTTCGTCAATTCCTCTCTATCTGTCAACACAATGGTCTTGTTGTTAATCCCACAAAGTCTTTCTTTGCTCAAACCCAGATTGTGTTTATTGGCATCAAGCTTCTTCCAGGGGGGAGGATGGAGGCCCAACCACACATCCTGCATAAAAATGCACTTCTTCCTGTCACCACTGTCAAAGAACTTCAACGGTTTTTGGGCCTTGTTAATTATATTGTAGGATTCTATCATAAGCTTGCTGAAGATCGACTGGAGTTAAATAAGCTTCTGGGCAAGAAGCCGCCACCATGGACAACAAAGCATGAGGCATTGATTGATCGCATCAAACAAAAGTGTTCTTAGTTTCCACCATTAAAACTGCCAGGTAAAGGTTTCAAAATTGTTGAAACAGATGCAAGTGAAGGTGCTTGGGTAGGTGTTCTGCGAGAAAAGAAAACAATCTCCTACAATCCCAAAGATAAAGGTGAGATTGTTCACTATATTTCTAGTAGTTTCAAAAATCGAGAAGTAGACTACCATAGTACCCATAAAGAAATCCTTGCTGTTGTTAATACTTTCCAAGCATTCCAAATGTTCATTGCGGACAAGAGATTTCTGTTGAAAAGTGATCTACAAAATCTGCGGGGATTCTTTCGAAAAGAATCAAAAAATAAGGTGGTAAGAGGCCGCCTTCTCAGATGGGCTCAACTCCTCAGTACTTATGAATTTGATTTTGTTCATCTTCCAAGAGTTGAAAATATTTTTGCAGATTTTATGTCAAGAGAGGGACATGCTGATGATCCTCAAGTAGATGAAGCTGTTCGTCAAGCAGAAGGAGTTGTTCGAATTATTCGAATCAGGGAACAACGATGGTACGAGGAAAGTCATAGAGAATGGAGCACGAATCCTTTCCAAAGAAGGGATTTGCATAATTTTCAAATGGCTAATGATTTTCTCTTTGACCAGTTTCGAATGTTAATTGCTAAACAACAACTCACATCTCTAGGTTTATGGATTGATCAGCCATTCTTTCAGTTTTCAGCTGAAGCAAAACCCATTGATCCTAACATCGGGCATGTACTTCAGAATTGGTGTGGAGATTCTGTTCTCCCAGTTAAGTTTCTCAATCCGCTCGTAGCACGACCAGAACAATGGTTAAATGCCGAGGATGGTAAGACCCTCATCAGAAACCTGTTTCAAGGACCATATCCACCCGCTGAGGATTTACAGTTTGAAGGCACTACAGATGGGCTCAACTCCTCAGTACCTATGAATTTGATTTTGTTCATCTTCCAGGAGTTGAAAATATTTTTGCAGATTTTATGTCAAGAGAGGGAGATGCTGATGATCCTCAAGTAGATGGAGCTGTTCGTCAAGTAGAAGGAGTTGTTCGAATCATTCGAATCAGGGAACAGTGATGGTACGAGGAAAGTTTACTTCACTATTTTTGAAACTACCAGAAATATAGTGAACAATCTCACCTTTATCTTTGGGATTGTAGGAGATTGTTTTCTGTTCTCGCAGAACACCTGCCCAGGCACCTTCACTTGCATCTGTTTCAACAATTTTGAAACCTTTACCTGGTAGTTTTAATGGTGGCAACTGAGAACACTTTTGTTTGATGCGATCAATCAATGCCTCATGCTTTGTTATCCATGGTGGTAGCTTCTTGCCCAGAAGCTTATTTAACTCCAGTCGATCTTCAGCAAGCTTATGATAGAATCCTGCAATATAATTAACAAGGCCCCAAAACTGTTGAAGTTCTTTGACAGTGGTGACAGGAAGAAGCGTAATTTTATGCAGGATGTGTGGTTGGGCCTCCACCTTCTCAGATGGGCTCAACTCCTCAGTACATATGAATTTGATTTTGTTCATCTTCCAGGAGTTGAAATATTTTTGCAGATTTTATGTCAAGAGAGGGACATGCTGATGATCCTCAAGTAGATGGAGCTGTTCGTCAAGCAGAAGGAGTTGTTCGAAGCATTCAAATAAGGGAACATCGATGGTACGAGGAAAATCATAGAGAATGGAGCACGAATCCTTTCCAAAGAAGGGATTTGCATAATTTTCAAATGGCTAATGATTTTCTCTTTGACCGGTTTCGAATGTTAATTGCTAAATAACAACTCACATCTCCAGGTTTATGGACTGATCAGCCATTCTTTTAGTTTTCAACTGAAGCAAAACCCATTGATCCTGACATCGGGCATGTACTTCAGAATTGGTGTGGAGATTTTGTTCTCCCAGTTAAGTTTCTCGATCCGCCCGTAGCACGACTAGAACAATGGTTAAATGCCGAGGATGGTAAGACCCTCATCAGAAACCTGTTTCAAGGACCGTATCCACCCGCCGAGGATTTACAGTTTGAAGGCACTACAACTTACACTGGGTGTATTTTCAAACTTGTTTTTGATTCTCTTGAAGATAACCCAATCAGCAGACATCTTTGCCAAGTCTATGGCCCTATAGGTTCTTCGTCTGTTTTCAAACACTGGACAGTTGGCAATCATTTGAGATATTTCCATGCTCACCAAATTCCAATCTGGATCCATACAAAGAGTTATCGAATGAATGGTGCGACACCTCAAGCTATGACCCGAGGTTTATATGGCCCTTATAATTTGAAAACAATGAGTATTATGTGGAAGGAACAAGAAGGAAGTCATCCACCTGGATGTGTTCCACACTCATCCGCACAAACCTGTGCCAACTGTGTCAACTGTTCTGCTGATGATCCCAAATACCAACTTATGGTGCCAGTGGACATTATCGCTCACCAGATTGTACTCATCCTGATGGAGAATTCTGTGAAAGCTGCATGTTCAACCAGCCAAGTCATCTTAACTCCAGTACCTCCAATAGTACCGGGTCCTAGCCTAATGGATGGGCTTGTCATCCATCGAGAACATCTATCAGCTCGTTGAAAATGATAGACGTGGGCCTAACCATGGTAAAAGGGGAAAGCTTACACACCTTATCGTAAGCACTAGTTATGCCTCTCATGATCAAAAGGAATCTTGTAAAGTTTTGTCGGTCGGTCGGCCTTATCTTTGTTCACGGATTAATTGGTCCCACTAGAGGACTCCTATCCTCAACCGGGTAATCCTTCAGATAAGGTTTGCAACATGTCCACTTTCTATGGATGGATTTCAAAGAATTGTGAAAGACAAGGTTAAAGCTTTGCCCACACTCCCTATATAAGGCAAGATGGATGCCTTCTCTTCTCAACGATTTCTGGCGAAGTGAAATCCTAGAGAGTCTAGAGTCTATGTTCTAAGTTTCCTTACAAGAGTACCATTATCTCTGGTTTTCTCTTGAAGTATGTACAAAGAGTGCTATTATCTCTAGCTTGCTCTTTATGTAGTAAGAAGAGTTTAAAAACAAGAGTGCTATTATCTCTAGCTGGCTCTTCATGTTTTAAGCTCCTCTTTCCACATAGATGTCAAAGTCTATGACAGCGTGCATTGTAAGATGATGAATGTAATGTTCCTGAGTGTCCGTCATAATAATATACATAAGATCTATCTGAGAATCAGATATTCTATTCCGCACTTCATTTGTCATTTGCAGCTGTGTTACAAAGTTGGTATCAGAGCGAATGATGTTATTGTCTGTTGTTATCGTTGTTGTCTAACCATAACTAGCTAATAAGTGTTATCCTATTCACTGTATTGCTCCTTATATTGCTCTCTGTATTGCTCATACAACCCAGCATCCTGTTGTAAGTCCTCATGGTGTACGTCCCGTTTAAGCTTGTTGCGTCAGGGCAGATTTGAGGCAGTAATTTGTATTTTGAGCGCAGATTTGAGCATAGGTTCGAGCACAGAATGGATAGAGCAAGCACTTCTGGATCGACTATGGAAAGCATCGACCATACCACAAATCGCAACATAGAAGTTAAGTTCACCAATTTCTTTGCTGATAATGAAAGTTCATTTTCTACTCCTGAGTCAAGTAGTAATGTTTTAGATGAAGTTTCTGCTAGTAGTCAGTTCCCTGATAAAGAATTTCATGTGCCTAAGATTAAAGATTCTGATATCTATAAAGATGTACCTAATGGTGTTATAGATATGTTTAATAAAAATAAAGGTCTGAAGAATTGGTTTGGTTATAAAACTTCACAACGTTGTCATGTCGCCACCCTACAACATGTTGTTACAGGTGGTAGTAAGGGTAAATTAAATATTTTCTCAGATGCCCTTGTCTCAAAGTTTCAGAAAGAAGCCTTAGCTATTCCTGATAACCCACAGTTCATGCATCTGTCCTATGTCAGAATAGGAATTTGTGGTCATTATAGAAAAGGCTTACCTATCATCGTAATGATGATGTTGAAAGATGCCCGGTTCTACAAATTGTCTCATTCCCTTCTAGGTGCTGGTTGTGATTCAATGTCCAAAGGCCCAATCTATGTAGATTGCCTGTTAGACTTTTCAGTTAGTCTAAAAGATGGAAACCTCAAAGACGTTCTTGAATACAACTTCAAAACAATGAACCTCTTCATGAAGAAGAAGTCTGTCGACCATTCCCTGACATTTCTGGTTCACTACAGATTGTATAATAAGGTCATACCCTTAATGATTAATCCTAGAAAAACCTAAGGGTTAGAAGGTCTTTCCACCATCTAGACATCCTCCAGTGACAGCACACAGTTGACTGCTCCCAAAATAGTGAAGCACAAAGATATTAAGATGCCTGAAGAATGGGCATTAGATCTTTAGGATAGTGACAGTCAAGCAGAAGCAGAAAATGAGAAACAACCACAATTGAGAGACATCTCAATTGAAGAAATAGATGATCAGGCAGTAATCAGATTCTCATCCGGCAACCAGTCTACCATGTGCACTGGACCTTCCGTGAGAACAGAAAGAGTTTTCAACTATAACCAACCTGGTCTATTTGTGAGTTCCTTACCTCGCTCCCAGAGCGTTAGATTACAACCCTCTAAGGGTTTTGAAAGTTTATTTACAATTCCCACTGTTGCAAAGCCTAGTAGTACTATAGACAAACTTGCTAGTTCATCATGCACCCATAAGAAGTTTTCTGAATTAGAAAATGGGTTATATAGATGTGAAGACTGCTCTTTTGTCTTTCCTCCTAAATTCGGCCATTTTCGAATGTTTTCAGCCAGACAAGCCACAATACTTGAACAGGACATTTCTGAGTCCCATGAGAAGGCTATAAGCACTCCTGCAAGTCCTTGTCTAGTTCCCGGTACCATTCCCCCTTTTAGAGATTTCATTCTATTTGATACAACCAGAACCTATAAAGCTAATTTTTGGCCTCTGCATTTATTTCCTATTGTTGAAAGCTCCCAAGGTACCAGCCAAAGCAAATTGCTTAACTGGACAAACCTTTGCCTCAGGAAATCCATGCTCCTTGCTGAGGATAGAAAGATCTGGCATCAGATCGAAGCAGTCAAGGCTGTGAAAGCACGCCTCAGTGCTCAAGAGAATTTTCGTTCTCTTATCTCCACTCTTGAATGCTTGGAAAAGCGTCTCACTGAGCAGTGGATGAACTCTGTTAACAAAGATCTCCAGGAACTCAAAGTTTAGTATAATGAGTTCAAAAGTCAAGCTGAGACTTGGTGGGTTGCTCAGCAACAATCTTTGGAGCAACAGAGAACTTCTGCAAAAGGTCAGAAGTGAAATGAAATTAGATTGTGATGTGCTAGGTTCTCAACTGAATACTACAAATATACATGTCAAGCATAACAATCAGAGACTTGTTGAAATCTCTGAAGAAGTTCATTCTGTTGCACAATCACAACTACTTATAAATGATTCCATCAAATCAGAATCTTCAGATATAAAGTCTGCTTTGCAAGAAGAATCTAGGACTATTCAGTCTGTGACCCATATAGCTCGACAATAGCAGACTATAAAGACAAAGAATTTCCCTTCTAGTGCAAAGGGATATCTATAGGCTCAATATGAAGGTCCTAAGCTAAAGATTGAAGTTAGGCAGCCTGTAATTGAAAAGGTTTATGATCCCTCTACAGGGAATCTGAGAGAAACCACTCCAGAGGAACAAGCCAAAGGAAAGTTCCAGATGGCTCGTGGTTCTAGTTCTAATCCTAATGGATCTAATCCTGTTGATCCATTCAAAAATATTCAAACGCTGAAAGCAGATACACCACCCCTTGTTAATTTTGATCATTTTGAAGATATTGAAAATACAAGAGGTATAGATGCAATGCGAGCCTGGTTAACAAATTATATATCCACTAATGCTGATGCTGATGAAAAGCAGGTGATAAAGCAGGCTCTTAATGCAATGACTGGTGTAGCACGACATGTCTGGGATCGTCTAGATGATGCTTACAGAGAAAGTCTGTTGGACAGAGTTACAGATCAAGTTTGTGCTCAATTGACATGTCTGTTTGTTGGGAAAATAGACACCAGAGAAAAGTTGGCCTACAATAAGTTTATCAAAGGTAAATGTAAGGACCTCAAATATTTTAAGCAATATTGTGATGTCCAATATGAAAATTTCTATTTGTCAGGCCATGAGCAGAACCATGAATTCATGTTCACTACTTTTCTAAAAAGCTTTGGTACTGTGATAGGAGAGTTCTATCACAAAAAGGTTCTTGAGAATCTGGTAACAGAAAATATAGAAATGAAAGAACTAACATATCCACAGTTAGTTCAATTCTTAACACAGATTAATGAGGAGATCTGCGAAGAAGGAAAAGCCAAGAAAGAAATAAAAAAGGTACAACCTTTACTTTCCTCATCTGTTTGCTACCAGATTATGCCATCTAATCAGTTCCCTGAAAAGGAAAAATCTTCTTGTTACAATTGTGATAGTTCTGAGAAATCCTACAAAAGGGAAAAGAAGAAATTCAAACATCAGTATCCCAAGAAAAAGGGTTACTTCAGGAAAAGAGATAAGAAAAGAAAGGGTTCCAAGAAATGGAAACCTACCTGTTATATTTGCAAGGGTAATCACTTTGCAAATAAGTGCCCGGATAGAAATAAGAAAAAGGGAAAAGGTAAAGTCCGTGCAGCGAGAGAAGGAGGTGTTGAGAATGATGAATTTGAATTCATCAATGCTTATCCGTCAGACTCAGAGGATATTATCCTCCCCAGTACAGAATCGGAAGGATCTAAGTCTGAAGAATATGAATCAGCTAAAGAATAGGTTCAAGCTCATGTCAATCTAATGACGAAAGAAGTTCAATCCTCTGATGAGGATTCAGAAGTCTCCTTTTATTGCAGAATGCTTAGAAGGGACACCCGTGCTGAATTAGACAAGGTAATTGAAGATATTGTCCAAATTGAATCTTGACTCCATACCATGGATATGGGTCAGGAAACATGGAGAAAACTAACAGCTCAATTGGACCAACTCAAATCTAGAAAGTATTTCTTACTTCAGCCGTCTATTGAAAGTGGGTTCTCCAGAGCTAAGCTCCCAGTTAGACGAACTCCTATTTTATCGGTCTCTCCCACAGAGACTCAGCATGGTTATAGACCATCACCTTGGTTTCTCAGACCTCCAGCTTGACCTCCAGCTCAAGGGTCACAACCACTTAGATCTTTGGACCAGAGATCCATGATTGATGCTCCTTCTCTAGGAAGTATGGCAAGACACATTTGGAGAAGAAATAGGAAAGCCTTTCTTGAAAATGTTGTTGCTCAAGCTCAGGTAGAAATTTCAGAAATTGATGATGAGGAAAATTTCTACCTCATAGAAGAAATGGAAAAGACCCCTGAACTTGATAAGTTTGTCAGCCAGTTTAATTCAGCTGGATTGATACAATTGCCTGCTCAAGCCACCTTCTCAGAAGAACAACTTTTTTGTGAAGAAAGACCATACAGCCCTCTCCTAACGCATGCTGTTAAAGAAGAAGAAGAAGAACCTCGAGTAACTTTTGAAGAAGGTTCCAGTAGCCATCAGCTGAAAGGTTCCAGTAGCCATCAGCTGAAAGCCTATCAGAGAATAGCTAAGCCAACCACTTCATGTCCTGGTGTTATCCTAACCATCCATTTTCCAGGTATAATGGCATACCCATTAGCATTTCTTATTGATACCAGAGCAGATCTGAACATTGCTAGGTATAATGCTTTCCCCAAAGATGCTTGGATGGAAGGCACCACCGGTATTACTTTTGGTAATTCAGAAAAAGAAGATAGTTCCTCCTTTTGCATTGCTCCTATTCAAATTGGGTTCGATGGTTTTACGAATAACCTAATGTTTGTTCAATATGAAGTTGAAGGCTATGATGGTGTAATTGGAAACAAAGCCATCCAACAATGGGAACCCTTCACCATTGATTCTGATTTCATCATAATTCGGAATACATGTCAACTTCCAAGGCTGTATCAAGATCTAGCTTATTCCACAAAGCTAGAAAAGGAAAAGAAAAAGAAACCAGTTAATGTGGTTTGGATAGCCAAACAAATTGATGCAGGTCAAGAATCTCTTGCAGAGATCAAAACTACTTTTGCTGACACAGTCATGACAAAAGATTTAAAGAAGCAGAAAAGGAACTTGACATGTGATCTCCCTCTGAAGCGGGATCCTCAAGGTAATGAACTCATGCTTATGGCTAAGGCTAATTATTTTTTAATGAGTTCATCGGAAGTAATCACTTGCAGAGTCGAAGTTGCCGAGCTTGAAAGGCTCAAGATTATTCAAACTTCTGACTTTCCATTCTCCTGCCATGCGATGTATGTACCAAAAGTTGATGAGAATGGTAAAGAACTACCTGAGAAACGGCTTGTGGTCAATTATAAGCCACTAAATGATTGTCTTGTTGATAATAGACATCCTCTGCCTAGTAAGGATCATATCTGGCAAATTATTCAAGGTAGTCATGTCTATTCTAAATTTGATCTGACCAAAGGGTTCTGGCAAATTGGTCTGAAAAGTGCTGATTTCTATAAAACTGCCTTTTCTGTTCCTCAAGGTCTGTATGAATGGACTGTCCTTCCATTCGGTATTAAAACTGCCCTCTCCATTTTTCAGCAGAAAATAGATGTTATCTTTCGACTCTATGCCAAATTTATTCAACCCTATATTGACGATATTCTTGTCTTCAGTTAGGATATGCCTCACCATCTTGACCATCTTCGTCAATTCCTCTCTATCTATCAACACAATGGTCTTGCTGTCAATCCCGTAAAGTCTTTCTTTGCTCAAACCCAGATTGTGTTTATTGGCATCAAGCTTCTTCCGGGGGGGAGGATGGAGGCCCAACCACACATCCTGCATAAAATTGTGCTTCTTCCTATCACCACTGTCAAAGAACTTCAACAGTTTTTGGGCCTTGTTAATTATATTGCAAGATTCTATCATAAGCTTGCTGAAGATCGACTGGAGTTAAATAAGCTTCTAGGCAAGAAGCCGCCACCATGGACAACAAAGCATGAGGCATTGATTGATTGCATCAAACAAAAGTGTTCTCAGTTGCCACCATTAAAACTGCCATGTAAAGGTTTCAAAATTGTTGAAACAGATGCAAGTGAAGGTGCTTGGGCAGGTGTTCTGCGAGAACAGAAAACAATCTCCTACAATCCCAAAGATAAAGGTGAGATTGTTTGCTATATTTCTGGTAGTTTCAAAAATAGCGAAGTAGACTACCATAGTACCCATAAATAAATCCTTGCTGTTGTTAATACTTTCCAAGCATTCCAAATGTTCATTGCGGACAAGAGATTTCTGTTGAAAAGTGATCTGCAAAATCTGCGAGGATTCTTTCGAAAAGAATCAAAAAATAAGGTGGTAAGAGGCCGCCTTCTCAGATGGGCTCAACTCCTCAGTACCTATGAATTTGATTTTGTTCATCTTCTAGGAGTTGAAAATATTTTTACAGATTTTATGTCAAGAGAGGGACATGCTGATGATCCTCAAGTAGATGGAGCTATTCGTTAAGTAGAAGGAGTTGTTCGAATCATTCGAATCAGGGAACAATGATGGTACGAGGAAAGTCATAGAGAATGGAGCACGAATCCTTTCCAAAGAAGGGATTTGCATAATTTTCAAATGGCTAATGATTTTCTCTTTGACCAGTTTCGAATGTTAATTGCTAAACAACAACTCACATCTCCAGGTTTATGGACTGATCAGCCATTCTTTTAGTTTTCAATTGAAGCAGAACCCATTGATCCTGACATTGGGCATGTACTTCAGAATTGGTGTGGAGATTTTCTTCTCCCAGTTAAGTTTCTCAATCCACCCGTAGCACGACTAGAACAATGGTTAAATGCCGAGGATGGTAAGACCCTCATCAGAAACCTGTTTCAAGGACCGTATCCACCCGCCGAGGATTTACAGTTTGAAGGCACTATAGCTTACACTGGGTGTATTTTCAAACTTGTTTTTGATTCTCCTGAAGATAACCCAATCAACAGACATCTTTGCCAAGTCTATGGCCCTGCAGGTTCTTCGTCTATTTTCGAACACTGGACAGTTGGCAATCATTTGAGATATTTCCATGCTCACCAAATTCCAATCTGGATCCATACAAAGACTTATTGAATGAATGGTGCGACACCTCAAGCTATGACCCGAGGTTTATATGGCCCTTATAAGTTGAAAACAATGAGTATTATGTGGAAGGAATAAGAAGGAAGTCGACCACCTAGATGTGTTCCACACTCATCCGCACAAACTTGTGCCAACTGTGTCGACTATTTTGCTGATGATCCCAGAATACCAACTTATGGCGCCAGTGGACATTATCGCTCACCAGTTGTACTCATCCTAATGGAGAATTCTTTGAAGGCTACATGTTCAACTAGCCAAGTCATCTTAACTCCAGTACCTCCAATAGTACCGGGTCCTAGGCTAATGGGAACCCTAGTATCTCCGGGGCTGGTTGCATCATAAGAGATTGTTGAGGAAGGATGATGGGCAAACTGGCTATGCCACTTTCAATGGACACAAATAATGCAGTAGAGATGCAAGCTTTAATCTTGGGACTGGATTTATGCATTGAGCTTAAACTAGAAAACGTAATGATAGAAGGAGATTCTGCTTTGATTATTAATTCTCTAAGGTCTGGGCAAATGCAAAATTAGAAGCTAGGGACAATGTTGGAGATTGCCTCTAAGCTTCTAAAAGAATTAAACCATAGCATGATTAACCATACTTTTGGCGAAGGTAATAAGGGGGCAGATGAGTTGGCAAACACAGGAGTAGATGGTATTTCTATTAATGTATTAGAAGCAATATCATAAGTGGCTGATCGAATAGTACTAAGAGTCTAGTGTAAGCAAAGTCCAAGATTGCTCGATTAAGTCTCAGCTAGCATCCTAGCTCCTACCTTTAATAAGTGTAAGTTCTTAATCATCCTTGCCCAAGAACATTTTATGGATGATTAAGATGAACACATATAGTTTTAAAAGCTCTCTTGATCAGCGTATCCTTGACCCCTTCTGGATCTCCTTCCAACAACCAACCTTTTGAAATGATGATAAGATAAGATATGGTGGCATCATTTCAAGATTACCCAAATAAATGACTGGGCCCAAGACTTAGTGTTATGCAGAAATGAAAGAGGGCAAGGACATGGTAATGAAAGAAAAGACTCCTCAGATGGGTTTTCAGTAATGAAATGACTTCTCACATGTGGGAAAGCTGAGCAAATTGAGAGCCTCTCCAATTTAGAAAGGGGATAAAACAAAGGGTTTATAAAAATCCAAGCATTGGTCTCTTTTTTCACACACCTTGTAGTAAATGTACGGCTCTGTGTATGGTAGAACTATCCAAGTTCATAGTGCACATGTCCACTGATTGTATTGCTTGTGGAGGGATAGATACACTGATGTGACTAACTGGATCTATGCGACAAATGACCTTTTTAGGGGAAGTGACTAATCTATGGTTGAAATGCATTATGTTGGAATCAAATTTTCTATCCATAGGAGCTGTGAAGTTGATTCTGGGGAAGGATTTCCTTGTGATTGGGGAAAGATAATGAGTGTGCATTCAGATATTGCTTCTAGACTTCTAGCAGTATTGTTGGATTTATATTTATAAAAACCGGAGGTGATGGTGATCATGTGTAAGATGTTCAAGGTAGAGCTTTTGGGTGGCTTGGAAGAAACTTTGGAAGTGGCTTCTTTGGGGTTGGGCATCCCCAGGCCTTGCAACTTGGATTTGCTGAAGATTCTGGGAGAGGTGGTCATGTTTTTTCCATTTCTGTTGGATATTAAAGGGGTGGCTCTGTTGGTCCACTGTGAGAGGGCTACTATTGGAGTGAACTTCCTAAAGAAGATGTTGCACATTACACCAGTCCAAGACTTTGATTAGATTTAGAACTTCGTTAGCTATGTGCAAGAGGTTGGAGATATGTAATCCATTATGTTTAGTTTGGTTCTGTAAAAAGGTGTCATCTATAATAGTGGGATGGGGTTTGGGGAATAGATGTCTCTATTTGGGTCTGGGTGTTCATAGCTATTTTTGTCAAAATTTCATACCCTGTGTGGTCATTTTGGCTATGTTTCAAAGGGTGGTGGGAATAGTTAGGGTTTTTGAAGCTTCTGCCCTAAATTTTTGGCAGTATTGGTAAGGGATGAAAGATCACTTGCTGGCGAATACATGTTAAACTTTATTATATCAATATAAACCTTTTCTTACGTAGCAAAAAAAAATATATTAATTATAATATTTATATTAAATTATTGATTATACAAATAAATGGAACTATAATTATAATGTATTTAAATTTATGTTATATTATAGTAAAATGAAATATTGATATATATTTGTGTATAAGTATTCAATATTTAAATATTTTATTGATCTAAATATTAATATATTATATTTTTTAATATTCTTATTAATATAATTATTTAATTTTTCTTCATTGTAATTATAATATTGATATTTTAAATATACTATTTTTATAATAAAATTTATTGAAACATACTAAGATGAAATATTGGTATATATTGGTGTAAATATATTCAATATTAATATATTATAGCAATCTAAATATTAATTTATTTTATTGTGTAGTATTCATATTAATATAATATTGAACCTTATAAAAAATATTTGATTTTTATTCATTATATATATATATATATAAATTATATATATGGCCTGACTTTAATTGGGGGACTGTTTCTCTGTGAGGATATTATTAAAAAATCCAGTTACAATTGTGTTTTTCAATCGATGGTTACCAATTTGCAATCTGACAACAGAGAGGTTTTTGAGAGCTCGCTTCAGGCTCACAAAACTGTGTTTGGTCATTCCAAGAGGGAGAAGTTTGAAGAAGTTTTCAATGCCTGGAGTTTCTTGGCTCATTTTCAACCACCGGTGACTCCTTTTCTCAATGACAATGATCCAATAATGGCGGATGATGACCCTGTTGCTTATCAAGGGTTTAGAGTTGCAGACCTAAATGTTGGAAATCCATGATATACTTTGTTCAGGGTTTTTTGGCTTATAATTTTTACTGTTGTTGATATGGCCTTTTAGGGCTTTTTGTTTTTGATTAATATGGTCAAATAGGTTTTGAAGGGGTCTCGAAACCCTTTACAAAAAGAAGCAAACTAAAATAGTAAGCCAACTGACCGCCAACTGAAAGCTACCAAAACAACATAAGCATAAAATAACATAGCAAAAAGAGAACATACCAGATTAATTCATTTTCTTAAGGGTCTCTGCTGCCTCAATTTCCTATTCATAGAAAGTCTCATGCATCTTGGCGAAGTTTATCGGTTCCTTCTTTTCTTCCTTGAACTATTTCTTCTTACTCCCCCTTGTGCGGGTAGAGGGGCCACCAGAGTCCTCCATAGCAACCTATTTACCAATAACTTTTGTACCTTTCTCTTTGTCTTGTATGCCAAGCTCTTCCACATTCAAAATATCCTCAGCTCTGAAATCTTTGAATTGCTATTTTTTCAACTCTTTGAGCTTATCTGCCAGCATCTTCATCCCATTTAAACTATTCCGTATTGTTAACTTGCTGATATGCATAATCTTCTCCAGATTATTATTAACATCCAAGAGTTTCTCCTAAAAATATTGAACTCTGGTGTTATACTCTTCCCTTATCCTTCCCATTTCACGTTCAATCTCCTCCATTTTCAGAATAGCTTCCCAATTCTTGAAAATTAGAGTATCCAATTTGACAGCCGTGTTGTCTTCTCTCCCCAAGCTTTCCCACATCAACTGTAACTTGATGTTGATTTTGTTAATATCAAGAAAGAACCATTTGGTCAACTTATTCTGTGAGTTAACAACATTTTTCACCAGCTTGAACACTTCCTCCACTTGGTCTCTATTTTTGGCTTGGGCTAGCATGTCATCAAAATCCTCAAGGAGGTTGCAAGACAGGTCAAAAATCTCAAGAAATTAGAGGCCAACTTTAGGGTCAGGAATATGCAGAGTTTTACCAGGGGCTTCCTTTGCTTTGAACCCACTCCCCACTCCCTTCTCATTCTTAACATCTCTATTCCCCTGTTTCTAGGTGATGTTGTCATTGCCTGGATCCACCCCCAAATCCTCACTCTCTTTCTTCATAAACTTCTTACCCCTCTTCGCAGGAGTGGAAATTTTCTTTTTCATAAGCATAGCCTTCTTGCTTCTCACCTCCTTGATAGAGGCATCGAAGCCATCTCCAGTATTTGACTCATTAGACCAAGAAATATTGACTTCCCTCTTCTGAGTCCTCTTTTTAGTAGACTTCGCTTCACTTTCCTCCTCCTCTTCTTCCATTATCCAATCCTCATCATCCGTATGGGTTTCCTCCTCACTAGACACCATACACACCTTTTTCTTGCTACCGTGTTTTTACTTAAGCCCCTTTTTAGGAGTGTTGGTTTTCATATGTTCCATGATCAAAAGAATGAGGCTTTCATGCAAAATGGGTAGCTTAGGGTTTCTACTGTTTTATTTAATGCCATACTCTAGAGAGGAGAGCAAGTAAAACATGATGGAGACATACATACCATGGCAGAAATAGTTGAGCAGATTGAAGTGGTAACTATAGACAACAATGTACCTCCCATCCAACGCTATTTACCTCATGATCATTTCAGGCACCTCTACTCATATAGGTTTGATAGAGAGACAGTTATACCCTCTCGACTGCATCTTCACCAGTTTGTCACATTCATTGCCCTTAAAAAAATTATTGAGGGCTTCCTCGATATATTTCCATTCATGGAAGAATTTGTTCCCTCTAGTAGATAACCCTGAGACCGAAGCTATGAGGTCTTCCGTGATGGCTAACTCCCAGCCATACACAAAGACCTTCTTGTTCTTGTAGCTTTTCACAAACATACTAGTAACGTTAGGATCAACTCCATGTAATTTCTCCATGTAGCGAGTTAACCCCCAGCCTCCAAGATTTTCCAAACCTTCTGTTTCTGACATGTCCCTTCATAGGATGAAGGCTCAACTCTGTTTCTCTCACCACCCATGCTGAAGATTGGACCCCTATAGTTTTCACAACCACCATAGAGAAAAATGATAATAAGAATGAAATGAAGCTTGTGATGGAAGTTCTTGCCATTCATCCTACCCATAATCCGTGAGAGCTAACTCTTCTGGAAAGAATAGCCTTTTGAACCCTTCAAGATCATGATGATCTCTTCATTTCTACACGAGCTTCGTACCAAGCTTGCCATCATTGATAATAAACTCTTTAGCCTTGCTTGGGATTTTGTCCACATCATCCCAAATAATTTTTGATTAGCTATCAACCCCAAGGTTGGAAAATATATATGCCACCTTGTTTCCTTCGTGATAGATGTGAGATATATGAGTTTCTTCAAAGGTCCCTAAGATCATAATCACATCTTCAATAAGGGTCGCTATAGACCAACTAGGTTTTAGGGAGTTCCTAAGGTAGTTTGTAATGTTGTTAGAATCCCCCTCCACCCAAACTTATTTGTACCCCTTTTCTTGAGCAAGTACAATAGTGTGATAGGCAGCCACAGCTTCAACAAAGTGGTTAGTCTGGGTAGCCAGAGGGAGTGCCACCGCCACTAAGAACCTACCATGATCATTTCTCATCACTCCCCCATTACCAGCAACTCCAGGGTTCCCTTTCGCTACCCCATCAAAGTTAATTTTGATCCATCCTCTCAGAGGTAGCTTCCACACCACTTCCCCTCTAGGTTTTTTCATTGTTTTAGAGATATAGAAATATCTTCAATGATGTTCCAGTTTTTAGAGATATCACTCTCCACTTGAGACACCTCTAACCTGTTTCCATGAGATAACTGCTCTTCAATCCTGACTTTAAAATTTTCCTTGATACACCTGACCACCTTGAAAAACAAGTTTTCAGGATCCAGACTGTTGTCCCTGAAACTCTATTATTCCTCTCCTTTTAGAGGCTCCAAGCAATATGAGGTATCGTCAAGGACCAAATAAATCTAAGGGACAGATTGAAAATAGGGCAAGACCACTAAGTAATCAACTCCTTAAAGGAATTTGGGAAGGTCCAATTCAAGTTCCACAGAGAGAGAACCTTATTCCAAACCTCTAGAGAGTAAGGGCAGGAGAGGAGCAAATGGAATGAGTCTTCTGAATTCTCAAGGCATAAGGGACATCTGTTAGCCAGCGAGAACTCCCTTTTACACAAGTTATCTAAGGTGAGCACCCTATTCTGAACCAATGACCAAAAGAAGATATTAACTTTAGGAATAAGTTTATCATCCCACAAGCTGGCCCAAAATGGAGGGTTATCCAGCTTAGGAATAAAACCTTTGAAAGTTGATGCAATTGAGTACTACTTAGATGAAGTGGCCTACCAGATGAGTTGATCACCTTTCGGGCCAAGATGGATATGAAATAGATTTAACCTGGTCTGGAACTCCTCCATCCGCCTATCGGTCACTAGAAAATTCTTCCATCTGCCTTCAATGATGTAATCCACAACCTTCGAACCAAAGGTGGTAGAGCAAACTTCTTCAAAAGGACTCACCCACTCCTACTGACTAAATGGGGAGTTTCCAAACCACACATCCTTCTAGAAGTCCACCTGTCTACCATCTCCAATCTTCCATCTAGATCCTTTCTTAATAGTTTCTCTGGCCTGATATATAATTCACCAGATTTTAGATCCCTCCGGGAGATCAATACAATCCAGCACATCCCTGAAGTTATTGAAACCTCTCAAGTATTTACTCTTCACTATTTTAGTCCATTCTTTCTTTTCATTCATCAGGCGCCAACAATTGGCTACTAAGAGAGCAGAATTGAAGTCTTTTAACTTTTTCAGACCAAGACCCCCCATATTTTTAGGCTTACAAACCAAGTCCCAAGCAACCAACGAGATTCTCTTCTTCTTCTTAGTTCCAGACTAGAGGAATCATTTTTGGATTTGTTCAATTCTGTCTCTGATCTTAGCCGAAATTTTAAATAAGGACATGGATTAAACAGGAAGATTTTGAAGGGTAGCTTTAATCAATCGAATCTTACCCTCATGACTAAGGATCACTCCCTTCCATCCAGTGAGTTTGGACTAGAATTTATCAACCATTCCAAGCCAGAAGGAATCTAAAATCCTTTTCTCATACATAGGCATACCAAGATAGATGGTTGGTAAGGACTCAACTTTGTATTGCAAAATACGAGCTATCTTTTGTTGCCTTGGCTCTGAGGTATTGAAAAAGAATACCAAGCTTTTGGGAAGGCTAATCTTCTGACCAATAGCCTCTTAGTAATTTTGTAGAATACTCTTCACCTTGTGAGCTTCTCTAACAGAGGCCTCGCCCATAATGATAGTGTCATCCACAAATTATTGATGAGAGAAGGATGGTTCTAGCGAGGAAGGGCATAAACCTTTGAATCACTCTTCTTGAACCTCTTTCTAAATATTTCTATGAAGGACTTCCACCATGACAATAAACAGGAAAGGAAAGATTGGATCCCCTTGCCTCAATCCTCTAGAACTCACAAAGAACCATTAATGAGGACATAAAACATGGGAGAAAGGATAAGTTGCCGAAAAAGCTCAAGGTTTTTCTCATTGAAACCAAACTTCCTCAAAACACTGAGAAGAAAGTTCCAATCCACTCTATCGTAAGCTTTCATGAGGTCAAGCTTATAAAGGAAACCCTCTTTTTTATTCATTCCCAAAGAGTGAATATTCTCCTAAACTGAAATGATGGAGTCAAGGATCTATCTACTAGGAACAAAACCACTCTGCTGCATAGACACAATGCTAGGGAGTAGCACTTGAAGCCTACACGCCACCACCTTCGAGATGATCTTAAAGATTGAGTTACACAAATTGATGGGTTGAAAATCTGCAAAGGAGTTAGCACCATACTTCTTTGGGATGACGACAAGAAAAGTAGAGTTTAATTTTTTAAGCAGTCTTTTGCTCCCAAAAAATTCTTTTGTGGCATTACAGGTGTCTTTGGCCACAATCTCCCAAAAGGTTTGGAAAAAGAAGTGGGGGAAGCTGTCTGGACCTGGAGCCTTGTTACCTTCAAATGAGAAAACAACACCTCTAATTTCTTCCTTCGAAGGAATTTTAGTCATCATCTTATTATCGTTATCATTCACAGCTTTGGGTATAACTTGAAGCAGAGTGTTTTCCATATTTTGATCGAGAGGCCCTTTCTTATTGAGTAAAGAAGAGAAAAAAGCATTGCTTCTTTCTGAATTTTAGCTTCCTCCGTGATTATCCTACCTTTTGAAGAAATTTCCTTGATTCTATTGGCTGCTTTATTCTTCAAAGTAGTCATATAGAAGAATTTAGAGTTACGATCCCCACTCTTGAGCCAGACAGCTCTAGATCTTTGTTTCCAAAAATCTTCCTCCTTAGAAATGATCTCATGGAGGGCATTGAGGAGATTAATCTGTTCTTCCCTAGTATTTTGAGTCATACCATCCTTTTGGATTTCACCTTGGATCCTACTCAACTCTCCTTTAATGGCCTCCTTTTCCTTAAAGATCTGTCCAAAGGAATATCTATTCCATTTTTGCACATTGATCTTAACATTATGCAACTTTTTCGCCAGCCTGTACATGGTAGTACCTTCCACATCCATGTTCCACCACTCTCTGATCTTCTCTTTTAGATCCGGGGGACACAACCACATCCATTCAAATCTGAAGGGAAACCTTTTCCTCTTACCTCTTTTGTCTACTGTGAGAACAATCAGGAAGTGGTCAGACCCTAATTTGGTGAGAGCAGATAGGGAACAGGAATAAGAATCAAACCAGTCCATCAAATTGAGGGCCCTGTCCAGTCTGACTTGGATGAGATTATCTCCTATTCTTTGGTTAGACTAGGCAAACTTAGCTCCCTTTAGATCTAGATCTAGCAAAGCTTCATCATTCACAAAGTCCATTAGGTCCATTCTAGAATCTAGGGGTGCTTGAGAGTCACCCCTTTTCTCATCATCTCTAAGAGCTGAGTTGAAATCTCCCATGACAAGCCATTTTGACTCAGGGTACAACCTTTTGAAAGATCCTAATCTTTGCCAAAGTTTCTTCTTGCCTATCTTGTTATTAGGGGCATAAATGTTAGAAATGATCCAGGAGGAATCATCTCTCTTATGAACAAACTTAGTCACCACCTGATTAGATTCCACCAGAATAGAATAACTAGTAACCAATTTAGGGTTCCATAGAGTGGTTACCCCCTAGGCACCCTCAGAGTTGCTTCCTTGTAGGCCACACTTAGCAAAGAATTTGTTCTTAATTAGATTAAGTTTATCTGTCTGCATCTTGGTTTCTTGGATAAGAAGAATATTTGGCTTAAGGTCCCAGATTAAGTTAGATAAGAGGTCATGTTTGTGACTATTATTTAACCCCTTGATGTTCCACGATAGGATCTTCATGATAAGAGAGGGTTTGAGCTCTTAGAGCATAGATCCACGAGGGTTTTTTGCATCCCTCCTGCTATCTCCTTCTTACTGTCTCTTTCTCTTACAACACTAGCTGAAGGTCTCCCTGGCCTTCTTTTCTCCGATCCAAAATTAGCCTTGGCTGAACTTCTAGTCGCCACTCCACTGTGTGGGGGGTTACAAGTTTTTTCTTCTTCCTTCCCTTGACCACCTCGAAGGGCACTTCCTCCATAGAATATCCTTGGTAAACTCCAAATGCTACCTAGGGGAACAAGGGAAGTCCACTTCACCCTTGGGAATCTGGGAGTCTTCATTATTTCTCATAACCAGGGCACATCCCGATGATCCTATCGCTAGATCAAGGGATTCCACACTCATGGGTTCAAATGGGATAATCACCATCATCTCTTGGGACAAGACAACCATGGGTTCATCTGGGACATGAACCTCCTCCTTTTTAGCTTCCTCTATTTGGCTTTGGGATTTCCCTTGATCATTCTCTTTCTTTTCCTTCCAAACCTTTTAGTTAGGCCTCACTTTATTTGATGGACAATTTTTCGCCCAATGGCCTGTCTTTTTGCAAAGAAAACATGCAAAGGGAATAGATTCAAATTCAATAGCCTACTCCCACACACCAAGATTAGATTTGATCTTGATGGAGGAAGGTAGGCTAGTAGATTGATTCACCATTACACAAATCCTGGCAAAAACTAGCCTCTTCCTTGACACTTTGATTGGATCCATAGTAAGTAGACAACCAAAAGCACTAGCCAAGCCCTTAAACACTTATTCATCCCATAACTCCATAGGCAATCCTAGGAATTTGACCCAGACCAGAGCAACATTGAAGTAAGTTTTCACAGCATCAAACCCTGGTTCCCATCTTCTTAATGCCAGAGTAGAGTTCCCAATAACCTAGGGACCCCCAACCATAGTGCTAAGCAGGTCTTCCTCACAAGAGAAGGTAAAGGAAAAGAACCCCTTCTATAAAGAAGCAATTTCTACTTGCCCTTTCAGGGCCTATTTCTGGCGAGCCCAAGATAGCACAATCTCAATATTAGGTTTGGGACCTAAAAACTTGCTCACCAATGATAAATCTATACTGGAGATACTGTAGTCCACAACATTATCAAATATTGATAAAGAGAACTCACCTGATCCTAGTTTAGAGGAACAAACCAAAGGTGAACTTGAGCTTTTCCCTTTAGGCAGAGACCCGAAAAGCAATTTCCACGGATTAATGAAATCCATAGAGGGTTTGGCTGATTCAGCCTCAACCACCTTAGCAGCCTTCGGGGACACCCCCCCTGATGTACCCCCGAGGTCAGGAGGTCTAATCTTTACTTCCAAGGAAGACAAAAAAACCTTAAAAGCACCAGAAGTCCCATCGTTAGCTGGTCCCTCCTCAGAACCTTCTCCCATCACATCTCTACCACCATCTGTCTGGCTGCCGTCAGCAAGACCGCTAGAAACTGATGTCAAACCCACCACCTTTCCTACACCTTCTTCCACCTTTCCTGCACTTCTGCCATTACCATTTTTCAAAAAACCTTTTCCCGCCTGTGCTCCCTTTCCTAGCTCTCCATTGACATTTGGCATAATTTAGGGATTTTTGTTTATATGCCTAATTTCTATAGTTTCTCTATGATCTTCATGATCAGATCCTGGCCTGTTAGGGTTTTTTGTAATATGTAACAACTTTATTATTAATATATAAATATTATGATGCTATAAGCATCCCTTCTGATTCAAAAAAAATAAAAATAAAATATATATTAAATTATTGATTATACAAGTTTATAATGTATTTATATTTATGTTATATTATAGTAAAATGAAATATTGTTAATAAAATATTTGTACTGTAAAATGAAAATGAGATCTATGAAACATATAATCATTTCATTTTGACATTACTTTGGTATTGTTATTGTATACACCTAAAAATGACACGACTTTGTCTAAATAAATATTTTAAATATTTATTTCATTCTAAATCCCTCTATCAATAAATAAATAAATCGATTTATTTATTTGATTCACATTCTTCCACCAAAATTAAATAAAATCGTTTATTTAATTAAAGTCCTCCCAAATTCTTCTAAAAGTCATTCTAAATTAAATAATACCAAATTATTTAATTAGATCCTCCAAATCAGTCTAAATTAAATAATACCAAATTATTTAATTGAATTCTTCTAAATTTAAGTCATCCTCTATATTTAAATAAATCCAAATATTTATTTAAATTGTTCTATTTTCCTCTAAAAGTGAATTAACACCAAAAATAATTCATGCAAATCCATGTGCACACTTAATTGAATATTTTAATATTTAATGTTACATCCCCTTTTAGGATTCAATATTACTATTTACTTTTTCTTGAATAATACAACCATGTGGATATGTTTTAATATCATAGAAAATGATGACATGTTTAGAAAAGGTTAATTTTATGAAATTATGGAATTTACTTGATTATGATCAATTTGATGTTATGAATTAAAATGTCTTTTGATATGAAAATGAAATGATTTGATATAAATATGTTTTGATCAGAACATTGGTACTTTGACCACAAATTGTATGTGAGATTGTCAATGACAGGAATAGATGGAACATGTTCGTTAGGAAGAAAGAAGAAGAGAAAGTATCTTTGAGAAAAAGAGAATAGACTCTGGAAAAACCCATGGGTGCTTGCCACTAAAAATGATTATCAGGTAGATAAACCTAGATGCCTTGAGTTAAGCTTTGATTTCGGGCTAAGTCAATTTTAGATGAGATGTCAAGGTTTGCAAGAATAGGTCTTTCTTCTTTCGTAAGTTGTCATTTTGAGTATGGGAAATCGACATCGGTGTCATAATACTCTGATTCATGTCATCAAATACGGACGACCTATATTTTGTTTATATGTATATATATGTACATATTTAAGGTCGAGTTGTAAGTCGTGTCTTATTAGTGGTTTGGCGCAAAAGTTGAAAGTTGTGTGTATGTCAACCCCAAACCTTATTTTGCATTTACGCTCAATTCATCATTATCATTGTAAAGCTCTATGAGCGTATGATGTAAACGTCTACTTGCGAAATTTGACGGATGTTGAATTGTTTCTATTTTGGGCTATCATCGTATAATAAAAGGTTTAAATAATGTTTTAAATCTTGAGACCATGGTGTGTAGTACCTTTGGTCGTATTGTATTGGAATATACAATATTATATTAGTTATAATTAAATTGTTGTTTTGAGATAATTCCTTTATTCATTTGTGATGTTGGTAATCGGGCAGTAGCTCGAAAGAGACTCACTTAAGTCCTTTCTATGATGTCTTTTATTTTGAAATAATCTATTTACCTTCAAGCTTTAAGCCTTATGATGGTCATTGGCCTAGCCATTTTTCATAGTTTTTGCATTTGATTTATACTCATTATGGATATGAGTAGTGTGACAATTTGTTAAAACTATCAACCGCCACCTCGTGAAGTATGGAGCTCCACTTTGGAGAGTAATCGCAGATTGAGTGGAAAAGGCCAAACCATTTCTGGTAGTGGTCACGTAAGGAGGAGAATGTTATGCATGCTGGGTAGTTACCCTTATTGTTAGGCATGGTCTTGTGAGTGGAGAAGCAGTTTTTCCTTCACAGTTAGACATGATTTAGAGGGTAGCTGGAGTCAGTTTTAGAGGAGAACGCAGAGTAGAAGTGGAGAGGAGACTGAGCAAGAAGCAAAGGTGAATGGCTAAGAGAAGAATGAACACCTTGGACCAGTCTGCAAACAGACACAAGAGATTATCTTCATGTTCTCTTCATCTCATCTCTGCGCAGTCTTAGTTATCAGTTATGTTTATAATAAGTAATGACTCTACTTACATTACGAAGGAATTTAGTATTTGTTTAAGATGCAAAGTGTGAAATATTTACCAACTGTAGCCTGTGTGTGTTTTCATCACCTTCAAAATGGAAGCAAAGCTTTTGTTCCGTGCACCGCACCGTTGTCGAGAAACCCACAGTATATTTCATTGTTCTTCAAAGCAACTTCGAAGGTCGAGTTTATTGTGTAGTTGTTGGTTCAACTTTAGGAGGTTTTTGGATATGTGAAGAGTGCAATTTAGACTTAGTGTTGGTTGAAAACTATCTCACAGCTATCAAGCCGCAGAGGCAAAACCTAGGTCGACGTAGAATGAGTTCTCTTTTGGCTAGCCGAATACAATTGCTTGGTTCTCTCAAATTTAAAAGACAACTAGTTTTTAAAAGACTTGTTTCGTGCTATCTGTCGGCAGAGGAGTATCAATGATGTGACGTGTATGCCGAAACATGCAAGACTTCACGGTCCTCCAGAATCTCTGAGTTTAGAATGGTCGGTCGACCATAGAGAATTTACTAACCTTGCTGCAAATGATAACAAGTTTTAGTCCATTTGTCTTTGTAAACAACTCTTTTTCTATTAAAGTATTCAAACTGTTGTGTCCTCGAGAGAAGGTATAGACTTACTTTTTGGACTTTACAGCCATACAAGTTAAAATAATGAAGTTTTAGAACAATATAATGAGTGTTTTGTCAAGTTTCTAGCCTAGACTTGCATGCAATCTTCTTGCTAACAGAAACAACAAGGTAGGATTTCTAAATGCTTAGATTGACAAAGATTAAGCTATGTCAAAGATTTCGATAGGTCGAAGAAGATTCTTTAGAATGTTTAATTTTTAACTTAGGGTCTTCAAATATTTGTATTCTATAAATTGGTTTATAGTATAACCCTTTCGAAACAACAAAGATGAGTTTAGTGTCCACTCTTGAGTGGATAATTTAAGCAGTGGGCTAACTTAGAGATCATTGTACTAACTTATAGCATTATTTGATCGATCGATAAGCTAGGAACCCATTCTTTGATCATGTGGACAGAAATGTCTCCATGAGCTAAGTAGAGAGTGAGTAAACCTCATTGCCATGCGTTAATGCATGATGAGTTTCGAACACCTTGAAGTTATCGAGCTCGTTATATTGAACTTATTCATAGGAAACTGTAGGATTGCGATTAATTCTAGTCGAGTTGGGGTGGGTGAACTTATACTTGCATTGAAACAACACTAATTATATTCAAATCCTTTGCCCTAGGTAATGCATGTGCCTCAAGTGCATTGTTAGTTCATTGTGATTCGATGGCGTAGCTTGTGGAGTGGTCATGCTTGACTAGAGGGTATCTAGGGGATTGCATGATAACAAGTTACATAGGTCACAACACCAGTACTCAGATGGCAAACACCATTGGTTATCCTAAGTCTATCCTCTTTGAGTAGGGTAGGACCACTTTCAGATAGGAAGAAGTGCGGGAGACTGACGGTCTGTGGTTGGAGGTTAAGCTCCTTGAAGATACTTTCTCTTCTATATTCCTAAGGATTGCTGAGACTTGAATTTGGATGGTCGACAATCGAGATGCAGTGACTTTGGTAAGCTTCTATTTTGAAAATGTCCTAAGTAACTTTTAACAACATATTGTTTAATGTTGTAGATGATTATATCCTTTTGTATAAGTTATAATTTCATGATTATTGTTAGTCAATGGATGAATTACTTAGTTTTAAAAAAATTAGAAAACAAATTACTTTTCTATTTTAAACTTTAAAAAAAAAAATTATTACCTTTGGTTGAAACTTAGTTTTTAGGGTGAAAACAAAACTGGGTGTTACAAAGAGTCAACAATATTATATGTTTTAAAATTTGAAATTCAGGGGTCAATTCCATGTGATGCAATATGACTTTTAAGTATTGGTGTGGGACAATGGAACACTAATATTGAGGTGAGGAATGAGTTTTATGACATGGGTTAGAGTTAGAGTTAGGGTTAGAGTTAAGGATAGAATTAAGCTTAGTGATAAAATGAGGGTTAGGAGTAGAATTAGGGTTAGGTTAGAGTAAGGGTTAGGGATAAACTTAGGGTTCATTAGTGTTAGAATTATGGCTAAAATTAGGGATAGGGTTAGAATTAGAGTTAGGGTTAGCATTACTAACAGAATTAAAGATAGGGTTAGGGTTATAGTTATACTTTGGATTTGAATTAGTAATATGAGTAGTATTGGGGTGAGAATTGGGGTTAGCGATAAATTCAAGATTATAATTATAATTGGATTTAGGATTATGATTACAATTATGGTTAGGATTACCACTAGAATTAGTGTTAGAATATGGGTTAGGGTTAGGGTTTAGGTTAGAATTAGGGATAAAACTATGATTAGAATTAGGATTAGGGTAGGGGTTAGAATTGAGGTTACAATTAGGGTGAACATTATGGTTAGGGTTATAGTTACAACTAGTATATCTATATTTAAAAAATATATCTAAAATACACTGAGGCACCTATTTTTTAATCAATTTACCACACATAGGTGGAATAGGCACCTCCAGAAGGATATCTCTCCGCATATTTTAGATATATTTTTTAAATATAGATATGCTAGTTATTACTTAAGAGTTGTTTTATTTTTTAACATTATTTAATTATTTATTACATATCTTAAATAAATAACTATTTCAATTATATTATTATAAATATTATATCATATAGTTATATATTGAAGTGTATATAGATAAGGGTTAATTACGATATCACTATATTACTTTTTCATGAAGAGTAAAATTTAAAAGTTATAAGAAAAAAAGAAGAGAGAAATAATGAAATAAAATGTTAAAGTATTGAAAAATTATTTACTAGTAACTAAAACCAAACCTGTATAGAAAACTACAATATACTATTATATAAATCATTATTTAATTATTTATTACATAAATAAATTATATCTATTTCAATTAATTATTATAAATATTATATCATATAGTTATAAAGTGAAGTGTATATAGATAAGGGTTATCAATAAATTTTGTTTTCATGAAGAGTAAAATTTAAAATTTTTAAGAAAAACAAGTGTCACTTCGTGGCCAGTACTTGCCTTGTAGTGTTGTAGTAATAGTATGCGTTTTGTAGCTGAAATTTTGTAGTTGAAATTTTTTTCTTAGATTAAATATTTGTTTAATATTGATGTGGAATAGATTTATTGGTAAATACTCTTCATGAATTGATTAGTTGATTTTAAGTTTGATTTAATATATGTTTGGTTAGCATAGACTATAATGGAGTTTGCATTGGAGAATGTAGAAAATGTGAATTTTAGTCTAATATTGCCAATTCTTAAGTCTCTTTTTCATTTATTATAGAATTTTACTACTTGCTATTATTACGATGACACAAATATATATGATACAGAAGCTTCAGAGGTCATAACTTTTGACTCGGGGTTTGTTTGAGCTGAAATTTGGTGGGCAGATGGTAGGTCACCATTTTGACATTTTTTGGGACCTTTTTCGATCATCTAGGGCCTCAATTAGTTAATTTTTCAAATTTTTTCTAATTATTTTTCTAAATTTAAATTAAATTAGATTAGAAAGTTTACCAAATATGGCAATTTTAGAAAGTTGTTAAAATCTAGCAAAAAGGGTAATTTTCATTTTTATATAAATTTGGTATTTATTTTCAGTTCGAGGAGGATGGAATGGAATAAGAAGGATAATTTGAAAATAGTTCTGGATTTTTTTACAATAATAAAGTGTTGAATCTTATGTTGTGAAGTTTACAATAATAAAGTGTTGAATCTTATGCTATGAAGTTTGGTTACATCAAAATATCAATATTTCATTTTACTATAATATAACATAAATATAAATACATTATAATGATAATTCTATTTATTCAAGTATAATTTAAAAATTAAACAATCATATTAATATGAATATTATATTAATAATAATATAATATATTAATATTTAATATTTATACAAAAATATATAATAGCCATATATGAATTATAATATAGATATTTTAAATATCAATAAAATAATAAAATTAATACTATTTTTATAATAAAATTTATTATAACATAGTAAAATGAAATATGTCTAGAAAAATTAATCTGCACTCAAACTGAGAAACCCAACATGAATTTCAAAATGATAATATGCCCCATACTTTTATGCATCCTAGTATACTAAATTCAACATAGGAGAGTTGTGGTGTTTGATTTTTCAGTGAGATGTCTTCTTTCTTTTCTTTTTCTGTGAGATTCATCATGTGGCAAAACAGAGCCACAAATAAATATTATTTACTTTAGTCACTCAATAAACAAATTAAACAGTCCTCAATTTGTAAAACATGTAAATAATTAAACAAGAAGTTAAATAATATGAGTAAACAAAAAAGTTAAATAATACGAGTAAACAAAAAAGTTAAATAGTACTAGTAAACAAGCATATAAAAACTCACAAAATCTATTGTGCTTCTAAACTTGAATTCTTAACTCTCTATTCATAACAATTTGTTTTAAATAATCCCATAATGTCAAAAAGATAACTAACTTTAAACCCTTTTGTTCTTACTCTTAAACATACCTTTAAAAATACAGACTCCTTTGTCTTGTTTATCCAACCCACTCCTTCATTGTTGGATTGTTTTCTTTCAATTTTTATTTTAAGTTAGCAATTTGGATTACTAGTACAAATATAACAATACTAAAGTAATGTTAAAATTAAACAATTATGTGTTCCATAGGTCTCATTTTAATATAATATAACATAAAAAATACGGACTCCTTGTTTATCCAACCCACTCCTTCATTGTTGGATTATTTTATTTCAATTTTTATTTTAAGTTAGCAATTTAGATTACTAGTACAAATATAACTGTTATCAGAAAATGTGGTTAACAGTATTAAACTATCAACAATCCAATAATCTCAATGAAAATAAGAATAAACAAGATTAAACACGAAGAAATAATATCTTGCAAACCTTATTGTTTCATAGCTTCCATTGGTCACCTATCTCAATTCATCTCGTTGTATGAATGTAGCCCTTAGAAAGCACACTTTCTTGCTTCTTTTCAAGATGACAAAGGAGAACGACTGTTGATATGTTTGCAATGAAGAGTATCTTGCAATGCAATGAAAATGATGATAATGGTAACAAGTGATCGCAAGCTATGGAGATTTGGGTGCCAAAGGTGCACTATGATTCTTGTAGAGTAAGTTTACAAAAAGATTGGATTGTTCAAATGGAGGAATAGGGGTTGTATTTATAGGCTTGTGAGAGAGAAGATCAATGGTATAGAATGAACAAGAGGATCAACGATTGAGGAAACTTGAGAGGATGTGCGTGAATAGGAAGAGGACAAGTGTCTTGTTCCCTCATGCAATAAGAGGAGTTAACATAATAGAATGAAGAGTTAACTGAATTGATTAATTAGTTAACAGAATAGAATAACTAGTTAACTGATTTGATTTATGAGTTAACTAATTGGACTGGAGGATAAAAAGGACATGTAGGTGAGAGAACAATTAATTAAATGTAACAACCAATTTTATTTTCACCCTAAAAACTAAGTTTTAACCAAAGGTAATAATTTTTTTTTTTTGAAAGTTTAAAACAAAAAAGTAATTTGTTTTCTAATTTTTTTAAAACCAAGTAATTCATCCATCGACTAACAATAATCATGAAATTATAACTTATACAAAAGGATATAATTATCTACAACATTAAACAATATGTTGTTAAAAGTTACTTAGAACATTTTCAAAATAAAAGCTTACCAAAGTCACTGCATCTCGATTGTCGACCATCCAAATTCAAGTCTCGGCAATCCTCAGGAATATAGAAGAGAAAGTATCTTCAATGATCTTAACCTCCAACCACAGACCGTCGGTCTCCCGCACTCCTTCCTATCTGGAAGTGGCCCTACCCTACTCAAAGAGGATAGACTTAGGATAACCAATGGTGTTTGCCATCTGAGTACTGGTGTTGTGACCTATGTAACTTGTTATCATGCAATCCCCTAGATACCCTCTAGTCAAGCATGACCACTCCACAAGCTACGCCATCCACTCATAGTGAACTAACAATGCACTTGAGGCACATGCATTACATTGGCCAAAGGATTTGAATATAATTAGCATTGTTTAAACACAAGTATAAGTTCACCCACCCCAACTTGACTCAAATTAATCGCAATCCTATAGTTTCCTATGAATAAGTTCAATATAACGATCTCGATAACCTCAAGGTGTTCGAAACTCATCACGCATTAACGCATGGCAATGAGGTTTACTCACTCTCTACTTAGCGCATGAGACATTTCTATCCACATGATCAAAGAATGGGTTCCTAGCTTATCAATCAATCGAATAATGCTATATGTTAGTACAATGATCTCTAAGTTAGCCCACTGCTTAAATTATCCACTCAAGAGTGGACACTAAACTCATCTTTGTTGTTTTGGAAGGGTTATACTATAAACCAATTTATAGAATGCAAATATTTGAAGACCCTAAGTTAAAAATTAAACATTCTAAAGAATCTTCTTCGACCTATCGAAATCTTCGACATAGCTTAATCTATGTCAATCTAAGCATTTAGAAACCCTACCTTGTTGTTTCTGTTAGCAAGAAGATTGCATGCAAGTCTAGGCTAGATTCTTGACAAAACACTCATTATATTGTTCTAAAACTTCATTATTTTAACTTGTATGGTTGTAAAGTCCAAAAAGTAAGTCTATACCTTCTCTCATGGACACAACAGTTTGAATACTTTAATAGCAAAATAGTTGTTTACAAAGACAAATGGACTAAAACTTGTTATCATTTGCAGCAAGGTTAGTAAATTCTCTATGGTTGACTGACCATTCTAAACTCAGAGATTGTGGAGGACTGTGAAGTCTTGCATGTTTTAGCATACACTTCACATCATTAATACTCCTTTGCTGACGGATAGCACGAAACAAGTCTTTTAAAAACTAGTTGTCTTTTAAATTTGACAGAACCAAGCAATTGTATTCGGCTGGCCAAAAGAGAACTCATTCTAAGTCGACCTAGGTTTTGCCTCTGCGGCTTGATAGCTGTGAGTTAGTTTTTGACCAACACTAAGTCTAAATTGCACTCTTCACATATCCAAAAACCTCCTAAAGTTGAACCAACGACTACACAATAAACTCGACCTTCGAAGTTGCTTTGAAGAATAATGAAATATATTGTGGTTTCTTGACAGTGGTGTGGTGCAGGGAACAAAAGCTTTGCTTCCGTTTTGAAGGTGATGAAAACACACAGGCTACAGTTGGTAAATATTTCACACTTTGCATCTTAAACAAATACTAAATTCCTTCGTAATGTAAGTAGAGTCATTACTTATTATAAACATAACTGATAACTAAGACTGCGCAGAGATGAGATGAAGAGAACCTGAAGATAATCTCCTGTGTCTGTTTGCAGACTGGTGCAAGGTGTTCGTTCTTCTCTTAGCTGTTCACCTTTTCTTCTTGCTCAGTCTCCTCTCTACTTCTACTCTGTGTTCTCCTCTAAAACTGACTCCAACTACCCTCTAAATCCCGTCTAACTGTGAAGGAAAAACTGCTTCTCCACTCACAAGACCATGCCTAACAATAAGGGTAACTACCTAGCATGCATAACATTCTCCTCCTTATGCAACCACTACTAGAAATGGTTTGGTCTTTTCCACTCAATCCGTGATTACTCTCCAAAGTGGAGCTCCATACTTCACGAGGTGGTAGTTGACAGTTTTAACAAACTGTCACACTACTCATATCCGTAATGAGTATAAATCAAATGCAAAAACTATGAAAAATGGCTAGGTCGACGACCATCATAAGGTTTAAATCTTGAAGGTAAATAGATTATTTCAAAATAAAAGACATCAAGGAAAGGACTTAAGTGAGTCTCTTTCGAGCTACTGCCTGATTACCAACATCACAAATGAATAAGGGAATTATCTCAAAACGATAATTTAATTATAACTAATATAATATTGTATATTCCAATACAATACAACCAAAGGTACTACACACCATGGTCTCAAGATTTAAAACATTATTTAAACTTTTTATTATACGATGATAGCCCAAAATAGAAACAATTCAACGTCTATCAAATTTCGTAAGTAGACGTTTACATCATACGCTCATAGAGCTTTACAACAATAATGACGAATTGAACGTAAATGCAAAACAAGGTTTGGGGTCAACTTACACACAACTTTCAACTACACACAACTTTCAACTTTTGCGCCGAACCACTAACAAGGCACGGCTTACAACTCGACCTCAAATATATACATATATATACATATAAACAAAATATCGGTCATTCGTATTTGACGACATGAATTAGAGTATTACGACACTGATGTCGATTTCCCATACTCAAAATGACAACTTATGAAAGAAGAAAGACCTATTCTTGCAAACTTCGACATCTCATCTAAAATTGACTTAGCCCGAAATCAAAGCTTAACTCAAGGCATCTAGGTTTATCTACTTGATAATCATTTTCAGTGGCAAGCACCCATGGGTTTTTCTAGAGTCTATTCTCTCTTTCTCAAAGATACTTTCTCTTCTTCTTTCTTCCTAGAGAACATGTTCCATCTATTCCTGTCATTGACAATCTCACATACAATTTGTGGTCAGAGTACCAATGTTCTGATCAAAACATATTTATATCAAATCATTTCATTTTCATATCGAAAGACATTTTAATTCATAACATCAAATTGATCATAATCAAGTAAATTCCATAATTTCATAAAATTAACCTTTTGTAAACATGTCATAATTTTCTATGATATTAAAATATATCCACATGGCTGTATTATTCAAGACAAAGTAAATAGTAATATTGAATCCTAAAAGGGGATGTAACATATCTTTCCCCCATAGAATCGTCGTCCCCGATGATTTAGTTTACCAAGCAAAATTTTTAACATAAAACAAAATTTTATAGTTTAACATTAATGTTTTTGAAAAATAAGGAAATCTTTGGTGGATGTCATTATAGTCTTCCCAAGTGGCGCTATCCTCGCCATATTGATCCTACTGAATTTTGCATTGCAAAACCTCTCGATTACGTAAATGAAGTTTACACATTTCGAGCACCTTGAGTGGCTCGATCACAACCACTCTTGGCTCTTGTATCTGTAAGGAATTCTATTTAAGAATGTGGTCATTACCTACAAAATATTTCTTTATGTATGAAACATGAAAAACATTATGCATTTTGGACAAGATTGGAGGTAGAGCAATTTTGTAGGCCACTGGATTGATAATCTCAAGGACTTCAAAAGGTTTGACATAATGAGGGGCCAATTTTGATGATTTACCAAATTTGATTGAGCTTTTATGGGGTTTCACTCACAAAAGAACTTTCTCAGCAACGAAGCAATGTCTAGGCACCCGTTTGCGATCTGCATAACTTTTTTTTCCTGTCGTTGGCTTCTGCCAACCTCTTTCTAATCATTTTCACTTTTTCTTCCATATCTGCAAGCATTTCAGGTCCAATGCTTATCCTATCTTCCAGCTTATCCCAACTTATAGGAGTTCTGCATTTCCTTCCATATAATGCTTCAAACGGTGCCATCTTAATGGCAGAATGATAGGAATTGTTATAGGTAAATTCAACAAGAGGTATATATTCCTCCCATCTATATTGCTGGTCCATGCAATACATTCTTAAAAGATCCTCTACGACCTGATTAACCCTTTCTGTTTGTCCATTGGTTTCAGGATGGTAAGTGGTGCTCACATTGAGTTTAGTCCCTAGTGCTGAAAATAAAGTTTGCCAAAACTGAGAGGTTATTCAAACATCTCTATCGGTTATAATATTTTCAAGTACCCCATGCAATCTGAATATTTATTGCACAAACTTTCAAGCCAAAATATGAGCTCCATCTGTCAAAATTCCTGGTATAAAATGTGCTACCTTGGTTAGTTTATCTACAACAACCAATATTGCATCATGTCTATTCTTAGACATTGGTAACCCTTGAACAAAATCCATACTAACAACTTGCCATTTCCATTCTGGAATATCATGCAGGTATAACAATCCAACAGGATGTTGGTGTTCTACCTTCACTCTCTGACACTCCAAGCAACTTGCCACAAACCTTGCAGCGTCACTTTTCATTCCTTTCCAGAAATATAGCGGTTTGACATCAGCTAAAAGTTTTGTTACTCCTGGGTGTCTAGAATAAGGTGCACAATGAGATTCATTCCAAACAAGGTTTCTTAGTCCAACTGAATTAGGAACATAGATTCTTCCCTTAAATCTCATCAATCCATCTGACTCAAAACAGAATCCATCATATCTTGGATCCTTAGGGTTTGATTGCAGAGCTTGCTTCACCTGCTCGTAATATTCATCTCCAGATAAACTTTGCAATGCTAACTCTTTAAAATTAGCATGAATAGAGATTATACAAGCTATGTGCCTTCTTCTGCTTAAAGCATCGGCTACTCAGTTTTCTTTACCTTTGATGTGAGCAATCTCAAAGTTGTAATATGATATTAATTCTAACCATCTCCTTTGTCTTGCATTGATATGAGGTTGTGTAAATATGTAACGAAGACTTTGATGATCTGATTTTACTATAAAAGTCTTTCCCAACAAATGATGTCGCCACATCTGAAGGGCGTGAATCACTGCTGCCAGTTCTAAGTCACGAGGAGCGTAATTCTGCTCATAGTTTTTTAACTTTCTTGATTCATAGGCTATTGCACACCCATTTTGCATAAGCATGCTTACTAACCCTTCTCTCGAGGCATCAATAATAACCTCAAATTGCCCTTCACGGTCAGGGACTTGCAAGATTGGTGTTGTTGTTAACTTTTCTTTTAATAAATTGAATGCCTTTTGACATTCATCTATCCAAACAAACCATTTTCCTTTTCTCTATAAAGAAGTTATTGGACTAGCAATACTTGAGAAAATTAAAACAAATTTTCTGTAATATCCAGCCAATCCCATAAAACTTCGTACTTCTAAAACATTGGAAGGTACATGCCATTCCATAATAGCCTTAATTTTAGCTGGGTCAACTGATATCTCTTCTACTGATATAGTATGTCCCAAATACTACACTTCTTTCTGAAAGAAAGTGCATTTCGAGAGTTTCGCAAACAATTTGTGTTCTCTTAATCATTGCAAAACAATTTGAAGATGCTGTCTATGCTCCTCCTCATTTTTGGAATATATCAGAATATCATCTATGAAAACTAGGACAAATTTATCAAGGCAATCTCTGAAAACACTATTCATGAGATTCATTAAAGCGGCTGGTGCATTAGTCAATCCAAATGGTAACACAGTAAACTCATAGTGACCATATCTTGTTCTAAATGTAGTCTTATGAATATCTTCATCTTTCAAACTCAACTGATGGTATCCAGATCTCAAATCTATCTTAGAAAATACTGATGCACCACACATTTGGTCAAATAGATCATTAATACATGGTAGTGGATACTTATTCTTTATTTTTGCCTTATTAAGCATCCAATAATCTATACACAGTCTAAGGGTTCCGTCCTTCTTCTTGATGAAAATAACTAGATCTCCCCACACTGCCTTCGTAATCTCAGAATAATTTTTGATTTCAAAGTATTTCTCCATTTCTGTTAGCCATGCTTCTGTTGCATCTCTGGTTTTCATTCCATCAAATTTGGGAGGGATAATCTTTTTCATATCCTTAGATAATTCCTTTGCAAGTTTGTCTTTTGTCTCCCTTTGAGTTTCACTATCGTCTTGATTCTCATTTGATGTGCCATGTTCTCGTTGCTTACTTTTACTTGCATTATTAGAATTCTCATTTTCACCCTCAGTATTCTCAGTTTCATTCACTTTCTTTTCCAATTTACCTAACCTTTCCTTAGTTTCAGTAAGCATATTAAGAATTCTGTCCAATTTATCGCTGGAGTTATCCTGAGAGTTGTGACCTTCCCGATCTTCTCCCTCATTAAAATCTGATTGATCCATGTTTATTTATTTTCTCACCTGCTTTAGCAAGTACTAATCAGTTCTATAATTTATCATTTTGTATATTATAAAAACATAACAAATGCTCATAACAATAGTTCTTCTCAAACCAAAATTTGTCTTTGTTATACTTTACACAAAAGTATATACATTCTTTAAGGATAGACATATTTCATGTTTCACTCAGTATTTACAAGAGGGGTGTAACCTTCAGATTCATTGTCTGACACATAATCACGAGGTGTGTAACCCTCAGATTTTCTATCAGATGATAGTACAATGATTTCAGCTCTAGGTGGTATAGGGGGATCCCTAGTGATCATTGGTACACTAATAGGGCAGCAATTGACCATGATTCGAGTTGCCGTCTTAGATGTCTCTAGGAGTTCTTTTTTCATTCATTTGAGTCGTGACAGAGCATTGGAAAAAGTTTCCACATCATGTAGCCAAATGTCATTTTCATCATTCATTTTTTCGATAGTCTTGATCATCGCAAGTCATTTCTGCTTAGCTTGCAGATAACGTTCCTTACCAGTGAAGGACTTCCTTGCGGTTTTCTTGAGACATACCATCCTGGCACAGTAAATCAAACCATTAGCTACCCGCATAATGTTGATTCCTAATCAGGTTAGTGGACTCATCAGCCCTAGTGCTAAACCTGGTTAGCTCTGATACCATATGTAACACCTAGTTTTGTTTTCACCCTAAAAACTAAGTTTTAACCAAAGGTAATAATCTTTTTTTTGAAAGTTTAAAACAGAAAAGTAATTTATTTTCTATTTTTTTAAAACCAAGTAATTCATCCATCGACTAACAATAATCATGAAATTATAACTTATACAAAAGGATATAATCATCTACAACATTAAACAATATGTTGTTAAAAGTTACTTAGAACATTTTCAAAATAGAAGCTTACCAAAGTCACTGCATCTTGATTGTCGACCATCCAAATTCAAGTCTTGGCAATCCTTAGGAATATAGAAGAGAAAGTATCTTCAAGGAGCTTAACCTCCAACCACAGACCGTCAGTCTTCCACACTCCTTCCTATCCAGAAGTGGCCCTACCCTACTCAAAGAGGATAGAATTAGGATAACCAATGGTGTTTGCCATCTGAGTACTGGTGTTGTGACCTACATAACTTGTTATCATGCAATCCCCTAGATACCCTCTAGTCAAGAATGACCACTCCACAAGCTACGCCATCCACTCACAGTGAACTAACAATGCACTTGAAGCACATGCATTACCTTGGCCAAAGGATTTGAATATAATTAGCATTGTTTCAATGCAAGTATAAGTTCACCCACCCCAACTTGACTTGAATTAATTGCAATCCTACAGTTTCCTATGAATAAGTTCAATATAACGATCTCAATAACTTCAAGGTGTTCGAAACTCATCATGCATTAACACATGGCAATGAGGTTTACTTATTCTCTACTTAGCTCATGGAGACATTTCTGTCCACATGATCAAAGAATGGGTTCCTAGCTTATCGATCAATCGAATAATGCTATAAGTTAGTACAATGATCTCTAAGTTAGCCCACTGCTTAAATTATCCACTCAAGAGTGGACACTAAACTCATCTTTGTTGTTTCAGAAGGGTTATACTATAAACCAATTTATAGAATACAAATATTCGAAGACCTTAAGTTAAAAATTAAACATTCTAAAGAATCTTCTTCGACCTATCGAAATCTTTGACATAGCTTAATCTTTGTCAATCTAAGCATTTAGAAACCCTACCTTGTTGTTTCTGTTAGCAAGAAGATTGCATGCAAGTCTAGGCTAGATACTTGACAAAAGACTCATTATATTATTCTAAAACTTCATTATTTTAACTTGTATGGCTGTAAAGTCCAAAAAGTAAGTCTATACCTTCTCTCGGGGACACAACAATTTAAATACTTTAATAGCAAAAGAGTTGTTTACAAAGACAAATGGACTAAAACTTGTTATCATTTGCAGCAAGGTTAGTAAATTCTCTATGGTCGACCGACCATTCTAAACTCAGAGATTGTGGAGGATTGTGAAGTCTTGCATGTTTTGGCATACACTTCACATCATTGATACTCCTCTACCGATGGATAGCATGAAACAATTCTTTTAAAAACTAGTTGTCTTTTAAATTTGACAGAACCAAGCAATTGTATTCCGTTGGCCAAAAGAGAACTCATTCTACGTCTACTTAGGTTTTGCCTGTGAGATAGTTTTTGACCAACACTAAGTCTAAATTACACTCTTCACCTATCCAAAAACCTCCTAAAGTTGAACCAACGACTACATAATAAACTCGACCTTCAAAGTTGCTTTGAAGAACAATGAAATATACTGTGGGTTTCTCGACAGCAGTGCGGTGCAGGGAACAAAAGCTTTGCTTCTGTTTTGAAGGTGATGAAAACACACACAGACTACAGTTGGTAAATATTTCACACTTTGCATCTTAAACAAATACTAAATTCCTTCATAATGTAAGTAGTCATTACTTATTATAAACATAACTGATAACTAAGACTGCGCAGAGATGAGATGAAGAGAACCTGAAGATAATCTCCTGTGTCTGTTTGCAGACTGGTCCAAGGTGTTCATTCTTCTCTTAGCCATTCACCTTTTCTTCTTTCTCAGTCTCCTCTCTGCTTCTACTCTGCGTTCTCCTCTAAAACTGACTCCAACTACCCTCTAAATCCTGTCTAATTGTGAAGGAAAATCTGCTTCTCCACTCACAAGACCATGCCTAACAATAAGGGTAACTACCTAGCATGCATATCATTCTCCTCCTTACGCGACCACTACCAGAAATGGTTTGGCCTTTTCCACTCAATCCGCGATTACTCTCCAAAGTGGAGCTCCATACTTCACGAGGTGGCGGTTGATAGTTTTAACAAACTGTCACACTACTCATATCCATGATGAGTATAAATCAAATGGGAAAACTATGAAAAATGGCTAGGCCGACGACCATCATAAGGTTTAAAGATTGATGGTAAATAGATTATTTCAAAATAAAAGACATCATAGAAAGGACTTAAGTGAGTCTCTTTCGAGCTACTGCCCGATTACCAACATCACAAATGAATAAAGGAATTATCTCAAAATGATAATTTAATTATAACTAATTCCAATACAATATGACCAAATGTACTACACACCATGGTCTCAAGGTTTAAAACAATAGTTAAACCTTTTATTATATGATGATAGCCCAGAATAGAAACAATTCAACATCTATCGAATTTCGCAAGTAGATGTTTACATCATACGCTCATAGAGCTTTACGATGATAACGATGAATTGAGCGTAAACACAAAACAAGGTTTGGGGTCAACTTACACACAACTTTCAACTTTTGCGCTGAACCACTAACAAGACACGACTTACAACTCGACCTCAAATATATACATATATATACATATAAACAAAATATCGGTCGTTCGTATTTGACGACATGAATCAGAGTATTACAACACCGATGTCGATTTCCCATACTCAAAATGACAACTTATGAAATAAGAAAGACCTATTCTTGCAAACTTCGACATCTCATCTAAAATTGACTTAGCCCGAAATCAAAGCTTAACTCAAGGCATCTAGGTTTATCTACCTGATAATCATTTTTGGTGGTAAGCACCCATGGGTTTTTCCAGAGTCTATTCTCTCTTTCTCAAAGATACTTTCTCTTCTTCTTTCTTCCTGGTGAACATGTTCCATCTATTCCTATCATTGACAATCTCACATATAATTTGTGGTCAGAGTACCAATGTTTTGATCAAAACATATTTATATCAAATCATTTCATTTTCATATCAAAAGACATTTTAATTCATAACATCAAATTGATCATAATCAAGTAAATTCTATAATTTTATAAAATTAACCTTTTCTACACATGTCATCATTTTCTATGATATTAAAACATATCCACATGGCTGTATTATTCAAGAAAAAGTAAATAGTAATATTGAATCCTAAAAGGGGATGTATAACTCTTGCCCATTTCTTTCCCACCATGAGTTGACTTGGTACACATTTTGTATGATATATCACTTTTAGGGTCTTAGATATGTGATTTTTGATGGCATTATCATTTTTTAGATCTTTTGAGGGATTGTATTCTTACTTATCATTATTCCATTATTATATCTTTTCTTTTAGAGTTTTTTGCTATGTTGAGATCTCTCCTTTACCCACCCTAGCCACCCTTTCCAATCCCATTAGGTTTCCATTTTCATATCTAAGATACCACTAATTATAACCCTAACCCTAATTCTAACACTTGAGTTAGTGTTAGGGTTAGGTTTAGGATTGTGTCATTTCAAATGATTTCATTGGTACTGTTACTAAATTTTGTTCACACTAAATTTAGTTAGACCTAAGTGTAGTTGTATAGAAGGAATAAAAGAAAACTTTGAGGTTATTGCTTTTAATGAATAGTTGATGTCTTGACAAAGTAGAGATAGATATTCAGTTGTCAGGATAACCTATCAGTCCAATCAGAACTGATGAATCATCATGATAAGTGAATCAGGATGTCAAGGAATCAATCATTCAAGAAATACAGTTGATCTAATATAGTGTTATCTTTCAAGAGTTATAAGACATATTGATTATTCAGTTGGTCATATTTGAAAGAAAGAAAGATAGAAATTTATTTGAACTATTATTTCATGTCATATTTGGAACATACAATTCAATATCTGTTACTTTGTCCTATGCATTGATTGAAAAAGAAATATACATACATCAAGTGCATAAGACAGATTAACTGATCATGTTTAGAAGAAGTGTTCAAATGTGTCCCACACAAGCCGTGGGAGTGACTAAACCGAGAAATGTAGACATATGCAAGCTATACATGTGATGATAAAAGAAATAAGGAATAACACATGATAAAACTAAATATCCATCATTGCCTGAGCAAGGAGGTTGTTGAACTAGTTGACAGTTGAGCTAGTTGGATAGTTGATCTTCAGTCCTCATCTTCAGCTCCAGTTGTATCAGTTGTTCTTGCAAAAAATTGGGGAAAGTCCTATAAGGGCTTCGTATATTTAATGTTATCATATGCTTTTTATCAACAGACATATCAAGTTGTCACATCATGCATTTCATATGAAAGATCAAATCAGACATGTGCCATAAATCAGAATATCATGAAGAGGACCAATCAATACCATCAGGTATGTTTTTATGCTAACTTGTTTGTTCACTATACAGGTTAGGAAAAGTAATGTTGCTGATTTGAAGACATTTAAATATGTGGCTCCCACAAGGGTTGAGGCTAGCATGTTTCCTTTTTATTCATTTGAAAAGGAATATCAGAATAAGACATGATGCATCATTCAAAGTATATCATGCATCATTTAATCAACTTAGAGAGAAAGTGTGTCATCATGACATTGATTGTAGTTGATTGAAACAAATCAAATAAGTTCAGAATGCCCGAGTCAAGTTAACAAAGTGCTGAAAATAGAAATGCAGTCATGGAAGTTATAGTGTGAAGATATGCTACAGGAGTTTTTACATATTTAGGCATATGATGTTACAGTTGAAGACAAGTCACACTTATGTATGTCATTGACTTTATCAACCATATAAGTGTTTACATTGCTATACCTGGTGAAGATAAAGAACTAGAATAATGCTTCTAGGAGACAAAGCTTGTGTATCATTTACATAAGTTACATGACATATCATGAAAAATATTATCTGATTATGATAAAGGAACAGTAAGTAGAATGACCAGATACAGGTGCTCAAGGTGATCAAGTGCAGCTGAAACAAATAACACAGGTCATGCCATGATGGAAGGACAAAATCAGACAAATGCATCATGATGAGCATCTGACAGTCATCAATGAAGAAGATACATCATGTGAAAGATCAAATGAATGCTACAGTTTCAGAGAAACAAGTACAGGTGTCTCATTATCCATAACAAATGATAAAAGTATCTATAGGTAGTGAACAAGAGAGATCAAGACAGCAAGACAGTAATACCTCTGACTGGTGACAGTCAAGTATTTATTATTCATACATTATGGTAGCTAACTGATACAATGATGGAAGGAGAAAAGAACAAAATGATTAGGTTCAGATATTCATGCGATCTAATTAACTGATACAAGACAAGTATTCATTATTCATACATCATGAATTTTGATTGATACAGTTATGGCAGGCATATGCCATGATGGAAGACAATATAAAGGATCAATGATATGTCAGACATGCTACAGAAGGATCAAAATGCCAAAGTAAATTTGAAAGAGCAGCATAATGAAGTATCCGATAGTTGACCAGTTCAGGCCAAAATAAAGTAAAATGTCAAGCTAGATGGGATGCTCAGAATAGTGAATAGATGCTATGATTATTTTTATACAAAATGCAAATCCTTGAAAAGGGGTAAAACCCTAATTCATTTTTTATGCATACAGAGAAAAGGAATCAACACAGTATATTATTTTTGCTATAGCCGTGAAGAGAAAAGCAAGATTTATGCTTGAAAGAAGATACCCAGATGATAAAAATGAAAACCCTCATTTTCTATCGAAACCCTTGTCTTGTTTCAGTCATACAGTGAAGGAAGCAAGCACAAAACTGTGTTTCCAAGTATGGCCGTGCTTGAAAGAGAATTTTTTGAGATACCCATATGGGTTTTTTATGAAACCCTAATACATCTTTTGCCATTACAGGAAAACAATAATGCTACAGTATGGTTCTGTCATAGCCATGCCATAGAATGGCAAATACATCCATTTGTGAAAAAACCCTTGTCAAAGATCAAGAAGCCTTTCTTCATTCTTGTAGAGACAGTTAAAGGGAGAATAGTACATGTATTTTTAAGTATGGCCTTGAATATATAAGGTATTTATATGCATTTTTGAGAAAACTCTCATTTTAAAAATTAAAAACCCTTCAAATTTTATATCATAAATTCAAAAGAAGGCTACAGAATGCACAACCATATCATAGAAGAAAGAATATAACAATACCCAGATGGCCAGGTTTGAAGCCTTGTTTTCTTTTGCATATAAAAAGATGAAAAGGAAGCTTACAGTAAAGAGAAGCAAAAGGGTTTACCTTCAAAGTTGTAGAGAGAAGAAATACATGGCCGTGGCCTCCTTAGGAGGTTTTCCTTTTTACTAGATTTTTTCTCACATTTGCAAAAGATTTCAACACAGAGAACAAAAGACTGTTGTCAAAGAAATGCCACAGGAAGAAGGAAAGAAAGCATGTAATAGCCGTGGCCATTCAAGATCAAAAAGCCACAGAAATGAAAGAAATGCCACTTGAAGTCAAAATGCCATACTCACCGCTCTCTGTCACTTTTTCCACTCTGAAAAATGTAGAGATATCATGGAGTTTGATAGCAGAAAACCCAAGGAGAAGCCATCAAACCCTAACACCAGAGAGAGTTGCAGAGCAGTGGTCAAGTGAAAGAGCAAGTGAAAATGACCAAGTAATTAGGGTTTCTCACCCTTTTGTTCAAAAGCTTCTTTTCTTCCTTGTGATTTTTGACTTTGCAAATAATAGATCATTACATTATCCATTATTGCCTTATCTAAAATTCTGATCGAGGTCAAGACTCTAATGATGTATCTCCTAGCATCATTGTTAGAAATGACCGACAGGTATGTGTTATTTGCATATGGCCCCAAGTCAAAGAGTGGTTGATTATAAAGAAGGGTGGTAAGTGTTATACCTTGTAAACATTCAAACAAAACCTTTCACCTTGTGATTGACTACTATATAGTCGACATATACTCATTCCCTCATGATACTTTGCATGGACAAAATTTCCTTGTAATAATTGATTCATGCAAAATGACCGAATATGGTCAAAAGGAGATGTTCTTTATGCCTTATAGATGTAGTCAAAGATAAGAAGGTATGTGAAGACAAAAGAGATTTCAAGGTGGCAAGTTTTGAGGTTATGTTTTTTATCATTGCATGATAATGATTCTTGGAGAGTATATTTTGCATGATGATGCATATGGTGAGGTGGCAAGGTGACTTAGGGTTTTTTTTCTTGCATAGTGGAGATATATGGCAGTAAGGCCATTTTGCATTGTAAATGGAGTTATAAGGCAAAGTTGGATATTTATTTTCTCCTTGATGAAAATTGGAGTCATAAGGGTTTCTTGATGATGACTAAGTGTTTTTTATGTATTTTGATGATGTATTTGGAGTGATAAGGGTATATTTTTACCTTTGAGGTATATAGCATGCAAATACCTGTATTTTTTCTGACAGGGGGCTATAAGGGGATTTTATTTTCCTTTAAGTCCTATTTTTTTTCAAATCATGCAAATTAGGCATGTGTAATTGGACAGATAAGGAGATTTATTTTTCTTTTCATGCATGATTTTACAAACAAATCAAATAAATAGTAAAGTAATATTCTTCAAATTACTTTTTTATTTTTCACAAATTGTAAAATCAGAAATAGTACAAGTTGTAACTAATAATAGAGTAATTATTTTAATTACTTTATTATTTACTCAATCAATTTTGCAAAAGAAAAATCATGCAAATTGATGAGTTGAGTCAACTGAGGCTATTTGGGGCCTTTTTTTATGATTTGAGGAGTTTTGGTCAACTTCTTGGTCAAACACAGGGAGAAGGTCATCTTGGAGCTATTTTTACACATATTGTGGCAGTTTGAGCCCTTATTTTTAGAGATTTCTTGGTTTGCTCGTGGATCACTTTGAGGGACTTATTTTTAGAGGTAGTTAGCTGCAGTTTCATTTTTGCATGCCTCTTGGAGAGAGCAAACTATAAATTGTAAAGCAAAACTTGGTTTTTGCTAGTTCTTTCCTTTTTGCTCTTTTACACTTTGAGAGAGAAGAAGGTTTTGTAGCTCATTATTTGACAATTTTATAGAGATCATAGCAAATTACAAGTCCAAATTTTTTTGTTTTCATGCAATATTTCCTTTATTTTTTGGAATCAAGTAGTTGCCTTTCCATTTGATGCTAATTGTATGCAGCGATTTGATGAAGTTTTATTGTGTTTAATTATCAAAACCTTTAAAATTATTGTCTCACTCTTACTTGCAGTGTTAAAGCATAGTCATATTACAGGTCTTAGGTTGTGTTACAGAAAATAGTTCTTTTATGTTGTGAAAAGTCATTTTCCTTCATAAAGGGTTTATTTTCCAGCCTTCCTTAGAAGTACTTTTGTGATTTTTATGCCAAGATTGGATTGTGTGGGTCAGGTTTCTGAATTCTATTGTGAACCATATTGCAAATTTTTTTCCATCCTTATTAGGTGCATCACCAAATTTTACAGTTTTATTTCCTTACAGTTTCCTTCTTACCCTTTTCCAAAACAGATAAATCATAGATTCAAATAGAATACTTTAAGGGAACCAACCCATAATCTGGAGGTTCAAACTCATTATAGGTCACCCACAGCCTGAGTTTGTCCCCATGTTTCAAAGGATTACAGAGTGTCACAACTTTGCATAAGGGTGCAATCCTCATCGACAACAGGTACAATATTAATTCCTAAATTTATATTAATAGATAAAACCATTTGGTATGGAGTAAAGTTGTTTAAAGACATCATTTGACATCATAAGAAAAACATATAATATGAAGTAATCCAATGCATATACATTGCCACCCTAATACTTGTATACATAAGAATAGTATTTGTCAACATAATATTCTTATCTATTTCTTTGCAAATGCTTTTACCTTTCAAAATTACACAAATCATTCATATCGTGGTTGTTTGATTTGAGTTCCACAAATCATTCATGTTTTGTTTGGATCTCTTAGCCTTGTTTTAAGATCTTACTTTTTAAACCCAAAATTACACTCTTTTGGTTCAAACTTTTCTTATTTAAAAGCCAAAAAAATTCATATATTAAAAATTTTAGTAACCATTCTAATAAGCTTGTAGTCTAAATATTTCCATAATTTGGGTGCATTTCATTCCAATTTGTAATCTATTTTATATCATGTTGTGTGAATTTTTACAATACAATTTTATTGCATACCAAAACCTAATTTCTTAATAGTTATATTTTCAATGCAACCTTGAAAATGTTAGTACTTGTTGAAACACTTGTTAAAAACTTTTTAATGGTGTTTTTTCTTCATATTTGTTCACCTTGATAATCTTTCATGCAACCATGGGAGATAGAATGCCGACAATTGACATAATTATAATTTTGGAGAATTGTATGATTCTAAGCTCTTTTTACATAGTATTAATTATGTTTGATAAAATAATTCAACTAAATGTTTTATTTGTATATAGAGTCGATAGAAGTAAAACAATTAATATAGTAGTTAGAAAATTTTACTTTTTGTAAGATCATGCATTTAATATCTTCCAAAGATGGAATTCCCAATGTTACCCTAATTCTAACCCTAATTACTAATATAGGCTATATATATACATTGCTTATATTTATTTTTTTTCTTAAGTGGTTGTAGTAGTTATTATAAAGGCTCATGAATAATGTAATTAATTAGTTTTATATATTTAGTTTTTAGTTCATCACCAAAGACTCTAAGATAAAGAATGAATATTATTTTAACTTTTAATATAACACTTAGCAAATTTATAAAAGAAAATTAAAAAGAAAACTAAATTGATATAATCAAGGATTTTATGGGTATTCAATTGACCCCATGTCATGTGTCATATTTTTTTGGGAATATATATTATGATGTTTGTAAATTGTAAAATATAAAAATATTATGAAAAAATATCAATAATTTATGCATACACTATTAACACCATGCTAAAGCATACAAATTAACAAGCCAAAATAATTTTGAGAGATTATTTAAATTTTTATCAATAGTTACTTTGCTTTTGATTTTTTGATGCTTCTTGATTTTATTTTGTGCTTCTTCCTTCTTGCATAAAATATTTTTAAAAAGAAAACTAAATTCATATAATCAAGAAAGGGGATTAAAAGAATATTAAAAGTTAATGAGGATTTTACGGGGGATTTAAATGGATTTGAATATTTTAATATTCCAACAATATGAAATGATTTATGCATACATGATTAACACCATTATTCCAACAAATAATGAAATTTATACCTGTGATTTTTGTTGATTCTTAGATTTTGATTTTTTTTGCTGCTTTTAATTTTTATTTTGTGCTTTCCTTCCATAATTCGTGATTTTATTTTCAGCTTTCTAAATTTATCTAATTGTTTTTAGTATTGGAGGCTTTCAAACATTTATGTTTTATGTATGTTTTAATTATTAATGTTGCATTTGTGGGCTATTATTTTTTTTTGCTGCTTTTGATTTTTATTTTGTGCTTTCCTTCTATAATTCATGATTTTATTTTCGGCTCTCTAAATTTATCTAATTGTTTTTCAGTATTGGAGGCTTTCAAACATTTATGTTTTATATATGTTTTAATTATTAATGTTACATTTGTGGGCTATTATTTTTTTAATGTTTATGATTATTTATTTTAATATGTCGGCTATTTAATTATTTTTTAAATTTGTTTTTCTTAACACGTTCACGCTATTTTACCCCGTGTTGCCATTGTAGGTTACGCCTCTCGACATAATAATAACCCAAAGGGTGGTTCCAACTATCACACCCTTTCATAAATAATATTACAAATAACCTTTTAACTATAACTTCCCGTGAAACACACTCCAATATGAGTGTACTTATTAATAAGGTTCTTTAACCTTTATTTCAACTCAAAAGTAACTTATTTTTTTCCTTTCTTTTTACATTTCTTCTTATTTTCTTCTATTTTATTTTTCATATATATATATTTTGATTGATAAGCTGTGGTTGTAGGGGGCCACTCTCATTGCACTAAATAATAAATTGAATGACGAACTTGAGTAGCTCAAAAAGGGAGCCAACTCAAAGCATTAGACCCTACATAGGGGTGCATACCTAAGAAACTTAAATATCCAAATCCAACCATTAACTGTTAGAAGCAATTTAAGCAATTTTTGAATGAGAGTGCAGGAGCATATTGTGCCTAACATCAACACCTCTATAGGAGCCTTTCTTTTTCTTTTGAACCACCTTCTAGTCATCAAAGCTCCCATCTTGGGGAGGTTGAGAAGTTTCAGGGGTTGCTGTGGATTTCTCACAACTAGTCGTGAGAGTTTGTTGACCATTTCCTTGCACTGGTGGATGCTCTTCTATTTTTCCTTTTACTTGATGTGAATCCTATTGACCCAAGAGATTGTCTTTGGCTTTGGAATGCTCACTTGAAGTCTCTTGTGCTCTTACTGTGCTCTCAATAGTGTAACGCTAAGGTGCAACTTCTTTCCACCATGAGGTAGGGCACTCTAATTTAATCTTGGCAGTGGAACAATTTACAACCATGTGACCTATTTTATGACATCTTTTGCAACGAAAACGAAATCCTTTGTAATCCAATGGCTAGATCTAGCTTTGACCATGTACCTTAAAAATGATTTCTACTGGGAGATCTTTGGATGTGTTTAAATCCACCAAGATGCAGATGAATGTTGTATGCATGTAATTGGAAGAGTCATTGTTTGTTACCAAGAACTTGCACAATGTATTTCTAATGAATTCAAAGCTTGAGTCAACCCAGAAGTGAAGAGGAAGGTTAGGAAGACAAAACCATATAGACATAATAGTAAAGGATTCTATGGCGGGGTTGAAAACAGGGTGCCATGTTTTTAACATGAGAAAATGTTGTCCCTAGACCCAGAGAGAATGGAGAATGGTATTTTGATCTTCGGTATTGTTTAAAAACCACCACAAAGAACCCTCATGTGCATGGATAAATTTCAAGATTTTCTTTCAAAATACACTGTTAGGACTCAGTAATCCACTAGTGTAGATCTAAAAGGCTGGGCCATAAGCCATTGAATCTACCAATTAGCCCATTCTCTGCAAAAGAAATTTCATTTTCTCCTATTTCTTTTTGGCCTCATCACTTAGGGTTATTTCTAAGGGCTTCTGAGAACATTGGAAAGTTTTGCTAGTTCAGTCACCATGCTCCCTACGATCTAATGAATCATTCCCACTGTTGTTATCCTCCAAAGATACCTGTGAACCTAGGGCATCTTGCTCCATGGCCTTAAGGATATTCCTGGCTGCACCAGAGGTAGAAGATCTATTGTTCCTGTGAGTTAACTAAGGAGAAAGGGGGGTAGAGGAGAAATCTAGGCACCTAAGCCTAGAAGCTTAGCCTAGGTGCTAAGTGCTGCCATGGTGCATTGAAGAAACATCCTCTGCATGGGATAGGAGGCCACCCTTGGTTACAGAAGTCGCAGCCATGTGAGTTTCTGATCTAGATGGGCCACTCGTGAGGGAGTCTGACTTGTGAGGCCAAACTCTGGTTGAGGTCTCTGCAAAATTCTTCCCTACATTGAAACCATCACCAATCCTAAAATGATGCCGAAGCTCCTTCAGGCTTGATGTAGTCTGTGAAACCCTAGCTATGGGAGTTTGTGGGAGCGAGCTCATATCAGAAGCCACTATAATGCTTAATGTAGAAAATTATATATATTTTAACTCTCTAAAGTTTTCACAAACTTATTTATTTAATTCATTTCTCAGGGAAAAAGTCTCATAACCAACATTAACACTGATTAAAAGTGTTCACCTTTGATATATTTCAGTGTATCAATGTTCCAAAGAACTTCCGAACATCCCTTAGCATTTTAGAAAATCAAGACATACATGGGCTTTATGATAGTTCATTAAAAAAATTAACTCCTCCGCTAACCATGGAGTCCTTTGGCAAATTAGGACTTCCATGAACTTCAGAACTCCATTTCTTTGGTGAACTTATCCTTTCATGAACCATTGGTTCCTTTGTCTTAAACATTCACACTATTGACTCCTCCTTTGATGATTTGGCTTAGATGTGAACCAAAAGAATTTCCATTGGCATGTTTATGAGTTCAAGAACTTAGAAGTACACATCAGTATGAAAACTCATTTTGGCAAAAAATGGTACTTCGTAAACTTAAGAGTTCATCAACACAAGTTCCATTGGAGAAAAAAAAAGTTTGGGAACTTTAATATATGCTGAAATACTTCCTTAAAAACACCTTTTGGAGATTCAAAATCTTTAAGAACTCTAAAAATTCCAAAGTTTCTCCCTTCCAATGTAGTTTTGGTGAATCATCAATTCAATAAACTTTATAACTCTTACCTTTTTGGAGGACTAACCTTTCGATGAACTTTGAAACATTGAAACTTTGAAACTCCTTTTCAGTGAAATAAACAATATTCAAGCTCTTATTAGCATTATGTCTAGTTTGTGAATGGAGTAAGTCATTGAAATATCTTTTTGAGTCAATATAAAGTCTCAACCTTAACAATAATGACCCACTTGAAATTTTTGGTAAACTTCTTGGTTTGAAAACTTGACTTTTTTATGAAAATGAATAGAAATAGATCTTTCAGCGAGATGGAGAGTTCGTGAACCTTATGGTTTGCCAAAAACTAAGTCTTTCAATAGAATGATGACTTCATGAACCTTTGCTTTCACTAAAAATGGAAAGGAACAAGCCTTTTGACAGATGGTGAAGTTCGCAAACCTTAAGGTTTTTTGAAAAGAACAAGAGCCAATTTCTTTCAGTGAAAGTTGAAGTTCGCAAACCTGAAGGTTTGTCAAAAATGAATGAGAACTAGGTCCTTCGGTAGAGTGAGAGCTTCACGAACCTCTAGTTTTTCTGAAATGCTCCATCATTCACCCAATTACTCCAAACTTCACCAAATTTGAACTGTAAGTACCCATTTAGCTCTGCCACAGGATAATGTTCTTCACTTGGTCAACTTTAACTTGAAAATCTTCTCGAAACAAATTTCCCAAAACCAACTGAAACATAACAAAACTAAATTGAAACTAAAAGTAAAAACCTGTAATGTTTTTGGTTGATGTGGGATTGCTCGTGGACCTGAATGCTCCTACATCAGACACGTTGGGTAAAAATTTTGTGAGCATAGCTCACAAAATGGAGTTGTATAGTAGAACTATCCTTCCAAGTTGTAAATAACCTGCAACAAACTCCATCATTGTAACATGTAACTCAACTTACATCCACAAGTCTTTGGCAGTCAAATTCAAGAGGGAGAGCATCACCATGGTGCTTTTCCTCCAACCACAGACTAACGGTCTTCCACACACCTTCCTACTAGAAGTTGCCCTTCCCTTCATGAGGGTATAGATAATGAGAATCAACTGATTCTATGTGCCATTTGAGAACTAGTACAATATCATAGCAAGAAACAATCAAGTCCAAACAAAGGTGTTTGAGCATGCAACTCTTAGATGGACTTCGACCAAGGTAAAACAAGATAGTGAGTATTGCCCTATACCTGTCTAATTGACAATACCGGTATACCTTCTACTCAAGGTCAACTAGACACTTATATGATAAAAGTCTGAATGACTTAAAAACATGCATTGAGCCCCTCTTTGTGTATTCACAACCTCGGGACTGTCAGCTACTCAATGTCTTAGTCAACTATATATTTTAATGTTCAAAGAAATAAATAAAAATCTTTGATATAAAGAATGTATTTAATATGTCTACCCCTTGGCAATATACAGGTCAATAATGTAAGTCAAATCATGTGTTTTAGGCATACCAACCAAGGTCTTATTGTCTTTTCAACAAAAGAGCAACTACCTTATATTGGAAGTTTGTACCAAATTTAAACTTGTATGGATTCATATAACATACTATATCTGGATAGAATTCTTGCAGATCACTTGAAATTCTTGACAACACTGTGTTGATTTAATCAATGTACTTGTCACTATATCTCAGCTAAGGTAAGATATTTGTAAGATATTTGTTTGATTCTGCCTTTAAAAAGTTAAATGTTTAGATCAATGGCTATATTATTGCCAAGATAAAGATACTACATAACAAGCGATTGGCCTTTCTCAGCCAAGAAGTAATGATACATGTGTTTATCAGCTATTTGTAGCCAAAATATGATAATAATTTTATCTTTAAGCCCTATAGAAGTGAATGATTGTCTACAAGGTGGTCGACCTCATAGGAACAACATGTATACATAGATATATCTGCCTTTACATAGATATATCTACCTTCACAATGAAGGATACAAGTTTATGGGTCATTACATGACCATAACAAAATGTTATATATCTACTGGTTTTATTTCAACCAAACAAAGTAAATATGAATAGATACAGTCGACCATTTCCTAGCCAAGCTAAAGATAATACAAGGAGTTAATTTTTATATCAACAAGTTAAGCTATCAGCCTCATACCAATGCCTTTGTAATACTAGGATTTCAACCTCATAAAGCTACAATGCATTGTTTTATTCTAAACAAATACTATATACAAATTCCATGGTTGTTGGCCTATACAAGCACTAAAATTTATGTTTGAGTATCGGCCTTGAATAGACTCAAAGTTAGTCATATAGTTATTGGCCTTATAAAGGCATTAGAACAAATACCGTCAATACAATCTTTGGAAGATATGTGGATCAATATAAACTTTAGCTACCTTAATAGGCACATACAATTTGAATATTTGCCTTTTGGCCTACACAAGATAAATAAGTGTCTATTTGCCATACCTTGTATAACACAAGAATGCATATGCAACTAAGATCAAACCCAAGCCATTACCAAGTAATAAGGATAGATCTTTAATACATATCTTTTCTTCCAAACAAGGTGATGGCACAATGATCGCTATTTTCTCGCGATCTATCACCCTCTCCCTGGTGATGCTCTCCCTCCTCTTCCAGGAGGGGGAAGTATTATCCCTGCATCCACCTTAATTGTACTACAGTAGTTAGTCCATTACATCATTTAACCATGTACATAATAATAATGCCACTTACAATATCCACTACATATAAAAGAATATAAATCAAATGCATTTTCTAATCTCTAATACAACATTACTTTTAATCATGATAAAATTTTATTGACTAACTATCTGTCTTCTTGAAATAAAATGATAAGTATGTTTTCTTTAGAACGGGGTGTGACATATCTCCCCCCTTAGAAATCATCGTCCTCAATGATTGTGTTCATATCAAAACAAAATTAACATTTAAATTCTTTTACATCATGCTTTATTGAAATTTGTGGAAACTTTTGATAAAAATCATTGTAATCCTCCCAGGTAGCATTTTCCTCCGAATACTGGTCCCACTAGACCTTACATTGAGTAATTGTTATCAACTAGGATTGCACCCGTGATGCAAAGATGGAAAGCATAGAAATCTTGTGTAACATGGGAATACCTTTAGGTTGTGGGTACCCTATGACAAAGGTAAACCTCCAGGTTATGGGCTGGTTCCCTTCTAATTTTCTAATGGATTAATGATTTTGCAAGAAAAGGGTTAGAAGGCTTTCTAATGGATGAACTAAAACTGGATTTAAATGGGTGGTGATGCACCTAAATGATAGAAATAGGTAGCCCTGATTCACAACTACTTTCATAATATCTATCCACATAAATCAATTTGGGAATATGACCACAAAAATAATTCAAAGGAAGGCTTGAATAAACTGTCTCTTGGAGGAAAAATGGGTTTTCACATGGAAGAAATGATTATTCAAATGCACAACCTAAGACCTATGATTCTTCACTACTTTGAATGCATGCAAGTATGAATGAGACAAAGATTTAAAGGTTCTAATGCTAAAACACAATAAAATTTCATCCAATCATTCATAAAACAACACAATCGAGAAGGTAAATACTTGATCTTACTGAAAATGAAGGAATATATGCGTAGATGACAAAAAGATAACCTGTAACCTACTGTACTGTATGAATATGTAAAAATGAGTTACAAACACTCCTCTCTGCATTGCACAAGAGAGAAAAAAGGCAAGAACTAAGAAAAACATAAGTTTTTTCTCCTATATACAAAAGATGACTCCAATGAGTCAGATTGGGTTAACTGAAGTCAACTCAACTCAAAAATATCTCCACAAAACTCTCCCATGAGCAGAAATGAAAAGCCCCAAAAAGAAGGGTAAAAACTAATGCAATTTGAGCTAAAATAGGCTCAAACTCATTGCCATAATCAATTTGATTGAAATTGGCCCAAAAATCACTCCATCAATTGAAAATGAGACTCAAAAACTCCTATTAAACTCCACTTCTAACTCTGCATGATTTGAGGACCTCAAAGGCATTTCAGTTATCTCCACCTCCTTGATTTTGCATGATTTTGGGATGAAGGTAATTAATTTAAACAAATAATAAAGTAATCAATGATAGATCACTTCATTAAGTGTTATGGATTTGCTCATCTTCTTGCATTTTATGACAAATAATAAAGTAATTTATAAGCTATTACTTTATTATTTGTTTACATTATTAATTTCATTCCACATTTATGCAAGACTCAAGGGGAATTATTTTCACCATTTCACCCTTGGTCAATCAATAAAGAACAAAACACCTTATGATGCGCTTTGACTTTTATGTCTTCATCATACATCTATATGATAATACATTCTCAAAAATCGCCCAAATTTTGACTAAGTCATGTAATAAGGTCAAAAGGCTCACCTTGCCCTCAAAAGCCACATTTGCAGATAATGAAAGCTATGATAAAAACAAACACAATCCTTATATCTCCCATGCCATCACATGTATTTACCTATCTCAAGTCTCATTAAGCCTTTCAAAGCACATCGTTATACACTTTATGACTCCCTTGGGCACAATGTCTTCTTACTGGGCGTCATGAGATCAAGCTTTAGACCACGACCCCTTTTGGTTTTATGAAATAAAAGTGACAAATATCCCACAAAGGGGTCGACCACCTCTTGGGACCCGTGCATGCACATCCAAAGTAAAAGTTTTCCCTAATCAGGCTCATTATGCATTTCTCAAGTTTGTGAGGAGACTCTGTGACGCCGCCATGCTAGGGTTTCAACCTGGATTTACATGCATTCTCTGACTGTTTAAGAGACTCTCATGTAAATATTTGGTCTTCTACAGCTCTCTGTAACAGGTAACTTCACTCACTTGGTGGTATTTGATGCTCCTCTGTGTTTTCTGCTTTAGATACTCTGCTATTTAGGTGGTTCTCCTGCATATTACGTTTGAAGATCTACTTGGAAAGCTCTAGAATGAGTTAAAACATAGGTTATCCTCATTGTATCTCTTGTAGGTATGAATGAAACACTAAGACTTCATTTCTTTTCTATATTATTTCTCCTTTGCTCACGGCATAAATGATATTCGCTTGTGTTTTTTTTGAGAAAAGATGGTCCTCTCTGTGGTTAACCCTAGCTAGGGTTTTGTACTTGAAATACATTATTTCTCACATGACATTAAACTCCCACCAGAAATGACAAACTCTTTGAAACACCTTTGCATTTGGCACACTTGACTACTACAGGAATAAGTATGCTTATGTGGAAACTGTCCTACTACAAAAATGAAAATTGTTACCCTAGCTAGGGTTTTGTGAATGAAACCCTCCACTCATGACTGCTTTTGCCTTATGGAAAATGGCATGCTAAAGGTTACCTCTATATATAAATTCCCACTTTGAAACTGTATTTTTTAGCAATATATCTTTAAACTCATATCTCTGCCCCGCGTAGCCATTTAGCTTCTTGTGTGACTGCCATTCTTGTCAGGTATCATTGACTACCTTTTTGATGAACTATGCATATATTTGCCATGGTAAAAGATGATTGTGTAACTGTCACTACATATTTGTATACCTTTCATGGTCTACCTCTCAGATATTCCTATCAAGCTATCTTCACAGCTTCCTCAACTTTTGCAGGGGTTTATGCATGGTGTGTACAAGGTTTGTAACTTTGTAGATCTCTATTGTAGTGCATGTATTATTGTCTTACCTACATTGTATAAACCTCTAATACTTCTGAGTCTGATGTTAAGACATTTAATATCCTCACAGGTTACAAATGCACATAACATTCTACTGCACCAAATCTTTTTACAAGGTCCCTTAGACTCTGTAGTATCCACTTTGAAAAATATAGACTTTGATATGGCATATTATACTGGCTGTGTTAATTCTTACAGATGTGTAGGCTCCTTATTTATTTGTCCAAGCTTATCGCTTGATGATAGGTCTAACTTCTGTGTCTTTGCAATGGTGTCTTAATGATGACTGTAACACCTTGACATCTGATGTCTTTGTACATCATCTCCTTCATACATTCTCTTAAATAAGGTTCTGTCCTTTATCTGCTGCTCCTTAACTAGAAAAGTCATTCTCATTGATAGTTTTGAATGGTTTTCTCTACTTGTTCTTCTTGTGACAATCCTTTGCAACTGTAAAGAGGCTATTCCTCCATTGGTAAGTTCATGGCTACGCATGACCTGAAGAGTTTATTGATCCTTGAATTTATTTCTGTCCCATCACAATCTTTAGGACTGCATATTGGTACCTTTACTTCATACATCACTGTTCTTCATTCTTGCACTTCAAGAAACTAAATGATTACATTAGGGTGGCTTCTTACATGTTTAAATGGAGATATACCTTGAAAGTTCTATCCTTCAATATGAATGTCCTAGTTCACTATCACTGTCATGATACAGTTGGTTGATGTAGTGTGATCTCTATAGTGTTAACTGTGGACTGCTCCTTGGTGAAAGAAAACCCTGCCCTCACATTATGACTATTGGTGACTGCTCCTCATGCTACTTATCATTGTCATAACTCACAATCATATGGAAATTATCTTGAGGCACTGTATAACTATCTTTTTGTGCATTTATGCCTGCGTCTCTTTAAACAACTGCACTTTTGCATATAGAATTGTCACCTTCCATGGCATTGCAAGTTGACTGTCCTATATGAATATCTTCATGTACTGTAATGTTGTCTCTTAACTTCTCATTCATTTAGTATGCATAGAATCAAATACATGTTTATTGCATCTTCTCTTCTATCATTGCCTCTCATGACTTCAAGGATAGACCTTTAGTGATGTATGTTTGATGTGGCATGAGCTGCTCCCTCTTGTAATGAATGAAGTCACTGTATATCTTACATTTCTAGCTTGCTCAATTATAGATGACTTCCCTGATACTTGTGCATATATGCTCTATTCTTATGAGGTTGATATAATGAATGACTACCTTGATCTACAGTCATAACTCCTTTAATGGTGACTGTCCTTCTTCTAGGACTGTCTATATGCCTAAAACAACTGCTTCACCTTTGCAAATTTCCTAAAAAAACCTCTCTGTTTAAATATCATCCATTTTAATGGTCAAACATCGCCTAGCAAGTTTAAACTTCATTTACAACAATAGTGGTAAATATTTTTCCTATTTTTATATGCCCGGGCTAGGGTCTTTTTGATTGTTGGAGTGGATGATATTCAAGCATGATTGATAAGGTATTCATTCACATGATTGTTCTTGCTAGTTTAATGCATGTTTTGCATGCATTATGGCTACTCATTTCATATATATAACTGCTCATTTTACACATGAATACAACTGTTCCTTTGTCATTATTTACTTGTGACCTTCTTGTGGACTGCAACTTGATGAGACAATTGTATAGCATGGAGGGCCTTGCTGTTTGTATTGACTGTCCTCAAAAGGTGAAGATTGGTACCATCCTCATAGACCGTCATGCAACCCTCTTTACTCTTTTTGCTGCTAGACTGTCTCATGACCTTGCATAGTCTACTTGACTATCTCCAACATTTTATAAGTTCTTATTTTATGCATTTATTTGACAAGCTTAATCATGTCTCTTGCTTATACATGTCCCTCTTAAGGCTTAGGGGCAGCATGCTGGGCTCAACCCTTGTGGAAGCCCATTTTTTCACCACATGCTGAAATATTATGCACAATGATGAATGTACCTGTACCTACGCATTATACAAACAAGTTATACAAAAATAATGAAGTTCAATGCTTCTGTGATGACTTGATCTTTCATTTGATGATATGATTTTTTGGCTTTTCTTGCACACATCTGGTAATGGCTCAATTGATTTAATGCATCATATGCTTAGGTTATATGTCTGTTGATGAAACATATGATGGGATTTCATGTCCCAAGCTTTAATCAAATTTTTAATCATCTGCAGGTATATCTAAAGATCAGGAACGAGAGGAGTTTAAGATAAGAGGACCAACACCAGAATCAACCATTTAAGGTAATGAAGGATATGACCTCTCTTCATATGCTTTTCCCTTATTTTATCTTCAGATGTATAGTTTGCTTTTCATGTTGCATTAGCTCAGTTTAGTCATTCCCATGGCTTGCGTGGGACATTTTAAGCATTCCTTTAATCTCAATGTGTGAAACAATAACATTGTATATATTTTTCATTACAAAATGAATGAAAGACAACAATATCATGCAATTTGTGTAATTTCTTTCAGTTGTAAAACATTGCATAATTAAAAATGAATTCCATTTGAAAGTATTCACATGCAAATAGTTAAGCTTTAACAAAAATTTGTTAGAGTACCTTTCACCTTTGAAGTAATCAACTGTTTCAGCTCTACCAAATTGAGCTGTAAGTGAAATTTTGGTAACAATAACCTATCTATTACACAAGAAGAGCTTGCATACCTCAAACACTTTGAGAGGCTTGATCATGATCACTCCTAGGTCTTGCACCTGGAGAGCATTCCATTCAAGTATATGATTAGATCTTGGTATGTATTTCTTCAAATATGACACACAAAAAACATCATGCATTCTAGCAAGAGCTGGTGATAGAGCTATCCTGTAAGCAACTGGATTAACCATATCTAGGACTGCAAAGGGTCCTAAAAATCTAGGTGCCAATTTGGAAAACAGTCCAAACTTGATAGGGCTCTTATGTAGTTTGATTCGCAAGAGAACTTTATCGCCTACTAAAAATTTTTAGGGTGTATGCCTGGCATCAACATAGCTTTTCTGCCTATCATTTTCTTTTGCCAATCTTTTCCTAATCAACTTTATTTGTTCTTCCATTTCTAATAGAATTTCTAGCCCAAGGCAAATCCTATCTTCCAGCTTGTCCCAGCTTATAGGAGTTCGGCACTTTCTGCAATACAATGCTTTGAATGGAGCCATCTTAATTGTAGAATGATAAGAATTATTGTATGCAAATTCAACTAGTGAAAGATACTCTTCCCACTTATATTGCTGATCCATCTAATACATCCACAATAAATCTTTCAGTATTTGATTAACTCTTTCAGTTTGACCATTTACCTCTGGATGATAAGTTGAGCTTATATTCAATTGTGTTCCCAGTGCTAAGAATGCAAATTCAACTAGTGAAAGATACTCTTCCCACTTATATTACTGATCCATCCAATACATCCACAATAAATCTTTCAGTATTTGATTAACTCTTTCAGTTTGACCATTTGTCTCTGGATGATAAGCTGAGCTTATATTCAATTGTGTTCCCAGTGCTGAGAACAAAGTTTGCCAAAACCTTGAGGTCATCCGTGCATCTCTGTCTAAGATTATCTTTTCAGGCACTCCATGCAATACGAAAACTTCTTGCATGAATTTCCTAGCTATTATGGGTGCCCCATCTGTAAGGTTCCTTGGTATGAAATGGGCTACCTTAGAAAGTTTATCTACCACAACAAGAATAGCATCATGTTTATAGTGTGACATAGGTAGTCCCTGGACAAAATCCATACTAATTACCTGCCATTTCCATTTAGGGATGTCACGAGGATAAAAGAGTCCTACAAGATGCTGATGTTCAGCCTTAATTCACTAACATTCTAAACATCCTACCATGAATCTTGCGAGATAATTCTTCATTCCCTTCCAAAAATAAAATGGATTCACATCAACTAATGGTTTTGTCACTCCAGGGTGACATGAATATGGCGCATAATGCACTTCTTTCCACACAATGTTTCTCAAATCTCCCTAATTTGGAACATAAATTTGGTTGTTATATCTTAACAATCCATTAGGTTTGAAATAAAACCCTTTATATCTTGCATCTTGAGGATTTTTTGATAGAGTTTTTAGAATTTTCTCATAATATTCATCTCTGACTGAATTCTTTAGTACTTGAGCTCAGAAATTAGAGTGCACTATTACCATTGCTGCAATATGCCTTCTACGACTTAAGGCATCAACCACTTGATTTTTCTTTGCCCTTTATATAATTAATTTCAAAATCATAGTTACAGATAAGCTCTAACCTTCTTCTCTTCTGGGCATTAAGGTTTGGTTGCATGAAGATATACTTCAAACCTTGATTGTCAGATTTTAGTTCAAATCACTTGCCCAACAAGTAATGCCTTCATACTTGGAGAGCATGTACAATTGCTACTAATTCCAAATCATTGGAAGCATAATTCTGCTCATAGGATCACAACTTCCTTGATTCATAGGCCACAACTTGACCTTCTTGCATTAGTACTCTACCCAACCCTTCTCCTGAAGCGTCGGTCACAACAACAAAATGACCCTCTGGGTTTGGTACTCTAAGAATCTAGTGGAGCCTCCCAAATTTTCTAGCCCTTTGGTCATTAAAGCCCTGCAAATGGCTAAGTCTATGACTAAATGTCTAAAACCCTAAACCTTTAGCCTGTTGTTTGAAAGCCTTGCGTTATAATTTTATGTTGACTTGTAATAGGTGGTCATCCCAAGTTTAATTCATAACCTCATGTCTTTTATCTCATCTGAAACTAGCCCCATCAGCCTAGTGACCGACCCCACCCATCCCTGTAATACTTCCTAAGTTTGAATGCTAGACTATAGAAGAAAGATCGATGACTATTACGACATCACAGGCTCCAAATCTATCAGATCTATCAGAGCCACGCTGATATGCCGACCGTTGGTCTCAATCTAGTAGGTCCAAGTCTTGTAGGCTAGATCCTCTAAGCATGCACTCGCTCCTCATTGGATCACAACAATGCACTGCAGATAGATGCCAATGAATATTCCTCGTGCTACTGTGATGGTGTGACAATTGGCAGTGTGGGTCCCAGTCTAGTCCATGTAAGCCAAACCAAAAGCTTAGCACACGAGTGCCGGGGAAGTGGTGTGGGTCCCTTCTAGGATTGCGTTGTTGAGATGAGGTGACACGTGGGTCTGAGGTGGAAAGTCTTTGTTGAGCTTACAAACTCACATTGGCCTGTGCTACTTTAAAGCATATAAGCCAGTTTCGAGGATGCTGATTTCAACCATTCACTCTACCGCGATAAGATTCATCGATGGTCCATGTTCAAAAATCAAGGATTCAATGACTTTCAAACACACAATGCACTATGAGAGTAGAAAAGACAGTCTAACAAACTGTATCAATCTCGGTTCAATTCAACAGACCAGATCGACACAAAAAATGTGTTACCAAGAGGATCCAATCAGGACAGAGATATAAATTCCCATGGTTGCAAAAATTAAATGTAAAAATAGAATTTGTAACTGACTGTTGTAGTTTGATATTGCTCTATTCTCCTTTATAAGGGAACTGATAGTATTGTAATGAGGTATCTAGGGATTTTCTGGGCTCTGGATACAAGATATCCACACTTTTTGGGAAGTAGTTTCTTTTGTAGAGTAGGTTCATTTTGTCAGGTTTGCAAGGAAAAATATTGGGCCTGTAGATGAATAAAGTTCTATATTACATCTTTCGGTTTGGATTGCAGTATATGAATAACACTATATGTGTGTGTTTTTTGCAATTGTCTCCTTGAATATATGCATCTCTTTTGTGAAGGAAGGAATCAATGATTTTAGAGTTCATCTATGCACACTTACTATATTGAATGTCTTATTTACTACTTCTATTCAAGTAACAGATTAAACATGTTTTGAGTAAGATATAGGAAGTGATGTATTACATTAAGGATTGTTGAAGAAGAATTGCAAGAAATACTCATTCTTGGGTGTATCATTGTAAGGCAGTGATACAAGCATACCCTCTGAATTTAATGTTTTGATGTCAAAAAGGAAACATCTGCATTGTAGAATTTTGACTTTGTTGCCTTGATAAAGCACCGATCTAAGAACCTATTTGCCCAAAGGTCCAAAAAGAACACTGAATTTAAAGATAAAGTCATTTGAACCATTTTATAATTTTGTTTTGCATTAGTTTAGGTAGGTTTGGTATATGTTCTCAAAGCCAACAATGTGAAAATCTCCAAGAACTTTGCCAATGTTGGGACAATTTTACAAATCTTGGTGTAAATCAATGAGAACATTTCTACCTACTATAGTGAAAGACAAATTTGTTGATATTGTAATAAGGGATACCCCCTAAGTTTGGCAGAACCTACAGTGTAGGGGAGATAGGTGCAAACAATCTCCCAATCTATTGGCCAAGTCTCCCATTGAACTTGATCATAAGAATTGGAAAATCTTTAGAGTTTGATGTGTGCAGATTTGGGAACCAACATAATTGGTGACTCTATTGGGGAAAGGCTCAATTATCCATTTGAAAAGAGTCAAAATATTTTTGGATTTGATCATTAGGGTTAGATAGTGAAGGTTTTCATACTTGGAGAAAGAAGTTGTTGCAACTTGCTAGTGTATTTCATAAAAGGTGCTCTGATGGTGAAGTGAATCAATACTATAACTAATTGTGAAGGAGATTTTGGCTTCTTGATGTCTTTCCCTCTTTAGAGAGGTGGTGACTTTGTTGTTGAACTTGTTTGGAGTTGCAATATATTCCTAGGTACTTTATTTTTTTCATTCAATATGATTGGTGTAGAACAACATTCCTGGTCATGTTATTAGAAGAAGTTGTTCTTTGCTGAAAGATACAAACCTCTAAATTTTGATGGTATTCATGGATACCCAAATGCTATTCCTGGTGAAATTAGAAAGTATTTACCAAAGTATAGTGGAAAGAATTCTGAATCAGCAAATAAGCATTTGCAAGATTTTTGTGATCTAATAGGGGATTATGAGATTGAGGCTGAGGATGTTGTTATGAAGCTTTTTGTTCAGTCATTGAAGGATGATTCTAGGGACTAGTTTTCAAGTTTTTCTTTGTGTTCTATTTCTTCATGGCTAGATTTTGAGATTGCATTCCTAGAACAATTTGGTGAAAGGACTAATGTGATTTAATTAATTACACAATTCATGAACATTCAAAAGGAAAAAGATGAGTTGGTCCTAGCCTTCAACCTAAGATTTAAAAAAATGCTCAAACATATTCCAGAATATATGAGGCCAAATGATGCATTATGTTTGGCAATCTATCTCGGTGCATTAGATGAGGAAATGAGTTATTTGTTGAGAAATAAGGAACTTGCTACACTTCATCAAGCTTATGAAATTGCAATGGACATTGAGAATAATTTGAAATATGTAATGCCAATAGGATACATGTCTGCAAGTGTTGGTTATTGTAAAGCATCTTATGCAGAAGAGCAATGTAAATCAGAGAATGAGAATAGTTTTCAAAATGAATGTATTTCTGCTATTCCAGATTATTCATCATTGCTTCAAGTGAATCATAGAGAGTTCCAAGCAAATTCTGAGCAGATCGCAAGTACTGTTGATCCTATGTTTTTTGTTTAATCATTGCTTTATTTGAAGAAACAAGAAGGAGAATCACCCTATTCTCTATATACATGATTTATGATAACTTTGTTAGAAATATCTGAGTATTATAGACCTAAGGATTCTGTGTGTGTTGTTTTGTTCTATGAAATTTATGAATCAGGTTTGAGCACTTTGCCAAAGAGACTGAAGCCTCAAAATCTTGATCAGATATTTGATTGGATTGGGATTATGGAAAGAGCTAAAGGTGATTATGCAAGAAGAGTTGTGTCTCAAAATACTGATAACAGTTGTATTATTGAGCAAAGTCATGACATTATAACGCATAAAAATGAAGAGATTGTGGCAAAAAATGAAGGTACATCCTGTAGTGATAAAGATGAAGTTTGTGATCAACCCATATAAGAGAGATATGCAGATGCATGTCACATACATGATGAAATAAAGGATATATATGAAATTGTATCTTCTAGCAGTGTTGTTGTTGAAGGATCAAAGGAATACACAAATACTAGGTATGATGGGTCAGCTTGTGAGTTAAATACTGAGAACATCCTAACTGTTCATGATAATTCAAGTATGAAGTAGAAATGGAGGTTTTTATTTTACATGAACATGATATTTGCTCATTCATGAAGCCATTAGGTGATGAAGTTTGTGTAGATGATGAATATGTTGATAAGGGTGACTATGAGGCTTTTGATAATGGGCTATATCTAAATTCTTCAAGCCTTCTTTTGGAGCATTCCAGGTGGAGTTTAATCATGGAATTATTGAGCACAATCATGAGATAGCAACCACTTCGTATGAGGAGAATGAGGTGGAAGAGTCTCCCAAGGTTGGCACTCAAGTTTTGGGTGTTAAGCATGAGAAGCATGTTGAAGATTCAAGCCACAATAGCCCTGATTTTGTACATCATACCATGGAGGATGTTAAGAAGACACAAGACATGTGTGATGGATGGTTACAAAGAGTTAGGGAGGCAAAATTGTTGGCTTCCCAAGCAAGACAACACTTACAGCAGGACAAGGAACACTACAATTAGTTGGATTTAGCAAGGCAACAAAGGGAGTCATACCTTAGATCTCTATTTCTTCCAAGGGAAGAATACATGGAGGTTGAGAAAGCAAGGGAGAAGCCTCTTGAGGTAAGAAAGCAAGAAGAACATGCCGATATGGTTGAACAAGAGAATAGGTATGAATCAGAAAATTTTATTGGAATACCTAAATTGCATCATAAGATTCATGATTTACCTCTATTTGAGAGCCTAATGAAGGCTCAAGTCATAGATGAGGATGGAATCTAGCTAAGCATGCACTTAGTGGATCAGCCACTAGTGAACTATATCTACATATGAAGAGGGAGACATAAGTGATTTAGATTTAGGCGAGCCTTTGATCATTCATGGAGAGGTTGAGGAGTTGATTAGTGATAAGTTACAATTCCATCTAGAAGCTACCCTACTTCAAGAGTTTGTGTTAGATACACCTTTTGGGTTAGTATATAAGGGTGAGTATCCAACTATAGAAGAATTTGAACATGAAACCTATGAAAGAAGATATGATGCAAATGTTGATTACATATCCTTGAACATCTGTTCACTTTCTAATGATTCCAATGGTTTACCTTGGGACAACATGTCTTCACTAATACACAACTATAATTCATGGGTTGTGAGCATGCAAAAGGATAGTATCTATGTGGATTTTTTAGTTTTTGTCAACATAGATCAACAAAAGCATGATGAAGGATTGCACATAATTGGGAAATTAGCTTGAAATCTGGTGGTATGCTTCCATGATAGTATCACTGAACATAGTGCTTCTAAATTGGACCCAAAACTGTATGCTCAAAATTGTGACTCTGATTGCCTAGGGCTGTCGGGTTGGATTTTGGCACACACACGGACCCTTCCCTCCTTGCCACGGGGTGACCCACCACGTCACTCTCCCTCATGTGGAAGTAGCTAGTCGAGAGGAGGCAAGACAGGGCGGGGGTCTAGCTTGTTGGAGAGCTAGACTTCGTGGAGAGGGGTTGGCAAGTACTGCGGCCTTTGTTCTTGTGTGCTAAGTTGAATGTTTCATTCGATTGAAGTTGTAGTTGAGATAACCCTATGACCTGAAGGGTCACTAGTTTCTCTTCTCCTGTTGGGGTTTCTTAGATTCTACCTCTGTGTGGGTAAACAGTTTTGTTCGTTTATGTCCTCTTGTCTTTGCAAGCGTTGAAGGATTTCTTGTTGTATTTGGAGTTGTCTAGTTTCTTCTAACAACAAGAGGAAAAATGGGTCTCCTTGTGGTAGAACAAATGTTTCTCGTTGTGGTCGTGGATTGACCTCTTTGATCTCATTATGGATAGCCCTCACCCACTCTCCTCTCACTCCTAAGCACATTCGTGAGTCAGGATAGAGGTAAATGTGTGATTACTAATCTTAACTAGATTTAGGGTTTTGACCTAGAATTTAGTTGACCTAGGGTTTGGCTTTGTGTTTTAACTTGTTTTTACCTCGTGATGGGATCAATGGTTTGCAATTTTGTCTATTCCTAGGGTTTCTATATGCATGCAAAACTTAATGACATGCAAAATGTTTTTTTGTGCTTTTTTAGTATTTTGGAAATGAAAAGTGCTTTTAATCTATGAAAGGGAAATATGTATGCAATCTAATATGATTTTCCTAATGCAATCTTAATCTATGTTTTTTTGGGTTTTTGATAGATTTTGAAGTAATCTAATCTAAAAAAAATAGGAAATTGCTTCTTCTAATAATCTAGATCTAGAAATATGAAAACAACTATTCTAACATGTAAGATCTAACTATCAAGGAAAAAACAATGTTTTACGATTCCGAAGAGCAAATTTGGTTTTCTAATTACTATGAATTGAATAAAACAATGAAGGAACCTGAGAGAAACAAAGATTTGTGTGACTCCACTACCCTTAAAAATACTTGATAATGGCAACCTCGAGTCCTTTTGTAGCAGTGAGAGATCCTCTTGATGACAAAACGACACAAAGTAGCAAAAAGAAGCTTTGATGAAGCTTGTATGAGCTCAATGAGAGCTTTGGTTGAGCCTAATGGCATAGAATGAAGTAGTATAACGTTGCTTGGTTGAACAAATAAAGAAAAAGGCACCTTCATCCTGTAAGAGCATTTGAATGCTAAGTTGGAGAGCAAAAACTGGTAAGAGCTATGTGCACAATGAATTTGCCTCCCTTTGTGCTTGAGGGAAGGGGGTATTTATAGGTTTGAGGAATGGGATTGATTGAGAAGTTAACTCATTTGATTGATGAGTTAACATGGATTGATTGGGGAGTTAACAAGGTTGATTACCCAGTGAACTCAGCTAACTATGGAGTGATAAATCAATTATAGCTTATCACTGAAGAGAAAATGGAGGTGAGGGAATGCATGAGATTGATTGAAGAGTTAATTTGAGATCAAATAGAGCTAATTATGCATGTGTTGGTGCATGAAATAGTTAATTCTATATTAGGCATCAAAATCGTGCAAACTGGAAGAAAAATGGGTGAAAAATAGAGCAAAAATGAGTGAGAAACTCAAGTTTTTCTGCGGCTGAAAAAATGGCAAGGTCACTGCTTTTGCCAGTAGGGTCGCTTGGGGGAGATCTAGGCTGGACAGGGTTTGCTGTAGAAAAATAGGTTGGGAGATGAAAGAAGAGAAGAAAAGGAGGGGTTTTGCCTCTGGAAACATGTCAGTCATGTGCAAGAATCCAAATCTCCACTTGCACCTGCAGGATCTTCTGGGGGAGATCTGGAAATAATAGGGGGAGATTTGGATTGGTTGAGTGGAACTAAAAGTTGAAAGTGGGAGATGGATAGGGAGACCTCTAGAAGGCTTCTAGGAGGTGCACATGATGAAAGACATAGGGGAAGGGTGAAAACTCACCTACAAGACACTCACTTAGGAACAAGGTCAAAAGCTCAGAAAATGCAAGTCGACAAGTGTTGCAAATAGGGAGAGAGAGAAATTGACAAAGAAGAAACACCACAAGACAAGAAAGAGGACACATCATCAAGAGGTTTGCTGTTTAAAGGATATTATTTCACACTGACATATACGTGACAAGGATTTGAATCATCATAGGGGTCCTCGTGGAGACTGTGCATGATTTTTGTGCTTACATATTTGCCCCCTTGGGAACGGTAGTCTATATGAAAGGTAGGTACCATTTTTGAACTAGGCCTTACCTGTTGTCGATTTTCCTGCAATTTGTACCTACAATAACTAGTATTAGTTTGGCATTTAAACATATCAAAACAAATAATGAAAACTGAAATGACAAACTTACCATGAATCATTCGAGTTCGACTAGTTGTTTGCCTTTGTCGGTTTGAACCTATAGGGATGAAAGCATGCAAAACAATGCACGAAAGAGATGCATAAAAGTAAAGAACTAATCTAAACATGCATAAATGAAACTAAGCTAAGGGCAAACAAAGCAAGCCAAATTGTGAGATTGGAACGAAACGGTGACAGAATCATTCGTGTGAGTAGTCGTTAGAAAGGTATCGTCGAGGAGATCGCAAAGATGACCACCTCTTCTTTAGCTATGGAGAATCAGGTATGCAATTAGTAAAAAACCATTCTCTAAATAAACCCTTGTTTGAATTTTGCGAAAAATCTCTTAAAATTGTCTATTTTTGGTGATTTTCTTTGTTGCATTGTATTTGTCTCGTCGTTTAGAGCAAGATTGGTTTTTCATTTTCTGAAATTGGCTGAAAAATGGAGTTTTAGAGAAATTTTTAGTTGAGGGATCCTCCTCTAGGGTTGCCCGGGGGAGATCTGGAAAAACACCTGGGTCATCCGAGGGTGACTCTGTTGGGCTGATTTTGACTAAAATTTAACTTTACAGTTTAACGCTTGTTTCACTTTGATCTGACATGTTTTGGCTATTGTATTCACCTATTTATTTCAATTTTGAGGGTTATACACTTTTTTTGTGTAAGGTTTTTCTATAGTTTTAGAATTTTTACGAGTTTATGAAATCTAATCTAAAGTTCTCCTTTGGTTTTGCAAGACATGCATATCCGATGGAATGCCTACTGAGAGCAGGGATGGCTCTCAGGGATGTTTGCTTCATTGAGTATTGAGGATTGTACTATTTTGAAGAGGGCAGGTCTAGTTAGAGTTTGCCATGTGCCTGTGATTCATCCTATATCTCGTATATGATGTGATATTATGACCTACTGGGATGCAGACATAAACACATTTACGTTCCCGTAGATCTCCAAAGAGTGGACCATCACTCTTTATGATGTGTATCGTATACTTGGGGTTCCTATGAGAGGACATCCTTTAGTTCTTCCAATTAATGCGTCCTTTGAGGACAAGGCTTCCTGGGCTGTGTTCATGGGGGTTAATCACCCCAGGGATTAGACATGAGTCCAACTCACATCTGTGCCATGCCTTCGCATTCCACTTTTGAGGCAATTCTTGATTGGGCTGATTGAATCGAGGCTATCGGGAGACAAGGCCTCGGCTCACCTGAGAAGGTGTTGGGCACCCATCATTCATGATATTGAGGAGGGCACAGTTTATGCTTGGGGACCGGACATCTTGGCCATGGTTTACAGAGACTTCTAATGGATTTCACAGTGAGGGGCTCTAGCTTTTAGCCACTCTTCTTTGATCATGACATGGATATTTGAGCACATGAGGCCCTATCAGAAGCTCATTCCAATTCTAGATAAACATTTACCGAGAGCAGCGAGGTGGATGCATGTTGGTCACTTTGATGCTTCTTTACCCACTGTTGCTACTCTTACAGATGAGGACATGATCTTTGATCCTTATCGTGACATGGAGGGATCTTGGGCCTATGATGGCGAGGTTAGGGAGCACTGTCACGGAGTATTTGAGATTTCAAATCGTAATGGTCTAGTTGAGGCCCATCGGGTTGATTGTGTTTCACAACAGTTTGGCAAGGATATCCCTAAGGACTTGCCCCCAGTGTCCACATACTACAAGATAGTTTAGGAGATGGGTGAGATTGTACAGAGGACCATGGTTTGGACTCCCTTGACTCCTGGAGTCTTCATTACTAGAGCTTCAAGACCAGTACAAAGAGGAGAGAGAGGAACTCCTTCCCAATATCTCATTGTGATTGTGGATTCATAATCTACTGACAAGGACTATGTTCAAGATGATGATGATTCGTCAGATGAGGTCCTTGCTGAGGATGAGGATTTTGATGATGTTGATGATTCAGACGATGCTCTTGATATCCCTGAGGGTCCTCCTATTATTCCTTGACCTCCTCATTCGGCTCAGGTGATGCGACAATTGGACCCTGATTGGCAACCTAGTGATCCACGTAAGTTTGGTCTATTTTCTTTTTTGTACTTTTGTCCTTTCTCTTTTTATGGGAAACTGACTTGTTCTTCTCTTGATTTGCTCTTTTAGGTAACGTTAGAGAGTGGAGGGATTTTGTTCATGAAATTAATGTTGGATTGGCTTCTCCCTTCACTAGGATGACTCATGACCATCTTTTAGATGATCCTGGTGTGCCCCCTACTTCGGGGTGACACACTGACATTTTTGCTCCTATCTATCATGGATGTCAAATGACTATAGTGTTGAAGACCCAGTTTGACACCCTTAAGGGTGAGAATCAGGTACTTTGAGAGATGGCTCACCTTAATTTTGGATGGCATGATGCTAGTATGGCAGGGCCTTCATAGTCACATGCTCACAGTAGAGCACCTCACTCTCATATGTGTCATGGAGTGATGAGTGGTATTCATAGACAAAGGAGCCGAAGTCCTGAGGGTTCCGTTGGAGGGAATTGCCCTTGACTTCCTTTCTTGAAATCGTGCCCCCTTGCATGGGGAGCCTCTACTTCTCTTGAGAGAATTTTGTCCTAGCTCTTTGATGCCTTTGTATATGTAAACTTTGGATGTATCTATGGAAGTTTATCCTTTTATGGTTCTCACTTATCAGATTTGTACTCATCTCTTATCCAGGTTTGGAGTTTTGGGAACTTTTGATTATGTTTGACCTTTTCAACTCTTTTAATGATGCAAGTATGACAACAATGACATATTTTTGTAATTTTTTGTGGCATATATATGAAATGTAGTTTATGATATGATAATGCAGGAACACAAGAAATGCTGAAATGAAACATTTACTTCTACTGAATGTCATGAGGTATGACATTTGACTTTATTGCTTTGAGACTCTTTTTCTGATTTTGGCATGAATGCAATGTGGGACAAACAATGTGACTACTCTTAAATACGATTTTTGATTCAGGGGATTGCGAGTTGTCCTAATATAAGAGACCTATTCAAGGTTGTGAGATAGGAGTGGATAAACTCAAGTGAGGAGTGGGAATGAATATGGAGTGTTTCTGATTTTTGGCTTTGCTAAAGGCTAAACACCGATCCTTATCTAGATAAGACAAATTGATAAGCTTTCAACTTAGACAAGTAACAAATTTTATAGGTGTTCTATTGATATGCGCTAGACAATTAAGGGGGGGTGAATCAGTTGTCACAAAAACTTAAACACTTTCTGCAATTAAACATTCATCACTTATCCACAATTATTATGATTTAACAATGAGAGCATGAAATCAAAAACTTAACCACAAAAGCAACATCAAACACAAGAGACACCAGATTTACGTGGAAAACCCCAAGGTGGGGAAAAACCATGGAGAGGATTAACTCTCAATATATATTGTAATCTTGAAATAGTGATGTTTAGGCTTGGTCACCCCATGGGCCTAAACATACTGGCTTACTACCATGAAGAACAACTAGGTCTAGCAGGCACATTGCCTCAACCCTAAACCTAGCAAGATTACAATAAGGTCTATTAAACCCTACTGGTGACTTACTGCCAAATTCACTACCACGATGAACACCTTTCTTTATTGTGAATAGACAATTCCTCAACTCTGCTCTTCCTCTGTCCTGCTCTTCCTCTGCTCTACTCTTCCTCTTCTTTCCTCTTCCTCTTCTCTGCTCTGCCTTTGGACCTTTCTTAATATATTCTCATTTTCATTCAAGGACAACTTTTCCATGACTTAGCTACAAGTATTTATACACTACATCAACCTTGGAATGATCATCAAGGTCGGCATCAACCATTGGAACAATCTCCAAGGTTAGTATTACAAACATTTACAAAATAGGTCCTAACCTATTGCAACATCATGCAAGAAGAATGAAATGCGGATCACACCATGCCTTAGCTGGGACTCAAACATGATCTTCCACGCCACAACACACTTCCACAATCTTCTAGAGATCTCCACAATCACTGGGATCAACTAGGTCGGCCAAGACTAGTTACACGCTACATTATCTGGGAACAATCTTCACACACCATCTCAATTTCTTAACATGAACCAAAGTCTAGATAGGAACATGATTAGGAGACATCCACAAGCATGCTATAATCATCAGGAGAAACTGCATGAACCCTAACCACTTTATTCATAGGAATCTTCTCACCGAAGTACATGAATTTTACTGTCTTCAACTGTCATAAAAGAAAGATAGCTTGCGGACCACCAAACCATGAACCATTGCAACTGTAGGCACTTCTCATCATCCTAGACTTCCCTCTAGTACCACATAGCAAAATACTTTCTTGCGGAGGAATATGGAGCCAAATACTATCTTCCTGTCTCAACTAAACTTATAGAAAAAGAAAGCTTCACTCTAGTGAACACAACTCACTCAGATCTTCATGCGGATGGCTCAAACCTGAAATGTAGCATCCTCAGACATACCTCTAACTTACTTCCAATTTGCAGACCACGATCTTCAAGTAGGAACAAATGTAGAGTAGTTTACCAGATTGATCTTCAGCATACAACTCACTATCTGTACTGCACTTCTCTGTGGCTTACTTGTTTCTTCCAGAGAGGCTAATTTTCTTAATATCCTCAACATACAAGTCTTCAAAACAAGTAATGGAATAGGATATAGTTGACACCAATGACAACAAGAATATGTTGAGATCAATGACAACACTGATTAGGCACATACTTGCAACATGTTCGGTAGACTTAGATCATTGATGACAAGCAAGGTAGACCTTGGGTAAATGATAAAAGGGGAAGAACAAGGGTCCCTTGGTAGAAGATGATCCTAGAGACTACTAGACTCTTTGGTTTTGCTCAGCTAGTGCGTGTGTATGCTTTGTATCTTTCTTTCTCTGTTAGAATGTCACCCTTGAGGCTTTGACCTTAGACTGATATCCACCCAAGAGTATGGACATTAAAAAATCTTCTCTCTTCCACTCTTTTTTTATATCTCTCTTTTTTTTTCTTTTTACTTCTTTTTTGTATTTTCCTTGATTTTTCTCATTTTTTTTGATTTTTGACTTTTCAAGAAATGAATGCTTTTGGAACTTTGATATGCAATGCTTTTGATCTCTCAATTCTCACTTTTTGACACTCTTATTTTGATCACTCATTTTTTTATTCACTCGGATTTTAGATTGCTTCCTTTAGAGTTTTGATCTTCTTGACGTTTTTGGCCAAGAAAGCTAAGGGGTTGAGCGCCACCTAAAGTTTTTGTAATCTCGTTGGACTTCTCTACTACTAGGGAAGAATTGGGAAGGTCTACCTGCAAGCTTCCTTTGGACACCGTAGGTTTGAATACTGACTTTATTTAGACCTAACATCTTGACTCATAAGACTGGGATCAGTGTAAAGCTAAGAGCTAGGTTTTGATTAGAATTGCTAGGAATGAAAAAGGGGATAATGGCGATTTGTGAAGATGGGGAATCTCTAGGTCCTGAAAGGATGACGTATATCTAGGCAACATTAGACTCCTTACTGGAAAGAAAATAGCGCAAGAGCAAGTCACTAACTGTAATGCAAGATGAACAGAATGATACAAAAATGCAAGAAACAAATTGTTTTTGACATTTTTGATTTTTTTAATAATTTTTTTGTATTTTTATGTTTTATGATTTTTTTGGTTTTTAGACAGTATTTTTTGAGGTGAAAGGCATTGACTGTTTCGCCAAATACCTCTCCCTCCATTGTGCACAAGAGATAGGCACCATTTCTGACATCTTCTTTGACCATGTAAGGACCTTTCTAGTCTTCCAAAAAATCTCTTTTTCATCTTCTTTTCTTATTCTTCGTGCTACCTCTTCTTAGGAAAAGTTCTCCTATTCTGTAAGGTTTGTCATTTGAATCTATTGCTACCAACTTAGTGGTTTCTTTTGACATCGTGAGATGAACTAAGTCTCGAAAGGCTTGTTGATGAGAAGGGGTCCAATACATGACTCCATCATAATTCAATAGCTCTGCTAATAGGTTGAATTGTTCTTGCATATAGATCTTCACATCTAGTATTTCTTGGATTCTTTGCAAAAAATGGAACAACTATAGGGGAGTTTGTGGCTCCCTTTGCTCATTAGGAGGGACAAAGCTTATACTTGTCCTCCCATTTGGTTCTGGTCTTAAGTCCATGGCATATCTGATGTAACTTTTTGGTAATTCAAAAATGACAGGGTCGTCAACGCTGGCTGTCACTCTCATCGTCCATTCTCTGTGAAAGATACCTTCGCTTTCTTCATGTTCATTGGGAAGTATTTCAACCATTTCAATTTGTACTAGAGGTGCTTCCCATTCACCGAGTTCATCTGATTGAACTGAGGCAGAGGTGGTTGGTTTTTCTTGTGGTTTGGATACCATGAACATCCTAGGTAGCATTCCTATAGCTTTGGTTGATTCATTATCAATAGAATGTGCCTTTTCCATGGGTATCACTGGTTGACATGTGAATCCTCTGTTGGTGTGAGAGGCTCATACAACTCTATTTCTTTTGGTGTCTTGGGGACACATGATTCACTTAGTGGTGATAGTGGAGTGTAACTTTCTGTCATGTCTTCCTCAGCATCTAAGAAAATGTGTGGGTCTGCATCTCTCAGATCTAATGTAGTGGTTTGAAAGATCGGTCCTTCAGTTCTATGAGGCTTCTCCCCTATGCAAGGGAAGAGTTTGTAGGCCTCTTGGAAGTTGATCATGAGTGCCTCTAGAGGGAATTGGAGTGGTCCATCCGGTTCAAATAATTCCATGATATCAATCATCTTTTCTTTAGGGACCGTTCCTTTTGTTTTGGTAAGGGCTCATTCTCTAAAGTTTTGATATCTGTAGCGTTTATGGTCTTTTCTGGGATTTCCATTCATTTGATACATATGGACTGAGGTGTAGGATTAGGGATGGTTAACTTGTTGGTAGGGAGTTCGTAGTCTATGGGGATACTTATACGCTTGTTTGGCGTGTTTGATTTTAACTTGCTAAAAGGTTCTGGATCTCCCTTTGCGACATATACTTTCCCTAAGTGCAAGAATCGAGCTTCCTGAAATAATGTGGATGACATAGCTTTCATTCTGTGTATCCATGGCCTTCCAAGAATCAAGTTATATCCCGTGTCTTTATCTATGACATAGAAAGTGGTTGGAATGGTTTTGGGTCCCAAGGTCACTGGAAGGGTAATTTTACCTATGGTGGCAACTTTTAGGTTATCATATCTGCATAGAGTATCTCGTGAGGTGGTGATATTTGTCTCCATAGCCCATCCTCTCTAATAGGGAGAAAGGAACTATATTCACTACAACCCCATCATTGATTAATGTTTGTTTGATGCACGTATCATAGATCCACACTTGAAGATATAGTGTAGGGTATTCTTTTTTTGTTAACTCTGCCTCGGAAGGCATTCGTTGTAATCAAAGAAAAACCCTGGATCTTTGAGTTTTGTGGACTGAGGTCGTAGTCCACATGATTGATTTGCTCACTAGGTGATGGCGTAATTTGATCAAGGTATTTTAAACCTATTGGCTTTAGCAATGCTGAGCGATGTGAAGGGGAGTTCCTGAGTAAGTCGATGAATGAAATGTGAGCATATGTCTTCTTTAAATCTTCTATTAAGGTCAGATTGGAGGTGTTATTGGTTCTACCACCGAGATGACACCTTCTTATGCTTCTATTTTCTCATTTTCATCCTCATGGTCTTTCTCTTATTCTTCATTATGGACTAATCCCATCATCCTAGCCTCTCCTTTTTGTCCTACTTGTGGTGGGATTTCAAGGTTACTACTTTGAGTCGTCTTGTTTTAGTTTGTCGTTTTTGTGTCTTTATGTGCGGGGAACAGGTCCTAATAAATTCTCATGTTTGTGTTTTGTGGTGCTATTGGAGCTTGATTTTGTCTTGTATCTTTGTTGTTCGATGTGAATTCCTATGGGTTCAGGAACATCTCTATGAACAAATGTTGTTGGTCTTCCGGTAGTCTTGCTAGGAATATATTGTACTCTCTACGAGATTCTGTGCTATGCCCCGTTGTTCTATGAAAAGAACAAAATTGATTGAACTCTTATGGGGGTCTTTCATATCCTCCATCGTTCCCATTCCTGTTTCTATTGTGGTTCCAACTTTGGTAATTGTCTCGAGGGTAGTACCCATTGTTTCTAGGTTGATCTATGGCATTTATGTTTAGAGGATAGTAAACTCTCCCATTATAATCATCTCTTACTTTCTTAATTAGGGTGTTGGTTTTTTCCCTAACTGGATGCTCATTCTTAGATTTCCCTACAAGGTAGCCATCAGTGATCAACAGGATCTCTGGGCCAGGGGCCAACAATGTAGGAGATAGACTCTATTTTTATCTCCTCCTCTTCTTCAGGCTCTGCAAAACCTAGGGGGGTATTCCCTATTCAACATCCATGAAATATGACTGTGAACTGACTAGGATGTTGACACAAAGTAGATAAATCCTCCTATGTGAAGACCAAAACTGTGGGATAAGTGCAAAGGGGCTAGCTTTGGGCTTATGTTCAGTTGTAGATAGAGGATTTGGGTCCTAAAACTACTTCTACAGTCCTAATGGTTATTTTGAAAGTTTGAATTTGATTTATGTTTGGATGCAAACCTGGACCTGGTGTGTAACCTCAACACAGAGCTAGATTGGTGCCTATCTAGGACTTGGAGTCAGTAGACATACCCCTGTGAATGATCAACATGAACACACTAAAACTGGATTTCAAGGGGACTTGTGTGATATCTGCCTTATAAATACCTCCCAATACAGAGTGTTAAGTTATCTCTACTTATGGCATCCCTATTGCAGTATATCCTTCCCAACACTTAATCTGAAAACACTTTAATCTACCCTTTGAGCAGAAGTTGAAAGATCAAGCATTCAATACATGAATTCTATATTCTAGAATCCCAGACATCCCTTAGATATCGAGATTCAGAAGGACACATGCTATACTGGAGACATAATAACAAAACACATGCAAATACAACATTACTCATATAAAATCAATCATGAAATCAGTAGATTCATGCATGAGACATACAACAAGAGATACATAAACTCACAAAATCACCTGCACAGAGAAACCAGAACCAGTCATATCTCATTACAGAGCCAGATATGTCTAGTTTTCAACAACAGAAATGAGCAACAGAGTCCCTCAAATACCATAGGGAAGTGTACCCAGCAATTAATTACATGGCAATTCAAAATTTGCCAAATACAGTACATGAGAAAGATGGCGCTCATCAAAAAAAGAATGCAGCAGGCAGGGGAGTAGACAGGGGAGGCCTCGAGCCTTGCACCATCACCTGGGAATCCATAACTTCAAACGAGCAGTTTGACCATTCATACCATCGCCCATACCCCTGCAACAACTGCCATTAAGGCTTCAACCACTCGCGTCCTCTCCTGGAAATAGTCGCAGTGCTTGTATGGAACTCTCTCGCTCGAAACATGCTTGAGGACGCAAAGAAAACCAATGTTCCAACTTCAAAATATGGCCGTCGATCATTTCCCTTCGCAGGATCTACAGCCTCAAATTGCCTTGAAAAGTTGAGAACCATTGAGAATGTGCCACGCAGGCACTTTTGCTCTCATTGACTCTTCAAACAATGTGAAAACAAAAGTCCCACATTAGTCCTGCAGGGACCACTCTATCACTTTATAAGCATGGCCGCAAGCACATTAAGTGTCGAGCATTTTACCCTGCTCGACCCACGAACCCACCGCTAGCAGTCACCATTCCATCTCCCACCTCCGTCGGTGTGACCTACACCATCGGAGCAACCAAAAACCTGCTTGCCGACATCACATGTTTCCCCGATGAACACCCTTCGGCATGACACCAACACATCGGCGCGCCCAAAAATTCTCCTATCGACATGCCGATCACACCGATGACCACTTCACATCCCCCGTCGGCCAAACTCGAACCGTTGGAGCAACACATCAAACCTACACTGACGCAGAATGTCACGCCGACGCCCACAAGCCAATCCTTTGGGCATAGTAACCCTATCGGCCCAACTCTCCAAGATTTGCCCGATAAGCAAAGTCACTCCGATGCGCATCTCCATCGGCTAGACACCCAACATCGGCAAACCACAAAATTCCTCTGCCGATAGCAATACTCCCGCCGATGAAAGCTTCAAGCCACATTCCCCTTGTCGGCCTGACCCAAACTGTTGGAGCAACAAAAAGCTCCTTCGCCAACCTCATCGATCACGTCGATGCCCACTCACTTGAAAACCTTAAACCATCCATCATTGACAGACAAACCACATCGGAAGGTGCTCCATCAGCTGGGCCGATATGCAATGTTACACTGATGGCACATACGAACTACACTCCATCGGTAAGACCCCTAGCGTCGGCGAACACTCCGCCAACCTTCCCGATACGCAGTGTCACACCGACGCCTCTTCCATCGGTGCAACCAACCCGTCGGAGCAACAATTCCCACCCTTGCCGATGAAGAATGTCACACCGAAGACCACAAACAAGCTCATCGGTCCGTCGGAATAACCCCTAACTCTGCCGCTGATGAAGCATGTCACAGCGATGAAAGGAACAAACCATTGCGGACTATCCAATTGCTGAGACAAGGTGGCAGTTGGGCCGATGGACACAAAAATTTTTGATCATAGGAAAGTGCCTACATATTAAGTACCTGAGATCTGATAAATTAAGCAGGACCAACAGTGGCTCTGATTGGGGACATGTAGGCACAAGGCTACAGCGAGAACCAGACCTCCAGGCAGACCAGACAAAACACAAAATGAAACCAACTATACAAGATATTTACAATATACACATACTTCTACAAATGTGCACAGAGGCAGATCACTTATGCAAAATAAAACTTGAGGAATTGACCAGGCACAGGCAATTCTAACATCTCACTATCTAGGGCCTGGAGGACATAAGAATCCTCCCCATGAGTATTGCAAACCTGATATGGGCCCATCCATAAGGGTTCAAACTTACCATGTTTGCCCTTATCTTGACTTCTTGCATTCCAGATGAGCACCCAGTCATTTATCTAGAACTTCCTTTCTGTAGCTCTCTTGTCAAACAAATGCTTCACATTTTGTTGTCTCTCAAGATTATCTGGTGGGCTTTCCTTCTGCTTTCATCCAGTGCAACCAGTTGGTTTATTCTTCCTGTCATGGAGTCTTCAATCTCCTCATCATTCTCTTGGATGAATTTGTATACTGGCAGGAGATTTTTTATAGGCAGACTGGCTAATGCACCATATTCCAGTTCAAAAGGCGACCTTCCAATAGCCTTTTTTACTATCACCCTGTCAGCCCATAATGCTAACTTTAACTTTGAATCCCAAGCTCTCTTGTTCTTATCCACTATCCTCTTGATGATTTTCATGAGGCTTTTATTGCTTGACTCTACCTGACCATTTCCCTGTGGGTGGTATGGTGATGCATATGATAAATTTATCCCATACTTGTTGCAAAAATCAACAAATTCACCAGATCTGAAGCACATAGCGTTATCTGTGACTATCTTGAATGGTACTCCAAATCTGATGATGATATTTTCCAGTATGAAATCCATCACTATCTTACTTGTAGCTCTTTTAGTTGGAATAGCCTTAATCCATTTGGTGAAGTAATCAGTAGCCGCCAAAATCCAACTATGTCCCCCACTTGACTTTTCTGCAATCTCCCCTATAAAATCAATTCCCCATTGCTGAAAAGGAGCATCCACAGTTACAGTTCTAAGGGGCAGTGCACCTTCATAACTTAACTTTCTTGAGAACCTTTGGCAAGGGTCATATTTCCTTACCAGCCTTTGTGCATCTGCAAAGAGAGTGGGCCACCAATATCCTGCCCTAAGGATCTTATGAGCTGTTGTTTGGGTAGTATAATGTCCACCACACAATCCTTTATGCATGTCATTCAAAACATTGTTAGCTTCATTTTCATCCACACATCTTAGTAGTACACCATCAGGATTCTTCCAGTACAGCTCACCTTGAACAATAACATACCTGATTGCATGTAGTTTTAAGGTCCTCTTTTGACTGTCACTGAAATAGGAAGGACAATTCAGATTTTGCAAGTAATATATGATGTCCTTATACCATTCAGATTTTGATACATTGACATTTTCATTCTGGACAACATTGACTTGTCATGCTTCTAAGTTTGACTGTGCCATCATTTTGGCTAATCCTTGTCCTCTTACCAACTTGGTAATTTGTATCTCTATGTTGAATTCCTGCAGCTTGTTTATCCATCTACATCTCCTCCCTGTTACCTCTTGCTGAGTGAAGATATCCTTGACTGTTGCATGAGGCACATACGCAATTATCTGGGATCCTACCAGACATGGCCTGAAACTCTTGACTGCTCTGACTAGTGCATATGCTTGTTTCTCCATGATATCATACTTTAGCTCAGAAGCCTGCAAGGACATACTGAAGAAAGTTATGGGCTGCTCAAATCTATCTTCATTTTTTTGTAGTAAACATGCAGCAATAGTATGGAAAGAAGCAAATGAAAACAATTGAAATGGCTTAGAAAAATTAGGAGATTTCAGCACAGGAGCCATTTTTATTGCCTCCTTGATGTCCTGAAAAGATCTGCTTGCTTCACCTTCCCAGCTGACAATCTCACCCTTCTTCATCATTTTAGAAATGTTCCTTGTGGTTTCTGCAAAGTTGGGAACAAATCTTCTAACAAAATTTATTTGTCCAAAGAAGGATTGGATTCCTTTTACTATTTTTGGCGTCTGGATCTTATCAATTGCAGCTATTCTCTCAGGGTCAATCCTAACTCCGTCTTTGGAAACAATGTGCCCTAGGAGCTTTCCTTCAACTACCCCAAAAGCACACTTCTTTGGATTTAGAGAAATGCCATACTCTAGTGCTCTTATGAAAATCTGCTCCAAGTGCATACAATGTTGCTCTTCCTTCTTTGAATAGGCAGTCAGATCATCCTGATATACAGCCAGAATTGAGTCAATCAACCTTGCAAAAGCAACATCCATTGCTCTTTGAAATGTAGCACCTACATTTGTTAGTCCAAATGGCATCCTCACATATACATAAGTTCCCCATGGAGTGGTGGAGGCAGTCTTGTATTGTTCTGATTCCTTTACCTTCCCCTGATTGTAACCTGAGAAACCATCCATCATGGATAGGAGTTCACAACCAGTCACCTTCTGCAACATAGCTTCCATATTAGGCAATGGATAATTATCCTTTAAGCAGGATACATTCAAATTTCTAAAGTCAACACAAAGCCTAATATCACCATTCTTTTTTCTAACTGGGACAAGGTTAGACACCCAAGTTGAATGTCTGATCGACATAATTATTCCAGCCTCCCTAAGCTTCTTGAGTTCTTCCTGCATTTTTGGAGCCAAGGTGGGATTAATAGGCCTTTGCTTTTGTCTAAATGGCTTAGCTCCAGGCTTCAATGGGATTTCATGCTAGATTAAGTCCTCTCTATAAGCTTTTAGGTCTTCATATGACCAGGCAAAAACATGCTTATATCTTTTCAGTAATGCAATCAACATGCACCTGATGTGTGGTTTGAGTTGTTTGCCAATGTATACCTTCTTGGGGGCCTGAGATGTCCCCAAATTTATCTTCTCTAGGTCATCTTTATTTGTGGGAGATGTCTTTGTGACCAATTGGTCTCTATTGTCAAAAGCTCTTTCCAAAGCTACTAACCCTCTAGGGATTTTGTTAGTCTTCAACTGAATTACTTCTTTCCCCATAAGAGTTTCTTTTCCATCTATAGTTTCTATAAAATTTTGAAAATCAATTTTTTGGTTCTCATATTCATCTATGCAGTGCAAAAATCTTAATAAGTCCTTGTCATCATCAAACACTTGCCAACTGCATATGTTTTCTAGTACTGCAGGTCTGATTTTAACTTCAACATTTGTAACACCTGATAGAGTGATATCATCTGGTCTTATTGCTACATTGGCTAAGAAATTGGCCATGACATTTTTTGATCTCTCTACCCAGCCTACTGAAAATGCATCAAATAGTTCAATGGTATCCCAAACAACATGCTTGTATTGTTTTAATCTTTTGTTCTTTGAGGCATACCTATCTCTAACTTGGGACACAATCAATTCAGAATCCCCAAATACCCTTAACATCTTAATTCCATGTTTAAGAGCCATATTTAAACCTAAGAGTAAGGCTTCATACTCTGCAATATTGTTTGTGCAAGCAAACTTCAGCAAGAAAGAAAACTTTAGAAGCTTACCAGTTGGAGACAAAATTACAACTCTAGCTCCAGAGCCCTCCTTTGCACAAGCTCCATCAAAATACATGATCCACAGACCTTGCTGGTCCAACTCTTGAATGCAAAGGTCTTCCTTTTTTTTCTCTTTATCATCTAAGACAACCCTGAAGTTATCACAGTCGGTGTTCACAAAACAGATGTGTTCTTCTAATTCTTGGTCCTCCACTGTCTCTGATGACCTTTCTTCTCTAACCAGTTTGACATCCCTGCCATTCATTAGAATCATGGCATATGACAGGTCCAGTTGCATACTCCCACAAATGAGTGTTGCCCACCTTCTTGACAACAGCATACCATACTGTGGCTTGATGTCAACCACTGTTATGTTCATTTTGTAGGTTTTTTTAGGATATGCTGCCAGTTTGAAATCTACATCTTTCATGATTCCAATAACAGGTACCTCTCTGGCATCCATAGCATAACATTTTCCACATGCCTTGTCTATTTTCAATCTAGCTTGTTGCATGATAGCCAGAGGCATAATGTTTGTGGATGCTCCAGAATCAAGCATACAATTTCTGATTACTTTTCCATTTATAACCAGGGATACATAAAATGGCTCAACTTGCGAAGGGTATTTTGTCATGGTCATCCCTAAATACACCTCAGGGACTTCATCTTCTTCATTGCAAAAGGCCTGCTTCTTACCTTGGGCTTCATCATTTTGCTTAGCTTGACAAGGCACTCCAGAAATTAGGGATACTGTCCTATTCTTGATCTCTTCAACCTTCATAAGTTCCATTAATGGGATAGAAACCTTTACCTGAGAGAGGATTTGAGTGATATCAAATGGAGCATAACTTTGTATGACAGTTGTAGCTTGCTCCAGGGTTTTACTTCTATCCTGAGATGATTTAGCTTTAGTCCTTATGGCTGCTTGACTGTCATTCTTGTTTTGGGAACTTTTGCTTTGGTCTTCATTCTCTGGTCTGTGGAAATCATGACCTATTTTTTGCTTAAAATTTTGCTTGTTATTTCCCCATTGCCCTTTTTGTGGTTCAATCCCCCTATGACTATTCACTAGTTGACTGACAGAAATGCCTTCTGGCTTATGTGGGCCACTTACCTGAGCTTTACCTCTGAGGTTATAATTACTTTTGACTTGAGCTACTGCTATAGCAGTGAGAGCCCTAATCTCTTCATCAGAAGGTCTTTGTAGGTTACTCAAATAACTGTGTGAGCCCTGAGCATATACATAACTATCTTCATTATCCTCATCATAAAAAACCTGCTGATAGGCCTGAATCCCATTATCTGTACTCTCATCTGCTTCATGAGAAGGATGCTCCCTACTTGTGGATAGCATGTTAACATCATCATCCTGTATATAATGTGGCCCGTTGCATTCATCACAAGAAACAACATTATCATACAAAGATTGAGCAATCATGCATTGTGACTGTGAATGAGGCATCTGACAGATTATGCACCATGGAGTATCATCGGCAATATTTATATCTTTCTTCAAAGGATCAGGAGTTTCCTTGGTATGTTGAGCTCTCTGATTTGTGTTGTTATGTGGAAATACAGGTTTACCATTATGCCAATTAGTATTATATGGCATATCATGCAATGATGGCCTTTTTTCCTGTCTTTGGTAAACTTGCCTATCGGGACCTATCCCTTTTTCACTTCTAGCCAGTTTATAGCCTAAATCCTTAACAACATTTGCCACTTTATCAATTTTATCTTCAGGAGTAGATGTATTACCTTGAATATTCTAAGGTTTGTTTGGATTCTGCAGAATTCTCACATCATCCCTCCTATTTGTCTTGCCTGATGCTTTCCTATTGTTCTCAATATTTATTGCTACCTTGAAAGCATCCCTGAGAGTAGCAGGACCTTTATCTCTTAACCCATATGCAGTTTTGGCATCAAAAGCATTTATATACAATATTATGCACATTGGTTCATTTGGCCTCATGTGATGTGGCAATTTGTTCAATACTTTAGTGAATCTGGCATTAAAATTTGCAACCTACTCATTTGACCCTTTAGTGATACTAGTGAACTCATTTACAAAAAAGCTAGGGTCAGTTTTTTCACCATATTGCTCCTTAAACATCCTTTTGAAATCATCCCATGATGAAATGCTTTGATCAGGCAGATTTTTGTACCATTCTCTAGCCTCATCAACCAAAGTTGCATGAATGACTTCATAAAAACATCCTCATGCTCAACCTCAAAGTTGTCCATGACATTTTGGAAAGCTTTTAGATGATCCTCCCCTGACACAATATTATTTCCTAGAAATTTTGGCACTTGAAGCCTTACATGCTTGTCAACGGGGTTAGGATAACCAGGAATACCATCAAACACCAGCTGTCTAAATCTATCTAGCTACATGGGTTGCCTATCAAACTGATTGGCATTGATATTTCTGTTTACGTTCTGATTTCTTACATTGTTCAATGGTATTCTGGCATCAATTACATTCTGTCCTTGATTATTATGTTGATGTTGTACCTCATTTCTGCACTGGTTTCTCTGCATATTTCTATTTTCAAGGGTAGGAACTGAATCACTCTAAGTAGTCCTTAAAGCTTGCACTTTCTGTCTCATGTCATCTCTGACTCTCATTGCTTGTAAATATTCTAATTCTGCTCTTAGGCTTTTGATTTCTTCAGCTAACTGTTCTTCTTTAGGCATGGAGGTAGATGGTCTCATACCATTCTGGTCATCATCTTCATCATCCCTCAGAGATTCTACCTCTTAAAATCTTTCACCAGGGTCTAAGAAAGGGCGTTCTTGGAACACCTCTGACCTCATCCTTAAACTGCCACCCTGTTGCCTCTCATCTGCACCTTGGATATCAGCTTCTGCATTTGAAAAATAAGGCACATGCTGTCCTGATGGCCTAGGGTTGTCCTGAATATCATCATTATTCCTGGGGAAACCCTCATGACTGATTGAGACAGTTCCTTTTCTTCTATACATCATCCTTCTTTCTACTGGTAACTCTTCAAATAAAGGATTACATTGGGATCTTCTCCCCTACATATAAATTTTACTTTGACCGGTTGGGAGATTAGTTCGGAGTCGCCACCTATAACTAGGAATTGTTTTCTTCTACAAATCAGGGTTCCATCACTTCATAGTCCCCAGCAGAGTTGCCAATTTCTGTTGGTTTTTTCCCTGACTGGATGCTCATTCCTAGATTTCCCTACAAGGTAGGCATCAGTGATCAACAGGATCTCTGGGCCAGGGGCCAACAGTGTAGGAGATGGACTCTATTTTTATCTCTTCTTCTTCAGGCTCTGCAAAACCTAGGGGGTATTCCCTATTCAACATCCATGAAATATGACTATGAATTGACTGGGATGTTGACACAAATCAGATAAATCCTCCTATGTGAAGACCAAAACTGTGGGATAAGTGCAAAGGGGCTAGCTTTGGGCTTATGTTCAGTTGTAGACAAAGGATTTGGGTCCTAAAACTACTTCTACAGTCCTAATGGTTATTTTGGAAGTTTAAATTTGATTTATGTTTGGATGCAAACCTAGACCTGGTGTGTAACCTCAACACAGAGCTAGATTGGTGCCTATCCAGGGCTTGGAGTCAGTAGACATACACCTGTGAATGATCAGCATGAACACACTAAAACTGGATTTCAAGGGGATTTGTGTGATATCTGCCTTACAGATACCTCCCAATACAGAGTGTTAAGTTATCTCTACTTATGGCATACCTATTGCAGTATATCCTTCCCAACACTTAATCTGAAAACACTTTAATCTACCCTTTGAGCAGAAGTTGAAAGATCAAGCATTCAATACAGGAATTCTATATTCTAGAATCCCAGACATCCCTTAGATATCAAGATTTAGAAGAAGGACACATGCAATACTGGAGACATAATAACAAAACACATGCAAATACAACATTACTCATATAAAATCAATCATGAAATCAGTAGATTCATGCATGAGACATACAACAAGAGATACATAAACTCACAAAATCACCTGCACAGAGAAACCAGAACCAGTCGTATCTCATTACAGAGCCAGATATGTCTAGTTTTCAACAACAGAAATGAGTAACAGAGTCCCTCAAATACCATAGGGAAGTGTACCCAGCAATTAATTACATGGCAATTCAAAATTTGCTAAATACAATACATGAGAAATATGGTGCTCATCAAAAAAAGAATGCAGCAGGTAGGGGAGTAGACAGGGGAGGCCTCGAGCCTTGCACCGTCACCTGGGAATCCATAACTTCAAACGGGCAGTTTGACCATTCATAGCATCACCCATACCCCTGCAACAACTGCCATTAAGGCTTCAACCACCCGCGTCCTCTCCTGGAAATAGTCGCAGCGCTTGTATGGAACTCTCCCGCCCAAAACATGCCTGAGGACGCAAAGAAAACCAATGTTCCAACTTCAAAATATGGCCGTCGATCATTTCCCTTCGCAGGATCTACAGCCTCAAATTGCCTTGAAAAGTTGAGAACCATTGAGAATTTGCCACGCAGGCACTTTTGCTCTCGTTGACTCTTCAAACAATGTGAAAACAAAAGTCCCACATTAGTCCTGCAGGGACCACTCTATCACTTTATAAGCATGGTCGCGAGCACATTAAGTGTCAAGCATTTTACCCCGCTCGACCCACGAACCCACCACTAGCGGTCAGCATTCCATCTCCCACCTCCGTCGGTGTGACCTACACCATTGGAGCAACCAAAAACCTACCTGCCAACATCACATGTTTCCCCGATGAACACCCTTCGGCATGACACCAACACATTAGCGCACCCAAAAATTCTCCTATCGACATGCCGATCACACTGATGACCACTTCACATCCCCTGTCGGCCAAACCCAAACCGTCAGAGCAACACATCAAACCTACGCCGACGCAGAATGTCACGCTGACGCCCACAAGCCAATCCATTGGGTAGAGTAACCCTATCGGCCCAACTCTCCAATATTTGCCCGATAAGCAAAGTCACTCCGATGCGCATCTCCATCGGGCAGACACCCAACATTGGCAAACCACAAAATTCCTCTGCCGATAGCAATACTCTCACCGATGAAAGCTTCAAGGCATATTCCCCTTGTCAGCTTGACCCAAACTGTCGGAGCAACAAAAAGCTCCTTCACTGACCTCATCGATCACGTCGATGCCCTCTCACTTGAAAACCTCAAACCATCCATCATCGACCAGACAAACCACATTGGAAGATCCTCCATCCGCTGGGCCGATATGCAATGTTACACCGATGGCACAGACGAACTACACTCCATCGACAAGACCCCTAGCATCGGTGAACACTTCGCCAACCTTCCCGATACGTAGTGTCACACCGATGCCTCTTCCATCGGTGCAACCAACCCGTCGGAGCAACAATTCCCACCCTCGCCGATGAAGAATGTCATGCCGAAGACCACAAACAAGCTCATCGGTGCATCGGAATAACCCCTAACTCATCCACCGATGAAGCATGTCACAACGTTGAAAGGAACAAACCATTGCGTACTATCCAATCGCTGAGACAAGGTGGCAGTTGCACCGATGGACACAAAAATTCTTGATCATAGGAAAGTGCTTGCATATTAAGTACCTGAGATCTGATAAATTAAGCAGGCACCAACACAGGGGTTGGTTCATTACCCTGTCTGTGGTTGTACTCCTATTGTTTTTAAGCATTTTAATGACAGGCATTATTTCCCGTGTCTTCCTTTATCAGCTTTCTGTTTGACCCGTAGACCTTTCTACCACTGTCGATGGCGGCTTGGTCAATCCTCAAAGTACTCTCCAATGCCTCTTCGTAGGATTTGTATCGTAATTTTGAACATCTTCTCTCATGTCCTTGTTAAGGGCATGCAAAAAGAGGTCACACAATTTTTGGTGGTCCATGTTCGGAGCACTAGTCGAATAATAGAGGACTTGTCTCCGTCGAGTGACAAAGTAGACTACAGATTTGTTTGGCTCTTGTTTCATTGTGAGGAACTCTCTGATCCATGTTTTAACGATTTTGTTCATGTTGAATGACATGACAAACTCTCTGATTAGTTGTCTGAACAAATGGATTGAAGCTTCTGGGAGACGATAATGCTAATCCAAAGCGATGCCTTCAAGAGTTTTTGGAAAGTTTTTTGCTACAACCCCATCCCAAGGGAGGAGTTCTCTTATGGCCGTGGTGTAGGGTTTAATGTGGAAATTTGGATCTCCTTTTCCTTTGAACTTCGAGAGATCTGGCAATGGCTAAGGTAATTGCACGCTTCTTATGTTTTGGTCCAAAGGTTCCTTCAAATACTCAAGTTATGTTCCTAGAAAGGCACTTTGAGATTGCGGGGTTGATAGTAATAACCCTGTAGGTGGGTTTTGGTAACCTATTGTTGGATTTGTTGGACTGTTCTGAATAGGAGGATTCCCATTCAGATATGTGTCATTGCTAGCATTTCGTGAATAGTAATTGAGGTAGGGAGATTTTGTGATGCCCCCTGGTCCTATTCATTGGATTTTTGCCTTCTTTCTGGAGAAGCTTGCTCTGCTTCCAAGATTCTAATTCTTTGTACTAGAGTTACGATTAAATCTATAGGACTAGCAACTCTAGGTGTTTCTTCATTTCTAGGATGTTCTCTCTAAATATTCTCATGGTAATGTGCTTCTTTGTGGACATCATTTTCTCTTTGCTCTTCTCGCAAGGCAATCCTTAATGCCTCTTGAGCGTCTTTGGCTTCTTGTAGATGTTTTTCCAATTGTTTAACTTCCACATCAAGATGAGTACTTGATGTACTTGTGGAAGGTTGTTCGGGTCGGTGTATCACCGACCTTATCCTTCTTTCTTTATGTGGCGTATTTGGTATGGCCGACTTGTTTTCCCAAGCTAGGTTGTTGAAAGATAGAGAACGCATGGATTCTCTTTGATCTTGTTCATAATTAGAATATTCGTAATCATAACAGTTGGTGATTGGCGCATCAGGATGTGGCGGCACATACCTATCAAATGAGGGAGTTTCTGGTTCTCTTGAGGGAATGTTCCCTTGGTTTAAGTCAGGTTCTATCATATTCAGGGGTGCCATAGACACCATAGAATAAATGGAGCGGATGATGGCGTAAGAGATAGAAGCTAAAGCAGCTATGAAGAGTAGTAAAAGAATGTTTTGAAGTTTCTATTAAATGTTTTGAAATGTTTAAAGTGTGATCTACAAAACCAAAAGATTCTGTAATTCATGGTGGGTTCACCAAAATATGTATGCTCAAAATCATGACTCTGGTTGCCTGGGGCTGTCGGGTCAGATTTTGGTACGCACACGGACCCTTCCCTCCTTGCCACGGGGCGATCCGCCACATCACTCTTGCTCACGTGGAAGTAGCCAGTCGAGAGGAGGTGAGACACGGTAGGGGTATGGCTTGTTGGAGAGCTAGACTTCGCGGAGAGGGGTCGGCAAGTATTGCGGCCTTTGTTGTTGTGTGCTACGCTAAATGTTTCATTTGATTGAAGTTGTAGTTGAGATAACCCTATGAATCGAAGGGTCACTAGTTTCTCTTCTCTTGTTGGGGTTTCTTAGATTCCACCTCTGTATGGGTAAATGATTTTGTTCGTTTATGTCCTCTTTTCTTTGGATGCGTTGAAGAAGTTCTTGTTGTATTTGGAGTTGTCTAGTTTCTTCTAATAACAAGAGGACAAATGGGTTGCCTTGTGATAGAACAAATGTTTCTTGTTGTTTTCGTGGATTGACTTTTTTTAACCTCGTGATGGGATCGAGGGTTTGATTGGATCATTTTATCCGTGGTTACGTCGTGATGGGATCGAGGGTTTGCAATTTTGTTTATTCCTAGGGTTTCTATATGCATGCAAAACTAAATGATATGCAAAATGTTTTTTGTGCTTTTTTAGTATTTTGGAAATGAAAAGTGCTTTTAATCTATGAAAGGGAAATATGTATGCAATCTAATATGATTTTCCTAATGCAATATTAATCTATGTTTTTTTGGGTTTTCAATAGATTTTGAAGTAATCTAATCTAAAAAAAGAGGAAATTGCTTCTTCTAATAATCTACATCTAGAAATATGAAAACAACTATTCTAATATGTAAGATCTAACTATCAAGGAAAAAATAATGTTTTACTGTTCCCAAGAGCAAATTTAGTTTTCTAATTACTATGAATTAAATAAAACAATGAAGGAACCTAAGAGAAACGAATATTTGTGTGACTCCACTACCCTCAGAAATCCTTGATAATGGCAACCTCGAGTCCTTTTGTAGTAGCGGGAGATCCTCTTGACGACAAAATGACACAAAGAAGCAAAAAGAAGCTTTGATGAAGCTTGTATGAGCTCAATGAGAGATTTGGTTGAGCACAATGGCATAGAATGAAGCAACGTAACGTTTCTTGGTTGAACAAATAAAGCAAAAGGCACCTAAGAGCATTTGAATGCTAAGTTGGAGCAAAAGCTGGCAAGAGCTGCATGATTTTTGTGCTTACAGGAACAATCTGCTAAAAATAAAATATTTGATATCTAGGTAAATACTGGTTCTTCATTTTTGGTGGCCCGAGGCCACCAAATGAAAATTGAAGGTATGAGTTTTGATGTAGAATGGAGCTTTTGCAAAGCAATCCAATGAATCAGGCACCTGGTCTACACCTGAGAGAATTTTTGTGGTCCTCGACATGGATGAGTTAGCCATGTGTCCCCAACCAGAGCCACTAGTGGAACCTCCCAAATTTTCTAGCCCTTTGGTCCTAAAACCTTGAAAATGGCTAAGTCTGTGCCTAAAAGCCTTAAACCCTAAACCCTTAGACTAATTGTTTGAAAGCCTGCATTCTAATTTTAGGTTGACTTGTTATAGGCAGTCATCAGTGCTTTAAGTTATAACCTTATGTCTTTCGCCCCATCCAAGACCAACCCCATGAGCCTAGTAACTAGCCCTTCTCGTGTGCCTAAACATTTGCTAGCTAAATATGAAAGGTAAGCCCTTAGTGATAGATCAATGACTGTTGCTGCATCACGGGATCTAGATCTATTAGATTTGTTAGAGCCGCACTAATTCACTGGTTATCGATCTCCAGCTAGAGGGTTAAAGTCTTGTTGGTCAGATCCTCTAAGCACACATTCATTCCTTATTGGATTGCAAGAGTGCACTACAGGCAGATGCTAGCGAATGTTCCTCGCACTTCTATGATGATGAGACACGTGGCTTGCAGGTCCTGATCTAGTCCATGTAAGCTAAGGTTAAGCCTTAGCGCATGAGCGCAAGTGTTGTGGAGTGGGTCCCTCTAGGGCTTGTACCGTTGCAATAAGCCAACATGTGGATCCGAAGTGGGGCATCTGTACTGATCTTGCAAGATTTCATTGGCTTGTGCCATTCCAAAAGTGTGTAAGCTATTGGTTGACATTTTTTTAGAGGTTGCACTGGAAATTCAAAATCTTCTGGACCGATCTCAACCGTCCATTTTGCCGTGACAAGCTTCATCGACGATATACATTCAAGAATCAAGGATTTCATGAGTTTCAAGCATAGAATGCACTGTAGGAAAGGAAAAGACAAAATGTAACAAATTATATCAATCCTAGTTCACTTCAATGGATCAGTTTGATTGCACACAATGTGTTACCAACAAGATCCAATTAGAACAGAGATACAAATTTTCATGGTTGTAAAAATTAAATGTAAAATCAAATCTTTAACCGACTGATCATAGTTAGACATTACTTTGTTCTCTTTATAAGGGAACTAGTAGTATTGTAATAGAGGGATTTTCTGGGCTCTAGATACAAGATATCCACATTTTTTGGGAAGTAGTTTCTTTTGTAGAGTAGGTTCATTTTGTTAGGTTTGCAGGGAAAACTATTTCCTGTAGATGAATAAAGTTGTGTATTACATCTTTCAGCTCAGATTGTAGTATATGAATAACACTATATGTGTGTTTTTTGCAATTGTCTCCTTGAATGTATGCATCTCTTTTGTGAAGGAAGGAGTCAAGGATTTTAGAGTTAATCTATGCACACTTGCTATATTGAATGTTTTATTTATTGCTTCTATTCAAGCAACAGATTAAACATGCTTGGGTGTATCATTGTAAGGTAGTGATACAAGCATACCCTCTGAATTTGAAGTTTTGATGTCAAAAAGGAAACATCTGCATTGTAGCATTTTGACTATGTTGCCTTGATAAAGTGCTAATCTGAGAACCTATTTGCCCAAAGGTCTAGAAAGAACTCCGAATTTAAAGATAAAATCATTTGAACCATTTTATTTTTTTTTGCATTAGTTTAGGTAGGTTTGGTACATCTACTCAAAGCCAGCAATGTGAAAATCTCCAAGAAATTTGCCAATGTTGGGATAATTTTACAAATCTTGGTGCAAATCAATGAGAACATTTACACTTGATATAGTGAAAGGTAAATATATTGATATTGTAATAAGGGATACCCCCTTGGTTTGGCAAAACTTGAAGTGTAGGGGAGATGGGTGCAAACAATCTCCCAATTTGTTGGCCAAGTCTCCCATTGAACTTGAACATAAGAATTGGCAAATCTTTAGAGTTTGATGTGTGCAGATTTGGGAACCATTAGAATCAGTGCGAAAGTCAATTTCTCCTTGAGGATATTGAAGGCCACTTCACACTTATTTGACTATTCAAATTGTTTTCCCTTCCTTTGCAAGGAAGTGATGGGATGAGCAATTCTAGAAAAGTTTAATACGAACTTTCTATAGTATCCTGCCAATCCCATAAAACTACACACTTCATGCACATTTTTAGGCTCAGGCCATTCTAAAATAGCCTTTATCTTTGAGGGGTCTACTGCAATTCCATCTATAGAAATAATGTGGCCTAAATACTGCACTTCTTTCTGGAAGAAAGTGCATTTGGATACCTTTCCATATAGTTTGTGCTCTCTGAGCTATTGCAGAACTATCTGTAAGTGTTGTAAATGCTCTTCCTCATTACGAGAATAGATAAGAATGTTATCTAAAAACACCAAAACAAATTTGTCTAAACTATCTCTGAAGACACTGTTCATTAAATTCATGAAGGCTATTAGGGCATTGGTCAACCCAAAAGGTAAGACCATGAACTCATAATGCCCATACCTCATCCTAAAAGTAGTTTTATGAACGTCTTCCTCTTTTAGTCTCAGTTGATGATAACCTGATCTCAAGTCAATCTTAGAAAACATAGTTGGTCCTGGCATTTGATCAGAGAGATCATCTATACAAGGTAGAGGATCTTATTCTTTATCATTTCTTTATTGAGCATACAATAATTTATACAAAGGCGTAGGGTGCCATCTTTCTTTTTTACAAAAATTACCGGGGCTCCCCATGGTGATACATTGGGTCTAATCAACCCCTTAGCCAACAACTCCTAAAGCTAAGATTTCAGCTCCATCAGTTCTATGGTGGTCATCCGATAAGGCACTTTAGATACCAGTTCAAAACCATGAATAATATCAATAGAAAAATCATAATCTCTTTTTGGGGGTAGACCTGGAAGGTCTTCAGGAAACACATCCCAAAAGTCGTGGAGAAAAGGGTATGCTTCCACTAAGGATTTATTAGACTTTTCCTTCAGTTATCCATCCTCATTTAACTCTTCCATCTTAACTACAAACATCTGACAACCTTTCCACCTTGCTCTCTTTAGTTGCATAGTAGCAATTTGCCTAATTTTCATTTCATGCTAGATCCCTTGAATTAGGATGGCATTACCAATGTCATCTAGGCATTCTACTGTCTTAGAGAAACAATCAACCTTTGCTCTATGTTGCCATAACTAATTCATCCCTAAGATGACATGATAAGACCCTAGAGGTGTTACATACATGTTGACCTCTGTGGAAAAGGTGGATAGGTTTAATCTAGCTTCAAATAGACACTGCTCTACACGAGCTCTTGACTGATTGGCATACTCTATTGTCTAAGAATTTTCCATGAAACTAACTTTTCTAGGCATATTATGAAGTATTCTAGGGTTTAAAAAATTCCAAGTTGCTCTTGTGTCTATAAGAATAGAAACTAGGATTCTAAATAATATACCTGTTGTTTCAATAGGAGTAATCTGGTAATCTGCTTGGTGATTATCCAATACGACATGAATTCTTTGCTGGAAGGTTGTCTGTTGAGATGGCAAGGGATTTCCATGATATGGGTTTCCTTGAATCTTTCTAGGGCATTGATTGGAATAATGATATCCTCCAAATGTAAAGCATCCTCCTAGAGGTCCTTTCTTGCCTGAGGAGCGGTTAGAATTATCACCATTCTTCTTTGAATTATTATCTTTTTTTCTTCTCTCTAGGAACTCATTTCTGAAATCTCTGAACCTCTTTCCTCAGTTCTTTATTTTTATCTACTGGCTTCTGTTGTGCCCTGCACACACACCTCATATTTTGTGCTAGCAAAATGAGGACCCTCCTCTTTTGCTTTATTTTTTGGTGAGTTTTCTGGCCTCTTTCAACGTTTCAACTTGTTTTGCGGGCTCTAATCTTGGTCGAGTAGCTTGGTTTGTTTACATTAGCTTATGATCCATTGGTGTTTGTTTGGCATATTCTGATGATTTGAGGATTCTAGTTGCCTAACATGGTTTTGAGGTGTAGTTGGTTGTCCTTGGGAGTCTTATTTGTAGGGATATGATTGGTCATGAGGTCTTGATTTGGTTTGGTTTGACATGCTTTAGTATTGAGAGTTTGGGTTGACTATGTACTTGATGGATTCACTATGTTACTTGAGCTTTGAAGTGATCTTGTCTTGCTTATCATGCTAAGTGTACTTATCTTGACAAGTCCTTTTGGGTAACATTTTGATCTTATAGGGTTTTTAGTACCATTGTATGGACATGGAGGTAGGTACAATTCTTATTGGGTGTTAGATGTTGATTTTGGAAGATAGGAAAGAGATTATGGGGTTGTTGCGAAAGATGATCATCATGATTTCACTCCTTTGTTCTTTTGGTGATGACCATGATAATGGGGCAACATTCTTTCATGCCATTTATGATAATTGCTAAATTAGTCTTAACCCCATATCCTTATTCAATAACCTTTCAAACTCATTTCATGTCTTTACTCTCATGATAATGTCAAAAAAATATACAATCACAATGTTTTATAGAGCTTTAGGAGGGTTTTATTTGCCTTATCATGTTTGATGTCAGAGTCTAAGTTTACTTATTTTTAAGGTCTTCATGAGCTATAAAATCCTTCACTAAATCCTAAAAAAAAATCCTCAAATTAAATTTTGGCACCCAAACTATTTTGAAATGAGAAAGGGAGGCATATTATTCTATTTGATTATTCCTTTTTTTAAAAAGTGACAGCTAAGAAAAATAGTGAATAAACCCTCATTTAGACACCTTAAGCCCTTTATTTCGTTATTTTAAATATTTTATGAGGGTTAGAATGTCATAGAGACAAATTCTTGCTATGACATCAGTTTTTAAGGGTCCCACATGTGGGATGATATCGGCTTGAAGTCTAAACTCTTAGTTTATCATTTAAAAGCGTGATTTATGGGGTTTATTAATATCCATTCCCTTTCCCTTTATAGCGGCTATCTTTTTTTTTTTTTTTAAATACTTCAAACTGCTGTAAAAGGACAAATTTCAAATCCTTACCTCTTTTTAGAGGCCCACAAGAGCATGTGTACGGGTTAAGGGATTTGTTGAAGATGGAAAGTGCTAAAAAACATTGTTTTTTTCTATTTAGGGCTGCCTTTCTAATGAAACAAGTTGTAGCAGCCCATTTCCCGCTTGGAGCTTTGCTCTTGAGCCCTCAAACGTGTGGAGGAGTGGGTATAGGTATATTATCCATTTTTCATGTTGTGCATGTATTTCCATGATAAATTTTGGCATGACAGAAGGACGATTATTGCTGTTTTCACTGTCATAACAGTCCCAACTATGGTAAATAAACAGTAGGGTTTATTATTTGCTCTCTGTGATTTTAATCCATAAATCTAATCTGATTTTTTTTAACTGTTGCATTGACTTCCATCAAATCATAATTGGAAATGGTTTTTTTTTTTTGTGTTAGATGTTATGGTCATTGTTGCATAGTTGAGCATATATGTAGAATACCAAAGCATTGTTGTCCTCAGTTGTTGTCCTTGATGTCAAAGACACAATCTCTCTTGATTGAAATGAAATGAAAGTTTTCAATGACGTCCACAAGACCGAAACAGTGTATGGGACCCACAAAAGCAGCATACCACGCAAAACAGGCCGCCATCTAAACCTGACTACTGCTCTCAATATCCTTGATGATTGCCAATCTTCTTCTATGGATTCTGCCCAAAAAATCAGTCACTCTCACAATCTTTGTTTCAACAAACAAGACCGTTAAAGAAACAACATTAAAGATATCCTTGAATTTGAAATGAATGTCCTCATAAGCTTTGCACTCCATGATGTAATGCCATTCCGTTTCCACTAACCCCGACGTACAAAGACGGCAAATCCTATCCATCCACTCTTCTTTGGGTGTCTTCCATCTTCCCATTTCACACCTAAGATGGTGTGAGCTAGTTCTAAGCTGGGCCAATAACATTTTATATTTCCACTTGATATCCGCCATAATATAACACTTTTGATCGTGATCACATGTGGGGTTAAAATGAATGACATAATATTCTCTTTTTCACCTGAGTTGTTGAGACCACATGGCAGCTTTGACTTTCCCTCTCACAAACTTTTTGATTTCCACATTTGTTCTTGGGCATTCCTGAATGTTAATGCCCCATTTGTGCAGCCACTTGGCATTTTGTTGCATCCATGAAATGTATAAAAAGGGCGTTGAATAGGAATTGTGTGTGGTTGTGTATACACTTGATGTAATGTTGAGGATAGATGACTGAATGCATTATCATTGATATTAGATCAGAGATTGAGGATCAGTGAAACAGAGTGTCCCTCTGTATTTGTTTTTCTTCATGTGAAACATGTATTGAAATGTCAAGTCAATGAGACAAGAAATGACCTTTGCCGGTGAGGCATTTTGTGTAGCCAGTGAGACTTTGTAGTGAGGCATTTTGTAGCCAGTGAGGCCTGTAATCAGTGAGATTCATTAAATAAGTTAGTGAGACATTTTTCGAGTGGTTTTTATGCCCCAGAGGGTTTTCCACTCAGGACAATCTCTGTGTTATGATTACTTGTTCTGCTCATGAGTTTTTGTTCATTATTTCATAATTTAACTATTATATGATGCTCATAGTAAAACAATACAAATGCATAATACTTTGATACTTATCTCAGTCCAATGAAGTAACAATCTGCCTCTATTGTTTGTCTTGATGAATTGTTCTAATGATTCCTCATAGTTCACAAACAGTTGTTCTGTCTTTTCATGCTCACAAGTTGGTTTGATAGTTCATCTTGGTTCTTAAATGAATGTCTTGCTTTCACCATTCAAGGTTGAAGTTCACAGTTGGTAAAAGTTAATTAACTGTTGCCAAAAACAAGTCTGTTTTATAAGACACCGATTCAGCCCCCCTCTCAGTGTTTGCGTACTCCAACAAGCATAAGATTGGATCGCCTATTGTTGAAAGAAAATCACTCCAATATGTAAGCAATCAGATTTATACATAGAACACGGTCAAGTATTGTCTAATGTTTTAATTGCAATTGCTATGTTACAAACAAGCGAGATTGAAGAAAAGCAGGGAATTCATGTTTCACCGGATGCGAAGCTTTTGCCCCCTACGGGATATGTCTGGTGCCTTCCAATTTCCCCGCTGTCTTGCAGTACCCATATCCTCTGCAAACTCCAGTGACACATTAAAATCCCACCAACTCGAAAGAAAAGAAGGAAGAAACTGCATGATCTCAATGGAGATTTGGCTGGGTTTGTTTTGTCACCTTGCAAAGAAAAAGTAAAAGGGATGGGGTCACAGAAGAGATAGAAAACATTGCTCACTGCTTATTTGAACGGATATTGAAGAACATTGAAATGGATAAAAATTCTCCTGTGGGGCAATTAACTGTATCAGAGAAAGTGAGGACATTATATTCTTTGAATATGGAAATAGAGAATATATGGCGTGAACAGCAAAATCTTCATGGAAATACTCACACAAATGCTGGCATCGAACATGTAACAAGCAAAGAATTGGGCGCAACAAGAAAACATGAAACAAGTTCAAAGATTTTTAATGAAGGGAACACGCTGCCAGGAACAACCAACGAAGTTTACAAATCTCCTAAACATATTTGGAAAACCCACGGCGTGCTATACTTTCATTTTGTTCAGCGTGATACTTCATTCTTTTCAGCATCAACGGAAGGGCACAAATGAGGGAGCGGGAGATTGGCGGTCAACTAGATGCGGAGCTTTTCTTTATCACCAGATATATATGGCACTGGCTAGAATCCCCGCTTTGTCCTATCACGCTCACTTTTTCCGCAAACTTCAGTAGCATGAAGAAACCTTGCAATATCCCATGACATTGGTTTTCTCGGCAAGTCCGATCAACGGCGATTTCTCCGCAAAATCATCTCGTCGGAACTACATTCCTCACAAAGTAAGTGAGGTAACGCACCGAAAAGCATATGTATATGGACAATGTGCCCGGGCACAGAGGAGGCACACGAATTGTTAGATGAAGTGCCTAAATTGCAGGATATACATCTAAAATATACCTCTCAGGCAAACTTATCATATCACCTCTCGAGAGGCAGTGCCGAAGGCTGTGGAGGAAAGTCAAAAGAACAGGAAGATTATAGTGTTGATCACCATGTTTTATCTGAAGTAAGAACCCCGATCAATCACGCCAGCTGTAAACAGCAGGTGCGTTGTAAATGACCGGCTGTACACTTTTCGGACAAGTTTTGCAGTCGACTAAACATAACAACCTTTTCAGCTGTTTACTTTTCGATCTTTGTAGCCGTACTGCTCGTCGAGTGGATTTCGACTGTTTAAGACGTTCCTCGTCGACCAGCCGGTCACTTACAACGCACCGGCTGGTTAAGACGTTCCGATCAATCATGGACGTTATCAAAGTGTAGAGGAGGTTTTTGGACGTGGTAGATATGCAAAATGTGGAAGCATGATCACCGCCACACATTATGATATATCCGCAGAGATTTAAAGACATGAGGACGCTGCACCTGCCAACTCTTGCCAGTATCAGAGGTTCAAGGAATACGCTACATCTGATGGGTTTGATGTAATCTCTTTTTATTTTCATAGCGTGAGACAATCCCAAGCACTATAACATTCTTATCAGTCAAAATAAGACATGAACCATTAACGCAGTAATTAATGCCTTTGATAAGTAAGTAGTGGATCTTTATCAGAGTATAAAGGGTGAAGGAATAGTGCGGGAGTTTTTGTCTTCACCGGACATATCCGGTGGACTCCATTTTCCCCGCCAACTCCTGTAGAGACTGATTTCTCTGCAAACTCCCATGACGTCCAAAATCCCCGCCAACCCCATTAACACTCCAAATATCCTTCGACACTTGTTTTTTCCTACAACCTCCCGCAGCACTTGAATCTCCCGCATCGAAGGGAATTTGACTTATCAATTTGGGTTCTATCGATAATTTTGCACGTGAGGAAGTTATTTTGAGGACACGCGAACCAGTGATAAAAACGAAACCTTCAGAGATAAGACTGCTAGAGGGACAAAGATTTTTAAAGAATCAGACTCAAAGACCAATATAAAAGAACCTCGATTAGGCCTAAGAAAATTTTGAAGTGTGCACTGAGACAATTGTAGTAATTGACCTCCGTTTTCTTAAAGATGATGCTTTAGAAGTTGCTCGGCAAGTTGGAAAGGAAGCGGAGCAAGAGGTAGAGAGTTATAATGAACTTTTATGTAGCTCTTTTTATGAGAAGCATATTAAAGGGGCCCCTGTGTATTCAGCAACGACTGAATATGTCAGAGGAGGGCATGATATCTTTCATGAACAAAATGACACTGACGCTTCTTATAGTTCAAAGGAGGTAATTTTGAAAATTTAGTTATAAAGATCATGGTGATTTAAAATAATATATAAGTAAGAGACAAAGAATCCAACCTTCGTACGACCTTCCTAGCATAGAGAATAGATGAACATGTAGGGTGTTGCCCTGTGATCGTACCATATGCAAAACATAAAGGTCTGTGCTAAGACAAATAGAACACGAATAGTGAGGAAAGAACATTGGATACATTGTGGGTTTTGAAAATGCAAAATTGATTGCGTACGTGGCTTGTTAGTGGGAACATAGGATCATAGTTGCAGGTGATGGCGTCGGTAGGCCCGCTATTTCCATTTTAGATCAAAGGTGAAGAGACTAAACAGTCTGAAATCCCTGATTATAATGAACTGTCCCCTTTGTTAGTAAGATTGAGAAACTTGTAGAAGCTATCAAGTTGGGGAAAGAAGGATTAGTTCAGAATCTTTGTGTGACAAAAGATGAACTCTTTGAATGTGGAACCGAACTTGGGAAGGAAAACAAGTGGCAAAACAATTCAGTCAAACTACTATAGAAATGGCAAGTGAATAGGAAACAAATGAAGAATGTTTATGGAAGAACAACAATGTAAAAGTCATTTGAAAGATGCTTTGGCTAGCTGGAGGTCGATCTCAATATGACAAAGGAAATAGGGCTTGAGCAGGACGAGATTCTGGCAATTTGATAGAGAAGGATATACAACTTGTGGCATAAGCATAAAAAAATATTGCTTCTAAAATTAAGGATTTGAATGTGCAACTACATGATCTGGAGAAGCTTGCCAATGAATCAGTTAAAATAATGCAAAAAGGGATTGTTAGATCAGTATGGGACAAGTGATCGGTGGTAAAGGAGATGGATTTGAGTATAAATTATCAAAACCATAAGGTCTATCAATCTGATGTCACAAGTACAAAAAGCAGAGGAATAGTGATTTCAATATAAGGGTTATTTGAGCCTAGAACGTAATGTTAACAGATCCATATCAGTGTCAAAATTTGATGGATCATACAGCACTATAAAGAGCAAAAAGGTCCGAAGAATGTCCGTGGAACCCAGAAGACTGATGCAGTTAGAGACAGTCATTAAAAGGGAAGTATCTTCTGCCTGAGTTTAGTTTGGCTTAAATATGTGGTTTGAACATTATTAAGTTTAAAAATGACTAATCTTGTTTGAAATCTGAATTTTTGTGCTTGAAGGAATTACACTTGTGAAAGATTATTCATTATGTGTCTTCTTTTCTTGCAGATTAAGCAAGGCAGTGTGATGATGCACTGCACAGTAGATGCATCAGGAAGGTTCCCAAATCAAGGAAGATGACGTATCAGACATCTGGAGTTGAGTTGGGGCCTCCCAAGATCCCAAATCCAGTGATTAGATGCAGAAAATTAAGAAGATCAGGTTGCTATTAGAAATTGTTGTTGGGGATGAAGAATTGATGCAGGAGCATCCAAGGTGTATGGGTAATCCTGTGTCAATAAAAAATATTGTTATTTTAATTTGGTTTATTTTCAATAAGGGCTTAGAGGATAGGAGAATAAATATTTTGATTTGCAACTTTGTAATATTCCTTGTAGCAAAAAATGTAAATGTAATTTTTGAGGGATTATGCTTTCGTAAATGTTTCAAAGGCATAAATGGTGGAATATTCCATTTGGGCATCCCATTTCTAGCTGGGACCACTTGGTTTGCATGTTATTGTGTAACGAGCCTCCCTATTGGCCCTCCTTGCTGCAGTGGAAGGGGGTTGGTGTAATGGTTAGTGACAAGAAAATATGATAAAAAACGGAGTCATGGCTTGTTAGGTGGTATGAAAATATATCTTTGTTTGGGTGGAGAATTGAGCGCTGGCAAGGAATGGTGGGTGACTGACAGAGGGAGGATAAGGATAAGAAAATAAAAATAACAAAAATATATCTGATCCACGGTAGGTGAGTCAACATGCATTATAGAAGAAAAGTAAGATTTTAAAAAACAAAAGTATATCTGACTGACAGAGGGAGGTGAGTCAACATTCATTACGGAAGAAAAATAAGAGTTTAAAAACAAAAAAATCTCGGGTGGGCAGAGCAATTCATTAAAGTTAGGAATAAAATATTTGTGGAGGATGGTATAAAATAAAGACACGCATCCTTCAGAAAAGAGAGGGAGAGAGAGGGGAAGAGTACTACGCCTGAGAAAGAAGGAAAAGAACGGGTTGAAGGATAAGAAGAAAGTAGAGGAAATTGCAAGAACAAAGGTGTGCTGAAGTGGAGAAAGATCAGCAGACAAGGAGTGTTTTCAGTTGTGAGGTATTTACCTGATTCTTCTTGTTTTGTTTCCAACACTCAAATTAAAATCTGTTAGCTGCAATTTCTTTAGGCACACAAAAAAAACTGAAACCCTTACTGCTGTTTTAAATAATATGCCGAGAATTATTTTACTCCAAGATATTTACATTGCCTCTTTCATGAAATTTATTTTAAAACTAACATCTCTCCTAAAAATTTATTTACCACACACAAAAAAAAGAAACCCTTACTGCTGTTTTAGATAATATGCCGAGATTTATTTTAATCCAAGATATTTGCATTGCCTCTTTCATGAAATTTATTTTAAAACTGCAAAATTATTTTACTATGTCTTTAGATAAAAAGGGTCTTCAAAAGATTAGGGAAATTTTAATTTGTAGTTGTTAGGTAAATCAAGGGATTCGATTTATTAAAGAAAATGGGGTAGCTTTTGTTTTGGTCAATATAGTCTATTAAATCACTAGCCTTGAGGAAACCATCCTTGAGTTAAAGAATGAAGTGACACTAAAATACCTTAGGAACATCTACCTGAGTTGTGCATTAAAATTGGTCACATAAACTCTATTTGGAAAGAAAATCTCTCACTCAACCCAAGGATTTAAAAGAACTACTATAGGAGGGAAAGTTACAATTCCCATTTTATGAGTCTTTTAACAATTTATTTGGTTATATTAATTATGGCAGCCAATATTTGAAAATTAGGCTGTGAGAAGGCTTGCAGTGCCATTTGCCATATTTTTTTTATCTATGTATACCTTTTGTGAATCGTGACCAAATTGGGGTCACTAGAGTTATTACACAACTGATCTAACTGGCAGAAGACCATTTTCAACATATTACACTGCCCACGACAGTTTGGGTCTTGTAGATCATATTTTTCACCTTTATTATTTTAAATATACAACTCAGTGTTTTTAGTCTTTTGAATGCCTTGTTTAGTCAAATGAGATGAACAAGGTCTAGGCATTAGAGTGGTCTGTTGGAGTGGCTCTCTACAGGCCTGGGGCCCGCAAGTGGCTACCAGGGGAACTAGTAGCAGAGTTACATTAATAAGTGATAACTAAAACTAAAACATTGGGGTAGAAACACTAATAAGATAATTGAATCTCGTGCATGGCCTTGAGCGCTTGTAAAGGCTAAGGATGCAACGAGAAGGCCTATCCGTCTATGGGCCGTGGATTCTGGCATGTTTGAGTTTCCTCATCTGTATGAGAGGTACTTGGTCCCGTGTGTGCCATCCCTTCAAGCACATATGATGACACTCCATATGATTACACTCTAGTATCTAGCACCTTAGGAGTCATGAGTAGTACCTATGACTTCGATTAGTACACCTATGTTATGACTTTGGCTGTATGCATTATTCTCTATGTCTGCTCTGTGTCTGATGTGAGTGTTGGCCATCTTGTATCCCCTTGTTGTTGTTCATCCTTATGGGCCTTGTGACTATCTCTGAGCACAGTGGGGTGGTCTCTTAGGAGTCCACATGGTTGGGAGGCGTTACCACCACCATTGGGGACTGGTGAACAGGTTTTGGAGCACCAGTTGGAGATGGTCTCTCTCTCCATCATTTCATTCAGTTATTGTACCTATTCAGTCTTTGTATCATACTCAAGACTATGTTTTGTACTTGTCTTATATTTTAGAATATATCATTGTAATTATATATACAGTTATGTAATTGAACTCTCTTAGAAGAGAAGTTGTAATCGTTGTAATTAATGAGAAGAAATGTGATGTTCCTTTATTACTTTATGGATTCCGGTGTGGGTATCGGATCCACCTGTATTTTATGCTTATGATTTCATGTTTTTATCAGATGAGATTAGGAACATTTATTTTTGTGTTTAAAATGAATAGTATCAATCTATCGAATTTATAGCTAAATCTGTGTATGTTGTTTACTTATGTTAAAAAAAAAATCTTGTCCCCTTTTGGCTGTTACCCTTCTAGGTTACGTAGCGGGATGTTACATCTGGTATCAGAGCCATAGTTTCACACAGTGGGAGCTTTGGCGTACTTGAGCCTTCTATGTTTTGCTATGTTTGGCGTGTGTGGCGTGAGCTTGTTATGTTGTTCTATAGTCATGCTGTTATGCTTTCATGCCTTAGGATGGTGCTTAGGTCATCCTTGTGATGATCTATTTTGATGTGTTCTTTGTTCCTTTAGGATGCCTCCTAGGGGTAGAGCCAGAGGAAGAATTAGAGGAATAGCCACTGTTCTTCGATGTAGCACCCGACATGATGCCAATCAGGATAATCAGGGTAATCAGGGAAATCAGGGAAATCAGGGTGAGCGTCAAGAGGAACCGCATATTGAAAATCAAGCCGAAGGGCTCTGGGGTGCTCATGTTTTAGCTATTTTACAACAGATTTTGGACTGACTAGGACCTCGTCAGGAGGTATCTCATGAGGCAGAGTCACACCCTTCTCGTCAGGATGGTCAGGATGTTGGAGCTGAGCGTGAGCGTTCTCGTAGTCCAGATCATTCAAGAGTAGTTGTTGTGAGGGATAGGGTGGATGGAGACAGTGTTACAGCAGGTCACATGAGGGATCTTCTAAGGGCTCATCCCCCTACTTGTGATGGTACCGGTATAGGTACCGAGGCAGAAACTTGGTTGATCGATCTCGATCGATGCTTTGCTATGCATCCTTATAGTAGCAATACTAGAGCTTGATGCGCCATTATGCATCTCAGAGGTTTTGGATCTACATGGTGGAGAGTAGAGGAGCAGAAGCTTCACCTAGATACTTCTTCTGTGTCATGGGGACTATTCTTAGAGAGGTTCCGTGCACGATTTCTTTCAGATTACTATCGACAGAGATGTGCTGATGAGTTCCATGAACTTCGTCAGTTGACTATGACAGTAGATTAGTATGAGCACCGCTTCTTTGAGCTGAAGTAATATGCTAGCATTTCTAATGATGAGCCAATGTTGGTACAACATTTCATCAGGGGCTTGAATGCCCGTATCAGTGGTGGTGTTCGTGTGTTTGAGCTGAAGACCTTAGAGGTTGCTGTGGAGAAGGCGAGGTTGATAGAGGAGAATTTGACTAGGGGTTTTGGTGGTCAGGTAGGTGTTCAGGTTGGTAGTGCCCCTCCTTCAGGATCAGTTGCTCGGGGTACACAGTCTTAGGGGGCTAGACCATCTAGATCACATACTGCACCTCCTAGACATGGTTAGCGACAGAGGCATAGGCCTGCTTAGTCTCAGCCGAGTGGGCAGAATCCTGGTACTCTATTTCCTAGAGATTGTTCACGTCATCGCTCTCGGAGTAGGCAGCAGAGTGGTCCATCACAGAGTTTTCAGAGTGCTCAGCAGGGTTCTAGGGGTGGTGGATCCCAGCAGTCACGTGCACCATTTTTAGGTCGAGGTTTCGGCAGGGGTGGTTGTTATGCTTGTGGGAAGCATGGTCATATAACTGCTCAGTGTCCTCAGAGATCAGTGGTTGGAGGTAGTCAGAGATAGGCTACTTCAAAGCCTAAAGTAGGTGAGGCTGGCAGATCACATAGAGTTTTTGCAACGGTTGATAACCGTCAGGCTGAGCATCAAGGCACTGTAGTCAAGTACTCAGGTATGTTATGTGGGATTACCACATCTATCTTGTTTGATTCAGGAGCTTCAGATTCTTTCATTTCTCCTTCTCTCGTGGAGCGTTGTGGACTCATGGTGGCAAGGCAAGACATTGGTTGGCAAGTTGAGTTAGCTACTGGATCCAAGGTGGCTGTAGACTCCCTTGTTCGTGGTTGTGTGTTGGATTTGGGCACCTTCACTACCACAGTGGATCTCCATGTGTCGCCTTTAGGGTCCTACGGGATTATTTTAGGCATGGATTGGTTGGAAACCCACCTAGCCAATATAGATTGTCAGCGTAAGTCAGTTCAGTGTGTTGACGATGTTGGAGAGCGTGTTGAGTTAGTTGGGTAGCAGAGACCCATTTCTCTCCATGTGATTTCAGCTATGCAGCTGAAGCGTGCCATGCGGAAAGGTTGTCAAATGTTTGCTATTTCAGGTAGTGATCCTGCTGAGGGTGGGATTAAGGAGGTATCTCTTGATGATCATCCTATTCTTCAGGAGTTTGCAGATGTTTTTTGAGTGATATTCCAGGTATGCCGCCTAAGCGTGACATAGACTTCCATATTGAACTCATTCTCGATGTGGAGCCTATTTCTCAGGCACTGTATCACATGACTACTTAGGAGTTGAGTGAGTTGCGGTTGCAGTTAGAGGATTTACTAGAGAAGGGTTTCATTCATCCTAGTGTATCCCCTTGGGGTGCACCTGTCATCTTCATAAAGAAGAAGGACGAATCTCTTCGCTTGTGCATCGATTATCGCCAGTTGAACAAAGTGACGGTGAAGAATCGATACGCATTGCCTCGGATAGATGATTTGTTCCATCAGATGAGGGGAGCCAAAGTGTTCTCCAAGATAGATCTAAAGTTAGGATACCATCAACTTCGCATTCATGAGGCAGACTTTCATCAGACCGCATTTCGTACACGCTATGGGCATTATGAGTTCACAGTTGTTCCATTCGGGTTGACCAATGCTCCATCAGTTTTCATGAGTTTGATTAATGGGGTGTTTCGCACCTATCTTGACCAGTTTGTTCTCGTGTTCCTTGATGATATTTTGATTTATTCGAGGACTATGGAGGAGCATGAAGGCCATTTGCGGCAAGTGTTGCAGTGCTTGCGGGATAATCAGTTGTTTGGCAATTTGGCCAAGTGTGAGTTCTTCCAGACTGAGGTGAGATATTTAGGCCACATCATCTCAAGAGAGGGTATCTCAGTGGATCCTTCTAAGATCCAGGCTATTGTGGATTGGCCAGCACCAACGAATGTGACTGAGGTTTGTAGTTTCATGGGATTGGCAGGTTACTATCGCTGATTTGTGAGAGATTTCTCTCGGGTTGCCCATCCCATCACTTCTCTTCAGCAGAAAGGGAAGAAGTTTGTGTGGACAGATCAGTGTGAGTCAGCATTTTAGGCTCTTAAAGAGTGGCTAACTAGTGCACCTATCCTAGTAGTGCCAGATCCTATAGGTGATTTTGTAGTGTGCACCGATGGTTCATTGGAGGGTGTGGGGCTAGTTCTCATGCAGGAGGGACGAGTGATTGCATATGAGTCCCGTAAGCTCAAGAATCATGAGCTGAATTACCCCACCCACAATTTGGAGTTAGTGGCTGTCATCCATGCACTTGTGCATTGGAGACATTTCCTTTTGGGACATCGGTTTGAATTGCATAGTGATCATCGTAGTTTGTAGTATATCTTCACTCAGCTGAATTTGAATGCTCGATAGCGCCATTTGATGGAGTTCCTCTGTGACTATGACTTTGAGGTTTGCTACATTCAGGGTAAGGAGAATGTTGTTGCGGATGCCTTGAGTAGTAGGAGACATGAGATTTCACTTTTGTCTCTTAGAGTGGATTTGCGGAGCCGTATTTTGGAGTCACTTCTCAGTGATACTTGGTATCAAGAGGTGAGAGCAGAGATTGAGTCTGGGAGAGTCCTTGAGGGTAGGTTTGTAGGTTTCTCACTTGAGCCTGATGGACTGTTGCGACATCTGGGTTGTATTTATGTTCCAGATTCTGGTGATCTTCATTCCTTGGTTTTATCAGAAGCCCATCGTGCACCCTATTCAGCTCATCCGGGTGTCACGAAGATGCATGCCGAGCTTCGACAGTTGTATCATTGGGCAGGTTTGCGACGAGATATTGCTAATTTTGTGGCTCGATGTCTTGAGTTCCAGCGGGTGAAGGCAGAGCATCAGCACCCAGCAGGATTGTTACAGCCTCATTCCATCCCTGGATGGAAGTGAGATATGATATCTTTGGATTTCATAGTGGGGTTACCTATGTCTTTGTGTTGTCATGATGCTATTATGGTTGCAGTGGACAAGTTGTCCAAGGTGGCACACTTCTCACCCATGAGATCTTCCTACACTGCAGCGTCTGTAGCTCGAGTGTTTATGGAGGATATTGTGCGTCTGCATGGTACTCCTCGTAGGATCATTTCTGATCATGATCCAGTGTTCACTTCAACTTTGTGGACTTCTCTTCAACATGCTTTGGGAGCTCAGCTTAATTTCAGCTCTGCATACCATCCCGAGATTGACGGACAGACGGAGCGGGTTAATCAGGCTTAGTAGATATGCTTTGGATGTACGTTATGCATCAACAGTCTCGTTGGGAGGACTATTTGTACCTAGTTGAGTTTGCTTATAACAATGGGTATCACAGTTCTCTCGGTATGTCTCTCTTCCAGGCCTTGTACGGTAGGCCATGTCATACTCCATTGAGTTGGGATCGCTTAGAGGACCAAGTTATTTTGGGTCCAGAGATGCTTTAGGATATGGAGCAACAGGTAGTATGGATTAGAGAGCATTTGGCTACAGCTCAGGATCGATAGAGGAAGTATGCCGATGCCCGTAGGTTGGATTGCCACTTCTCGGTAGGTGATCGTGTGTTTTTGAGGGTTCATCCGCAGAAGAGCCCCATTCATTATGGTCAAGGCTTGAAGCTGGCACCTCACTTTGTTGGACCTTTTGAGATCCTTGAGAGGATTGGTCCTGTTGCCTATCGCCTTGCATTACCATGAGTTTATCACGCATCCACGATGTGTTCCATGTTTTAGTTCTTAGACAGTATATTCTTGATGTGACCCATGTTCTTGATTGGATTGCTTTACAGGTCGAGGTGGATGGGTAGCTTTCTTTGGAACCCATACGCATCCTTCAGCATTAGAGATTGACCCTTAGGGGTCAGGACATAGAGCAGGTAAGGGTCCAATGGGATCCTGATGGTGAGTCCTCAGCATCTTGGGAAGATGCGATGAGGATGAGAGACCTTTATCCATATCTTTTTGCAGACTTCTAGGGGATGTAATGACCCTGTGTTCATCTTATGCTTTTCTTATCTTGATGGAGTTAGATGACTGTATATTTTATTTTGGATTACGCATCTTGTTATTATTTTGTATTGGCACCGGTCATGTGCAATCTCGATACTATTATGATGTGGACATTATTATTATTTATGATGGATTTCATGCTTACATGATTATTGTTGCTTCGGCTATATGATGTATATATATGCACAGGTACTTTGACGTGTGCTTGGAGTGTTGCAGGTACTGAGTATCGACTTTGCCTGGATTCACAGGCCTGAGCATACTCTTATTATCCCTGATGGTGGTTACTGGAGATAGTCACAGGCCATATTCCCTATTTCCTATTCCCTATACCCTACCCTAGCCCACTACACTTGGTTAGTGTAGTGTTCCCATGTTGTGGTCTTACCATCTAGATTGCCCTTATACTTGTGGAGTTTGCTAGTCCATTTGTTAAGATTTTTTTTTCTTTTCTCCTTGGCTTCTTTTTGATTGTACCAAATTTCTTGGTTTAGTGTGTGCTTTGGCTACATCTTAGTATTTGTAGGCTTTCAGGAGTAAGCCTAGTTCTAGGGGGGTAGGATGTAACGAGCCTCCCTATTGGCCCTCCTTGCTGCAGTGGAAGGGGCTTGGTGTAATGGTTAGTGATAAGAAAATATGATAAAAAATGGAGTCATGGCTTGTTAGGTGGTATGAAAATATATTTTTGTTTGGGTGGAGAATTGAGTGCTGGCAAGGAATGGTGGGTGACTGATAGAGGGAGGATAAGGATAATAAAATAAAAATAACAAAAATATATCTAATCCATGGGAGGTGAGTCAACATGCATTACAGAAGAAAAGTAAGATTTTAAAAAACAAAAGTATATCTGACTGATAGAGGGAGGTGAGTCAACATTCATTACGGAAGAAAAATAAGAGTTTAAAAATAAAAAAATCTCGGGTGGGCAGAGCAATTCATTAAAGTTAGGAATAAAATATTTGTGGAGGATGGTTTTAAAATAAAGACACGCATCCTTCAGAAAAGAGAGGGAGAGAGAGGGGAAGAGTACTACGCCTGAGAAAGAAGGAAAAGAACGGGTTGAAGGATAAGAAGAAAGTAGAGGAAATTGCAAGAACAAAGGTGTGCTGAAGTGGAGAGAGATCAGCAGACGAGGAGTGTTTTCAGTTGTGAGGTATTTACCTGATTCTTCTTGTTTTGTTTCCAGCACTCAAATTAAAATCTGTTAGCTGCAAATTTTTTAGGCCAAGATATTTACATTGCCTCTTTTATGAAATTTATTTTAAAACTAACATCTCTCCTGAAAATTTATTTACCACACACAAAAAAAGAAACCCTTACTACCGTTTTAGATAATATACCGAGATTTATTTTAATCCAAGATATTTACATTGCCTCTTTCGTGAAATTTATTTTAAAACTACAAAATTATTTTACTATGTCTTTAGACAAAAAGGGTCTTCAAAAGATTAGGGAAATTTTAATTTGTAGTTGTTAGGTAAATCAGGGGATTCAATTTATTAAAGAAAATGGGGTAGCTTTTTTTTTGGTCAATACAGTCTATTAAATCACTAGCCTCGAGGAAACCATCTTTGAGTTAAAGAATGAAGTGACACTAAAATACCTTAGGAACATCTACTTGAGTTGTGCATTAAAATTGGTCACATAAACTCTATTTGGAAAGAAAATCTCTCACTCAACCCAAGGATTTAAAGGAACTACTGTAGGAGGAAAAGTTACAATTCCCATTTTATGAGTCTTTTAACAATTTATTTGGTTATATTAATTATGGCAGCCAATATTTGAAAATTAGTCTGTGAGAAGGCTTGCAGTGCCATTTGCTATATTTTTTTATCTATGTATACCTTTTGTGAATCGTGACCAAATTGGGGTCACTAGAGTTATTACACAACTGATCTAACTGGTAGAAGACCGTTTTCAACATATTACACTGCCCATGACAATTTGGGTCTTGTAGATCATATTTTTCACCTTTATTATTTTAAATATACAACTCAGTGTTTTTAGTCTTTTGAATGCCTCATTTAGTCAAATGAGATGAATAAGGTCTAGGCATTAGAGTGGTCTGTTGGAGTGGCTCTCTATGGGCTCGGGGCTCGCAAGTGGCTGCCAGGGGAACTAGTAGCAGAGTTACATTAATAAGTGATAACTAAAACTAAAATATTGGGGTAAAAACACTAATAAGATAATTGAACCTCATGCATGGCCTTGAGCGTTTGTAAAGGCTAAGGATACAACGAGAAGGCCTATCCATCTGCGGGGCATGGATTCAGGCACAATTGAGTTTCTTCATCTGTATTAGAGGTACTTAGTCCCGTGTGTGCCATCCCTTCGAGCACATATGATGACACTCCATATGATTACACTCTAGTATCTAGCACCTTAGGAGTCGTGAGTAGTACCTGACCTATGACTTGGATTAGTACACCTATTTTATGACTTTGGCTATATGCATTATTCTCCGTGTCTGCTCTGTGTCTAATGTGAGTGTTGGCCATCTTGTATCCCCTTGTTGTTGTTCATCCGTATGGGCCTTGTGACTATATCCGAGCACGGTGGGGTGGTCTCTTAGTGTAGGAGTTAAGGACAACACTGAGAGGGGGGATGAATCAGTGTTGTGTGAATTTTTGAATCTTTTTACAAACTTTAACTTGGAAAGCACAAGGAGAGAAAGTTATCATTGGATTGTCAAACACATATGCACATATCTTTGTCAAACACATAAACAAAAACTCATGAGTAAAACATACAACCCCAAAGAGATGATTAATATGAATCAAGACACAAGAATTGCACGAGTGGAAAACCCTCCAGGGGTAGAAAAACCACTCCAGAACTGCCTCACTGGCTTAAATGAAAAATCTTCTTACAAATGTCTCACTGACATATACAGAGGTGTCACTAACCACGGTCTCACTGACCACAAGCCTCATTGGCATACTGTGCCTCACTGGTAAACACAATCACTATTAAAAAAACATCAAACTTTGTGTGCAAGACATGATTGTCGTTCAATCAGATTTGCACCATTGTATACAACCTTATACCTCCTGTTTGATTTTCAAATCAAGACCATTTTCTTTTACATACTTCTGCAAACAAGATCCATATACAAATCTCTATAAACAATTTTCTCTGCAAATTAATCATGTATTCTGATCCATTCAACAACACTGCATATCAATCCTGTATTCTAATCCATTCAACAACACTGCATATCAATCCTGTATTCTAATCCATTCAACAACACTTCATCATTTTGTATGTTTCATCTCTGTCTTTCAAGACATACCATCAATGCACCTGAAAAACAATTTTATACAAGTTAAATGTCTTTTCACCTTTCATCTTCTGTATGTTTCATCTCTGTAACAAATTTATCTCTTCAATGTCTTGGAACCTTTCACATTCCTTCATAAATTTCTCCTGCATCTGATCACACAATATTTGCAATTTTCACTTCTCTGCAAAAATAAAATCATATATACATATATATATTTTCTTCTCTGCAACATGATTGGCAAGATCATCAAAATTCCTTCTCCCTTAAAACTTTTTTCAATATTCAACAACCTGCAAAAGAACTCTTCATATCTTGTGTACTCCAAAAACCTTTTTCAATTTCAATTAGATCAAAAGAAAATCTTTAATCAATTTTATCAATCACCAAAACTCTTTGCAAATTCTCTGCATATTCCTGCAAAACAAACTCTTTATCTTCTCAACATTCTTCAATAATAATATCTTCCTTCTCTATAAAAATCTTCACCAAAAAATTACATTCAGATTCTCTAAAACCATCTGTATGAGATAAAAAATCTTTATACAATATTACTTTTTGCACTTCAAATACTTCAATCACTTCATCCAAAAATATCTCTTTAATCTGTCCTTCCATCTAAAAAAAAAACTCCTCAAAAAATCTTAACTTACTTGATGATATCTCATGGAGTCAAAAATTTAGGAGGAAAAAGAATTAAGTTTCTAATTTAAAAGAGAACTTATCATCTCCAAAAATTAAGTTTTTAATTTGTTCTAACTCCCTTATCTTTTTCTCCCCTTTAAATAAAACAAAAATCATTTAAGAAAAACTTATTAAATGCCCCATATTAATGCATTGACGAGCTCTCTATAAAGCATTTAAATGCTTTTTGAACTCATAAAAAACTTCAAGGAAATCGGGCTCCACAATAGAAACTTTAAAATTATATTACATACTCCCCATCGAAATTTCTTTTATACTCCCCATCGAATAAGATATTCAATACCAAAAAAAAACTCTCTTCAAAAATAATTCGATGCCTTGCATCTCTCCTTCGGGCTCTGCTTTAATGCAAACTCTTGTTATTAGCATTGATTAAACATCACCACCGTTGATTAATTCCTTCATGCCTTCAAATGGACGAAGATCATATAGTACCCACTCAAACTTAAAACACAACCTGTTATTACCGGTAGCCCTTAGGAGTTGGGGCCGGTTACTCAATGTTGAGGGTGACTTAAGGTCATCACTTAAGTTATGAATGATCCACTCTTTTGGTCAACATCCAAAAAGAACAAAAGCACATACGGGTAGGCTAAGGTTTTAAGAGTTAAAACAACTTAGCTATTTTAAGGACACAAGCCCTAATCAACAATAATGAAGACTTAGACACTCCAACTTATCAAACCACCAAGACAAGATCTTCCTCCTTTGTATACATCATGAGATGACTAGCAGGAATTCAAGAAACTCTCAACTCAAAATGTGACCAGAGATATGAAATGACCAATATCAGACCAACATCAACATCATAGCTCATATCTCAACACCCCCTATGATTCTGTATATCAATTGTATATGAATTCCTTGTGATCATTTTGTGATTTTGAAGCATGAATCATGATATAAACAACATTATCATGAGAACACCATAAATACTATAAGAAGATCCAAAAATGAATGTATCATAGAATGCATCAACATAAAAAATGAATACTATAAAGAGATCCAACTATTTGGATACGGTCAACCATTAGGATATGACCATCAACCTTTGATGTCTCTGCATGAGTGATCTAGCCATCAACCTAACTCAACCTTTGACATCAATGACAAACAATACCAATGCCAACAAACTCCCCCTTTGGCATTGATGTCAACATTTTGCATTCTTGTTCTCCATCATCAAAACCATTTGAAAAACTATTCATTCTCCCCCTTTGACAACAATGACAAAGGGCCTAGCTATCTGAGCAATCTCCCCCTATCTGATATGCATAAAAACTCTTGTCTTCCCCTGAGGTATTAACTTCCTCTACAACCAAACAACATATCAAAAATCTGTAATATGAACCACTTGTTAGAGTAAAGAATCTGCATGACTGAGAAAAAGATTTACAAGACTGTCACTAACTGTTCCACGACTATACAAAGAAATGACTGTCATGTAAATAACTCTGCCTTGGCTCAAGGTAAGCTATCTTCTTTGAAACTGTTTTGACAAATAGCAATGATCAAACATGAAAAACACTGTCGTATTACAATCACTGTCAAGATTAATTTGAAACCATGCATAGACCAAATCTAACAAGAATCTGTCAAGACATATCACTGTCACACTGAGATCAGAAAGATTGTTTACTAAACATAATTTTAGGTTTTGCAGACTTTGTCATACACTGTTACATGCTGTAACAACCTCACATCCACCTCTGCCCTGAATTGTTTAAGGCTTCACCAAAGCAATAACAAAGCAATAGTATCACTGTCATACACTAAACATCAATATTATTAGCAACATCATCATCAAATATTTCATAGCATGGCAAGAATGATAGACAAACAAGATCATCATATCAAATGGTCTCCTTCCTAAAACTTCTTGGGGTTAACTGATAAAACATTTGATACCTCCCCTTTAATTCATGCTATGTTATGCAACATATGAAATGACTTGTGCAAGATGCACAAGCTTAGATTCTGACTTCTCTTTACTTTCTTTCTTCTTCCAAATTTTCACAGGTGCTTTCTTCCTCCAAACCTTTTCAACCTTTTTCTTTTCCCAACCTGTCAAATTAGGTGATGCTCCCCTGCAACTGTGTGCTTTATGACCAAGAGAGTTGCAATTATAACAAATTATGTTGTAATCAAAATCAATTGACTGATAATACCTTTGAGCACTCATATTAAGCTTCCATGAAGGATCATACACTTTATTCATTTTGCAGTATCTTTGAATATGTCCAACATTATTGCACTTGTAACAAACAATATCAGTATTCCTTCTACAAACAACTGATTTGTGTCCAAATTGATTACAAGTATAACAATAACCATTAAAAGAATAGTTATACCTGTACATGTATGCTTGTCTTATAGGAGCATTTCTTTGTTGATTATGCATTTTGTTTTTAGTTGCAGCATTCAAATCAATCTTCTTTTTGGGAGTCTCTCTGACTTTTGAACATTCTCCTTCTTCAAATCCTAAACCAGTAGTGTCATTATATAGTTTTTGTTTACCAAGCATCTCATGTAGCTTGCTTGTGCTTTCTTCAAACTCCTTATACTTCTTAGATAAAGCCTTAAGACCATCATACTCTTTTCTCAGATTGATAATTTCACCTTCCAGTTTTAGATTCTCAATCCTTGAAACTTCAAGGTCAGAAATTGAGACATCAGCTATCCTCTTAGCTTCTTCAATTTCTATCTTCAATCTAGCAATTAGTTTGTCTGAATCATCAATATATTTCTTTAAACTAATAATTTGACATCCAGCCTCTTCAAGATCTGTAGATACAATTTCAAGTTCTGAAAGTGCATTGACTTTAGATTCTCTTTCTTGTTGCAGCTGCAAGTTTAGTTTCTGATTCTCTCTTTTATACTCCTTGAGCTCACTCAGAGCATATATAAGCTCTCCTTCCAAATCAATCTCACAATCTTGTTCATCATATTCCTGATCATAATCTTCTTCTGAATTTGATTGGGATTGAACTTCAACTCCTTCATTTGAAAGTCTCTTTTCATTGCTACTTTCTTCACACGCCAGAGTGTCCCCTTCTTTATCATTATCTTGATAAATTCTTTTCAATCTCCTCCACATATCCTAAGCTATGACACAATCCATAACTTTACAAATAACATTATTAGACAGAGCAGATAATATAGCCTTCTTTGCAATATCATTATATTCAAGAACTTTGTTATTTGCAGAATTACCATTCTCAACTGACATTAAAACATCATATCCTAAGGAGGATAAATATACTTGCATTCTAACATACCAAACTGAAAAATTTGAACCATCAAACTGAGGAACATCTGAAACCTTTTCTTCTAAGATAATATCAGACTCAACATGGAGAACATCTTTATCAACTGACTTTATATCAACATCTGGATTTGATATAAATGATGTCTTTTGTGTCTTTTGACCAGAATGAATCTTAACATTTCTCATGTTCTTATTTCTCCTGCCCTTACCCATTGAACTCCACACACAGGACCTACCCAAGCTGATTAAGCTGCAAGAGGGAAACTGGCTCTGATACCAATTGTAGGAGTTAAGGACAACACTGAGAGGGGGGGTGAATCAGTGTTGTGTGAATTTTAGAATCTTTTTATAAACTTTAACTTGGAAAGCACAAGGAGAGAAAGTTATCATTGGATTGTCAAACACATATGCACATAACTTTGTCAAACACATAAACAAAAACTCTTGAGTAAAACATACAACCACAAAGAGATGATTAATATGAATCAAGACACAAGAATTGCACGAGTGGAAAACCCTCCAGGGGTAGAAAAACCACTCCAGAACTGCCTCACTGGCTTAAATGAAAAATCTTCTTACAAATGTCTCACTGACATATACAGAGGTCTCACTGACCACAAGCCTCATTGGCATACTGTGCCTCACTGGCAAACACAATCACTATTAACAAAACATCAAACTTTGTGTGCAAGACATGATTGCCGTTCAATCAGATTTGCACCATTGTATACAACCTTATACCTCCTGTTTGATTTTCAAATCAAGACCATTTTCTTTTACATACTTCTACAAACAAGCTCCATATACAAATCTCTATAAACAATTTTCTCTGCAAATTAATCATGTATTCTGATCCATTCAACAACACTGCATATCAATCCTGTATTCTAATCCATTCAACAACACTGCATATCAATCCTGTATTCTAATCCATTCAACAACACTTCCTCATTTTGTATGTTTCATCTCTGTCTTTCAAGACATACCATCAATGCACCTGAAAAACAATTTTATACAAGTTAAATGTCTTTTCACCTTTCATCTTCTGTATGTTTCATCTCTGTAACAAATTTGTCTCTTCAATGTCTTGGAACCTTTCACATTCCTTCATAAATTTCTCCTACATTTGATCACACAATATTTGCAATTTTCACTTCTCTGCAAAAATAAAATCATATATACATATATATATTTTCTTCTCTGCAACATGATTGGCAAGATCATCGAAATTCCTTCTCCCTTAAAACTTTTTTCAATATTCAACAACCTGCAAAAGAACTCTTCATATCTTGTGTACTCCAAAAACCTTTTTCAATTTCAATTAGATCAAAAGAAAATCTTTAATCAATTTTATCAATCACCAAAACTCTTTGCAAATTCTCTGCATATTCCTACAAAACAAACTCTTTATCTTCTCAACATTCTTCAATAATAATATCTTCCTTCTCTATAAAAATCTTCACCAAAAAATTACATTCAGATTCTCTAAAACCATCTGTATGAGATAAAAAATCTTTATACAATATTACTTTTTGCACTTCAAAGACTTCAATCACTTCATCCAAACATATCTCTTTAATCTGTCCTTCCATCTAAAAAAAAACTCCTCAAAAAATCTTAACTTACTTGATGATATCTCATGGAGTCAAAAATTTAGGAGGAAAAAGAATTAAGTTTCTAATTTAAAAGAGAACTTATCATCTCCAAAAATTAAGTTTCTAATTTGTTCTAACTCCCTTATCTTTTTCTCCCCTTTAAATAAAACAAAAATCATTTAAAAAAAAAACTTATTAAATGCCCCATATTAATGCATTGACGAGCTCTCTATAAAGCATTTAAATGCTTTTTGAACTCATAAAAAACTTCAAGGAAATCGGGCTCCACAATAGAAACTTTAAAATTATATTACATACTCCCCATCAAAATTTCTTTTATACTCCCCATCGAATAAGATATTCAATACCAAAAAAAAACTCTCTTCAAAAATAATTTGATGCCTTGCATCTCTCCTTTGGGCTCTGCTTTAATGCAAACTCTTGTTATTAGCATTGATTAAACATCACCACCGTTGATTAATTCCTTCATGCCTTCAAATGGACGAAGATCATATAGTACCCGCTCAAAACTTAAAACACAACCTGTTATTACCGGTAGCCCTTAGGAGTTGGGGCCGGTTACTCAATGTTGAGGGTGACTTAAGGTCATCACTTAAGTTATGAATGACCCACTCTTTTGGTCAACATCCAAAAAGAACAAAAAGCACATACGGGTAGGCTAAGGTTTTAAGAGTTAAAACAACTTAGCTATTTTAAGGACACAAGCCCTAATCAACAATAATGAAGACTTAGACACTCCAACTTATCAAACCACCAAGACAAGATCTTCCTCCTTTGTATACATCATGAGATGACTAGCAGGAATTCAAGAAACTCTCAACTCAAAATGTGACCAGAGATATGAAATGACTAATATCAGACCAACATCAACATCATAGCTCATATCTCAACACCCCCTGTGATTATGTATATCAATTGTATATGAATTCCTTGTGATCATTTGGTGATTTTGAAGCATGAATCATGATACAAACAACATTATCATGAGAACACCATAAATACTATAAGAAGATCCAAAAATGAATGTATCATGGAATGCATCAACATAAAAAATGATTACTATAAAGAGATCCAACCATTTGGATAAGGTCAACCATTAGGATATGACCATCAACCTTTGATGTCTCTGCATGAGTGATCTAGCCATCAACCTAACTCAACCTTTGACATCAATGACAAACAATACCAATGCCAACACTTAGGAGACCACACAGTTGGGAGGCATTGCCACCACCATTGGGGACCGGTGAACAGGTTTTGGAACACCAGTTGGAGATGGTCTCTCTCTCCATCATTTCATTCAGTTATTGTACCTATTTTGTCTTTGTATCATACTTAGGACTATGTTTTGTACTTGTCTTATATTTTGGAATATATCATTGTAATTGTATATACGGTTATGTAATTGAACTCTCTTAGAAGAGAAGTTGTAATCGTTGTAATTAATGAGAAGAAATGTGATGTTACTTTATTACTTTATGGATTCTGGTGTGGGTATCAGATCCACCTGTATTTTATGCTTATGAATTCATGTTTTTATCAGATGAGATTAGGAATATTTGTTTTGGTGTTTAAAATGAATAGTATCAGTCTATCGAATTTACAGCTAAATCTGTGTATGTTGTTTACTTATGTAAAAAAAAAAATTATCTTGTCCCCTTTTGGCTCTTACCCTTCTGGGTTACGTAGCGGGATGTTACATATTGCATGTTCAGTTGTATTCTTTGCATGCATTTGCATGTTGGCCACAAGCTTTGCATGTTGTTACATGTTTGGGTCATAATTATGAGACCTAGCCTTAGTAAAATAGGCATAACTTTCTCATTTATGATTGAAATAGAAAAATTCAAAATATTTTGGAAAGCTAGGAAGGAGATACACAAAACCCAGAAACAATTTTAGAAAAATTAGAAAAATGAGGTAGATGTGATAGGTAGAAAGTGACGTGTTTTCTTGGTGGTTTAGTGGAGGTTGTTTTGAGAAACCAATAGTGGTTTCTTCTCACACAATTTCTATATATTGATGCTTGCTCATTTGGTGAAGGGGGCTTTTGGAGAAGTTGTGGTTGCATATCCAGATACTGCCAGAATGAAGCTAGAATGTTGAGTTGTAGACTTTTGTATGTTTGAAGCCCATGTTGTATGAGAACATATGAGCTCCATGTTTAAGTATCTCATTTTAAGATTTTCAATATAATACATATTGCAGATTTCTTTCCATTTTATGTGTTTCAAATTAATTTGCTGCCTTCTTGCATAGTGTTGTATGTGTGTTTGTGATTAGATTTGAAAGGGAGAGTATCCCACTTTCATCAAGAATGTACTCTGTTTTGAGCATAGTTTCAACCTTGTTTACCCAATTCCAATCAGCGCATGGAATCCCATCAGGCCACATCAGCACTTGTTTTCACATGCCATATGACTCTCCTTTCACCTAATTTTGTCTTGAAAATTAAATTTTCTTCATATACAACCAAATGGGTACTCATTTTGTCTAGATTCTATGTATTTAAAGGCTATATTTTGTCTTTTTCTATCAAGACAAACAAATCTGAGAATGTAACTAACTGATGTATTTCATTAATTGCAATATAAATCTGGACCCTTGGTGTTGAGTCAATCTCCATTGTCCACCAAAAACTCGGTATGGTGCCTTGTCTATAAAAGGACCATCATTTTCTCTCATTGGAAGTAAGATTTGATGTTGAATTGCAGAGACTGCCAAAATCTGATTAATATAAAGCAAGTTTTGCAGGTTGCTGGGAATTTGTGTTATTGTGTTATCTCATTTTGGATTTCATGGTCCATGTAAAAGCTGAAATTAGTTTATGTGTTGTTGCAATGTTGGATAAATGTTAAGATATTTGATGAATGCCTTGGTTCATACTATTGGTGCTTGCTGCTTGTAAGTTATTGTGCATAGTTAGCCTAAACCTTTTAATGAATTAAGTTCAATTGCATAACACTAGTTGAATTGCGCAATTGTTGTGTATTTAATGAATGTGTGAAATCTGAAAATCATAAGATTCCTTTGAAGAATGCATCATTTCCTGCAACATTGTGGTTTCTCAACCTGGTCAAAAAGGATATGGTTTATTAAAGGTGTTTGCCTATTTGCAACATATTATCCAGTTGTGATTGTCACTTAGGTTTCAATACTTCTTTTTACCCTTATACCTTTTGCATTTTCTTTATAAACATCTATTAGAGTTAGGTTTTAAGCAACATTTACATTGTCAATCTGCTGAAAGCATCCTAGGGTTTCTTGCACACTTTGTTGTCATAGTTTCATAAACCCTACCATTGCATGTAATTTCCCTTTGTTGGTATAGCTGAAACATATCCATTAAGTTATTCCTGCAAGCTAAGACCTAGTTGTATAAACCTTGGGGCAGTCTTATTCTAAAGTGTTGGGATAAGATTCCTTTCAAGAGAGGTGAGATAACCTACATTTCACCTGCGTTGCTGCATGTTAAAACTACCATCAAAACCTTCCACTTTTCTTCTTGAAGGGTGGCGAAGAATGGTTCTAGTTATACCTTTTATGGGATTTATCCCAATAGCTGAAATGGATTTGAGTATTTGTTCCTACTTAATGGCCTTCTCAAAAACTTGATCCATGATCATGGGTCCATGGACATCCACTTCTCCCCCTATTTGAGCATTCAAGCCCATAATGAACTTCCTTATCCTAAACCTCTCATCCATTTGATACTGAGGCATATATTTCAATAGCTTAGTAAAATTCTCCCAATACTCTGTAACACTCATGTCCCCTTGACAGAGATTTTGGAAGTCAGTCAACTTCTGGTCAAAATACAGTTGGGGCAGCCATATTTTCCTAAAGATGCTCACAAACTGATCCCATGTTAGGCTTAAAGAACTTAATCCTAGTTCTATTTTCTTATCCATCCACCAAGTGGATGCTTATCCTGCTTACTGATAGGCTCCCCAAATGGCCTTAGTAATCTCAGAAATTACGTATCTTAAAATATTTCTCCATCTCAGTGAGCCAAGCCTCTATGGCATCCCCACTTACAATTTCGTCGAACTTAGGTGGTGTAATATTTTTCATATCCCTATACAATTCATGGGTGAGATGAGACTTCATTTCACTCTAGATTCTAGAATCCCGATTACTTTCCTTGAGTTCACTATGGTAACTATATTCATGAGTATTATTCCTACCTTTCTCAGGATTAAACTCTTGAGTATTTTCTTGGTCTCCTCTCACCTCTTGTTCTAAAACACCCAATCTTTCCCTGGTTTCATTTAAGATAGACAAAATCTAGTCTAGTTTATCCATAGGGTTTTCTATAGGATTCGAGCCATCCTAGCTTCCTCCTAAATTGATATCTGTGCATACCATATTGTCACTTTTCTGCACCTATCAATCATATAGTAATACATATTAAGATTGGGGCATTTAATTGCCAAATGAACATTCCATGAACATAATATAAAAGCTCATAACTTTTCATAAACATTATTGTTATACAAAAATCCAAAATTTTCCTTTATTCACATAAAAACATTAAAAACACCTTTGTTTAAGTACAAAGTATCTTCTAAAACGTGACTACATGTCACTATCTGATAGAGGAATTACTTTGGGTTCCTCTTCCCTGTCATAATCTACTAAAATAAATTGGGAGGGTGGATGTACATGTATGTACTATACCATCACCTCCCTTCCTATAAAAGGCACCTCATGACCACACCCAAAGGGCATGTCATGATGAGCGAAGGATTTACTAAGTTTTATAATTATGGGGGTGATCTAACTCTCCATTGCCTCCATCCACTTTTGTCTCTCAAGATGGATGTGCTTAAGCACGTCAGCAAGAGTCTCAAAGTTAGTAAGCAAAGCCCACCCAGTATAGCTTACTGGTCTAGTGTTTTTAGGATGGAATTCTTTCTTCACAATAGTTTTGCGCAAGTTCTTTCTTTTTATTTTCTTAGCTCGTTTTGTGTTCTTTTTCCTACCATTCTAGCACAAGAACAATATTGAAGTTAGCTTATCTGCTAATCAGTGAAAAATTTGCAATGAGATCCAAGGTCCAAGTGTTGAACCCAGTAGCTCTGATACCATGTGTAACATCCATAATTGAATGCTAAATAAAATATTTGAAAATACAAGAAAATAATGCCAAAATTCCATAATTGTTTTTATCATACAAAATAAAGCAAGTACATTTGCATTTATAAAATACATGATATAATACATTAGCTGTGGTGGTTCCCCCCTTTAGGGTTAGGGTTTTAGGTTTAAAAAATTTCTAAGTGTTCAATCTCAAAAACCCTTTGTCCCTTTTATTTAGGTCATGCACTTTATTGTTATATTCTTGAGTTGACTGTTTATAGCCAGTTGTTGATCCTTTAAGTCACAGCCTTAAGTCTTGAAACCCATGCATTGACCAGCCCCTTAACCTAGCTGTTATTTGTTGCCACTGGTAAAATCAATGTTTAATGTCCTAAAGTCTTATAAAGTGAATATCACACCATCACTGAGCATATCAGATGACGTCACTACCCAGATGTGATGCTGCGACAAGCTGCCACCTATCGAGTAACCTTTGCTTACAAAGTGTTCACTTCAGAATCTTGCCTCAACCAACTGTCTGCCACCACATGTCAAAGTATTAATGGTCCATAGAGCAAGCCTAAGACCAAATGGCTGTGATCCAATGCAAGGGAATCTTTCCAGGAGGAATATTCACTATGAAGCAACGCGATGATGACATGTGGCGTGCACTGATTGAAAAGCAACTATATTAAAGGTGCATGGATGCTATGTGGCACCATCATGTGGTAGGTATATGGTGGGCCCTCCCTGACTATGACACCACGAAAAGGTGACACGTGTCCAGTCCGGGCTAAGGATGATATAATGTGCAGGGAAGGTACTGACAATTTGGCTCATTTTCATTGGGTGATGACATTTCAATAAAAATGACTAAGATTGTCAAATCTAGTCAATGAATCGAAGCCGTGGATTTCAGAAATGTATGAAATGATCAACGGTCCAAACTCAAACTTGCAGAAAAAGAAGATTTTTGAATGCTTGTGGTACGAGCAGAGTTATGGTTGCTGTAAACTCCATTAATATAGAGAGTAGTAGAGGAATTTGATGTTATAATAACATAATTCAAAGTATTTCCTGTCATTTTTCAAGGAGCAATCGCGTTTAGAGCCAGAGAATCATCAAAACAAGCAAGGAGAAGCAATTCTGAGCCTAGATGCAATGTCAAAAAACTAGTAAGTTATTATCTCTCCCCTGCACTTAGTCTTTTTGTCTATAAGTACTTTCCGAGGCATTTAGGGCAGATTTGGTTTGCATAAACCCTAGGTTTCTTGTACAAATACAAAATGAGTTAGTTAGGTCAACCTTCAACCTCAAAATGTAGCCTGGATGAGGTTATCATGATTTAGTGTCCCAGATCATCTAGGAGACCTCTGACAAATTTGGGGGAGGTTGGTAAAAATGAAAAAATATATGACCTCTGTGTAGATTTTTGAGATGCTAGGATCCCTGTGTTTGCTTGGAGTTTGTTTGAGCATTGCCACAAGTGAATTGACTACAGAGCCCCAATCTGCCATGCTTGGACACTTGACTTAGCTAGAGTAATATGCTCTGATGTCTTCATAAACACAAACTTGATAAGAGCTGTAGCAACTAGGTATGACCCTAGGACCATGTCTGTCTTGTTTGTTAATGGCAACATTATCATTAGGTTCACAAAGGCCTATATTGCTATTGTCTTCAGTCTTGATCCTACCGCCGATATACCTATAGACTTGAATGCATTTAGAGAAAGATATAGAACTCTTAGGTATGCATATAGATCTCATAACTTAGCCAAGCACAGATTGAAAGGGGTTGACGGAGCTTTGATTAAAATCCTTGATACAGAAGAGGAACCTTTCTGATGCAACCTATTCATGGAATATTTTGTTAAGACCTATCATAGCTTGTGTCATGTGCTCGGGAGAGATGCATTAGAAAAATGCCTGTGTCTTTAATGATGATGGTAGTGTATATTCAAGACTATGGAGCCAAGAAGCCATATGATTATGGAGGTTATTTGTCAAAAAGGATGCATGAGGAGATGATGGCCATTAAGAACAATATGTACACTCTAGCTCCCCATGTAAAATTCACTTGGTATTCATTAATGTGCCACATGATCATGTTCTCTTTGTCTGGCCATTGGAGCAAAGAATTGCACTTGAGAATAACTAATGCAGAAGGCAATGCCATGCCAGTTCATATGTGGACCTACATAATTGATATACATTATAAGTATGCTAGCTATATCACCTTTGAAGAACATTTTGTGAAGAAAGTGTTGCAATTCCTAGGGCTAGCTGCAAATAGGATACCAAAGGAGATAAAGTATTTTTTGAGACTAATGGAGAGAACCCCTCATTTGAAGATCAATCACAATTGGGGAGATTGTTTTTTACATGAAAACATAACTTGTATCAAAATCTATGGGTGTGAGGCTCCACCCTACTCCTTACCAAAATTTGTGCCCAGGAGAATAGCATTTATGGAGATCATCAGACAACTGAATGAAGCAGATAAGGAACATTTCAGAAAGCATAAGAAAGGATCTCTTATCCCAACATCTCTGAGACTTCATGATTTTGTTACAATTGATAAGAGTGGCTTTGACCAAATTGGATTCATGTTGCAAAGTTATAGGATGTATATGGAGAGAATAAGGTATTTTGATCCTAAAAGTTTCATTCATGACGTGCAAGGCATTAAGTTGGCAGACTTGCATATCCACACCATGTCCTACTTGATGAGGACACTATTAGAAATTATGAATCAATGCAATAGGTGCATGTCTTGAGAAATAAATGGAGTTTGATAATGAATGTAGAGAAAAGGAAAAAGAATGCTAACTTTACATATCAAGGGGTTTTCATTGAAATTCAAGACCCCATTTAAAGAATAAAAATGTTCTTTGCTAAAGCAGATGAATTGATTACTGAAGCACCTGTTGGAGAGGAGAGGTCCACATATCAACCAAGCCGTTCAAGGGGCAAGTATGTTAGAAAAGATTCCCCTGACTCCCCTGATGCCCTTGCCCCAAAGAAAGCAAAAATAATTGACCTTGAAATAGAGGAAGAGATGGAAGTTGTGAATCTGGAGGAGGAAGTAGCAGAGGAAGAAGTCCTAGAGCCTCCACACCAATTGCATTCTCCCCCAAGGATAGCACCATATGGGTCTCCAGAGAATAGGTTGACAAGGTCCACAATCAACAATGAGGTTGACACAGAAGATGTGAGGGAGGTGGCATGCAATCAGTTATCTCTGATGATGCATTCATTTCTACTCTAGAATTTAAATCCTATGTGCTAAGAACGAGGAGTGAAGAATTTTAGAAAAGGATAGAAGAAGCAAAACGTGGTGTAGACCCTTCGGAATATGATGCCATCACAAGGAGGGTTCTGAGTGAAGTGAATAAGGACATCAGTGCTATGACTCCTGAGGAAGGGAGAGCACTTGTGAAGAGAAGTAACATCCTACTATTGCCACATTGGACTCTATCAGATGCTATTGCATTTGATACAATCGCCAGGGATGATTCAGATGTAAGTGAAGAGTAGGCCAAAAAGGCATTATAGGGTGCTATCTTTAACCCTAGATTTGAGACCTTGGCTATCTGGGCATTGGCCCCAAATGATAAAAATCCAAAGGTAGGTTTGGAGGAGTTGATTGGCAATGTGATCATCAAGAGGGTGTTAGACACCCCTACTCCTCAGGCAACCAGCCTAAATGTACAAACAACACATTTTGTAGAAGCAACAACACTCAAACTATAGAAAGAGTACAATGAATTATTGGAGAAATACATATAAGCAATGGCCAGGCTTAATACTCATGAGAGTAAACCTCAGTTGGAAGCTGGTCCGTCTCAAACCCCTCTAATTATACAAACTACAGAATCATTACCAGTGGACACACAACCCTTGCTTCAAGAAATAAAGGAATTGAAAGAGGAGAATAAGAAGTTGAAGGAAGAAATAGAAAGTAAAGTAGAAGGTGTAGCTACAAATTTGATCAAGTATAGGATCAACAAGATATTGGCTAGGTTGAAGGAGACCCATAGGTCTTACTCCTAATTAAGGACAACACATGAGAAGCATGAATCAGATAAACAGAGGCTGTCAACTATGAAGACTAGGTGGCTACCAAGGACTACAAAAGTCGGAGATTTTCTTAGGTGCTCTAGATATGATCCAAATGCCCCTCCTAAGATCGATTTGGTAGTAGGTATGCTAATGAAATTTGAGGATGTGGCTTCTCATCAATTAAAATTGGTTACAATATTGAAGGATAAAATGCAAGCAATTGAGAGGCTAGACACGAAGTGGTTGCCTCACATTCTAGAAACGGATGGGACAACAAAAGATATGAACAAATGGAAGAAGGAAATCATTGATAATGGTGATTAGTTAATTCTAGCTTGTTGTGATAAGGGAGACCCAACTTTGCATGTGTTAAGTTGGATGCTTGATAGGTTGCATGTTGTGGACATTAATTTGAATTATTTTGTAAAAATGTCAAAAGTATCCTAGATGCACAGTATGTTAGCCACAATGGTAAGGTAGCAGAAATCATCTCATTCCCTTGGTTGGTTGAAAGTACATATGGTGAGTGGTAGGACAAATATGGACCTCATGAATGACAACTCAGCCACTATCTCCCAACCACAACAATGCAGATCCCCAGGCAGCTTCGCGTGTTTCTCAAGGCCAACCACTTCTTCTCTTTTCCTTCAATACAATTATTGTTTCTTCAATGCCTTTTAGCGCTGCTTTGTATCCATTGTATTTGAAAATCAATGTATTAAATGCTGAGGGTACACGTTCTTGTTATATAATGGAACTGTATTACTCATTTTATGGTTGTTGAAGACTTGGAAATTTTTGGAAAAGTAATGAAAATACAGAGCTTTTTGGGCTGTTCTATCTCTTGTACTGTAAGTTTATGAGTTATATGTTGAATGTATGCTTGTACATATGTTTTCAGTTTCATGTTGATGTTATATGAGTAATGCTTCATTGCATGTATTTAGTTATCTGTCTCCAAGTTGTGTGTTTTTCTTTTGAATCTCAATAGCTAAGGGTTATTTGAGGTTCTAGGATATGGGTTTTTTTGTATTGAATGTTTAATCTTTTACTTCTCCTCAAGGAGCAGATTAAATGTTTTAGGTTAAGCATTGAGAAGAACATATTGTAATTAGGATATTTATAAATAGAGATAATTGAATACTCAATCTCGGGTGGTGTTTGTAAGGCAAATACCAATTTATCCCCATGAAACTTGAATGCCAGTTGAGTTTAAGCAAATCATTCACATATATACATCTAGTTAACTCCTTGCCTTGAGATAGGCACCAATTTGTTCTTGTGTTGAAGTTATGATTCAAAACCCCTGTCTTGCATCCAAAATACAAAAAAAAAAACTAAATCAGAATATTATTCACAAACATGTAGGATTTAGAAGTAGTTTTAGGACCTAAAATCCTCTGAGTCACAACTAAACATAAGGCCCAAAGCTAGCCCCTTTGCACTTATCTTACAGTATTGGTCTTCATTAGAGAGGATTTATCTGCTTTGTATTAGCATCTCAGTGAATTTATAAAAATATTTCATAGATGTTGAATAGGGAATACCTCCCTAGGTTTTGTAGAGCCTAAAGAAGGAGAGGAGAAATTTATAGAGTCTATCTCCTGTACTGTTGTCCCCTGGCCTGGGAATCCTATTGATGAGTGATGTCTACCTTGTAGGGATAATTGGGAAACATCCAGTTTGGGGAAAAACCCAATAGATTTGGTGACTCCGCTAGGGATACCTCTATGTAAGAACCTCAGTTTTAAATTTGATACCCAATTGTGGGTGGTGACTTCAAACAAATCTCCTAGCCGGTAAGATAAAATTTGTATGCAAGGGAGAAGATCCTTGTGCAACCCTTTATTTGAAGAACTACCCAGAAAAATGATGTATACAAAAAAGGGGACTGCCCAAACCAGTCATGAAGGCTCACCTAGCCCTAGAAGTGATCATGGTATTCAAGATAACCCTAGGTCTTCTGGACAACAAGCACCCTATTTCTCAAATACTTCAAAGCTGAGATTCAGGAGGCATATGAAAGACATCAAGGTGATAGGTTGAGAATGAGATCAAAAGTATTCCAGGAATGCCCTTTCTTAGATCCCCCTGATAGATTTGAAGACACATAATCTCTGAGGGATATGATGACCCTAATGGAAAAAGACCATCTACTTCCATGCCAACAGATGACCAGTTAGCAAAACAAATTAGAAATCTCAGAACATAAATTGACTATTTGCAAGCTTTGAGAATAAGAGATGATATGAAACAAAAGGTGCAAGCTCTAAAAATGGCTCAACAATACTCAGTTCCCACCCTTGATAATGTGAATGTGTTTAGAAACCAACATACAAATGAAGTTCAGAATCAACAAGATAATCAGAATATCCCCAAGGATGATCAGGGACTTAATCAACACATGAATTAAAACCCACAAAATAATCAAAGACAAAATATAAATAACATTAGGATGCCATTAAACAACATGAGAAATTAGAATGCTAATAGGAATGCAAATTAATCAGTTTGGTAGATAGCCTATGCAGTTGGACAGGTTCGGATAGTTAGATTTTAATGGTAGTCCTGGTTATCCCAATCCCATTGACAAACATATAAGGTCTGAAATACCAACGTTTTTAGGAAATAATGTTGTGTCAGGGGAAGATCATCTGAAGGCTTTTAAAAATGTTATGGATAACTTTGAGGTTGAACATGAGGATGTCTTTATGAAACTATTTATGCAGTCCCTGATTGATGAAGCTAGAGAATGGTATAGAAATTTTCCTGATCAGAGTGTTACATCATGGGATGACTTCACGAAGATTTTTAGAGAGCAACATGGAGATAAGACTGACCCTAGCTTTATCATAAATGAATTCACTGGTATTGTCAAGGGGTCAAATGAGCCTGTTGCTGATTTTAATACTAGATTTACAAGAATACTAAATAAACTGCCCCCTCATATGAGGCCAAATGAACCAATGTGCATGGTGTTATACATAAATGCCTTTGATGCCAAAATAGCTTATGAGTTAAGAGATAAGAGTCTTGCTAGCCTCAGGGATGCTTTAAGAATTGCAACCAACATTAAAAACAACAGGAAAGCATCTGGCAAGATAAACAGAAGGGATGATGTAAGAATTCTTCAGAATCCAAATAATAGGTCTCAAAGTACTCAAGGTAATACATCCACTTCTGAACATAAACTAGATAAGTTGACATCTGTTATTAAGGACCTAAGTTATAAACTTGCCAAAAATGAAAAAGGATTTGGTCCCGAGAAACAAGTTAATCAAAGATAGGAAAAGAGACCACAATTACATGACATGCCATATAATACAAACTGGCACAATGGTAAGCCCATCCTCCCAAATAACAACATTGATCAAAAAATTCAAAATGTTAAGGAGACCTTGATCCTTTGAAGAAAACTGTAAACATTGTTGAGGATAATCCATGGTGTATAATATGTCAGGTGCCTCACTCACAGTCATAGTGTATGATTGCTCAATCCTTTTACAATGATGCTATTGCCTGTGATGAATTTAATGAACCACATTATCTGGAGGATGATAGTGTTAATACACTCTTTACAAATGGAGAGTATTCCTCTTCTGATGAGGTTGATGCTGATGAGATGAGGAATTATATGAATTAGGTTTGCCAACAGGTCTTTTCTAATGAAGATGATGATGATAGCCATGTATATGCTCAAAATTCACACATTCCTCTAAATAATTTAAGGAGGCCTTCTGATGAAGAAATTAGAGCTTTTATAGCTGCAACAGTGGATCAGGTCAAGAGTAACTATAACCTTAGAAGTAGGGCTCAAGTGGGTGATTCAAGTCAACTAGGGGATATCTTTGTAAACCAACCTATGCATAATCATAAGGAGACTGAACCACATAAGAAGCAATGGAATAATAACAAGAAGAATTTCAAGCAAAAACTAGGTTAAGATTCTCAAAACTCAGAATCTAAAATTCCCCAGAGTGAGGACAAGATTAAAAGTTCACCTGTCAAGGATGATAATTAGAAAACCATTCAGGTCAAGACTGGATCAACCCATGATAAGAGTAAAAGCTAGGCTCAAGCTACAATTGTTATACAAAATTATTCCTCCTTCAACATAACTTAGGCTTTATCCCTGATGAAGGTCTCTGTCCCATTAATGGAAATGAGGAAAATTGAAGAATACAGGAACAAGGCTCTGTCTCTGATTTCAGGGGTAGCTCATCAAACAGAACAAAGCGTTGAGGATCAAAATAAAAAGTTCATAATTGTCTCAGATAATCAAGAAAATAGGAAGAAGGAACTTTGCATTGAAGAGTTTGATCAGCATGAACTATGGACTATGTACTTTGATGATGCTTGTTCAAAAGAAGGGTCTGGTGCTGGAGTGGTGTTTTTGTCTCCAATAGATAGCTTCTTAAATTCTCTTTCCTGTTAATGTTTGCTTGCACCAATAACATTGCAGAATATGAAGCTCTATTGTTAGGGTTAAATGTTGCATTGAAGCATGGAATTAAATTGATAAAAGTGTTTGGAGACTCAGAGTTGATAGTTTCCCAGGTAAGGGATAAGTACACTTAAAAAAAAAAGGTTAAAGCAATATAAGCATGCTGTCTGGGATATAATTGAATTATTTGATGCATTTTCAATAAATTGGATAGCAAGGACAAAAAATGTCATGGCTGATTTCTTAGCAAACGTAGCAATTAGACCAGATGACATAACTTTGTCAGACATAAAAAATGTTGAGGTTAAGATCAGACCAACAGTGCCCGACAACATATGCACTTGGCAAGTATTTGATGATGATAAAGACTTGTTAAGATTCTTGCATTGTATAGATGAATATATGAAAGTTAGGAGATTGATTTCTAGAACTTTGTAGAAGTCATAGATGGAAAGGAGACCCTTTTGGGGAAAGATGTAATATAGTTGAAGATAAATAAAATTCCCAGAGGGTTAGTAGCCTTAGAGAGAACATTTGATAGTAGGGATCAACTCATTACCAGGGCGTCTCCCACAAACAAAGATGATTTAGAAGAAGTAAATTTGGGAACGCACCATACCCCAAAAAAGGTGTACATTGGTAAACAACTTAAATGACACATCAGGAATATGTTGATAGCATTGTTGAAGAAGTACAAGCATGTCTCTGCATGGTCATATGAAGACCTGTAGAGAATATTTATTTCAGCATGAAATCCCTTTGAATCCTAGAGCTAGGCCATTCAGACAAAAATAGAGGCCTATTAATCCTACCTTACCTCCAAAAATGCATGAGGAAGTTAAGAAGCTTAGGGAGGCTGGAATAATCATGCCCATTAGACACTCAACTTGGGTGTCTAACCTTGTACCAGTTAGGAAGAAGAATGGGGACATAAGACTCTGTGTAGATTTTACAAATTTGAATATATCTTCTTTAAAAGATAATTACCCATTGCCTAACATGGAGGCTATGTTGCAAAGAGTGACAAGATGTGAGCTTTTATCCATGATGGATGGATTCCCAAGATACAATCAAGTAAAAGTAAAAGAATCAGAATAGTACAAAACTACCTTTATAACTCCGTGGGCAACTTATGTTTATGTAACAATGCCATTTGGATTGACAAATGCAGGTGCTACATTCGAAAGAGATATGGATGTTGCCTTTGTAGGGTTGATTGATTCAATTTTAGTTGTATACCAAGATGATTTGACTACCTATTCAAAGAAAGAAGAAGAGCATTGCATGCATTTGGAACAGATCTTTGTCAGAGCATTGGAATATGGGATTTCACTCAATCCAATGAAATGTGCCTTTGGAGTTGTAGAAGGAAAACTGCTAGGGCACATAGTTTCCAAGAATGGAGTTAGAATAGATCCTGAGAGGGTTGCTGCAATAGATAAAATTTAGATTCCCAAGATAGTAAAAGGAATTCAATCTTTCTTTGGGTAGATAAACTTTGTTAGAAGATTCATTCCCAACTTTGCATAAATTACAAAGGACATTTCAAAGATGTTAAAAAGGGAGAAACTATAAAGTGGGAGAATGAAATAACCCAGTCTTTTCAAAACATAAAAGAAGCTATCAAGATGATAGCTATGTTAAAATCTCCTGACTTTTCTAAGCCATTTTAGCTATTTTCATTTGCTTCTTTTCGTACAATTGTTGCTTGCCTATTGCAGAAAAATGAAGATGGTTATGAGCAGCCTATTTCTTTCTTTAGCAAGTCACTGTAGGTAGCAGAGTTAAAATATGATATCATGGAGAAATAGGCATATGCATTGGCTAGAGTAGTCAAAAGCTTTAGGCCTTATTTAGCAGGATCTTAGATAGTTGCATATGTGCCCCATGCAGTAGTTAAAGATATATTTGTTCAGCAAGAAGTAACAGGAAGAAGATGCAGATGGATTAACAAGTTACAAGAATTTAACATTGAGATACAAATTACAAAATTGGTAAGGGGACAAGGCTTAGCTAAGATGATGGCACAATCAAATTTGGAAGTATGCCAAGTAAATGTAGTTCAAGATGAAGCTATTAATATGTTAGAATCTGATGGTACAGGGATATCATGTACTATTTGTAGAATCTAAATTGTCCTTCCCATCTCAGTGATAGTCAAAGGAACCTGAAGCTACACACTATCAAGTACATTATTGTTCAAGGAGAGTTATATTGGAAAAGTCTTAATGGTGTGCTACTTAAATGTGTGAATGAGGATCAAGCCAAAGTTATTTTAAGTGACATGCATGAGGGATTATGCAGTGGGCACTATACTGCTAAAACGATTGCTAATAAAATCTTAAGAGTAGGATATTGGTGGCCAACATTATTCTCTGATACATAGAAAATGGTAAGAAAATGTGACCCCTGTCAAGGAAACTGAAGTATGAAGGTGCATTGCCCCTTAGAACTGTATCAGTAGAAGCTCCATTCCAGCAATGGGGGATTGACTTTATAGGGGAGATTTCAGACAAATCAAGTGGAGGACACAATTGGATTTTGGTTGCTACTGACTACTTCACCAAATGGATTAAGGCTATTCCAACTAAGAGGGCTGCTAGAAAGGTAGTGATGGATTTCATTTTGGATCACATTATCATCAGATTTGGAGTTCCAACAAAACTAGTTGTAGATAATGCCATGTGCTTTAGGTCTAGTGAGTTTGTTGATTTTTGCAACAACTATGGAATCAATCTGTCTTATGCATCATCATATCACCCACAAGGGAATGGTCAAGTAGAGTCTAGTAATAAAAACCTTATGAAGATAATCAAAAGAATAATTGATAATAATGAGAGAGCTTGGGATTTGAAGTTGAAGCTGGCACCATGGGCTGATAGGGTGACATTGAAGAAAGCAATCATGAAGTCACCTTTTGAGCTAGTATATGGTATTGAGGCTAAATTACCAGTTAACAATCTCTTGCCAATCTATAGGTTCATATAGGAAAATGATCAAGAAATAGAAGATCTAATGAGTGAAAGAATAAATTAGTTAATTGCATTGGATGAGACTAGAAGAGAAGCACAGATCACAAATCTTAAGAAGCAACAAAAGGTGAAATACTTGTTTGATAAAAGGGCTACAGAAAGGAAGTTTCAGATAAATGACCTGGTCCTTGTCTAGAATGCAAGAGGTCAAGACAAGGGCAAACATGGTAAATTTGAACCCTTATGGATGGGCCCATATCAAATCAGTAATACACATGGAGAAGATTCCTACTTTCTCCAAGCCCTAAATGGTGAGTTACATGAATTACCTGTGCACAGTCAATTCCTCAAGCCCTATTTTTCATGAACAAGTATGCTTTTGTGCACAATGTAACATGTGTATATAATCTGTAAATTTTGTAAATTCTTGTATAGTCGGTTGTGTTCCGCATTTTTTTTTGTCTGGTCTATCTCGGAGAAGTCTAGTTGTCGCTGTAGCCTTGTGTCTGCATGTCCCTAGTTAGAGCCAATGGTGGTTCCCCCCTTTAGGGTTAGGGTTTTAGATTTAAAAAATATCTAAGTGTTCAATCTCAAAAACCCTTTGTCTCTTTTCTTTAGGTCATGAACTTTATTGTTATATTCTTGAGTTGACTATTTATAGCCGGTTGTCGATCCTTTAAGTCATGACCTTAAGTCTTGAAGCCCGTGAGTTGACCGGCCCCTTAGCCTAGCCATTACTTTTTGCCACTAGTAAAATCAATGTTTAATGTCCTAAAGTCTTATAAAGTGAATATCGCGCCATTGTGGAGCATATTAGATGACATCAATACCCAGCCATGATGCTGCAACAAGCTACCACCTATTGAGTAACCTTTGCTTATGAAGTGTTCGCTTCAGAATCTTGCCTCAGCCAACTATCTGCCACCACATGTCAAAGTATTAATGGTCCACAAAGCAATCCTAAGACCCAACGACTGTGCTCCAACATAAGGGAATCTTTCCAAGAGGAATATTCTCTACGAGGCAGCAAGATGATGTCAAATGGCGTGCACCAATTGAAAAGAAAGTATATTAAAGGTGCATGGATGCTATGTTGTACCATCATGCGGTAGGTATATGGTAAGCCCTCCCCAACTGTGACATCATGAAAAGGTGACACGCATCCAATCTAGGCTAAGGATGACATAATGTGCAAGGAAGGTACTGACGATTTGGCTCATTTTCATTGGGTGATGACTTGTCAACAAAGATGACTAAGATTGTCAAATCTAGTCAATGAATCGAAGCCGTGGATTTCAGAAAGGCATGAAATGATCAATAGTCCAAATTCAAACTTGAGGACAAAGAAGATTTTTGAATGACTATGGCATGAGAAGAGTTATGGTTGTCACAACCTCCATTAATACAAAGAGTAGTACATGATTTCGATGTTACAATAACATAGTTCAAAGTATTTCCTATCATTTTTCAAAGTGCAATCGCATTCAGAGCGAGAGAATCATCAAAACAAGTAAGGAGAAGCAATTTTGAGCATCTACAATGTCAAAAAACTAGTAAGTTATTATCTCTCCCCTACACTTAGTCTATCTATCTGTAAGTACTTTCTGAGGCATTTAGGGCAACTATTGATTGCATAAACCCTAGGTTGCTTGCACAAATACAAAATGAGCCAATTAGGTCAAGATTCGACCTCAAAACATAGCCTGGATGAGGATATCATGATTCAGTGTCCCGGATAGTCTAGGAGACCTCTAACAAATTTGGGGGAGGTTGGTAAAAATGACAAAATATATGACCTTTGTGTAGATTGTTGAGATGCTAGGATCCCTGTATCTGCTTGGAGTCTGTTTGAGCATTGGCACAAGCGACTTGACTACAAAGCCCCAATCTTCCATGCTTGGACACTTGACTTAGCTAAAGTAATATGCCCTAATGTCTTCATAAATATAGACTTGATGACAGCTGTAGCAACTAGGTATGACCCTAGGACCATGTCTATCTTGTTTGATATTAGCAACGTTATCATTAGGTTCACAAAGGCCTATATAGTTACTATCTTTAGTCTTGATTCTACCGCCGGTATACATATAGACTTGAATGCCTTTAGAGAAAAATATACAACTCTTAGGTATGCATACAAATCTCATAACTTGGCCAAGCACAAATTGAAAGGGGTTGATGGAGCTTTGATTAAAATCCCTGATACAGAAGAGGAACCTTTCTGATGCAACCTGTTCATGGAATATTTTGTTAAGACCTATCATAGCTTGTGTCATGTGCTCGAGAGAGATGCATTAGAAAAAATGCTCGTGTCTTTAATGATGATGGTAGTGTATATTCAAGACTATGGAGCTCAGAAGCCATATGATTATGGAAGTTATTTGTCAAAAAGGATGCATGAGGAGATGATGGCCATTAAGAAAAATATGTATACTCTAGTTCCCCATGTAAAATTCACTTGGTATTCATTAATGTGCCACATGATCATGTTCTCTTTGTTTGGCAATTGGAGCAAAGAATTGCACTTGAGAATGACTGATGTAGAAGGCAATGCCATGCTAGTTCAAATGTGGACCTGTATGCTTGATAGACATTATAAGTATGAGCTAGCTATGTCACTTTTGAAGAACATTTTGTGAGGAAAGTGTTGGGATTCCTAGGGCCAACTGCAGATAGGATACCAAAGGAGATAAAGGATTTTTTGAGACCAATGGAGAGAACCCCTCATTTGAAGATTAGTCACAATTGGGGAGATTGGTTTTTACATGAAAACACAACTTGTATTAGAATCTATGGGTGTGAGGCTCCACCCTATTCCTTACCAAAATTTGTGCTCAGGAGAATAGCATTTATGGAGATCAGCAGACAACTAAATGAAGTAGATAAGGAACATTTAGGAAAGCATAAGAAAAGATCTCTTATCCCAACATCTCTGAGACTTCATGATTTTGTTACAATTGATAAGAGTGGCTTGGACCAAATTGGCTTCACGTTGCAAAGTTATAGGATGGATATGGAGAGAATAAGGTACTTTGATCCTAAAAGTTTCATTCATGACACAAGGCATAAAGTCGACAGGCCTACATATCCACACCATGTCCTACTTGATGAGGACACTGTTAGAAATTGTGAATCAATGCAACATGTGCATGTATTGAGAAATAAATGGAGTTTGATAATGGAAGCAGAGAAAAGGAAAAATAATGCTAACTCTACATATCAAGGGGCTTTCACTAAAATTCAAGACCCCATTTAAAGAATAAAAATGTTCTTTGCTAAAGCAGATGAATTGATTGCTGAAGCACCTACTGGAGAGGAGAGACACACATATCAACCAAGCAGTTCAAGGGGCAAGTATGTTAGAAAAGATTCCCCTTATCCACTAATGCCCCTGCACCAAAAAAAGTAAAAATAATTGACCTTGAAATAGAGGAAGAGATGGAAGTTGTGAATCTGGATGAGGAAGTAGCAGAGGAAGAAGTCCTAGAGCCTCCACACCAATTGCATTCTCCCCCAAGGATAGCACCATATGTCTCTCCAGAGAATATGTTGACAAGGTCCATAGTCAACAATGAGGTTGACATAGAAGATGTGAGGGAGGTGGCATGCAATCAGTTTATCTCTGACAATGCATTCATTGCTACTCTAGAATTTAAATCCTATGTGCTAAGAACAAGGAGTGAAGAATTTTAGAAAAGGATAGAAGAAGCAAAACATGGTACAGACCCTTCAGAATATGATGCCATCACAATGAGGGTTTTAAGTGAAGTGAACAAGGACATTAGTGCCATGACTCCTGAGGAAGGGAGAGCACTTGTGAAGAGAAGTAACATCCTACTATTGCCACATTCTAGATAATATCAGATGCTATTGCATTTGATAGAATCACCAGGGATGATTTAGATGTAAGTGGAGAGTAGGCCAAAAAGGCATTACAGGGTGCTATCTTTAACCCTAGATTTGAGACCTTGGCTATCTGGGCATTGGCCCCAAATGATAAAAATCCAAAGGTAGGTTTGGAGGAGTTGACTAGTAATGTGATCATCAAGAGGGTGTTAGACATCCCTGCTCCTCAGGCAGCCAACCTAAATGTACAAACAACACATTTTGCAGAAGCAACAACACTCAAACTGCAGAAAGAGTACAATGAATTATTGGAGAAATACATAGAAGCAATGGCCAGGCTTAATACTCAGGAGTGTCAACCTTAGTTGGAAGCTGGTCCATCTCAAACCCCTCCAATTATACAAACTATAGTGTCATTACCAGTGGACACACAACCCCTGCTTCAAGAAATAAAGGATTTGAAAGAGGGGAATAAGAAGTTGAAGGAAGAATTAGAAAGTAAAGTAGAAGGTGTAGCTACAAATTTGATCAAGTATAGGATCAACAAGATATTGACCAGTTGAAAGTACATATGGTGAGTGGCAGGACCGATATGGACCTCATGAATGACAACTTAGCCACTATCTCCCAACCACAACAATGCAGATCCCTAGGCAGCTTCACTTGCTTCTTAAGGCCAACCACTTCTTCTTCTCTTTTCCTTTAGTGCAATTAATGTTTCTTCAACGCCTTTTGGCACTTCTCTGTATCCATTGTATTTGAAAAGAAATGTATTAAATGCTGAGGGTACACATTCCTATTATATAATGGAACTATATTACTCATTTTATGGTTGTTGAAGACTTGGAAAATTTTGGAAGTAAAGAAAATATAGAGCTTTTTGGATTTTCTATCTCTTGTCCTGTAAGTTTATGAGTTATATGTTGAATGTATGTTTTCACATATGTTTTTAGTTTCATGTTGATGTTATATGAGTAATGCTTCATTACATGTATTCAACTATTTGTCTCCAAGTTGTGTGTGTTTTTCTTTTGAATCTCAATAGCTAAGGGTTATTTGAGGTTCTGGGATATGAGTTTTTCTGTATTGAATGTTTAATATTTTACTTCTCCTCAAGGAGCAAATTAAATGTTTTAGGTTAAGCATTGAGAAGAACATATTGCAATTAGGATATTTATAAGCAGAGATAATTGAATACTCAATCTTGGGTGATGTTTGTAAGGCAAATACCAATTTATCCCCATGAAACTTGAATGTCAGTTGAGTTTAATCAAATCATTCACATATATATGTGTAGTTGACTCCTGGCCCTGAGATAGGCACTAGTCTGTTCTTGTGTTGGAGTTATGATTCAAAACCCCTATCTTGCATCCAAAATATAAAAAAAAAATAAAGCAAAATATTAGTCAAAAACATGTAGGATTTAGAAGTAGTTTTAGGTCCCAAAATCCTCTGAGTCACAACTAAACATAAGGCCCAAAGCTAGCCCCTTTACACTTATCTTATAGTCTTGGTCTTCATTAGAGAGGATTTATCTGCTTTGTATCAGTATCTCAATGAGTTTACAAATATATTTCATAGATGTTGAATAGGGAATACGCCCTAGGTTTTGTAGAGCCTAAAGAAGGAGAGGAGATATTTATAGAGTCTATCTCTTGTACTGTTGGCCCCTGACCTAAGAATCTTGTTGATGAGTGATGGCTACCTTGTAGGGATAATTGGGAAACATCTAGTTTGGGGAAAAAACCAACAAGCTGATGGTCGCTTTACATGCAACTTAAATTTTTTACTTAATTACATGTATAATAAAACGATGTCTTCTGTTAACAAGTTTTCGACAATCAACTAAAAGAGGGAGAACATCACCTTGGTGCTTTTCCTCCAACCATAGAGCAACGGTCCCCCACACACCTTCCTACTGGAAGTAGCCCTTCTCTTTGCGAGGGTATAGATAATGAGAATTAACTGATTCTATGTGTCATCTAAGAACTAGTGCAGTGTCTTAGCAAGAAACACTCAGGTTTACATCTTCTAGTTTATCTCTAGCTATGTACAACCCCTCTGACTATTCAAGCTATATGGAACATAGTCAATCAACAATGCAAGCAGTGATTATTTCATTACTTTGGCCAAAGTTTTTATAATGAATATTTGAGTCAATTTTTCACACACTTCTTTCTCAACTTAGAGACTGATATTCTTTCTATGTTGAGTTATTAACAGGGTAGACTATGCAATCATAGGATAAAGACTAGTTGATTTGTGACCATGCATTGAGCCCCTCTTTGTGTCCTTGCAATCTTGGGTCTATGACAACTATCAACTGCTCAATGACCAAATAACTTGTCTTTCCAACTCAAAACATAGTCAAATAGATTATATAGACATTTTAACAATCTGATAACTAATTTTGTTCTCTCAAGTCTAGACAAAGGTGTTTGAGCATACAAATATTAGGACTTAGACCAAGGTAAAACAAGATACTTAGTGAGTATTACCCTATACCTGTCTAATTGATAATACCAATATACCTTCTACTCAATGTCAACTAGACAATTATATGATAAAAGTTTGAATGACTTACAAACATGCATTGAGCCCCTCTTTGTATCCTCAAAACTTTAGGTCTATGACAACCATCATCTACTCAATGTCTTAAACGTCATCTATATATTTGAATGCTCAAAGAAATAAACATAAAGCTTTGATATAAAGAACATATTTAATACATCTACCCATGACAATATAGAGGTCAATAATGTAAGTCAAATCATGTCTTTTAGGCATAAAAACCAAGGTCTTATTGTCTTTTCAACCAAAGAGCAACTACCTTATTTAGGAAGTTTATATACCAAACGTAAACTTGTATGGATTCATATAACATACTATATTTGGATAGAATACTTGCACATCACTTGAAATTCTTGACAACATTGTGCCGATTTAATCAATGTACCTGTCACTGTATCTCACCTAAGGTAAGATATTTGTTTGATTCTACCTTTAAAAAGTCAAGTGTTTAAATCAATGGCTACATTACTACCAAGACAAGGATAATACATAACAAGATATTGCCCTTTCTCAGCCATGAAGTAATGATACATGTGTTTATCAGCCATTCATAGCCAAAATAAGATAATATTTATACAAGGTGTTCGACCTCATAGGCACAACATGTATACATAGATATATCCACCATCACATCAAATGATACAAGTTTATGAGTCATTACACAACCATAATAAAATGTTATATATCTACTGGTTTTATTTCAACCAAACAAAGTAAAAATGAATAACTATAGTGAGCCATTTCCCAACCAAGCTAAAGATAATACAAGGAGTCAAGTTTTATATCAACATGTTAATTTATCGGCCTCATACCAATACCTGTGTAATACCAATATTTTAGTCTCATAAAGCTACCATGCATTGTTTTATTCTAAACAAATACTATATATAAATTCCATGGTTGTCAGCATATACAGGCACTAAAATGTATGTTTGAGTATCAGCCTTGAATAAGCTCAAAGTTAGTCATATAGTTATCTGCCTTATAAAGGCACGAGAACCAATACCAATAATATAGTCTTTGGAAGATATGTGGATCAATATAAACTTTAGCTACCTTAACAGGTGCATACAATGAATATTTGCCTTTCAGCTCGCACAAGATAAATAAGCATCTATTTTCCATACCTTGGCTAACACAAGAATGTATATGCAACTAAGCTTGAACTCGAGCCATTACCAAGTAATAAGGATAGCTTTAATACATATCTTTACTTCCAAACAAGGTGACATTGCTATACAATGCAATTGCCAGATAAAAAATATTGCAAGATAGACTTTCAATCTCAAAAGACATAAGAATAACATGCACTTATTAGCCTCTCAAGCATTAAGGTTTACTATACCATCACAAATTGTGCTCCTTGTCAGCACAAGCACAATTTCATGTCATATTTGGTACTCACTTTAGTGTTCTCTCCCCTAGTTCCTTTTAGGTCCACTTTTCTAGCCTTGGCCTTACCCTCGACTTGAGAGAAGTGCTTCGCTTTCCTAAACCTTCCTAAACCTTCCTAGATCTTCCTAAACTTTACTAAACTGTTACCATTGATCAAATTCTGAAACATAGGGTAGTATTAAGATCCTAGTGATGTCCCAAAACAAGGCTAACTTGCCAGAGTAAATTGGCTAGGACCTTAGTGCCTAAGAGCTAGTGTCCTCCAGTATCTTGCGAAGTTTTAAATCCTTCGATGATGTCAACTTTGTCTTATGTGATGTGACCTCGATTTCGACATTTTGGATACTGGACTCTGTCAGCCTCTAATATTCAAATATTTTCCCTCCTTGGGCTTCATATTTAAACAAGACTTTGAAAACGCTTTAAAGATCTAGAGAACTATTGGTATCTTCATATTATTGTAGACTTATGAATTATTGCAGGTTTGTTTGCTATTGGAATACTAATTTATATGCTCTTGGCAAGAATTGTGATGGATTTGGAGGTAAGATCTTGAGTCTATCTTGTTCCTTCTTGCATGTTTGAGAGAAGGGTTGGAACCACCTGTTGCAAGTATGTGCCTAATCGATGTTGTCATTGATGTCAACATATCCTTGTTGTCATTGGTATCAACTGTATCTTATTCTATTATTTGTTTAGAAGACTTGTATGTTGAGGATATTGAGAAAATTAGCCTCTCTGGAAGAAACAAGTGAGTTAAATATCTCTTTGTTAGAGACAGTGTAGTTTAGTAAAGTAGATTGCTCAGTATTTCCAGTAAGACAAAGATCAGAGTCTATGGACAAAAGGGTTGTGTAGAGGATAGTCTAAAGTTGCTCTAGTCAAGATTTGAAAGGTCCGCATGAAGGATTGGTGAAGTTATAGCCATCTGAGTAGAACCAAGTTTTGCAGTTGTTTAGAGGAGACAGAGTGGTAGGATTTGGTCCGGATTGCTCCGCATTAGGATATTATGGTTTGCAGATCTAGAGGTATGTTTGGGATGTTGGTGTGTATCCTCAACTCAAGTGGTTCGTGGTTTGGAGGTCCGCAAGCAATCTTTCTAGTGTGACAGTCATGACAATTGGTGTTCTTAAGTTCCCAAATGAAGATGCAAGTGTTTTTGGTGATTTGAGGTGATGCGGTTGTTCTTGTTGATTTCATTGTGCTTATAGTGGTCTCTAGATCGTGTGACTATTGTGTTGGTGGTCTGCATTGAGGATTGGGCTCTTGGTTGAAGATTTCTCCTTGAGTGTTTCTATTCTTTCCAGTCTTGGCTGACTGGATGCTTGGTGTGTGTTGCAGATAATCTAAGAAGAGTGTAAAGATTCACATGTAACATCTTAAGTCTTGTGATTGTAATTGCTTGTAATGCCTATCTTGGAGAATGTTCCAGATAGATGATTGTAAGGCTGACTTTGATGCCCATTCCAAAGTCAATGTCATGTATAAATAAGTGTTGTGAAGTCGTGGAGAGGTGTGGTGTACAAATATGCGGATGTAGCGAGGAAGTGAGTGGGGGCAGAGTAGAGGTATTGTGTGCTTCAATGGAACTAAACCTTGCATGAAGAAGATGTTGTTTCTCAGTTCAACCTTTTAGTGTTAATATTGTGAATGTTCTTGTAGGCAATGAGCCTCCTTTGAGTAGTGAGCTTTGGGCAGTGCACCCAAAGGCAAGTTCCTTCCCATTTTTCTATTATTTTAACATAGAATAAATCTTGTGGGTTAACCCCCACCGTGGTTTTTCCCTTAACCAGGTTTCCACATAAAAATCCTGGTGTTATGTGTGTTGATTATGTTTTTGCTCATATGTTGTTGATTCATGCTTTCATGGTTATATCATTAATCAATTAATAAGTGGTTAAGAAGATTAAAAGATAAAAGTTTTGTGACAATTGATTCACTCCCCCTCTTAGTTGTTTGCCCTAATTTCAGCAATTGGTATTAGAGCCGGTTCCTCTCAAAGAAGCTTAACTGCTTGAGGAGATCCAAGATGTTGACATACAAGAAGGACAGTCTGAGATTTGATGGAACAAATTAATCTCTTTGGAAGAATCAGATGGAGTGTCATTTGCAATGCATGGGTGATCCTTATTGGTTGATAACTAAGGATGTGTATAAGCCTCTGGAGAAAGGCCCTTCAACTCTAGATGAACTCAAGGAAGTTGAATACAACATTTAAGCTAAAGAAGCATTATTGGGTGCCCTGACTGATACAAAAATGACAAATGTTCTAGAATTGAAAATTGCTCATGAAATCTAGAAGAAGTTGGAAACTCTGTATGAAGGTGATGCATATGTCAAACGTGCCAAGCTACGGAGCCTGAAGGGTAGATACGAATGTTTGAGGATGAGTGTAGAAGGTGAATGAACTTGTGAGTAGTATCAGGAGTGCTAGTGGAATACTGGAAGACTCAGAGATTGTGGCCAAAGTACTCAAATCCTTACTTGCTTCATACAAACATAAAGTTGCTTCTATTAAGGAGATCATGACTGTGAAAACTGTTACAAGGGATTAGTTGGTTGGCAAGCTTTTAGAATTTGAAATGAGTGAGTTTGGTGATTCTCTTCCTAAACTAGAATATGCTTTTAAGGCCAGTGTTTCCGGGAAGCAAAGATTTGATCCAGTTGAAAGATCTTCAAGAAGACTAACCAGATATTAGAAGGAAATGAAGGAACTTGAAGCCCTTATTGCCAAAAGATTACCAAGAGGATTCGGTAAGTATGAAGAAAAGTTGCCTTTCAAATGTTTTGCTTGCAATAAGATTGGTCATTTTGCTTCAAAATGTCTGGAGAGGGTTTCAAATCCAAACCCTAATAGACCTAGGTTTTAGAAGAAATGCTACTATGTCCAAGAAGCTATTGATGAAGGAGTTACAAATGATGAATCTGATAAGGGAAGTACCTTTGGAAATGAATGGGTGTTCATTTCTATCAAAGAAGAAGATCCGGTGCCTACTGAATCTACTAGCTATGTGAATGTGGAAAGTGCCTTGGTTACTCAGGTTGAAGAAAAGGATGAATGGGTGATTGATAGTGGATGTTCTTATCATATGACAAGTGATAAGAGTAAGTTTGTAAGTTTGTAAGTTTGGAAAGGTATGAAGGTGGAATTTTGAAGTTTAGAGACAATTCAGCTAGTAGAATCTGTGGTAGAGGTTCCATCTCTCTTGGTGGTAAGAATAACACTAATGATGTTTTGTATGTAGAAGGGTTGAAGCATAATCTTCCCAGTGTTGGATAGTTGGTTGACAAAGGGTATGATCTCTGATTTAAGGATGGAAAATATAGAATCTTAGAAAGATCCAAAACTGAGATTGCATCTGGTACACAGACTAGAGGTAATATCTTTCATTTAAGTGGTATTGACAAAAGTTGTTTGATTGCTCAGCTTGATTAGAGTTGGTTATGGCATAGGAGAATGTGTCATGTAAACTTTGATAATATTGTTAAGATAATTACTACTCAGGATGTGAGAGATCTTCCAAAGCTTGTAAAACCTACTAATAACATGTGTAAAGAATGTCAGTTGGGCAAACAGAGCAGAGCTACATTTAAAAGTAAAGAACAATTTTCAAGTGGATTGTTGGAACTTGTGCACACTGATTTGTGTGGTCCTGCCATAGTTAGGAGTTTGTGAGGAGACAAATACTATATGTTGCTGATTGATAATTACTCCCAGATGATGTGGGTCACTTTCTTGAGAGAGAAATCAGAGGCTCTTGACAAATTCAAAGTGTTCAAGGCTAGGGTAGAGAATGAGACTGGTGTGAAGATAAAGTGTCTGATATCTGACAGAGGTGGAGAGTACTGCTATCTACACTCTTAATCGAGTGCAGATCAAAGGTAATACTAGTAAAACTCCTTATGAATTGTGGTTTGGTAATGCTCCTACTGTGAAATACTTTAGAGTCTTTGGTAGTAAATGCTATATCAAAAGAGATGAAGATCTAGGCAAGTTTGATGCAAGGTGTGATTAAGGAATATTTCTAGGTTATTCTAACCAAAGCAAGGCATACTGGTGCTTTAACAAGAGATTGAAAAGGATTATTGAAAGTGCTAATGTCAAGGTTGATGAAAGCAAGGAGAGACCTTCCAAGTCTTGTGGATATGAATTAGATGATCAAAATGAAAATCCTCAAACTCAGATTTAGATTGCTCCAAAGAATTCAGCGACTCAAGAAACTAGTGCAAATACTGAGGAACAAGTTCAAGAATAAGAAGTTAAGAAAATCCTAAAACTCCCAGGTATGTAAGGTTGAATCATTCTGAAGATCAGATTATAGGAGATAGAAATAAAGGTGTTCAAACTAGAAGAAAAATTGCTGAAGAACAAGAAGAGTATTGTTTGATTTCAAAGATTGAACCAAAATCAGTGAATGAAGCTTGTAATGATGAAAGTTGGGTAAAAGCAATGGAAGAAGAATTAATGCAAAAGAATCATACTTGGGATCTTGTTCCTAGACCTAAAAACAAAAATGTAATTGGAACTAAGTGGGTCTTCCAGAATAAATTGAATGAAAATGGTGAAGTTGTGAGAAACAAAGAAAGATTGGTGTGCAAAGGATATTCTCAGGTAGAGGGAATTGATTTTGAAGAATCTTTTGCTCTGGTGGCAAGAATCGAAGAAGTGAGATTATTTCTTGCCTTTGACGCTTACAGAGATTTCAAAGTTTACTAGATGGATGTCAAGTTAGCATTCCTAAATAGAGAGTTGGAAGAAGAGGTCTACATTGAACAACTAGAAGGTTTCTAGTTGTCTGATCAAGGAGATAAGGTCTACAGATTAAAGAAAGCATTGTATGGACTTACATAAGCCCCAAGAGCCTGGTATGCAAGATTAGATAAGTTTCTACTAAAGTTAGGTTTTAGCAAAGGCACAACTGATAGTAATCTTTATTTCAAATTTGATCATGAACACATCTTGATTGTTGAGGTATTTGTTGATGATATCATTTTTGGTGGAAATGAGAACAAGTGTAAAAAATTTGCTGATCAAATGCAAAGTGAATTTGAGATGTCCATGCTTGGAGAAATGAATTTCTTCTTGGGTCTACAAATCATTCAGTCAGATAAGGGAATCTTCATATCTCAGTCTAAGTATGTAAAAGAGTTGTTGAAAAAGTTCAAAATGAAGGATTCAAACCAATGAGTACTCCTATGATAACCAGATGCAAGTTGAGTAAAGATGATGATTTCCCTAAGGCAGAGCAGAAAATGTATAATCAATGATTGGAGGATTGCTTTATCTGACTCATACCAGACCTAATATTATGAATGCAGTTGGCCTTGTTGCTAGGTTTCAAGCTGATCCTAGAGAATCTCATGTTGTAGTAGTCAAAAGAATTTTTAGATATCTGAAGGGAACATTTGATTATGGATTATGGTATCCTAAGGATGATGATTTCACTCTTCATGCATATACAGATGATGATTGGGCAGGTGATGTGGATGACATGAAGAGTACTAGTGGTGGTGCATTTTTCTTGGGAAAGAGATTGGTTTCTTGGTTGAGCAAAAAGCAGGAGGCAATATCTCTATCTACTGCAGAGGTAGAGTATATAGTAGCAGCAAGCAATTGTACTCAAGTTTTGTGGATGAAGCAAACGTTGAAGGATATCAGAATTATGTTTGAAGACCCTGTTACAATCTTCTGTGATAATTCAAGTGCAATAAACATTTCAAAGAATCCGGTGTTGTATTCAAAGACAAAGCACATATCCATCAAGTTTCATTTTTTGAGAGAGAAGGTAAATGAGAATGAAGTCAGATTGGAGTTTGCTCCTTCAAAGGATCAGATTGCAGATATCTTGACTAAGCCTCTACCTAAGGACACTTTTGAGTATCTTAGAGGGAAGCGAGGGGTAATTACCCCTCCTGTTTAGAGCTAAGGTGCACTAGTGTGCATTAGTCTGGTGGAACTCATAGTCATATCTTGTGACCCAGGTTGGTGTTAAGGAGATAGTACTCAGGGGGAGTAGTCAGTATGTTCTGAGTTTAGTTTGGTCTTGTCTAAGAAACAAAAAGGGTGAGAGATGATTACAAATATGTTGCCTTTGCCATTGATGTCAAAGGGGGAGAGAAGTCATGTGAAAAAATTGGAAGTAAGTAGTTGCTAGTGAAAGGGGGAACAATGAAGAGAGTGGTTGTAGTTGTGATAAAAGAAAGGGGGAGAAGTTCTTGTCTTGATGATTGAAACAATTTTTCACATCATATGTTGCCATCAATGACAAAGGGGGAGATTGTTGCAAATATGTGCCTAATCAGTGTTGTCATTGATGTTAACATATCCTTGTTGTCATTGGTGTCAACTATATCTTATTCTATTATTTGTTTAGAAGACTTGTATGTTGAGAATATTGAGAAAATTAGCCTCTCCGGAAGAAACAATTGAGTTACATATCTCTTTGTTAGAGAAAGTGAAGATAGTGTAGTTCAGTAAAGTAGATTGCTTAGTATTTCTAGTGTGATGAAGATTAGAGTCTACAGACCAAAGGGTTGTGTAGAGGATAGTTTGAAGTTGCTCCAGTCAAGATTTGAGAGGTTCGCATGAAGGATTGGTGAAGTTATGGCCATCTGAGTAGAACCAGGTTTTATAGTTGTTTAGAGGTGACAAAATGGCAGGAATTTGGTTTGGATTGCTCTGCATTGGGATATTATGGTCTGCAGATCTAGAGGTATGTTTGGGATGTTGGTGTGTATCCTCAACTTAAGTGGTTCGTGGTTTGGAGGTTCGCAAGCAATCTTTCTAGTGTGACAGTCATGACAGTTGGTGTTCTTAAGTTCCCAGATGAAGATCCAAGTGTTTTTGGTGATTTGAGGTGATGCGGTTGTTCTTGTTGATTTCATTGTGCTTGTGGTGGTCTCTGGATCATGTACCTATTGTGTTGGTGGGCCGCATTGAGGATTGAGCTCTTGGTTGAAGATTTCTCCTTCAGTGTTGTTGTTCTTTCCAGTCTTGGCTAACTGGATACTTGGTGTGTGTTGCAGATAATCTATGAAGAGTTCTATGGAGCGTGGCATGTTGATCAAGGAAGATTTGAGTCCCAACTATGTTTGGATGATAGTGTAAAGATTCACATGTAGCATCTTAAGTCTTGTGATTGTAATTGGTTGTAATGCCTATCTTGGAGAATGTTCCAGATAAATGATTGTAAGGTCAACTTTGATGTCCATTCCAAAGTCAATGTCATGTATAAATAAGTGTTGTGAAGTTGTGGAAAGGTGTGGTGTGCAAAGATGTGGATGTAGTGAGGAAGTGAGTGGGGGCAGAGAAGAGGTATTATGCACTTTAATGGAACTGAACCTTGCATGAAGAAGATGTTGTTTCTCAGTTCAACCTTTCAATGTTAATATTGTGAATGTTCTTGTAGGTAGTGAGCCTCCTTTGAGAAGTGAGCTCTGGACAGTGCACCCGAAGGCAAGTGCCTTCCCATTTTTCTATTCTTTTAATAGAGAATAAATCTTGTGGGTTAACCCCCATCATGGTTTTTCATTTAACCAGGTTTCCACATAAAAATCTTGGTGTTATGTGTGTTGATTATGTTTCTGCTCATGTGTTGTTGATTCATGCTTTCATGGTTATATCATTAATCTATTAAGAAGATTAAAAGATAAAAGTTTTGTGACAACTAATTCACCCTCCTTCTCAGTTGTCTGCCCTAATTTCAACACCACCAACTTGAGTTTGGCTTGAGTACCTACATCATCACAATTGGGTATGGTTGCAACACCTTCTTATTCTATAGATTTAAGATCTATCCACCTTCCTTGAGCTAAAGGTTAGTGTTTCCTTGAGTGAGACACTTCTCTTGAGTTGATCATTCTATATGCTTGAGTCATATAGGGTTAGGGTTTTGTAATAAATCCTTTGGTTTGCTGCTCATTTACAATCTTAGATGTACATAAGATTAGGAGCACACACTAGTTGATCTTCTCTAATTTGGCTATTTGTGAGGTAGGAATACCGAAACAAGGGTTTGATTAAGGCAAACTCCTATATAGCCACAACTATTTTTCCTCTCTTTGTGTATGTACAGATCGCATCTAGAAGTTTCTGACAGAACAATGATAGGGATCGAAGAATAGGTACATAGATCATTAGTAGAAAGGAAATCAACCCAAAAACCCTAAGACAAGGGCACCCTAATGCCCAAGTCCTCTCAGATCTACTCTTGCTTTCTATGATAGGTTTTATCTGATCTCTGTTTCTTTATTCTATTTTTGCTTTCCATCTCTATAACAGTCGTTAGTGCATTTCCGTCAGATTTATCAACTAGGGTTTAGTGTTATATAGTTTCTATTAATTTATTAGTGATCAATCCTTCCTTTGCAATAAAGGAACATAGCCTTGAACAACTTGGATATCCCTTGTGGATGATAGCTAAGAACCAAGTCTTCAAAGGCTTGTGTGCTAATGTTATGTGGAGAAGGATTGACTTAGGTTAAAGCATTAATTAGCCTAGATGTCATTTTCCACACAACATTTTGGTGAACCCAACATCTTACACTTACATAGCCTTCTTAATTTCTGATTAATTAGTTAATTAATTGATTAGATGCTTGTTATATTTGAAAACGTTATGTGCTTTGTGTAGAAAACAAAAAAATTTAAACATTTTTTTTGATTTTCTTTAGATTAGAGAAAAACAAAAACATAAATAAAACACTTTCTTCTATACCTTAATCAACATTTACCATCTCGTCATCATATTTCTTTTAGTTCTCATCTCTTTCTCTTCCTTCCATCTTCAAACCTTGGAGAAAGCAAGTTATGCGACAATGTCGAATTTCTTTCTTCACAATTTCAATGCATATGATGAACCATTTAATAGTGATGATTTTGATATGTTAGATGAAGCTCTAGATGAGTTCATGTTGATAGAATCATCCTCTATGACTCCTAAAGCATCCTTTTGTCAAATATTGATCAACATGATTTATGTTTCTAGTTCCCCAAAGGAGCCTGAGAAACCTAAGATTGTTATGAAACTTCGACAAGATGTTCCTCAATCACATTCTACTCCTGTTCTAACTGTTCGAGGTGATCAAAACACAAATTGACCCCCTGGTTACATCTTAAACTATGCAAAACAACTTACTCAAAATAATCAACATGTGTCGTAGCAACCTCTCTATAATGCGGTTACTCACACATATAACACTCACAATAATAAACAAAAAAAACAAACACCAGCTGCTCCTACTTCTCTTCCATCTTCTCAACCTCTTCTTCCTCCACCACCTCATCTTTCTCAACACACTAATAGAGAATATGATCTTATTGAGTAGCTTCGTGCTACTCTGACTAAGATCACACTCTGGGATTTAATACAAACCTTGCTTGCATAACACAAATTGCTCAAGGAGGCTTTACAAAAGGTGATTGTACCACCTTTAGTTAGACTTAATGATGTAGTATCTCTGCTTGACTGTATGCATACGACAAATATAAACATTGTTTTTCAACAACATGAGTTGCCCCCTATTGAGGTTCAAAATCAATATGATGCACTCATGATCTTGGTAATCATTAATAAAAATGGAATAAAATGTACTCTAATCAATAATGGATTAGGTCTTAATGTTTGTAGCATAGACTTGTTACATAAAATTGGTGTGGATACGTCTCTCATTCAACCTGATACTCTCTCTATTTGTGGCTTTGATAACATTGGTAGATGATCACAATACCTATTGAGGTTGGACCTGTGACCTTGCATGTACGCTTATTTATATCATGCCTAATTCTCTTTCATGCAGTCTTCTTCTTGGTAGATTATGGATCCATGCTATGGGGGTAGTCCCGTCTACTCTTCATCATACATTAAAGTTCATTTATAATAACAAACTCTATACAGTCGAGGTTGACCTGAATTTAGAAAGCTACTTACATATAGAAGATGGATCTCAAACACTTGTCTCTAAATCTTTTAACACTTTGATTCCATCTTCAATAAAAGAAAATCCATCTTCTCATACTACTATCATCAATTCTGATCAACATTGTTTGTTGCCTTCTAGTGAGTTTTTCGGTGATGATTGGGGTTCATTAGATTTTACACATTCCTTTATTAGAGAGTATAAAATCTCACCACAAAATTTTGAGACACCAAAGGTGACTTCGGTTTCTACTACACATACTCTTCCAACTTCTTCTACTTCAACAAATCCTGCTGATTATACTTATACTATTGACTATGCCACTAATGGTGACCTGAGATCTCCTAGGGAAATGGCATCCTGTTATGGTTGGGGTTTTCAAATCTTATCTCAAATTATATACAAAGGGAATGGTTGTGGTTTAAAAGAATATGGTTTCAAGATTCCCTCAGAACCTAATCCACATGGTTCTCTGTTTGGTCTTGGATACCACCCTTTGAAGCCCACCAAAGCTTCTTGTCATCCTTCTCTCAATGTAAACATGATAATTACAACTCAAAATTCTTCTACATCACTTAATCTTATTCATCCTAATATAATAGATGTTAATTCGATTGTTGGTATACCTTGTTTGGATATCTTCCCAACTGATGAATCTTTAGTTGAATTCATTGGAGTCTATGAGAATTTGCCTCGTTACCATCATGATCACAAATTCCCCTATTATTTAAATTATGAAGCATACTTTGGGAAGAACACTTGTTTATCAGATGATACCTTGGCATCTCAAGAGATGCTTTAGGAATCCCTTCATCCGTCCAATGTCTGAGACTGTAGTACACTCCTTAATGGAGATACTATCGATATCTTGATGGACTCAACTAATCTTGAGAAAGTTATACCAATAGGAAAATGTGTTAATTCATATGAACAACATGAACATCCTTCTCTTCTACATGAATTTTCAGACTTATTTGCTTGGACATATTCAGACATGCTAGGAATTGATTCACAAGTTGTTACTCATAAACATTGTGTTACATCCTGATGTCAAGCCTGCGAAACAAAAGATCTGAAGAATGAATCCCAAGGTGGCATTGTTGGTTACGGTTGAGATTGAGAATCTCCTACAAGATGGCTTTATCCACCCTATTGACTATTCCCCTTGGATATCAAATATAGTGGTTGTCGCTAAACCTGACAACCGTATTCAGATATGCATTGATTTTCGTGATCCCAACAAAGATTCTATAAAAGATGACTTTCCCCTTCCTAACATCGATATGACCATTGAATCCACTATGGGCCATGCATTAATCCTCCTTCATGGGTGGCTTCTTTGGATATAATCACATATTCATTAATCCTCAAGATCAATATAGAACCGCTTGCATCACACCTTGCGGGACCTTTTTTTGGGTGGTCATGCCATCTGGACTTAAGAATGCTGGTCCAACTTACCAATGTTCTATGACACTTATCTTTCATGATTTCATTCACAAAATCTTAGAGGACTATATCTATGATATTCTAGCCAAGTTCATCTTGCGTCAGGATCATGTCAAAATCTTCTGTCAAATCTTTGAATGTATTTGAAAATAAAACATGCACTTAAATCTTGGTAAATGTGTCTTTGGCGTCGCTATGGTAAGATATTGGTATTTATTGTTTGACATCATGGTATTGAGGTGGATACAAAGAATATTGATGGTATTGTCAACATGCCACCTTCGAAAAATGTTTCTCAACTTTGTAGTCTATAGGGAAAGATTTCGGCTATTTGCCAGTTTGTTTCACAAGTAGCGGATTAGACTCTTCCTTTCACTAAACTTCTTTAAAAAGATTCTCACTTCAACTAGAATGCAGATTGCCAAAAAGTTTTTGAGGATTTAAAAAATTATTTGGCCAATCCTTTTGTCTTATATCCAGTTGCTTCTGGATGTCCTTTCCTTCTTTACACTTCTGCTTCATCTAATGCTATTGCAACACTAATGGCACAACATGATGATGATGGAAAAGAATGCACTGTATATCACATCATCCAAACTTTGCTTGATTATGAAGTCTGATATATTGCAATTGAAAGACAATGTCTAGCTCTTGTGTTCACAACACATAAGTTGAGAAACTAGATCATCTAAATGCTGAAACTCATGTCATTGTAAAATTTGATCCTTTGAAACATCTTTTCTCTAAAAAAATCTTTCAGGATAGTTGGCCAAGTGGGTGATGTTGTAATGGAATTTGACTTGAAATTTGTCTCTTAAAACAAAATTAAAGGACAAGTGTTGACTGACCATTTAGCCAATGCTCCTTCACCATTCTCTCTTCCAAATCAAGACTCATTCCCTAATGATCATGTCCTTCCCATGGATATTGATTAGGCTTGGGACTTGTACTTTGACGATTTTATATGTCAAACTGGCTTTGGGACTGGTGTCATACTAATACCCCCTTCAGGTAAGCCAACTCCTCTATCTTACTGCCTTAATTGTCTATGTACCAACAACATTGTGGAGTACGAAGCCCTTATTGCTAGCTTGCATGCTTCTTTGTCTCTCAATATTCAACATCTTCACATATTTGGTGACTCTTAGTTGATTATAAGACAAGTCTCTGGATCTTATCAAGAAAAGCAAGATAAAGACAAGTCTCTGGATCTTATCAAGAAAAGCAAGATAAAGACAAGTCTCTAGATCTTCTCAAGAAAAGAAAGATAAGTTATCTTAGTACTGCGACTTGGTCTTATCACTATTGAAACTCTTCTCTTCTTTCATAATCAACACAATTCCATGGAAAGACAATTGACATGTGGATGCAATGCTGAGTGCTGCCTCCCTTATATCCCTTGATGATTCATCCGTGGACTATCAATTCACCATTCAAATCTTACTTTACCCTCTATATCTAAAGATTCTTTTGATTCTTCTAATATCACCTTTTGTAATAACATTGATTCAAATGAATGGTACTCCCATATATTTCAATATTTGAGTGATGGTACCTTTCCTACTTCTTCTAAAAGTGCTCAAGCTCATATTCGCAAGCTTGCAGCACACTACATCATCCTATCTAATATTAATTATCATCTAATCTACAACAACCTTCTTCTCCATTGTTTAAACAAGTCAGAGATCTCAATTGCCCTATAAGAGGCACATTTAGGTGCCTATGGAGGGCATTTTGGTGGTAAATCACTGGTTCAAAAATTGCTTCACATGGGTTACTATTGGCAAACTATGGAACAAGATTCCTTTGCTTTTGCCAAAAAGTGCCCTCAATATCAACAACATAACAATTTCATTCTAGCTCCTGCCCAGGAAATTCATACCTAGGCATCCCCTTGGCCATTTTCTATGTGGGGGCTTGGATCTTATTGGAAAGATTTCTTCTCCTTCTAAAGGACATACTTTCATCATCACAACTACTGACTACTTCACGAAATGGATTGAAGCGGTTCCACTTCGATCCACAACTGCTAAATTAATCTGTCACTTTATTCTTGATAACATCATTTCTTTCTTTGGCCTTCCTTTCGCTTTTGTTTCTAATAATGGTTCATCATTTAAGAACAATAAGTGAATAAATTCCTCAATAAATTTCACATTCAACATCGCCTCTCCACACCGTATTATCCTCAATCAAATGGCCAAGCCAAAGCTTCTAATAAAGAAGTCAAATAAATACTTCAAAAAATTGTTAACAAACATGGAAAAGATTGTCACACTCAATTCTCTTAAGCATTATGGGCTTACCGAATGAGTGTTCGTATGGCTACGGGTACTACCCCATACAATCTCATGTATGGTGCTGATGTGAGCATGCCCTTAGAGTTAGAAATTCCTTCATTGTGAATTTCTCTCAATGGCATTCTTGATGAAGATTCCAGAAAATAACAAAGGCTTCAACAACTTGAGACACTCGATTTACAACACATAGATGCTCGATGAACAATGCATAGATGCTCGATGAACAACGTATAAACACTTGATGAATAGAGTATAAATGCATAGATGCTCTTGAGCATCTCTAAGCTTATCAAAAGACCATCCAACACCGCCACAATGAACATGTTATCCATCGCTCATTTGAGGTCGGTGAATTGGTGCTTTATGAAAATCAATGCAATGTAAATGCTTCTCCAAGTGAAAAAGGGAAGTTCAACCTGAACTAGTTGAGACCTTATGTCAACATTGAAGTCTATGGATCAGGTGCATATAGATTATCCACAATGAATGTCATGCCTCTTAAATAACCCATCAATGCTATTCACTTATGTATATACTTTATGTCATGCTAGAGTTTATTTAAAGCACATTATGTTAGATAGTTAATATTGCTTATCTATTTTCTATATGATTGCTTCATTTATGATAAACATGTAGTTATCTTAAATTCTTAGGGTAGTTTTCTAAGTCTTGAAAATTACTTGTTGTTACCATACATTTAGATAATTCATACACCATGTTAATTAGATCATTGTGGCATTTAATTAAACAATGTTATTACGTTGTTTAGTTCGATCACAATTGTATTTAATTCAACATATGTGTGCGCTAGACAATCATTGTTGTAATTAGTTAAACAATTTCATAAAGTTGTTTAATTAGATCACGTGATTAAAACAACATTCCACCAAGCACATGTATCAATTAGATCATTGTTGTATTTATTAAACAATCTCATGAGGTTGTTTATATAGATCACAATTGTATTTAATTATCCCATACATGTTAATTCATGACGTTTAATTAGATCTTTGTCGCTGTTATCATCATATATGCACCCTATGCTAAGTTATTCAAATTAACTATCTGTTGACACATGGGAACACTCCTAGGCCTATGGGTTGCCTAAAAACTAGAGTGAACCTCCAGAGTGAGCTAGTTCTCCTAATGATTTTACTAATCTAAATGATTTGCAGAGGGAAAAGGGATAGAAAGATAACTGAAAATTAAATTCTAAATCCTAAGGATATTTTACCAGAACTTATCTTGACTCATAATTAGCCTTGCAAAGCCTTTTAATCCTCACAATTTAACCGTATTTAATGCCATACATAAGTGATTTGTATGAAAGTTTGAAAAGTTAGAAGTCTACATGAAGGACAAACTGAAGTCTTATCACAGCTTCAATCCAACTAACTAGTTTAAACACGACATACAACTTGTATCACATATTGCTTTCACACTCAAACTTGCAATAATGAGAAATAGGAAAAGGATTTGAAAATTGAATCACAATTGAATATCAGATCATTGATTGCAAAAAATGAATTAGAAAAATGAAAAGAGCTTTGTTGCTTTATTAAGATTGAAAGGAGTAGAAACTATGAGAATCTGAGTACAAAAGTTTACAAGCTCTCTGTAGGTGAACAAGAGAGAAGAAACAATAATTAGAACTTAGAAAAACTAAGTCTTTCTCCCCTACTTATAACTCCAAAAATCTCCCAAGGAAAAAGATGAGAAATCTTCCTAGAATAGCAAATTTGATCCATTTTTGAGCTCCACTGAAAAGCCTCCATCTTTTGCCTAGAATAAAGCAAATCTAAAAAAAGAAAGATACACTCTGCTTTAACTGCATTTAATAACAATTATTTAAAAATAATTTAACAATATTTTTTTACAGTTTCAAATTTGCAAAATAGAAAGAGGGCCCACCTTGGCTTTTACAACTTGTAAAATTCTAAAAATATGCAAAGTTTACCAATATATGCAAAGTTTTTTTTTAAATACCTTATACATATCTATGAGCATCTAAAAATAAACCAAGGTATTGATTTATGCCAAAAACAAAGGCAAAAAAAAAATGCCTTAAAGCAAAAGCCATGGCCTTTTGCATTTTGTTCTTTATTTGGCTCTTACCATTTTTTACTCCAGTTTGGGTGCCGCCATTGTGAAGATTCCATGAAAATGACAAACTAGGTTGGTGATAAATTTAAAGGGTTTTTGCACTTTATTCTCTTCTCATCTTTGTCCAAAAATCTCAAAAACTCAGATCATATTTTATGAGATATGATTGAAACACGTGACTGCTATCCTTATTTTGCTATGTACTATGCCTCTGACTATTCCTCCAAAAATACAAACTGGGTTGGTGAAAAATTTAAATCATTTTTTCATTTTATTGTTATCTAATTTTTATTCAAAAATCTCAAAAACCCAGATCATAGTTTTTGAGATATGATTGAAACACGTGACTGCTATCCTTATTTTGTAGGGTCTTTATGTGACATTGCTGCTCTTTCAGACTCTTTCCACAATCCTCTTAAGACTTGGGGGCAACATGATGAGCTCAACCCTTGTGGGAGCCCATTTTACTCCACATGATATAATATGCCATCATAAATAAATCAGCAACAAGATTTCACCTTAAATATAATGAAACTTTTTCAGCTCTGCCAATTTGAGCTGTAGGTGACAAATTGGTAACATTTATGGTGATTTCTGCTAAATCCTTGTCTGCTAAGCATATAGACCAATTGCCTTAAATTGTCCATTGGGCATGGAGTCATACTCTACTCATCTCAAACTCAAAAAAATTGAAACTCAGCACTGCAAACTACTCCAAACAGTAGCAGAAAACTAAACTAAACGAAATTGAAAGCAAACTAAAAGGCCCTGGTGGCCAGAAAAACATGTGTAGTAGCACTTAGGGAAAGAAACTTAACTGAAAGAAATGTGCAAATAACACTTATTGACATCAACACTACCCTAACCTACTCTAACCAGTAGAGATAGTAGCTAGACAAACCCATTAACTAGTTTTGAGAAATAAATCCCCTTTCTAAACAATAAGAGATGCTTTACATGTTCATGAACTGCTGATAAGAGGTGAGAAGAAAAAATACACCCCACAAACTACTGCAATGCAACCTGAAGATTATAACCAAACTTATTCACTCTTTGAATCTGATCAAACATATTGCTAATTTGAATTGAATGGGTCTGTTGTTCTTCAGTTGCAATCTGCTCTTTGGGTATACTCATACCCTTTTGAATCTTGTTGGTAACTTTGTTGGCTAAATCTTTGATGGGGCATCCTCTTGAAAGGATGAAGCTTGAAATCATATTGCTAGTTTCCTATTGGTTGTCCACATGGTTTTCAACATTTTGCTGCTCAATACTTGACACTGACATGCCTTTTATATTTTCATCCACTAAGTTAGGAAGACCATCAAACATATCACTTGAAACTTCTTTCACATTATCTAGGTTTGAAATAAAATCCTCAAGATCATTCCAAAATGAGTCCTCTTCAGAATCTTCTTGGATATTTAATGAAAGAAAATTATTTCCATGAAACCTAGACATATTTGTTCATTCAAAAGCTGGAAAACAAGCAAAATTAGACATTTTTTTAATTAGACTAGCACTTGATCATACTGAAACCAGTAAATTTGAGCTTAGAGTCACCAGATGTGTTGTTTTCTTGCTTCCAAAGGTAGAAATTACTGACATACAGACCAAATATCAGTGATAAATGATCAAATTTTTGATTAAGAGAGTCCAATCAGTCCCACTGGGCATGCCAAAATCTGTTATCAATTAGATATGCACCCTATGTTAAGTTATTCAACTTAACTATCTGTTGATACATGGAAACAATTCTAGGCCTGTGGGTTGCCTAAAAATTGGAGTGAACCTCTAGAGTGAGCTGGTTCTCCTAATGGTTTTACTAATCTAAATGATTTGCAGAGGAAAAAGGGATAGAAAGATAACTAAAAATTAAATTCTAAATCCTAAGGATATTTTACCAGAACTTATCTTGACTTACAATCAACCTTGCAAAGCCTTTTAATCCTCACAATCTCATTGTATTTAATCCAATACATGAGTGATTTGTATGAAGGTTTGAGAAGTTAGAAGTCTGTATGAAGGACAAACTGAAGTCTTATCATAGCTTCAATCCAACTAACTGGTTTAAACACGACATACAACCTGTATCACATATAACTTTCACACTCAAACTTGCAATAATGAGACACAGGAAAAGGATTTGAAAATTGAATCACAATTGAATATCAAATCATTGATTGCAAAAAAAATGAATTAAAAAAATGAAAAGAAGAACTCTGCTGCTTTATTAAGACTGAAAGGAGTAGAAACTATGAGAATCTGAGTACAAAAGTTTACAAGCTCTCTACAGGTGAACAAGAGAGAAGAAACAATAATTAGAACTTAGAAAAACTAAGTCTTTCTCCCCTACTTATAACTCCAAAAATTTCCCAAGGAAAAAGTTGAGAAATCTTCCTAGAATAGCAAATTTGATCCATTTTCGAGCTCCACTGAAAAGCCTCCATCTTTTGCCTAGAAGAAAGCAAATCTAAAAAATAGAAAGATACACTCTACTTTAACTGCATTTAATAACAATTATTTAAAAATAATTTATAAAGATATTGCTTTATATAATGTTTTACAATATTTTTTTGCAGTTTCAAATTTGCAAAATAGAAAGAGGGCCCACATTGGCTTTTACAACTTGCAAAATTCTAAAAATATGCAAAGTTTTTTTAAAAAATACCTTATACATATCTATGAGCATCTAAAAATAAAGCAAGTTATTGATTTATGGCAAAAACAAAGGCAAAAAAAAAAGCCTTAAAGCAAAAGCCATGGCCTTTTATATTTTGTTTTTTATTTGACACTTAACATTTTTTACTCCAGTTTAGGCGCCACCATTGTAAAGTTTCCACAAAAATGACAAACTGGGTTGGTGAGAAATTTAAAGGGTTTTTGTGCTTTGTTCTCTTCTCATCTCTATCCAAAAATCTCAAAAACCTAGATCATATTTTTTGAGATATGATTGAAACACGTGACTGCTATCCTTATTTTGTAGGGTCTTTCTGTGACACTGCTGCTCTTTCAAACTCTTTTCACAATCCTCTCAAGACTTGGGGCCAGCATGCTGAGCTCAACCCTTGTGGGAGCCCATTTTACTCCACATGCTACGATATGCCATCAGAAATAAATCAGCAATAAGATTTCACCTTAAATATAATGAAACTATTTCAGCTCTGTCAATTTGAGCTCTAGGTGAAAAATTGGTAACAATCACATTTTATTAAACAATCATAGCATTGTTTCAATAAGATCACAAATGACATCTAATTAAAACATTATCATAATTATATAGATACAAAAACATAAACCAAAATGCCAAAATGCTCATATATATACATACAAAAGTTTGTTATAGAGTCACCAGTACAACAAAATGTGGTGTCTCACAAGTATACATCAACAACAAGTCTCATCACTCTGTAGGACTGTGGGTACCCGCCTCCTCGAGACCCAGTCGTGGCTGTGTAACAAATGGGTGTTTGTGTGATGCTACAGATCGTGAGTGACTCCTAGAAGCACTCTACGTCTATAGGCCCCAGACCTTCCCTCTAAGCTCTGCTGCCTCCACTCGAGCATCTGAATATAACTGATGTAGTCGATCTCTCTTGGCTCGTAGCTCTCTCACAAGTAGATGGTCCATCACTAGCGATGGTCCTGTTTTGGCTATCTAAAGCTCCACTAGAGTCTGACCTAGTTGTATCTCAAAGGCATCTCGTGCCGCCTTTGCACTTGACGCCCTATGGATCGCCTCGTCTCACTCTAGCTCAAGGGCACCTTGTGCCACCTCAGTGCTTGATGCTCTCTGAATGGCCTCTTCGTAAGATGCTCTTAGCTATGCAATGGGCTCGAATACATCCTCATGTTGCCCTATAGTCTTCTATGGCCTATAGCTAGCCCATACTGACTATTGAGTATGCATGGTAGGCACCATCTCCTCTATGACCCGACCCACAAAGTTGAGCCATGCTTGTGTACCAACTGCAAAATAGAAACAAAATCTGTATCAAAACTCTCATCATATATATCAAAATAATTCAATCTCAACATCTACTATTCTACTCAATCTTAAATCATAACACAATGTAACTCTCTCACCTGGATCATTGACCTACTAGTCACGATTGACTAGAGGGCCAATGGTTGTTGAGTCTCTAGTCACCAGCGTCGTTGGAGGCACTGTAGCAGTAATCCCATTTGACTCTCTATTGCCATGTTGATTCCACACTCCACCTATAGTAGATAGTGACCGTGATGCACAAGGTTGAGCCCTAGGTCTCTCCTTGACAACATCATCATCCTCCTTTCCCCAGCACCATGTCCCTCCTGCTATCAGCACTGAATGATCCTCCTCCTCCTCATCATAATCATCATCTCTCTCTCCATCTCTCTCCTCCCCTCCTGACTCATCTCCTTGATCCGCCCAAGGTCTAGGGTCACCAGTGGGATAGTCTGGTGGAAATACAGGGGTAGGACAGAATGTGCTCCACCAGGTTGTGTATGCTAGGCTCACGCCCACATCATTGACGTCAGACACGGGCACTACATCCTTTTCCTCATCATTTGGATCACTCAATGCAATGTCAATACTAGTGGGTCAGACCTCATCTCCAGCCTCACTGGCTATGAGCCAAGTGTACTGTTAACAAGAAATGCAGAGGGATATCGGTCTGGAGATCTAGTCCTCAGACAAGTCTTTGTAGTCAGTTTATACCCCAATCAGGTAGCTAGAGATTGACAACAAAACATATAGAATAACAGAACAGAATATCACATATACATCATAATAAGATAACACACATAGTTAGCCAGTACCAGCAGACTCCATATATCTATATTAGTAGTAATCAAATGTATACATCAATATCCATCCTCCGACATGGTTACATTCATGACTGCCATGTCATTGCTTACATCAGAATATATGTCTATTCTCTTATCATCCTTACTTACATTCTACTACTCCTATCTATATATACTATATCTATTACATAGGGATGTGTCCTCTATTGGCCTCTGGCCTCTGCATATTGCATAATCTCCTCCGGTCAACTCTATTCTTTGTCAAGTAACTTGCTAACATCATCCCCCCGCAAAATTATGTCTTGTCCTCAAGACATGTCTTGCTCTGGTTGATAATATTTCTTGAGTCTGGCACCATTGACATATCCAGCTATTAGTTTTCCTTCCATGGTCCTTAGTCTGACTGCTCTGGAATCTACAAATTCTTCAATATAGTATGGTCCTAGCCATCTTGTCTTCAGTTTACCTTTCTTCTTAAACTTGCTATCATACAGGAGTACCAAGTCACCCTCTTTGAATGTCTTGTTCCTCAATTTTCTATCATGCTAGGACTTCTATATGTTTCTTTCCAAGTTCATGTTACATGCTGCCATCAATTTGTCCTCATCCAGTTTTTCCAATTCTTCAATCCTTTGTGTGAGAGATTCTTCTTCACCCAATTTGAGAGTCCTTTTTGTATAGAAATTTGACAATATGAAGTGTACCAGTATTGTAGCATATAGTCCATATACCAGTTCATAGGGAGTGAACTTAGTGGTTCTTTTGAAGGTGGTCCTGTATGCCTCTAGTACTACTGGTATTTTCAGGTCCCAATTTGATTTATTCTCACTGCACATCTTTGTCAATGCTACTCCAATGACCTTATTCAGGGCTTTACTTGCACCATTTGCTTGAGGATGATATGGGGAACTCCTGTTGTGTGTTATCATGAAATTGTCTAGTATCTCTAAAATCTTATTTACAAAATGCTTGCCTTGATCACTTGTTATGCTCAATGGATAACCAAATCTGGTAATTATATTTTCATATATGAACTTGGTTATAATTTTTGTTGTGTAGTCTTTTTTTGGTTGTGCTTCAACCCACTTAGTTAAGTATTCTACTTTGGTAATGATGAATCTCACTTTAGACTGCTTTGCCAGTGGATTTATAGGTCCAATAAAGTCAATAGCCCATTTCTGAAAAGGTAACTGTGCTGAAATTGGTCTTAGTGGTATTTCATCTCTTGCAGTAGGTCTTCCTATTCTCTGACAAAAATCACAATTCTTCACATATTTCTTTGCATCTTTGAAAAGTGTAGGCTATCATAACCTGACTAGTTTGATTTTCCTTGTTGTTATGTCTCCGACATTGTGCCCTTTGGCTATCCCTTCATGAGCTTCTCTTAGAATTTCTTCTCTTTCATGTTCAAACACTACCCTCTTGATGATGTCATCATTTCCTTGGATGTGTAACTCTCCTTCAATTATTGTGTATGGAAATGATTTCCACATTAGACTTTGTTTCTCTTTTGATGGCATTTCTATTGGAAATTCCCCTGTAGCCGGTAGGTATGCTATGTCTTCCAGTTATTCTAGTACTACAGTTAGTGTGAATAGATTTGCACTAGGTAACTCCTCTTCCTATTCCTTTGGATCTTCTCCTATCTTAATTCTAAACAAATAGTCAGGTCCCTGATTGTCCTTTCCTAGTTTCACCATGATTGAGAATTCAAACTCTTGAAACAAAAGTAGCCACCGACAAGTTCTTCCTTGAATGATTGGCTTGTTAAGTAAGTACTTCAGTGGTTCATGAGCAGTATAGAACACAAAAGGTGTTGACAAGAGGTAATGTCTAAACTTCTGTAGTGCATATACCATTGCTAGGGCTTCTCTTTCACTTGTGGCATAGTTCTTCTTCACTTTTGATAGCTTCCTACTTGCATATTCTATAGGGTGATCCTTAGAACCTCTTGGATGGGTTAGCATTGCTCCTACTGCAATCCCCGATGCATCCACATGAACATGGAATGTGTTTTTCCAATCCAGAAATATGAGTATGGGTGCTTCTGCTATCTTCTACTTCAAAGTGTCAAATGTCGTTTGATGCTGCTCATTCTAGGTAATACTCTTGCCCTTTTTCTTCTTTAGTAGTTCTTCCATAGGTGCAGAGATGGCTTCATAACATTTGATGAGTTTCTGGTGGTAACCAGTATACCCTAAGAATGTTTTAACATTAGATGTAGTTTTTGGTGACGACAAGTTTTGAATAATAGCAAATTTTAGGGGATCAACCATTAGTCCTTCATTACATATATGATATGACCCAATAGTGTTCCAAATGGTACCACAAAAGTGCATTTCTTCAAGTTTAGAGAAATTTGCAAACTCCTACACTTGTTCAACATCAATCTCAATGATTGTGTGTGATTTTTGACCAGTCCAAATATAGTCCAATCATCCAAATAGACTTCTAGAAAATTAAGTATAAACTCCTTGAATGCATTGACCATGATTCTACTAAATACTATAGGTGCATTTTCAATCCAAATACTACAACAAATCCCTGTGATTAGCTCCCTTTTTTGCTCCGTTTTTTGCTTCCACCCACTATTTTAATGTATTTTTTTCTAATTTTTTGAAAAAGTCGGTGCTATTTCTCGGGATGGCGCTATTTTTGGCTTTTTTTGCATTGATTAAAACAAGTAGGCGCTAAATTAGGCACAATTTAGCACCAATTTTAGTGCTGAATTTAGCGCCTAATCAATGTTCAAATGTTTGAAGGTCTTATAAAGTGAATATCACACCATCACAAAGCATATCAGATGACGCCAGCACCCGGCCACGATGCTATGACAGGCTGCCACCTATCCAATTTGCTTACGAGGTGTTTACTTCAAAATCTTACCATAGCCAGCTGTCCACCGCCACATGTCCACATAGCAAGCCTAAGATCCAATGGCTATGCTCCAGCACAAGGGAATCTTTTTGGGAGGAATATTCATTGCAAAGCAGCGAGATAATGACACGTGGTGTGCACCAATTGAAAAGTAAGTATAATAAAGGCACATGGATGCTATATCGCACCATCACGCGGTAGGTATTGTTACCATTTTTTCACCACAGCTCGAAATTGGCAGAGCTGATGTAACAAATTCATTATTAGAGTGAAGGTTAACATTCTTCTGTTATAAGTTATTTGCATAGTTATTGTGTTTCAGTGACAATTGTAGTGTTGTTCAGGGTAAGAAAGAGAAGGTCATAGCCATCATTGTCTTGAAGGTCTTCAATCTTAGAAGTTGTCTTCTGTTCTTGCTCCTGATCTCGACATGAACCTGCAAAAATGTGGGAAGCTCCTATTAGAGCTCCGGTTATGAGATCTCTATATCCTATTAGAAGAGGCATAACACTTTGTTTATAATGCATTGATCAATGAACATCATCCACATGCAAGAAGAGCTGAGAAAGAAACAATCATGAAATTTCAATGTTTTATTCTAATCTATTTGTTTCATGTGTAGGTGTAGGATAAGTCATGTAGCTGATTGAAGACAAATTAGCATGTGGAGTAAAATGGGCTCCCACAAGGTTTGAGCCTAGCATGCTACCCCCAAGTTTTAAGAGGACCGTGGAAAGAGTTTGAAAGAGAAGTAGTGTCACATAAAGACCCTGCAAGATAAAGACAGCTGTCACGTGTTTCAATCATATATCACAAAATATGATCTGAGTTCTTGAGATTTTTGGATATGGATCAGATGACAGTAAGATGCAAAAACCCTTTAAATTTCTCACCAACCTAGTTTGTTGTTTTCGAGGAACCATCAGAAGCACAATACACAACAAAATGAAGATACAGTCATGTGTTTTAATCATATCTCACAAAATATGATCTGATTTTTTGAGATTTTTGGTTATAAATGAGACGATCATAAAGAGCAAAAACCCTTTAAATTTCTCACCAACCCAATTTGTCATTTTTGAGTAATCTTCACAATGGCGGACCCTCTTTCTTTTACAAATTTGAAGCTGCAAAAAATTATTGTAAAATGATATTTAAAGCAATATCCTATAAATTGCTTATAAATATTCATTATTTATGCAATTAAAACAAAGTAAAGCAAATAATATCTTTCTTTTTTTTAGTTTGCTTTCTTTTGGGAAGATATGGACAAAAATAAGCCTTGTAAGATTAGGCAAATTAGAAGGAAAAGCTGCAAGACCTATTGTAAGACAAATATTAAAGTAATGTTCTTTATAAATTTCTTTTAATATCTCATCATTTTATCCAGTTAAAACTATTAAAGAAAATCAAATATCTTTTTTTGGATTTGCTCTATTCTGAGGCAGATGAGGACAATAAAAAAAATTGAGCTTTTATTGAGCAAATAAAGCTTGTTTTAAAATAGATTTTGGTGAGGTCTACCTTGAGAAAGATTTTGGCAGCATTCTTATATAGATTAGAGGTGATTTGAAAGCTTTATTTTTTGGCTTTTCAGTGGAGCTCGAAAATGGATCAAATTTGCTATTCTAGGAAGATTTCTTAGCTTTTTCCTTGGGAGATCTTTGGAGTTATAAATAGGGGAGAAAGACTTAGTTTTTGACGTTGATATCTTTGTTTTCTTCCTCTCTTGTTCATTTGCAGAGAGCTTTGTAAACATTCTTTATACTTAGATACTCAGTTTCTACTCCTTTCAGTTTTAATAAAGCAACAGAGTTCTCCTCTTTCATACTTTCTAATTCATTTTGTAATCAATGATCTAATGTCCCATTGTGATTCAACCTTAGAATCCTTTTCATATGTCTCATTATTGTAGGATTGAGTGTGAAAGTTTCATGTAATATAGGTTGCATGTTATGTTTATCCTTGGTTAGTGGGTTGAAGTTGTGATAAAACTTGTGTTTTTCCTTCATGCAAACCTCTAGCTTTCAAGCTTTCATGCAAATTATTTATGTATTGCATTGTTTCTGTGAAATTGTGAGGATAAAAGGCTTTGTGAAGCTAATTGTGAGTCAATAGATAAAATTTTGGTAAAATATCCTTAGGTTTTAGAATTTAATTTTCAGTTATCTTCTTACCCTTTCCTTAGGAAGTCTTTTAGATTAGGTGATTTACCAAGGGAACCAGCCCACTCTAGAGGTTCACTCCAAGTTTTAGGTAACCCACAGGCCTAGGAGTGTTCCCATGTGTCAATAGGTAGCTAAGTTGATAGCTTAGCATTGGGTGCATATCTGATTGATAACAAGTATATGGTGGGCCTCCCTGATTGTGACACTGCGAAAAGGTGAGACGCATCCAGTCCAGGCTAAGGATGACATAAAGTACAGGGAAGGTACTGATGATTTGGCTCATTTTCATTGGGCAATGACTTGTCAACAAAGATGACTAAGATTGTTAAATCTAGTTAATGAATCAAAGTCGTAGATTCTAGAAAGGCATGAAGCAATCATAGTCCAAATTCAAACTTGCAAATAAAGGAGATTTTTGAATGACTGTGGCACGAGCAGAGTAATGGTTGCAATGACCTCCATTAATATAGAGAGTGGTGTAGGAATTCAATGTTATAACAACATAATTCTAAGCATTTCCTATCATTTTTCAAGGAGCAATCACGTTGAGAGCTGGAGAATCATCAAAACAAGCAAGGAGAAGCAATTCTGAGCCTCTGCGATGTAAAAAATGTAGTAAGTTATTGTCTCTCCCCTGCGCTTAGTCTTTCTATCTGTAAGTACTTTTTGAAGCATTTAGAGCAGCTGTTGATTGCATAAACCCTAGGTTGCTTGCACAAATACAAAATTAGTCAGTCGGGTCAAGCTTTGACCTCAAAATGTAGCCTAGATGAGGATATCATGATTCAATGTCCTAGATCGTCTAAGAAACCTCTGACAAAATTAGGAGAGGTTAGCAAAAATGACAAATTATATGACCTCTGTGTAGATTGTCGAGATGCTAGGATCCCTGTGTCAGCTTGGAGTCTATTTCAGCATTGGCACAAGCAAATTGATTACAGAGCCCCAATCTACCATGCCTAGACCCTTGACTTAGCCAAATTAATATGCCTTGATGTCTTCGTAAACATAGACTTGATGAGAGCTGTAGCAACTAGGTATGACCCTAGGACCATGTCTGTCTTGTCTAGAAATGGCAATGTTATCATTAGGCTCACAAAGCCCTATATTGCTGTTAGGACTAAAAAAATCTCACAATTTTCTTAGTCCCCATTTGCTTATCCTTGATATATACCACACATAAATTGGCCACTCTGTAATTTTATGATCAATACAAATTGCAAAAATTTGTGTGACAAGATCCATTTTAGCCTAAAATTTGTGTGACAAGATCCATATTATAACCTCTGTTAAATCCCATCAATTTGACCTTGATAAACATTTCCATGATCATAGTCAAGTAAACCTTAATTTCATCCTCATCGTCAAGACCTTGGGCATATCTTTCAAGATCCTAAAGTCATAATCTTATACAAAGTATTTTATCCATGGTCAAGGAGAGACAAGTAAACTCTCAGTGATAAGAGGTCTATAGACAACAAGAATAAATGATCGGCAAGATGTCACTTAACATTTCACCGATGAATATTCATCAGCAAAAACAAGATAGTTGGAACAAGATCTCCAAGTTATACCGATCTTATGCCTCATACTGATGGATGTGTATCGGGGAGAGATGTACACATGCACACCAACAGAGCAAAATAGTTTAACAATTGTGTTGGGGAAACATATATAATCAAAGAAATCTCCCCAGGTCTCTCTGACTGCATGGGTCACTTAGATGATAAAGACCACAAAGTTTTGATAAGAGTCTTGCTAACTTGTCCCATCACATTGAATAACAAAGGATGCACATCGGAGGGACATATACAATCTGAGTGAATTCATTTGATCTTGTTGACTATGTGTGTTATGCCGATAGTGAAAACTGCAAGGATATTTCGGGAAGATTACTACCGATGAATAAAGTAATGGAGAAACATGTTGGGAAGACCTAAAGCATCGGAATGGCATGTGAATCTCATAGCAATGGTTTAAGTTACACCGATGATGGTATAAATTATTCCTCCAACTAGTACATCGGGTAAGCTTTACAATGTCTCCCTAAAAAGGTAAGAATTAAGGGTAAAAGACAAGCACATCGACCAGAAAACTAAGAAGTCCTCTCGACAGAATAAAATTGCCAAACGATACATCTTTTGTTGGATGCATTGAAATAGAGGTGGAAAATGAGATGAGAGAGATGACTCCCAATAAGGGAAGACAATTATTAGTGGAGTCTAGTGTGATGATCTTTCTAGGTTTAGACATGAATTTTGCTTTAATCTTTGACAGTTTTTTACATAGTGATAATGACAAATACAGACTCAGTCCAGAAGGAGTGACAAAAGTTTATACTGGGACAAAATACAATGTTGATGAAAATTCTCTTATGATTTGGGCTTTGTACCCTCCACACAAGAAGCTTGTAGTCATAGATATAGAAAAGGCATTTGGACATGTCATGACATTGAAAGCAGATGAGACTGATCCTATAGTCACAGTTGATATTGGCATAAATGTTGCCAAATTAAACAAAGCTCAAATTCAAATGTTGATCAAGGAAAAAGATATGTACAAGATGAGTTGTGAGAAAATGACTAAGGAAAATGATTTTCTAAAGGATGCATTTGGAGGATCTACCAAAAGATTGACTCAGGGAGAGGGTTCACAAGAAAAAAACAAAGACAAAGAATTACAGTTGGATGATCAAGTATCTCAAGTCAAGATTGACACACTTTCTATGGTACTTCAAAAGAGGTATACAAACATGATGATTTGGATGAAAAGGTTTTGGGATACACATGCAAAAAATCACAATATCATTCAAGAGCATAATAGGGTAAATGCCAGGCTCCATGAGAAACTTCATGAAATACAGAATAGAGAAGCTCCTGATATTGAAGCAATCACGACTGTTGAAGACTTAATTAAGAAACATAAAAGGTATCATGAAAAACTTCAAGTAGATGGTGAAGAATTCATAGAGGCTTCAAAAGAAGGCATTCCTACATTGTTTAGTGACAAGAAAGATTTGAAAAATTAGGAAGAGTGGACAAAGGAATGCCAATTGATATTATAGAGAGCTTTGGAGGTAGCCAAAGACAAGGATCTGACATTAGGATAAGCCTGTCGACATTTGGAGAAGATGATATCAATGGAGATAGTAGCAAGGAATGTTGTGGATTATGCCAATACACACATGAGCCAAAAGTACTTAGATCATATGTCCCAAATCCATTTGTGGCTAACTAGAGCTTAAAGTGTTGTTTATTATTGTTAAGTTGTTATTAAGTTCCAAGACACTTATGAAGAGGCACATCCTCTTCAAAATATTATTATATAAGTCAGTCATTTTATGATAGAGAAATGAGGCAATAGTAGGAAGTAGAAGCATATTTAGTAAATTACTTTTCATCCATCATCTCTCATACTTTCAGAAGACTTATGTAAATTGATATATATACACTTTGAAGAAGATATAATGGAGCAAAATATTCTTAGATGGTGATATATTTTAGTGTTCAATTGTTGTGTTAATTTTCATGCTTACATGTTGCTGTGCTATCTCCAGAGTGGTTCTTTTAAATTATTCAAATTCATATAATTTGTTAGGACACATTTGTTGTTCATGTGTGGTTATCTGATTGGTTTCTAGTTGAAGTTGATTTAAGTCCATCTGAATGATTTATATCTATTGGTCTCTGCCCTGAGTTAAAATCCTTTAAATTAGATCATTTGGTTGGTTTCCTTTAAAATAGAATTAAAAATCCTTTCATTAAAAATATAAAGCAATGAAAAGGAAATTGCATCCAAGTAATCCTAATTTTTTCTGCCAACAATTCATACCAAAGATTGAACAATTTTAGGATATTGCAATATGTAATTTGTATCGACACAAATAATATTACTGAAGCATTACAAAGTTTAGGCCATAAGAATCATCCTTTTTTAAACATGGATTGCAAATAATTCTAAAAAATTAATAATTTTGAAAATTTATAAGTCTTGGTCATTAACATTATTGTCTGCTACAATGTCATCAAGTGTATCATTGTCAATGTTCATATGTTCTTTCAAGTATTTAATATTATCATCATCCTCATCTTGACCTGCATCATCTTCATCATCATTGAAATTTGATTGTAGACCATCTATATTGTTACTAGATGTATTTGGATCATCATTTTCTATACCATCCATATTGTTGTCTTCCATAACATCATCTAACTCTAGATTGTTGTCTTCTTGTGCCTGAACATAACCATCTTCAACATCATCATGGATGTCAATTTCTTCGATGTTCTCTAATCCCTCTCTCTCATTTTGTTGGTCATCATTATTTTTCTCAGTATCGACTACTGCATTGTTAAATACATGCCTTAATCTTGGATCATAATGTATGACAAATATCCATTTCGGGTCCAAAATATCTTCATAGAAAAATATCTGCACACAAACGACATACATATATTAGATGTATGGTATAACAATTTTATTGATTAATAAACACATGTATATATTCACAATAAACTATGAATTAATAGATTAATGATCACTACCACTTCTTGTTTGAGTTAAAGAAATACCTGCTCACAATGAATTGGTAGAACATAAGGCTCCTTATCCTCTGGTAGGAAACATGAGGAATCTATAGAAAACAATCCACTATGGGTATCATGTCTTCATGTCTTCTCAAATGCTTCATACCATCTACACTTAAAAATACAACATTTAAAAGAGTGGTAATCCACCTCAATAATCTCTTGTATTTCCCCAACATATTGTAGATTCCCTTAAATTATATTCTTATCTTTTGAGCTTGATCGACTAGATTGCTTGAAGTTAACCATGATGCCACAATCGAAGGATCGTCTCTTTACATCTACACTTTCTACATGATAATGTCGACCATATGACCACATTGCTGGATATTTCCTCACCTGTGAAAGACCATTTATTTTAGTGAAAATAGATATAATGACAAATATTAAAATAGTTAATAGTATCAAAACTGTAAGGAAACAACATTTTGTAAAATTCCAACTGTACCTTTCTTTAACATCCTCTAGACATGTTGATTTCATCTTCTGTTATGTTTGAATCTATACTTGCATCTTCTATTTGGTTTTGAATTTGGTCAATAACCCATTCTAGTGTGCAATCTTTGCCCCATTCCCCAAGCAGATCAGTGGGAAGTGGAGTATTCCTTGGGTTCGATCTCTTAAACTCTATCCTTTCTTCTAACACTTCTCTCTTTTTATCATACAGATCAATCCATTTATTCTTAAAGTCCATGTGGTACAGAATGAACTTGTCGAGTATAGCACTTTTGTCTACACCTATTACATGTCAACATGTTTATTTCAAACTCCAAATGTCATGTTGTTAATTTGACAAATAAATTACAGAGTAAATTAATGATTGCAAGAAAAACAACCACACTGATCATGAATTTACTTACTAATTTATACTTAAACACCATTAGATTGTGGTTTTTGTCCATCAATAATATTTGATGCTCATTCTTCATCCTAGAAGCTTGGCCCATCTTCAAAATCCTTACCAAGGAATTCGCACAGGAAGAAAAATGATTCATTCAATACATACCCTTCAGCCATACAACCCTCTGGATGTGCCTTTTGTCAGACATATCTTTTTAGAGTTTTCATATACCTCTCAAAGAAAAACATTCACCTCATTGATACGACCCCTGCCAATTCAATGTCATCGACTAGGTGTATAAGTAAATGGACTTGTAGGTCCATGAAACTTATAGGGAGCTCCTTCTCAAATACACATACAATTTCTGCAATTTCCTTCTTCCATTTTGGCACTTCACATTTGTGGATCTCCTTGGAGGTCACCCACCTAATATAAGAATAGTAAATTAGGATGAACCTTTAGTCAAAAATTAAAATGCAATATAATATCTCTGTCTCTCACACATGAACATTTCATATAACCTTGTAAAAACTGACAATTGACTTATGGCATTCCTTAAGTCAACTGTAAGACATGAATCCCCCCTAATTGCCAACGGCATGATATGCTATCAAACACATTTATGAAAAGGTCATTAGTAATTTTTTCTCACACAACAAAATATCAAAATATATTTAGTACTTAATCAATGTTACTAGTAAATGTTAAATGATGATATATAATACCTTCATAAAATTATGAAAATCATGTGTTTTAAATCCTGTGATATGTCCATCAACTATAAAAGATTTAGCCAATGACGACCCATAGCTAGTAGGTGTCCTTATTAAACAGATGATATTTTTTAGTTGGTCTAGCTCTTTTTTTTTTCAAAATCCATGGAGCTTCTGCATATGTTTAATTTTCCCTGTTTGGCCACAAATGTTTTCTATCAATTTTGGTACACGAAAGAGCAACATCTCTCCTCAAAGACAAGGTGTCCTTCTCTTTTCCTGATATATGTCAAAATATAGAATCTAGGACATTTTTGAAGATGTGCATAGGCTCTAATAGGTGAGATGTTAATAGATCCTTCCAATAAGGGAGCTCATAAAATATGGATTTCCTTTTCATTCCTTCTGGCATATTAACTACAACTTGTTATGGTTCTTCAATTGAATCACCCCTATCAAAAAAATCCTCCCAAGCTCTCAGTTCAGCATCTTCATACTTCTTAAGCCAATCACCTAGACCCATAATCATGGGAGGGCCTCTATTTTCAACTTTTCCATCAAATTGATTCTTCAGGGGATTTCTAAACTTATGATCTAGCAGTAGAAAAACCCTGTTGTTTGTGTAAATAAATTTATGTAGATATTTAGAATACTACCCTTGAAATTATTCTGTACATCTTGGACATGCAAATATCCCCTTTTTTTGAAGCCCTTCAATTCAATAAGTAATGTTAATAACATAAAAAAATAGTATAAAACTAAGTATGAAAGTTGGGAGGGAAATAAATTATGAGTGTAAATATGTAAATATTTTATCTTACTAGAACAAACACCAAGTCCTGGGAAATCATGAATAGTCCAACATAGCACACCATACAACATGAAGGACCTATTTGATGGGGGACGTGATATTTCATACATTCTTATGCCTTTCCATAGAAGTTGCATCTCATCAATAAAAGGTGCAAGATAAACACCCATGTTTTTAACTTGATATTTTCCTAGAACAATGAGAGTCAGCATAGGGTGCTCCTTTCTAACACTCATCAATGGGGGAATATTGTATACTATCAATCCGACTGGCCAAACACTATAATTTAAGCTTAGGAAAGAGAATGGGCACACTCCATCAATTGCAAGACCAAACTTGATACTACGGGGTTCATCTTTGAATTTTCTTGGTCATTTTTCCTCTATGTGTTTCATTGCTTTGGAGTTAGCCAGAATTCGCATGAATCCATCTTTACTCCTATTCTTTGCATGTCAGTCCATCAATTGTGCAAGTGACTTGCAACGAAACATTCATCGAAGTCTAGGTATAATTGGCATGTGACGTAAAAATTCTTTGGAACTGTAGGACCTTGTACATTTGTACGATATCTCTTCTCTTTGCATACAGGGCATTCTACCTTGTTTTCATATTCATCTCTGTATAAAATGCAATCATTTTTACATGAATGAATTTGCTTATATTCAATCCCCAACTCAACCAACAACAGACGCGCCTCTCTGCAAGTTGATGGCAACACATTCTCTTAAGGGAATATTTTAGTTTTTAGTACCCTATAAGATTGCCAGAGATTAAATCAATTGAATGTTTGACTTATGATGAACATGTTTGATATGTTAATCTATACTAGGACTATTTATATACAATATATGGTTTTAAATTCCCCTTAAATAAATATAAATGAAGTTGATGAATGTTTACAAATTATGTACACCAATTGACAATGCAAAGTAAGAAATAGATTTCAACTCACTTTAGTAGGGTAGTGAATCCTTTGTATGACCAACCAAATAGTGACTTGATTTCTAATAATATTAATGGGCATGTCATTTTTGAAGTTCTACTTGCACCTAATTTGAACATGGGTGTCTTCGCTGCTTGCTTGATGGAGTCTTTCAGGTTGTTATCATCAACATTATGTTGGTGGTAATTACCCCTGCTATCATCGTTACTATCGACCATATGATCATTATTGTCATCATTGTTTCCATCCCCAATGAAACCTGTAAGAATTTCATTCAATCCTTATTCATGCACTGCATTTTCACTATCATGATCATCATCAATAAGGGTAGCTGACATGTCATCAGTGTATGCGGATCTCATCAGCAGTTCAAATTTCTCAACTGCTAGTATTCTCTTCAATGTTGCTCTTTTCTGCCTGGTATGGTTTAAAGGATGGTTTGGATCATCCCATCCAAACCTTAATAACCTAGTTCGATCTTGGGTATTAGTATGTGTTTCATCAACTTCTTCTACCTATCAACAAACACAAGCATTATTTAATGTTTGGCAACAATTGCACTAAATTCAAAATGTATCAATTTCAAAGAAATATAATCAAATATGGCTTAAAAATAAAAATATAAATTGTATGAACATATATACATCAATTGAATAATGGAACATTATTTTATAGACTACCTTTTTTATACAATAATTTAAAGAAAACACAATTTTGACAACATAGTTTATAAAACATTAGTCCACACTCATTTATTCTTTGGTTTTCTGCCCTTAAGAACATCCTTAGGGCCTTTTCTTTCATGCAGGAGTGCATTTTAAGAAGGGGTAATCAATTAATAACTCATCCTCAATGGTAAGGTCCATAATATCCTCAACCATTATCAATCTATCAACTTCTCTTTCCATATCTCCATCTTTATCATTTATAAGCTCAACAAATTGACAATTCAGTCTTACACTAGGGTCCCTTCCCTTACTACTATTTATAAATCCTGCAATATTTTTGTGTGTGTATGCATGTCCATCTATATACATAAGATGACCTCTATTCATTTCTTTTCCACTTGCCAATTGGAGATGATGTGTATACATATTCAAATTTAGACCATATGTTGACATGCTAGGCTTATATTTTGCTAGCCTTCTCCATTCACCATTGTAATATGATGGACCATAATATGGCATTAATCTCCTGGTGGTTTGTTCTGAATTGTTTCTATGTTTAGATCCCACATGTACATTTTGGATGATAAAGAGGTCTAGATTTACTCCATAAATATTGCAGGGTCGTATCATGTACCTATATCCCCAAAATTGAAACACCTCGTGCACTCTAGGTAGTTGTTGATCACTAGGCCAAGCACAATATAGTCGACAATCAAATGTCTCTTTGTAAATTGATCTCAAACTCAGGGGCAAGTCATCATCTCGATCACATTCATTCTCATAGGGTATGTAGTCCACCTTCCCCTTGTCTTTAAGCAAATTATGCATCTTTAAACCGGTTCTTGTTCTGTTATTTATTTTCATCAATTCCTCGTCTTTAGAGCTGGTATATTGGCACATATTTTTGTTAGATGTATCATTTGATGAATGATCATTGCCCTCTAGGTTGGAGGTCGGTGATCTAGGAAACTTTAAACCAAGAACTTTATCCTACAAGTATCCATTAAGAAAAAAATTAGTTATTTAAATAATATAAAACAATGTTTAAACGAAGTATACATGTTATTTATATCAAATTGGAAAATTCCTTACCACAATTCCTATTGGATTTGAATTGATTGTAGGAGGCATACTACTGACTGAAAGCTCATCATATATGTAATGTCTTTGTACAATCACTTGTTTGAATTATTTCTTTCCACGACCTATAGAACATCCACAAACAACAATTTTCTCAAAGTATTCATCCAATGTACTATAGTCCTGACCAACCTCTTGTTCAGTGCAATCATTTGTTGTGTCTATAGGATCCATTGTCATATCCTCTTCCACCCATTGTTGTCTACGTGATTTAATAGTTTTAGGTCCATGTCCACATACATATCTTTTTCTTTTGCTAGTTGAACACTCAGGCTCTGCATTTGCTCCAATCTCCATCTAAAATAATCAATAACATGCATTAATTTATGTCAAGATTGGATAATACATTATAAATTTCAATAATAATGTGAAAAAAGATGGACATATCACAAAATGCCATCAAATCATTTTTTCCTAAGTTAAGTCAAAATTTGAGTACCTGATGTCCTACTTCATTCGTTGTGTCCTCATTTGATATGACATGATTTGTTGCCATGGCCTCATCTGGCCCCTATAATACACAACATAGTAAATAATGTTTAGTAAACCAATTATATCATTTCAACAAATATGTTATCCAACACAAAACCTCACTTTAGTCATATATGTGACATATTCATATCATGTTTTGGCCATCCTAATTTTCAAACTTTTCCCTTGATCATAGAATCATATTTAATCACCATTCCTGTGCATTTTCAACCAATAAGTTTGACCTCAGAGGCCTCATGGACAAAAAAATGACTTTATCTCCTCTATGTTGTAGCATTTGTGAATTCATAAACACCTTCCTCCTTTGGTTGAGGTTGCTTTCTCTTCTTACATCTATTGTATATGCCAATTCCGTTGTCATATCTATTTCCACCCACTTTCCTCTCTGCGATTTAGTAGTTCTACGCCGTCCACATCCTCTGTCCATGGCCTCCTTTGGATCCTATAATACACATCAATAGTTGTTATATGCAAATGATTTGTATCCTTGCATTCCCATTGGCAAATACAGTGAACTGATTTAAATCCTTGTATAACCAATTTGTAGGTACAGTGAATTGATTTGAGTTTTTACATTCACAATTAAAAAATCACAGTGAGATGGTTTGAATCCTTGAGTACTCAATTACCAAACACGGTGAAACGATGCATGTTTTCGCATACCCACTTAGCTATTATAGTGAAATGTATATGAATATTTGAAGATCCATTCACCATACATGGTGACTGTTTAGACATAGGACTTTGAAGTCCATACACTAAACATAGGAAAATACTACATCAGTTTTTAATGCCTGATGACATGTTTAAAGACATATCTTCCTTTAAAAACATTTGAAAAGGGAAGAAGCAGGTGACCTAATTTGTGAAAGAATGGCGATCACTTTCACTGGTAAGCTCATTATTCTTGCATTGGTAGAATTTGATAGATTTCTTCTCATTTGTAAAATTATAAGAAAAAGGTTTTCATTATAGTATGAGCAAATTACAATCATCCACATCATCCAAATTACAAGCATCATCATCATCATCAAATCATTTGTAGCTTTTTTAATCACTTTGGAGACATTACAACAACATATAAACATGAAAATTAACACAACAATTGAACACTGAAAAAAGGTTACCATTTAAGTACAGTCTTCTCCATAATACTGCTTCATAATATATATATTAATTGCAAAGTTTTTGGAACATGAAAGTGGATGAGTGGGATGGGTGCAATGTGTCTTCTTACTAAGTGCCCTAAAATGATTCAGAAAGAACTACTACCCTCCTTTTTTCTCTCGGGTCTTGGTCTCTCTTATATGAGAGAGGCAACAAGCTACATACCTGTTACAAAAAGACATGACTTTTGATAACTAATTATAACTGAAAAGAAAAACATTTCATTAAATGGATGCACCGATCCATTAATCTCTGAATAGAGGCTCGTGACCATCGAAGGCCTGTGCCAAGCTTCTATTTTCTGATATGATGCCCATCATATTGTTGGCTGATCTCCTCCATCTGATGACTGTCCTGTCATATCTGGCATGTTCATGGTTTGATTGATAAACATATTTATTTTAGAGAGATGATGGATGTAGTCTTGTTCTACATAGGTATTCACATTGATAATCACTTCCTTCATATCATACTCCATTCACATCATTTTTTCCAACTTCTTATGAGTATTTTTCAAGACTATCTCTTCATCGTTGATCTCCTGTAATGCATTAGTCAGAACCATGGCCAATTCTTCCTTCCAATCATCATATTTTTGGAGATTCCCAGATTATCATGAAGTGGTGGAGCAAGATTAAAATTATCAAGCTCTTCTTTGAGCTTGTCATGATATTCATCATGTGACTCTATCAAATCATTATATACCTATAATGTTTGTCCCACCAAGATCCCTTTTCCCAAAAGGTCTTCTTTCTTTTCAGTCATCCTCCCCTGTAATATTTTATTTTGTGCCATTGCTGAGAGTGTCAGCTTAAACAATTTCCAATAGGTATCAGTACAACTCATCATTTTATTGAATCTTTCCCTGATTAATTCAGATGCCATATCATATTTGATAGTTTTTACTTCCTTCTCTAGCTCTTTACATTTCCCTTGGGATTTTAGATGACAATTTTTCCAATAAGATGCATCAGTAAGTGCATCCAACACTTTCTTATCTTTCTCAAGGTTTGGAGGATAGAATTGTGATATAGAAGAGGAATAGGATCTTTCCTTTTGATATAATAGCTCCTTCTTTAGTCTATCATTTTCTTTAAGAAATTTTTCACCTTGTGCCTTATTGAACTTTGCCACATTAATGTTGAGCTCTGCTATTTCCATGGGGTCAGTATCCCCTACCCTTTTGACTAAGAGATGACCAAACATTTGATTTGAATTATTAGCAATTGCTGGTCTCTTATCCTGTGGGTAAAGTGACCAAATGAGTAGAGCCTAGCTTCATCTGCATTATACATTGATCTTGAGTATATCTTATCATTGGCTTCTTCAGTCAAATTCATTGTTTTGTCTTCTCTCTTCCTGAAGCTATCAAAAAAACAATTGCTGAACTCATATCCCACCCTGACAAGAGCAATACTTTGGCTTCTTGAAGCAAATCCCTTCCTCTTTTGGGAGTGATGGAATCCATCTCTTTATCAACTTCCCTTTTTAATTCATCCAAAGTAGTAACCTCTTGTTCAGAAGTGACATCTTGCATTTTTTCTCTCGCCTTTTTTCCTTTGTACTCATATACAAATGACTTAAATTTAGGAGTTTTAATAAAATCATCATCATAAATAAATTTCTATGCAACCAAGATTCTAATGTCATCAGATAATTCATCTGATGTCTCAAACTTTACATCATTCAATTTAGGAGGATGCTCATATTGTGCTATTTCAGGAGCATTTATTAGCTTCATTTGTTCACTTTTTCATCACTTTCCCCTTCTTCACTTATGTTAGTATCTATAGAAAAACATACTTCAGGGGTAGGCTGTGAGGCTTCGTAGCCCAGAGGCTCTATGTCTTCAGCTTGTGTTCCTAAATAGATTATATAAGTTGTATCAAAAATAACTGGGGGCACATCTTTTATGATTTCATCTACATGAGAAATCAATTGTTCAATCCTTGCCAGTGGATCATGTATTTCACAAAACATTTTTGAATAAGATTGGACATGTTTTCTTTCCATTCATCAACAAGTTTCACTTTGTTGAATGTACCCATTCTATTGATAGTAGAGGCCTCATCACGGTTTCTAATCACATCTTCCTCTGAAAATAAATGTTCATATCTTGAGAGCCCTTGTGAAATCTTTGCTTTATGAATAAAACCCTTTGAATCAAAAGTTTGTCTTTCATTACCTATAGGAAGATTGTACTGTGCCAATTTAGTATTAATTTCTTCATACCCTTCATTTGTGACCACTGTGAAATCTCCAAAACATAGAGTGCTGGTCATGATTGACTATTTTTTATGCTTCTTGAGGTGTATGGCATCAGATTTTGCTAATTGCCTCACAATCTCTAGATAGGCAATCCAATCAGGAACTATTCATGGCAGTAAATGTGGGGTGCCTTCAAATCCATAAACTCTAATTACTGTGTACTTAGGGAAAGCATACCAATCTCCCTAGTTATGGTCCACTTTACTTTTAGGGTCATTTTCTTTGGGTCTTAGAAATCTCTACATCATTGGGGATAGGTTATAATCCTAGGGATATCTTAGTAACTCCATTAAAGGTTGTACAAAAAAACTCTTCAAAGTAGAGGTAGTGAGATCTACCAAATCGGCTATCCCATAACGAAGTCCACATCTGTATAGGTTTAGGATCCCCATTATCAAAAGAATCCCTTATCCTCAGTTCACTGCTCTAAAATCCTCTATCATGTCTCTCATACAAAAGCAAATGCATTAATAAGGAATAGTGTTTGAAGTTAATCCTATAACTATTATTTCTAAATTTTTTAAGCCCTTGATTTAGGGCATTAGCCATAAAGCTAGCATAGTCAAAAGGCTGGGCCCACTTAGTCTGTACATCTATGGCTAAAACCATTGGTGCAATTGACATTAGAGGTGCGACCTCTACTCCCAAGACTTTACCAGCTACATAATAGGTCTATCGAAAATACTCTTCAAACAGATCTTCATGAAATGGAGGATTCTCATTACTAGAGAATTTCCGTTATGGTCCTTCTTCATCCTTAGGCCTATGCAAGGCCAACTTCCACCTTTTATAGCTAGTATCCATATGACGATACTCTAGCAATAGATCTCTGATCATGAATGGTAAATCAAAACCACACTCTAATTAAAATACATTGGAAATGAGATCTTTTGAAATAACCAGTAAATTATCACCACTATGTGTTCAAATTATTTTTGTTTTTGGATCATATTTATTGGCAAGGGCTTTCATTAATTCCAAATTGACAAACACCTCTGGCACAAGTAATCTCCCTAGGTTCATCCTCCACGGGTTACAGACTGGTAAAAACCTATATTGTTTTCTATAGTGGTATAAGAAAAGTTCGTATCCTCATAGTGGAGTCCATACATCTCCCAAGTCCTTGTGATTGTCCAACAATTGATCATATGAGTAGTTCATATGTACACTTCTTTTTGGTCTTGGTCCCAACCTAGGACACTGATCTATCAAGTCTTGGTTTAATGGTCTCTTTTCACTTTTTTGTTTCTTATTTTTAGGTTTTTATGCACTATCTCCCATTGTTTGATCTATCAAGTCTTGGTTTAATGGTCTCTTTTCAGTTTTCTATTTCTTATTTTTAGGTTTTTATGCACTATCTCCCATTGCGTGAATTCAAACCTTTAAGAGATAGAATTTCTCAGCTGGGATCGGTGTACTTACTTGAATTTAGCTTTCCCACTAGTTTTTCTTTGCTTTACTATATGAGATCTTCAGTCCCATTCTCCTTCAGCCCCTTTTACAATTTGTTCAAGTTTTATAGGAGCTATGTGATCAAACTGTGGCACAACTCACTTTTATTCCTGGTTCATAAACGCACCTTTCAATTCTGTCATGTCATAGGAGGAGGTCATTTATTTTGAATATATGAACAATACCTTGGGATGTCACAATAATTATTATCATTACATCGCTGAGATTGTTATTTATGTTTCATCGATGTCAGCTTCCTTCATTGATGAACTCTTTGTGTCGATTTATCGGTGGGACTCTAGGTAACGTTACCCCGATGTACCTTAGCTTGGGTGATATTGCACCTTTGGGTAACTTATGCTCATATCGGGTTATTGGGGGAACATAAACATTTGTTCTGCCGATGTTTATGAGTCACAATGATGTGCTATCTTTTGTAGATTTATCAGTCTATCGGTGAGGGACTCTCAAGAGTTAGGCCAATAGGATATTGTTAGCCTAATATGGCTACGAGTTATGTTTATAGGACTATTGGTGGGAGTATGATGGGAACTCCAATGATGAGGGCATGTTCAACTGATTATGTATAATTTTGGACAACCCATAGTTATATCAGGTCATCAGGGGAATGAATATCTATCCTACTGATGACTATGTGTTGCAATGATGAGCTCACTGTAGTTGGCTATATTGGTCTATCGGGGGAAGGACTTCAAAGGTTAGCATGATAGGGTATTTTTAGATAGATAAGGCTGTAAATTGTTTTTCATAGGGCTATTGGTGGATCTATAAATAGGGTTCCAACAATGAAGTGTTGCTAGGCTGATACACTTAGGAAAATATATTATGAGGATTTATTCATAAATGTAATTGTTCTGATAGGATTTTTTCACACATGTTTTAGCAATAGGAGTTAATATGGATCTTGTCACACAAATTTTCATAAATTGTTTTAATCACAAAATTATAATGTGGCCAATTTCCATGGTATACAGAGGATAAGTGTGAAGAGGTTGGTGAGAGATGTAAAATTTTTTCTGGTTCTAACAAATTCAATGCATTTTCAATCAAAATTGTTCATATAATGTTCATTTGCGTGGCCATTAATGTCCATCACTGGAAATGAATGCAACAGATTTTTTGAATTTCAAAATGTTAGATTGCATCGATGGGACTCTTCTAGTTTCAGGCTGATTTGTGTGCTTCATTTAGTGTCATCTTTGTTTATATATTCATTATTGATCACCAAGACTCACTAAATGTATTTTTGATACACAGTGTCCCTTTAGTTCTCTTATTCAATTGGGAAGACATTTAGTAATCTCACCGATATTGCATAGGTGCCTTTTGTCTTACTTAACATTTCAGGGAGAAAAATATGAAGTTTACCCGATATCAGGGTAATCTAAATTATAGGAAATCCTTTTAGTTGTTGCCGAGTGTCCTTTTGATGAATAATAGTCATTCCTATTATTATCGGGCTGACATAAGGGATTAGGGTTTAAGGTATACTATTTAGGGTTGAGGGTTTAGGGATAGAGTTTAGCATTTAAGGTTTAAGGGTTGAGGCTTCAAGATTTAGGGATAACATTTGGGGTTGAGGGATTAGGGTTTAGGGTGGAGGGATTAGGGTTTAAGGTATAGTGTTTAGGGTTGAGGGTTGAAGGATGCGTTACGCTGCACTAAAAGGTTATAGTCCCATTAGAAAATGATGTCCTCGCATGGACCATGTCGAATGCCCTCATCGATGTTGGTAAGGGATACATGGAAGGCAAATGGATTAGGCAGATAGTGGATTATGATGTGGATTCTAGAGGGTAGAAAAGTGGATTATGATGTGGATTATGTAGGGAAAATAGTGGATTATGTCAGACTTATGCCAAAGCATGGACCATAGGGATGGTATGTGGAGGGTACGTAGGATAGTGGATGAATGATGGTAGATTTATTGCGGAATGGAAGGGAACCATGACCAATGGTTGCACACATCATGATAAACATTGAAGCTTGTGATGCAGAGGTGGTGTAGGGTGCAATGGAGATGTTTGCTTAGGAGATGGATGATGAAGGGCTTTAGGAACCCACATAGACTTAGGCATTTTATTACTTTTGTTTTTCTTGTGGGATGGAATGTTTTGACACTTTTGAGCAAAATGGGAATTTGAGATGGGAGTAGATGGTTGGGATTTTTTATAGGTAGATGCCTCATTTAACTTGATTTATTGTTGCTTAGGTACCCATACCATTTTGGTTTTGGACTTTGCTTGTGGAGGTATGGGCTTGGATAACTTTTTGGATTGATTTTTCTTTGACTCTTTGTTTTTATGTCCTGAGGCATGAGGACCCTTAGGATGTTTGGCTTTATTAGTAGAGGCATCTAATTTTGAATTTCTGGATCCTTTGGGGATGGTGGAATGAGTGGAAGCTTTAATTTTAGCTTTAAGATTAGGGTTGAGGGTTGAGTGTTGAGTGATTAGGATTTAAAGTATAGTGTTGAGGGTTGAGGGTTTAGGGATTAGCGTTTAGAGTTAAGGGATTAGGGTTTAAGGCATAGTGTTTAGAGTTGAGGGTTTAGGATTTAAGGTTCAAGTGTTGAGGGTTGAGGCTTTAGGGATAGGGTTTAAGGTTTAGTGATAAGGGATTAGGGTTTAGGGTTGAGGGATTAGGGTTTAGGGTTGATGGGTTAGGGTTTATGGTATAGTGTTTAGGGATAGGGTTTAGGGTTTAAGGTTTAAGGGTTGAGGCTTCATGATTTAGTGATAGCATTTAGGATTGAGGGATTAGGGTTTAGGGTGGATGGATTAGGGATTAGGGTATAGTGTTTAGGGTTGAGGGTTGAGGGTTTATGGATGCATTACGCTACACTAAAAGGTTATAGTCCCATTAGAGAATGATGTCCTCGCATGGACCATGTCAAGTGCCCTCATTGATGTTGGTAAGGGATACATGTATGAAAGGCAAATGGATTAGGTAGATAGTGGATTATGATGTGGATTCTAGAGGGGAGAAAAGTGGATTATGATGTGGATTATGTAGTGAAAATAGTAGATTATGATGTGGATTATGTCAGACTTATGCCAAAGCATGGACCATAGGGATGGTATGTGGAGGGTATGCAGGATAGTGGATGAATGCTGGTAGATTTATTGCAGAATGGAAGGGAACCATGACCAATGGTTAGACACATCACGATAAATGTTGAAGCTTGTGATGTGGAGGTGGTGTAGGGTGCAATGGAGATGTTTGCTTAGGAGATGGATGATGAAGGGCTTTAGGAACCCACATAGACTTAGGCATTTTATTACTTTTGTTTTTCTTGTGGGATAGAATGTTTTGACACTTTTGAGCGGAATGGGAATTTGAGATGGGAGTAGATGGTTGAGATTTTTTAGAGGTAGATGCCTCATTTAACTTGATTTCTTGTTGCTTAGGTACCCATACCATTTTGGTTTTGGACTTTGCTTGTGGAGGTATGGGCTTGGATAAATTTTTTGGATTGATTTTTCTTTGAATCTTTGTTTTAATGTCCTGAGGCATGAGGACCCTTAGGATGTTTGGCTTTATTAGTAGAGGCATCTAATTTTGAATTTTTGGATCCCTTGGGGATGGTGGAATGAGTGGAAGCTTTAAGTGTAGCTTTAAGATTAGGGTTGAGGGTTGAGGGATTAGGGTTTAAGGTATAGTGTTGAGGGTTGGGGGTTTAGGGTTTAGGGTTTAGGGTTTAGGGTTTAGGGATTAGGGTTTAGAGTTGTGGGATTAGGGTTTAAGGCATAGTGTTTAGGGTTGAGGGTTTAGGGATAGGGTTTAGGATTTAAGGTTCAAGTGTTGAGGGTTGAGGCTTTAGGGATAGGGTTTAATGTTTAGCGATAAGGGATTAGGGTTTAGGGTTGAGTGATTAGGGTTTAGGGTTGAGGGATTAGGGTTTAAGGTATAGTGTTTAGGGTTGAGGGTTCAAGGTATAGTGTTTAGGGTTGAGGGTTGAAGGATGTGTTACGCTGCACTGAAAGGTTATAGTCCCATTAGAGAATGATGTCCTCGCATGGACCATGTCGAGTGCCCTCATCGATGTTGGTAAGGGATATATGGAAGGCAAATGGATTAGGCAGATAGTGGATTATGACGTGGATTCTAGAGGGGAGAAAAGTGGATTATGTAGGGAAAATAGTGGATTATGTCAGACTTATGCCAAAGCATGGACCATAGGGATGGTATGTGGAGGGTATGTAGGATAGTGGATGAATGATGGTAGATTTATTGCGGAATGGAAGGGAACCATGACCAATGGTTTCACACATCATGATAAATGTTGAAGCTTGTGATGCGGAGGTGGTGTAGGGTGCAATGGAGATGTTAGCTTAGGAGATGGATGATGAAGCGCTTTAGGAACCCACATAGACTTAGGCATTTTATTACTTTTGTTTTGCTTGTGGGATGGAATGTTTTGACACTTTTGAGCGGAATGGGAATTTGAGATGGGAGTAGATGGTTGGGATTTTTTAGAGGTAGATGCCTCATTTAACTTGATTTCTTGTTGCTTAGGTAACCATACCATTTTGGTTTCATACTTTGCTTGTGGAGGTATGGGCTTGGATAAATTTTTAGATTGATTTTTCTTTGACTCTTTGTTTTTATGTCCTAAGGCATGAGGAGCCTTAGGATGTCTCGCTTTATTAGTAGAGACATCTAATTTTGAATTTCTGGATCCCTTGGGGATGGTGGAATGAGTGGAAGCTTTACGTTTAGCTTTAAGATTAGGGTTGAGGGTTGAGGGTTGAGGGATTAGGGTTTAAGTTATATTGTTGAGGGTTGAGGGTTGAGAGATTAGGGTTTAAGTTATATTGTTGAGGGTTTAGGGTTTAAGATTTAGGGATTAGGGTTTTGAATTGAGGGATTAGGGTTTAAGGCATAGTGTTTAGGGTTGAGTGTTTAGGGATAGGGTTTAGGATTTAAGGTTTAATTGTTGAGGGTTGAGGCTTTAGGGATAGGGTTTAAGGTTTAGCGATAAGGGATTAGGGTTTAGGGTTGAGGGATTAGGGTTTAAGGTATAGTTTTTAGGGTTGAAGGTTTACGAATAGGGTTTAGGGTTTAAGGTTTAAGGGTTGAGGCTTGAGGCTTTAGGGATAGCATTTAGGGTTGAGGGATTAGGGTTTAGGGTGGAGGGATTAGGGTTTAGATTGGAGGGATTAGGGTTTAAGGTATAGTGTTTAGGGTTGAGGGTTGAAGGATGCATTACGCTGCACTGAAAGGTTATAGTCCCATTAGAGAATGATGTCCTCACATGGACCATGTCGAGTGCCCTCATTGATGTTGGTAAGGGATACATGGAAGGAAAATGGATTAGACAGATAGTGGATTCTAAAGGGGAGAAAAGTGGATTATGATGTGGATTATTTCAGACATATGCCAAAGCATGGACCATAGGGATGGTATGTAGAGGGTATGTAGGATAGTGGATGAATGATGGTAGATTTATTGCGGAATGGAAGGGAACCATGACCAATGGTTGGACACATCATGATAAATGTTGAAGCTTGTGATGCAGAGGTGGTGTAGGGTGCAATGGAGATGTTTTCTTAGGAGATGGATGATGAAGGGCTTTAGGAACCCACATAGACTTAGGCATTTTATTACTTTTGTTTTGCTTGTGGGATGGAATGTTTTGACACTTTTGAGCAGAATGGGAATTTGAGATGGGAGTAGATGGTTGGGATTTTTTAGAGGTAGATGCCTCATTTAACTTGATTTCTTGTTGCTTAGATACCCATACCATTTTGGTTTTGGACTTTGCTTGTGGAGGTATGGGCTTGGATAACTTTTTGGATTGATTTTTCTTTGACTCTTTGTTTTTTTTGTCCTGAGGCATGAGGACCCTTAGGATGTTTGGCTTTATTAGTAGAGGCATCTAATTTTGAATTTCTGGATCCCTTTCCCTTGGGGATGGTGGAATGAGTGGAAGCTTTAAGTTTAGCTTTAAGATTAGGGTTGAGGGTTGAGGGATTGGGGTTTAAGGTATAGTGTTGAGGGTTGAGGGTTTGGGGTTAAGGGTTGAGGGTTGAGGGTTTAGGGTTTAGGGATTAGGGTTTAGAGTTGAGGGATTAGGGTTTAAGGCATAGTCTTTAGGGATAGGGTTTAGGATTTAAGGTTCAAGTGTTAAGGGTTGAGGCTTTAGGGATAGGGTTTAAGGTTTAACGATAAGGGATTAGGGTTTAGGGTTGAGGGATTAGGGTTTAAGGTATAGTGTTAAGGGTTGAGGGTTTAGAGATAAGGTTTAGGGTTTAAGGTTTAAGGGTTGAGGCTTCAGGCTTTAGGGATAGTGTTTAGGGTTGAGGGATTAGGGTTTAGTGTGGAGGGATTAGGATTTAAGGTATAGTGTTTAGGGTTGAGGGTTCAAGGATACGTTACACTACACTTAAAGGTTATAGTCCCATTAGAGAATGATGTCCTCACATAGACCATGTCGAGTGCTCTCATCGATGTTGGTAAGGTATACATGGAAGGCAAATGGATTAGGTAGATAATGGATTATGACGTGGATTCTAGAGGGGAGAAAAGTGGATTATGATGTGGATTATGTAGGGAAAATAGTGGATTATGTCAGACTTATGCCAAAGCATGGACCATAGGGATGGTATGTGGAGGGTATGTAGGATAGTGGATGAATGATGGTAGATTTATTGTAGAATGGAAGGGAACCATGACCAATGGTTGCACACATCATAATAAACATTGATTCTTGTGATGTGGAGGTGGTGTAGGGTGCAATGGAGATGTTTGCTTAGGAGATGGATGATGAAGGGCTTTCGGAACCCACATAGACTTAGGTGTTTTATTACTTTTGTTTTTCTTGTGGGATGGAATGTTTTGACACTTTTGAGTGGAATGGGAATTTGAGATGGGAGTAGATGGTTGGGATTTTTTAGAGGTAGATGCCTCATTTAACTTGATTTCTTGTTGCTTAGGTACCCATACCATTTTGGTTTTGGACTTTGATTGTGGAGGTATGGGCTTGGATAAATTTTTGGTTTGATTTTGATTTGACTCTTTGTTTTTATGTCCTAAGGCATGAGGACCCTTAGGATGTTTGTCTTTATTAGTAGAGGCATCTAATTTTGAATTTCTAGATCCCTTGGGGATGGTGGAATGAGTGGAAGCTTTAAGTTTAGCTTTAAGATTAGGGTTGAGGGTTGAGGGATTAGGGTTTAAGGTATAGTGTTGAGGGTTGAGGGTTGAGGGTTTAGGGATTAGGGTTTAGAATTAAGGGGGTAGGGTTTAAGGCATAGTGTTTAGGGTTGAGGGTTTATGGATAGGGTTTAGGATTTAAGGTTCAAGTGTTGAGGGTTGAGGCTTTAGGGATAGGGTTTAAGGTTTAGCAGTAAGGGATTAGGGTTTAGAGTTAAGGGTTGAGGGATTAGGGTTTAGGGTTGAGGGATTAGAGTTTAGGGATCTTTACTCCTGAATCTTTACTCTTGTTCTTTGCATGCCAGTGCATCAATTGTGCAAGTGACGTGCAACGAAACATTCGTTGAAGTCTAGGTATAATTGGCATGTTGGAATGAGGAACATTGTTGTTTTGCACAGCTAGGTGCTAAATTGGGCACACTTTGCGCCAGTTTTGGTGACCCAAAGAGATTACATTTAGGGCTGAAAGTTGGTGCTAAAGTTGGCGTTAGAGACGCTGAATTTAGTGCTGACTAATGAATCCAAAAAAAATTAAAATTTGAGCCTGCATTAAAACATACCACACAAAAAAAAACACAAATTCAAGTTAATACATTTAAGCCCACAACACAGTGTACTCTACCTCTGTTTTAGGTTTCTAGCTAAGAATTGTAGGCTGTGAAGCAACAACTTTATTAGGTCAAAAATGGAAGTTGCTAAAAAATTTCTACAACGGATATGTGAATTTTAATTTTATTTATTTTTGGTTCTAGACATCCAGAAGATAAAAAATTGCTTTAGCTAGCTACTAAATTTGGGGTTTCTAATGCTAAATTGGGGGTTTCTAGCTACCTCAGCCATTGAATCAAGCTTGTTCGTCTACCTTTTAGCAAGTAAGTTCCAATTGCTGAGCAATTTACTCTTGACCTAGGTTTTTAGCTCAAAGAAAGTTTTTCTAAGATGTACTCACTCTTTAGGGTAAATTTGAGTAGTAATGTTGTTAATTATCCTTGCTTGCAATATAACTTGCATTTACCATTTTTGGAAGGCCTGTCGAATAAGGTCTCTTTTTACATCATACCCAAAATATGAGTTGTTAGGATTTTTTTTTGGCTACATATTTGTTTTTGGCTATGATTGGTCAAGCACGCTATTAATTCATACCTGACTATGATTGCCTCCACAGATTGGACGAAAATAATTTGCCCTAGGTCACCTCAAAATGTCAAGCAATAGAGGGAAGGGAGCAAACTCTGGCCATAATGAGGTAATTCACTGTTAATTTCTAGACTTGTAAATGTTTCCATTGTTTCTTTGATTTTTAGTATTTAGTTTTCTATTTCTAAATTTAAAAGAAGAAAATATATATATATATAGGGACATGAGACTGACAAAGATAAAGAGGCATTGGCTTCCATATTGGGGGTAGAGGCAGTGAACAAATTAGATGGTATGGACTTGACAATGCTTGCTAGATACATAGAAAAATGACCTAGTAAAACCCCTGAAACATCACAACCAAATCAATAGTGTCAAAGGGAATCAATTGATTCCCCAACTAGTCCTATATTGAGCAAAAGATCTAGAAGGAAATCAATATCAATAACATCTAAGAATGTCAAATAGGGAGCAGAGGCTTCCACTGTCCCAGCCACTCCTGGGACACAGACTTCTTTGACCAGCAACCCATGTTTTGCATCTTGCATGACAGCTATGATACCAAGATAGAATACGATGTAGTTTCAGGGGAAGTCTGAATGATAGATGCTAGAAAAATGTTTGTGAATAGGTTGAAGGAATCATGCCTTCAATAGTTCAAAGACCATCTACATTTTCCATTCTCAAAGATACCCATGCACCTGCAAAAAATAGTTATCCATGACATGGAGATTGAATTTGGCATAGGTTGTTCTGTAAAGAAAATAAAGCTACGAATGTCTGAAAATTGCAAGAGATTTTAGTGCAACCAAACAAAGAAGATAAAAAAAATCCTCCCTGAGTTAAGGCTCAAAAAGAGGCCAATTGATGTAAGTCTGAAAGTATGGAAAGAGCTTGTAAAAGCATATGAGAAGTCCAATGCACAGAGGAAGTTTGGTGAGGGGAGTACGCAGGTATTTGAATTTTCTCATAAGATTTTATCAAATTTATTAAACAATTTTTAAATTTTATTTGTGAATAATTAAATTGAATTAGTATATGTTTCAGGACAAGGCGTCCAAGGCTAGGCTTGACAAACTTCATGCCACTCATCACAGTGGCCAGAAAGGTTTACAGGCCTTGATCTATACATTTGTAAGTATATTTAATATGTTAAATGATATTTTTTTATTTCCTAGGAAAAAGTAAATGATTGCATATTAAGTAGTTTAACTAGTCCATGTGCCATGTTTTGACAGGAGGAGAAATATGGCCGATAACCAACACAATTTGAAAAGGAAATGTTACAAAGCAAAAAGTGGACCGATTTTGTAATCTGGATGGAGAACAAGGTATTAATAGTTGACTTTCAATAACTTAGTTGGATATTGTTGTGTTAATATGTCAATTTGCATTTCTTGTGTTGAGTTTCAATAATCTTTGAAGAGGTTATAGAGTGATACTTGAGACAAACAGTTACAATTGTACTCTGTTAGTTGTGTTTGGTTTCTATTGTTCTTCTTGTCTTTTTGACTCAAGTGGATTGTTATTCATAGGTCGCTTGTCATTCTTCTTGATCATGTGGATGTAGTTATCATTGAGTTTTTAGGTGGTCTCCTAAGTGAACAGACCAAAGGGTTTATCTCAAGTCTTTGTTTCCTAACCTTTTATTATAAGACTTAAAGGGGGGCATGCATTATAGTTATGTTGTTGGTTATATTTCAAACCTTTGAAATATAATAGTGGACATTTAAATTTTAATATGCACATTTTTTTTGTTGAGAAGGAGCCATTATTGGTCGTAGGCATTAACTCTCCTCTGCCATAACAACTTTGGGAAGTACTAGTCTTTAATGTGCTTGGTTTTGGGGTATGTGAGGGAGAAAAGGAAGGAGTGGAGAACCATTTTGAGGGGGAATTCTTCTTTTTTCCTTGGGGTTGAGGAAGGAAGGTTGATGGTTGGACTATAAGTGATTTAGAGGAAGGGAGACTTTGGGTGTGCTCATAATGTTGGCTAAGTGTCTTGTTGTTTGGGTTGGAGACTAAGAATCAAATCGCCAACTGGTCTTCAACTAAGATAACCTTTCTTTGAAGTAAAGCTCCTTGTCATCCATTCTTGTAAAATTACACTGACCATTTTGGTGAAACATTTCCTTTGAATTGTGTAATTGTATGTGGTCTTGTGAAAGCCTATGCTAAAGGGTTTGGATGAGGAAAATATTGTTAACTATGAGAGTTCAGACTTAAGATCATGGGACTTACGAACTATGGCAAACTGTTGGTTATTTTGTTTTGGATTTCTATCATGAAGGAAGCTACATTAATTTGGTCATAGTTTGAGGTGGAGTTTCAAACCTTGGCTAGAATTGCTAGAATGCTATCATTGCAACATACCATGAGTCTTGACAAAACCTGGCTTGGTTCATGGTTATCTTTTTTGACATGGTTGTAAACCCTAATGGTGTTGGTATTTCACCTATAAATGTCCACTCTCTCAATTGTGGATGCGAGGTCTTCTTGGGATTAATAATGCCACTCCTAGGTGGGGTTTTGGGATGGTTTTGGATCCTTGGTTCGAGTCAACTTTGCCCCCAACACTCCCTCCAAGGTTATGAGGTTTGCATTACTAAAGCCACAATGGAATACAATGTTGAAACAACACTACATGATTGTATTTGATTACCAGTTGACTCTTGGAAAGAATGGGTTTTGTCAATTGCATACAGTTGTGTAACATTGCAATAGTTCTATTGTACTTGTAACTAGAACAGTCTATTGTGAAGGCATTCATTTGATGAGAATGACCTTTGAGTTCATTGTAATGACTTGCACTAACTTAGAAATGTGATTTCAAACTAGTATTTATTAAATTGGAGACTGTTTGTGAACAAATTTATCTTAGTATGGACTTCCCTGTGTTTGAATGACTGAGCACTACTCATGGAATAGTAGATATTATGTACTTGTGATCACTGCGTCATTTGGATAGAAGACTCAAATGGAATATAGGACCTTCTATTTCATTGTCCATAAAATCCTAAGGGTTGATTAAGTTATTGTGCATGGATGTAAATGGAAACTTTAAGCTCTTTGAAGGCTTGCTTATTGTTTGCAAAGTAGCATTAATTTCTTATTTTAACTGTGGAAACATCTTGTGGATACTAGTATGGTGTTGACTAAGGAATTATCGTGTAAATACTAGAAAGGTCTATGCATGTTAATCATAGACTATAACCCTACATTTGGAAGGAAATTGTTACTATAGATGTGATATATATTGTACAGTGGTATCTGGTCTATGTCATGAAATCTTTAGTAGGAGGTACCTTCAGATTCTGTAGCATCATGTTTGGGCTAAGGTACCATAAAGTTAAGTGTGCATTGTATGGTGTTATTGTATTGGAGGTTGCTGTATACAAATATATAGTGATATAAGGAGACTCAACTCTTGTCATTTCATTGCACAAAGTGAGTGACAAACCAACTACCTAGTTTAAAATTGGCCCTTCTTTAAGCAACATATGTAGCAATGAGACTTAGGATTCTTAAAAATGAGAAGCATCCTTTTCCCCATACAACCTGCTAAATAGGGCCACTATGTTTTTTTACTGAACCCTTGAGGCTGATGGAAGGGTACCATTTAGTGTTCCTAGAAGTTAATTGTCTAACTCCTCTTCAGCCAATTTCCTTGTATGATGAACTAGATGATTGGGATGACCATCTTGAAGATGTAATTGAAGACTTTTGTGCTTGTGTAGTGTTGCAAATGTACACTCAATGGGGAGAAAACTTGTAGATCTTAGTGTTAATCATGATATATGCACAATTTTTTTAATTGTTGGTCATGTAAATGTGAGTTTTCAGCTACCACAAGTGTACTCTTAAGGATAGTCTTGCTAAAGAAAGCATGGATGTAAGAGTCAAACTTGAGATACATGATCTTGACTTTCTTCTTGGTATACCTAAAGTTTCTAATCTCTTTGTTAATGAGCTAGATGTCAATTTGAACCAAAGATGTGTTTCCAACATTTGTGATGATGTTTGCATTCATGAGGATGATAAGTTACATCAAAATATCAAAAGTTACATAGGCTTTGAGATGGGGTTTATCCCATCCGCGAGGGAGTTAATTTGTTCTAGCTGCTCTATTGAGAACAGATCACCATATAGGCTTACAAAGTTTGCAAAAGCAGTCATGTCATAGTTTTCTAGTCCCTCTCTAAAGATCTTGAGGGCTTCTTCAGTTTTCTTCTTCTTCTTGATTGCCTCTGCGTCGAAGACTCCACATATGAAACCTTTTTTTAGATTTGGGTTGGTGTGCTAGTCTGTAATAATAACATCATCCCTGATCCCCTCATTGACTAGAAAACCCGTAAATCTTGATGCCCTGGAAAGAGACCCTATGGGTTGGACGAAAGTCATGTAGAAATACTCTAAAAGGACACCATCATGGATATGGCTACCTTGCGCTCCCCTTATCCCTGCAATCTCTTTGATGGCATTGCGTAGCCCCTCCTCCTCTGTACTGAATAAGAGGCGGACTTGCTAGTCCACCGACTCCTTCAAGCACTCGCAGTGGACTCCAAAGTGTTTTCTTCCCACCATTGTTATGGGAGACTTCGATTCGTCCTCCTAAAATAGAAAGTTTCTCTTGATTACCTTCCTCATGACTGACTCACATTATCTAAAAATTGTAGGCTTTATGATGATTTTTACTTGTCTGAACTATCCTCACTTCTGGAAAAGGAATGCTTGATTGACTCTTCCCTAATTGAACCAGACTGGGGACATTCCTTCCTATCTCCTCTGGGATTTCCTATCTTGGAGAAAGCCATGCTCGCAGTCAATTCTTCTGAGATCTCCTGCCTTGAGTTGTACCTATGAAATTCCTAAATGCCCATCATCCTTGATTAGCATCTTTCTTAGATCCTCGAAACACTACCCTTTGAAAAAGAATTCCTTCCCTGTTTCTTGCTCAACCCCTTGATTCGGTAGGAGATCGGCCACCCCATTGGCCTCTCTGTTTACATGCATGTTTGACCTCCTTGCCCAGCTGGCTATCTTGAAGACACCCTAAACTTTATCATTGAGATACCTGTTAAATCTATGCTAGTTGTATGCATGTGTTTTCTTGGTGCCTGTAGATCACATATGAATATAGGCTTAGGAGTATTTAAAGCAACACTACTTTTTGATTTGGATCCTAAAAATGTTGCACAACTTATGTTCTCTCAAACATCTATCCACAAGTGGGCAGGTGTGGTGAGGTAAGGAGATTGATGAAAGATAGAGGAATTAAAAAAATGCCTGGATGCAGCTGGAATGGTACATGTTTTTTTTGTGTAGGAGATAGATCACATCCATAGACAAAGGAGACCTATGCAAAGTTGGAGAAATTGGCTTGGAAGATGAAGGCGACAATGTATATTCTAGATTCAAGAATTTACTTAATGTTGTGGAAGGATGGGAAAAAGAACTATTTCTCTGCCACCATGGTGAAAAGTTAGCAATTGCACTTGGTTTGTTAAACATGCCCCATGGAACAACTATTAGACCTTTATCTTAAGGTTACTCATGAACCTTAAGATAAATAATTATTGAAAAAAACTATGCTTTCATTAATGACATGTAAGAGAATTTAATCAACTGCTACTTAAAAACTCTTTAATGTTTCTGTCTAATGCAGGTTATTAGATTAAGAGTGAAAAAGAACATACATTGACCATGCAATATGTGGCACATAAGGTTATGTAATAGAATTTACAATTGATAGTTAAATTGTTTAACAATTTTTTATGATCTTTAGTAATGTTTATTAGAATTGTTGCATGTTTTACATCATTGGAATGACATATTAGCTTTAACTTTTTTGAAATTTTATTATGGTATGTGCAATTTGATATGATGTAATATGATTATGGTTTCATTTCATTGGAATATTAGATATATAACAGAAAAATAAATTGTTACATGATATAAATAATAACTTTTCATTTTAAATGTTTTTCTTGCAGAACATGGGTCTTCTTGAAGATGAAGATGATCCTGATGATATAGATCTAGATTATATTGGTTCTGGTATAGATCACATGGCAAGGATGATGATGATGATGATGATGCAGATATAGAAGACAACGAGGCCAATGATGATGACGACGACGATGATGATCACGACCTGGTGATGATGATGATGAGGCAGTTGCTGGTAGTAGCTAGTGACATTCATGATCATATAGACTGCATCATGGATCATTGCCGATATATCGTTATGATGCCTCTTTTCATGGTTACTATCATATGTATCATTTTCATGGCTTACAGTACCATTTTATTGAGTTGTATCATTTTCACATGTATCAATTTGACTTATATCATTTGGACATGTATCATCTTGACTTGTATCATTTTGAGTTACATAATTTATCATTTTTACTAATATCATTTGTACATGTATCATTTTGACTTATGTCGACTGTTGGACATGTATCATTTTGACATGTTATTGATCTACTAGCATATTTGGCTTTCACTTGTTTTAGTTATATATGATGATGATGTTATCAGTATTGACTTGTCAATTTATATATATTGAAAGTGGTCGATGATTTTTGGATGGATATTTTTTCTAAAGATAATGCGTCTGGTAAACTTTTTAATGTGACCGATGACACTGGTGCAACACACCCTCTAGCTCCACATGATGCTTTTTCCTGGAGCAATGAACTGGTGAGGCCACAACATGGGGGACCTCATCCCCTAGAAAGAACACTTCAAACCCACAAGCTCATTGGCCCAGCGGGGGTTTGAACTCTGGTGGCCACCACTACAACTAAGTGACTTAACCACCGAACCATGCCCTTATTGATAGATTTTTGGATGGATATTTATTACGTATGATGATTTTAATTTACTGCTCAGGATGGATGTTGTAAAATTAAATTAAATTATAGATATTTGACTCACTTGTTTTAATTATAGATGATGATCATGTTATAGTAATTATCTTGTTATTTTATAATAATTATCTTATTTTTTAATATAATTATCTTGTTAAATTGGAAGCAAAACCCAAAGCAACAAAGGAGGTCATAATGGAAGCAAAACTTGGCGTCAATTAGGAAGCCAAAAAAGAAGCTATTTTTGACGCCATACAAGAAGCAAAATACGAAGCATGACTAAGAGCAAAACTAGAAGCAAAAATGGTAGCAGACATGGAAGAAAAACTAGAAGCTAAATTGGGTGCCAAATCCAGTGCTAAATTGGAAGCAAACCTGGAAGCAAAAATGAAAGCAAATCTGGAAGCAAAAATGGAAGCAAAACCCGAAGAAAACCTGGAAGCAAACTTGGAAGCAAAACCGGAAGAAAAACTAGAAGCAAACCTGGAAGCAAACCTGGAAGCAACACAAGAAGCCAAACCAGAAGAAAAATTAGAAGCCAAACTAGAAGCCAAATCTAATGCTAAATTGGAAGCAAATTTGGAAGCAAAATTGAAAGGAAAATGGGAAGCAAAACTAGAAGCAAAAATTGAAACAAAACTGGATGCAAACTTGGAAGCAACATAAGAAGCAAAACTAGAAGCAAAATTAGAAGCCAAACTAGAAGCCAAATTGGGTGCCAAATCTGACGCAAAATTTGAAGCAAAATTGGAAGCAAAAATTGAATCAAAACCAGAAGCAAACCTGGAAGCAAAACTAGAAGAAAAACTTGGAAGCAACAAAAGAAGCAAAACCAAAAGCAAAGTCAGAAGCCAAATTGGGTGCCAAATCTAATGCTAAATTGGAAGCAAATCTGGAAGCAACACTAGAACAAAAAATGGAAGCAAAACAAGAAGAAAACTTGGAAGCAAAACCAGAAGCAAAATTAGAAGCCAAATTAGGTGTCAAATCTGATGCTAAATCCGGTGCCAAATCCGGCTATTGCTTTCCAACGCTAAATCCGGTGCTAAAGTCGGTGCAAAATTTGGTGCTAAATCTGGTGCAGAAGTAAGCATGCAATCTTGCTCTGAGTTTTACACTGGGAAAAGTGTCCAATTCCTGAGCTCAATTGTACTAAATTCTGGTGCTATTTTAGGCGCTAATTACATGTTCTGTTGTAGTGAAAAAGCATAATAGTATACATGAAAGATCCTAATTTAGATGCAAATGTTGTTTTAGGTTGATCTTCCTCTCTAATTTTTACCTGATGATATTCGGAGAACCCATCAGTGGAGGAATAGATTTCCCTGCCAACAACTGACTCCAGGATTTCCTCTGTGAATGGTGTAGGGAAAGGATCATGAATACAAGCCTTTCTCAATTCTCTGTAGTCTCCACAGACCCTGATTTCTCCTATTTTCTTATTTTGTACTACCATTGGACTGCTCCACTCTACTTCCTCCACCAGCTTTATGATCCCTACTTCAAGAATCTTGTCAAGTTCTATTTTTACTTTTATCTTCATGTTTGGATTCATCTAGTATGGCCTTTTCTTGATTGGTTTGTAGCCTTCCTTCAATTGAATTTTTATAGTCTCAACTTCCTCCTTGATTCTCTTCATCTCTATGAACTTCCTGGGGAAAAAATCCTCATACTTAGATAAAATTTCCAGTACTTGTGCCACTTCCTTCTCATCCCAATAGTCTCCTATCTTGGATAGCTTTGACTCTCCCTCTTTAACAATGTTTTCTTCTCTTAGCTTGATGGGCTTGTTGTAGTAATTTTCCTTGATGTCTGTTAATTCTGCCAGCTCTCTTTCGCCTTGTTCTACTTTTATTTCTAGTTCTTGATCTTTTTCTTCTTCCTGCTATGATGTTCTATAGCATTTGTGTTTCTCCAGATATGATTCTTTATTCATCCATTCAATGACTTTCCAAATGCCTTCTATTTTTTCCAGTAATGGGCTCTGATTCGATATGGCTTCATTTTCCTTCATATCTTGTTGAAAAGTGATCTCCTAGATTTTGATGAGTGCTATATGTATGTGTTTGTCTGGATCAAAGAATGAAAAAGTGTGAATGTAGTCTTTTTGCAATTCTTCCTAGTATCTAGTTTCTTTCCTCCATTCTTGATTAATATACCATGTCTGTGCAATTGGTGATAGTGTCTTTAAAAGAAGTGTGTATATAGTACGTCATTATATTCATTTCTGCCTTTCCTGATCATTATACATATGGACACATGTTCTTGTGGGGAGATTTGACCTGAGTACCTGGATATTATGTCATATTCTCCTTCCTCCAACAAGTTTCTTGTCTTGATGAGTATCTTTAATGTTGACCACCAGTCAATTGTGTCCTTGTGTGTGTTCCACCAATTTGTAGCATTGCATACTAATGTGTGTTGTACAGCCTGTAATATGATCTCCTCTTCTAAAAAGACTATCTCCATTTCTGCTAGGTATTTATGTAGGTCCTATATGCCTAAAACATAGGCAACTTGATATGTGAAATTCCTTTCAAAATGTGACTTACTCGGTAGGATCTTTTCTCCATATCTTCCTCATCCTCCTTGAATGTGCTACAAGTAATCCCTGATGAGTTCTAATGAAGTGTAGAGGATTGCAGAATGTCTTCTTCATCCATCCTGATTGTACGAATATCCTCCGGTAACCAAGCATTTCCCTTGTTTTTAGTTCCAGTTCTTCTCTCATCCAAGCTTCTAAAACCTCTTCACTATTTGTACTATAGTGATCATCCTCTATCTCCACTTATCCATGAGAATTAGGCTCTTATGTTGTCTCCTCTACATCCAACCTTGTGATTGTATACAAATTCTTTGTATCCTTGTCACTGTATTCATCCTAATTGATTTCTTCTATATATGTTTCCTCCATTGATGAACCCAAAGGGATGTTGACAACTTTTTTTTCATTAGAAAATGATAAACCTTCTCTTCGAGAGTCTATGAATCCATTTGCATCTACAAACCATCTCAAGTCCAAAAGTGCATTGAATGATTCCCCCTGATCCTTCATGGCTACCACAATGAAATCTAAGACATGTTTGATCTCCATGAAGTTAACTTCATCTTTCTTCCATATTCCCATTATATGCATGTTAGATCCATCTGCCAAAATTATCTTGTAAGCGGTTTTTGCCAGCTTAGGTCTTCCTAATTGCTCCCACAACTTCTTTGTGATCATATTGACATCTGATCCCAAATCTATCATGACATTCTGAAGTTAACCTTTCTGACCTTTCTCCTTGTTCCAATACTTAGAGAATTGCTTCAGTTTGTCAATCAGTCTATGTTGCTATGTCAATTGGGATAATTGCTTGAGACCATCCACTTCTTCTTCGGTGAAATATTGCTTTTATTACTTCTCCTTTTCTTGTTCCTTCTCAATTGTTTGTTTAGCCTCCTTCAAACTTCTTCATGCTGTGTCTTTGTCAGAAAAATTTTTGCATCCTCCCCGTCTTCCTCCTCTTTCTTAGTGATATAATGTCTTCTAGTATTAGTTCCTTGTCTTGTTACTACTGCAGCTTTCCCCTTCTTTTTCCTTCTCTCCTTTCTGGTATGTCTTGGTGTGCTCTTCCAGTAGTACTCTTCTTCCTCTGTGGATTCCATTAAAGATATGTCTATCTCCTATTTGTTCATCTGACAAGTTGTTGCTCCTTGATCTTTTGGTGCTTTTCTTATGATCCTTGCTCTTTTTTGATTGTTCAAGTTTTGTAACTCATCACTCTTAGACTGTGGCTATGTATTTTGAAAGTATTGTTGTGTTCTCTCACAAGAAAATAGGTCATGCTCTGTGCTATTACAAAATGAACATTGTATCTTCTTTTTAGCCCAACATTCATTAGCAAAATGTCCTAACCACAATTGAAGCATGTGGTATCCTCCCTTCGTTGATTTCTTCCATGGCCTCTACCTCCTCTATAACCTCCAAACTGGTCTCTATCATAATTATTGTAGCTATTTCCATATGATGAACCATTAGAACTTGAATTTTGTATTGCATTTACATTCATGTGTTTTCTCCAACTTGGCTGCTTGTAGTCCCAATCATATCAATTTCTTTCTCTCATGTTATTGCTCTCCACAGAGTTTGTATTATTTCCACCATACCATGCTTCATCTTCTTCATCTACAAAGTCTCTTTTCCTCCAGAAATTTTGTGAAGAGCAATCTGGTGTCTCATGATCATCCCATTCTCTGCATAACTCACAGTATACTGAATTGACTTTTTCATTGGTGCCTTGGTATTTGCTTTTATTGTGGCTACTTGTCTTTCACATTTTAGCCTAGGGCATTCATTTTTCAAGTGGCCCTCTCTTGTGTAGTATGAACACCAAATATTAGGTCTCTCCTTATGTGTATTCTCCTCTTGTTTCACCAATATCTCCTGCCTCAACTTTAATTGCTCCAATTCCAAATTTAACTTCTCCAATTCAAGGTTTTCCTTCATTTTATCTTGTCTACACTAGGATTGAGACTCTATCTGGAAAGCCAATGTCACTACTTCTGCATATGTTTCAAACACCCTTCCATCTAGGGCTGATCTTATTTCAGGGCTTATTCCATAAATAAACCATTCTATCCTCTGCTTCTCAGTCAATTGTTCTTCCAATCTCCTAGTTCTCTACTTGAACCTTTTATCAAATTCCTTTATTGATTCCTTCTCCAATTGCATCAGATTTCTCATCTTTCTTACTCCTTTTGTTAGAACATCCAAAACTCTAAAGTTCTCCAGAAATAGCTTCTTGATCTCATTCCATTCCTTGTCATTGTCTAGGCATGTCTTCCTATACCACTTCAATGCTTCATTCCTCAAGGTGCGTATGAAATCAAATGACTTAGTTTCATCCCTTGTTACTCCCTTTCAGTTCCAAATAGCCTCCAAAACAAAAATGTGCTCTGTTGCTTTAGTAGTATCCTTCTCAAACACAAGTAACTTAACTGGGGTATCCATGATTGCTTTCCTCCCACTCTTTGATACTTTGCTGTAGATTTCCTCTGGTCTGCTTCTCTGGTTCAACTATCTTCTATTAGCTTTCTTCTTCTCTTCTCTCATCTCTTTGTAATCAGATCTCAAAGTATTCTTATCCTAAAAGATTTGTAAAATTGCCTTGGATCTCTGCTATGCTCTCTGCTTCTTTGTTTGCTTGAATATCTTCCTTCTCAACTAAAATTATCTTGACTTTATATGGCACTCAGGGTGGTTCATGGTCCAAGGGTTGTGTCTCTTCATAGTGTCTCTTCAAATTAGGGGATTCTCTTATCTTTGTAAATGACATCATGTCGACATCCAACATTGATTCAAATAACCTTCCAAAACCTTCAAAACTCCTTTCCATGTTTACCACATTTTCTCCTTCTTCTCTTATCTTTTCTATGCTTTGGCAAATTAGCTCCTCTATATATTCCTCATCCATCTTCAAAATATCTGGTGTTACTTCATCTTCTCTGACACTTTAAGGCTTAAACCTGGATTTGCCTGCTCCTTCTCTTTCTCTTCCGCATTCCTCTTCTACAACACCCATAGTGGCACACTCTTCTACATTCTCCATTACATCCTCTATTAATTCACCTTTTGATCTCCTTTCTTTGGAAGCACCCTCCCTAGTATGCTCAGTAGAATCCTTCATGATGTACTTGTCTTCTTCCTTCCTTCTGGCAGCACCCATAGTGGCACACTCTTCAGATTCTTTTGTCCTTTCTTCTGCGCTCTCCATTTTCCTTCCTTTCTCCATCATTTGTGTCCTTTCCATCCTTCTACGGTAACACTCTTGTCTCTCTTGAGTTTGTTTCAATCTCTCTTCTTTGCTTATCTCCATTCTAGTCCTGATTTCTTCACCGAACTCTCTTTTCCTCTGCTTTTCCCCTTTCACCATGGGTTTTTTGGATTTAGTGTTCCATTAGTCCTCTTATATTCCATAGAATCCTTATTTGAAGAGACACATCATTTAAAAGGTCCTTGCAGACCCTACCCCCTTCCCACTCACCATCCCCTTAAGTGCTTACCCCCTTCCACAGAGGTAGGAACCTAAGGAGATGTGACTTCCTCCGCAGTTTGAAAATTTCTTTTGCCAACCTCACCTTTTCTTCTTTCCAGAACTCTGCACTACTTTTCTAGGCAATTTTCCCTTTTAATATTTAACTAGCCTCTTCAAGGGTCTCGGCAACAGGACCAAATGTTAGCAAGAAATGCAAAGGGATACTGGTCCAGAGATTCGATCCTTAGACAAGTCTTTGTAGTCAGTTTATATGCCGGTTAGGTAGATAGAGATTGATAGCAAAACATATAGAATAACATAATAGAACATCACATATACATCAGAATAAGATAACACACTTTTTTACTTGATATCGGCAAACTCCATATATATAACAATAATCAAATGTATACATCAATATCCATCCTCTGACATGGTTACATTTGTGACTTCTATGTCATTAATTACATTAGAATACATGTCTATTCTCCTATCATCCTTACTTACATTCTACTACTCCTATCTATATATACTATATCTATTACATAGGGATGTGTCCTCTATCAGCCTCTGGGCTCTGCATATTGCATAATCTCCATTGGTAAGCTCTATTCTCTATCAAGTAACCTACTAACATGTACATAGTGATGGTGACAGGTTGTCATTGATGTCAAAAGTGTGTTCAGTTGTCAGTGATATTGCAAAGTTATCATAGTGGTTGCATGACATCAAGAGGAGATAATTGTTTATTGTTTAGTCAGTTCACAAAGAAGAGTTGGTTTGATTATAGTATGTTTTGCTTTGAAGGAGCTTAGCTAATTAAGTCATAACTGGCAGGAAGTTTCAGGTGTTCATAATTCAATTGTCAGGTAATATTGTCAGTTCTTCCATTTGATCAGGTTATCTTCATAATGATTGAGGAGATGTGCATCATAATGATATCTTTATATCTTCTTACATGTGATGGAGTGTTGTTGGATCATCTTGGATCATGTGAAATCAGATAAAGGATCATCTTGGATCATGTTCATTATGTCTTCAATGGATCTTCTTTGTATCAATGAAGGACTTGTTTGATCAGTAGTACTTGCAAAGAATATTTTTGGATATGATGATCATCTCGTGACAGTTGTTTGCAATATGAATAGTGGCATCAGTTTCATTTAGTGGTTGTTTAAGATTGAAATGACAGTGAATTCTATTGATGATTGATATCATTTACATTACAAGGTAATTTGGTCTCAAGGTCTTTAAAAAGATATATATAATTCAAAATGCAAATACTAATGCATTTTTTGTTCTAAAAGTGTGTTGATGAAAAAAATAGAGATGAGCAATTAATGTTATGTATGTTATGAAGTTATGATATGCAGAGAAAACCTTTTTGAAAAGAAAGATGAGTTGATTTAAATGGTGCAAATCAGATTGAACAGCAATCACTTCTTGCACATGAGATTTTTGTTTTGATTGATTGAGAAAAGCCAGTGAGGCACAGTATGCTAGTGAGGCTAGGTTAGTGAGACCATTTGTCAGTGAGACACTCACATCAGCCAGTGAGGCTTGTAAAGATATTTTTAAGGTTAAGCCAGTGAGGCAGTTTTGGAGTGGTTTTTCTACCCCAGGAGGGTTTTCCACTCGTGCAATTCTTGTGTCTTGATTTTCTCTCTATTTGTGTGTATGATTTATTCATGAGATTTTAATCTCATCATTCATTCTTAGTTATGTGCACATGTGTTTAACAAATGATATCTTTCTTTCTTCATGTCCTGAAAGTTAAATTTACAAAAGGTTAAAATTTATACAACACTGATTCACCCCCCCTCTCAGTGTTGTCCTGAACTCCTACAATTGGTATCAGAGCCAAGTTCCCTCTTGCAGCTTAATCAGCTTGGGTAGGTCCTGTGTATGGAGTTCAATGGGTAAGTGCAGGAGAAATAAGAACATAAGAAATGTTAAGATTCATTCTGGTAAAAAGACATCATCCATATCAAATCTAGAATTTGATAAAAAGTCAGTTGATAAAGTTGTTCTCCAAGTTGAATCTAATATTGTCTTAGAAGAAAATTTTTCAGATGTTCCTCAGTTTGATGGTTCAAATTTTTTAGTTTGGTATGTTAGAATGCAAGTGTATTTATCCTCCTTAGGATATGATGTTTTAATGTCAGTTGAAAATGGTATTTCTGCAAATAACAAAGAAGCTCTTGAATGTAATGATATTGCAAAGAAGGCTATATTATCTACTCTGTCTAATGATGTTATTTGTAAAGTTATGGATTGTGTTACAGCTTAGGATATGTGGAGGAGATTGAAAAGAATTTACCAAGGTAATGATAAAGAAGAGGACACTCTGGTATGTGAAGAAAGTAGCAATGAAAAGAGACTTTCAAATGAAGGAGTTGATGTTCAATCCCAATCAAATTCAGAAGAAGCTAGCATCACAAGTGATAATGATCAGAGTGATCAGGATTATAATGAACAAGATTGTGAGATTGATTTGGAAGGAGAGCTCATATATGCTCTGAGTGAGCTCAAGAATTATAAGAAGGAGAACAATAAATTAATGATGCAGTTGCAGCAAGAAAGAGATTTAAAAGATAAAGCTCTTACAGATCTTGAAGATGCTAGAAACCTGATTGTAGACTTGAAGAATCAAGCAAGTGAATCAGATAAACTGGTTGTCAGGTTGAAATCAGAAATTGAAAAAGCTAAGAGGATAGCTGATGTCTCAATATCTAACCTTGAAGTTGCAAGGATTGAGAATCTAAAACTAGAGAGTGATATTATCAATCTGAGAAAAGAGTATGATGGTCTCAAAGCTTTATCTAAGAAGTATAAGGAGTTTGAAGAAAGCACAAGCAAGCTACATAAGATGCTTGGTAAACAAAAACTATATGAAGACACTACTGGACTTGATTTTGAAGAAGGAGAATGTTCAAAAGCAAGAGAGACTTCTAGAAGGAAAATTGATTCAAGTCATCATGTTGCTGCCAGAGAAAGTGAAAGGAAGAATGAAACAGAACAGAAAACCAGAGATGAATTTGTGCACAATCAAAGAAGGAATTTTAGAAAACCTGCTGCTATAAGACAAGCATACATGTACAGGTATAACTATTCTTTTGATGGTTATTGTTATACCTGTAATCAATTTGGACACAAATCAGTTAATTGCAGAAGGAATACTAATATTGTTTGTTACAAGTGCAATAAGGTTGGACATATTCAAAGGAACTGCAAAATGAATAGAATGAATGAATCTGCATGGAAGCATAACATAATTTCTTAGGAGATGACAAAAGGGTACTATCAGTCATTTGGTTATGATTATAGCATAGTTTGTTAAAATTGCAAATCTTTTGGTCATAAAGCACACAGTTGCAGGAGAGCATCACCTAATTTGAAAGGTTGGGAAAAGAAAAAGGTTGAAAAGGTTTGGAGAAAGAAAGCACCTGTGAAGATTTGGAAGCAGAAAGAAAGTAAAGAGAAGTCAGAATCTAAGCTTGTGCATCTTGCACAAGTCATTACATCTATTGCATAACATAGCATGAAGTAAGGGGGAGGTATCAAATGTTCTATCAGTTAACCCCAAGTTTCAGGAAGGAGATTATTTGATATGATGATCTTGTTTGTCTATCACTCTTGCCATGCTTTGAAATAGTTGATTATGTTGTTGCTAACAAAGTTGATGTTTAGAATGTGATAGTGTTTCAGGAATTCTTTGGCTCATTATGCTGAAAAGGTGTTTCAGAAGCTCTCTACACAAAGAGTTCTGTGTGATCATGCTTGTCAGGGCAAAGAGCTTGAGATGCTCTCAAGAAGCTCTTATCAGAAAACTAGCATGTGTTGGCTAAGGTGGCTGAAAATGAAAGTTCAATTCATAGCAATTATCTTTGTTTTTTGATTTGTGCAAAGTGTTGTTGCAGATGTAGTTTCTTTGAATGACAAAGTCAAGAGGTAGTAGTTCTTTTATAATACAGTATGTTTCAGATGTGGTGTCTTGTGCAAAATAGGAGGATAGATCAGATGGTCTTCATTCTTTGTCATGTTAGAAAAGGTGTCAGAATAGTTTGGTTGCAGGACGATATTTTGATGGTCATATTTACTATCTTTTTGAGTAATGTTTTATGGCATATGTTTTGCATGAGTATTGAAGCTTTCAGGTAATCAGGAGATAGTGTTTCACTTGTTTCATTGATGATCTTCCTCCCTAATATGTCTTAGACAGAATTCCTCAAGCTATGACATTGATGGTGATATCCGGCATTTCATCAGAGGAAGTTAAAGGTATGTTTTTGAATCAGCAATAGCAGATGGTAATGTTCAAAAAGGTTTGTCATATGTTGGCTTCAGGATTGTTATCATCATAAATCATTACTTGTTAAAAGATTAACAGGAGTTTATGTCTTCAAAGTGTTCATAATTCAATATGATTATAATGGTTATGATCATGCTATAACAACTTTAAGTGGAGTTGTTCTTAGGGGGAGTTAATCAGAAGTTTGAATTGTCACTATCATGGGAGATTTGAAAAGATCTTATCAAAAGTGGTCATCATGTCATCTTGAGTTGGGAATGGTGTGTTAAGAAATCTTTATGATTTTTGCCTGCAAAATTGTTCATCAAAGAGTATTGGTGTGTTTATGATTTCTTTGCAAAGTGTTCAAGAAGTTGGTATTTGGTTGCAGAGTTATGTCTTCTTCATCCTCATATTGGTTTTGTGTCAAAAATTGATATTATGTTTCAGAGATTTGTTTGACTTAATGAAAAAGGTTCATTACAAGGATGTCATAATAATCTTGCTGAGAGCTTGTTGTCTTTACAAGAAAAGTTGATTGTGATGTCAAAAGGTGTTTTGATTTCTCTTAGCATGGAAGGTTGAATGTCAGTAATTGAATGGTATTCTTCAGATTGATATGTTGCTTCAGGATTAATTCAAAAAGGTGGATCAGTGCTGAGTTGAGTTGAGTTATGTTGATTAGTCTTGCCAGTAATTGCCAGTGTTATTTTCACAGAGGGAGAAATTTTTTTTGTCTTTGTCATCAGATGTCAAAAAGGGGGAGAAAGATAAATTGCATCAGATGGTTTTTCCATCAATGACAAAGGGGGAGATTGATGGTGACAGGTTGTCATTGATGTCAAAAGTGTGTTCAGTTGTCAGTGATATTGCAAAGTTATCATAGTGGTTGCATGATATCAAGAGGAGATAATTGTTTATTGTTTAGTCAGTTCACAAAGAAGAGTTGGTTTGATTATAGTATGTTTTGCTTTGAAGGAGCTTAGCTAATTAAGTCATAACTGGCAGGAAGTTTCAGGTGTTCATAATTCAATTGTCAGGTAATATTGTCAGTTCTTCCATTTGATCAGGTTATCTTCATAATGATTGAGGAGATGTGCATCATAATGATATCTTTATATCTTCTTACATGTGATGGAGTGTTGTTGGATCATCTTGGATCATGTGAAATCAGATAAAGGATCATCTTGGATCATGTTCATTATGTCTTCAATGGATCTTCTTTGTATCAATGAAGGACTTGTTTGATCAGTAGTACTTGCAAAGAATATTTTTGGATGTGATGATCATCTCGTGACAGTTGTTTGCAATATGAATAGTGGCATTAGTTTCATTTAGTGGTTGTTTAAGATTGAAATGACAGTGAATTCTATTGATGATTGATATCATTTACATTACAAGGTAATTTGGTCTCAAGGTCTTTAAAAAGATATATATAATTCAAAATGCAAATACTAATGCATTTTTTGTTCTAAAAGTGTGTTGATGAAAAAAATAGAGATGAGCAATTAATGTTATGTATGTTATGAAGTTATGATATGCAGAGAAAACCTTTTTGAAAAGAAAGATGAGGTGATTTAAATGGTGCAAATCAGATTGAACAGCAATCACTTCTTGCACATGAGATTTTTGTTTTGATTGATTGAGAAAAGCCAGTGAGGCACAGTATGCTAGTGAGGCTAGGTCAGTGAGACCATTTGTCAGTGAGACACTCACATCAGCCAGTGAGGCTTGTAAAGATATTTTTAAGGTTAAGCCAGTGAGGCAGTTTTGGAGTGGTTTTTCTACCCCAGGAGGGTTTTCCACTCGTGCAATTCTTGTGTCTTGATTTTCTCTCTATTTGTGTGTATGATTTATTCATGAGATTTTAATCTCATCATTCATTCTCAGTTATGTGCACATGTGTTTAACAAATGATATCTTTCTTTCTTCATGTCCTGAAAGTTAAATTTACAAAAGGTTAAAATTTATACAACAGTGATTCACCCCCCCTCTCAGTGTTGTCCTGAACTCCTACACATAGGTCAGTCGAGTGACATGAACTCTCTGCACACATCTCAATTGCCTCGTCACTTGATCATAGTAGAAAGGCATGAAAATGTGATCAAAGTGACTAGATAGAAGCTAATCTCATTGTATCCTCGCCTGCTGTTGACTCTCACTCATCCACGATCTAAGGCCTCTATATGGTCTCCACATGATATCATCATGCTCCAACTTATCAAATCTCAATCTTCAATACAATAAATCACCACACCTCCACTCTCTCCTCAGTGTGTAGGTGTGTGCTCATGGACATGTCTAGATAGGCTCTATCTAGAACCCCATTGGCCACGTGCATGTGATATGCTTGAATTCCCACACCTAGAGAAGTGTATAGGTCATCAAGCAACATGCCTCATGATACACATAGTGCCCTAAATCATGGTATAAGTGAGCTAGCATGCTCGGTCCTTGAGAATATACTGTCCTCTGCTCCTCCATCGCCTTGATAGTATGTACAAAGCCTGCATGAAGGTGAGTGCCTCATCCATCTTGTGTAACCACTAGTGCCATGGTAGCGATCAAGATACGACGTAAAACTAGTGTGACTACAATACTCTACTCTAACCAATCTATATGATGTGCCCTATGGTGTTCGAGGGTATGACATGGTCGAGACAATACATATGGCTCACTCGAACGTACTCCTTTGATTGATAATCATCAATCCTCATGGTCTCACCCTAGATAGGTAACCATAGGATCTAGTACACATCCTCTAGTGTGACCATCATCTCTCCCATTGGAAGATGGAAGGTAGAGGTGTTTGCATCCCACCGCTTGATGAGCACCATCAACATCATATCATGATATCTAATACTGGGAATCATGTACACCCACCATAATCCAACATCTCTAAGGTGACCAACCTCTGCGGCATAAAGCATCTCAACATGACCACACAATAATGTGTACAAGTGACCGCCTGAATGCTCACGCATAGCTGGGGGAACCTACAATCAACACCAAATCAAGTTCTATCACTGTCATACTAAGTTTCAAATCAACTTCAAACTTCCAAATTTTGGCAAAATTTCACAGGACACTAGCGTTTTGATTGGACATTAGCGCCCTATCAAGACCCTAGTGCCCTGGCAAGACTTTGACACCCTAGGAGGACACTAGCACCCATGGTCATAGCCTAGTTTGGCATGTAATCCTTGAAATCAACACAAAAATGACAAAATTATTAAACACAAATCACAATCTTAGACTCACCTGGCATGCTCGTATGCCCTATGCTATGCGACTCCTCAACTCTACCAACCTAAAAGATCATCTCTCTTGTGATCACTCAAGGCTCTCCAGACTCTTTGAAAACAAAAAAGACAAATGAGATACTAAATTTTGAAAATCTACTTACTATTTATAGAAAATCTTCAACACACATCACAATTCTATTCAGACGTTATTTACTCAAACATTCACAATTTGGGCTAGAGAACTCTAATTTTCACGTCATCTATTGTGCTGGAATCCTGATTCTATCCTCTTTCTCATCACATGCCTTTCATCTCAATGTTATTTTACTAAATGACCCTATGTAAGGAATATTCATCAAAACCCTAGAAACTTGTAGTAGAGAAAGCATCACCTTATTTCTACCTCCTTATAAGAAAGCATAAACAAGGGGGCATATATCTACTCGCAAGTTTCACTCTAGATCACACTCTCATTCCCCTTGAAATTTTTTCTGGACTAATATATCCTTTTGTATGCAGGATGATTTTCACTTTCCCTAACAAAGTTATCTTGTAGGATGCGGTCCCTAACACTGTGGTTTTGCAGGTTCTTGACTGGGGGCTCCATTCTCTCACTTGGAAATATTCTGCATCCTCTACAATATCCTTTTGGGTATCCTTTACATGATTATTTTCTTTCCTGTACTTTAGCTTGCATATGCATGTAGTGTCATACGATCGCTAAATTGGGGGCTAAATGTGCCATCGTAAATTGTGCTCCCTGTTGGCACAGGTACAATTTCACATCATATTTGGCACTGTCTTTTGTGTCCACTCTGCTAGTCCATTTTAGGTCCACTTTTCCAGTCTTGGCCTTACCCTTGACTCAAGAGAAGTGTTTCTCTTTCCTAAACCTTCCTAAACTTTATTAAATTGTTACTATTGATCAAATTTTGGAACATAGGGCAATGTTAAGACCCTGGTGATGTCCCGAAACAAGGATAACTTATTGGAGTGATTTGGCCAGGACCCTAGCACCTAGGCGCTAGTGTCCTATATCTTGTGGAGTTTTAAATCCTCTGAATGCTGTCGGCTTTGTCTTGTGTGACGTGACCTCAATTTTACCATTTTGGATCCCACACTCTGTCGACCTCTAATATTCAAGTATTTTCCCTCAGGATTTATACTAAACAAGACTTTCAAAAATCTTTAAAGATCTAGAGAACTATTGCTATCTTCATATTATTGCAGACTTATGAATTATTGTAGGTTTATTAATTGTTGGAATATTGATTTATATGCTTTTGGAAAGGATTGTGATGGATTTGGAGGCAAGATCTTGAGTCTATCTTGTTCCTTCTTGCATGTTCAAGAGAAGGGTTGGAACCACCAACTTGAGTTTGTCTTGGGGGATTGGGTATGGTTGCAGCACCTTCTTATTCTAGAGATTTCAGATCTGTCCACCTTCCTTGAGTTGAAGGTTAGTGTTCCTTGAATGAGACACTTCTCTTGAGTTGATCATTCTATATGCTTGAGTCATATAGGGTTAGGGTTTTGTGATAAATCCTTTGGTTTTCTGCTCATTTAAAATCTTAGATGCACATAAGATTAGGATCACACACTATTTGATCTTCTCTAATCTAGCTATCCATGAGGTAGGAATACCGAAATAGGGGTTTGACTAAGGCAAACTCCTATATATCCACAACCATTTTCCCTCTCTTTATGTATATGCAGATCGCATCTAGAAGTTTCTAACAGAATAGCGATAGGGATCAGAGAACATGTACATAGATCGTTAGTCAGAAGGAAATTAACCCAGAAACCATAGGAAAAGGGTACCCTAGTGCCCAAGTCCTCTCAGATCTGCTCCTGCTTTCTATCACAGGTTCTATCTGATCTTTGTTTCTCAGTTCTATTTCTACTTTCCATCTCTATAATAGTTGTTAGTGCATTTCTGTCAGATTTATTAACTAGGGTTTAGTGTTACATAGTTTCTATTAATTTATTAGTGATCAATCCTTCTTTTGCAACAAAGGAATAGAGCCTTGAACAACTTGGCTCTCCCTTGTGGATGATAGCCAAGCATCAAGTCTTTAGAGGCTTGTGTTCCAATGCTATGTGGAGAAGGATTGAGTTAGGTTAAAGCATTAATTAGCCTAGATCTCATTTTCCACATAACATTTGCATAAAGTTCTCAACCTATTATTGTATAAAGAATGGCCATTAAGGTGCTATAGGTTTGCACATAGAAGTGCAATGGTATCTATCTTTGTTTTATAGTTACAGTGGAAAAGTAAAGGAAAGCATACATAGTTTCTAAGCTATCATACTTATCTATAAAAAGGAAATGTTGTATTGATATTTTTAACACCGCATATATGATAAACATTTAAGATTCCAAGCTTTACCTTTTTCTAGAAAACCCTGGCTACCAACACCTCTCCAGAGGATTTCTAGATGCTTCTACTAAGCACTTTTCCTTTCACAAGCCTCACTTCCTCCCAAAATTACTAACACCATCCAAAGATAAAAGAAAACTTCTTGTTTTAATGTTTGACTTATGTGTCTGGATGATAGAATTAGTGTTTCTTTTAAAAGAAACTTCCTACCTTCAACTGCCTGTGGCCCCCCTTTACATGCCTCAAGATCAACATTGTGGAGTAGCTGCTCCTCTCCACTCCTCCTAGAATCTAGGAGGGAGCATGATGGGGAGTAACTATTCCTTTTAAAATAATTTCCTCACAAAAGAACAAGTTGTATTCATTTAACTCTAAACAATAATTTATCCTCATTCTTGGGAATAAATATAAATAGATTTGAAACATAATTAAAATATTAATAAACTTAAATCTATTTATATATTATGACCAAGGGTCTCCGAAACAAGAAACATAATCATTAGACACATGCCAAATGATAAGACGTCAACATAGATACGTGTCTTGACAACTCTTGAAAGACATACGTGACAAGAATAGTCTTCAAACTATACTCACGACTCGAGTCCACACCAAAATGACTAAAGAGAAGAATATGAAAATAAAAAAGGCATACTAACATAATACAACTATTGAGTGTGTGTGTGGTTCCAAAATGACATAATGATTGTTGTTTTCTCACGATCTATCACCCTCTCCTTGGTGATGCTCTCCCTCCTCTTCCAGGAGGGGGAAGTACTATCGTTGCATCCACCTCAGTTGCACTATAGTAGTTAGTCCATTACATCATTTAATCATGTGCATAATAATAATGCCATGTTACAATATCCACTCTATATAAAATAATATAAATCAAATGCATTTTCTAATCTAGCACAACATTACTTTTAATCACAATAATTTCACTGACTAACTATCTATCTCCTTGAAATAAAATGATAAGTATGTTTGCTTTAGAATGGGGTGTGACATATCTTGATTTGAATTCTTTAATAATTGAGTTTTTTGTTCTAATTTTAAGGCCATAAAGCATTTACAATGAAGTTTGGGGAGAAATTTATGGAGTATTTACATGGAGAAGGAGAAAGATTTAGGGATAAGTACTTACACATTGAATATAAGTGGTTAATAAAGGTGATAAAAAAATGTTGATTGGGAGATGTGCGTGAAAATGACACAACAGTAGAGATGAGAGAAGTGCTTGATTCAAAAATATGATTGTCATTTATAGAGAAATAACTATATATATTTCTAGACCATGCAATTGTTAGAGGTGATGCACCCTTTAGAAACTTTCCTAGACATAGCTTATGTTTTTACATGGTCCTTAGTAATCTAAAGTGAATTTTATGTATGGTAAGTGGGGGAACTTGAGCTATACTAGTTTTTGGGAGTTTATGTTTTATGGGTTTAGCTAGTTTCTACACTTTTTTCACTTTGATCATTTTAGGACACACTTTTTGATCTAGTTTTATTGGGATGTGGGGATAATTTATATAGAGAGAATGTTTCATTACTTTTTTAGTTACAAGGTCATGTTGATCATGATGTTAATCATAAACAAACATAGAATAAAAGTACACATTAACCTTTATTCATCTTGAAAGATACAATGAATTCAAAGAATTCATGATCCCAAGTCTCTAGTGATTAGGTCTTAATCTTCTGATGTTACTCAGAGGTTGATGTGTGTTTCTGTTTCCATTTTGGGGCCTTACGTGGACTTCATCTGTAAAATAATGCTTCCTATAATGATGTTGCACATATAGTTAATTTTACACAAGATATGCTTCAAATATTGTGTTCATCCTTGAATCTTTGCATGATATTTATCCTCTATGACATGCTTTACTTTCAAATATGCTAAATATGTTCAGTTATCTACGAGATGCATGTATATTTGTACTTGTTTGCTTAAGATTATCAACTATTTGCAATTATGATGGTGAAATGTTCTGAAATTGAAAGAAATTGAAAGAAATACTTCAAATTAATGTTGAACCTTCAGCTATTGAGCCACATACACACTTGATATTGTCACTAGGAGAAGAAATCAAACCATATGTTCACCAGGATGTTCCATAGCTAGATATAGTTGGTGCAAACTTCAGAGGATGGTGAATGAAAAAAATACATGCAACATGATGAGCACTCCAAGGGACGCAGCAAATCAAAGCACATATCCAGAATTTAGATGCAGATTACTCAAGATTTACGAAGATTTGTAATCAAAATGCTCTTCTTTTTATTAAGTATGCAAAAGACATGTACATATACAATAGCTTTGAAATGAGTCCTGAATACTTCAGCCAACAGATTTCAATTAAGTTTTGAATGTTTAAAATGAGGCATCCCTGCAACTTTTATAGAATAAGGTGAGGGAGCCGTTACAATTGATTTATGATCTAGATTTATCTATTACAATCTACGGTTCACATTCATTGACCAAGTCAATTCTTTCCATGTGGCACAGGTTGCCAGCTGGCAACCATCTAGATGGCTTACTTTCTTTTGCACCTGATGCATATATTCCTTTTATGATGCATCTTCATCAGGCTCCTCATCATCATCATGATGTGCACTAGTCTCATCACTTTCAAAATCTTCATCTTCTTGGTGAGCTTCTCCTTGTACATGGACCTGCATGGATGTCCAGATATTTTCATATGACTGTACTATTTTCTCTATCTCCTCGCCATCTTGAGTTTTTGCTTTGATGGTGGCATGCCTATGCATTTGATATTTGCACCAGAGATTCTCTAATTTACTTTTCCTGCTGCTGGATGTCTCGTTATAATCCTCCGTCTTAACCCTGATCCTCATGATCTTGTCCATGATTTCTTCTGTCAGATGGTTTAAGGGATCATCAACTACCTGTTGGAAGTTATTATGTAGAGCTTTGATTGCAAACTCCTCGTCTTTATTTTCTATCTTCCCTTCCACCTTCCCTTCCAGCATTTCCAAAATCTCTGCCTCAAAGGACATCATATCATGTAGTTTCATGCTAATTTCTCTCAGCTTATTATTGCACCTTTTAAGTACATCACATTCAAATTGGATGTCTTTATACCATATATCTATCAATAATGCATTATTGTTATTTAGCACCTGGTTGCTTATGAGAACTTGAGGGTCAATTCTCCTTATTTCCTCCAAGATGGTCAAAATTTTCTCCAGCTGAAAAGACCTCTTCTCGGTCTCCATCTGCAATTTATCGACTTTTCTCCTGGAGACACTCAAAGAATTCCATCTTTTTAAAGAGGCTTTTACCACTTCTTCTACATCATCAAATGTGGATAACATCCACTTTCTCATTATGGATGACTCATGCTTCATGAGATCCAATTTATTTACTTCCTCTTGGGAAATAGCAGTCAATGGGACTGCATGATCGGTTGAAGTAGCCTCAGGGTTAATTAACCCTTTTATATATGTATGCAACTGAGCAATGTGCTCCTTGTGTTGTTTATTTTTATCCTTTTCTCTTTTGACTCTCTAGATTAATGAATCAATTATGTATTTTCCTTCTTAACCCTCCTGGTCTTCATTAGTAAACCCTAAATCTACTATGCTGATCTGGAATTCATCCAGAGTGATTTTACCTTTCTCCTTATCTACAGTAGGGAGTGCTACCTGCGCCATCCTCCCACCTGTTATAGGATCTCTTCTAATGTCCAAAGTCAATCTGGCTTTCCTCTTTGGTTTTATTAATGTTTTTGAAAATAATGTAGATATATCAAACTCTTGAATTTCCCTACCTGTTTCAGTGCCAATTTCTCTCTCCAACCATTGAGGAATTTGATCCTTTATACCTTGGTTTCCTACATCATCATGATGATCATCACCTTGATCTCCTGTAAGTGTATCTACTTTTGACGAAGAAAGTGATTTCCCTTTTTCTTCCTCATGATGCTCTTCATGAGAGTGATCTTTTGGTACATCTTCCTGATGAGGAATTTCTTTTCCTAGAGGGTGATCCTATTGATCATCATGAATATCATGACCCTAATCTTTTGCTTCCTCCATTCTAACCTCATCCACCTTATTAATTCCTTCATCTTGAGATATGCCTGCATCATTGGATATTATTTCATCTACCTTAGGTGCCTCTGCCTGATCTTGTGTCATATCTTTTTCTGCACCTGAAGTACCCCTGATTTTTCAAATCATCCTGACCTAACCTGATTTTATCTCCTGAGGTCTCTTGAGTTCAGAGGACACCCTCATTTGATATCACCTTTTCATCTTCACCCTTTTCTTGGACTTCTACTATTTTGGGTTCATCAGCTATATCTTGTTGTGATTGACCCAAATCAGGAGTGTGCATTTTTACTTCAATCAACTTTACTTCTTCAGTTTTAGCCACCTCATCAGGAGCATTAGTCTGATGCTGAGGACTTGCATCTCTTCTATATGAAAGGTCCACCACTTCAGGGCTGGTGACCCACTCAACTAACTTATCTAGCCCTATCTGCTATGTAATTTTCTCGGGGCTTCTTTCTTTTTCTTGTTCAACTTGTTTTTCTCCAGTTCCTTTTACTGATGGGGTCCCAAAGGGAGTGATGTGAGCGTTTGCAGCAAGCGTTTCCATCTGTTGAGCAGTTATATCTTTAACCACATCATCATCAGATAAATCTACCATTTCCTCTAACGAGACAAGACCACATGGAACTGCTCTAGAAGTTTCTTTGAATTGCTCTTCATCTTGTTTAGTTTTAAATTTCACAATGGTAGGAAGTGGTACATTGTGTTGTAACTCCCTTCTAAAAACTTCACTACTTGCCCCTCTTAGCATAATGGGGCTTTGCTTTATTTCACCTCTCATGGATGTTCTTGTTTTCTTCGGTGTGGGTGTCATCACCTGAGGTGCCTTTCTTTTCCTTTTGAATAATATAGGGCCTTCTTCTTCCTCAGGCTCCTCTTCTAGAGGGATATCTTCTTCCATTTGTTTCTGTGAAGCTTGACCTTCCTCATAGGTCTCAGTAACCATTACATCAACTTTTTGGATTTTCTTAGACTTTTGCTTATCCAGCAGAGGAGGCATAGATGATGTTGAAGCATGGCTTGAAGCTGATGCTTCTCCTAATGCTACTGCTTCCTTAGCTGTGGCTATTATTCTCTCAATAATGACCCCTTTGGGTTCTTCTTCAGTTTTCTTGCCTCTAGGAGGTCTTTTGCTCTATTTTGTTGAGGTGGCAACCTGTCTCCCTTGGATTTCCTCTTCTCATTCAAGAAATCATCATATTCATCAGCAGATAGCTCTTGTCCCTTCTTTTTGTTATCTACTGTGAGGGCCATACCTTTTTTCTTTAGTAGATCTACCTGCTCATCTACCCAAGCTTGGGTTAGCTATAATATCCTGCCTGTGAATGGATCCAAGGAGATGTCATCCTGCATGGTAAGACCCGGGGCTGATATGGTATCGTTGTATATCTTCTTCTCTTCATATTCATCAGCCATTATCATTCCATCATCTTTCTTCATTTGTGCTGGGATGGAAATGCAACCAAAGGTTCTGATTTGGTTAAGTGTTAACCTCTGATATCTTCTTCTTCGAGCTTCAGCCTCATCTTCACAATCTACCCAAAAATCCTCAAGATTCCTCTGGTGAATGGGCTGTCCCATGATCTTCTGCATCCTTCCATAAGGATCATATGATCTTATCAATGGAAATGGCTGTAACTTCATCATTGTCAAGCTAGCTATGGCTTTCTTAATATTTTCACTGTCTGGGCACATATACCAGCCCATTGTTACTGGAAACAATACTGGGGGGAGCTTGTTATTAGCTTTATAAGCATCTAGTATTGTTACAACCTACCTCATGAAGTCCATTAACACTACAGCATCAGTTGGATATCTTGGGAGCATGTGAGGGTGCTCTGTAAATCCTTCAATCCTAATGTATGAAAAAGTTGCAAACTAAATGAACCAGGCCCCATGCCTGTATATTACCTCTCGAGCTTCTATGCTCAGTCTCTTAGTTCTGTCTTCCTCCATGGTCCTTACTAGATGCATAGAGAATGCATCATTCACCAATTTATAATCCTAGAGGTAATTTACTCTTTGCAGCTGGGGATGATGGTCCCAAATGTGTGCATCATTAGTGGTGCCACCAATCCTCCCCACTGTAGTCAATCCATTAAATGAACCCTTATAGGCACATGCATAAACAATGCATGAGGTCATATGGAAAGCACATTCTATATCTCCTAGGTTTTTTTGTTGCTCATCCAGAGCATCACTTATGATTTTGGCCCATAATGGCCTGCTATCAATGTATAGGCACATCAGGATGACTCCATACATCCAATCCCTGAAACTTCCAACTGTTGGTTGGCCTATTGTCCGGCTGAGTAGGGTGATCATGAACTGATACTCGTCATCAAAGTAAAATTTATATAAATGAATAGGTAACTTGGCCGTGGCTGTATGAGGACTATTTTTGGCTCTCCATCCGTACATTCTCTTCCTAGCAACCCTCTTATTAACTTCATATTTTGTTTCCAGCTTCTTTAGGTCAATACTGACAACATTCTTACCTAGTGGCAAATTGAACATGGCAGAAAGGCCCTCGATAGATAAGTCTGCATATATTCTCCCATGTTTCTCTACCCTCCTTGTTTGGGGATTATAATTTCTGGCATACTCAATAACTAGCTCAGGAGCTTCCATGGCATATGGAAAACCAACTACATTCCACATCCCGGACACAAAAATGAATTCAAGCAGAACGTCCTCATAATTAATGTTGATCTTGTTTGCCCATGCAATCAAATCTGTATTACCCTGGTGAGTGTCCCCTATAATTCCATACTTGAATTGCACACCCTTGAGCTGTACAAACATTGGCTTAACAAATTCTGCCTCAGACTTCATCAGTCTTTTGTCTGCCATGATTTCCTGCAATGACAAGAACTGGTCTCAAGATTGATACTTCATCTCATACATGCATATATTTTACATCCTTATGGCATCATGTGTATGTTTATTAAACAGTTATTTCATCATGATATACAGAAATCCTAGCTCCAAATCACTGAACATCATGTTACCTGGATATGCATAGAATAACAGCAAGAGGGTTTCAATCACTTACCTAGTGTGCTTATTCCTGTGAATTACAGTGATGATTATATGGGGATAATCTTGATACCGATGATAATCATGCCCCTCATTCTAATTCAAGCTGTATACGTCTGCAGGTGGTTCGTAGGAAGGCTTGGGAGTTTGGCTCTATATAAAAACTGATCTTATCACAAGTTAAGTGCATAATGACGTTGTGAATTCATCTTAAACCCATTTATTTGGTCATTTAGGGCACAATCTAATTAAATCAATCTTAATCATTAAGTTTCCACATGGAAATCTCCAGAGGTTGCCAAGTGTGATCATCGCGTTAACCATCAGTGGGAAACACCTACCGCATTAATGAGCATTCAATGTCATGCAGTAAGAAGAGGAGGATGATCTTTTGTAATATCGAGTGATGTTTTGCATATCAGGTGATGTTCAAAATATCACCGTCTCGCAATATGACCATCCGTGTCTTAGCGGGAACACATATGTTGGTATATCAGGTTATTTTGGACCATCGGGTCATGTTATAAAATATCAGGGGATGTTCAAAATATCGGGTGATATTTTGAAAAGGATGATGACCCTACGCATTGCTTAAGTGACCCCTCTCAGAATATCATGATGACGCCACGATGATATTGGTTCAGTCTATCGTTGAAGCACTATGACATCATCGTCATGTTTTATGAAAGGGTGATTTTAGGAAATATACCTCCGCAAGGTAAAAATGATGATGATGTCATCATCATGTTGATTCTCTTCGTTATCGGGTTGGATGATGTCATCAGGATAATGACTCTAGGGTGATATTTGGCAATAGGATGATATTTGAAAGATAAGGTTATATTCAAAATATCAGGTGATGTTTCAAAATATCATCTTCACAGAATACATGTTGTTGTTTGACGGGTAAGTATCACCACCACCTAAAAATGACGTCCGCAGGTCACGAACAGATAATTTATCGGGTGATAAATTGGATCAGGGTGATCTTTCGTAAGATAACTGATGTTGAGAAATATGATGATGACTTACCCCCCCTTTATGAATATCAGGTTTGACCAAGATTTTGACCGTTCATAACTTTCACATCCTAAGGTTATCAGGGTGATGTAAAAGGCAAACCTTCATGAAATTTAATGCTCTTTCTAAATATGAGGTTAATGAAATGAAATAAGAACTTTGACAAACTAACCTCATGATGGTGACTTCCCCAGCCATTATGCAGGATCATCACTATTGACTTACTTTTACCATACCACCAGCAAGAAGAACACACAAGCAAAGCCCCAAAAAAAGTTGGGTCCCTATTTTGCCAAGTCAAAATGGGATGTGTTGTGTAACCACAAAACAACTTGCCACCAAAGAAAACACACAAATTCCAATGATTCAAGTGATGTGATCACATCTATTTATAGCATTCTAACTCTTTTTAAGCACAAGCATCATAATCTTTCTGAATGATAAAATGTCCTCATGGTAACAATGCTAACTAAGGATCAGTAGTGTGCAAATGATTAATTATCCTCATCTTGAAAGCAAGTTGAAAACATGAGTAACTGGTGTTAAGCTACATAGTTTGAGATCATCCGTCATAGCCAACCTGGATAGAGCCTTGCTGCCAGCAGGCATCCATAGCCCCGACAAGGTTATGTATACAATCTCCCCAAGTAGAGCCCCACTGCCAGCAAGCGTCTATAGCCCCGATAAGGTTACTTAGATGACCTAATTTTATTATATATCTTTTTTATTATTTTTCAACATTTATACATTATATATATGATATCACCATGTAAGCTCAAAATGCAAGGTATGGTCACTTGTTGTTTTAGGTTGGAGATTGCATTGGTAGTAAGGGAGTCCCTTTAGATTTTTCACTTAACACCTATACTTGTATTTTCAACAAACCCAAGGCTGTTAGGTGAGTCATTGTGAAGAAATCACTTTGGTTAAGAAAAGGTACCCTGATGACAAGATATCACAGACTTGATCATGATGACTTTCTCAAAATGAGTCACAACCTATATATAAATGTGTTCCCATCACTTGAATCCTAACAATTTTGTTATTTTCTGAGGTGATGAGCTGCATCATCTTCACTAACCAAAATAAAACTCAACAAGCAAACAAAACAAAGACAAAACAAAAACACCGCACCCACAACTATACAAATATACATTATGATACACATGGCTGACATGAAGCACTTAGGCTTGGAAATAATGTTTGAGGAACTATCCATTGACTGGTAATGGAACATCCTCACCTGTCAAGTTCTTGAGCTTGAAAGTGTTGTCTCCTAATATCTCAGAAATTTGGAAGGGACCTATCCATAATTTGTCAAACTTACCATGGTCTCCTTTCTTCTCATGGGCTTTATCCCACATCAGGACTAAATCAGATATCCTAAAGGCCTTAACTTTGGCTCTTTTGTCAAACCAGTGTTTGACAACAACCTGATGTTTGGCAAATTGATCAATTGCCTGACTTCTTTTCTCTTCCAGGTGCATCAGCTGAAGCAACCTGACTTCTTGGTTATTGTCTATGCCTAGGTACTCTTGGGCAAACTGCAAGGTAGGAATCTTTAGGTTAACAGGGAGGATGGGATCCACCCCATAGACTAAATGATAAGGCGAGTTTCCTAATGCAACTTTGTTTCTGGTTCTGTCTACCCATAAGGCATATTTGAGAAGTGTATTCCATTCCTTAGGGTTCTTTTCTATCAACTTCTTTATGATATTCAACAAATTTTTGTTAGTGGATTCTGCCAATCCATTCCCTTGGGGATAATAATTAGATGAGAACTTCAGTATGATCCCATAATCAAAGGCCCAACTTGACAATTTGGTTGAAGTAAAAGCAGAGCCATTATCGCTTACCAGAGCATAGGGGACCCCATACTTGGTGACTATATTACTTTCCAGAAATCTGATGACATCTTATGCACTGCAAGTCTTGCTGCTAGTGGCTTCAGTCCACCTGGTACAATAATCAGTAATTGTTAGAACATACCTGTGGCCTGATGATGATGGAGGATTAATAGGTCCTATGAAATCCATGCCCCATTGTGCAAATGGGTGCGCTTCCATCATTGGTTGCAGAGGTTGTGTAGCATACCTCTCTTTGCTAGTAGCTACCTGACATACATGACAACATTTAATGTGTTCAGCTGCATCCTTGAAGATTGTAGGCCAATAATATCCTGCTCTGAGGATAGCATGTGTTGTAGCCAAGGATGAGCCATGTGCTGTTCCAAACTTGTCATGTAGCTCTGATAAAACTTTATCTGTTTCTGGCTTTTCTAACCATCTCAAATATATTCCTTCATAATTTTTCTTGAAAAGTACTCCTACTTTTATCATGTACTTCTGGGATCTTATCTTTAGGGCTATTCTTTGTGAAGCTTGCAGTCTTGGAGGACATCTTCCAGTAATCAGGATGTGCCTGATATTTGAATACCACTCTTCATTATCCCTAGCATTGATAACATACTGTTGACTTACTATGTTTGGATCAATCTCTGATATCATTTGGCTTAAAGCTTGTCCTCTTACCAGCTTCATGGGTGTAATCTCCATGTCATATTCTTGTAAAACTATGATCCACTTAGCCCTTTTTTCACCAGGCTCACTTTGCATTAACAACATCTTCACTGTTGCATCTGGCACCACAACAATCACCTTGCTTCTCAAGATATAATGCCTGAATTTATTTACTGCTTTGACCAAAGCAAGTGCCTTCCTTTCAACATCTACATATCTCAACTCAGCATCTTTGAAAGGGTAGCTCATGACGGCAATTGGTTTCTCTTCCTTTTCTTCATTTCTCTGAGTTAGCACTGCTGCAGAGGTATGTTCTAAACCAAATGAATAAATATAGAAGTCTTTGGTGTAGTCTAGACTAATCAGCACTGGAGCTTCAGATATTGCTTTCTTTATGTCTTCAAGAGTTGCTTTAGCCTCTGATGTCCATTCAATCTTTGCGTCCTTTTCCAGCATAGCATTCAAAGGTCTGACTATTTCTGCAAAGCCAGTGATGAATTTCTTGACAAAGTTTATCTTACCAAAGTAAGATTTGAGCTCTTTCTTGCTTCCTGGAAGTTGTAATTTCATAATGGACTCCACCCTGTCAGGATCAATGATAATCCCATTTTCAGTTATCAGGTGGCCCAGCAACTTTCCTATTGTCACCCTGAATATGCATTTCTTGGGGTTCAGGGATATCCCATATTCTTCACATTTTTCAGTACATTTATGAGATCTGCTACATGGTTGCCTCTCTCTTTAGAGAAAACTGTTAAGTTATCCATGTAAATGACTATACATTTTCCTATTAAGCCTTTGAAGGCTATGCCCATCGCTCACTGGAATGTTGCTTCATCATTTATTAGTCCAAATGGCATACGTCTATAAGAAAATATCCCCCACTTTGTGGTGAAGGCGATTTTTAGTCTATCAATCTTGTCAACCATGACCTGATTGTAACCTGAGAAGCCATCCAGAAAGGACATCATTTTAGCTCCATTGACAATCTACAGAACTTCATCTAATGAGGGTAAAGGATAATTGTCCTTCTCTGATGCTCTGTTCAAGTTCCTGAAGTCTACACATAGTCTGATGTCTCCATTCTTCTTTCTTACTGGCACTAGATTAGCCACCCAAGTGGACTACCTCACAGGAAATATAATCTTGGCATTCAGCAGCTTCTTGACTTCTTCAAAAATTATTGGTTCAAGCAAAGCATTGACTCGCCTTTGCTTCTGTCTAAAAGGTTTAGCATTTGGCTTGAGAGGTATAGTGTGAGTTATGACTGATGTGTCATATGTCTTCAACTCATCATAAGTCCATGCAATTACATGAATGTAATCCTTAAGGGCCTGAGTTATTCCTTCTAACTCTTCTGGTGTGCGAATCTTACCAATCAAGATATTTCTCTTGTCATCATTTTGTCCAATATTCACTTGTGAATACTATCCTCCATCAGCTTTTGGAAGATCCCTCTACTTCAGCATATCCAAGTCAAAAGCTCTTTCTAATTCAATCATACCTTTGGGAATCCTGTTGCTAGGCAACTCTAATATTTCATCTTCTTCCCAAACATGATCTTCCACATTGTTCTCATCTATGATCTGAGCATCAAATATATCTCTGTTAGAGATGAAATCAAGGATATGCTGATCATCATCAAAAACCTGGAGGTTAGTAACATTATCAGGTACTAAAGGCACTGAAATTAGCTCTACTGAAAACCTCTTTAGGCCTGATATAGACAAGGGCTCTAATGTACTGGCAGCTTGTGCCAAGGCATTTGCCCTTTGGTTCTGTTCTCTAGGTATGTGGGTGATATTAAATGCATCAAAGTCTTCAATCAAATCCCACACTCTGTGTCTATAATTTGATAATTTCTTATAGTTGCAAGAGTAAATTTCTCTTACCTGTCTGACAACTAATTCTGAGTCTCCAAAGACATGCAGAATTCTTACCTTCTTAAGAGCAAACAATATCCCATGAATCAGAGCTTCATACTCTGTCACATTGTTAGTGCAGGGGAACTATAATCTGTAAGTAGCTAAGTAGGATTTTCCTGATGGATCAATGAGATCAATCCCTACTCCAACTCCTTGTTTGGACTTGGATCCATCAAATCTAAGGATCCAGGATTTATCTTCAACAGGAGGTTTAGCTAAACCTTCCTTCTTCTTTGCAGCTCTGGCCGCTGCACCACCTGATATCCATTTTAACTTAAGAATTTCAGCATTCTTAGACTTCATCTTTTCTTTCTTCTGGGAAGCTGATACTTCTTTCTTTTCATCATCAAGAGGATGATCTTCTGAATTATGCACTATGTGCCTCTTTAACATATGTAAACATAGCGAACAAGCAGTCTTTGAGTGAGGTGCCTCATGCAACCTACACCACCCTTTAGTCAGTGCATCCTATGGATGCTTCTTTTGTTCTATCATCTTTTTAATTTCTCTTGATAAAAACTCCTCAAATCTGGTCAGGTTACTGCCCCTGTCTTCATCAGATAATTCATAATCTGACTCCATTAGACAATCACTCCCTGAGATGATTCTCTCTTTCTTTTTAACATTTATCTGGTCATATACCATAATTTCTTCTATTCTCCGAATATGATCCTCCTCATGATTTATTACCCCACTTGTGCTTCCTACAGAAAACAAACAAAAATTAGTATCATCATCATCACTAGATGCGGAACTTACCTTGGATGATGATGATCGCTCACTGCATGTCTGCTCTAGCTCCATCATATCTAAGCATGTTTCACAAGTTTTTTCTAAATGTGCCTTGTCATGTAACCTACACTAGCCATCAATCAAAATGTTATGAATAGGTATATTTAATAATCGACAGCATTCTAGCTGTTTGGACAGATGCATCTCAAAATTTCTGAAGCAATCTACTTCTGTTTCATCTCCATGATCACTATCAGGTTCTGTAGTCAAGAGGTCCTCCTAATGATCATCATCATGATGATGAAAGTCAAGCATCAGGATCTCTTCTATCCTGATAGTTTGCAGTTTAATGGCATAAACTCCAGGTTCAACATTGACGTACATGATCTCGTTTGTTTTGTTGTACTCGGTGATCATGTGCTTCATTCTGGGCTCAGCATCTACCCTTATCTGGTTTGGTATACCTTTCCAAGGTAACCACATATAACTGAAGTCGGTGGACATATATCCATTGAGAGTTCTAGACCAGTCTCTACTGAGCAACATCCCATATGTATCAGGTATGTCTAACACCTGGATGTCAATATAGTACTGAATCCTAGGGTCAGATGCCCATTGCATGTGAATATGCGTTAATTCCCCTACCACACTTACTTCTATTTTATCTAGCTGTGTCACCTTCTTTAGAGATTTAGTAGGATGTAGTCCTAAAGCATTGCATATAGACAAGGGCATGACATTCATGGACACTCCTGAATCTACCAAACAGTTGTGTAAATTCTTGCTAAACATCCTTATGGTAAGGAGGAAAGGTGGTGACTCGCTCTTCTCCCTGTACAAGGTCATGTGGGAGGTTTCTATAGCTTGACAGTAGCTCAGACTTTAGTCTTAACATTGTTATCTCTGACAGCATGATCCTTACCTCCAGACTGACCTGATGAATGAATATCTTCTTTAGGAGCAGGATCCTCTAGTGATTTCATAAATGCTCTTTTAATGGCCGGGGTTTTCAACAATTCTGATGAGGACAGGTTGATCTTTACCTTCTTCATCTCATCTGCTAGATATGTGACTAGTTTGTCAGACTCATGGGGTAGGCCAATAGCTTTTGATACTGTATTTTGTGGTGATAGATACTATGCATTTACCTTTGGAAATCCTGGATTGGTACTTGCCTTGGGATCAGGAGGTGTGTTAAAATTATTCAGAGGCAAGGAACTGGTTAATGGACCAGTAGGTCTGTTGGAGTTACTTCTCAGATTATAATTGTGCTTACCCTGATATTGCTGCTGGTAAGCATGCACCTCTTTAGGCTCATTGGATGGCTCATTCTCATCTTCAAAAGGGAAAACATAATTTGACTCAAAAGCCATGGCAGATTCTTCACATACCAAGTTGTAATTCTGGTGGGATGACACAGTCTACTGATGATGCTGATCAGTATAACTTTCCAATACAAATGCTGAGTCATATCCACAAGGAACAAGTTCATTCCCTTCCACATGATGTGGATTTCCTGCAGTATTAGATACCTCAGTTTGGAAAATACTTGCAGCAATTTGAAATTGGGGACAGTCTAATTCTGCATGAGCATTTGTGTTGTGTATTCTACACCAATTGGTGAGGGCTGCCTCAACAAGATTGACTCTAGTAGTCTGTTTAGCTTTAGTAGGTGGCTGATTATCTAAAGGTGATGGTAATGAGCCATTATTTGGTCTAGAGTTCCATACTCTGGGCTGTCTTTGAGGGTTATTATTATTTCCACCATTGTTGTTGAAATTATTATTGTTGTACCCCCTATCAGGATAACTAGGTCTGTCATTGTTATAGCCTCTATTTTGGTTAGGCTGAGAATAGAAGTTCTGATTTCTCAGATGAGTGACCTCTATAGTTAGTTTTCTCAGTTGAGCAGAGATTTCTTTAATTTCTTCTTTCTCCTCCTGAGCTTTAGCCACTACATTTTCAGTTTGAGGCTTGAAGAAAGAGGATCCAGTGTTATTGTTCTGATCCACACCCTAAGGTATTGGTGTTTGTGCAGGATACTGTGGTACTTGACCATTCCCATTAGGAGTTGGCATGATGCTCAATGGAGATATCTACAGAGGTGCTGGCATTACTGCTGGAGGCATCATAGCTCCATTAGGATATTGCTGGGCAGGATATGTAGGATATTGTGAAGGATATGCAAGATATCCAGGCGGTGTAGGAAAAACTATGTTTGGTGTTGGAGAAGGTATCGGCTGCTGATTGACTTTGATAGCCTCTTGAAAAGCCCCTGCCAAAGTTGTGATTTTAGGATGTGCTCTCCTGATGAACATGGAAGTCAAAAGATCCAAAGTTGAATAATAGATACTCCTGGTAGCAGCATCTGCTACAGTATATAGGGTAACTACCTTGGATAGCATTTTCTAGAACCTAGCGTTGAAGTTGGCAATAGGTTCACCTTCAAATATTTTGATTGTAGCAAATAGGTGATAGTTCATTGAATGATCTATTGGTACCTTGAACCTATCAGTGAAAGCTTTCTCTAGGACATCCCATGATTTGACAGAACTCTGACCGAGACTAATATACCAATTATAAGCCTCTTCCCCTAAGGAAAAAGGAAATAATCTGCATACAACGTCCTGATGCTCTATTCTGGCCCTACAGCAGGCTTCCTTGAAAGTTCTGATATGATCATCAGCATCCTGATAAGGATGATATTTTGGATAGAGTTTGTCAGGGTTTTTTGGTAACTCATGATATGCAGTAAAGGTTAAAGGTGACTCTACTACAAAGAATGACATTGCAACCGGAGGAGGTTGAGCCTGTGGTATAGTTGGCTGAGGTTGGATCTGGGGTTGAGGCGAACAGGAGGTGTCATAGATAGTCCATAAGGTATTTGCAAACCAATTGGAGTTATAAGAAGAGGCTCTGGTGAAACTCTTGATGCGCTAGATCCTGGAGTGTGATGGATGTCCACAGTTCTAGGTCTGAACCCTCTAACAGGTAATTCATCGAAAGGTCCGGTGGATCGTGACCTGGTATTTATCTTGTGAGCCAGGATTTCTCAATTTTGAGGCAAAATGGCTAGAACTTTGTAAATATCACTTGGAATATACTAGCAGTGACTATATTTATGGTTAGGATTGGAAATTGACCTAGTATTTATGGAATATTTGCAGCTATACTGCAAATATGAGGTGATTTTTGGTTTGGCAACACTTTGCAGGTTGATATCGGGTTTCTAAAGCAGGATACCTCAAAGCTTGGACAAATTTGCCTGAAATAAGGCCGATCTTTGCAAATACATGCTGATCTACTGTAAAGATTGCACTATTTATGATTCATTTCAGAAACTTTACATAGGATTAGCATATATCAACTCAGAACAACAAATATTTACGTCTAGCTCTGGAAATTTAGCGGTGTCTGAGTGTTACCTTACAATCTTTATCATCACCTGAAGAGCTGATGATGATCCTCATCCTATGGCCCTCCTTCTAGTGCCAATTTATGTTGATCATGATGTTAGTCATAAACAAACATAGAATAAAAGTACACATTAACCTTTATTCATCTTGAAAGATACAATGAATTCAAAGAATTCATGATCCCAAGTCTCTAGTGATTAGGTCTTAATCTTCTGACATTACTCAAAGGTTGATGTGTGTTGCTGTTTCCATTTTGGGGCCTTACGTGGACTTCATCTGTAAAATAATGCTTCCTATAATGATGCTGCACAAATAGTTATTTTTACACAAGATATGCTTCAAATATTGTGTTCATCCTTGAATCTTTGCATGATATTTATCCTCTATGACATGCTTTACTTTCAAATATGCTAAATATGTTCAATTATCTATGAGATGCCTACATATTTGTACTTGTTTGCTTAAGATTATCAACTATTTGCAATTATGATGGTGAAATGTTCTGGAATTGAAAGAAATTGAAAGAAATACTTCAAATTAATGTTGAACCTTCAACTATTGAGCCACATACACACTTGATATTGTCACTAGGAGAAGAAATCAAACCATATGTTCACCAGGATGTTCCATAGCTAGATATAGTTGATGCAAACTTCAGAGGATGGTGAATGAAAACAATACATGCAACATGATGAGCACTCCAAGGGACGCAGCAAATCAAAGCACATATCCAGAATTCAGACGCAGATTACTCAAGATTTACGAAGATTTGTAATCAAAATGCTCTTCTTTTTATCAAATATGCAAAAGACATGTACATATACAATAGCTTTGAAATGAGTCCTAAATACTTCAGCAAACAGATTTCAATTAAGTTTTGAATGTTTAAAATGAGGCATCCCTGCACCTTTTATAGAATAAGGTGAGTGAGCTGTTACAATTGATCTATGATCTAGATTTATCTATTACAATCTACAGTTCACATTCATTGACCAAGTCAATTCTTTCCACGTGGCACAGGTTGCCAGCTGGCAACCATCTAGACGGCTTACTTTATTTTGCACCTGATGCAAATATTCCTTTTATGATGCATCTTCATCAGGATCCTCATCATCATCATGATGTGCACTAGTATCATCACTTTCAAAATCTTCATCATCTTGGTGAGCTTCTCCTTGTACATGGACTTGCATGGATGTCTGGATATTTTCATATGACTGTACTATTTTCTCTATCTCCCCGCCATCTTGAGTTTTTTCTTTGATGGTGGCGTGCCTATGCATTTGATATTTTCCTCGGAGATTCTCTAATTTACTTTTCCTGCTGCTAGATGTCTCATTATAATCCTCCATCTTGACCCTGATCCTCATGATCTTGTCCATGATTTCTTCTGTCAGATGGTTTAAGGGATCATCAGCTACCTGTTGGAAGTCATTATGTAGAGCTTTGATTGCAAACTCCTCATCTTGATTTTCTATCTTCCCTTCCACCTTCCCTTCCAGCATTTCCAAAATTTCTGCCTCAAAAGACATCATATCATGTAGTTTCATGCTAATTTCTCTTAGCTTATTATTGCACCTTTTAAATATATCACATTCAAATTGGATGTCTTTATACCATATATCTATCAATAATGCATTATTTTTATTTAGCACTTGGTTGGTTTTGAGAACTTGAGGGTGAATTGTCCTTATTTCCTCCAAGATGGTCAAAATTTTCTCCAGCTGAAAAGACCTCTTCCTAGTCTCCATCTATAATTTATCAACTTTTCTCCAGGAGACACTCAAAGAAGTCCATCTTTTTAAAGAGGCTTTTACCACTTCTTCTGCATCATCAAATGTGGATAACATCCACTTTGTCATTATGGATGACTCATGCTTCATGAGATCCAATTTATTTACTTCCTCTTGGGAAATAGCAGTCAATGGGACTGCATGATCGGTTGAAGTAGCCTCAGGGTTAATTAACCCTTTTATATATGTATGCAACTAAGCAATGTGCTCCTTGTGTTGTTTATTTTTATCCTTTTCTCTTTTGACTCTCTGGATTAATGAATCAATTATGTCTTTTCCTTCTTGACCCTCCTGGTCTTCATTAGCAAACCCTAAATCTACTGTGCTGATCTGGAATTTATCCAGAGTGATTTTACCTTTCTCCTTATCTACAGTAGGGAGTGCTACCTGCGCCGTCCTCCTACCTGTTGTAGGATCTCTTCTAATGGCCGAAGTCAACCTGGCCTTCCTCTTTGGTTTTATTAATGTTTTTGAAAATAATGTAGATATATCAAACTCTTGAATTTCCCTACCTGTTTTAGTGCCAATTTCTCTCTCTAATCACTGAGGAATTTGATCCTTTGTACCTTGGTTTCCTGAATCATCATGATGATCGTCACCTTGATCTCCTGTAAGTGTATCTGCTTTTGATGAAGAAGGTGATTTCCCTTCTTCTTCCTCATGATGCTCTTCATGAGAGTGATCTTTTGGTACATCTTCCTGATGAAGAATTTCTTTTCCTAGAGGGTGATCCTGTTGATCATCATGAATATCATGACCCTAATCTTTTGCTTCCTCCATTCTAACCTCATCCACCTTATTAATTCCTTCATCTTGAGATATACCTACATCAGTGGATATTATTTCATCTACCTTAGGTGCCTCTGCCTGATCTTGCATCATATCTTTCTCTGCACTTGAAGTACATACCTCCTTTTGAGTTTTCAGATCATCCTGACCTGACCTCATTTTATCTCCTGAGGTCTCTTGAGTTCGGAGGACATCCTCATTTGATATGACCTTTTCATCTTCACCCTTTTCTTGGACTTCTATTTTTGGTTCATCAGCTATATCTTGTTGTGATTGACCCAAATCTGGAGTGTGCATTTTTACTTCGATCAACTTTACTTCTTCAGTTTTACCCACCTCATCAGGTGCATTAGTCTGATGCTGAGGACTTGCATCTTTTCTATATTGACCCAAATCTAGAGTGTACATTTTTACTTCGATCAACTTTACTTCTTTAGTTTTACCCACCTCATTAGGTGCATTAGTCTGATGCTGAGGACTTTCATCTTTTCTATGTGAAAGGTCCACCACTTCAGGGCTGGTGACCTGCTCAACTAACTTATCTAGCCCTATATGCTGTGTAATTTTCTCGGGGCTTCTTTCTTTTTCTTGTTCAACTTGTTTTTCTCCAGTTCCTTTTACTGATGGGGTCCCAAAGGGAGTGATGTGAGCATTTGCACCAAGTGTTTCCATCTGTTGAGCAGTTATATCCTTAACCACATCATCATCAGACAAATCTACGGTTTAATCTAATGAGACAAGACTACCTGGAACTGCTCTAGAAGTTTCTTTTAATTGCTCTTTAGCTTGTTTAGTTTTAAATTTCATAATGGTAGGAAGTGGTACATTGTGTTGAAACTCCCTTCTAAAAACTTCACTACCTACCCCTCTTAGCATAATGGCGCTTTGCTTTATTTCACCTCTCATGGATGTTCTTGTTTTCTTCGGTGTGGGTGTCATCACCTGAGGTGCCTTTCTTTTCCTTTTGAATAATATAGGGCCTTCTTCTTACTCAGGCTCCTCTTCCAGAGGGATATCTTCTTCCATTTGTTTCTGTGAAGCTTGACCTTCCTCATAGGTCTCAGTAACCATTACATCATCTTTTTGGATTTTCTTAGACTTTTGCTTATCCAAAGGAGGAGGCACAGATGATGCTAAAGCCTGGCCTGAAGCTGATGCTTGTCCTGATGCTGCCGCTTCCTTAGCTGTGGCTATTATTCTCTCAATAATGACCCCTTTGGGTTCTTCTTCAGTTTTCTTGCCTCTAGGAGGTCTTTTGCTCTGTTTTTACTGAGGTGGCAACCTGTCTCCCTTGGATTTCCTCTTCTCATTTAAGAAATCATCATATTCATCAGCAGAGAGCTCTTATCCCTTCTTTTTGTTATCTACTGTGAGGTCCATACCTTTTTTCTTCAGTAGATCTACCTGCTCATCTACCCAAGCTTGGGTTAGCTATAATATCCTGCCCGTGAATGGATCCAAGGAGATGTCCTCCTGCATGGTAAGATCCGAGGCTGATATGGTATCGTTGTATATCTTCTTCTCTTCATATTCATCAGCCATTATCATTCCATCATCTTTATTCATTTGTGTTGGGATGGAAATGCAGCCAAGGGTTCTGATTTGGTTAAGTGTTAACCTCTTATATCTTCTTCTTCGGGCTTCAGCCTCATCTTCACAATCTGCCCAAAAATCCTCAAGATTCCTCTGGTGAATCGGCTGTTCCATGATCTTCTGCATCCTTCCATAAGGATCATATGATCTTATCAATGGAAATGGCTATAACTTCATCATTGTTAAGCCAGTTATGGCTTTCTTAATATTTTCACTGTCTGGGCACATATACCAGCCCATTGTTACTGGAAACAATACTGGGGGAGCTTGTTATTAGCTTTATAAGCACCCAATATTGTTACAACCTGCCTCATGAACTCCATTAACACTACAGCATCAGTTGGATATCTTGGGAGCATGAGAGGGTGCTCTTTAAATCCTTCAATCCTAATGTATGAAAAAGTTGCAAACTGAATGAACCAGGCCCCATGCCTGTATATTACCTCCTGAGCTTCCATGCTCAGTCTCTTAGTTCTGTCTTCCTCCATGGTCCTTACTAGATGCATAGAGAATGCATCATTCACCAATTTATAATCCTGGAGGTAATTTACTCTTTGCAGCTGGGGATGATGGTCCCAGATGTGTGCATCATTAGTGGTGCCACCAATCCTCCCCACTGTAGTCAATCCATTAAATGTACCCTTATAGGCACATGCATAAACAATGTATGAGGTCATATGGAAAGCACATTTTGTACCTCCTAGGTTTTTTAGTTGCTCATCCAAAGCATCACTTATCATTTTGGCCCATAATGGCCTGCTATTAGTGTATAGGCACATCAGGATGACTCCATACATCGAATCCCTGAAACTTCCAGCTGTTGGCTGGCCTGTTGCCCAGCTGAGTAGGGCGATCATGAACTAATACTTGTCATCAAAGTAAAATTTATATAAATGAACAGGCAACTTGGCTGCGGCTTTATAAGGACTATTTTTGGCTCTCCATCCATACATTCTCTTCCTAGCAACCCTCTTATTAACTTCATATTCTGTTTCCAGCTTCTTCAGGTCAATACTGACAACATTCTTACCTAGTGGCAAATTGAACATGGTGGAAAGGCCCTTGATAGATAAGTCTGCATATATTCTCCCATGTTTCTCTACCCTCCTTGTTTGGGGATTATAATTTCTGGCACACTCAATAACTAGCTCAGGAGCTTCCATGGAATATGGAAAACCTGTTGCATTCCACATCCCAGACACAAAAACGGATTCAAGCAGAACGTCCTCATTATTAATGTTGATCTTGTCTGCCCATGCAATCAAATCTATATTACCCTGGTGAGTGTCCCCTATAATTTCATACTTGAATTGCACACCCTCGGGCTGTGCAAACATCGGCTTAACAAATTCTACCTCGGACTTCATCAATCTTTTATTTGCCATGATTTCCTGCAATGACGAGAACTGGTCTCAAGATTGATACTTCATCTCATACATGCATATATTTTACATCCTTATGGCATCATGTGTATGTTTATTAAACAGTTATTTCATCATGATATACAGAAATCCTAGCTCCAAATCAATGAACATCATGTTACTTGGATATGCATAGAATAACAACAAGAGGGTTTCAATCACTTACCTGGTGTGCTTATCCCTGTGAATTACAATGATGATTATATAGGGATAATCTTGATACCGATGATAATCACACCCCTCTTTCTGATTCAAGCTGTATACGTCTGCAGGTGGTTCATAGGAAGGCTTGGGAGTTCAGCTCTGTATAAAAACTGATCTTATTGGAAGTTAAGTGCATAATGACGTTGTGAATTCATCTTAAACCCATTTATTTGGTCATTTAGGGCACAATCTAATTAAATCAATCTTAATCATTAAGTTTTCGCACAGAAACCTCTAGAGGTTGCAGGTGTGACCATCGCGTTAACCATCAGCGGGAAACACCTACTGCATTAATGAGCATTCAATGTCGCGCGACAATAAGAGGAGGATGATATTTTGTAATATCAGGTGATGTTTTGCATATCAGGTGATGTTCAAAATATCACCGTCTTGCAATATGACCATTCGCGTCTTAGCAGGAACACATATGTCAGTATATTGGGTTATTTTTCGACCATCGGGTCATGTTATAAAATATCAGGGGATGTTCAAAATATTGGGTGATATTTTGAAAAGGATGATGACCCTACGCATTGCTTAAGTGACCCCTCTCGGAATATCATGATGACGCCATCATGATATTGGTTTAGTCTATCGTTGAAGCACTAGGACGTCGTCATCATGTTTTATGAAAGGGTGATTTTAGGAAATATACCTCTGCGAGGTAAAAATGATGATGATGTCATCATCATGTCGATTCTCTTCGTTATCAGGTTGGATGATGTCATCAAGATAATGGCTCTAGGGTGATATTTGGCGATAGGATGATATTTGAAAGATAAGGTTATATTCAAAATATCAGGTGATGTTTCGAAATATCATCTTCACAGAATACATGTTGTTGTTTGACGGGTAAGTATCACCACCACCTAAAAATGACATCCGCAGGTCGCAAACAGATAATTTATCGGGTGATAAATCGGATTAGGGTAATCTTTCGTAAGATAACTGATGTTGAGAAATATGATGATGACTTACCCTCCCCCTTTATGAATATCAGGTTTGACCAAGATTTTGACCGTTCATAACTTTCACATCCTAAGGAATATCAAGGTGATGTAAAAGGCAAAACTTCATGAAATTTAATGCTCTTTCTAAATACGAGGTTAATGAAATGAAATAAGAACTTTAACAAACTAACCTCATGATGGTGACTTCCCCAACCATTATGCAGGATCATCAATATTGACATACTTTTACCATACCACCAGCAAGAAGAACACACAAGCAAAGCCCAAAAAAAAGTTGGGTCCCTGTTTTGCCAAGTCAAAATGGGGTGTGTTGTGTAACCACACAACAGGTCATCACAAGACATATCTATTTTGTCAAAGTTATCTAAAGAATCCAACATTAATTAACCAAAGTATCATAACAAGCTCTTTTTGAATGTAAGTTTATATCCAAGTGGATATTGTTAGATTTTTTTTGGGTCTTTTATAGTATGTAACTTTAATGGCTCCACCCAAGTAAGTTTTTTTATGCCTAAATTTTAAATACCTACACTACCCTCTCACCTATTAAGTGAATACACACTCTTATTATTAAAACTATATTAGAGGGGATGCATTTGTAGCAAGCACTCTTAATCACATCTATGGCAAGTTTGGTCATGTGTACAAGTGTTTGATCAAAGAACTCAACACAATGTGGTCTCATGGATTTCTATGATGGTTGGCTATGCACATGCAATGTAATGACCCAAGTTTTCACCAAGGACATTAGCCATACAAACACTGAACCAACAATTTTTTGCACATTTGCAAGTATGACATTTACAGAACAAGCACAACAACACCAAGGATGACATCATCATTACACTAAGCACTTAACGTGGCACAAGCGGAATACTTCACCCATCATGTGACAACTCACCATGATGACCAACGAGAGGTGGAGCTCACTCCACAACGAGGATCAAATACATGTCCAAGAACTTTCTCCCTCATGAACAAAAAAAGTAGGATGAGGGTAACAGTCACCTCAATCCATTCTATGACTATACAAGACAACATCCCAACATAAGGGTAACACTCACCTACATGATGGTTCAATTAGGAGGTACAAGTCCTCAACCAAATGGAATGGTCACTAGTTGATCTCGTACAAAGGTACACTTCCAAAACAAATGTGGGGAAAATAATTAGGTTTAAAAACACAGCTAGAGAACTCATTCATGGATTGATTCCAGAGGGCAAAAGCACAACTTTTGTCAACAATCTGCAAAGAGAGTTGAACAAACATAACAGGGCTTCCTAGCAGTGTACGAACCCCAAAGAAGGAGCCCACTTCCCAGGACTCCAGTGTTGGGTGTCATGGTCCTCAGGAAACTAGTGCTAGGTGTTGTGGTCCACTGGACTTCAATGCTAGGCACTGTAGTCCTGCTAAAAATAGGGCCTAAAACCTAGAAAATCCCAAAATTACCTAGAATAATGCAATTCAACCCAAAACTTACCCAAATTTCTTATAATGACTCAAAACATGATTTACCATAAAATAGGGTTCATTTTAGCCAAAAAAGAAAGGTGATGAACCCATAATGCCCACATGCCAAAAAGGACAAAAGTGTTACAAGATGTTATGCAAGTTCGACACCAACATTGACCCATGTCAAAAGCGATAATAGGATCGTCACCATCTATGTGGGAAGAATACAATCCAACACTAACATAACAATAAAAATTAAATACAACATCAAATAAATGCATCTAAACATGAGAACATAGCAAGATTCTAACATGTGGAAATCATACAAAATATGCCAACATCCTCACAAACCGAGGCGTGGAAAAATACAAGATTACATCCAATAATTACAACAATTGAAGGGCCTCATCCTAAACATAGACAAATCATAGCCAACATCATAAATCGTCCCATATTATCAATAACATCTTATTACAAAGGTCTCAAAAGACCTACTTTACAAAGGTTACAATAATCAATAATGAAATAATACAAGTGCATAAATACACCAAAATCCATCACACTCTCCAAGGCACAACAAGACATGAAGCACAAAATATTCAACCTACAAGAAGATAAGGAAACCATCCAACACTTGAAGATCATCGTAAGGGACCAATGCGGAAATTTTTCTCACCTCCCAACCATATTGCCATCATTGAGCACAATAGCTATCTATGCAACTCTAGGCAACCCCCGAGCTATGAAGAAGGTGATCAAGGCAAACTCGCTAAGAACATCTCACACAATCTAGGGTATACATAGCAACATATGGCATACACGCTAATCAATGCACACAACACACATGGCATAACTACCAATCCAATGCATATAAAGAACACATGGTAAAACAACCATACAAATACATTTGAGTAACTTGTGGCACACTTGCTAATACACACAATAGAATGACATCAAAACATTCAAACATAAGGAAGATTCAACTATCAATGCATTCCAAACAATCATATGTCATAGACCATCCCACACATAGATAAGCATGAATCAAGCATCTCAATGCACATGCAATACTAGGGTCACAACACATGTCAAGTATATCTCCATGGTAAGAAAAGGAAGAGAGACATAGTAGGCTAGGACCAGGAGTGTCATTACAAGGGCATAAACCTCCTCGTAGAATAAATTAAGGCACTACCTCCTCATAGCAAAACATGGCATTGTATCACCTTGAGATGCTCTTTACACCCAAACTAGAACATAGCATAACATGGAATTGTATCACCAAGAGATGCTGTTTGGTGTAAATGATCTTATTATTAATTTTTTACATAGCAATGTGTTTATTGTTAGTCTTGTTTAAACTCTCACTTGCTAGGTCCATCACAATGAAAGCCACTCCTCTCCTACCTCTATACCTCTTCCTACATGTCCAATGCACCAATTTGACTAATTGGGCATGACACAGAAATTGAGGTGACAAAACTCACAAAAATCACAAAAATCACAACATAGGTTTAAAAGATGCAAAACATGCATACATTAAGGAGACAACTCATCCCACAATTCAAATCAATCATATAAGGTCTAAAATGAAAAAATCATATTTTTTACAATGCACAAAATAACCATAAGGCCCTAAATCCACCATTAAAGCTTCCTATGGCACCTTGGAATATTTTCTATCTTTCATTCTATAGGGTTTATTGAAAACAAAGAACAACCCTTTATAGAAAACGAAAACAACATCCCAAATATCCAATAAAATTGAGTTGGGTGATTCTAGGAATTTTTTTGCAGAGTTTTGTTTGTTTTTCCATTTTTCCAAAACATAAAATATATGCAAATTAAATTAAATAACTTCTACATTCTCCTACAAGTCAATTCCAATTTAAACGCAGTCATGAGAAAACCACTTGAAGTGGCATGGCAAAGGAAGATCAAGCATAAATTAAAATCAAGAAGATCACCTCTCAACCATGCATTGAAATCCAAGAATCCAAGGGGGTTTAGCAAGCAATCTTTCTCCAAAAAACAACTACACAAAAATCCATTCAATCAAGAAAGCAATTCTTCCTTTTCATCCATGGAGAAATTCCTTCCATTCTTTCAAGAAGAGGGTTTAAAAGAGAGAGAAAAAATAGCAAATGAAAATTATGAAAATATCTCTCTTTTTCCCTTTTATACAAAAGCCCTAATTTTATTTCTTTTATTTATTTTTTCTAATTTCACTAAATACTCTCAAACAAATCACTTAAATTAATAGGAAAATAGTTAATCAGCTAAACTCAATTATTCCAAACAGGTATTTGGTATTTGATTCAACCTCTTTCTAAAAAGTACAAACATGCCATACCAAGCATTTGATTTTCCAATTTAATGCAATTCTTCCTTTTGATGGAAAAATATTAAATTTCAAAATTAAATAGAAATCACTCAAATGTATTCTTTAAGCATATTATGATGCAATAAACATTTTTGCTAAGGTAGAAATAATAGTTTTCAATCTATAATCATTAAAATAATTCAAAAACATGTTTTTTGAAACAATTTAAAATAAAGTGAAAGAATGCTAAGGAAACACACGTAATTGACTTCAAGCACACATTACGGGTTTCCACAACACAAGGATAAAGGTGAGATGGCTTAGCGTCCCATGTCAACCTTCTCCACATTTCCCACATTAGTTAACACTTATAATTACCTACACACTCAAGTCAACCATTAGGCATACCTACTCCACATATAATAGCCAAAGCAACATAATCCACTCCAATGTAGTATAAGCATACATGATATAAAATAATCACATCCACTATTTATCATCTACAACTAGCATGATCTAGGAACATGATGCATAAACGATAACATTTCACAATGCAAGGATAATACGACAATCACAACTATAACAAGTATAGTGAAAACAGTGAAGTTGAAGCACTGTAATATCCTAACATACACGATCACAATGTATGCATCCCATAATGCATAGTTGAAAGCAAAATAACAATGAGAAACCCATGGAAAACACCTTGATGGTCATCCATAATACACCCTTAGAACCCCTCAATGGTCTAATAGATCTCATTGACAAGTTCAGTGCAATGCAACAACGCAAGAGAATCACATAATACACTGATATACACATAATATAGCATAAAACATATGAATCAAAAAGCACACTAGAAGCACACTAGGGTGGGCATTACATCCTCCTCCAGTAGCATTAGGCTTACTCTTGGAAGCCTACAACAACACAAGGATGAAGTACCTTCAATACATAATCCTTTGCAAACAAAACATATCTCAAAAGATCAATCCTCCTGACCATTAATAGGTCAAGGTCTCAAAACAATGAAACAAGTCTCCAAAGGTGCACCAACAAGGTCAAAACCAACCATTGTGCATACAAACTCCTTTGAGACTGCATCATTCCATCCTCCAACTCCCACCACAATGAGAAGAGGATCTAGTCAAAAGGCCCAAAAGACCACAAGCATGACAAAATCCTATAACTTAGGACTACTACTATCTTGGGAAAATGTCTCAAGCTCTCATCTGAGCCCAAGGAAAACTCACAAAGCTACAAATTCCTCTCTCCAAAAGAATTGTCAATACAAGATTACATTCCCTACAGTCCTTCATTGGACACTACCCACAACACTAGAACTCAAGGATCAAGAAAAATAGTTCTTAAGGGCTATAGGCACATGTACCTCACCTACATCCTTACCAAAAACATGCCTTAACTCTAGACATGATTTCACTACATGAGGTACTTTCTCACATACCACTCCTAAAAGAGAGGATTCATCTAACACTCTAACTCCACACCACCAAAACTAGGATCGACCAATAGAATCTCAGAGGGAAGATTCTAGACCTCATCCTCTTACAAGCATAAGCACTTCCATCAAGCAAGGCTTAGCAACCCACTTATCACTAGGAATGCATCTAAGGCGGCAATAACACATGGACATAGGTGCATGACTACTCTCAACACCACTTTAATGCTTAACTAAGCTAGACCAAAAAGGTCAAACAACACAACATGGTCACGAATTCATGATCAACTAGGTAGCACAAGACTTCCTAGAGGCCTAAACACCAAGTATCCATAAAATGGAGTACAAAGGACAACAACTTCTTCATACAAGAATTGCATCCCTTCCAACACCATGCTAGGAAACCTCCAAACACCAAGGATAAACTCCTAAAAAAATCAATTTCGCAAGGTTGGCAACTCAACAAGAGCAAGAAAACAACTATAATATCATAAATACATAAATAATACATGCTCATGCACTAACTAAGGCTCCACCATACTCTACACTATGTCAAAACATATGTGTAGTTATGGAACTCACATACAAAAGACACATCATACACTCCACAATGTTGAAACACTAGGAGCATGGCATCACATCCAAGACTAATAGGAATGAGACAAGAAAGAACAATAATAGTTGGTGGACTAAGTCAACACTCAACCAAATGAAATATACTAAAAACAAGATTCAATCCAAATAAGTTCTCTACAATTCTCAATCACATAGACACAGTCAAGAATCAACATTTAAGCTCATACAAGAATTCAATTTCACATCATTCACCGCTATCCAGGTATGACAAACACACCAATCAACAAGATAACTTACATCAAGTGATCCATAGCAACACACAACCATTTCAAAGATTTCTCAACACTTCACACAATAATCACTTGCATCCAATCAACAAATCAAAGAATTTAATTTAACATAGTTCTAGTACATGCACACCAAGAACTAGTACATGGGTTGATGCAAGAAGTTGGGTCCACAAAAAGCTCAAAAAGTGGAAGCGTTTTTGCTGTTTTTTAGAATGTCACACTTGGACTAAAAATTTGAAGCACTTACACAATGAATCTTTAAAAAAGTCAGTAATATGAAATTTAGTATTTTGAATCTAGTTTCCAAATATGTAATTTATTCAAATACTCAGATGACAGAAATTAAATTTTGATAGGCATGTATAAAAACCATTTTTTAAAAGTCTTTTTTTTTTTACCATGTCATGCACATGTACGAACACCACTTTTTGACCTAAATAAAAGTATTTTTCTAATTCTTTTTGGAAAAATATATCTAACAACGTGAAGATTGATGAGGATAATTTTTTGAAATTTTTTTTGAATCTTTTTTTTTCTTGAATTTTTATTGGCCATAATTGTTGTTTTTAAAAATCAATGTGTACGGACAACATAATTGGACCTAAACTAAACATTTTTTGAATTTTTTTTCATTGTGTAGAGAATTATCTGAAGATTGATGTCATATATTTTTTTTTACAAAAAAATTAACCAAAAAAAAGTTATTAAAAAATTAAAAAAGTCTGATATTTCAAGTTTATGGACTAGTTTGTTTAGAAATTAATTAAAAAATAGAAAACATAAACCAATCTTAACAACAATTATATATTTGGAAACTAGAAATTATGTTCTATAATGGGTTTTAATTTCATAGATTAATTCAGAAAAAAAAGTCCATCATCTATATTGCCAAAGCTGGACATTTCTCTTGAACCTGCCTTAGTTTTTTAGTTGCAGGTCAAAGGCTAAGGGTCGGGTTGCCAAGCCTTTCTTGAGCCTCAAAATTTAAAAAATTCATATGCGTTATAAAATGCATACGCATTCTTAAAACTAAATGAATGCATACACGTTATGTATTTTCCCATTTGAATACCTTTAAGAAACACATACACATTATAAAACGTGTACGTGTTTTATAACATGCACACATTTTATAATGCATACGTAGTTTATAAAGCATATGCGTTTTATAACATGTATGCATTTCTTGTTATATCACACATACACGTTTTATAATGCGTATGTGTTTCTTGTTATATCACGCATACACGTTTTATAACGCGTCTGCGTTTCTTGTTATATCACGCATACACGTTTTATAACGCGTATGCGTTTTAGGCTCGGGTACCCATAGCTAAGATTGTATGCATTTTTCAATAATGCATACATGTTTCTTACGAGATTTTTTTTTTGCCAAAACTTCCCCTCTTCGTGGACCCAACTTATTGCTTTTACCCACATTCTGGACACATTCTACTCCCTTACACTATCCATTAGAGGCCCATCATGGACATGATAGAGAAAATAAAATGATACGTGACCAGCAGTTTAAAATTTTCAAGCATAGCCACCAATAAAGAATAAATAAATAAATAAATAAAATACCAAAGTGGAAGAAAATTTGATTCCAATAATAAGGCATAAAATGAGCTCAATTTTAACAGTAAATTAAGTGTGACCATAAAGCTCACAGGATAATTAAATATCAAAATTCGATGGCTATACTTATTCATAAACAAGAATAAAAATTCAACGCTGGCCCTTACAACATTTAGTGAATTCACCAAAATTGAAGAAGGAAAGTATCAAATTCTAAAAGTTCCACATTACATGAACTACGTGACTAATTCTAGCCACAAGAGAGGGAGCACAATGCTACACGACACGTGAGTTTCAAAATCCAAGGTTAGTAAGAGGACACTCTCAATCATGCTAAATAAACAAGTCTTCTAAGACTACAATCACGTAAAAACATGAGATCATTTCTAAACCAAACAAACATCACTCAAGATGCCAAGCAACAAAAGTTGCATCCCATTCAAGGGGTTCACAATCACCATGCAATGACACACATAGTCACACTATAGCAAACATCTAGTAACCAAGATTAAGCTAGGACAAAATTAGGTTCACAGACCAAGATATCTAAACACATCACTCTCACAACAAGAGTGGTTTCCACTTCTCACCAAATAGGGATTCACCAATCATATGGATAATGCATTAATGCAGCATTCACATACATCACAAATCAAAACATGAGAGAGGATTTAGTTGGGGTCAAGCTCCTACCCAACTTCCCACCCACAATATGCTAACTTTCTCCACAACATGATGACAAGCATATTTAAAACAATATGCACATATACAACTAAATCTTTCGTGCAACCCCTTTTTCTCTCTAACTTTCAAATTAATGCAATGCAATAATCACACTCAGGTTACCACATGAATCCTAGGGAAGAATGCAATTTGGGGACATAAGTCATTACCCAAATGATCTATTCTAGAAATGCAATGCAACACTTTCTTTCTTACACCAACATAATTAATTCACACATAGGGACATGCTGTTAAAGAAGAAAATGAAAGATGCATTTCATGCAAGCCTTTCCAATGACCATATAGAGGCAATTAATAAAACAAATATGACAAGCGGTAACGTAATATACACACAACATGGTGCACAATGCAAGGTACAAATACACTATCATTACCAAACAATCTTCTTCAAATATCATGCATATGATCAAAACATCATCTCTTTCACATGTATAAATGCATAACTCTTAAAAGAGTACACCAAGTTCAATCAACATTAAAGACATGGTATTTCCTTTCACACAAAGGTTTCCATAACTCCACCATCAAAGTGGTCACACAAGCACTAACATGACCCTAGAAAGGTCACTCAAGAACTCTCACACACAACAAGGGTTCATGCCAAGAATTTAAGACATCAAGAAGGCAAATCACACAAAAGAAACTTCTCAAAAACCACAAGGGTCTATTAAACCCCACAACAATGTATTCCTCACTACACACATGCAAGGAAGATATATCAAAAGAGAATGCATGATACTCAAATCACACAAAGACACAAGGACCCTACACATGCTCAAACAAGCTGAGAAGAACACACACCCCAAATATCCCAATGTTGCAACATGGACTTTGATACCAAGTGTAATGCCCCAAGTTTTCACCTAGGACATTATATGGACAAACACTGAACCAAATTTTTTTTCACATTTGCAAGTGTGACATTTACATATTGCATTGCACTCATGCATGTACAAGATGTTGTAACAAGCACAAAAATACCAAGGATTACATCACCATTGCACTAAGAAAGGTGGCACAACCAGAAGACTTCACCCATCATGTGACAACTCACCACGATGACCAAGCGAGAGGTGGAGCTCACTCCATGACGAGGATTAGATACACATCCACGACCTCACTCCCTCATGAACACACAAATTAGGATGAGGATAAAAATAACCTTAATCCACGACTACATAAGACAATATCCCAACACAAGGGTAACACTCACCCACGGGATGATTCAACTAGGAGGTACAAGTCCTCAACCAAATGGAATGGTCACTAGTTGATCTTGTGCAAAGGCATGCTTCCCAAACAAAAGTGGGGAAACCAATTAGGTTTACAAATACATTTAGAGAACTCATTCATGGATTGATTTTAGAGGGCAAAAACACAACTTTCGTCAACAATCTGCATGAGAGAGTTAAACAAACACAACGAGGCTTCCTAGCAGTACATATGAACCCCCAGAGGAGGAGCCCACTACCCATGACTCCAATGCTAGACACTATGGTCCTTAGAAACTAGTGCCAGGCATTGTGGTCCACTAGACTTCAGCACTAGCTGCTACAACCCTGCTAAAACAGGGCCTAAAACCTAGAAAATCCCAAAATTTCTCAGAATAATGTAATTCAACTCTTGAAACTTACCCAAAGTTCCTCTAATGACTCAAAACATGATTTGCCATCAAATAGGGTTCATTTTAACCAAAAATAGTAAGGTGACAAACCCATAATGCCCGCATGCCAAAAAGGACAATAGCATTACAAGACATTAGGTGAGTTCGACACCAACACCAACCCATACCAAAAATAATAATAGGATTGTCACCACATATGTGGGATGAATACAATCCGACACTAACATAACAATAAAAATCAAATACAACATCTAATAAATGCGTCTAAACATGAGAACATAGCAAGATTCTAACATGTGGAAATCATACAAAACATGCCAACATCCTCATAAACTGAGGCGTGGAAAAATACAAGATTACACCCAATAATTGTAACATTTAGAGGGCCTCATCCTAAACATAGAAGAACCATAGCCAACATCATAAATCATCCCATATCATCAATAACATCTTATTAGAAAGGTCTCAAAAGACCTACTTTACAAAGGTTACAATAATCAATAATGAAATAATTTACAAGTGCATAAATACACCAAAATCAATCACACTCTCCTAGGAGCAAAAAGACACAAAGAATGACATATTCAACCTACAAGAAGATAAGGAAACCATCCAGCACTTGAAGATCATCACGAGGGACCAATGGGGAAATGTTTCTTACCTCCCAACCATATTTCCATCGTTGAGCACAATAGTTGTCTACGTAACTCTAGGCAACCCCTGAGCTATGGAGAAGGTGATCAAGGAAAACTCGTTAAGAACATCTCACACAATCTAGGGTATACATAGAAACATATGGCATACACGCCAATCAATGGACACGACACACATGGTACAACTGCCAATCCAATGCATATAAAGAACAAATGGTACAACAACCATACAAATACATCCAAGTAACATTTGGCACACTTGGCAACACACATAATAGAATGACATCACAATATTCAAACATAAGGGAGATTCTTAACCATTGATGCATGCCAAACAAGCATATATCATAGATCATCCCACACATAGATAAGCATGAATTAGGCATTTCAATGCACATGCAATACTAGGGTCATAACACACATTGAGTATAACTCCTATGGTAAGAAAAGGAAGAGAGACATAGTAGGCTAGGACTAGGAGTGTCATTACGAGGGCATAAATCTCCTTGTAGCATAAATGAGGGCACTACCTCCTCATAGTAAAACAGAGCATTGTATCACCTCGAGATGCTCTTTACACCCAAACTAGAACATAGCATAACAAGGCATTGTATCACTAAAAGATGTTGTTTGGTATAAATGATCTTATTATTAATTTTTATTTTATCCAATGTGTTTATTGTTAATCTTGTTTGAACTCTCACTCTCTAGTTCCATCACAGTAAAAGTCACTCCTCTCCTACCTCTATACCTCTTCCTACACGTCCAATGCACCAATTTGACCAATTGGGCATGGCATGGAAATCGAGATGATAAAACTCACAAAAATCACAACATAGGTTTAAAAGATGAAAAACATGCATACATTAAGGAGGCAACTCATCCCACAATTCAAATCAATCATATAAGATCTAAAATGCAAAATTCATATTTTCACAATGCACAAAATAACCATAAGGCCCTAAATCCACCATTAAAGCTCCCTATGGCACCTTGGAATATTTTTTATCTTTCATTCTACAAGGTTTATTGAAAAACAAAGAACAACCCTTTATAGAAAATTGAAACAACATCCCAAATATCCAATAAAATTGAGTTGGGTGATTCTAGGAAATTTTTGGAAGAGTTTTGTTTGTTTTTCCATGTTTCCAAAACATAAAACATATGTAAATTAAATTGAATAACTTCTACGTTCTCCTACAACTCAATTGCAATTTAAATACAGCCATGAACAAACCACTTGAAGTGGCATGGGAAAGGAAGAGCAAGCATAAATTAAAACCAAGAAGATTACCTCTCAACCATGCATTGAAATCCAGGAATCCAAGGGGGTTTAGCAAGCAATCTTTCTTCAAGCAACAACTACACAAAAATTCATTCAAGCAAGGAAGTAATCCTTCCTTTTCATCCATGGAGAAATTCCTTCCCTTCTTTCAAGAAGAGGGTTTGACAAAGAGCAAAAATAGAGAATGAAAATTATGAAAAAATAACTCTCTTTTTCCCTTTTATACAAAAGCTCTAATTTCATTTCTTTTAATTCTTTTTTCTAACTTCACTTAATACTCTCAAACAAATCACTTAAAGTAATAGGAAAACAATTAATGAACTAAACTCAATTATTCCAAACAGGTAATTGGTATTTGATTCAACCTCATTCTGAAAAGTCCAAACATGTCATACGAAGCATTCGGTTTTCCAATTTAATGCAATTCTACCTTTTAACAAAGAATATTAAATTTCAAAATTAAATCAAAATCACTCAAATTTATTCCTCAAGCATATTATGATGCAATTAATGTTTTCACTAAGGTAGAAATAATAATTTTCAATCTAGAATCATTAAAATAATCTGAAAATATGTTTTTTGAAACAATTTAAAATAAAGTGCAAGAATGCTAAAGAAACACATGTAATTGACTTCAAGCACACATTATGGGTTTCCACAACACAAGGATAAGGGTGAGATGGCTTAGAATCCCATGTCAACCTTCTCCACATTTCCCACATTAGTTAACACCTGTAATTACCTGCATACTCAAGTCAACCATCAGGCGTATTTGCTCCACATATAATAGTCAAAGCAACATAATTCACTCCAACATGGTATAAACATACATGATATAAATAATCACATCCACTATAATCATCTATGACTTGCATGATCTAGGAACATGATGCATAAACAGAAACATTTCATAATGCGGGAATAATATGACTATCACAACTATAACAAGTATAGTGAAAACAATGAAACTAAAGCACTGCAATGTCCTAACATACACAATCACAACATATGCATCCCATAATGCATAGGTGAAAGCCAAATAACAATGTGAAACCCATTAGAATCATCTTGATGGTCATCTAGAATACACCCTTAGAACCCCTCGATGGTATAATAGACCTCATCAACAAATTTGGTGCAATGCAACAAAGCATGAGAATCACATAATACACTGATATACACACAATACAAGATAAAACATATGAATCAAAAAGCACACCAGAAGCACACTAGGGTAGGAATTACATGCAAGATATACATAAGATAAATTGTATCCGCATCAAGAAATGATCATAGCTTAGAAGTAAATGTAATTGTAAGGAATAGCTTTCTTACCATGTATGCAAATTGTGGAAGCATCGATAATGTTAGAAACTTATTTTTATAAAGGCCTCAAAAAGATGTATTCTCTTGGAATGCAATGATTGTTGGATATACCCAAAATGGCCTAGGTAAATAGTCAATCAAACTCTTTTCTTAGATGCATTTATAGGCAATGAGCATAAGCATCACACCTAACAATTTGAAACCTTTGCCACAACTTCCATGATCCATGCTAACTTAGTAAATTTTAAAATGGTAAGCACATTCATGTAAGTAGAATGAGTGCTTAGTTTTATTTAGATATCTTTGTTGACATTACCCTTGTTGATATTTATGCAAAATGTGGTAGCATAGAGGATGCACATAAATCTTTTCATGATATCTTTAAGCCAAGGGATTTTTTCTAGAATACCATGATTGTTGGATAAACTCAACATGGTTATGCAAACAATGCATTGAATTTATATTTTTTGAAATATAAGTAGGCTTAAAACTAGACCACATCACATCTATCAATGTTCTTTTTGCATGCATCCATGTTGGTCTATTGGATGAAGCTTAGAGCTACTTTTGTTTATTGATAAGGAATTATGGAATTACATTAAGAGTAGAACATTATGCTTATATGGTTGGTATTCTTGGTCATTGTGGATTTTTTGATGAGGTTGAATCTTTTATAAGTAGAATGCCATTACAACCTAATGCTTTGATATGGTATATCCTTCTTGGTGCATGTAAAGTCCATGGCAACCTTGATATGAGAAAATGTGTGGTAGAATGAGTACTCGAGTTAGATCCACAAGATGTTACCACTCATTTGTTTCTTCAATAGATATGTGATGCAATTAGAAATTAGGATTCAATGTAGCAAATGTGAGAACATTGATTAAAGACCTTGAGGTGAGAAAGGAACTAGGGTGCATCTAAATTGAAATCAACAACAATGTACATGTCTTCATTGTCAAAAGTAAAAGGTATTAATGGATGGTAAATTAGTATTCAATGCAAAATAAAAAAAAAAACATGATATGATGTATGTGACTCATAATTTATTTGCTGCATGCTTTTGAGTACGAATAGAAGGAAGAAAATTCTAGGGTAAGCAAGATCGTCATATTCATAGCTGTTAGAGTGAAAAGGGACCTCTTCCGAATAGAATAATTAACTATAACATTTAATATAGGGAAATTTCTAGCTTTGAAATAAGCAAAATTAGAACCAAAGAGTGCAATTTTGGGTAAAAAATTAGATTCTAAAATAAGGGCAAGAGACTCAAACACAACATGAGTGATTTATGGAACTCAAATCAAACCAACATGATACCACCATGATATATAGGTAAGAGTATCTGCAAAGAAACCACCATGATATATAAAATAAGGGTAAGAGTATTTCCAATTGTATTGTGGCTTCACTTCCAATTCTTGTTAAGTTTGTTACAATTTATGCATGTCCATCAGTTAACTAATATGAAATGACTAACCTTTTATTTCCTCCATCATATCTCTTTAAATCATATTTTTGAAGTGTTTCAAATGCAAAATGGAGTCTTAAAATACGTTCCTCGACTAGAGATTCAAATAATGAATCTTGATATAAAAGGACAATAATGTCCCTAATCAAACATTCTTAGGAATTTGACAATTTTAATGAAATTCTCCGATAATTCTCAGTTATGAGGCAATCAAGAATAACTGATAATAAACACCAATGTATTATTCAGCTGCTACTATTAATCATTGCAAAATTTTATCCTATCACATTACCATCAAATTGCAGCACATTCAGTGATCTTGTTGCCTACAGGAGCATGGGCTGCATCAAACCTTATGAATGTTGGTGCCTAAAGTGGATACGAGGTTTGTTAACGCTCTGGACATGATCAACAATTTGGTAGAAGATACTTTATTACAATTCCTCAGAATCTATTAATTTCTCTCCCTTATAAGATCATGATCTCTTCCTCACAGCTGCCTCCTTCTTGGGATATAAATATGTGTTCCACAATTCTCAAATGAGGCTGCAATGTTCAAAGATTCCTTAATAATGCTACCGCTAACAATAATGACAATATTAATTGGAGACAAATAGATGCTACACCAATATTAGATGCTGCACCAATATTAGATGATGTGCCATACTGTATTGCAAACTGCAATGCAATCTTACACCTTAACGCCCAGAATTAGAGGAATTAAATATTGGCGTATATGAGTGACATGGCAATATTGATGCAAAGTTTTAAATCACAACCTTCATAATGAAATTTGACAGAGAATAGGGAACGACTGGTCAAAGATGCTAATAGAAAAGGAATCGGGCCACATTTTAACCCATAATGGAGCACAGGGATAATTATACAGAAATCAAGGATGAATAGAGTGGAAAGTACAACTTGGATTATTGGATTGCGACACAAATATGGAAATTCCTTAACCATCTGTGACAGGCTCACAGGCGTATAGCATAATTGAATCCAAAACTAACTAGGGCTGGACAGAGTCAAGGAACAAACATAATTGTTAGTGGCATTCATTTATTGAATCATAATTTTGCAATATTGATGCGGTGCCAATATAAATAAAATTATTATGTTATAACAAACATTTGCATGCATATCAATTGGAGATATATTATTGAATTAAAGACATACCATGATTCCAAGTAATATTTGAACCATTCTTCGTACATTAATTGGAATCTCAAGTTGCGACTGAAAACACACAATCTGTCCAAAAATTTGAAATCTGAATACATTGAAAGAGACATACCCTGGACTATCTATCTATTGAAGCAACTAAAATCACACCGCACTGAGAAGACCCTTTGAATACTAAAATGAACACACTAAAAAATGATGCTGATAACTCCAAAATTGAAGCTAAAATGGAGATTAAGCTCCGTGCAATCCCTGACTAGAATCACCAACGAAGTCCCAGAGTTTTCATTTCTGAATCTTGAAGATCACAAGGGGTTTTGTCTTTGGATTGGATTTCAAACACAAGTGCTTAAAATCTGAGAGAAATTGATAAAATTATGTCTAGATAATCTCTTCAACTTAATCTTCTCTTTAATAGATTTGTTTTTTTTTTTTAGCAGAAAAGGGACGAATCCTAGACTAGATATATATTCATATAAACGATAGTATTACAAAAAAAGGCAGGGGGGATTAGTATTTCCACACCCCTGTGGCGGTCACAACAAGGAAAGCAGCCTTCATACCATCACCAAAAAAGAGCCCAAGACGTAAACCACGATACATCTGCTGCAACAATATACAACAAAGAAAAAACTATAAACTAAAAATTAGAAACCACCCACCGCGACAGAGAACTTGGAACATTAAACATCATCATCCCCAGCCACTGCTCCCTGAACGCCACTTTCAACAGCCACCATTTCCTCATCTTCATTCTGGCCCGGGGGGTCCTCCATATCCAAGGCATCCTCAGCATCATCAAGAATCCTTCGGTGGTGAGGGGCCATATCTGTAGCGTGAAACCTCAGCAAAACGGATTGCTAGGAACAAATCTTTGCACTTCAGCCTCACCAACTTTGGAATTGAGTGAGCGTGACCCCTAAGTGCTTTCTCCAATAAACACATACACCCACACTACAGGCCGTGCTGCATTTTCTCATAAATGCACTCATAGGACCTCCTAGTTCTTAGCTTGTGAACTGGGAAAAGACTGCCAACCCAAACATCACCAACCATCAGATCATAATTCGCCACCGCAATGTTTCACCTTTCCACGGAGAAGAGGCATTGGTTTATAACTCCCATTGCAATGGGAAGAATGAAGTGCGAATCTTGCACAATGTCCATAAGATTTGAAAGAAAAATTGACGCCACTTCTGACCCCTTGATTTCTCTGTCCGGAGATCCTTGTAGCCATTTGTGGTTGTAGATAGTCTGAACTGCAAATTGAGTTAAAGTGCAATCCAGATGGAAAACACTGTTGAGCTCTAGAATATCCACGCTGCCTCTAATGGTCAGCTCCCATGGGAGGGGAGGAAAGTAGATTCTGTAATTAGCAGCCCCCCCCTCCATGCTTATAAAACATGCATGAACGGGAGAAGAAATGACGCCATCCTCCATATTAAAGAGGCCCGGCTCACAAGATGGCTGGAGAGCCAAAAAGTACGGGTGACGGCGAAAATGAAACCCCAAATGAGACTGACAGCGGAGGACAAATAAAAGAGACATTTGGCATGCCAAATGATGTGCAGAATGAGATGATAGGCATATCAATTGCGCAATGCAGGGTACGAGAAAGGAGGTGGAGGGAGGGGAAATTTGAGCAAGATTTGTCAAACGAGTGTAATAAAGGTTACCATAAATGTTCTCTTGTGTCGTTAAAGCAGTGAATGGAGGCACTAAGGTGTCACCTTGGCTATAACTTGCCCACGTGGCTGATAGAATGTGAGGGGGGTACTTCTTGTAACTGTCCTAAGCTGCCCACCCGCCTCATCCCTAGCAGGTCTAATCCTGCAGGGACCTTAGAGATAGATCTGACCCATTTGCTTTTCCTACCATCATGTAGAAGGAGAAAGGCCAGAGTCTAACCTGATCAAATATTTGAAACCTTTCAGACTGTCCTGAAGGGCCGAGTTGAAGAGAACTGACTTTTCATTCTGATCAAGGGCAAAGTTCGCTAGCCAATCCACCACCCTGTTACCTTCTCTGTAACAATGAGAGATTACAAACATATCAAATTTACTTAATATATCCTATCTTGATCTAGGATATAATTGATAGACCAATTCTTTGCTTTCCCTGTCTGTAAAGATGAAATCACTAGCAGTGAGTCCCCCTCAATTGAGATATTCTTAAAACCATGAGAATGGGCAATTTGTAGAGCATTAAGAAGAGCTAGAGCTTCTGCTTTGTTATTTGTACCATTTGGAATCTTGGTAGCTTTCACAACTAGTAGTTTTCCCCTATGGTCCCTAATTACACATCCCACACTTGAAGGCCCCGGGTTCCCTATGCACGCTCCATCAAAGTTCACCTTTACCATAGGAGGAGAGGGAGGAATCCATTTTATCATGGCTCTATCTATTTTAGAACTAGAAGTTTGTGGGAACGAATTGAATCGACTATTTTGAAGACTATCCCAATTTTTGGACATGAGAACATCCCATTTAGACCTTTTAGATTCCTTAGGATGAGAGCGTCTTAATTTAGCAAAGATTAATTTGACAACAGCAGAGACGATCTCATTGCAATCTTGAGAAATAGACCTCTTGAAGCTTCTGAAAATTTGGTAGTTCCTCTCCTTCCAGATGATCCACATAATGGTTGAAGGGCTAACGACCCATAGGTCATGATAGTAATCATATTTATTAAGATTAGGCCAGCTTAATAGCCACTCCTTCAGTGTGCCTGGTATTGGGGAGGACCAATTCAGCAGGTGCATGATGTGCTTCCAACATTGTTGACTAAAATTGCATCGAACTAGGAGGTGATCTACCAACTCCACGTCTTCTTGGCAGAGGACACATTTAAAGTTTGAAGCTATTGAGAGCTTTTCAATTCTCTCACTCATGCGTAACCTATTATTCAGAGCTAGCCAAGTGAAGGTGCCTACTTTAGGGAGAATAGAATCTGCCCAACATAGAGTAGTAGGCCATTATACTCTAATTCTTGTAGACAGAAATTGATATCCCGAATGAACATTATAGTGTCCCGAGCCATCCCCCATCCAAATGAGTTCATCTTCTTCGGGAGAGAAGAACATAATGCGTTCCTCTAAAATTTTCTCGAGAGCTAATTTTTGATCTTGAGGAAAGTTACATTTGTCAAAGCTTTTCCAATGTATTGTCATAGGAACTGATCTTGTGTCCACTGTGAAATAGGAACACATCTTTTCTCCTCAAAATCTTTTGAGATATGCTACTGCTTCTCTGAAATTGCCAATCGATGAGATTTTTGGGCCCCCATTCCATTGATCATCCCAGAAAGAAGCTTTTTTCCCATTATGAATGACCCAGGAAAGCTTGGGAAGAATTACCTAACAACTTGTGATAATAAAGTTCCATATTGATGAACCTTTCGAAGGGTTTGAAACAATAAAGATTCTTTCATGAGCTTTATAGTCCAGATACTTTTTTTTTGCAAAAGTTTGACCCATTTGGTTTGAGGATGTTTATACATCTTCCATGCTAGTTTTGCTCCCAAAGCCATATTTTGCAATTCTAGGTTGATAACACCTGCACCTCCTTGGGGTTTTGGGGAACAAATCTTTTCCCAAGCAATTAAGTGAATTTTCTTTGACTCTATTGAATCTTGTCACAGGATTTTTTTACAAAGCTTGCCTATTTCATCCAGTATACCCTTTGGAGTCTGCAGAGAAGACATCATGTAAATCGAGACTACCGTGAGGACTGCTTTTAATAGTGTAAGTCTACCTGCCAAAGACAACCAACCACTTTTCCAAGCTTGTAATTTATTGAGCAGATTATCAATAACACCTTTCCATAGCAATTTTGTGTGATGACCGTTGAAGAGAGGAATCCCTAGGTATTTACCTGGCAGAGATTCCATCTTGAAGTTGAAAAGTTTAGGATATATGGCTGCTGATCTTGTGGGGTGTTAAACAAATAGATTTTGGACTTCGATGAATTGATAATTTGTCTAGAGGCCTCACAGTCACATGACATCACCCTTTTGATAGTTGAAGCTTCTTTCTTTGTAGCTTTCCCAAACAGGATTGTGTCATCAGCAAAGAGGGCATGGGTTAAAGAATCTTTAAAGGCCTTAACTTTTATACCTTTCCATATTCTTCTGCTTCTCACCTGATTAATTAGCCAAGTAAGAGCTTTGGTCATACTTTAATAGATTTGTTGCTTTCTTCCTTTTCTCATCCACTACCAAATATTCTCTTTTGATTTAGATTGTAACTCCACTCCTTAAGAAATAATTAAGATATGGCCATAATTTCCCTTTGTTAGTGTCTCATTATCTACTTAAAAGAATAATAAATAAGTTATCCGTAATAATTTAAAACAAAATATGGATCAACTTATTAATATTATTCTAAGAAAAATAAAATAGAGAAATCTAGACATCACATTTCTCTAATAACTTGAAATTAACTCAGATTGCTCTAATATCACTAAAATGTCCCTGATAAGAAAAGGCAATGATTCTTCATAACATTTTTTGGTCACCGAGATCTCAAGATCGGGCAGGGTAAGAGCATACCGTGACTAAGGGGATTAATACAATGCTTAAATATATAAACTAAAAAGTTTAATTTTATTCTAAGGCTGGTGGCTAAGCCTGCACAACTTGGTTACATTATCACTGTGGTAATCCTTAAAGACCAAATTTTATAGGAGACTATATTATCCCTAAGCAAGGTATCTTCTAGAGAATGTAACAATAATTCTAAACTCCAACTATCTTGTCCACAATTAGAAAAGTGTCCAAACTATGCTTTAAATATATCGCTTACATTGTATAGCAGGTAGCCCTGGTCTATTAATGCATTCTAGGTGATTTACTATATTTAATGTAACAATTTAATCCAACAAATGGTGCAGCTAAGAATGTTGTGCCATTCATGCTTCAGCATATAATAACCTTTGTTTGGCAACTAGTATGTGCTATGTTATAGCAACTTTCTATCTTGTATGATATGAAAATAGAGATGCACACAAAAAATTTCAAAAAATACGGCAAGCAACTAGATTATTTCAATAGAAATTACCATGAACAGGATACTTGATGAAGTTGAGCCATATAATCTATTAGGTACGTAGGTTATAAACCTTAAGAGGTTGCCAAGCTCTCTTAACACTTTTGACTAACCAAATAGGGCTGATATGATTGAAATCCCCCTTCTCTTTAGGTTTTGTCAGACCTAGGTGGCTAATACAGATTTGTGTGACCTTAGTGATCTACTCACGGTGGCATATGGATGTGAAATAGATGTAAGGCTGTAATAACTACTCCTAATGTGTGAGATTCTGAATATGTGAATAAGGTTTTGAAATGTTATTTTGTAATGACCAGTGCTTTATCTATTTTGGGAAAACGGAGTCAGGATGTGTATGATAGATGTATCCTCCCTCTTGGTTTCACTCTAATTATTTGGCACTTTCAAGTGTTTATACCTTGTATAAACGTACAAGAATATTGGTTATGAGGCTCTTCTTATCGATCCCAATGATATTTTCCTAGGTTACTGTGATCAATTGAAAGGACTTTTAATTCTGGTGTGAAGGAAACCAACCGAGATGATTTATTTAAAGATTTTAACTCCTATCAGAAACCAATAAACATAAATCACCTAGAAGGACTTAAATCAACTTCTCATAGAAACCAGTCAAGTAGATCACACAGAAGCAACAAATGTACTCTAATAAATTAAACACATCCTTGATATATTCAATTTAAATAACAAAGAAAAACCATTATGGAGATAACACAGATAACATATATGAGTGAACATTAACAAATTATCGAACACCAGAGGTTGGAGGCTAGATAAAAATGTTCTTCTCCGTTAAATGGCTTCAAAGATTTTACAATTGATGCTTGGAAGTCTTCATTTTTGGTGTATTTCATTTACTACCTAACCCTAATGATTACTGCTATTGCTGCTCCTTTTTTTAATCTTTAATTTTCTTCTCTCATATATATTTTGCAATTTTAGGGTTATGACCCTTCATCCATTTGAGTGCAACTTTTGATTTTTTTTTCCGCTTTACAAATATTTAATTTAATCTCTTTTTGCATTCATATCCTGTGAAAATAATTTTCCAAATAACTATTGTCAATTCCTTTTGTACACATTTTCACTCACTCTAGAAAATATATTCTTCGGGTAAGAAATAATTACTTGCCCATGAGTTTCTTGGTGAAAATATTCTGGCTATTTGTATGCTCTTTCAAGAAAAGTATTTTCTAGGTAAAATGATTACCTACTTAGTTAATTCCTTCAAAAATATTTTGCCTCCGTTATTCTCAATTAAAAATCTTTAGATTCATTATGTCCCTGGGTAAAATAATTGCCCACCTTATAGCCCCTTTCGTGAAAATATTTTATATTCCGATGAAAATATATTGTCATCTTGTAAATATACTCACAAGAAATATGTTTATGCTGCATATATTTCATTTTCACTTTATGGTTTTATTTCTTCAATCCATTGTTATATTTATTATTTTATTTTCACTGCTTCCTTTATGTAATGATCGGCATATAGGAGGGACTTAAAAATACTTACTCTGATCTCCCGATATAATCTAATATCCACTTGTATTTTGGTTGGGTGTGAAATCATCATATTTTATGCAAATGAAATTTTATTCATTTTTGTTGTCTTCAGAGGATCGAAGGGACCTTCAACACACTCTCTCCTACATCTTGAAGCCTCTCCAATATGCTGAATATATGTCCATTTAGTATATTTCATATCTTTGGCAATGTCTATTGATTCTAGTTTTCGGGCCCACCCGTCGGTATATCAGAGAGACTCATTTTTAGTCATTCTAGTGTAGTATAGTCTCGCCGATATAGGGTTTCATATGCATTTTTATTTTGCTCTAACTGCAACCTTGTTCCAAAGCTCCTGTTTCGGCATGGGCATAAAGTTGTGAGATTTGGGTTTACATCAAAGCTTCTGGATTTGTAGACATGGCTACGAGGGTACTTGTAGTTCAACAATGTTTGATAGAAATGTCCTCTCCATTTTGTTTTAATGGATGCTTCAATCTTATTGGAAAGCACCCATTAGGGCATAGACCAGGAGGATACTGGCAATAATGGTGTTCATTAAAACATATTTCATTTGAGGCATTGTGCAGACGATAAGTTCAAGAGTATTATTGCTTTTCTCCTTACAAACCCGCATCTGATTTATTACCACACCATTAACATTGTGATTTAACTCCGTGGCAAGTGGTACTGACATTTGAGGATTCATAGGCACCCCACAGCTCAATGAGAATGTATTTCTTCTTATCTTTACTACCAACTTCAGTTGCTAGAATTCCTCTCAAGACAAGGTGTATATTGCTTTTGGAAATAGTCTGCAACACTTGATTGCTTTCTATTGTTGTCAAATGTTAAAGTATCCACAGGCGCACCAGTCAAACTCTTAATGCGATAACCACGTTTGATATGAGTAATTTCTACATGGAGACCTTTCAGCAACCTTTTCAATCTGGACCGTGTTGAATCACTATTAGAGTCATTTCTGAACAATGTGGTATTTAAATCTCAAGGATCCATTCTTAAGGCATTGCTAGTGTGTCCCAATTTATGTGCAATGAAGATGTTATCCAATGGGGAACACAATCATCTTTCTGAAGTAATTTCCTTTTGGCCAAATCATAGATTTTCAGTACTTGCTTGATTTCAACAAATATAGGCGACCTTGGAATTTACATAATGCCAATAGTACTCCATCAACTGGTGTTTTATGTAAAACTTCAAGTGATTTCCCATCATCCACAAATTTGTAGAGATGAAAAAACTCTAAATCTTTTGGAGTTCTAATGGCAACAAGAGTTCGATGTTCTTTGTCATGAATAGGTGATAGAACAAATGCTAAATGCAGCTTCATTATCCTGCATGGTTGAGATGCATGTGGTTTCACTAGATTTAGGATCCAATACCCTAATGCAAGATGCCCATACCACAAGCATGTCAATGAATGACCATTTGTATTTGCTTCAAATCTTTCCACACCTATCTTTGAATCCACTTTGTGTATATGCAATAACGTTTCAACTCCCACTTTGTTACCCTAGCATTTTGGGCTTCTGGGCTGAGTAAGTACTTTGCATATGTTCTATATAGTGTAAACTGGGAATGAGGTTTCAATTGAATTAGCTAAATTCACATTTTTGCCTTCATTTGAATTGGAAAAGGCCATCAAATCTAATACCCCAGACAATATACTATTCTATCCTTTTAAATTTTCATCCTTTACAATTATGACTTCTACACTTTTTCTGTTATGCTTATCATTGTCTACAAGGGCACTAGCCGTGACAGAAATATCTATAGGGTTCGACACTAATGCACTGCCATTTTGATATGGAGCAATGACTTTATTTTAATCTTCAAGATCATTCACATTCTTACTTGCATTTTGCTGCTCCATCCTTTGGACCTCACTTGCCATGGTCCATATCATCTCAATCTTCCTATCAAATTCTCTTTCATATAAAGGAACCTTCCCCTTAGATGTTTTAGTTGCAAAGACCCTTTTCTTTAATTCAACTTTACTCATATTAGGATTACTAGCATATATCTTAGAACCTTCTCTTTCATGTTTGCTCTTACATAAACTAGGTGAAACCCCATTCAAAAACTTTCCATCCTTCTCACCTAAATCCCTATCCATCCTCATGCTCCACTAAAAGCAATCAATTGGCTTCAAGTATGCCTTTGTCATGGGTAGTAACAACAATTGTGCAATATTCTTGCTGATACTGGGAACACCTTAGCTCTTAGATGAAGATTATAATAATACTAAGGAAGTGATGTAATCTTCTCAGGAGGAGAATAGAATCCAGTTTCATATTTGCAACTGTCAGAAACTAGTTAGGGCTCATCAAGTCACCATTTTGAAAAAATACCAAATTAGTCCCTAGGAAGCTGCCACTTGGCAGATTTGTTCATTTGGGTGAAATGAGTTTGCATGTAAAAGGGTTCTTCACCAATCCACCCATGTCATGAAATATTAATGTCTAAAGTTGACCTCTCTGCAACTTTCTAGAAATGCAGATGTAAAAATAGAACAAATCTAATTTGCTTTTGACCTTAAAAAAATATCAAATGAGATGCTGGAGTTTTGAACTGGCATGGAAGTAGATTATCATAAGGTAAATCTGGAACACCAATTGGTTCATCATGAACATCATCCATCTACTCAATATTGGCCTCCAAAGTTGATTCCTTGGCAGATTTAACATTGTGCAAACAACAAATCTTTCCAGAAACGTCCAACTTGATGCTTGAAAACCTAGTCAAATCTGATCATGGGAGGCTGAAATATGATATGAACACTAGCATATGGTATATAAACATGCTTGTCAAGTGATTTGGCATGAAACTGATGTTGGAGCACAGACAACACTAAGAGGGGGGGTGAATCAGTGTTGTAGATGTTAAAATTTTAATTTACTTTCTTTAAACAAATTTGTAAACATAAATAATGATGTTGACAACACTTAATCAGTTTGGCCTGCTTTATCAAAGTAAGGATGCTTAGACATGAATGATAAGTGAATCACACAATAATTGAAACCATAACACAAAAAAATTTAGGAGTGGAAAACCCTCATGGGGTAGAAAGACCACTTTGAATTGCCTCACTGGCTTATCAAAATCACACTGATTACAAAATTTGTCTCACTAACAATTAACCATGCCTCACTGACAAATTAAGACCTTCACTAGGTACAATAGGTATCTCATTGATACATATATGTCTCACTGGCTGAATATGAACATTAGTAAGAAAGAATCCATTTAGGGGGTTACCCTGTTACAATATGCACGATCACAAAATTTTTTTCTCATTACTCCTTTTGTTTTCAATCAATAAAGCCTCCTTCAATCAAAAACCAATCACTCATTGTTAGTGAAAACAAATCAACCTCTTTCAATCTCTGTAAATAACTGATCTTCAACTTTCAATTTCTGCAAACTCCATGATACCCTGCATAAAATTGATCAATTCCTATGTAGACATGTAGATATACTTTCTATAAACTCATATCAATGACTACAAACTCTATGAACATCATATAGATCTCATAAGGAAATTCACTGGCCCTCTATCTCATACTAATAAACCCTAACAAAGAATCTTCTCAATCATTCTCTGCATATCAACATGAAGGTATGTCTTTGTATATCACCATCCTGATACAACCTGTGCTTGATCTTCTGCTTCCATACTATATTTAATCATCTGTTCAAGTTTTCCTATCTCTTCATTCAAACATAGGCACTCCACATATTCTCTTTCAACACTTGCAAAAATATGTATCTATAAAGAAGATGTTTCATTTTCTCTTCTTTCCATATTCCTCCTTTCAAAATCATCTTCATTTTCATATTCAAAAATAAAATTTTCAAGGTAATCTGCTCCACCTGCAATATAAAATAATATAAATTTCTTCTTTGCATCTATGAAGAACCTTTAAGAAAAATAAGATCAATTTTCTCTTCTTTGCAAGACCATTCATTTTACCTTTTCTCTCTATATTCCATCTCCCTTAAAAAAAAACTCTTCAATATTCTACAATCTCTTCACCTTCTCTACAAATATCATCTCTCAATCTGCCTTTGAAAAAGAAAGAAAAAATTTCTTCATTATGTTGGACTCCTCAAAAATATTTTGCAAGTTCCATAAACATCTCTCCACAAAAAAAGCTTTCTTATTTAAACAAATGAAGACTCCTCCATTAAAATCTCCAAAGCCTCGAAAGTAGTTAATAAAAATAGAAAAAGATCTTAAAAAGAATCTTTTAAATCCCCAAAAATATGCCATAAAAAATTGACTAAAAATAGCTTTGAAAAATCTTATCTCTGTAGTTTCAATCCTTTTGACAGCCACCTGCACGTCAATGATAAGTCTTAGGAGTGAAGTTTCTTGTTTTAAACATTGGCCATTGATTTGATAATATGCACCCACTTCACTTTTAAAAAGAACCTTTGATTTCATTTTACCGCCCATATGCATTGGCTGCAACCTGCAGAATCAGTGGCAAGGGGAAATGTGGCCGGTCATACATATGACTTAAGCGCCCTTCAGCAGGTCACCTTTAGTGAAGGTGACTTGCTATTGCAAGTCAATTAACAATTATAACATAAACTTAAAATGTCACATACGAGCAGAGAAGGATGAAGAACTTAGGATTTTTGGTCCCTAAACAAGTTTTTTTTTAATGCAAATTCCAGACCCTCTTTCATGTGTATACTCAATGTGAACTAAAGTCTGAAGTGAGACACAACAATCTGCTATGAGACAAAACATCAACTCCTTCTGATCATAAGAATGAAATGATCAAACTCAAGGTCTTGAGATGAATAGACTCAAATGTACATGAAAGGCTTGAATCAAGAAGACACCAAATACTTGAAGAACACATAAGAAAGCAACTCAATATAGTAACATTCTCCTTCCTCTGAACTTTATCAACAATGTGGTAACTCTTGAAACATGGATCTTTCAACATTAATCCAATCAACCTCAAGCCACTTTACCATTGTCAAGACATGTATTTCATCTGAAGACATCATCTGAAAACACTAACTTCTTTGCATAAACACTAATTTCTTTGCATTGCATGAGTAATCTAGTCATCAACCTCTAGCATGAAATATGAAGCACGTGGACTGATGAAGCATGACAAACAACATGAACATCATTACCATGTTTAAGCATCATTAAGTCAAGGTATCATAATACCAAACATTGCCTTAATCAACTGAGGTCCTTCTAAGCAGAGCATAAGAGATATGAACCAAACCAATACCAACTGAGATCTTCTTTGAGGTCTTCCTGAACAACATTGAACAACAACATCTGATGATCAATTTCCACCAATATGAACACAAAAAGTAGAGTAATAACATGAACAACATAAACCATAAACCTTCTCATCTTCTCCTAATGATATGCATCAACTCAACTCCTTTTTGACATTAATGACAATCTACTTCCATCAACTAAATAGACTCTAAATTATGACCCTCCAAAGTATGTCATTGAAATAGTTTTTTTAGGTGCATTTCTGAGTGTGGTACTCAAATTTCTCATCATGGGAACCTAAAATTTTACAAAAATTTGAAGGAAATTTTAGGTCCCAATAGTGGCTCTGTCTAGGGATGTATACCCCTTGTGAGCATATCAAGATTCTAGATCTTTGGGGGAGCAGACCAAGTGGCAACTCCATTGGGCAATAGAGTCCAAATGTTACTTTTTCCCTAAATTGATATGGTTTCAAAACCACACCACAACTAGTGGCTCAAGGCCACTAGAAAAAAGAAAAGTTTATATTTTCATCTATCTTACACCTTGTTTTTATCTGATTTTATTGAAGTCTACTTGAAAATATTTATGCAATCATCATTCTGGTCACTGTTATGCATCATGAAATGATCTCCCAGCTGAACTGAAAACTAAAAATATTTATAATCCACCACATAGCCAAGATCATTAGGTCTGATTTCATCATAAGTTTGCATAGAAAATCTGAAATTATCATGTGGCCACTGATGCAAAGTAGAGAAACAACTTCTCAATGTAAGGCAATCATAATTGAACCCATTCCATTATCTGAATGCCTCTCGCATGGGTCTGAAAATTCTGCCATATCAATATATTTTGAGACAACCTGATCTAAAATATTTTGATTGTCTTTCATATCACCATTTGTTATTATCCACCTCTGATCCATGCACTCATCAATATTCACATTGGGACATACATTATCCATGATGTGTAAGTCAATATCACTCTTACATGAGCTAAATACTTCTTCTGATTTACATGTACCTCTTTTTGGATATGGATAAACATGAGCTTTTGATCAACTTCACGAGTTCTTTCATCATTGTGAAAGCTATGTTTGAGATCAGATGAATCTTCATTAGGATCAACATCATAGTAGTACTCAAAATCATTGGATAATGATACATCATATATGACTCTTTCATTAGCATACTTGTTTCCCTCACAAATTGATGCATCATTATCTTATTTATTTAGGGAAGGAAAAACAATGGAGAAGGAACATTATCTTTGTCAAAGTTTATGTGAGCAGGGTACAAAAGCTTATGACCATTTTCATGTACATGCCTTTGATATTCTATGGTTAATAATTCTGAAATCTGCTCACTGCTGAGTGAACATGCTTCTTCTTCCATATCTTCCACTGCATTTTCCTCTTGACCTTCATAAGAGTTGCAAACATCCTTACCAAAAATACAGTCATAATCTGATATGGAGGCTTCATCCTTGTTAACATCCAAATTGTCATAACAACTATTTTTATTTGTATACCCATCCTCTATGGACTGATCACAATCATTTTCCTCTTCATTATTGCATGGCATGATGTCCCCTTGTGTTTCAGCTTCTAGCATAAATGGTTGCACCTCTATTGTTTGATCATGAAATGCACTCAAATTATTATGTATACCATAATCATGTGTGCATATTTGTTCTTCATCGTGTGTTTGATTTCTTTCTTGAATATACAAATACTCATCTTCTTCTTCCTCACACTGCTGATTTAGGTATTGAGGTGGGTGGGATGGGATGTAACAGGAACATCCACACTTTGAAGACTGCTCTCATTTTTTAATGTATCATATATCATTTCATTATTTCTTGGAATATGCTGAGGCCCCAAGTCTTGTGTAAAATCTTCATAATTGTCATCAAACTGACTCAGGAATAGCCTCTTGAAATCTTCCCATGAAGATACACTTTGCATAGGTAAGTTGATACACCATTCTCTTGCATAATCCCCCAATGATCTTACAAAGCATTTTATAATGACATCTCCTGGATAAATCTGAAAGTCCTCAATAAAATCCCAAAATAGTTGTACATGCCTATGAGCCAATTCATGTATTTCTCCATGAAATATAGGCACATATTTTATGAGCTCAACGAGATAACAATTTGGGTAACCTTGGATATTATTGAAGTTGAATGGTTTATCAATGTCTCAGACGTACACTTTTCTCTGTGGATATGGCTAATATTGCTGACTACTCCAGTGTGGGTCTTGACATTGATAATGCTCGGCATATTGATTATATTCATGATCTTGGTAGCCCACTATTTTCTTTGACTAGGAGGGGTAGGGTAAGTATTTATTTGATTTGAGGCATGTGGTATAAAAGTGTCTTGCTGTGTATGATGTGCACCACTCCCATTGCCAGGATTTCTAATTGTATCATGAGGCACTTGTATATGCTATGATTGATTTGAAGTAAGTTTGGTTCTCAATTGTTGCAATTCTTGAATCACTTTTTTTTCTTCCTTTAACAACTCAAGCCTCCTTTTTTCTTCTGACATATTCATTTTGACTAAAAAATGGTGTTGTTACAAGATATTTTTATATTCTTCATTGAATTCCTTTTCAAAGTCACCACCTCTTTTCAAAAGAGGAATACTTTTTTTCTTTTCGGGTCCTTCTTGCTAGCAGAGTTACCAATTTGTGTTTGAATTCAAAACTTCACTGACTCTATAATGAGATGGTCTTCAACCAAGATTTTGATTTACTCCCCAGCAGAGTCACCAATTCTGTTAGGTCTCAAAAATGTAGGTTATAAACCTTAAGAGGTTTCCAAGCTCTCTTAACGCCTTTGGCTAACGAAACAGGGCTGATATGATTGAAATCTCCCTTCTCTTTAGGTTCTACTAGACCTAGGTGGGTGTACCTTTGACAGCTAATGTAGATTTGTGTGACCTTAGTGATCTACTCATAGTGGAATATGGATGTGAAATAGATGTAAGGATGTAATAACTACTCCTAATGTGTGAGATTCTGAATATATGAATAAGGTTTTGAAATGTTATTTTGTAATGACTAGTGCTTTATCTATTTTGGGGCAATGGAGTCAGGATGTGTATGATAGATGTATCCTCCCTCTTGGTTTAACTCTAATTATTTGGCACTTTCAAGTGTTTATACCTTGTATAAATGTGCAAGAATATTGGTTATGAGGCTCTTCTTATTGATCCCAATGATATTTTCCCAGGTTACTGTGATTAATTGAGAGGACTTTTAATTCTGGTGTGAAGGAAACCAACCGAGATGATTTATTTAAAGGATTTTAACTCCTGGCAGAGACCAATAAACATAAATCACTTAGAAGGACTTAAATCAACTTCTCATAGAAACCAGTCAAGAAGATCACACAGAAGTAGCAAATGTGCTCTAATAAATTAAACACATCCTTGATATATTCAATTTAAATAATAAAGGAAAACTATTTTGGAGACAACATAGATAACACATATGAGTGAACATCAACAAATAATTGAACACCAAAGGTTGGAGACCAGATAAAAATATTCTTCTCCATTAAATTACTTCAAAGATTTTACAATTGATGCTTGGAAGTCTTCATTTTTGGTGTATTTCATTTACTACCTAACCCTAATGATTGCTCCTACTGTTGCTCTTTTTTTATCTTCGATTTTCATCTCTCATATATATTTTGCAATTTTGGGGTTATGACCCTTAATCCATTTTGGTGCAACTTTTGATTTAATTTTTATTTTTTTGCTTTACAAATATTTAATTTAATCTCTTTTTGCCTTCATATCCTGTGAAAATAATTTTCCAAATAACTATTGTCAATTCTTTTTGTACACATTTTCACTCACTCTAGAAAATATATTCTTCGGGTCAGAAATAATTAATCGCCTATGAGTTTCTTGGTGAAAATGTCTTCTGGCTATTTGTATGTTCTTTCAATAAAAGTACTTTCTAGGTAAAATGATTACCTACTTAGTTAATTCCTTCAAAAATATTTTGCCTCTGTGATTCTCAATTAAAAATCTTTAGATTCATTATGTCCCTGGGTAAAATAATTACCCACCTTAGAGCCCCTTTCGTGAAAATGTTTTATATTTCGGGGTGAGTGTAGGGCCATGATGGGCCAAACACTATCCCTATGTGGTGATGTAAATGTGAAAAATAGGCTTAAGTAACTTAATGCCAAAAATTAACTGAGTTATCTACACAATTTGAAAATAAGGTAGTAATGAAAGTTATAATAAATTGAATGTATTTTATGGGATACTACTTTTTTTTTTTGAAAAATTTAAAATTAGTTTGGTGAAAATTAGATTTTTCAATGAAGCACTACTACAATTTTCAGAAAAATGGAAAAAGTAGGTGTCATTCCGGCCAACCTAAGTATGAGAAAAAGATAATATTTTTCCTCCACGATTTGGATTTAAGTAAAGGACACATGAGTGGATGTGACTCATATTTTTTTGAGTTTTTTAAGTAAACAAACAATTATTTATGAATTTTTTCCTGACTTTTTTAAAATATTAAAAATTATTTTTCCAGCCAACTTAACTTGGTCAAAAATATATGAAACTCAAAATTTTAAATTTTAATGTATACCCACTAAATCCTAGAATGTGACACATCTTTTGGATTTATAAAAGGATTAATATGTTGAAAGTTATGGATGTTTTTCAATATGTATATCTAATAGGGAATTAGAAATAGCGTATGTAGAAAATTAATAATTATTACCTATTAAAATTATTATGAGGCATATATTATATTTTTATAATATTAATAGATTCCTCTATAGACTCTTTTCATTTGATTAAATTTAGTTACAAAAAAGTTTGTTAGCTTCAAGGATGAAATTGTGAAAAATTTCAGGATAACACTAAATGGGTGGTTTTGCAAGTTTGTTTGGAAAGTTTTGGGACTCCCACTTGCCTAAATATGATGTATTCCTAAGGAATTTTTGGAGGGAATCCATATTAGAGCTAGAAATATTAACATCATTTCCATCCAAATCTAAATATTAGCCTAAATGTTAGCACTTTTTCATCCAACAAGTTTTTTCTCCATTGCCACTATTTGGCCCATCATGATCTCGCACTCACCCTCTAGTGAAAATATATTGTTATCTTCTTGTAAATATACTCACAGGAAATATGTCTATGTTGCATATATTTCATTTTCACTTTATGGTTTTATTTCTTCAATCCATTGTTATATTTATTATTTTATTTTCACCGCTTCCTTTATGTAATGATCAGCATATCGGAGGGACTTAAAAACACTTACTCCAATCTCGCAATATAATCTAATATCCACTTGTATTTTGGTGGGGTGTGAAATCATCATATTTTATGCAAATGAAATTTTATTCATTTTTGTTGTCTTCGGAGGATCAAAGGGACCTTCAACACACTCTCTCTGAAATCCTGTAGCCTCTCCAATATGTTGAATATATGTCCATTTAGTATATTTCATATCTTCGGCAATGTATATTTATTCTAGTTTTTGGGCCCACCCGTTGGTATATCGGAGAGACTCATTTTTAGTCATTCTGATGTAGTATAGTCTTGCTGATATAGGGTTTCATATGTGTTTTCATTTTGCCCTAACTGCAACCTTGTTCCAAAGCTCCTGTTTCAGCACGGGCATAAGGTTGTGAGATCTAGATTTACATCAAAGCTTATGGATTTGCAGACATGGCTACGAGGGTACTTGTAGTTCAACAATGTTTGACAGAAATGTCCTCTCCATTTTCTTTTAATGGATGGTACAAACTTATTGGAAAGCTCCCATTAGGGCACATACCAAGAGGATATTGGCAATAATGGTGTTCATTAAAACATATTTCAGTTGAGGCATTGTGCAGATGATAAGTTCAAGAGTATTATTGATTTTCTCCTTACAAACCCACATCAGATTTCTTACCACACCATTAACATTGCAATTTAACTCTGTGGCAAGTGGTGCTAAAATTTAAGGATTCATAGGCACCCCATATTGTTTCCACAACTCAATGAGAATGTATTTCTTCTTATCTATACTACCAGCTTCAATTACTAGAAATCCTCTCAAGACAAGCTGTATATTGCTTTTGGAAATAGTTTGCAACACTCGATTGCTTTCTATTGTTGTCAAATGTTAAAGTATCCACAGGTGCACCATTCAAACTCTTAATGCGATAACCACGTTTGATATGAGTAATTTCTATACGGAGACCTTTCGGCAACCTTTTCAATCAAGATTGAGTTGAATCATTATTAGAGTCATTTATGGACAATGTGGTATTTAAATCTCAATGATCCATTCTTAAGGCATTGCTAGTGTGTCCTAGTTTATTTGCAATGAAGATGTTATCCAAAGAGGAACACAATCATCTTTTCGAAGCAATTTCCTTTTGCCCAAATCATAGATTTTTAGTACTTGCCCGATTTCAACAAATAGGCGACCTTGGAATTTACATAATACCAATGGTACTCCATCAACTAGTGTTTTATGTAGAAATTCAAGTGATTTCCCATCATCCACAAATTTGTAGAGATGAAAAAACTCTAAATCTTGTGCAGTTCTAATGGCAACAAGAGTTCCATGTTCTTTGTCATGAAAAGGTGACAGAACAAATGCTAAATGTAGATTCATTATCCTGCAGGGCCGAGATGCATGTTGTTTTGCTAGATTTAGGATCCAAAACCCAGATGTAAGATGCCTATACCACAAGCATGTCGATGAATGACCATTTGTATTTTCTTCAAAACTTCCCAAATCTGTCTTCGAATCCACTTTGTGTATATGCAATAACGTTTCAACTCCCATTTTGTTGCCCTAGCATTTTGGGCTTTTGGGCTGAGTAAGTACTTTACATATGTTCTGTAAAGTGTAAACTAGGAATGAGGTTTCATTTGAATCAGCTAAATTCACATTTTTGCCTTCATTTAAATTGGAAAAAGCAATCAAATCTAATACCCAGACGATATACTATTCTATCCTTTGAAATTTTCATCCATTACAATTATGACTTATGTACTTTTTCTGTTATGCTTATCATTGTCTACAAGGGCAGTAGTCGTGATAGAAACATCTATAGGGGCCGACACTGATGCACTGCCATTTTTGATCTGGAGCAATGACTTTATTTGAATCTTCAAGATCATTCACATTCTTACTTACATTTTGTTTCTCCAGCCTTCAGACCTCACTTGCCATGGCTCGTATCATCTCAATCTTCCTATCAAATTCTCTTTCATCTAAAGGAACCTTCCCCTTAGATGTTTTAGTTACAAATACCCTTTTCTTCAATTCATCTTTGCTCATATTAGGATGACTAGCATATGTCTCAGAACCTTCTCTTTCAGGTTTGATTTTACATAAACTAGGTGAAACCCCATTCAAAAACTTTCCATCCTTCTCATCCAAATCCCTATCCATCTTCATGCTCCACTCAAAGCAATCAATTGGCTTCAAGAATGCCTTTGTCATGGGTAGTAACAGTAGTTGTGCAATATTCTTGCTATTACTGGGAACACCTTAGCTCTTAGATGAAGATTATAATAATACTAAGGAAGTGATATAATCTTCTCAGGAGGAGAATAGAATCTAGTTTCATATTTGTTTGGATAGGCTAAAAATTATGCAACAAGGCTCCAATTGAAAGATTAGAATGTGCAGATTGCCTCAGTTGCTATCTCTTGAAAATCATCTTGAACAAAAAGGTTAGTTTCTCATCTTGTCTGCACAATGAGGAGAGGTAAGGGGATGAGTTATATTGCTTGCACCTTTGGCATTTCTCATGTATCCCCCTGTGTGGAACCATCTATTTTGGCAAGATCTTGAGTGTAGCAAAGGGCAATGGAACCCACAGACATGGAATCCCAAATCTTATCCCTATCTTTTATTTCTAATACTATTGCTTCAATAAGTCCTATGTTATGCTCCATTTCTCAGTGATGAAAAGAAGAATCCTTTTTGTGAAAATGATGGATTCAAATATTTGTTGCTTTATGAACATCTATGTCAATCACCAACAAATTGCTCTATTATAAGCTTCACCAATACTAATTGTGTGACACATGTTGGGTCCCCATGTAGGCCCAGGTAAAAAAAATTCAATTTGAAACAAATTTTATGCTTAATTGATCTGGAACTGCCTTAATATGCTCCTGAGGTGAAAAAATGAAGTGGGTTGTCACTATAATCTACTTTCTGACATCTTTACACAGTGACCAAAATAATCCAAGTAGCCTCTAGAATTGTCCTGGAAAACTGGTCAAACCAACCCTTGGAGTTATGAAAAGGCATAGACATGTAGACTTTTGACCCAAGAATTTAGTGCAATGAATGGTTTGGCCAAATGCATTCTAAGGTGCAAGATATTATCATTCAAAGTAGCTCTTTCAGCCTTTTCTACAACTGCAACTGTCAGAAACCAATTAGGGCTCATCAAGTCACCATTTTGAAAAAAATACCAAATCAACTCCTAGGAAGCTGCCACTTGGGGGATTTGTTCATTTGGGTCAAATGAGATTGCATGCAAAAGGGTTCTTCACCAATCCACTCCTGTCATGAAATATTAAGTCCAAAGTTGACCTCTGCAACTTTATGGAAATGCAGATGTAAAAACATAGAATGAGAAAGTTTGCAGACTAAGACAACTAAATAGAGGGAAGAATAACGTGAGAACCAAGACACCAAGGAAAAGAAAAATAAAAGAACAATTATATTCAATTTAAAACACCTAAGCACAACTCAAACACCTAAAAAATTGAAAAGTGAAAAGTGACAAACAACCAATTAATTCAAACACCTAAAAAATTGAAATGTGAGAAATAACAAACAACAAAGAACCAAGATAAGAGAACCAAGACTAAGAAAAAATAAAGCCAAAAAGAGAGAGGCAAGATAAATATTATAAATATAACAATACCAAATTATAAAGAATAACTATAGATAAAGAGAAGGGAACAATGAAAAAAATATATATGTATAAGAAACAAAGACAAAGAGTGCAAGAACAAGAGCAAGAATATTAGAAACAAGAACAAATATGAGTACAAGAAGCAAACTAAAACAACCTGAGAACCAAAAGAACATAAACATAAAACAAAATTGTACACACACACACATATGTATGTGTACATACATACATACATACATACATGTATGTATGTACACATACATATATGTGTGTGTGTGTGTGTACAATTTTGTTTTATGTTTATGTTCTTTTGGTGCTCAGGTTGTTTTAGTTTCCTCCTTGTACTCATATTTGTTCTTGTTTCTAATATTCTTGCTCTTGTTCTTGCACTTTGTCTTTGTTTCTTATACATACATATTTTTTTCATTGTTCCCTTCTCTTTATCTATAGTTATTCTTTATAATTTGGTATTGTTATATTTATAATATTTATCTATATATATAGTGTATGTGTGTGTGTGCACAAAGGGGGGGAGTTTGCATAAGAACTATAGACAACACAAGGAGAAAACTACGACAAAAGGAAACTAAAACTATAAAAATAGACATAATAAACCCACAAACTAAATGAAAAAATATGACACACTCACACACACACACAGACACAGACACACACACACACACATAACGGACAAGCAAAAGGTAAAAACTATAAATAGATATAAGACTAGATATGTATACGTATATCTATAAGAATCGAGCTCAATGCATAAATGTAAAAACATGCAAAAAATTATGAAAGAACTAGGAAAGTCAAAGCATGGGGAAACGAGAGAGAGAAAAAAAATTGTAAAGGAGAATGAGAAGCAAATAAATAAAAAAGAATCAATTAAGACTCTCTCAACAATAAGATATGAAAAAACAAGATGGAGAGAATGAAAGACAAGGACTAAGAACTAATGAGTCTACCTAACAAAGACCGCATCAAAAAGAAGGGGGAACAATGGAAACTAAAAAATGTATAAACATGCTAACAACCTAAGAAAACCAAGAGCAATGCGGGACGAGAAGGAGAGGAGGAGAGTGGGGGAGCCAAGACACCAGGGATAGGAAGGTGAGAAGGGAGGGAGGAGCAGAAATAGAAAAGGAAGAAGACAACAAAGGGACCGAAGGAGAGGAGTAAAGAAGGTAAGAGAAGAGGACAACAAAGGAACCTTGGGGAGAGAAGAGACAAGTGGGAGGAATGAAATGAAAATGAGGTGGACTCAGGAGGGGAAGGAAAAAGAATGACCGGGGGAAAAAAGGAAGGCAAAGAGAAGATAGAGGAAGGCATAGAGATCAGGAGCGAGAGTGAGTGGTTTTTGATGTGGGTGAGCAAGGGGTTCCAGAAGAAACTTAAACTCCATCCATCGTCATGATTGAGATTGGATGGGTGGTTGTTAATCTCTATGGCTTCTTTAAGTTTTCTCTTGAAGAAGTTGTCTTCACTGACAACAATTTGAGTGTTTTCTAAATAGATGTGGTGTTTGGTTAAGGTAGAATGCTCAGCAAGGGAAGATTTTTGGACTCACTCATGTCTAATGTCCACACTATGCTCTTTAATCCTAGTGCTAAAGGAACGACCCGTCTCACCAATGTAGGGGGTTCCATAGGAACAAACAATCTTGTAAACTCTGGAGTTGAGAAGGAGGTCTCTAGGGTCTTTAGGTGAGGGAATATGACTTCTGAGAGTATAGATGGGTTTGAAAGTACATTGGAGGCCCTTTTTAAGGAGAATCTTAGAAATTTTGTTAGAAAGGCCTTCGATGAATGGAAGGGTGGCCATAGGGATGTTGGAAAGGTTGGTATCCTTAGGCTTGGAGCTAAGGCATAACCTAGCTTGTTTGAAGGATCTCAGGATTAGTTTTCTTTGGTAACCCTTTAATTCAAAGACTTTGGTGAGGTGCTTAAGCTCTTGGTCTATGTGATCCTCATCACATATATGAAAAGCTCTAGTGGCCAAAGTTTTAAGGATCCCATCTTTTTGGGCCGAGTGGTGGTGTGAGGAATTGTGAAGGTAAAGGTCAGTGTGGGTGGCTTTGCGAAACACACTACGACCTAAGGAGCTATCATGTTTCTTGATAAGAAAAATGTCGAGGAAAGGGAGCATATCATAAGTTTCAAGCTCTTTGGTGAAGGATATGCACTTGGCTATCTGGTTGAGGTGAAAGTGGAATTCTTTAAGCTTATCATGGCCATGGGGCCAACAGATGTTGGTGTTATGCACATAGCGTTTACACCATTTTGATTTGAGGGGGAAGGAGTGGAGGGCTAGATCTTTGAAGTGTTCCATGTAAAGGTTAGCCACAATAAGGGAAAGAGGGGAACCCATGACCACTCTGTCCAACTGTTCATAAACAACTCCTTGGAAAGTGAAAAAGGTGGACCTAAGACAAAGTTCAACCAACAAGGCAATCTCATCATTGGACTTATGTCTAATTACCTCAATGGAGTCTAGGATGGGGACCTTGGTTAACAGGGACACCACATCAAAGCTGACTAAGAGGTCCTTGTCTTCCACTTTCTTATCCTTGATGAATTCTACAAAATGAGCTGAGTTCTTGATGAAGGAGCTAGATTTTCCCACAATAGGAGAGATAAGCTTCTCCAGGTGGGAAGTGAGCTTGTAGGTGGGTGAACTGATGGCGTCTACAATCAGGTGAAGAGGGATGTTGGTCTTGTGGATTTTTGGGACGTTATAGATGCAGGGGGTAAACTCTTTGGAGGGAAGAAGCCATTTTTTTGAAAACTGGCATGGAAGTAGATTATCATAAGGTAAATCTAGAACACCAATTGGTTCATCATGAACATCATCCAACTGCTCAATATTGGCCTCCAAAGTTGACCTCCTTGGTAGATTTAACATTGTACTAACAACAAATCTTTCCAGAACCGTCTGACTTGATGCTTGAAAACCTAGTCAAATCTAATCATGGGAGGCTAAAATAAAAAATGAACACTAACATATGGTATATAAACATGCTTGTCAAGTGATTTGGCATGAAACTGAATAGGCTTTGAATTATGACCCTCCAAAGTATGTCACTGAAATAGTTTTTTCAGGTGCATTTCTGAGTGTGGTACTCAAATTTCTCATCATGGGAACCTAAAATTTTGCAAAAAATTGAAGGAAAATTTAGGTCCCAACATAACCATAATTAATATTGTATTAAATTATGGAAATAATAGAGCCAAATGCATGTATCAATGGTTACACTTAATGGTTGCACCACAAACTAGAGATATGCAACCCATACTGCAAATTTCTACACAAATTCAAATTGAACTATGTAATTCTCTTCACTGAAATCTAAAATCTAGAAATATAATTAAACCTCCAAACCTGAAGCACACTGAAAGCTGAACCCTGAAGCACTCTAATAATCTTTCATGCAACCGTCATAGACAAAATGTAGATAGCAAGATAATTACATTAATCAAGTTAAGTTCATATACTTACACTTTAATTAGTTTTCTTTCACTTGTTTAATATTCAAAATAACTTAAGAAATTAAATGTTCCACTAACAATTAAAAAAACATTAAGCAACACTCATAATTATTGAATCTACATTTTACTTAATTATTAAATACTTCAATACTCAAATAGTCAATGATTATATATATATAGTAATTAAATAAACTAACAAGTGAATGAAATATCAGGAACGAGGATAGGATGCAGGAGGAGGATGATCAGGGCAGGATAGCAGCCATGGGAGATTTGCTTTTGGAAGCAGAGGAAGAACACAAGAAGGAGGAAGCAGAAATCAACCATATGGCAGTAGGAAATACCAATCTATAAATTTTGAGGGAAATCTTGAGCTTAAACATCCTAGAGGATATGCTCAATTCCAAAGTGGAGAATCTAAAAAGAAGAGCCATTATCACTAAATTCATAGGAATTTGGCCATCAATCAAGAGGATCAAGGATTAGATGGAGCATAAATGGTCATGGGTGAAACTATAGATCAACTTTTTGGCATTAGGGTTTCTGCAAATTACCTTTGAGTCTGAGTTGGAGTGAGATAACATCCTGAAGGGTGGTCCATGGTTCATAGGCAATGCTGGTTTGTATATCAGGGCTTCGACTCCAGGGTTTGACCCTCACTAGGAACTGATTCGAGAAGCCCCCTTATGGGTTAGAATGTACAAGCTTCCCTAAGAGTTGTGGATAGAGGAAATTTTCAAGCTGATCAAGGGCACCCTTGGTGAATATGTATGCAGCTCCGAGACCTTGCAGAAAGGTAAGATGGGTTCCTATGCTAGGATCTATATCAAGATAGATTTAAGCAGACCGATTCAGCATGCGATTAGGTTTTCGTCCATCTTGGGGGATTGGGTTCAAGAGTTAGACTATGAATGCCTTCCAATCTAGTGTTTCAGCTGTTAGAAGGTAGGACATTTGGCAAGGCAATGTCCGAATCAAAAATCAAAACCTAAAGTTATGGAGAAAGGTGGTCGTGGCCCTCCCCCTCTAGTAAATGATGAAAAGCCATCGGAGACAGCAATACCCCTACTCAAGGAAAAGGGGGAGTCAAATTTAACTATTCAGGTGCAGGGCAATTTAGAGATAGTTATGATCGATTGGAGGATCTTGGTAGGGGGTTCTAGTCTAGCGAGGAAAAGAGCCCAAGGGTGGCACTAAGCCCAATTCATAATACCTCTCCAGTCAGATCTTCCCATCAAGTTTAGGTTCTATCTAAGGCTCGGGGGGGATGAATTGAGGGGGATCAAGTTTTAAAAAGGGTTGTCAGATGAATGGGCATAGAGAGAAAAGGAAAATGACTGGAAAATAGTTACAAGGAGTGGAAAAAAGGGCAAAAATAATATTCTGATGGATGCGGGAGGACCAATTTTAAGAGGTAGAAAGACTGAGGCCAGCAAGGTTAAACATACAATGTTGGTGGAGGTAAGGAAAGGCACTCAGGACACTCTGCACAAGTTTGTGAAGCAAGGAGGTGAGCACCTCCATGACAAGGGGAGCAAATGAAGGTTGTTAGGTAGAATGTGTGAGGCCTCAACGGCCTGGAGAAGTGTTGTCTGGTGAGATAATTGATTGAGGTGGAGGGCCCAGATGTTTGCCTTTTACAGGAAACTAAGTTAGATCAGGATTCTATGGAGAAGTTGGTTAGTAGGCTATGGAAATTAGGAAAAGGGGTTGCGGTTGGGGTTGCAGGTATGACGGGTGGTCTAGGGGATTTTTGGAATAAGTTGGAATATGTGGGAGAGGTAGTTCTTATCTCTGAGAATGCACTAGCCATTAGAATAAAGCCCTTTCAGGGTGGAGATCCACTAATAATTTTGAATGTTCACGGGGCCCTAATTTGGAGAAAGATAGATTACTATTTTGGAATGAGCTGAGGAGTTTTAGAGCATATGTTGAGAGAGAGAACAAGGTCTTGGGAAGGGATTTCAATGCCACTCTCACCCCAGAAGACAAGAAAGGGGGAAGAATACTCGACAGTCTTGGTTCAGCTGGCTTTAGGAAGTTCTATGAAGAAATGTCCTTGGAAGAGATTGCCCCTAGGGTTGGATGGTTTACCTAGTCAAACATGCGTAGTGGAGGGGACAATATCCTCTGCAGACTAGATAGATTCCTAGTCAATCATGATTGTCTTTTATCCCCTATCCAGTTTGTTTCAGAGGTTTTAGAGTTTGGAGGTTCAGACCATTGGCCTATCAAGTTGCTCATTGCCCAAAGTTGAAGACCTCACGACCTCCCTTCAAAATGGAGGCCCCTTTTGGTATGAACACCTAGATTTCAAGAAAGAATTGGAAGGGTGGTGGAGTAAGAGTTTCAAGGGCAACTTTCAGTTTGTGATATTCAAGAAACTTCAAGAAACTAAAAAATATGCAAGATTGTGGAACAAGTAGGTTATGGGGAATCTTTTTGAAGCTGAACTCAAACCAGAGGAGGAACTAGCTGTGGTGGAAAAGAGCCTATCAGAGGAAGGCATGACAGAGGCTCTTAGGGAGAAGGAAAAATGTCTGTTGGAGGAGCAACAGTGGTTGTTGAGGATGGAGGAAATTTTTTGGCTCCAGAAATCAAGAGTCAAGTGGCTTAAGGAGGGAGACAGAAACACTAAGTTCTTCCACATCTCTACTAATATCAGAAGGAATATAAACTAAATCCTCAAAATCCATCTCCCTAATGGTTTGGTAATTGAGGATATTGACTCCATAAGGGAGGAAGGTTTGAGTTTCTTCAAAGGTATGCTTGGAACGGAGAATGAAAGATGGATAGAGGCCCAACAAAAAATCTTGGAGTCCATTCCTAAAGTGGTAGTAGATGATAAAAATGACCGACTCATGGCCCCTTCACTAAGGAAGAAATCCAGAAGGTAACTTTTTCCCTAAGAGCAATGAAGGCCTTTGGCCTTGATGGTTTCCAGATCTCAGTTTCTTTCAAAAGTTCTCGGATATAGTGGGAGAAGATGTTTGGCAGGTGGTAGAAGAGAGTAGGAAAAGAAGGACAATGATGGGAGTGTGGAACTCAACTTTATTGGCCTTAATTCCCAAAGTTAAGGACCCCAAATATTTTGATGAGTTCAGACCAATTGCTCTCTGCAACAAGATTTATAAGATAGTAACTAAAGCAATGGCGTCAAGGCTAAAAAAATGCTTAGAGGAAATGGTGGGGGATGAACAGAGAGGCTTCTTGAAGAATAGATAGATCCTTGATGGAATCATCCTGGCCCATGAAACCATTCACTCCATAAAGGGAAGAAACAAAGAAGGTATGATCCTAAAGTTGGATATGAATAAAGCATATGATTGGGTTTTGTGGGATTTCCTGATATCAATCATGAAGAAGATGGGTTTTTGTGATGGTTGGTGTGATCGGGTCCTTAGCTGGATCTCCTTGGCCTCTTATGCCGTATTGATTAATGGTAGTGCCATGGAGTTTTTCCTAGCTAAAAGAGGGCTCAGACAGGGGGATTCGCTTTCGTCATTCCTCTTTCTAATTATGGCTGAAGCTTTGAGCTTTGCAATCAAGGAAGCAACGGGGAAAGGCTTGATCAAAGGTCTTCAAGTTTTAGGTGGGTGCCCCAATCTAACCCATCTACAATTTGTAGATGACACTCTTCTATTCAGAGAAGCGACGGCTAGGGAGGCAAGGGGATATAGGAAAATCCTTTTGCTCTATGAGCAGGCTGAATCCAAAGGATCAACTCAAGTAAGTCTTGTATCTTTTTTCTTAAATATCACTGTATAGAAGCTTTGGTAGTTCAAAGGATCTTGGGCTTCAATGTGAGTTCTCTCCTGAGCAACTATCTAGGTATGCCTCTAGTGGAGGGTAGAACTTCTAAATTAGAGTGGAAGGTGGTGGACAACATGCAAAAAATGATGGCCTCCTGGAAGGGGAAGTAGTTGATGTTGGCTAGTAGGATGACATTGATCAAGGCCTCTTTGGTTGCTGTCCCAATATATACAATGTCAATGTTCCATTTGCCTAGCAAGGTTGCCCAAACTCTGGAGAAAACTCAGAGGGTTTTTTTGTGGAGAGGGGCAGAGGAGAGTTTCAAATATAGTCTAGTAAAGTGGGATGAGGTATGCAAACCCAAAGCCAAAGGTGGTCTGGGGTTCAGGAATCTCAAAAGGGTCAACAAAGCTTTGGGGGCAAAGTCAGCATGGAGGATCTATGAGAAAAAAGACCATTTGTGGAGCAAGGTACTACAAGACAAATATCTCCAAAATAATGTAGATAACCTCTTTGATGAGGAGGTAAATCTGCCTAAAGGCTCGAGTGTTTGGAACTTCTTAATGATGTGCAACTTGATTTTGAGACCAGACCTAGTTTGGAAGGTGGGCCGGGGGAATAAGGCTAGATTCTGGAGAGACCCGTGGATCAAAGACAAACCCCTTCTTAAGATCGACCATTTCTCTTAGGTTGGTATGGCTATGGAAAATCTTTTTGGCCCCAGAAAACATAATTACATCATTGAGGAGGAAGGTAAGTAAAGGTGGTGAAAGAAAAGTATCTTGAATGAGGAATTGGATACGAGATGGAAGGAAGTCAGAGTCATGTTGAAGAGAAAGCCAATATCTGAGGAAGAGGACATGTTGGTTTGGAATGGTAGTGGAGAGGGCCAGGCAATAGTTAAAGAAGTTTATAATAGGCTTCCTACCAGCAGGGGAGGCTGGCATTGGATAGCAGGAAAAATTTGGAATCATCTGGGGATGCTTAAGGCCAATGCTTTCTTTTGGCTAGCTTGTAATGGGTG